>OZ017739.1:7269200-8530033 GCA_963969285.1 Odontomyia ornata | reverse complement strand
GCTGTATTTTATCGTATTGTCGATATGTCAGGAGTTAATGCGCATGTCATTTACAATCAGCAGTCGAATGTAAAAAAGCTTACAAGACTACAATTTCTGAAAGCGGTTGCCGAAAGTATCAATGAAATAAATTTGAAAAGTCGTCTGTACAATACATTCATTCCTCGAGAAATTCGTACATGTATATCCCGTATCACTAAAATAGACTTGCCTAATGATCCAAGTTCATCGCAAACAGATGACACTTTACCAAGGGATCAACGTAAATATTGCTTTACTTGTAATTATAAGAAACGAACAAAAACTTCCTACCTTTGTATTGCCTGTATGAAACCAATTTGCCTTACTTGTGCAAAAAAGATATGCCAAATATGTGTAGCGCATTAGTATATTTACCCGTTGCACGTTTTAAAATTTTACACTAAGCCATTGTTAGTTTATTGAATTTCTATTTACCTTATAATGTTATTTTGGAGAAAAACTTTGTTTTTTATTAAATAATAGCAAATTTTTATGTTTTTTTAATAAAGCCTGAAACATTATTTTTGAAAACTGTTAATTAGAAGATATAAGTGAATTAAAAAAAAAAAGTGCATTGAACGTTGAATTTATTTTATAATGTCGATTATTATATAAGAAATATACTATAAGCTTCATGTTGAATGCTTAAAAAAATACAAATAAAATATTTTAGTTAGTATTTATTTAAAAAGTTAAAGTATGAGTCCCTAGGACTCATGGTGGTGCTTAGTGGAATTTCAAGGGGGTGGTTAATTAAGGGTTAGAATCGCATCACACTTTTGCCGCTTGCATGGCCCCAAAATCTAAGTACATTCTGATCACCAAAACTGTTTTTGCACTGAATTAATTGATTTTGTCATAATTCAAAAATTCAACTAGGAGAAGTCGTCAAAGGAGTTAATTTTGAAATTCACCTACCTTCGGCATACTTCTGAAGATTTCCGAGAAAAGCTAAGAATATGAGTAATTGAACTTTCAAGGATCAAACGAAAAAATTCAACTAACCCTAGAATTTATTTGCAATACAACTTCTTCTCACCAATATTTGAAAAAGAAAGGAAAGGTGGAGATTGTTTCAAATTTTCAATCAGAAAATACTTTCACATTGTAAAATAGCTAAATCAAAGATATTGGACATCAGAGAGTCCAACAACTGACAATAAATTCATCCAAAGACATCCTCAATACTGCCGAAAGCAAACATTCCCTCAATAAATTCTTGCCTGTTTTCTATCTTTATCACACCACCTCGTCCTTTTTCAGTGCGAACTGAAATGCTCGTAACAGGATAACTAGTTTTATCACTTTATCGGCAAAGGCAGCATCATCACTGATCGAAAATTTTCAACTTAAATTGAATTTCGAATTAAGTTTCCCATTAAGGACATGGCAAAGGATGAGTAGTAGGACGCCAATACGAGGCAGCTTATGTACAAGATGAAAAATCCGTTGAAAAACTTTTCCTTCGAAATATTTTTCCAGGAACATTTCGAACAAGTCGATAAAGTGGATCATTTTTTTCGGTGTGCTCATGATATCAAGCTAAGCATCTTACAAGATAAACGATAAGATGTGATCTGATATGCTGGCAATGATTTGGTGGAAATGTAATCGTTTGCGTTTAATATTTACTTGGCATATTGAAAATGATTATTCCCAGGATAACTTTCGACGAGTTTTTGCTTCTTAGCCTAGTCAAATGTCCATAGCAAACGTTATATTCTTCTAGTCAGAGGCGAGGTTTCCTCTTTTATTAGCACACTCCGAAATCTAAGTTTATTCGTTTAATTTTGCAAGGATTTTTTTCCTTTAAAATAAAATTTTCTCGAACACACGCAATGGTTGTAATTTTTTTCAGTTTAGACCGAGTCCATCATGGCATTTTCATGTCCCCCTGGGGACACATAAAAGACACATTGAGAAAACGTATATCAGGTTTGTAAAAGTTATGTATGTTCTCATGGAATTTTCATGAGAAAATCGACCTTTTGTAGCGGCGAGTGAGTCGTGGCCTACGGATGCTGGGATGTTCCAGCGATATATACATGAGGCATGAATAATGTCCTACATGGCGACATCTTAAAAGTGAGGTTGCAGAAGCCGTGATGCCCGCAAAAATGTCATCTTGCCGATTTTCGTTGAATACGGCGGGATCATATCATTCAAAATAAATGAAAATGAACAACAACACGCTGCTGTGAATGTCGATTGCAAAACGAACGATATGTGTTCGGTCCAACTTTTTATTGGGATGCTCTTGATGTCGTAAAAACAAATAAAATTTATTACGTACCTTTGCGGCCACACGATGTTTTTGCTTGTTTGGGAGAATTTTCTCCCGCGATAGCAAGCATACGAGCAGTTATATAAGCAATTTTTAAGAAGGTTCTTAAAGCATTAAAAATGCAAAAATGGCGAGTGGTTTGACACACAGCCACTGGAATGGAATATTCAAAGAAACCAATGGAGAAATGAAAAAGAATGTCGGTGGGTAAAAAGTTTAAGAGAAAACAAATGATGTTAGTTGTAGTTTACTTATTTACGCACTTAACTCTCTTCGTCACAAGAATTTTCCAAAAAAAAATAAAACAAGTTGGGTATGGCTGTAGCTTCTATAGTTTCGGAGAAAAACTGCTGTGACATACAAATGAAGGGACAGACGGATACATGTCGTGATTCCATAGGGTTTTGTATTTTAGTGCATAACCTTGAAAAATAATTTTTATCACAGAAATGTGAGCAGTGGCTCACAGCTCATTTGATGCACTTCAACAAAAATCAAACAAACCTTATGTAAATAAATATCATTTTAAAAATTTTCTGATGCAGTTTTTAAAATGAATATTTCTAACGTTCGGAACATATAAGAAAATAAGCAGAAATGTTTCAAATGCTCCGTTATCAGGAGCAATTCAAAAGCTTGTGCATAGGACAGCTCATAGTTCATTTGATGCAGTTACTTCTCTGTCTCCTAGCGTTAAAAGTGCACGCTCAACATTGGATTTTTTTTCGCTACATTGATTTTTGTGTGTTTTAATGTTATTCTAAAAAAATTGGATAAGCTATGTCATATTTACAATGGGTCACAGGACCATACTTTGGCAGGGAAAATTAGCAATTCATCATTTTTTAAATGCACCAACAATATTTGTGTTCCCCCTACCTACACGATTGGACACCTTTGAGCCGAAAATCCGAAAAAATCACGAAAGTAGCTCTTTATGAATCCAAAAGCAGCAAATACCTCAGAAATCAAAATTCACTCAACTCTGTTCATTGATTGGTAAGTTTTAGTTTTTCCCCCAAAAATTGAAACGGTGCCCTTAAGCTTCTTCAGGTTTTACATTTATGTAGGTTGACATAAGACCCTTATGCATACAGAATTTCATGTATGGAACTACAAAAACAATAAAACATGTTGATAGTTAATATATATATGGACTTCAAATCGACCAAGACGCTCCTACTTTCCCCGGAAAACTTCGTACATTTTCCTACCCCCACGGTACTGATGAGGAAATTTGAAGACTTGTTTTGAAAAGATCTCATTAAGACCTTTCCAATGACACCCTACTCGACTACCAATCGTGAGCATTTTTTTTTGAATCGTTACCTCCCTATATGGAGAGACCGCCGTTGAACCCCTTTAAAAAAATTTCCACCCCCAAACTTTCAAGAAATCACCATTTCCAATCTTTCCACAAAGTTTCATGGCTGTAGCTTGGATAGTTTTGGAGAAAAACTGCTGTGACATACAGACGGATAGACGGGAGGACAGACGTACACAGGTACACTGGTATTTTAGTACAAACCCCTAAAAATGTTGAATTTCAACGCAAAATACATGAAATTGTTAAATTAAGCTCATCAGCAATCCAGCATGTACGAGGGGCGTTTGAGAAGTCCGAGAGATGGTACCATCGACGCGTATGAGGTCCTGTTTAGTTAGTAGCATCTCTTGAATGAACGCACCTCAAGTTTTAACCATATTGGTATATTTCTTTGTGTTTGACATTCGCATGAATCAAGGCAGTCGAATGCATGCATGTGGTCGCAAAATTAATTTTACTAAGATTTAGTAATTTCGCTGCTAGCAGTAGTTATGATGAAAAATTGATGAAAACTATTGAAACTATTCAAAAGGAATACTTCATGAAACAAAATCCAGGTAAATGACTACTATTTATGAGTAAATCTGCACAACTTTTGCAAATTTAGCTTAATAAAAGCAAAAAAAATACTTCATATCTTGTCATATTATAGGGTAAATCCGAGAAAAATGGACCACTGGTAGAGACGGACCATTCGAATATTTTGCCGGCTGTCACACCAGCGTATTCTACTTGAGCAGATGTAAACACGCTTAGTTTTAATCGTGAGTTTCATATTTCTTTTAGGAGGAAAACTCCATTTATTTCTTTTGGTCAGTTGAGAAGTTTTTTTTTTTCACTGGATGTGAGTTTTATGCAGTTTAGTTAGTTTAAATTATTTTGACGTAAGGTCAGTGCTATAACTCAAGTGTATAATTGAGTATGATCTCAACTTAAAATAGCGTGCCAGTAGCGTTGTTTGTCTGATCAGGATCAGTGACATTTGGGATAGTTGACCCACTTGAAAAAACCTGGGGTAGTTAGAGTATCTTTCATGTTCGGATTTTACTTCTTATATAAATTAAACAATGCTTATTAAAAAAATTATTGTGAATATAAAGGTGTGTCCTGTTACATCGGTTTATTTATATTGTAGAAAACCCCTACTTTTTATACCAGAAAAGACACATCTGGGAGAGGAGCATGGTCTGAACATAGTTTAAACAAGTTTGATAGACAGACCTACTGTAGTGATTTCAAAGGTTTCAAAGTGTCCGTAAAGGACTGCAGCGATGTTCTGCTGCCTCGGCAGACGTAGATGGAGATATCTGCCGAGAATGCCCTCGTCTGGGGACGCGTGAATGCGCTGGCAGGCTAGCATTGCGTTGTCGTGGGGCGAGTTCATTTCCCCAGCACGAGGACCCACTACAAAAAAATTTCGCACTCACGAATTTCTCCTGGTCAAGCTAATACGAGGCGACCAAAGTCGCAAAAAGTGTAGGTAACTACACCGAGAGAAAAAGGAGTTGTTCCGAGAACAAGTGGACCATGTAAAAAGGGGCGGACTTAGGGCAACTTCGTCGTTACCCGACGAAGCTTAGGGCCCACAAATGAGAGAAGGGCAACCGGGTGGTGATGGAGCCCCTTCGCACCCACCCAACCGGATTTAAATCCATATTTTGTTGCAGTGGCCAGGTATTCCTCTTCTGAGTGGAAAACTCATACAACTTGACTTGTATAAACTTTCCCGTCAGAAGGGGATAAATTGGTCACCGGGGGGTGACCAATTTATGCCATAGAATTATGCAATTCGATTGCATAACTCTTGTCATAAAGAGGCACTCTGCTTGGGCCACTCAACCCGCGACGTCACCTGAAACAAAAGAAGGATTAATGAGTACCCGGCGGCTGGCTCATATGGAAGCCTGCCACCGTACCACGTCCTATACCCGGTTAGAGTCGGAAGAAAGGAAAGACCGAAGGGTATGGTTTTAATTCAATTTTTAATTTTTTCCTCTTTCCGAACAATACAATTATGTTTTCAAATTAAGTGTTCAAAAGCAGTATAGGGAACAATATGACAATATTTGATATTTCTTATATGACTAAAGCTTCATGGATAACAAATTTGCTGTCAATTAATTGTTATTGTGTTCGATCCAAGTGATCGACTAAATACATGCGTAACATAAACATTATCCATCGAAGTTTAGAATATGACAGCAGACTTCTAATACAATGTTTCCATTTCATATCTTTGACCGTTTTTTGAATAAATAGTTATGTATTTATTTTGTCTCTGTTTTTATTAGTTTTTGCGACCTTTTTTTGTTTTTTTGTCTTACATTTTTTTTTCTCTAATTCAGCGTCATCGGTTTGCGATATTTTTAAATAAATTCCGTTTATTTTAAAAATGAAAAAAAGCATGCAAAAGAGATTTGATAAAAAATGGGTACTTACCCCAAACTTCCTCCCACGAGCGCTCGTGTTCGGGGCGAGGAAGCCTGTAAATGTTGTATAACCGAAAACAAAATCCACTCGCACTAACTGGTTTCATTTAATTATAACTCGTTATCAAAAAAAAATTTAGCGGTAATTATTTACTTTCACAAACTTCAATATATAAAAAAAAATAACGGACGCCTAATCGAATGCAATCAATGATTGCCTCACGTTTCCCTAAACGGCTGAAGTTTCCGATGTCTATTATTAGAAAATTTTGAAGTCCTATGACTCAATTATTGCCTATGTGAACTCATACGCGACCTAGCCAACTTCCGTCTTATCGGTGGAGACAAATGAGCTCTTTGGAGTACTTGCGTTCCGCTGATTCCGTCAAAAGTCATATAAAATCTCGTTCCTCTCCGGTGTGCAGTAAATTCCAACAGAAAGATAGAATTCGCGACAATTCAATCGGCCAGTTGGCGGAAAACGGCCGCTGTGCAAGCGGGAGCGAATCTTGTACCGCGCGCAATTTATCGCGAGTTTCCTTCACTTAACTGTGCAAGCGGGAGCGCATCTTGTACCGCACGCAAACTATCGCGAGTTTCCTTCACTTAACTGTGCAAGCGGGAGCGAACCTTGTACCGCACGCAAACTATCGCAAGTTTCCTTCACTTAACTGTGCAAGCGGGAGCGAATCTTGTACCGCACTTATATTCACTACAAAAGCATCCCGCGAAAATAGTCTAGTGTTCATTTAATCTACAAATTTGCTTATAAACTTCAAGTTCAAGTTTGTCGGATAAATTTTTGAATCGATTTTCACCATGAAAATGATGTTTTTTTGGCAACTAAGCAGGCACCAAAACAAGAAAAATTATGCAACACACAAGGAGTCGCTCTGCGTTGCTCAATCGCGTACTCTCGAATCCATGTATTCCACTGATCCGTTTCTTGACAACTCGAATATTCTAATGCGCTAACGGTTCCTTTCCACACAGGGGAGCCAAGTTTCGCACTAGATCGCTCGGCGTGGCGGTCACATGAAAAATTCAAGAATTGGCTTGAATACATGCGGCACACAAGTAATCGCTGCAGTCAAACGCGAAAATAAACACAATCAGCGAAACAAACGAAGGTGTGCAGTGGCGATCAGTCCGTCCCTGAGCGGAATCTACTTTACGCGGCAGCCTCGGATCATTTTTGAAATCCTTCACGCACTAATTAGAAAACGCCTCAGTAAGGCCACTTAACGAGCAACAATCGAATAGATGCGCTTAGTAAATGACGAAAATGATCTCAATTTGCCAACCTTATTTCGCGATAGGTTAGATTACGGCTCTTTTCTTGGACGTCGTGACGTGTCCCCGTGAAGATTGATAACCGACTCCCCCAATCTCCCCGCAACAGCACCAGCAACAACCAACCGGTCCCAACCCCACCACCACCACCGCTTTCGATCTTGCCCAAGCACATTCAACACAATTACACAAACCAGAAAAGGAATCGGAGAAAATATTTTTTCTTTCATCCACTTTCATTTACCTATCACTTCACCCACTTTAACGTAGACACGAGCATGTAATAGATGTTTTTGTGGGTCTCTTTTCTCAGCTGTATTAGTTACGGTATTGACATAAGTATACTGCATAGAAAAACCAACAACTACTTCATCTTTAGCTTTCAAGTCTTCATTTGGTGTGAAGGCTAATCGAATCCATGCTTTGTTTGATTTGCGCCAAACAATAAAACTGGCTCTTCTTCATTGGATTGCGTGTCTTCATCGAATTCTGCAAAATCATCACGATGATTAAGCGAAAATGCAGTGGCTGGGCATTCCAATGCAGCTGTTGTCTTCTTATCGACAAACCTTGGTTCCTCAATAAGGGAAATTTGACGAGAAATAGATGAAGTTATTGTTGGAGTAGAAGTTATCGATGTTTGTTTTTCAAATCCACGTCGTAGCTCTTCCATTAACATAGCCTCCTCCTCTTTCGTCGGTGGTTCTAAGAGAGGCACTGACATATCATGCATCGTGGGGGTTTATTAATTTCAATCAAACGTAATTCTTAGCACCAGGCTTAATAGGTTGTTCGCACTTCACAAGTCGGACTTCAGGCACATGGTAACTTGCGAACAATTGAATGCGATATTTAATTGAGGTTGGATGATATTCAGGCTTGATTATTTTATGCTCACACTGCCGACAACGGAGCGAACGTTTGATGCAGAGACTCTTTCGCTGTGGAAAAAGCTTGTCGACAATTTGCGGCTGATCTGCCGGCTGCGCGTGGCGTTGATCGATTGATGTAACAGAATACATATCTAACACTTCAGTGGAAATTGAAGGGGGAAGATCATCGACTTCGTCGGTTGCTTCAGTAGGTGTTATTGAGATTGTTTAATCTTTAGTTGGAGTTTTTTGTCAGACCACCCCATCCACCGTTGGATCATGGGGACGTTTAGTCCAGTTCTATCCGCGAGAGAAAAATATTTGTGCTGCTTTGGTGTCTTTCGTTTCCAAAGGTTCTGTTTTTCTTGCTTTTCTTGAAGTACAATCGATTGATAGCATTCCATTAATGTATTGAAGCGTGTTTGATGGGCATACTCTAGTTCAGGCCAAGAACCCGTGGCAACACTTTGATCAGGGATTCCAACATCCCTGGCAGTTCATCAGCACGACAAGCATGCCAAATAGTACATCTCCTTAGTAATTGTTTTATCCTTTTCTTTGTCATCTCCCTCGCCTTTTTCCGCTTCCTCTGGTTTTTTAGGCACATTCACTGTTGTTGCTCTGGCCGACAGCGTGTGCTGGCAGCAAGGAAAAGTGGAAAATAAAGAATGGAATTTTTCTAGTGGGGAAGATAGAAGCATTAATTTTTTTTGTATTTTAAGGAACAAGATAGGAATTAAAAAAAATCCCCGTTGGCAGCACCAGCCGGGAAGGTAAATTTCTGGTATGTAGCGTAAGATTTCGGAAAAGAATTTTGCTTGCGTACTTCTAAACTTATTACTGCAATTTTCGTAACACCATATGGGTATTCATTGACATGAAAAGAATCTGCCGACGTTTATATGTAAAGACCCTTTATAGAGGCCCAAATGTTTTGCTCATTCAATTGAGTTGCACAATTATGGATCACATATTGAAAATAATTAATTGTTTTAAACATATAAATACAGGTGTTGTCCTTCTCACATTTGCTGTTTATACATTTCACAGTGGTTACCATACAAAGGTGATAGCTTTTTGGCTTAAATAGCTCAAATAGATAATTTCAAAAGATTTCCATAAAAATTTAAACAGCACTTGCGTTGCTATTAATATAAATATTTTCAATTCTTTTTGGAACCATCAGGGGCCACCATTTTGAATCTCCATTGAAAACGGCTGCTAAAAATATTAAACTCTAAATTTTCGACCTTTTCATTTGTCATCCGATTTGCATAATTTTTTTGCAGGTTAAATTAACTTGCTTTAATTTATAATTTCGAATTTCATTGGAATCTTTTGAGAAACTTAGCTGCTAGAGAGCTTCAGAAATAAAAAAAATTTAATTCGCCCCCTATATGGGGAGGCCCCGTAAACACTTTGGAATATTTTCTTGCACTACAAATTTCGACAGGTACCACTTTTGACCTACGTAGAATATTCCCTCATTCTAGCTCATGTGGTTTGCAAGGAAACTTACTGTGACGCACGAACAAATGGACGGATAGATGGACAGACAAACAAGTCACGATTTCATAATTTTTTAGGGTATTGTAAAAATATTTTAACAATATCCTAAAAATGGTCTACTTTATAAATACTTCCAAGTTAAGTAATTTAAAACGTTTCCATGAAAAATATTCATTATTTCAGTTGCTACTAAAATAGCTAATTTCGCTTGCCTTCTGACCTTTGGGGCCGCCATTTTGAATGCATGCATTTGATTTTCAATTATTTTAAATCTTTGTATACTAGGACCTCATCAGAGTTTCACTCTACCAGGGCAAAATTATTCAAATTTTAGTAAAAATGGCAACTGAAAATATTAGGTTTGAAAATTTCGACTGGTTTATTTTTCTTTTGATTTTAAGAATTTTTTGCATAATACAAGAACTTAGTGCAGAGATCCATTATCTCAAGTTGGAAAATATGAGCGCTAGAGGGCCACCAGAATCTGAAAAAAATCGCCGCCATTTTGAAAATTGCACATGCACGATCACCAAAATCTCAAAGTCTCTAGATCTAATTGATTTCTATCTTAAAAACAAGTTTAATATATTTCAGATTAAAATTAAAGTTATGAGTTTTGAGATTCAATTGGCCGCCATTTTGTTTTTTGCAACCTGATATCCAGTTTTTTTTTACATAAATCTTTAGATGCTCATAGTTACCATCAAAATACCGAATTTCACTAACATCGGTTGAAAGCTTAGGTCACAACTACAACAACCAAATTATGTACGTTTTTCGACTTATGAGCGGCCGCCATTTTGTTTCAGATGAGCCGACTTTGGATTTTTTATTTTAAGATTTATCATATATATCCTGAACCTTTGTACGAAATTTCATCCAAATTGGAGCTCTACTTTGGTCAGAACAGAAATCACGATTTTTCGTCTAAAATGGCCGCCATTTTGTTTTCGCGTGGCCGATGGTTTCAAGATATTCATAAGATTTTATTGGGAAAAATACAAAATTCGAAGATCATACTATTATTAACAAATTTAAGTGAATTTCGACTTCTGACGTATTTGTTGTTGTACTCATAAACACCTTTCTCCATAAGTTTTATAGATTTTCGAATCAAAGGTGTCCAATCGCGAGGGGGACACAAATTTTTGTGTATAACCCCTCATTGTGAATCCCTCGAAATAAAAAATGTCAGTTTAAGACCTGGTTCTCATCAAGATCTTTTATTTGAATTTTTTTTCACGAGTTACCATCCTATATGGGATGACGCCCTTTAAGAACACTGTGATTTTTTTTGTAGTTAAGTGGGATAAGTTTAAGGATAATTTGTGCAGTATCAAATAAGCTGCAACATAAAATTTTGTCTTTTTTGGTTTTTGTTATTTGGCGTTTGTGAACGAGTTTTCAAAATAAATAAAATAATCTACTTGAAAATAATGCTTTATTTAATTAGTTTTTTGTCAAATATATGTTCAAGATACTTGAGATCCTCACTCCAGGGAAAAGTTTGCCCTAAAAAGATTATTCGTCGCTTGGGTAGGTGAGCAGGCTTCCGCTTCCTGGTGAAGAATATTGACTTCGTTTTCGCAACACTAATTTTAATTTTCCATCTATGGTAGTATTGATATGTAAGTTCAAACGCCGTTTCAAGGCTGGTAATAATGGAAGTTGGATCTGCGTCTATGCTGTATACGCAAATGTCGTCTGCGAAAGCTGCAACTTGGCAGTTTGATAAAGAAGGGAAGTCAAACATATAGATGTTATATAGTAATGGTCTTAGGCAGGAGCCTTGCGGAACACCGTCAGTTATACTTTTCCCAGGGGAAATCCTTTTCCCTACTTTGACCTAGAACTTCCTGTCAGTTTGAAATGCTTCAAAAATGTTCAACAAGTATGGGCGCGTGTTATATTTCTGAAGTTTATAGAGCAGAGCAACATGCCAGGCTATATCAAAGGCCGTGCTCTTGCTTTACCCCCTTCTTAATCGTAATTCACATCTCAACACCAGAAGTAAAGTCCTCATCGTCAAAATGGCAATCCAACCGATCATCCTATACGGTTGACCTACCTGGATCCAATGTACTATTTTTTTTTTTTGGGTGATCTGAAGCTTTGTTGCTAGATAAGCAACAAAGCTTCAGATCGCCCAAAATAGATACCTGAAAATGGTACTTAATAAACCGTTTTACTTCTGTTTGGAAAAACTACACAGTCTCTCTCTTTTATAAGCTCGCTGCATCGCGCCGTGATAAATTAATTGCGAAAGCAAATGACTCGCCAAATCGACTTATTTGTGCAACGGCGAACTGAAAACCAGCAGTTGCTGCCTCATAGATATTGGCTAGTTATAAGCAAATAGTTAAGTTATGTTAAGCGAGTTAAAAATTCAGTCGATGTTTTCGCCGAAATTTTCCTTTAACTAATTGTAATATTCACATAGAAATACAATACCACACATAGTTTTAAATAATGTTCAAACGATGGTGAAATGACTTTGTCAGAACACCTACAAGTACTATCTTATAAGGCCTCTGTACCGCATGCATTCTAATAAAGAAAAAAAAATTATGTGTTTAATACATTGCAGTTCAAATTTTTTCAATATATATGTTTGCATAGAAGTTATAACGCCCTATGTTTTGGAAAATATACTGCATCAAATAAGCTGTGAGCCACTGTATAAGTGAATCAAGTTTTTCTTTTGGATTTATTACAATGTTAAAACATATTATCAAAGTGTAAGGCTTATATTTTTAATTTTTTGGTGGTGGTACTACTACTGTGATACAAAAAGATGACAATAATAATATCTGCGTATATTTCGTATTATTTGTGATAGGCTGAAAAACAATTATTCATGATGCCAAGGCAAAGGGGAACCCTGCCTGTACTGCACTGCCATTTGGTCTGACCTTGACGACCATTAATTGCAGATATTAATTTCTGGCAGTAGGGTGCTTTACCCGGGGTGGAATACTGAGGCCGGCTAGTGATCAGTCGTGTCGCGGGATAAGGAAAAGGAGGGGTTCAATAGCTTACGCACATCATAGTGCCCTTTTTTAGGGTTTTGTAAAATAATTTTATAAAACCCTACTGCCTGTCTGTCCGTCCGTGTGTCACTCCGCTTTTTCTCGCAAACCAATGACAATCCATAAGTGATTGCTGTAAAGCCGATGCATTCACAAAGAGTGACTGCTTGGTGCGGTTTATGGGCTGGCGGCGTCATCGGGCCATACTTCTTTGAAAATGAGCACGGCCAAGCAGTTACCCTGAATGATGTTCGCTATCCCGAGATCATAACTTCTTGTGGCCAGAAATTGAGGTTATGCACCTAGACGATGTGTTGTTTCAGCAAGATGGTGCCACTTGCCACACAGCCAACGAAACAATGGCTCTTTTGCGCGAGGAATTCAATGGCCGTGTTATCTCACGTTGTGGCGATGTTAATTGGCTGCCACGACCATGTGATTTGACACCGTTGGACTTATTTCTCTTAACCCCCCAATTGTCAACGAAATAACAACCATATGATTGAAAACATATGATTCTTGAAAATTTAACAATGACGGGAAAATTAAATTATACACAAAACAATTTTTTAAGATAAACCCTGTTGAATCTAGTGCAAAAGCGTTGCAAAAGTAATAATTAATCAAACTGAAAAGTTTGTTATGGATCCCGAGTGTTGTTGTGTCGGAAAACGAAAAATGTAGTGGTGTGTGTGAGATTGTAAAAAAAGCTATAGGAAGCATGTCAGGGATGTATCCATCGTAGGGTAAGTCATATTAAATCTTTTATATCGTTCAAGTTAGAATATCCGCACGGAAAATTGATTTTGTTCAAGATGCGAAAATTTGTGGGAGACGGCACGTCAAATTTATTTGAAATTCGAATCAACAGCTGATAACGCGCCAACTTCACGCTAAATCATAACGTGCTTCAATTCTCGCTATGCATTATGTCTGCATTCTCTCTGATATTTATGGAAACTGGCTATCTTGCAATCTGTTGATATTTAGAGGATGAATCCAGTATCGACGTTTTTTCCTCACTGAATGACAAAGTAACGCAACTAAAAGTAACTCTCCGTCGTCCATTATTTTGACCTATAGTGTAAATGTATACTGACACTAAACTCATCGGAACAAAATGTCTGATGAGTGTGCGGAGTAATATTAGTTGGCATCAGAAATTTTCTGACGCAAAATTCCGTAAAGTCAAAGTCAAAAGCGCTTTATTTAATACTAATCGGTATAAATTTACAAAGAATATAAAGCAAATTCCAAACAATAACTATCAAAAACTTAATGGCCCAAATGGCTCTCTAAATTTATACATTATCATTAAACATATTTCTAAAAAAAAAAAAAAAACTCTAGGAAATTCAATTAATTAAGATTATTACATATTTTAAAAAATCAATTGGAAAAAGGAGAAAAAACCAACCAACACTATCCTAAAATTATTTATAATTTAAACACAACAGGCAACTTTGATCCTACACCTAATATGTTTTAACTTAATTCTAATAAAACGCAATCAAAAAACTTTCTCTTATACTAAAAAATTCCATAACAATGTTCCTAACCTAAGCGTTTAACCTTATCTCTAACCAAATATAATACACATAACATATACCAAACCTATTCCTAATTTTAACCTAATTTTTAACAAAAATAAGCAACAATACTGAATGTAGCAACAATGAGCTGAAACTCAAAAATTAAATAACGAAAAACACCAAAACTGAAAATAAACACGAATAATTTAGAAATTGTCATTCAGCCACCAATACTGGATTGCGTCGTCTCAATTCGATCAGCTTCAACGAATCTAGCAAATGAGTATCTCTATTGAATTCTTGAACTCGTGAACTGAAATTCGGAGGGTATTTTATTTTCTTATCGATGGCCCGTCGATATATGTGATATATGACTGGGACGCCGTCAGAATCAAAACCATATCGATTCATGTCCAAATACACGAATGCTTCTGGAGAAATGAAGCCAGTAGCGAGGCAAGTGGCTATATACCCGTCTGTAGGGTGTAACGGCTGTGAAATCCAAGGGTTTTCACTCACAGTCACAGATCTTGCTATATGATTCCGAAGAAGTTTCAATATGAAGATATCGACCCTCGTCACTTCAGCAGTTTGATAAATTCTTCTATTCGATATATAATGTTTCCAATCCGTCTCAGGCTTTCTGTACAAGCCTGTACATGCACGAAGACATTTCCTTTCGAAAACTCTTAATTTTTAACATAGTACCAGCACTCTGGTTGTACCAGATCTGACATCCATATGTCAAAACTTGTCTAACCAGGGTCTTGTAACAGATAATTTTGACCTTTTGATCAATGTATTTGGAATGAAAGAGTTTTTGTAGAGCCATGACTACTTTAAGTGCCTTACTGAGCATGATTTTTACATGTTCAGTACAGTACAGATACTGATCGAGATAAACAACGAGGTATCGAACACAGGATTTATGTGGAACTCGTTCTAAACTACCCTCGCCAGCCATGATGTGGAAATCTTTCCACAGAAAATTCCTTACAATCTGCGGCCGGCCTTATAGTGCTCATGATAAATTTGCCTTACCGGTGACTGGTACCAATGAGGATTTTTTTTACAGAGAAAGTAGTTGACTAGGTTTGCATAGTCATAAAATTATTTCGATCAGGCGATGATTTAATATTAAAAGTTTTTATCGCATTTTTAAGTCCTGTTAAAAAAGTTATGACAGTACATTTGCTTAAAAATTCGTACACATCAATTACTTTAAAAATATTATTTTCCTTTCAACTTGCTCTAATAAATTTTCTGTTTTGCACATGAGGATAATTTTCCCACAGGCCGTATATTTTTAACTAAAACGAATTTCACTGGATAATGTATAATTAGGCCTTGTCGTAATTTTTTATGTAATGGCCTATGTGAAGCATATCAACTAACTTTCTCGCGACGCCAACGATTTTTATACGTATGTTGCCATTAATGTTTTTTGTTTGTTCATTTGACAAAGAATTAGCATTATCCCTATACGGCATGGCAATTTTTTAGGAACACGACTACTGAAATTTATTATTTTGATGAAGACGACTTTACGTTCCATTCGCTCCCCGATCCCATTGTGTGTTGCTTGCTTTTATGCATAATATCTCATTTAACAAGCAAATGGGTAGGATGAGAGAGTCCTTAATTTGCAGCGTGAGAGTTAGATTACATGAAAGTACACTCAACATAATGTACTTTGAAGCAGCGCCAGATCCCGAACTAGAGCCATTGTTATAGCCTTAATCCAGACTAGCGGTATGTAAGAGGAGGTTTATCATGTACAATGACCATCATTGGGGATCTCATTAGTTCCCAACACTCGAAAGAAGCCTGTTTAATTTTCATGAAGTAGCAGATGTTAACGCAAGTTGCAGTTGATTCGATTACAGTGTTTCAATGAATATTAATTGATTGGAACTGTTGAATCCTCTGCAGCTGATGAGTGCTGATATCGAACTAAATTACAAAGCATCCATGTTCCTAGTTTAAATACATCAAACCTTACTTTTAACCGACTTCTAAGGAGAGAAAGCTATCACTTTGACTTGTGGAAATATTTTTTGTTGCATTTAAGGCTTTTGTGATATAATTTTTATGAAATCCTGTTAAAATCATGACCTATCTGTTCGCCCATCTGTGTGTCACAGCAATTTTCCTCGCGAAACCACATAAGCTAGAAACATAAAATGTTGTAAGTAGGTATAAAGTGGTGCCCTCTTTGCTATAAAAAATTTATGAAGTATTTAAAGGGGTCTTCCCATTAAGAGGAGTGAGAAAAAATTCACAAAACCAAAGCAATATGACATAGTAATCGAGAAGCCACTTTTTCAATCTGCTCGAAGGAACTTTGCAAAGAAAATACCATCTCATGAAAATAACAACGCAATAAGTGAGGAACGATTTGATACGCAACTTATTAACATTGCTATTTCTGACCCACATTAAACTCCACCATCACCACTACCATTATCAATAAAACGTTTTTTCCGAGAAAAAATAAAAAAATAAAATTATAAATAAAAGAATTTATAATGGCAACCCCCTTTGCGACACAATCTAACAAAGCAATTGCTAAATTGCGTCGACGAAAATTTTCCGTTAACGCCATAAAGATAGAAGAGGAACAAGATGACCAGTCGACGTTGGCATCGGGTTGGTTGGGCTACAGTTTTTGGTTGATAAGTGTCGAGCGAGATTATTCAAGGAGTACGCGACGGTGGTTGGATGAAAGAAATTCGCGATGGTTTTGGAAAATGGAGTGGAAGTTAATAAAATTAGCAAGAAATCATTTTCCCTTGAAGTATGATCAAAAACCGAGCTCCGATCTTCCGCGATGTGATCGTTTTTGCATAGAGCTTACACGTGTGAGTCGTTAGGGAAAATTTCATATCTGACGGGTCGTACGGCTACTTAGCTCCCTGCAGTGTTAAGTATATGAGTCACTTATCATTTATATGATGTAGAACAGTGAACCATATGCACTTAAATTAATATTTCTTCAGTGAATCTTAATCTGAAGTCACTGCCAAAAGAGTTGAATATCTTCAATTGGTGTAATTGTGTTAATTGCCCATGGATTTATATTATTTTTTCAACAGCGGAGAAAAGAGGGGAACAGGAATGCAATGGAAATGTGATCGATTAAAATCCTGTTTAGTTAATTTTCCTCGAAAAGATATACTGGGGAAATCTGAGATCGGAAAAGCGATTTTCCGCGGTTGTCTTTCGTGAATTTGTGAGGTTAAACACGTTATTTGACCTGTTTTGAATGTAATCTTAAGGTGCGAGTTAGTGGGTTTGCTATTGATTGCTTTGGAGCATTTAGTTACTTTGATTGCCGTTAAATTCTGATCTTAATTTGTATCTTGCACAAGTTAATTTTTATCCCGTCGATTTAGATTTGAGTGGGAATGAGAGTGCATTCTGATACAAGTACTGTCTCTCTGAATAATAAGGTGGTCTTACTTCGACATTTTAATGACCGTTTGACGATGATACTAAGTTTAGTGAAAATTAACGGAATTAAATTTAATGCGCGTTGATGGACTAAATATGATTTCTTACCCATACTGCCGTGACATTCACACCTATGTTCAAAGTTGGTGAAAATTACTGTAATTGGAGTGTATAGTAATGAGTGCCGGATTAGTTAAAATTCTTTTTGCCTCTTGTGTTGTGTTGTGCGAAATACACCACAAGTTTGTCGCTCACTATTGTAATACATAATTCTGAGGGCAATCGATAGAGAAGTGGTATACCGATTTCAGCGAATAGTTCAACAGCAGTTTTAGATAGAATTAAGTATTTGTATAAATAATCACTTTGATGATCAGTTTAAAGTTTTAGTTGCGGCCAATAATATTCTTTTTGCGACTTAATTATGTTAAAAGGATGACAGATCTTACCCACCCCAAATACGAGCGCTCGTCGGAGGAGAATTGGGTGAATACCGTTTATAATTATTATAAATTTTAAAATGTTTAAAAGAACTGAAATGTTTTTTAAATATTTCATTGGAATTATTATCATTGATGCTTGTTTTTGTTTGTCATTGCGTCTCTAGTCATCATTTACTGTAGAACGGACATTTTAATATGATGTTTTTCACTTATTCGAGATTTAGTTTTTGAATAGTCACGCGCTAGTCAACTAAAGAAAATAGTTCCAATACGGTACAAATAAAAATGAATAAATGAATTGAAAAATATATAATAATTATATTTTTTCATATATAAAAATTTTTTTTTTATATTAAAAACTGTATATACTTATAAAAAAATAAATAAACTAATGCAAACAGTGAATTTTCTACGTCAAGTAAAAATTAGCACCAATATACAGACAGTGTGCATTTTAGTTTGTTTTTACAACGTCTAATATTTTCATTTTACCGATTCATTTTAGCAAAAATTGGTGTGACGTTGCAGTTGTAGCTACTTGAATTTTAAATAACTTTAGATTTCCACAATTCTTCAAAGTTAATTGAATGATTTGTTAACATGCGAAAAAAATAGATAATTGAATAACACTTTTGGTCTTTCCATTTAAAGGAATCCGGATCAGGTATGGGACTCACTACGTTGGCTGGCCCCTCCACTCATGAGCTAGCCATCGGATGAGCTCACTCCTTTTTCTTTGTTGCTACAGGTGCTCTTGCAGAGTAGAGTGGCCTTCTGCTTGGATTTCTCATTTATGTTAAAGAACAATGTGATTCCATCATATAAGACTTTAACATAAATCTGAAACGTTCATATTTTTCATTCAAGAGAAAAATTCATGCGAATTATGTTTGTATGATTTTTCATTTAAATGGAAAATATACGGCCACATCTACGTTGAATATTGATCCGGATGGGAGGACGGGGGTGCGCGAAGGAGCACTGCTACTACTTGGATGCCTCACTCTCGTTTGGTGGTCGTTATTATAAATAGTTAAGATGAGATCGTTTCGAGTCTCGCGTGCGTTTACTATGCTCAGTCTGTTGCTTTGTTTGAGCTGTCCCTTCCTTCAGTAGGCTACCTCGGCTTCGGTAACATCAAAGCAAGTCATTCGATAGTTAAACTCGTGAATGCGAATTTTTTTAGTGAGCCCTTGTGCTGGGGAAAAGAGCCGCCCCACGAAACCGCAATGCTAGCCTTCCAGCACATTCACATATCCACAGACAAGGCCACTTTTGGCGAGCACCAATATCTTCGCTCGCGGTGGAAACAAACCATTGCTGCAGTCTTTAACGGAAATTTACGTTCCTTCAAAATTCCCTACAATGGATATCAAATGAAATGTCTTGATGAGAACTTTTCAAAACAGGTCTTAAATCGACAAGTTTTGCTTCGAAAGGTGAAGGAGGAGAGGAAATGTATGAACCGTTTTGCCTACAAAATCAAAATGCAAGCCTAATATTTCCCAAATGCTACAATTTAAGTTTTTTCAAAATAATTGTATATGTTCTAAAAATTTTAAAATAATTGAACAATAAACAGCTAAGTTACAGCCGATTGAATATTTAGCAATTATAACAACATTAACACGTGATACTAGGGAGATTCACGTTTGCAACGGACCTAGACACTACAAATGTCTAGAAACTTGGATAAAAATTTTTGACATGGCTTGTAATATTGTTGGTTATCATGATTATCAAAGCAACAGGGTCAAAACAATTGAAACTAAATGGCGGCAAGTTTAAATACATAATAACCAGGATTAAGTTCAACGAACTCAATTAATGGAATCTGTATATTAGTCTAGTCTTGATATTTAGAAGATATTATTTGAATTGCTAATTGTTTTATAAAACTCTTCCAGCAGGAGCAGACTCCTGGCACTTTAGTTGTCTTTATGCATATTTATGTATATATTTTGTGTTACGACCCTGCGATGCTATGCATGGGTTGTATACAATAACTTGTGTTGTCCTTACACTTACCTATATTCTGTGCCTCTACCTTTGCTCCAGTTAAAATAACTTGGGGAGTTGAGAATTTAATTACCTAATAAATATACGAGTATATTTTAAAAATTACATTTTATATAAAGTGTTTCATGGCTTCCAGGCGGTGAGGACAATTTTGCCATCTTTCCTCAATTTTGAAATCTGGTCTCGAAGCTCCTTCGTTCGTTGAACGTCGCCAGTCGTGTGGTACTCCTGGTGACGTATAGCTAGTGCCTGGCGCTACTTAAAAGCTTTCCCTCCACGCTGTTTCTTCGGTGGTGTAGGCTGAGGTGGCGGAATGCGGGGCCGCTTCCATTGACGACGCTGATACTCGACTATTGTCAGCGCACGTGGTCCAGGTAGATATTGGGGCTTAGCTTAGGTATTTCTTTTTGTCTCCTCTGGTTTGGTGGTTGGTTGCCATACTGTTCTTTATTCCGGAACGTTGGCGGGAGTGGAGCCGGGCACGTTTGCTTATGGTGGGGTATTTCTAGGTCTGAGAGCCGTCAACATCTCCTCGAAACCGTCCATTCCTCGGGGAGTGAAAATCTGCCATTATAAAAATAATAGTATGTTAGGGGTTGTCTAGTTTAATTATAGAGCGGCTAGACCCGCATATTATTTAGGCGGTTTACGCCGGAATAGAGTTGAATCCGAAGTCCTGGAAGTAATTTTAAAGCAGCTAGGCCTGATTATGAGCTAGGCGGTTGATGCCGGAATAAAGAGTCGGTTACCTTTGATTAATTGTTGAGTGGCTAGGTCCACATGTGGAGAAGGAGGTTAACGCTGGAATAGACAGATCAATGTTAGTGGCGTATCCACCAGAGCACCCAACCAAGAACTGCCACTTTTCTTACAACTACCTATAATATTTATACTAATTTTTTGCTAACGTTTGCATAATTTTAATAATTCTTTACTATCAGAATCCACTCAAAATATAACTTTCCTTAAAAACTGTTCCTAAAAAACCGTGTGAAGAATTTTCTTTTCCATAATTTTCTAAGAAAATTCATATGCAAGTCCTTGTTCAACTTGACACTTTTCATAACAATTGATTTGTCTGTTATCATCTTCTTCACCGTGATTCTCTATTAGAATTCATATGCAAGTTTCTTAAAGGACAAAATACATTAGCAGCAAAATGACGATATGTCTCAGGTATCCCATCACTCATCGTACGGAAAGAGTCTCTGGCCGCTTGATTCATTAACATAATAAGTTCAACCAAAACAATAGCAAAATGTGTACATCTTTACAAAGTGGCACGAGCAAATGCTTTTGCTTTAGTTCGGCCGAGTGTAATTTCAGTTGGAATCCCGTTAATGGTAACGTATATGTTGAATGAATATTAGATAACTAGTTTAGTGGTCGCTCAAAATGCTTAAATGGACCGATGAGGGCTTTTTAAATCCTATTGATATTTAGTATTATAACGTACTCATCTCAATTAGACTTCGGGTGATATTTTGTGGAAGATACTTACAGAGGAACTTTTAATAAATGCTTTGGCATTTAGCTACATGGTAGCTGGAGTAGTTCCTTCTGTTCAGCGTGTCTTTTAGGGCGTTACATTTCAACGGGGATAGACAGAAGAGTGTTGTTTTTGGTAAAGTACATAAATCAATTTCTGATAGGTCCTATTTGAAGAACATGAAAATTAGAAAACGGTTTTAGACCTAAACCGTTTTAACACGAAAATTTTCAATTTTCACTGCGATTTTTCAGCATAATTGATCAACATATTGTTACGGTATAATTTAATTGGGCCATGGTCGAAAACTTCCTCGCTACCAAAACCACAGGAAAGGTCTTAAGTGGCATAAAATAATCAAAATAAATAAAAAGAACATAAACAAACCACCTCAACTAGTGGAGGCAAGACTATCAACATAATATAAAGTAAGTCGTAGAGCTCCAATGATATTGTAAACAGCAATTTAGGGGAAGTTGAAAATTTGTTGAAGTTTCCGTAGGGAGTACCATTGAGCGCTTTGTGGAAGAGAATCCATGTCAATCAACAACACTAAATATACTCACCACTTATCCCGACCACTGAATCAATTGATATAATTTAGCGTCGAGGCAGATGGTCTGTAATTCACAATTCATCATTCGCGCAATGTTGACCACTTCCAAACAAAACTACTTCTCCCGCCACGTACACTTAACGCATGTATAATTTATTAATTGCGTGCGAATCATAAAAAGTATGAATTACGCATTCACAAAATATAAATATTTTGTAGCAATACAAATATTTTATAAACACGACAAAATAAACAAACAAACTATCAGCGCGGCAGTCGAGAATGGAGACTCTGCCCACCGACAATATTCCCATAGGAAATGTAGCTACCATCAGCAACAATGTTCGAATGCACTTGTCATATTTAACATTCCCATGGAAAATGCATCCACCCTCTCGCAACATTGCTGGAAATGCATTCTCCAGCTGCAACACTTCCAGGAGAAGTGCAATGCTGTTGGCCTTTCTTATTAAACCGCTAGTACGAAGAGATAAAAGGGCGTTTCATTTGATACGAAAAGTTTATTCAAGTTCTGATCTGGTTGGTTCTGGAGGAAAATACTTGTCATGTTGGAGGTGATCAATGAAACAAGCTGGTGACAGGAGCTACTTTTCTATTCGTTTCAGCAGAAAAAAGATTGGCAACGAGTAGTTGAAATGGCGGCGGTACCTGTATGTGGTTCAAGGAATGGTTTTGGCGGATTCGCACACTGTGGGGGCCCTCATTCAACACAATAGGTAAAGGAAGGGAAATAGATCGGTAAATTAATGAATTGTATTTTTTAATTTATTTGTACTACTAAATTGATATTTGCCTTAAAGTTTTTTTTTCCAAATAAAATGTCAAGTTATTTTATTAAATAACGCATCTGAATTTAAACAACAGGAATTTAATTTTTAGCAATAACGAATGTGAGCGTAGGCTCCACTAGGTGTGGTGGCTAAGGATATCAACATGATTTCCGGAAAAGCCCCTTTTGGGAAAGTTTGCACCCTGAAAATGGTTGTGATGGCGTCAAGATTTTGCTTGAACCTGAGTTTAAACTCGCGCAGGTTGCTTGAGTTGTTCCCCGCAAAATTCAATTGTTGGCTGTTCCAGTGAGTCGAATTTTACCAGTTGGCGCCTGGGACAACCTACGGGTTGGCGAGTGGCAATCACCTACCCCGTTTCCATAGGTTACCCAGTATCCCAAGGCCCCAGCTGGACTACTCAGGTGGTAAAAGTTGTTCTAAAGACTAATAGCTTGTACGAATTTTGGTTAAAGAGATTTCAAACAAAGGACAACATATTTGGCTAAAATTGACGAGCACATAATTTTAATCCTCTGAAGGGATCTGCATACATTAAGAGTTATGTTGGGCACATTTAAGTCAAGAAACTCAACTCTCAACTGATCAAGGATTTGATATAACGAACAGAATCGTTTGGCCATGGATGATGAAAAAAATTCACAACTGTCTAGATAAACGAAACATTTTAGTTAAACTTGTCTATCGGAAAAAACCAATGAATAAATTCTAAAAGTTGCATAATATATGACCTTAGTCTCATTGCAACTACCATCCAAGTTTTATTATTAAGTTGTGGGCCCAGACTCATTTACGTGAAAAAGGCACGTGTTAGTTTTTAAAATGTCGCAAACTATATTGCAAACGTTCGCGGCGTCAAATGTACCGGTTTTGGAAGGCATGATTGACGCCACTGTAGCTAAGTTACTGGCATTTGCGACTGGAGCCCAGAATACTGAAGATTCGAAGGCGAGAGCAAAATGAATTGTCACAATCGATCCAGCGCTTTATGCTCATATAAAGCAGGCAGAAACAACTTATGATCTATGGACAACATTGAAAAATATTTCCGACAATTCAGGCTACACGAGGACGATTAGTTTACTTCGAAACCTCAGCAATATTCGCCTAGAAAATTATGAATCTATGATGGACTACGACACTCAAATAATAGAAATGGGACAACGATTGCAAGGAATAGATTTCAAGATAACGGATGAGTGGATTGGTGCAATGATGCTGACTGGATATTTAGATAAGTATACTCCATTAATAACAGACATCGAAAACTCGGGGATTGACATAACCGCAGATATTATTAAAACTAAGTTAATGGATATGTCTTCTGATGTAGGTGCTATCTCCAGCTTCGAAAATGCTTTTTTCGCAAAAAAATCTCAGACTTTGCAGCATCATAGATACGGCAGCACCAAACACGACAGCCAACTTGGTATGAAACCATCGTCAGACGTGAAAAATGTCAAAAATATAGTGTTTCAATTGTAAACAAACTGGTCACTATAAAAATCAGTGTCCAAACTTGGATAAAAGCGAAAGAAGACAATCAAACGCTTTGAGTGCCATATTAACAAAGCTGTTCAAAATCCGAAGGAGTACTGGACTTAAATCATGTGGATGTGGAAGGCCCGATAGAATGCCTGTCAACTGGAAAGTCTAAGTATTATGTTTTGTTTGTAAACGAATACAGTAAGATGGCATTTGTTTATTTTTGTAAAGCAAATGATAAAGTGTTCACTAAATTCAAGTATTTTCAGTCCATGGTTGAGAAACAAAAAAAGCAGGAATATCAAAACAGTTAAAACAGACAATGGAGATGAGTTCTGCAGCCTTGAGTTTGAGAAGAGTTTAGCGGAGCAAGGAATATTCCACCCAAAAATACTAATACTTGAACACCACAGCAAAATTGCTTATGCGAACATATGAACTGATCTGTAGTAGAAAAAGCTAGATACTTGCTGTTTGGTGCCAGCTTGGATAAAAAGTTTTGGGCTGAGGCTGTCAATACTTCGGTATACTTAAAAGCAGATCTGTAGTTTCTGAACTGAATGATAAAACACTTTATGAAGTCTGAATAGGCGAGAAGCCAAACTTGAGTTATTTACGTGTATTTGATAGTACTGTCACTGATGGAAGAAGTGAGACAACAAATTTATTCATGTAGGTTATGCTCAAAATGTGAAGGGATACAGAGTATATGCTCGTCATACTAATTCTGTGACCTTGAGTAGAACATAGTCGTTATGGAGCATCCAGACCACAATACAGTTGATACTGCATTGCAGTGTAAAACTTTACCAGTTGCATCGGACAACAGGCCAGATGTGTCAGATGATCAGAGACCAGATCAGAAACATCCGATCCTGAAGAAGAAGATGACAATGACAGCACTTTCGTACCAGATCTAGGAAATTCTATGATGAGTACTAATTATAATTTGTATGATACCACCTTAGACTCAGAGATAACACCTGTGAACCCAGAAATTAAGAAACCGGAAAGAGAATTAGAAGAAAACCAGATAAATATAATATAAACAATTTGAGTTTTGCAAAATGTCAAAAAGGATGTTATGGAGGACACATCACACTAAAAGAAGCTTTGCATTGCCCTGAAAGTAAGTTCTAGAAGGCAGCCATGCAAGGAGAGCTTTATTATTTTGAAGAAAACGAAGCCTGAGAGGAAGTGGATCATCCCAAAAACATAACAATCGTTCAATACAAGTGGGTATTTAACAAAAACATGACAGCAAAAACAATGTTAGATATTATGCAAGGTTAGTGGCGAAAGATTTTTCTCTAAAAGCCGTTGAAGATTATCATCAAACATTTTCCCCCGTGCTACGATACTCCACCTTAAGACTTTTGTTTGCATTAGCAATAAAATTGAATTTAGATGTATGTCACCTTGACGTAATAACTGCCTTTTTAAATGGTTTCCTTAAAGAAACAGTGTACGTGAATAAACCTACTACTGATGGTTGTAACAAGGCTGATAACAAAGTATTTAAATTGAAGCGAGCTATTTATGGGCTAAAATAGTCTTCTGGAGCATTGCATAAAGTTGATAATTATTTGCAAAGCTTAGGCTACAAAAACTCAAAATATAAACCATGTTTGCACACTAAATTTAAAAGAAACGTTAAAATGATACTTGCCTTGTTCGCAAATAATTTTTTTTGTATTTTATAACAGTAAATTAGCCTTGGATTGGTTAGTAGATGAGTTGAGAAGAAGATTCAAGATCATGAATCTAGGCCAGTTGAAACAATGTTTGGTAGTGAAAGTTAAAATTGGTAAAAATGTAATATCTCTTGATCAAGAAGATTATATTGAGAATTTACTAAAAAAGTTCGATATATTCCAAAGTAAACCTGTCCGTACTCCTATGAAGATGAATCTTAAATTGGCTGAAGCTGAGAAAGTTTCCTATGAGGATCCCTATCAGCAACTTCTAGGTAGCTTTATGTACGAGTACTTAGCAGTCCTAACTAGGCCTGACATTTCATATAGTGTAAGTTTCTTCAGTAAATTTAATAATTCTTATACTGAAACCCACTGGAAACATGCTAAGAGGGTGTTAAAATATTTGAAATGTGCTAAAAATTATGGTCTTATTTTTAGAAAAGATAATTGTTCTATTGTGGGTTTCGTAGATGCAGGCTGGGGCTCAGATGTAACAGATAGGAAATCATTTTTAAGGTTTTGATTCACATTGTCAAGCAAGTATCGAAGCAGAGTACATTTCAATGTCTGAAGCTAGTAAAGAAGCTATCCACTTAAAAAATTACTTGTTTGAAATTGAGTTCACAGTCTATTACGTTGTTTGATGATAGCCAAAGTGCTCAAACACTGGTGTCTAATCCAGTCTTTCATCGTAGATCCAAGCACATAGATATAAGGTACCATTTTGTAGGAGAAGCTGTGAAGAATAATATAATAAATATTTCTTACCTTGAAACAGCTGAAATGCCTGCAGATATTTTAATTGGGACCTTAGGCTCAATCAAACATTATTACTTTATGTAGAAGTTAAGTATTTCGCCTGTTTCATAAGGTTGGATTCAAGTCTTTGTTTTTGTTATAGTGTTACGGGGAGGTATTAAAATGTGAAATAAAATAATAATATTATCGCCATCTCTTAACATTACACTAGAAATCTAGTCTAGGTGAAGTTGGTTGTATTGCTGGTTCATCAAACTTGCATAATAAATGAATTTAGTCTGATTGCAACCACTATTCGAGTTTTGTTATTAGGGAACCACGTCCTTAAAAGAGTATAACCTACTTTTTTTTGTACAGATCATAATTCTGAAAATTAACATGCGAATAGATAGCTGAGTTTTCATTAAAATATGGCCCAACATTTTCATGAAAGCTATTACGAAGATAATGGGGAGCATCGAATAATCATAAATCAGTGTTCCGGTTAAGCACCTTTTTGAGGATTTTGTCCTAAAATACAAAATCCTATTGCAATTACAACCTGTGTCCGTCTGCTCGTCCATTTGTCCGTCCGTCCATTTGTCCGTCCGTCAATCCCTCCGTCTGCATGTCACAGCACTTTTTCTCCGAAACTATAGAAGTTACAGCCATAAAACTTTGTGGAAAGGTCTGAAGTGGTGACTTCTTGAAAGTTCAAGGGTGAAACAAATTTTCAAAGGGGTTTAAGGGGGTCTCCCAATGTAGGGAGGTGACCCTTGAAAATAAAATGTTCACCATTGGTAGTCGAGTAGGGTTTCATTGGAAAGGTCTTAATGAGTTCTTTTCAAAATTGCCTTATCAGTACTGTGGGGCAGTGGACGAGAAACTGTACGAGCTTTACGTGTACCCCTCCCTCCTCGCGATTGGACATCTTTCATCCGATAAATCTGAAACAAAATCATGATCGATTTGAAATATATATTAACTATCAGCATTTGTTATTGTTTTTGCAATTCCATACAATTGAAATGGCGATAACTCACTTGATTTTATTTCTATGAAATTTGGTAGGCAAAACGGTCTTAAATCAACCTACCTAAATCTAAAACCTTAAGAAATTGCCATTTCGATTTTCTGGAAGTATTTAAAATTTTCAAACTATACCATTATTAACAGAATTAAATGAAGAAACACAAATATTGATTGTGCATTTTGCCTCCTCTTGACTCCTAATGACTTATTTTTCAGGTTCTGAAAGTGCAAAGACCTTTCATTTGATACCCAACTCGACTACATTTAATGAAAAAAATTGTTAGGGGCCACTTCATTATAAAGGCGATCCCCTTAAAAAAATTTGATATATTTGATAAGACCTAAGCTGTTGGGAGACCACTACTTCTGACCTTTTCACAAAGTTTGACCTTTGTAGCTTCTTTAATTTTGGAAGAAATTTCATATGACGCACGGATAACGGATAGATGAACAGAAGGACGGGCGGATAAACAGATAGAAGGACGGAAACTAGAAGGCGTTTGCGAGATTTCTTTATAGAAGCCCTAAAAATCATGGAACTAGATCCAATAACAAATAACTTAGAATCTGCAATTCGTTGAACTTTGCTAATAGTAGTAGGATTTAATTTCTTTGTCAGTAAAACTTTATCAGTATCACTAAATTGAATGAAATCAGCCATGTAAGTAGTTCTTCAAAATATCATTTTATTCTATGTTTCAATAAAATTTACCGACGTTATAGCCATTTGAATTTCCTCCAATTCCAACAATCATATTTCTACTAAATTGGCCGGACACTACAATTTCGATTGAATCCTCTCCAAATTTTCAGATAAGATGAATAACTAAAATACATTAAAACCTCGAGTAGGTAAGACCTTCTCAATGCGGGTTTCATTTTAAAACAATAAAAATGATATGCAAACTGTTAATATTTCTTCGCCGGCAATACAGCTGGTAGTCTCATATTGCCTTCAACTACCCGCGTAAATTTTGTGTCATTCTGCATTGCAGTTCTATTTTTATCTGCATTTGAATATCGTGAGCCATCAACTTTAGACGTGAAAAATTATGTGTGCTTTATTTACTTTTTTGTGAGTCTATCTGACGTCACCGGAGCTTTTGTCTATCTGACGTCACCGGAGCTTCCGTATTCGGAAAGGAACGGGAGTTCTTCTTTGCAGTTGGTGAGAGACACATCAACTGCATATTTATCTCAGGCCGTTCGTGTTAGCCTCAATCTCAGTACAATCGAATCTTTCACATTACTTGCTACGCCTTCTCGCCTGTCTCCAGTTGCATCAAAATCTGCAGCAACATATCGTCAAATGATACTGATGTCAAAAAAAACCGAAAACGAACCAAAAACTTATAAAAGAATGCGTTCCCCATTGCCATTATATGATTCATATGGCCCAAATTTCGAACCGAATGTGGCAGTTTTAAAAGAACAGTTACGGATATCAGCAATAAGTCCACTGAATTTAAAAATGTTAAGTGGAAAAGAGCACATGCAGCTACATGAAAATGAAGTGGCATTTCGTGGCACTACTAATCTCTCAGAGGATATAAGGCATTTGAAAGCCCCAAATGAATGCTTCAATTTTTTTACACCGATACATTTTTTGAATAGCTAGTGGAGTTCAGCAACCTTAATGACAGAGAAGGAAACATCAACACACAGTTTACCGTAACAGCTGTTGACCCTAAAACAATTTGTTGGTATTATGCTGTACATGTATTTGTATCGCTACCCAACGACACAACACTACTGAGGCAAACTAGCATTGGCTCTCATGGTATCCGTAATGATTTTCCCTTATTTGGAGAAATTTATGTTTCAATAACTTCCCTAAAATGAAGAAAAAGGGGTAACCCGGATATGACACTCTTTTCAAAATACGCCCGGTCATTGACAACCTCAATACTCGCTTCGATCTAGTTTCGAACCAACATAGACTATGCGTGGATGAGCAAATATGTACCATCAGAGTGCTGTCGAAATGACGACAGTATATGCCAAACAAACCACATGAATGGGGTATTAAATTGCTCATATTATGCAACTCCTTTGGATATAAATTTATTCTGCGGCTGGCGACAGCGTTATCATTGCAGGGTATCCTAACATAGGCGAAAGTGCAATCGTCGTTGTTCGTTTGACTTCCACGGTGTCACACATTGTGAACAACATTGTCTATTTTTTACATCATTACTACTGATGGTTCTTCTGAGGTCCGTCGTGAGTCCATCCCAAATTATATACTTCTAAATGACAAAGACACCAAAATGAACCATGGCGAATCTTTGGAGTTTGTTAGCAGAGCATATTGCATAGACATAACTAGTGTGCTATGGAAAGACACGAAGAACGTGCGCTTGCTATCGACGTATGTTAGAGTTTTACCGGTTTTCACCATTTTATCGGAAAGTATTACACCACCAAATGCCATTCGATATGACCGGCAAAAAAGGCAATACTTGGAATCAGATTTACCGAATATAATCAAAGGTCGCTATAACTAGTCATTTTTGATATATGAACCTCATTTCGTTTCTTTTGTTTTTAACAAAATATAATCATTATATGGGTAGAGTCGACCTCTTGGATGGGTTACTTGGACGGTACCATATTCGAATGTGGACAAAAAGTTACTCGCATCGCATTTTTATCATTTAATGGATATGAACATGGTAAATGCTTACTTTTTGCATCGTCGTATCCATGATCAGACAATGAAGTTACTTGATTTCCGAGAAGGTGTTGCTGCCATTTTATGTCATTGTTGAAACAGTGTCTAAAGGTGGCCATAAAACATATTTTGCTCCAGATGACATTAGCTTCAATCGACTAAGCCATTTGCCCACAACTCTTGATCGAAGTGTTAAAAAAACTTACAAGTTGCCAAGTTGAAAATCAGAAACTCAAGTAATTTGCCTAAAGTCTAATGTGAATTTGTATCACCTGCTACAAATAACTGTTTTTATGAATTCCACTATATAAATAAATGAAGTATTCTTTTCTGAAATTCATTGGTCTTTTATAAATGCTCTAATCTCTTATTCCTTTCCTTATTTTATATTTCTTCCGTACTATCCTTTTTTGCCGTTAATCGGTAAGACCGCCTCCAGGCGGGTTTCAATCAAACTACTCCCGACAGGTGCAAATTTACCTTAGACCAAAAATAATACTTTTTTCGGCTTTCTTGGCCCAAAATTAATCAGATATAAAATTTCAGGCAAAAAAAAAAAAGAATTGGCCTTCTCGAGGGTTAACATTCAGATTAGTAAATGATTTTAGTAATATTGGAACAAAATGTTGGCTGGTTAAAATGGAGTTCTTTTATAGCAAGAATATATTTTGTTGAGCAAGTAATAAAAGTTTTTCTTGAATTAAATCATTCTATTTGTCCACATATTGTAGGTTAAGTACAAAACCCTTTTGACATGAGCGTAGTCTACCCAACTTGTTGTTACTTGGCGATGTCTTTGCACAACAGCGAGGCATGTTAGGATTTCAATTGTTGAAGTTGGATATGAGAACTGCCATATTGGACTGATATGCATAAGAACGGAAAAGTGACACAATGATAACATAACAGACGATACCTCTCTCGAAAAATTGAGCCTAAAAGTATTCTTATATATTTTTTGGGTTACTGTCTTTATTGAAAAAATGGTGTTCCCTAAAATAATTCCTTCAGAAAATGCAAATATAAAAAAAAATTAAATCATCGATTCAGTTATGCTGGGTTAATTCTACTATGGCAGTAATGAGCGTAGATTCAGGTTTCGTAATAAGTTACTCTCCACAAATGTAATATGAAATATTGAACAAAAAATTATTATTTTCATTACTATCCGTTCTTTACGAAAAAAGACGAGTTGATAATTTGCACAGCTTATGTGAACGAATTTTGAAATGATAAAAACAATCTTTATCACAGCGCTCTGAGTCCATATCGTTGTCAACATACTTATTGGATTGACAATGATCCAAATCAATTTCTCCGTTTGGATATAATTTGTAGTATGTTGAATAATATATATAACCGGGGGAAAACTAATTTGGCGCCAATTTCATGAATTTTTTTCACGCATTTTAGGGTATTTCTATCTAGGTTTTATTTTGTTTTTCTCAATGTATTTTTCTGCATTTAAAACATATCACAAAATTCCTCAAAAAGCCAAAATAACAAGATATCCTTCTTTAAACCTACTTTCACTCGCCGCCTCCTTGAAGGCTATAAATATAAAAAAATCCTCAACGTCAAAACTTCTTTCATCCATGCAAGATTACAAGATTGATATAAACATCAATCATTGTTGTTGCTGGCTGCTGACGATTCCTTGACATTTCCTTTATGCATTGAACACGGTCGAAACGTTTAATATCTTCGAATCACACAAAATATCTATCGACAATGTCAATCAATCTTGGCTGTATCTTTTCAGCAACTTCGCCAAGGTGTGAGCTTAAGCATTTCATTTTATTATCTCCGGCAAAGGAATTGGCAATCTTTAAAGAGCTTTGAAGATAAGATTGTGTACAAGGAAGTTGATGTGAAATCAGTTGGGTGGGGGAGGCAAATAAAACGGAGGAAAACAAGGACATAAATAACTACACTCTAGATGAGAACAAACGTTCTGCTATCTATCGATTGGTTTTGCTGCTCGCAATGGATTGGTGGTGGTTCCAATGAAATTCATTATGTTTGGTTCGGTCGGAATGAAAATTATTCTTTTTTATGGCTGAGGAAAATATGTTTTGTCGTGTTCAAAATGAGAATGAATGGGAAATTTCTTTAATTAAGTTGGGTCCGATGATGCAGTGGTATTATTTGCTAAACGTGGCAAGGAAATTATTTTTTTTTGTAACTAGCAAAGAATATTGAAACACTTTATCATTATAACGTAAAGTTAGGTTGATGGAATGTAAGCATAATGGAGATCGTAGCAATCTTTGCATATAGATGTGTTTTAAATCGCTCCTGTCAAAAGTTTTTAAAAATTATATCCGAAGTTAATTTTTATCGGAAAAGGCTTATATTGTCGAAGTAATCGACTTAGGAAATTTCTAAAGTTTCAATGAAGTGCGTCTTCCCCATTTCAATGAACTTCTATATACATTTAATGGCTTGACTTTTATTTTGAAGAAAATAAACAGTGTCGTATCTTGAGTGATCATCTATAATGGTTAAAGTGTTTCTTTTGCCATCAGGCGTTACATTCCACGTAGGACTGCATTCAATTGTATGAAGAAGATCTAAGATAGCATCTGTCTTTGGAAACAATTGCCTTGGAAATAGTATGCTTACAAATTTTTTGTATTCAACTGTTCTTTTTTAACAGACCTGAGACAACACCGTTTTCTTCTAATTGTTTTATTGCATTTGGCTCTCGGTGTCCAAAATGCCTGTGGCTTATACAGTGTGTCCCAAATTTATAGGGGCACCCAGTTTTTTAGTCAAATTTTTAATGTTTTTAAACCAATCAAATCTTAATTTGCACAAGCTATTTTTACTTGTAATTCACGATTTCTGTCTTTTTTTGGTGAGCCTACGACAATTTGTTCGTTTATTATGCCATTTAAAAATCCCCGTTGGCAGCACCAGTCGGAAAGGTAAATTTCTTGTATGTAGCGTAGGGTTTCGGAAAAAAAATTTGGCTTGCCTACTACTTAACTTCTTACTGCAATTTTGGTAGCACTACATGGGTTTTTAGTAACAAAAAGGATCTGCCGCCGTTTGTGTATGGAGACACTCCGTGGAGGCGCAAATATTTTGCCAATTCAATTGAGTTACACACGTATGGATCACATATTGAAAATCGGCGGGTAGTAGATTGTTATAAACATATTTATACTCGTTTCGCCCTTCTCACATTTGCTGTTTATACATTTCATAGTGGCTACCACACAAAGGTGATAACTTGTCAGCTTTAATAGCTCAAATAGTTAATTTCAAAAGATTTCCATAAAAGTTTAATCAGCACTTGCGTTGCCATTAATATATACATTTTCAATTTTTTTCTGAACTATGAGGGCCGTCATTTCGATTTTTATTGAAATCGGCTGCTAAGAATATTAAGCTGTAAGTTTTTAACTTTTTTATTTGTCATTCGATTTGCATAATTAAATTAAATTAACTTGCAATAATAACTTATAATTTCAAGTTTCAAAGGAATCTGTTGAGAATCTTGGCTGCTAGAGGGCTACAGAAATAAAAAAAATTGCTTGCCGCCCCCCTGTATGGGAAGACCCGCCTGTATGGAGAGACCCCCCTTAAATACCTTAAAATATTTTCTTGCACTGCAAATTTCAAGAGGCACCACTTTTGACCTACGTAGAAAATTTCCTCATTCTAGCTCATGTGGTTTGCGAGAAAACTTGTTATGACGCACGAACAAACGGGCGGACGGACGGACAGACAGACAAGTCGCGATTTTATAATTTTTCAGGGTATTGTTAAAAATATTTTACAATATCTCAAAAATGATCTGGTTTATAAGTTCTTTCAAGTAAGGTCATTTAAAACGTTTCAATGAAAAATATTCATTATTTCAGTTGGCACTAAAATAGCGAATTGCGCTTGCCTTCAGACCTTTGGGGCCGCCATTTTGAATGCCTGCATTTGATTTTGGATTATTTTAAATCTTTGTATGCTAGGACCTCACCAATCAATGTACTATCTCGTTCAAATAGGAGTTTCAGTGTAGACAGGGCAAAATAATTTTTTGATGTTTAAGAAATTATTATATATATATATATATATATATATATATATATATATATATATATATATATATATATATATATATATATATATATATATATATATATATATATATATGATGCTCTCCGCAATAGGTAAATTTCTCTCGACAAATTTACCTAAAAAAAAAAAATAGTGTCCCAAGTTTATAGGGGCAGTGAAAAAAACACGATTTTCCATAGAAAATTTTTTATTATTGATTAAATCCATTGATTCGCAACAAAAAATCAGTAATTAATAACGTTACCATCGTTTTAAATAACATTTTCATCCGTTTTTGCATCGAATTGTTGCGATTTGTCAAGCTGCTCATACTGATGTTTACCCAAGCTTTTTTGGCGCCCTCCTCCAGCTCTGTGACTGATGGATATTGACGAGCGTTGTCATAAACGTCGCGGACTATCATGCCGCAAACATTTTCTATTGGATTTAGATCCGGAGAAATGGCAGGCCACTGAAGTACAGGAATTTTCACTTTTGACCACCATTCCTTGGTAGATTTACTGGAATGCATTGACGCGTTGTCTTGTTGAAAGATCAGTTTTGCAGAGCTGTAACGGCGGAAATAGGCCTTCAGATGCTTTTCTAGCACTGCCTGATAGTCTTCGCTGTTCATTCGATGCGAAATGATTTCTATGACAACTTTTCCGAATCCACTGTAGGCCGCCCACACCATAACGGACCCAACGCCAAAGTTTCGCCTGGAGAAAAAACGTGGCTCTTTGCGCAGATCTCGCCAATAGTCTTGAACGCTATCTGGGCCATCTAAGTTAAACTTTTTTTTGCCAGACCAAACAATCTGAAACACATAAACAATCACATTTTTAATCTTACTCCACCTGCAGATGATTGAATGTATAAACTCCAAAATAAGAAAGTTATGTACCTTAGGCCATTCATGGGTCCAATGCAACCTCTCTTTGGCAAATTTGTAGCGAACCACCATGTGATGAGCTTTTAATTTCGGGGCTTTCTGCATTTTCTCGCGAACCAAATTTGGAGATTCTTTCAAAGCCCTATGAACTGTGCTTTTTGAGACGTGAGGCGTGTCTTCATTTCTGATACGCCTACAGCCTTTGGTTGATTGAGAGGCAGCAGCAATGTATTACAAATTCTCCGTCCCGGAGCACTCTGGGCCTCTGGTAGAGATCTTCGACTGGGGCCCTCGGACCCGGTTAGCCCAATGAAGAGGGGCCGTGCGCCACTCGCTTTTCCAATGGGCCCCACGGGAGTCGCCAAGCGAGAATCGCGACTCGTCAAAGACTCGTACCGGCACCGACGTTCTTTCCGCGCTCGTGTACCGACTGAGTCGCCTAGTCCTCCCTACACCCACTCGCACACCTAAACAGCGCGTGGAACCTAAAGGGAATTTATGTCCTGCCGGACCCTTGAGCCACACCACGTGTTGGCGGAGCACCCTCGAGCCTTCCACACCTGGGGTACTACTCGTGCTCGCCCACTACGCCACTTCCCGAGCCAAAACTTACACTTTTGTACGCTCCACTTGTGGAAATGAATTCTATAAAAACAAATGCTATTGGAACTAATTATTATTATCATGAAATTTCGATTTAACAAAAATAAAGTATACAAAAAAAGAGATACTACCACGAAAAAAAATTCTCTTACTTTCGTATGTCGATAGTAGCTAACTATCCGGGGGCCCCCTAGTCTGCGGCTTCCAATCGTAACGTTCTCCTGGCCGTTCCGCCAACTCCAAAATTTCACTTTCTCCAATATTCCGCCTAACCTCCAAAAAAAACAAATTCCGCCAAAATCCTCGCCTAGTCCAATTCCCAGAATCCAAAGAAGAGAGCTTTTCAAGTTCCATCCGGGGCCTTTTATCGCTTCTCGTTGCCACGCTTTCCTCCCAACGAGCTTTCGAACGTGGCTCCACTTCCTCGTCCAGTGGAGGCGCGCGGCATTACAAACTTTGCTGCATTATCCGTAGGCGTTGTTGTAAAAGTTCAGTTGATCGCATTGATCATATGGCAGCTCAAAAGCTCTCGGTGGGAACTGTCATTCCCAATGTTTATTTAGTTGCCGAGACCAACTTTTGTTTTTCGTGTTGTGATCGACTCAATATAGAGGTATTAGGACTGTTTTCATTGCATGTCGGATTTTCAACTCATTTCACAACACTGGGACTACTCGGACATGCATCGGCAGCAGTTAAAGGAGCGCCTTGCGTCGAAGTTAACGTTTCGATGGCTTCAGCTACTGGAGATTTTCTTTTAGTGCGAATGTGTTCTGCGGTAGGTTTTTGAATATCACGGTCTTTTGAATGTGGGATTTTTTTCCGCTGTTGTTTGATGCTCTTCCACAATCGGATGAATCCATCGAGGTTGGAGTCTTTGTTGGCACTTCTGCACTGGAACTTAACTCATTTGATGGAATGGAGCATTCGTTAGCTTGTTTAGCCAACTGATGCGCATCCGTTTTATTTTCTTGGTGCCATATTAAATTCGACTCTTTGCAGAATCTTTCGATGATATTCACCCAAGCGGTGAAAAGAGGATCAGCAGTTCGAGCCTCAGTTAATACATTTATAAATGCGTCAACGCGCTGATTGATCAGCATATGTGGCCAGGCGTTCATGTGTGGAATCTCATTGGGGGCTATTTGATTTGATGCTTCGGTTGGTGTGTTGCCAGCTGTTGAGGCACAGCTCCTAGCTTCACCTTGTTCTTCGTCAAAGGGATTCGAAGGCTGTAGTACTTGAAGACCACCACTCAAGATTTTTGATTGCAAGAGATTCTTACATTGCATTTCGGCTGGTTGCAGTGGAGTTCCGTTTTGTGAGATGTTCACGCGCAGACCCAAAAGATAAGAAAGAGCGCGCTCGGAATTGAAATGAGTAAGAGTTTTGTTCTGTTGATTTCGTGACTTCTCTTCGCAATTACTAGGCCCATATTTTCCAACTTTCAAGTGATTGGTTATGTATTCTAGAGTTGACAGATGTGGATGAGTACTAAGTTCGGCGGTTAAATCTTTACCGATGCCTGAATGAATCAAATCGTTGGTGGATTGATTATCACATAAATAATCCTTCACATCGTATATATTGCCGTTTATGATTATCCATTCTCCGCCATCAAGGAAGTGATTTTCCATATCACTCTTACGTATTATATGAGGTTCCTCCGGTACAGTCGTAGTTTTTACTGCACCCCTGCATATAATGCCAGGCCATCCCATATCGTCTGAATCCTGAATATCATAATCGCAAATAAGACGATTCAGTGAGTCTAAAGCATGAAGCAGTGGTACAAAATATTTTGTCCATTCGAATGATGGCAGTATATTTGGCGTATCACGATGAATCACGATCAGTCCAATTATCATTTCGTTTAGTAGAGTATCGGATATATCAGATTTCAATACCTCAGCAACGCCGTCTTTTCCTTGAAATGCGATTTCGCTGGCTCGTTGAACTGACACTGTACACAAACTAATTGCACTTTGAATGTATTTGCCCAAAAGCATTTCAGCTCCCGATAGATCCTCGCTTTTTGCTTGATGTATATGAGAGAAAAGCAGCCTCTGGAATCGATGTAACAAATCTAAGCTTGGTGATGTATGTTCCGGTGAGGTGGTGATGTAATTTTCATCCACCTTGCAACAAGGTGGGTTTATGAGAAGTTGAGATAGCCTTGACTGGGTAAGCGCAGAGTTATTTCGTAATAGCTGTTTTATTAAATGCAGTAGTGGAAGATTATGTTCACTACTCATACTGTCGTCGGGTTCTGAATTTATTGCTTGGTTTAAGGCTGTTTCAAGTCCGCCTTCAGCCATCAGAGATCCCACGAGCAGGTCAGTCATGAAGCGATGTCCTGATGTTGATGCACCAGGTTCTGATGGTAGTAAAGATGTTAGTGTTGTATAATGTTGATATACTCCATCATCTTGTCCCATCGTTTGTAGTGTGTGTGTTAGAGTTTTAAGTCGCCGAATCAATTCGTTGGCACCGAGATCCTCGGTTAATGGTTTACATCCTGGCGGATATGCTATGTCTGCCATGATTGCAATTTAGAGATCTTATAGGCGATTATCTCTCTGCTGTTCACTAAATTCGTGTAATTTGCCTTTTCTCTCCATGAACTTCACTTGTAAATGCTACGATCGCGTCGTCCGCTTATCCGTGCACGTCACGACGTCAATATTGGTGAGAACAGATGCGGAATCTCGACGTTTTTGCGAAATGCCGGCTACAAGACACGGAAATTTATTATTTTTCTTTTTTTTTTCGCCGCTTTTGTCGATTGCTTTCACTGTACCTAGTTCTTATATGTAAAGCTTGACTTATCTACGCAAAACAGCAAACTAATGTTTTATTACTTTACACTAAATTTCGTGACTAGGTTAAGAGTTTCAACTAAAATTAAAAAAAAAGATTAAATACATTTTAAATTTCTACTTCCGCTTGGCTCGGGAAGTTATCCTCGCGGAGAACTTATATATTTTTTTTTTTTTTCCTTTTTTATATTATACTTTTAAATACGACCGCGGCCACCCTTAAACTCGTGTGTGGAAGGCTCCCGTGACAATCCCCCCCTTACTTCAAGGGAATTTTCCTAAAATTCACTCATTGAAAAGCTATTCCTCAGATCAATATCTTAAACTGGATTTCACCCTTAACTATTCTAAGTCTTGTGCCTATCTGTTAATTCTAACCTACGCCTAACAATAATCTGCTACTTTTAAACTATTTACCCTAACGCCTATCGACCAGAATTTCCTCGAAGCCTCTCTTCTATTTCCCATTTGTCACTCCCGTTAACTCGAACCACATTAAGTTAGTCCTAATGCCAACGGCCTATTCTTTTTTTTTAGCTCAAGTTCGGATGAAGGAAGATAAAATAATCACCTTGTGCCGCGAACTAACGGTAAACGGAAAGGAAAAGGAGTCAATCAGGTCACTCCAGCTGACAATGTAGCTAAGATTAAGCAGAGACGGTATATATTTCATTTTCTTCATGTTGTGCCGTCCAGAATATTTCAAATTGCTCTATATTCCGAATTCTATATTTCTAAACTCCTAACGTATTTTAAGTTATATATATTTATTCTAAATTCTAATATGCTATGAACTCGATTATAAACTATCTGGATTCTAAATTACACTATATGTACCGCCTACTTTAACATAAGCATCGCCTAATTTCCTCCATTTTATACGGCCTATAATCTAATATAAGTCACAGTTTATGACTTCGACATCCTAATCTAGTCTAAACTGTAATACCGCTACATTCTACAGCTTCCCCCTGCCTCAGGCTCGTAACGCCTTGCATAGCAACCCTGTGCGACCTGCCAGTACGGTTTCCGTCCGACGACTTCTTTTCCGAAAACTTCGCGTCTCCCGGAGAGTGAAACGTGATTTGACATAACTAGGCCAGTTAGTTAATCCCGATAGGATGTAAGACGAGGACCACGGGGTCCTTAGACCGTAGCGCGCGTGTCCCGATACGCGTTGCCATCGACGAGACTTACTTGCCGCATTACTAGCCGGTTGCGCATAATCCGCTTACTATTTAAACTAATACTATAACCCACCACCACCTTAAAGAAACTTAGCACTAGTACCCTCCACCATCTTACTGATTAAACTTATTAACTAACTTATTCACTAATTCGCTGGTCGGCCTCCCTCACACACTCGACATTGTTTGCGGTCTCAGGATAGGTATGGCTTGAGGTCCTTTGCGTGCCAGGTCCCTGCACTCCTTCCATCCATATCCAGTAGTCTGAACAGAGCTGGTGACTCGCGTTTTTCAATTTTGAAGGGGCCAAGGTACTCCGGTGCCAGTTTAGCCGAGTAGTACTGGGCCGCATCGGACAACCCGAAATTCCTCCTCCACACCAAGTCATTGGGGAGGAAGGGGGGGGTCCGCCTCCGAAGATTATACCGTTGGGTACTTTTCTTCGCGGCCTCCTTTAAACGCCTAAGCACGTCTTCCCTTACTTCCCTTAGTTTCACGGCCCTCTCTGCAGGATTTTTCAACGTGTTTTCATCCGTGGGTGAACTTGGCCCCTTCCGCGTAACCACCATCTCCCGACCGAAGTTAATGAAAAATGGGGTGCTTCCCATGGCCTCATGCGTATATGTACGCAACGCACATCCAATCTTCGGAAGCTGAACATCCCACTTCCGGTGATTGTCGCCTACATACGCTCGCAACATCTGCTTAATGGTCTGGTTGATCCGCTCTGCGGGATTGGCTTGTGGATGGTAAAAGGGCGTGAACTGTATTCGGCCTCCATACCCGGTCACTAGCTTGTTCATCTCTTTGGACCTGAATTGGACACCATTGTCGCAGACAACTAAGGCGGGGACCCCAAACACCAGGAAGATTCGTTCCTCTAACAGCCTCGCTACCTGGGCCGCTGTCGCTTGCCGGAGGGGAAAAATTAAGGGCATTTTGGAAAAATAGTCCACCACTGTCAGAATATGAGTATTCCCCTGAGTGGAACGCGGTAAAGGTCCCACCAAATCGACACAAATGACCTCCCAGGGTTCTTTGGTTTGCCCCGCTCTGGAGGCCATCGGCCCATAGGGAGATCTCCGCTCCACCTTGGTCGCTTGGCAGGTTCTGCACCGTGCCACATACCGACGAACGTCTGCCCTCATTTTCGGCCAGAAAAACCGCTGGGCAATCCGGTCATATGTCCGGCTAGCCCCCATATGCCCAGCCGTGGCATCGTCGTGGTATTGTAGGAGGGTGGCCTGCCGCTCGTGCTTGGGAACCACCTGTTTCCATGAATTTCCCGCCAACTCCGCATGTCGACCTGGTAGATGCCTCCATAAGGTCTCTCCTTCCACTCGCCAGTCGGGGAACTTGTCGGGCTCTTCCAATATCTTGGCCCGCATGCCGTCTACCCACTTGTCCCCTTGGTTTCCCGTCTCTATCACGCAGACCTCTGGGATTGCTCGCGACAGGGCGTCGGGTACCAAATGCTCCTTACCCTTCCGGTGAATGACGTTAAAATCAAACTGCTGGAGCCTTACCGCCCAGCGCGCCAGTCGACCATTTGGGTCTCGCAGGTTATTGAGCCACACCAGCGAGTGGTGGTCGGTAACCACCGTAAAGCGTGACCCTTCCAGGTAGGGCCTGAGTTTCTCCACGGCCCACAGCACCGCCAAACACTCCTTTTCGGTGGTGGAGTAAATCTTTTCCGCCTTGGAAAGGCCACGACTAAGGTAGCATACCACCTTTTCACCCTCTGGGTGGCTCTGGCTCAACACCACCCCGACGCCATGATCTGAAGCATCTGTTTGCACCTTAAACGGTAGGGAGAAGTCCGGGCAGGTGAGGATGGGTGCCGTTGACAACATCGTCTTGCAGCGCAAGAAAGCCAGCTCACATTGCTCCGTCCACTCGAACCTCTTATTCTTTCGAAGAAGATTTGTGAGTGGTGCTGTCAACGTTGCATGGTCCGGGATGAATCGCCGGTACCAAGACACCATGCCCAGAAATTGCCGGACCTTCTTCACGTTGTTCGGCCGGGGGATATGCAGTATACATTCTACCTTTTCTGGGTCGACGTGTAGTCCACTTTCGTCTACTACATATCCCAAGTATTTGAGCTGCGGCCGACAAAACTCACACTTCTCCCGTGAAACCCGTAGTCCAGCTCCCCTGAGACGTGACAGTACCACTCGGAGGATCTCTAGGTGTTTGTCGAAATCCTCAGTGACTACTATCACGTCGTCTAGGTACACGAACACGTATGGTTCTAACTCCGGCCCCAAAACGTGATCTATAAAACGCTGCCACGTCGCTGGAGCATTGTGCAACCCAAAAGGCATGCGGTTAAAATGGAAGAGGCCTCGACCAGGCACAGTAAAAGCTGTGAGCGGCTTAGACGCCTCTGCCATTGGTATCTGCCAGTAAGCCGATTTGATGTCCAACGAGGAGAGGTAGCGTGCTGCACGCAACTTGTCTAATGTGGTGGCGATGTAGGGTAGTGGGTAGGCGTCCCGCTCGGACACGCTATTCAATTTTCGGAAGTCCACGCAAAACCGAAATTTTCCGTCCTTCTTCTTCACTAGAAGGATGGGTGATGACCATGGACTTCCGGAAGGTTCCACCACCCCCAGCCGCAGCATCTCGTCCAGCTCCTCGTTGATGTGTGCCTGCACCGCCGGAGACCCGGGGTAATACCGCTGCTTAATGGGCTCGGCCGACGTCTTGATGACATGTTCCACCCCTCGAGCGCACCCTAGGCCGTCTCCCATCAACTGGAATTCCTCCGCTACTAGCGATTCTAGGCGTGTCTCTTCATGTGGTGCCAACCTGGTCCTCCTCTGCAACATCTCACAGGAGGCCAGTGCCGCAAATTCCCACGATTCCCGGCCGAGATCCAAGACAATCCGGAATAAACGCAGGAAGTCCACACCTAGAATCAGCGCTTGTGGGACTGCGGGCACCACTAAAACCCTCATCCATCTAGTGACCCCTTTCACGGTTATTGGAACCCAAACGTCTCCTTCACTTGGAACACAACCACTGTCCGCTAGCCGTATAACCGAGTGTCCTGCCTCCCGAAGTTTTAGCCCTTGTGCTCGCAGCAAATCCCAACTGGATCCCCCCAAGATGGTATGCGTTGCCCCGGAATCCACGAGCCCCAGCCACTTATTCCCCAATACCTCCACCTCCAAGTGAGGCCTATTGTCTCCACCCATATCTCTCAACAGAAAAGCTACCCCCGGTACCGCGGCTTCTTTCCCCCTTCTATACGTGCTCGGTTCGCCGCCTACTGAGCACCGCGGAAGTTTTCCGACGCTGGTTGGGTTGGGGTTGCATGCGATGGCCTCTCTCCCCCCATTCTCTCACTGGCCCTCCTATTCCCTTCAGTAGTCTCCCGCTGTCGCGGCCAATTCGACTTCGCGGCCTGGCGGCAGTTAGGACAATTGCTCTTCCTAACCCCTTCGCGGCCGCACCCAAAACATTTCAAAGGCGCAGCACACTCCCTTGAAGTGTGACCCAGGCCTTTACAGTTCCAACACTGTGTCCCCGAACTGTGCACCGCGGCTACCCTAGTCGCTCCTCGTCTTCCCGCGTAGGCCAAGTCGGGCTCCAGCAAGTGTTGGGAGCTCGCGAGCGGTGGGGGTCGATAAGCTTCTACTGATGCCCGTGTTGTCTCCAGGTTCCGGCCCAGTTTTACCAGCTCGGCCACTGTCTTCACCGACTCCAAGGACAACTGAGTCTGGTAGAAAGGCGTGAGATTTGCCCTGAGAATCTCGAGCTTGTCCTGCTCTGAGCATGTAATTGACCTGCGCCGAAACAACCCCTCTATTATCGCTACATACATCCCTACGGTTTCGTCGGGACCCTGGGTACGTTCCTTGATTTCCTCCAGCAACTTTTTATCGTAATTTGGAGGGAGAAACTCGGCTCGCAATTCTATCATCAATTCCGCCCATGAGCTCACCCTGGCACGGTTGGCGCGAAACCATACTAACGCTCGGCCTTCAAACAGCTCTACGGCCGATTGGTAGAGCCGCGCGGTAGACACTCCTCGAGCTAGTCGTAGCTCCTCGACCCGCTCCAGGAACGCACTCAAAGATCCCGAGTCCCCGCTGAACTTCAAACCCCATTTGTGGATGTCGAACCCTTTGGGAGTCACGGAGTCCACTCGAATGACTGGCTGTGGCGGCTCGCTCCTCCCGATTTCATGTAACGCGTTGTCCACCTCCTGTCCGCCATGGCTCCTCGATTGCCCCTCCGAAGTCCCTATGCCCCCTTGTGGCTCTTGCATTGCTTCGGCGTTTCCTTCCTCTTGCCCTGGCAGCGGCGTAGAACAGGAGCTCGGCTTATCTGGATCCGCTGTAGGCGCCTTTACTTCTACCTCGTGACTTGGGGTGTCCACCTCCTCCTCCACCTCTGGTGCTGAAGGTGATCCCGGGACTACTCTTCCTAGAGCCATCAACAGCCGTTGTCGCATCTTATCTATTACGGGGATCGAAGCCTCTGGGGAATTTGACATGTAGCGTAGTCTCCGTAGTCCAAACGCCACCTTTGCCCTAACCTTCTGGATGTCCCTTAGCTTCCGTTCTACCGCTGCCAGGCTCTCGACCTCTGCCACCTTGTCCGTCATTGCGGCCAGATCATCCGCATATGGTATCGGGTACTCCCTCGCTAGTAGGGACTCGTTGGCGTCATCCTCCGACCGAAGTGCGTCCCGCAGCGTTGTCCGCATAATCTCAACCGTTCCCGTTGGCAGATCGCGTATGACCAGCTCGTACGCTAATTCATCTTTCGCGAGACGATCGACCAAGAAGCTTCCTGATTTCGACATCTTCTCTAAAAGATACGTACCCAAATTAATCACTATTATAATTTAAAACGCAAAAAATCCTTAAGAACTAAGTAAATAGACGAAGTTTCTGCTGAATTGGAACTCTCTTTTTTTTTGTCAAACATGAATCCTTACATCGAATGATTAAATTCACACTTCCGCAATGTAAAACACTACACACACGCCCGTTTCCCTCGCCGCTTGCACCAAGCACTTGACCCTGAATTGCACACCCCCGCAATAGATAGCACAACACTCAGTTCGTCCTTTTTGCCACTTTCACAGAGCACTTTTCACTATCTTGCACACTCCCGCAATACCACACAATCACTTTCACTACTCACTTTCTTCGCAACTACTACTACTTCACTTTACCGGCCCCACGTTGGGCGCCATAATATTACAATTTCTCCGTCCCGGAGCACTCTGGGCCTCTGGTAGAGATCTTCGACTGGGGCCCTCGGACCCGGTTAGCCCAATGAAGAGGGGCCGTGCGCCACTCGCTTTTCCAATGGGCCCCACGGGAGTCGCCAAGCGAGAATCGCGACTCGTCAAAGACTCGTACCGGCACCGACGTTCTTTCCGCGCTCGTGTACCGACTGAGTCGCCTAGTCCTCCCTACACCCACTCGCACACCTAAACAGCGCGTGGAACCTAAAGGGAATTTATGTCCTGCCGGACCCTTGAGCCACACCACGTGTTGGCGGAGCACCCTCGAGCCTTCCACACCTGGGGTACTACTCGTGCTCGCCCACTACGCCACTTCCCGAGCCAAAACTTACACTTTTGTACGCTCCACTTGTGGAAATGAATTCTATAAAAACAAATGCTATTGGAACTAATTATTATTATCATGAAATTTCGATTTAACAAAAATAAAGTATACAAAAAAAGAGATACTACCACGAAAAAAAATTCTCTTACTTTCGTATGTCGATAGTAGCTAACTATCCGGGGGCCCCCTAGTCTGCGGCTTCCAATCGTAACGTTCTCCTGGCCGTTCCGCCAACTCCAAAATTTCACTTTCTCCAATATTCCGCCTAACCTCCAAAAAAAACAAATTCCGCCAAAATCCTCGCCTAGTCCAATTCCCAGAATCCAAAGAAGAGAGCTTTTCAAGTTCCATCCGGGGCCTTTTATCGCTTCTCGTTGCCACGCTTTCCTCCCAACGAGCTTTCGAACGTGGCTCCACTTCCTCGTCCAGTGGAGGCGCGCGGCATTACAAACTTTGCTGCATTATCCGTAGGCGTTGTTGTAAAAGTTCAGTTGATCGCATTGATCATATGGCAGCTCAAAAGCTCTCGGTGGGAACTGTCATTCCCAATGTTTATTTAGTTGCCGAGACCAACTTTTGTTTTTCGTGTTGTGATCGACTCAATATAGAGGTATTAGGACTGTTTTCATTGCATGTCGGATTTTCAACTCATTTCACAACACTGGGACTACTCGGACATGCATCGGCAGCAGTTAAAGGAGCGCCTTGCGTCGAAGTTAACGTTTCGATGGCTTCAGCTACTGGAGATTTTCTTTTAGTGCGAATGTGTTCTGCGGTAGGTTTTTGAATATCACGGTCTTTTGAATGTGGGATTTTTTTCCGCTGTTGTTTGATGCTCTTCCACAATCGGATGAATCCATCGAGGTTGGAGTCTTTGTTGGCACTTCTGCACTGGAACTTAACTCATTTGATGGAATGGAGCATTCGTTAGCTTGTTTAGCCAACTGATGCGCATCCGTTTTATTTTCTTGGTGCCATATTAAATTCGACTCTTTGCAGAATCTTTCGATGATATTCACCCAAGCGGTGAAAAGAGGATCAGCAGTTCGAGCCTCAGTTAATACATTTATAAATGCGTCAACGCGCTGATTGATCAGCATATGTGGCCAGGCGTTCATGTGTGGAATCTCATTGGGGGCTATTTGATTTGATGCTTCGGTTGGTGTGTTGCCAGCTGTTGAGGCACAGCTCCTAGCTTCACCTTGTTCTTCGTCAAAGGGATTCGAAGGCTGTAGTACTTGAAGACCACCACTCAAGATTTTTGATTGCAAGAGATTCTTACATTGCATTTCGGCTGGTTGCAGTGGAGTTCCGTTTTGTGAGATGTTCACGCGCAGACCCAAAAGATAAGAAAGAGCGCGCTCGGAATTGAAATGAGTAAGAGTTTTGTTCTGTTGATTTCGTGACTTCTCTTCGCAATTACTAGGCCCATATTTTCCAACTTTCAAGTGATTGGTTATGTATTCTAGAGTTGACAGATGTGGATGAGTACTAAGTTCGGCGGTTAAATCTTTACCGATGCCTGAATGAATCAAATCGTTGGTGGATTGATTATCACATAAATAATCCTTCACATCGTATATATTGCCGTTTATGATTATCCATTCTCCGCCATCAAGGAAGTGATTTTCCATATCACTCTTACGTATTATATGAGGTTCCTCCGGTACAGTCGTAGTTTTTACTGCACCCCTGCATATAATGCCAGGCCATCCCATATCGTCTGAATCCTGAATATCATAATCGCAAATAAGACGATTCAGTGAGTCTAAAGCATGAAGCAGTGGTACAAAATATTTTGTCCATTCGAATGATGGCAGTATATTTGGCGTATCACGATGAATCACGATCAGTCCAATTATCATTTCGTTTAGTAGAGTATCGGATATATCAGATTTCAATACCTCAGCAACGCCGTCTTTTCCTTGAAATGCGATTTCGCTGGCTCGTTGAACTGACACTGTACACAAACTAATTGCACTTTGAATGTATTTGCCCAAAAGCATTTCAGCTCCCGATAGATCCTCGCTTTTTGCTTGATGTATATGAGAGAAAAGCAGCCTCTGGAATCGATGTAACAAATCTAAGCTTGGTGATGTATGTTCCGGTGAGGTGGTGATGTAATTTTCATCCACCTTGCAACAAGGTGGGTTTATGAGAAGTTGAGATAGCCTTGACTGGGTAAGCGCAGAGTTATTTCGTAATAGCTGTTTTATTAAATGCAGTAGTGGAAGATTATGTTCACTACTCATACTGTCGTCGGGTTCTGAATTTATTGCTTGGTTTAAGGCTGTTTCAAGTCCGCCTTCAGCCATCAGAGATCCCACGAGCAGGTCAGTCATGAAGCGATGTCCTGATGTTGATGCACCAGGTTCTGATGGTAGTAAAGATGTTAGTGTTGTATAATGTTGATATACTCCATCATCTTGTCCCATCGTTTGTAGTGTGTGTGTTAGAGTTTTAAGTCGCCGAATCAATTCGTTGGCACCGAGATCCTCGGTTAATGGTTTACATCCTGGCGGATATGCTATGTCTGCCATGATTGCAATTTAGAGATCTTATAGGCGATTATCTCTCTGCTGTTCACTAAATTCGTGTAATTTGCCTTTTCTCTCCATGAACTTCACTTGTAAATGCTACGATCGCGTCGTCCGCTTATCCGTGCACGTCACGACGTCAATATTGGTGAGAACAGATGCGGAATCTCGACGTTTTTGCGAAATGCCGGCTACAAGACACGGAAATTTATTATTTTTCTTTTTTTTTTCGCCGCTTTTGTCGATTGCTTTCACTGTACCTAGTTCTTATATGTAAAGCTTGACTTATCTACGCAAAACAGCAAACTAATGTTTTATTACTTTACACTAAATTTCGTGACTAGGTTAAGAGTTTCAACTAAAATTAAAAAAAAAGATTAAATACATTTTAAATTTCTACTTCCGCTTGGCTCGGGAAGTTATCCTCGCGGAGAACTTATATATTTTTTTTTTTTTTCCTTTTTTATATTATACTTTTAAATACGACCGCGGCCACCCTTAAACTCGTGTGTGGAAGGCTCCCGTGACAAATGATTCTACGTTTATCTCGTTCCAAAAGTTTTGACGGTGGACCACGTTTTTTCTTTTCGGTTTCCTTGATTTTCTTTTTTGAATAACTATCAACGGCATTACTCAAACGGTTGATTAGCCTAGCTATTTCTCTATTACACTTGCCGCATATCTTGAATGCATCAATAGATGCCTTTTCTTCTCTCGATAGCTGTTTTCCTCTACTCATTTCCGCACAACACTCCACGTATAAATCTTTGCTGGCGATTAGCACGCAACTGAGTTTTCTGAACAAGCGTGCCTGTATTTATACCTGAGCCAATTGTTTCAGAAAATTCCAGATTATGCTGGTTGTCTAGAAGAGTCTGGAGTTTTCTATTATCCTAAACCACCCAATTTGAAACTTCTACCAACATCAGTTGTCGCAAACCACGAGTTAATCTATGATTAGGGCTCTAACCATGAGCACCAAACGAAAAAAAAAGGAAATGCAGGTATACAGCAAACGGACGGCCGAAAAGAAACCCAGTTTCTACAGTGCCTCAAAATTTCACGATGCAAAGGAGTATTTCCTTTATACTTGTGTAAAATTTGTTGGTAAAGTGTTCAATTTCAACAGGAACTACAGTATAGACACAATCATTTGTAGTTCACGGTAGACTTTCACCAGCAAAAATAATTTTCGATAGAAAATGGTTTTTTTTTTCACTGCCCCTATAAACTTGGGACACTATTTTTAAAAAAAAAATGGCATAATAAACGAACATGTTGTCGTAGGCTCACCAAAAAAAGACAAAAATCGTGAATTAGAAGTAGAAATAGATTGTGCAAACTAAGATTAGTTTGGTTTAAAAACCTTAAAAATTTGACTAAAAACTGAATGCCCCTATAAATTTGGGACACACTGTATACTAACAATCATTTTTTGCGTGACGTTAACTACTGTACCGTTTTTTGGCTTTTTTATTTTATTTACATCGGTATTGCCTACTTTTCTCGAGTTTTACAGATACGTGAACCGTCCCTTCTTCAATAATATTGTAAAAGTCAGAGAATGGTGAAAAACTTAAGCCGTATACTTCTTTTGCTATCTTCTTGATGAATAATAAGCTTCATCCTAATGCTGAAATGTAAAGCATATTCTGCACAAGTGTTGGCGTTTTATCTTCGCCGACACATTTTATAATACCAGGACCAATGCCTTGAACTGCACATCTCCTACTTTTCTCTACTAATTCTACTACACCCATAACGCTTGGATCATTCCGTGAAAATTTTTTTTAGAGATATCATGTAACTTGTAGCCCCTGAATCGACATACCATGCGTAAACTGCTTCCTCACTACCAGCTTCATCACTCTTAGCACCTAAAATATTCTTCGACGAGACATCATAAAGGAGTGACAAGTGGGCAATATTCTTCTGGCAAATTACTAAACATACGCTACACAATGAGCTTATCATCCAACATTATCATTTTAAAGCTGCTCATTTGCTTTTTATGACCAAAATATCTGACATATATCTTTTCATTTTGTCACCTTTATGAAAATGCAACGCAGAGAACTGCGTGTATAGTATTATATTGTTTGATAGTATTGTTTCCAGTGTTGTTGCTTATGCTTCTTTAGCACTTGTCACTCCTTCAATATGGGCAAGTTGGTATTCTTCAATAAGTATACCTGTCTTTACCAGTGCCTGCTTATCGTGAGTCTACCAAACTGGTAACACCACCGCTGGCAAGCATCTCACGTGGCACTATCAAATAGAAGCGATTCCGATTTCTGGCTCCAAAACGAATGATTGCTGCCATTTAGTTTTTCTATTTTATAAGTCTCTCCCATTTCGATTCACTTTAACTCTTCACACAAACAACAATTAACACGAGCTCTGGGCTCATAATCTTTTAGTTTTTGAGCAAAACAAAAAAGGGTCTATATTATATATACGAATGATTTTTAACAGGTTAAATGTCCGTGCTCTGCAGTGGAGTTGTTCCATAAGTCCAGTTATGTTTTTATTATGAATCGATATCTTTGGGGTTTAAATGTATAATTACATATTATAAAATATTTATACTTTACTGAAGGTATTGTTTTTAACACAGACCACATACGGTCTGTGGACTCATAGCGCTTCCAGATCGGTAAAATTTACATCGTGAGTCCACAGACCATATATGGTCTGTGTATACTTTCCTCTCTATTTCGTTTTTTATCCGTTGGCAATAAAAACTATTAGTTCAAATTGACAGATTATGATATTTGACATGATGTTATTGACATTTGAGATATAAAGTTCAAATCATTCACCCGTTTATTCAGTAAATTTTGCAAAGTTGTTTATTGTTACGATTTTTTCTTCTTTTTGTGTACACAATGAGTCGTAAATCTGCATATAGTGACGATCAGTTGAAGAAATTATTAGAAGAAAGTGACTGTGAAGAAGAAACAAATTCTTCGGATGATATGGTTTTATTGTACTATGGCGACAGTGAGGCAGATCCTGATTTTTTACTGAGTGAAATTGATATGCTATCTTCAGAAGTCATCGGACCACCGAACAACCAGGTAAACGAGAATAATGTTTGTGATGAAGATAGTGTATATAATGAAGCCACGGTACAACACAACACAACTGTTCGAGCTCCAAGAAATTCCGCTTCAAGACCAACTACTAATTATCTGATGAAACGGCATGACGAGAATGCAGGTTGGAACTACGACATCCAGTCATTGCACCGTGAAGATTTTAAGAGTGACAACTTTTTGCATATTGAGCATATTCCTGCAAATGCCGCTGTCTTTACAATATTTCGCATATTGGTTAGTGACGAAGTCATAGATTTGATGGTGCAACAGACAAATTTGTACGCTGAACAATCTATTGCTGGGAATCCTAGCGGACGTTTGACTCGTTGGGAACCAGTTACTAAAGAAGAGATAGAGAAATTTATGGGAATTTACTTGGTGACTGGCATCATCAAGTCTCCATCACTAGAATGTTACTGGAATCGAGACCCTATTTTTTACCATCCACTGATGCATATGATTAAAATGTCGTACAATCGTTTCGTCTCAATATTACGTTGCTGGCATTTTGTAGATAATACGGTGGGAAGAGACGTAAATGATCGCTTGTATAAGGTCAAACCCATTGTAGACAAAGTAATGAAAAATTGCAGAAAACTTCTAACGCCAAAAGACTGCGTTGTCGTCGATGAGTCGATGGTGCCTTTTCAAGGACGACTACTGATCCGCCAGTATAACCCAAACAAAGCCCACAAGTATGGCCTAAAGATTTATAAGGCAACAACTGATGACGGATATGTTTGGAAATACAAAGTGTATGCTGGCCAGGATACCAAAATTTCCAATCTGGATAAACCCGGAAGTGTTGTCGTTGAGCTGTGTGACAAACTTTTGGACCAAAGAAGAACAGTAATTGCAGACAACTGGTACACAAGTGTACCATTAGCTGAATACCTGCTTACTCGCAAAACCTATTTTTGTGGCACTTTGCGGAAAAGCCGCCAAAAACTGCCATTATTAGTAAAAAAACAAGAAGCTAAAGAAAGGAGAGCATATTTCGACTCAGCGGAATATTGTAAAAATTTTAAAATGGAAGGACAAAAGAGATGTACTCATGATCTCAACTTGCCACGGTGATGAACAGACCATGACTACTGGAAGAAATGAACGACCAAAGCCAAATATGATTTTGGAATATAACAACTGAAAAAAAGGCATTGACCTTTCCGATGAGTTAGTTATTCTCCAATTCGTAAAAGTCTTACATGGTACAAGAAGGTTGCTGTTGATGTGATTTTTGGAGTAGCCGTAATAAATGCGCTGTACATTTACAAAAAACTCAACCCTCAAAATAGACGTTCACTTCTGCAAGCACAAACAGATATTGTGAGAAAACTTGTAGGCGTAAACCTATCACAGTTACATGCTCCATCTGTTAATATACCACGGCAAACTTCAACTACAGGTTCGTCGCAGCGTCAACACATCCCGCCATTGTCATCGCACCATTTCCTTCAACAGCTGGACAAAAAAGATGATAAACTTCAGCGAAGAAGGTGTACAGGTTGCTACGAATGACATAGATTGGCGGGCGACACAGCACAGGCTGCCATCAATAAGGCAAAAGAGTTTCACAAATATGTAATACTTGCACTTAACCTTATTGCTTGCAATGCTTCCAGAAAGTACATGTATGATTTTTTTTTTCAATATTATATGTTTTCAATATAATTTTCCGTGTTTTATTTACTTATTTAACCAATATTTAGTTAACTTATACTAAGTTATAAAACAATGAAAAATTGAGATAAATTGTAATTGCATACTTTTGAAACTTTTGTTTTTCGTACCCTATTTAAAAAAAAATCAAGTATTTCCCTATGCCCCAGCACAATTTTTAATTCATATTAGATGTCCTGTGAAGTCCCCATTAAATATGAGACCTTTTTCATATTGTATGGACGAGCAGACCATACAAGGTCTGCGGACTGGTATGGAAGTCTGTCCACAGACCATATATGTATGGTCTGTGGACAGTTTACCTGTTAATGGAAAATTTTTAAGATGCGCAAATGATATGTGTGCCCCTAATTACGGTTGTCGCCTGAACTGCATGGGCCATCTGTTAGTGTAAGCATCATAAAAACTACAACCAAGAATCAATAGATGATTTTGGATCTTTGTGTATATGTATGTGTATGAATTTGTCTTGTTGTTTTTTCCAGTGAAATTACTTACATTGCAAGTTGAATTATATAACAATCACACAAAACAAATTTCGTTGTTATTGGGGTCCCTGGGATTCAAACCAGAGACCTTTGGCTTACACAGTGAGTACTCTAACCACTAAATTACGTGAATTTTTTTCTTCTTAGCGCTACAGCCCCTCTTGGACCTTCTCTTCCTATAACAAGCACCTCCAATTGTCCCGGTCAATTGACTGCGTCCTCCAATTTCGAAAAAGTGTTTTCATCGACCGAGTCAGACCAGCGTTTCCTCGGTTTAACCTCTGGTCTCCGCCCTTCAGTCCTCCCAATGAATAGCTTTTTGGGTATCAATCGTTCGATTCATTGAGCTTCCCCAGTTTTACAATCATTGCAACCTCCGGCTCGTAAAAAATTTCATTAAGTATTGAATTTTCCATTGGTTTCCATCCAGTTTTCCTCCAACTATTCGCCTCAGCAGACCTGGTAGGAATAGTGGGTTGAGTGGGTAGCTAGATCCACTCGAGAAATCTTGAGTAGGAAAATTATCCGCTCGAAATAATCAAACACCATATATCTTCAACTTTGTCGATTCATACATTTCTGAGCATGCGCAGGGTGTACATGCACATATAACACACATTAATGTCAACGACGGCTGTACCTATATAGCCATGTAGCTGTACTACTTGTATATGTGCCTGAGTTTTTTTATGTTTGTGTTCGTTTTATTCTTTTATTTGCTTGTGTTGTGTGTGCTTGTGTATTATTCCTGAGTTAGAAATTGTAAGAGAAAAGATGAAACGAGTTTGCATGCTATACAAAGTACAAAAAGACGACAGATGGATAGATTCGTCGGCGACTGATGAAAAATAAAAAAGGGGATTGCGTAGATGATGACCAGCAGCGGATCGAGAAAAAAGTCTCAGGATCCTCGAAAACCAAGTTTCCTCGAGCTTCAGATAATGGTAGTCAAAAACAAAACAGCCACAACGACAACAACAACAGCAATTTTAAACGGTGTAAAAGAAACTATCCGTGGCTCGAACTTAAGAAAAACAATTGCGGGATTTGCAACGTCTGTACTGAAGCATGTGAACGGCAATCGATCGCTAATTTTGACTCGCATAATCTGAAATCAACACAAGACTGGGCCGATGATGGATTTTCAAACGGGAGCATGGGTCAGAGCGGATGGAGAGCCATTCGTTAAGTGTTCTAAACTTCAATTGCACTGAAGCACTGGCAAACCTGGGAAAGGTGAACATTGTACAAACGTTATCGTTGGCTCACTCAAAGCAGCTGATGGAGAATGGAATGGCATTACTGAAAATTTTCAGCATCCTGAAAGCATTGGAAAAACAGAGTTTGCCTTTAAGAGGAGACAATAATGACGAGAATTCCAATTTTATGGCATTACTGACGGCTCGCTCAGAAGACGTTCCATAACTGAATTCCTGGTTGCAGAGAGATGGATACAGATGACTTCACTATGAAAGTCAAATTGAAATACTCGATCTGATGGTGACTACAATCTTGTCAAAAATCATAGACGAGATAAGAAAAGTGCAGAATTTTTCGATTCTACTAGATGAAACCGCAGATGCGTCGTTAATAGAGCAAGTTCCCGATTGCCTCTGAGCGGATTCCGAAGATTTAGTTGCGAATGAGAATTTCATCGTATTCTATTCAATGCCAAACACTCAAGCAGAAACTTTATTTGATCTTGTTGACAACATGTTTGTCTTAAGTTCGTTGCTTCTCTCAAAACTAAGAGGCCAGTGCTACGATGGGGTTTCAAATGTTTCTGGGAACATCTCAGGATTGCAAAGAACCTTGGGCTTTGTTTACGCACTGTTATGCCCATAACCTGAAGCTTGTTGTCCAAAATTCAATTGAAAAGGTATTACCAGCCAAAAAATTCATCAAGTATTTAATCAACTTTGTTCGAGATTCACCAAAACACGCAGTTCACAGGAGCACAGTTCAAGGAGTTGCAGACTGAAGCGATAAAAAAGAATAACGAACATTTACCTTTTATCGCAGACTTAAACCCAACAATGTAAAAACTACGATCGAAATTTCGTAAAATATTGTATCAAATTTTGAAATTTAAGACAATCAAGGCGAATTACCCCGAATCGCTGAAATTCCTCGATGATCGATCGGTGGACAATCAAGTCAATAGTGCGATCTCCGCCAGAGCTTCGGAGTTTTACGATTACATGGAGTCTTTTGAGTGTGTATTCTATTTAATAATGATGATTGAATGTTTCGATCGCCTCAAAATATTGAACAAAGAACTGCAGAAGTCAAGCCTTTGTGTTTTTGAATTGCATGAAAAAGTGAAAACAGTTGCTAATGTGCTGAATGCGTCTCGTGATTCCAAGTTTGAAGAGATTTGGGGAAAAAAGTGTTATAACTGTAATTTATTTTGACTCAGAGAACCTCAAATTCCCCGTCAGCGTGAAATTCCCAAACGTTTTGATCCATGTTCGACAGAAAATTCCAAGTTTCTGACACCACAGGATTATTTTGTTCAATCTCATTGTGAAGTTTTTGATCAGTTGATTGTATCGTAAAAAAGTCGATTTGAAACAGAGGCAGCAAAATTTTTCGAGTAAATTGCTTTCGGTCAGACCACTGATGTTGACAAGATTGCATACTTTTATAAAGACGATTTTGACAGAGTGAGGTTGTTGAGCGACCATGACATGTTTTTGCAACTTTTGCGCAGGCAAAATGAGCAAGCAAACAATTTGGAGGGAGTTGTAAATTTCTTCTGTCTTTCGAATGCGTTCAATATGTAGGCGGATGCTTGGGCTAGAGTTCATGTTTTACACTCATAGCAAAGCACATGTCTTATCACAGATTTGTGTACTTGAAGCCTTGTTTTCCTTTGTATGCATCTGGTCTTCAAAACCATTAAAACTGAATAAATATTCTATATTCTTTGGCGTATATGCCGGTTTTCGTTAATTATGAATTACAAATTTGTCCATATCTATGATATTCCATTGGCCAATAGTGATATATTGAGATATTTCTCCGCCAAAATTGGACCGTCAGGATGGACCATTTACGGTGTAGTCGCGGCCAACATTTGAACAAGATAATCTTTTAAAAGTAAATGTCATAGATTGTTCTTTTGAAGCACAATAAATTTTTTAGTTTAAAATTCAACTTAATTCCTTTTTTTTGAGATTCAAAACCAAACCCCATAATGAATCATATAAAATGTGTTGTATTTTCAATTGGAAACTGTGAAGGATAAAACACATATGGTAAATTAAATGAAGTGTTTATTAATGGTGCAATGTTACAACGATTTCATATCTAGTTTTGCTCGAAGTTGTAGAAAATTAAAGTGAAAAAGTGGTAATTTTTGCTTCATTTAACAAAACCCCTATGAAATGTGCTCTGCCTGACTGCTCACTTCAATATCTTACTCCACCAATCATTTGGCCCAACCAAAGTAACGATTTCTTCCCAATGAGCTTACGTACTTACATCCTGCAATACACATATCTCTACTAGTCCTCCAATTCCATTCGTCTAACGTGAAATCCATCAGTTTTGAAAGTCATCATCGAGAACAAGAGCTGAGTCCTTGCCTCAAATGCTGCAATGCGGTGCACTTGACTCGACTACTTTGTGTTGGCTCGCTGATTGTCGAACTACGAGATCTGGCGTTCGTTGGAGGGAAGGATGCATTAGGTGTACAGTAGATAGTTGGTAACTTTGTTGGATACCAAGAAGTACTTCATCGTTGAGTGCTTTTCGAACTGCAGTGTTTTGCCATTATTGATTTACCCTTCGAAAAGATGAGCAGTTTTATTCCCAGCCCATATGTGCACATCAGCGTTGATAGCTGAATTGAGAAAGGGAGCATAAATGGATATTGCATTTTTTTTCCAAATCTCTATCGATGAATCCTAGTCTAAAGTTTAATTGAATAACTTTCTGAGTTTCAGCTGATTCGACAATCTCTGTTTCAATAGATAAAATGGAAAGAGTTAATATTTTAAGCGTATTACTAATCCAAAGAATCTGAAACTAGTTTCTCAGTATCCAGCTGAAACGAAATTTAAACTGATAAATTTTCAATATGGCACAAGTAACAGCTTCATCTTGGAAAGTCTCGTTATGTATCTATGTCAATAAGGGTTTGCAGCTTTATCAATATTTCACACGGTGATCACAGCATCGAAGAAAATTCCTTCTCCATCTTTGTAACCGCTCTTGAAATCCGAATCTGAATATTTCACAGCCGTTCGGCTTCCAACCATTCACTATTGTCCCCGTTTTAAACATAGTCATTTCTTTTGTTTGTGTCGTCACCTTTATCTTTGTCGTCTTTGTTCGTAAAACCATTTTCTAGCGATTAATTCGCTCTAAAAAATTCACGGCACGAAACGTTCTGCATTGCAAACAAATAGCTCGACTCCATCCATTCGTCGGTTGTTGTTTTAAGGCTCATAGTTGTCCTTGTTGCCACTCGTTTGGTGTCCTCGTCGTAAGACAGCGGCAGTGAGCGTAACGACAGGGACGCCAAGTCACATTGTAAAAGCAACCGTTCTCGTTAAGATTCGGTTTAATTGAAACAGGATTAACATAAATCCGCCATTACTGAGAGACAACGTACTACAGACAGAATCTACGATTTTAGAAAATGTCCTTAGAATAAACAAAGTACTGTGTTCAGTTGCTTCTATGCGAGTTGCTTGGGTTATAACTAGGAGAGCATGGTAACAGTGTAAGGAAAGTCTGTGCTTTTGAAGTCTTGGTATAGTTTAGTTGCTCCACAAAACAATTTCTTGGCATAGATGTAAATTTAAATCTACTTTCTTCCTTCATAAAAAATTAAAAGTCTAGTGTACTTAACCACGGCATTTCTTAATTCCTGGAAATAGATTCATATCGACTGATGATTGTGCGTTGTTGATTAGTTCCTCGAAAGATTGCCTTATAAAATTTGCAATGAAAACGCCTGTATATTTTGAGATGTTCACTTAAGTCTAATCAAGGTATGTCTAACTATTCACTTCAAACCAAAGCTAACTAAGGCCTCCCACACCAAGCCGCTCATGTTACGGCAGCGCTTAAACGTTTCAGCGAACCTTAAACATAATACTTGCATAATAAATTAAAAAGCCAAGTGGATAGATGTATACTCCTGTCAGAAGGGTTTAGCGCTCAATTTTCGAAATGTAGATTCCTACGTTATGCAACTATTGAACAAACTTAAACAAGTTCGGTAAACAGACCCACGCTCATGTCAGAAGGGTTTTGTACTCAACTTACAAAACGCAGTCAGCAGCAACGAATAAAATCAAGAAATATCTCAAAGATGATTTTATGGGAGAAAATATGAAGTTCGTAGATCATACTATCATTAACAAAGTTGAATGAATTTTGATTTCTGAGGTATTTGTTATTGTTATACTCATAAATATCTCCTTCATAATTTTTTCAGATTTTTTAGATCACAGATGCTCATTCGCGACTGAGGACACACTTTTTTCGTGTATTTCCCCCCTGTGCCTCCACTGAAACTGTCAGTTTAAGAACCGGTTTCATAAGCTGTTATAAAGAACTTTCATTTGATACCAATATCGGCTACCTTTGATGAAATATTTTTTTAAGGGGCCACTCCCATGTACTGTAATCATCGATTCATGGCCAATTTTTTCGAATCCCTTTCGCCTTTTTGTTAGGAGCTCTCTCCTGCCTCCTCGACATATTTCACTTTTGAGTATTAATTGTAGGTACTCACCTTCAGTCTTTCATCAAAATTAATCAAGTGTTAAAAGCACGCACCTTTAACGTTAAAGTTGGGGAAAAATACATTTGCCCTTCCCCTGCCCCCCTCGGTATCGATAAGGCAATTTAAAGACTTGTTTTGAAAAGATCTCATTGAGACCTTTCCAATGATACCCTACTCGACAACCAATGGTGAAAACAAATTTTTCAAGGGTCTCCTCCCTATATGGGAAGTCCCCCTTTAAACCTCTTTGAGAAATTTTCCCACCCCAAAACGTTCAAGAAGTCACCACTTCTGACCTTTTCACAAAGTTTCATTGCTGAAGCTTCTATAGTTTCGGAGAAAAAGTGCTGTGACATACAGACGGATGGACGGACGGACAGAGGGACACAGATCGTGATTGCAATAGGGTTTTGTATTTTAATACAAAACCCTAAAAAACAATGTAATGATATGGACGAGGGGCATTCAAATATAAACGAGCCTTTTGCAAAAATAAATTTTATTTTACATTTAAGAAGAAAATAGATACATATGTAGATAGTTGGATCATGCTATTTCCGAAAAACGACGACGAGTGGGTATCATCACGCACAAGCTGTTCAACTTGTTGATTATTTCCAAAACGCTCCCCTCGAAGTGCATCCTTGAGAACAACATATGAAAATACCAACGTACAAAGTCAGGGCTTTAGGGAGGTAGTCAATGCATTTCACCCAATTTTTGGGCTGTTAGGGCTGCAATGTGAGGTCTTGCATTAGCCTATAAGATCAGAACGGACATGCCACCTGAACTTGGTCAAGAAGTTCATAGTAGTAAGTAACATTTGTTGTGCGACAATGGTAAACGAAATCAACGAGTAAAACTCCTTTTGAGTCCCAAAAAAACGATTGACATTACCTTACTGGCTTCTGATAGTCCTGGGTTTGCTTCTTTTCTCCACTTTATAGAAGTCTTTTTTAACTCAGGCTTGCAGTGTTTTCATTCGTGGTAATGAAAGAGATGCTGTCCAAATCACGCATACATTCAATTCTGAGTTTTGGCTTGCTTAACATCTTTGTTCGTTAAAAACTTTTCTATGATGTGTTCCGCATCAGAAGGATAAACTTGATTTTCGCTTATCGTGAGGACAATAAAAAAACTACTTAGGCGGTCAGCTTGACTTCGAGTAATCTAAACGGGTTCCTGCAAAGCGTCACGATGCTCCACCTATCTTCAATATGCTTTCTAATTCCCCAAAAGGAAAAGAGTCCCCTCATATGTTAAAAAAAATATATTTCAGAAACACCTCTTTTACTCCAATTTAAGCGGGCGCTTTTTTGTTACAGTACAGCATACATCATTCAATAAACAGGACTTCCAGTATATTTCAGTTAATCGTCTTGTTTTTAAAAAGATCGTATCGAAAATGAAGCGTTTCGTTCAATGGAAAGTCAATATGGTATTTTTGTTCTAATATTTTCTTCTTCTTCTCAGCACTACAGCCCTCTCTGGCCTTCGTTTCCTGCAAGCAGTGCCTCCAACCATCTCGGTCTATTGACCGCGTCTTCCAATTCCGAAGTCCGAGCAGCGATGAACTGTCTTCGTTGACCGAGTCAGACCAGTGTTTCCTCGGTTTCCCCACTGGCCTCCGGCCTTCAGTTCTCCCAACGAATACCTTCTTGGGTATCCGTTGTTCGTCCATACGATTCATGTGTCCAGCTTATTGCAGCTACCGCAGTCTTACAATCGTTGAGACCTCCGAATCGTCGAAAATTTCATACAGCTCATGGTTGTATCGAATTCGCCATTGGTCCCCGTCAAGCTTTGCTACAATTATTTTCCTCAGGACCCGTCGCTCAAAGGCGTTCAATATATTTGCGGATGCTTGGGTTAGGGTCCATGTCTCACACCCATAGCATAACACAGGTCTTATCACAGGTTTGTATACTTAAAGCTTTGTTTTTCTGTCTATGCAGCTGGTCTCCATGATCGTCAATACTGAATAAAATATTTTATTTGAGAGCTGTATTCTACGGCGTGTTTCGTCTCTTTCATTGCCCGTTTTCGTTATTTTGGCGCCTAAATACACAATTTCGCTAACGTTTTTGATGCTGTATTTGCCAAGTGTGATATTTTGTGTATTTGAGGTGTTTTACCTCGACTGCGTCATGAGCTTTGTTTTATTTCTAATGTGGGAAATAATAAAGGAAATTTAAAATGCTAAACCTTCACTAAAGACAATCAGATTCCAATGAAACTTGTAAAAAAAAGAGCTTATATTAGACTACCCTGATGCTAAACTCCATTGAATTCAAGGGTTTTTATCCAATTTTATCCGAATAATACGAAATTTATAAATCCTTACATAATCCGAAAAGTTCAGCAAATCCTTACATAATCCGGAAATTTGGCATGTAAGGTTTTTGTTATTGTTGTTCTCATTGAAAACTAGTTTCTCAAATCACTGATGTACAGTTACGAGAGAGAGAGAGACACACACTTTTAAGACATTTACTATCCTTCCGCACCACTGGATGCTAGTAGCGCTGTTTTAAGAAAGATTTTGATAAGACCTACATGATCACCTATAGCGAAAAAAATGTTAAGTTTTACCTCCATGTATGTGAACACACGCCTTGAAAAAAGTTTAAAACTAAGTTGATACTCAAACTTTCAAGAAGCCAACACTTCTGATATATCCTCTGAGTTTGGTGATCATAGCTGCTATAGTTACGATAAAAAACTGCAGTGGCAGATGGGCAGGGAGTCAGATTGATAGACAAGTTTCAATTACAATGGAGTTTTATAGCATAGAACAAAATCTGGCACACTGTGGCATACACCGTCGTTGCAGATACTTTTACTATGACAAAGGGGTTGTTTTTGATCCAGGTTAGCATGCTGCGGCCAACTAGCTCTAAGTTATGCCATGAGCCTTTACTTGTTCCTCTTTGTTTATTCTGGGCTACTTTATAGGCTGACAGGAACTAGAAAAACATAAAAATAGCTATAGAGACAGGAAGTACCATCAAAAAAATAAAAGGAAATTTCAATTACTTACTCATGATTCTCTTATTCGTATAATTTTTTCGTATTCTTGCACTTCTCCTGCTACCCCATCATCGATATTGCAGGATATATAACTGATATTGAAAGATCTTTAGATACCTTTTTTTGCAAGGTGAATGCACAGAGTGTGGGACTCCTATGCTCGCAAGAAGGTGACTGGACTACCGACAAAATGCCTCCCCGGTCAACCTGAGAACCTAGCCTTGAACCGTTTGACACATTACTTCGGGTCAGGTCTCATTTTGTTACGCCGTGAGGTGCCTTCTAGCGGTGGGATTCCTCTTCTAGTGGGAGCAAAAAGGGGAAAGGAAGAGCCAGACAAGCGATATCCCAGCCCCAACGCCCCCGGCTGCTGTGAGTCCATTTTATCTTTTAGGACTGACCGAATAATAATAATGTGCCACCTGGTTCCATTTGTCAACCGGTTCGAGCATCACCGTTATCCAGCGTAAGCTCTCCCGCCTCTCTGTAGCGGTCCCTTTGCAGCCTGATCCATTTTGTGCACGCAAAAAATATGTGGTAGGCGTTGTCTTCCTCCCCTGGGCAAAACCGACAATCGGAGGACCGTGACTTACCAATCTTGTGCAGGTAAGACTGAAAAAACCCATGCCCGCTCAAAAGCTGCATCAGATAGAAGTCAATCTCACCATGCCTTTGATTGAACCACGGTTTCACATCTGGGAGGAGGCGTAAGTCCACCTTTTCTTCGTGCATTTTACCCAAGACTGCTGCCAATTGTTGAGTGAGCACGGTTTCTCCTCGCGGACAACCATCTCCCTCGCATCCTTGTTTCGGCGCAGGTAAATAGTGCGGTGCTTTCTGGCAAGGAAGGTGACATGTATCACGCCTGCAATAACTCTCACCACTGAATCAGAGACTGTCGGATACGAAGATGCAATTCTCAGTGCTGCTCTTCCCTGCAGCTGTGCCAAATGTTTTCGGTATACCTCCTTATTGAGAGCGTTGCCCCATACTTCTGCTCCAAACAGTAGCACTAAGGCTACAGCACTCATCAAGAGGCGTCTTTTTGATGGGCTGTCCCCCCCCATACGTTAGCCATAAGTCGATTCAGGGCCGATAATCTCGAAGCAGCCTTCTCCGCCATCGCTCTGATTTTCTCAGAGAAACTCATCTTCGAGACGATCAGTAGCCCGAGATACTTCACCGATGGCTTCGATTCTATTTGTTTGTCTCCAATACTGATCATCCTTAATCTAGGGATTCTCATTTTTGTCAAGATATCACTTCAGTTTTCTCCAGTGCCCCGTGAGCAGTCATCCAGTCCCTCCTTCGGTGCATCATCATACCTAGCCTGAGTTGCGCCGGTTCAATGGTGCATTCAGCGACCAGAGCCGCAACATCATCCGCATAGCTGACCAAGCGTGACTCATTTGGCATCTCAAGTCTCAGTAGCCCGTCGTAAGACACGTTCCACAGGTCCGGACCAAGGATAGCTCCCTGGGCAACAGCCGATGTAATTTCCATCCTTCGTTGGCCCTGTGTCGTGTCGTTGAGAAGGCTTCGGTCCTATAGGTAGTTCCTTTTATGAGTTTGGCCAGTAGCATTGTTTCACTTAACTTCAAACAAGGAATGCTAACAGGATGTATGGGCACCATTTTAGTTTTCACTGTTAACAAGTTTACATGAGTACTATCATTGTCCTGGGATACGATATATATTAAAACAACGTAAGCTTTTTGAGAAGCATCACAAAATCCATGTAGGGTATAGCTAGCATTAAGTGTAGAATAGATCCATTGCGGTAGTTTTATTTTTTCAATCGTAGAAAGGTCCGATCAGAGTTTTAGCCACAGCACCTCAATTTTTTTTGGTATTAGTTAATCCCAGTCTATTCCGTGCAATCATAGTCTTTGCATCAACATTTTCGCTCAAATTATTATACAATATAGCCATCCCAAAGGGTCATACAAGCAAACTATCGCTGATAGCACACTGCGTTTCGTATACTGTGGAAATATTTCTCGAGAACTTCCTACAACAATAAGACTTCCTAGAGACTTGTACCCTTGTTCTAGAGGTAATTCAACAGTCAGTTTTATTTCAATATCTTCTAGTGGAATGTTATGTAGCAATTGAGGGTCATTTGCCAGCCATTTGCGCTGGTGGAAGCCGGTTGACTTGAGCCTGTTGCAAAGGTCATCTTGTTTCTTGATCACCTCATCCACATTGAAAGCTCCAGAGAGGATCTCGTCGACATAGAAATCACTCTGAACCCAATGCGCCGCAACAAAAAATTGGGTTTGTCTGTCCTCTGTTAGTTGTTAAAGTGTCCAGATTGCCAAGTATGGAGCACAAATTAAACCAAACGTGACCATAGCTAGCCGATAATCCTTTACAGCTTCATTCACGCACTTTCTCCAGACTATCTTCTGGAAGTTCGAATCTGATGGATGAATCTTTATTTGCCAATACATCTGAGCAATATCGCCCACAAAGGCAAATTTATGAAGGCACCAATTTAGAAGAAGTGGAGTCAAATCAATCTGGAGAGTTGGACCAATCAGAAGAGTGACATTTAAGGGAACTTTCGAACTAGTCTTTCAAGACGCATCGAAGGCCATCCGTAGCTGTTTTTGAGCACCGCGTGGCGCGGTAAATAATTCGTCTGACAGCCTACCTTTTCACGATAACTTTCCTTCACGTCTTTGATCACCTGCACGTGGCCTTATTCTAAATAATCTTGCAGGCATTTTTGGCTACTCTTCTGCCAGAGCTGGGGGTTCTTTTCAAAACTCTTCTCTAATTGGGTCAAGCTTGCAATCGCAGTGGTTTGTGAATCAGCTAACGGATTGTGAATCACCTAACAAGTTCGATTTTGATATCTCTTATTCAAGTCGTGATGCGTTGAACCCTTGAACAAGAGCTGGCAAGGCTCCGACTTCACCCTTTGAACCTCCACCTCCTCTGACTTCCAGAACACCGGTGATGCGTCATCGGTTTTTATTTGCAGATCACTTTGACTTTAAATGACTTGAAAGAAGTGCATAGTATTTTACCAACGTCTCCTGCTAATATTCAGCCTAATTTGGAGTCCGCAGCTGTCGGCCCATAAGGTAATCTTTGGATGTCATCAAAAAAGAAATCCCCGTATACGCTTGCTCCAAGTAACCATACAATCCTCCCTGCTGGTCAAACTTCAGGTCAGCTAATGACAATTCCTTCAGTTGAGCGCGTATTTTTGATAATGCGTTGCTTGTTGGCATCTCCTTGTCATGTAACCATTTCGATAGTGACTACGTGTTTTGCATATGCTTGTGAATGTCCAATGCTTTTGACGTTAGTGTGGCATTTTCGTTGTTTTAAACCCAATCGTTGGACCGGGTATTTAATCAGAAAAGATCCCAAGGTCCTTGATCCAGCAAAGCGCGTGAATACAGATGCCCGTTGGATGCTTCTAAGTTGACCATGGTGGTTGCTTGAAAGACGCCAGCTTCAACTGATGCACCGTGAGCGTGCACGTCACTACCTTCCTGCACTGTAGAAGCTGGAAACTGTGTCAAACAGAATTCTAATGAATTTATATTCAGTTCTCGGTGCAGCCTGGTATGGTGGCATTTATTGCACTTTTGGCATGAATGTTTATTTAGGCAACTGGTCACAAAATTCCCATGTCGTAAAGAATTGATACGCAGGCCTCTCTTTCTAACAATGTCCAATTTGCTTTGTTATTTTATCTGGGCAAATTGCGAACACTGCCAAAGTGGATGAAACTCTTTGCATATAGTACATGCCTCTGATGCATCTACTTGTATATGGTAGGCTTGAACGCTACAATTCAATGCTGTCGTCACCTGCACCTTGATATGTTCCTTCCCTGATGCTTCCAAAGTCCGACATTGTGCCTGCAGGAATACTTCAACATTCTTGATTGTGAGCAAATCCGGCTGAGCGGCATGTTCATGTTACCGGCACCTGCTAAGTTTCATAAAGCAATTTTTGAATAGTCATGTATACCACTACGCATTGCCACAAATCTTTTACTCCCATATTGTCAATGGACTGAATGCGCTCGATTGTTTCATCCAGAAGCATTTGCAAAGCCGGAAACGTCTCCTGTGCATGAGGAATGGCAAACATGCGCTTCTCAAGCGACTCTTTGCGATTACTCATGCACAGGAGTTTAGCAGCGCATTTTTATCATCATAACGCTCGCATAAGATTGATTATGTAGCTGTGTAATTAGAGTCTATAATTGGGAGCTGGTTGATTAATGTTGGTTCACCAATTACACTACACTTCAGGTAATGGAGTTTCTCTACATTTGACAGTGCAGACCGCTCATGTATGAGCGTTCAAAAAAGATTTCGGAATGACTGTTAATCTTCATAACTACTTGCAAACTCGGGAGAGGAGATATTTGAGGTTATCTCACATCGGCTTCCTCCGTAGCTCAATGTCCGTTTGCCGCGATTTAATTATCTTTTTGTGGTGCTGCCTTGGAAATCAATTTTCCTAGCACTCCCTACATTTTGATGTTGAGTCTCGAAGATAGCCTCCTACACCAAATCAACGCTTTCAGCAAAGTATGGTCGTTCAAGTTGCTCTGAGTTTCCATCCATTAATGGACTGATCGCGCTGTATCCTGACTCGAAGGCGTCATCGCTCCTCTTGAGCTTATCCAACCAATTTTTAACCGTCAACACAGTCCTCCTTGCCTTCACTTCCTTACAGAAATTCACTTGCACTTTTTTTTATATATATTTTTTATTCAATATGAAGATCGAACCTTACCATTATACGTGAAACACAACATCATTCAAATGTCTTCCACGGGACCTCTAACAGGCCTAAATCCTTTTGACGTCATTTTCAATGACTTTTCGGCACATTTCCAGCAATATCTCGGCCATAACTTCACGAATATTGGTTTTCAATTGCTCAAGATTTCGAAGATTGTTTGCGTAAACATAATCTTTTGTATAGCCCCATAAAAAGAAATCCAAAGGTGTTAGGTTGCTGGATCTTGCGGGCCAATTGACATCACTCAATCTCGAAATTTCGCATCCTGGAAATTTCTCTTGCAAAAGTGCTCGATTAGCCAGTGTTGTGTGGCTTGGAACCACATGTTCTCCAGACCATAATCTTCAATTTTTCTCCAAAAATAATCGTTTAACATCCGTCCATAGCGGTCAGAATTGACTGTAATGGCTCTTCCTTGATCGTTTTCAAAAAAATACGGTCCAATAACACCACCAGACCATAATGCAAACCAAACGGTAACTTTTCCGGATGCAAAGGCCTTTCTGCGATCACCTGAGGAGTTTGAGAGCCCAATATGCGGCAATTCTGTTTATTTACAGAACCACTGAGCGAAAAATGAGCCTCATTACTTAAGAAAATTTTGTTCGAAAAATCGTTATCAATGGCTTGTTGTTCAATCACCCAATTCGCATACATTCTGCGTTGTGTATGGTCTTGAGGCTTAAATTCTTGAGTGAGTTGAATTTTGTGCGGATGGAGATACAAATCCAAACGCAAAATCCGTCACAATGAGCCGTAAGACAAACCCAAATGTTGAGCACGTCGAAGAATCGACAAATTCGGGTATTTCTCCACATTTGGAGCAACGACAGCGATATTTACAGCAGAATAAATGTTGCGATGATGCACAGGCCTTGAAATAACAATAACCGATCCAGTCTCTTCAAATTTACTCACTGTGTTCCAAATTGTTTGCTATGGAGGTCGATTATATTGACCGTAATCGGCTCGTAAAGCCCTAAATGTTGATACAGCAGAATCACAATTTTTATAATAAAATTTAATAATTTTAACGTGTTCTTTGGATGCTAAACGATCCATATTTCTAAATGGCAAACCTTCAACTTAAAAAAAAACATGCTTTGGATGACATTTAATTCTGACAGATGTCAAATGGCAGGGTTATACTTTCCTACTACGAAATGGATAACCCTGTATGTCCCTCCATGTTCACCTTGCTTTATCGTGTCTTTATGGAAACTATTGAGATGTACCGACGTCCATTCAGGGGTGTATTTATAAAGTTAAAAATCAAAGAAACTGTATGATAAACTACCGAAGAACTTTCAGGAGTGAATTTACGGCTCGAAGGACCAAAAAATGATAAATTCCAATGAAAATCCAGTCACTTCTTTTCACACATGGAAAAATTACTCAATTGTTTTTTATAAGCTGTCAAAAAACATAAATTTTACATATCATGAAAAATCCGAAAAATCTCATGGCAAATTGAGACTGTATTAGAGGCATTATAAATCATTTTGAAATCTATGATAGGTTATTTTTGTTTCGTTTCAAACAGCTTACATTACTAAAACAACTTTCCGTGTATCAGGCTTTATTTCAAGAGCCTTTTCCTCATTCATATTACCTACTGTTACCTACTGTTTACACCTTTATTTTTTATTTGTTCCAACAGCATGGAATACTGCACCAAATTTGATGCCCTTACCACAGAAAAACATTTAAGCTATGATTGGTTTAACGCACATTTACCCGGTCTCTATTTTCAAATTAAATTGATCATACTCCCCTTGCAGAGAAAAGCAAACAATTCAAATTTTATTTATTAACATTTTCAGGAAAAATCGTCTGGATTCAATAAAAGAAGCTTCTAAATTTTAAAACGATCGTCCTTAATATTTGGTACTTCTTTCCTTTGATCCAGACGGTTCTTCCGATAAATTTGTATGTATATTTTGAAACTTTCACCTTTGAATTCGTTATTTGCCTTGATTTTACCTGTCTCTGCTGTTTAAATGTTATACTTTAATGATTTCTCCTTTAATTGGACTGTATAATCTGTTGATTTGGGTAACACAAAAATACAACGAATGCACGAGTCAAGTCAAAGTCAAAGTCAAAAGCGCTTTATTTAATACTAATCGTTATAAATTTTAAAGGAATATAAAGCCAATTCCAAACAATAACAATCAAAAAAACTTAATGGCCCAAGTGGCTCTCTAAATTTGTACGTTATCGTTAACTCATATCATCAAAAAAAAAACTATAGCAAATTCAATTAATTACGATTATTACATATTTTTAAAATTTAATTGGAAAAAGGAGAAAAAACCAACCAACACTATCCTAAAATTATTTATAATCAAAACACAACAGTGAAACTTTGATCCTACACCTAATATGTTGTAACTTATTTCTAATAAAATACAATCAAAAACTTTAACTTATACTAAAAAAATCAATAACAATGTTCCTAACCTAAGTGTTTAATCTTATCTCTAACGGAATATAGTAAACATTACATATACCTAACCTATACCTAATTTTTAACAAAAATAAACAACAACACTAAATGTAGCAATAATGAGCTGAAACTCAAAAACTAAATAACGAAGAACACCAAAACTGAAAATAAACACGAATAATTTAGACATTGTCATTCAGCCACCAATACCTGGATTGCGCCGTCTCAACTCGATCAGCTTCAACGAATCTAGCAAATGATTACCTCCATTGAAATCGTTGGTCTCGTGAACTCAAATTAGGAGGATATTTTATCTTCTTATCGGTGGCCCGTCGATATATGTGATATATGACTGGGACGCCGTCAGAATCAAAAACATATCGATTCATGTCCAAATACACGAATGCTTCTGGAGGAATGAAGCCAGTAGCGAGGCAAGTCGCTATATACCCGTCTGTAGGGTGGAACGGCTGTGAAATTCAAGGGTTTTCACTCACAGTCACAGATCTTGCGATATGATTCCAAAGAAGTCTCAATATGAAGATATCGACCCTCGTCACTTCAGCAGTTTGATAAATTCTTCTATTCGATATATAATGTTTCCAATCCAGTTCAGGCTTTCTGCACAAGCCAGTACATGCACGAAGACATTTCCTTTCGAAAACTCTTAATTTTTCCATAGTACTAGCGCTCTGGTTGTACCAGATCTGACATCCATATGTCAAAACTGGTCTAACCAGGGTCTTGTAACAGATAATTTTGACCTTTTGATCAATGTATCTGGAATGAAAGAGCTTTCGAAGGGCCATGACTACTTTAAGTGCCTTACTGAGCATGATTTTCACATGTTCAGTATAGTACAGATACTGATCGAGATAAACACCGAGATATCGAACACAGGATTTATGTGGAACCCGTTCTAGACTACTCTCACCAGCCATGATGTGGAAATCTTTCCAATTACGTTTCAGGTCTTGACTGGCCCCCTGCAGCGTTGTCCGAAACAAGATTGTTTCACACTTCTGCGCATTGATTTTCATTCGCCAATTGTCAGTGTACAGCTGTACATCATTGAACATTTTTTGGAGATCGCTCTGAACTATTGTAGCTTTTCGATCTGCCGTATAGATGATCAGATCATCAGCAAACGCTACCAATGATCGCGTTGGCGAGACGTTAAAATCAAAGCCTTTCAATAGCTTGCGAATGAAGATTGAAAAGAGCAGAGGCGCAGTAACTGTTCCCTGCTGTAGACCATTCAAGACCTTGAACTCGCGCATTGTTGACAGATTTCCATCAGTTACAACAAACGATTTCCCGTATAACATATTACACATCATGGCGACAAGTTGTCTGGGGAACTTGTCCTGAAGGAGTTTAAAAATAAGTCCATTTAACCATACCGTATCAAAGGCTTTCTCCATATCAATGAGACATGCTCCAACACATTGTCTATCATTTAGTTTCCAACAGATGTCTGAGGTTACTTTCGTTATTGCATGTGTGGTCGAATGCTTGGCACGAAAACCAAATTGGCAATTCGGCATCAACTCATTTTCCTCAATGTGGGCGTTTAATGCTCTGTTGAGTATCACTTCAAACACCTTGCTGATGTTAGGCAGCAAGCTGATTGGGCGATAGCTTTTCGGGCATGAAGATTCTTTTCCTTTCTTCAAGATCGGAAATACCTTAGCTTTTTTCCACTCATTTGGGAAATATGAATTGCTCAACATGTTGTTGAACAATATGCAATAGTTCCTAATAGCAACCTCAGGCAAATGTCGGAGAACTACATTTGGAATACCATCAGTACCACATGATTTCTTGTTGTTTATCTTGCGAAATATGAAACATAAGTCTTCATAGCTGACAAAATAATCAATAAGATTCAAGCTCGGTTTGTGGTCAGATGTTCATGTTTCATTGAAATGAAGAATTGATTGGCCGTTCAGGCTTGATTTGAAGTCGGAAACTTTTGCTTCAACGACCTCTGAAAAAATTTCGTTCCCTCTCTCAGGGTTTGGTAGATGAACCAATTCAAAATGTGTTCCAATCAGGGCAAGTTTATCCAATCCTTCACAAATAATCCGGTTTCCATTTCTATCCGGAGTCGTACTATCAATTTCGATACCAGCCCTATCGAGAAGATTTATCTCATCACTAGTGACTTCAAGATTCGATACCTTCACTCGAGACTTCTTGCGGAATATGCTATTCACTTTCGCGAACACGCCGTCTGGGTCCTGTGGGCTAATACCCCTCAATTTTTCCGCCCATTGATTGCTGACCTCACTCCTGAAGTATGACCGGATTAAGTTCCGGACATTCTTCAGATGTAATTTCAACAAAGACAACGAGGGATGGTTGTAGTCCAAAAATCGTCGATAAATATTGTTGACGCGTGTGAGAAGGAGGCTTTTCAATCTTTTCAACATTGCGATGGTTGGTGTTTCATATCCTTCCATATTGTTTCGATGTTTAATCTTTGGAACTACTTTCTCAATCGTTTCCAACGTCAGCTTCTCTAACTTCGACAAATAGACATATATTTCATCGTTAGTTAGATTCCTGTCATTAGGAACTATTGAACAAGAGTTGCCACCATCAGAAGGGGAACATTGCTTCTGGTACTCGCGATTAAACTTCTTTTGAAACTTTCCTCAGTCTGTTTTTTTGAAATTCAACCGATGATTTTCATGTTGAACTGGAATGAGAAAGAAATCATCCCTGTGATGATTGATTTCCATTACGATTGCGTTATGGTCGCTATCATAACTGCACCTGCAGTTTCCGTTGAGGACTATTAAAGTTGAATTCAGGTCTTGCGTCAGCAATGCAAAGGTCCAAATATGAATTTGTCCTAGGGTATGTTGGGAACTCCGACCCATATAGATTGCACCTGTATTCAATTTGGTTCTCTGTTATCCATGATTTCAGGAATACACCTCTTGGATTATTGGTGGCGTTCAGCCATGATGTATGCTTGGCGTTCAGGTCACCAGCAAGAATATAATAGTTATGCAGCCTGTTCAATTCGAGTATTTCGAACAAGGAATTGAGCTCCTCCTTGAGCTTGAGAACAGTTCCACCAGTTGCATAGGCAGAGATAACGAAGAGGTTATCCCCACCTGGCAGTGAGATTTTGATAACGGACACTTCAAGAGATTCAAAGCTTTTGAATTCGACTTTTTCAATATTTTGGAAACGATAGGGTCTTCGAACCAATATCCCGGTGCCACCTCCCCCATCACCTGTCACCCTATCGTTTCTTACGAACTCAAAATCCTTGAATCTCATGGAGTGCCATGAACTGAGGTGGGTTTCAGTGAGAAGCACGATGTCAGGCTTTTGTCTGGCAATGAATTCAAGGAGGTAATCACGCCGATGTAAAGTAACAATGGAGTTGACGTTGATCGAGATGAGACGAATCCTATCCGTGGGAATGTGGCTGGATGACAAATTATTTTGAGGCATTTGAAAGCCCTAAACGCTGAAAAACAAGATTAATTTTCGAATCTTGTTTATCGATTCGCTCTGATAAGGAATTTAGTTGCTGATAAATTTTAAGGAGCAGCTCATTATACCCACTTACATTATTCATTTTATTTACATTGTCTGCTGGTCCTCTCGCAGCAAGTGCAAATGACACCCCGGGCTTGACGAAGTTGGTAGGTATCACACTGCGGTGTGCTTGACTTTGTTTCGGAGTGACTTTGATCTTTGCATCTTGATACCGGGGGCATCCTCGATATGATGCTGGATGACCAAAGGCACCGCAGTTCACACAATATAGTTTTTCTTTTGGCTCCGCCTGAGCCAATTTGCACTCGCCGGGAGCATGAATGTCTTTACATTTCACACACCTATATTTCATGGCGCAATTGGCAGCCGAATGCCCGAATCTTTGACACCTGTAGCACTGGTTGACCTCACTTTTCTGGAGGCGTTCCCATCTCACTACGCGGAAGTTCAAGTACCGTATTTTCTGCAGGGCACTCGAACTACTTTTGCTCGAAATCTGGACTAAGTAGTGAGGCAAGTTTTTGCGCTCCACAATCGATCTCCTCGTTGCAAAATTTTTAACTGAAATAAACTGTATTTCTGGTGCAGCTTCTTGAAGCACTTGAAGGAGATCGACTGTGTCCTCACCACAGTCCAGACCCTTCAATAAAAAGGTTTGGTTCTTTTCGCTTTTCGGGGTGTGCGTGAAATGCGGAACATCTCCAGAATTTAAGGCACTTTTTGTTGCCTGGAAATCAACCGGCGACTTAGCCCTTATTGTCAACTTATCGGCATTGACTCTTTTTATCTGAAAATCTTTTAGTTTATTTTCGGCTGCCAAAAGCCAAACCATATCTTTTCCCGTTTGCCCAAACACATTGATTGGTGGGACTTTTTCTTTTTTTTCATTAATGTTAACGGACGGCCCAGCAGACGGACCAGCAGACAAACCTTTTGGTTTTTTCTCCTGATTTTCAACTCTAAGATATTCAATGAAATTATTTTCTAATTTTGATGTTTTACCTGTATCCTCTTCAACGTTCATTGTTTCTTCCAGACCAGCTAGCGCTGCATAATAATTTCTGCTTTCGTTTGCGCCTCCTGCGCTGAGGACATCCTCTTGATAAGCTTCTTCCTGTGGCTTTTTAATTTTCTCCTCTTCGGTTTTTGGGGTTGTTTGTCGGCTTTTCTTGCTATCTTTATCCTTGTTGAACGTTAACGTTCCAACAAGTGCTTCTAAAGATTTAACTCGAAGCTTGAGTTCTTCATTTTCTTTTTCGATTCTTTCAGCTTTCTCCTTTCTTGGATAAGCTGTTCGATTTCCATAACCGATAGGATTGTCGGGTTTTGTTCTTGATTCTCGTATTTTCTTTTAAGTTTTTTTTCGCCCATCATCATTGGCGATGGGCATGGTCCTTCCGATTGATGGCTGAAGCCATCGGGCTCCTCCATCTCGTTGCTTTCGCAGCGAGACTAGAGGGAATGTTCTCAGACCGGGACTTCCCTTGAACGTATTTCCACTTTTGATATTTCTTCAGGAAATGAATTTCAGGTATTCGATAAATGCTCGAATAATTCGACGGTGATGGGTTTCCCAATAAAATCAAAATTTGCTTTTGACTGGCTCGTAAAAAAATATTTCAATTGTTTGAAACTGACTTTTGCGAAAAATTAATTAATTTTTAAAATTAATGACAGGACCGATTAAAAACACGTCTACACGCAACGAGTGCTAGACGTAGAATCACGAATGCACGAGTAATTACTTATGAATGCGATTGATAAATCAAATGTAAGGAAGCTTTCTTTGTGCAGCTTCTAATCGTATTACAAACAATTAGGTAAAAATGTTGGGATGTTTAATGAAAAAAGATAAAAGTTCACAGTACAATCCATTGGAATGAATTCAAGTATTTCTAAGAATGGTTAAAACAACATCTTGTACCTCGCAATTTAGGAGCAGAATAATTGCAAATGAATCCAGCGGCGATTTAATTACTAAACACTGACAAATGGTCACAAATTCCAGACATACTTTCCGTAATTGAAAGTGTCAGGAATATCTTACTGTTGCGTAAAACAAGATGAATTCCATGACCAAAGCAAAAATATCATCAACTACGTCTACAAGGATGTGGAGCGCTTTTATATGATAAATGGACAAATTTGTCAGCACATCGACCAATGTGAGAGAATTCCACCTCATTTGTCACCGACAAAGGACAAATTATTCAGCCAAGCAAGCTGTAATATGTCAGGTAGCAAGATGGAAATTAGATTGATGAAACGTCCTCGTTGAGATTACGCAAATCTCCTGCAGAGTAGATATTTGATGGAAGTTCATGGTTGTCTTCAAGCCTATGAAGACTTGGAGAAATTGAGATTTATTTGATATTAAATTGAAGATTTTCATAATTTCAGTATGAAAAGAAGTTTTAATTTGAATATTTCAAATACTTTTTTTTTGTTCATGGTCACTTGTCATGAATTCCGATTGATTTGTAATCAAAGCTTAAGTTATTATCAAGGTTCAACCGAAAGATTATTTGGAGAGTATCAAAATGCCTCTCATTTATAATTTAATTGCTATTTCAATGAAATATATTTTTAATTTAGCATGGGTTATAATTCAATTTTTCGAAAAAATAATTTCGCTAAGGATTGACCTTAACCTCACGATCCCATATCTCCATTTACTTCAGATATCAGAGTTAAGCACAAGCTTGAGTGAGCAACAAGCGAATATGATTATAAAATCTTGATTTATCTCGCCATTCAGTAGAACACGATGTGCATAAATATACTTTACTATCAGATGCATTCGTTACCATGCAAGTAGATGCTTCCACTATGTTGCGACAATTCAAGTGTAGATTGGAATTGCATTTCGCCCTTTTGTTATCTTATATCATTATTTCACTGCCATCGCAATCTATGGGAGAAATTTACATTGGAGATGGTGTTTCACGATGCCTTCTTGACGGATTCATAGTGAGTTGAACCCTAATTTAATTAAAAAATATCAATTTAATTTTATATTTTTACACAGTGCCTATGGGATGAAATCTGCTGCAGTGGAACATGTAAAAGAATTTTCCTTAGCCCATACAAGCATTGTGCTTAGTGCGGCTACATTTAGGTACTAATTTAACCGGAAGTCGGCACTAGTTTAAGAAAATTTGGTTATAATAGAATAAATTTTAATAAAAAAACGTTCAAGCGAATTTGTGTCTACTTAGTGAAGATTTAAACCAGCGAGCAATGTAAAGCTTAAATTCGTGGAAGTTTCCAGACATGCATCAGACGATCACTGGCTGAGTAATGTATCGTTATTAAATAGGAATCTATAAATTTTTTGTAGTTACTAATAAAAAGTATATGACTTGAAGTGTTATTCAATTGTAGTACTTACCGGATGATACATTTAAATTGATAGTGATTTATAGCATAAAAATTTCGCTCTGAGAATGCGCTACATGCTGATGTAAGAGATTTTAAGTGGCTATTTAAGAACAAATTTGGCTAGGTGGTTTTTTGATTATGCCTGTTACGTTCTTATAATTTACTGGATAAGGTATAAGGCTTAAAATCGAAGTCAAACCATCATCGTAGTCCCCAGTAGATATCCAACCAAAGACGAAAGAGGTGAGCGTAGGGTGGATTTAAATAAATGGAAGGTGGGTGGATTAAAATAAATTTCGCATTTTACTGGTCAGCTGTGACGCGCCAACGAAAGATAAGGAGGAGGAAATCAAGGACCATTTCTTCGATTCAATGGACCGTCAATGCACTGGCCTTGAATGGTATAAACATTATTTTATGGGATATTAATGCAAAAATTGTTCAAGAAAAGCTCTTCAAGGATCATTCATAGAGCATAGTTTTCACACAATACCCAGCGAATATGGACAGTGCTTGATCATAACCAGTTGAGTGAAAGTCTCATTTAAACTTTTCTTCGGACATCAAGGTTACCTCAAGAGAATATAGGTTTACTATAATAGTCCCGTATTCAATCAAATGGCCACGTCAACTCCCAAAATTAATTAATAATACTGCCATGGGCATGATATTTACCGGAGAGATATTTGACCCGAAGTGGCATACTGAGGCTGGCTGGCACTCAGTCATGTCATGAGGCCTACCGGGGTATCCTTTGTCCGTGGTGGGCCACCTTACATAAAAAGACTAAACACAAGGTGGACAGAAGGAAGGAAAGAAATCATAATCAGGCATGGATTATTTCTTTTCTAAATTGTCATACCTATTTCAAACAAAGAATAAAACAGAAAAATTTAATTATAATTATAAAAAGGCTAATGATAAAGCTACGATTTTAAATAACGATAGTTCAACCACGGGAAGACAACCATATTTTTATGTACGTAAAAGATAATCATGCGTAAAATTGACGCATTCATTTTAATTGGCTGTTATGTCCAAGTTCCTTTGTTGATGTCGATATACTAATAAATTTCTTATATTTGCACTTATAATGACTAGACAAACATTTTTTGTGCATTTCATTCATTTGATGTCAAAAAACTGACAAAAACTTTTAATAACTTCAAAAATTAGTGATTCTTCAAATTTCATTACAAAAATCGTATTATTTTGCTTTTAGCAAAATAATACAATTTTGATACTTTTCATACTTTTTTATTTATATACTAAATACTGAGAGACAAATTCTTAATTTATGCACTTGTCGCACAAACTGCTTACTTTTCTGTTGATATTTCAGTGTGTTCGGGGTTTTCATTTGAGAAAAAATTGAGCCCGAGTTGATAAAATGTTCAATTTATAGAACAAAAAATACTACAACTTGAAAATCACATCCGTCTTCTCTGGAGACAAGTAAAACAAGTTGGGTAGACAGACCTATGCTCATGTCAGAAGGGTTTTGTATTCAATTTACAAAATTCAGTCACCAGATCGAATAAAATCAAGAAACATGTCAAAGACGATTTTATTGGAGAAAATATGAGATTCGAAGGTCATGCTATTTTTCACAAAGTTGAACGAATCTCGACTTCTGAGGCTTTTGCTATCGTTTTACTCATAAATATCTCCCTTGATAAATATTTCAGATTTTTTAGATCACAGGTGTGTTTTCATGTATTTCCCCCCTGTGCCCCCACTGAAGCAAAAACTAACAGTTTAACAACTGTTTTGAAAAGTTCCCATGGAAACTTTCATTTCATACACATATCGGCTACCTTTGATGTTTTCTTTTCAGGCGCCACTCTCCTGTACTGTTATCATCGATTAATGGCCTATTTTTACAAAGCCCTTTTGTTAGGAGCTCTCTCCCACCTCCTCGACTTGTTTCACTTATGAGTATTAATTGTAGGTACTCATCTTCAGTCATTCATTAAATTGAATCAAGTGTTCAAAGCATGCACCTTAAACGTTGAAGTTGGGACAAAATAACTCAAAGTTATTCAAACTTTGCATTTAAAACAGCCACTATTTTGTTTTGCGATTACTGATACCACTAGCTGAACCGGTTCTCAAAGATATGCATGACACCTATCATTCCTGAAATTTTCATGCAAATCCTAGCAAAACTGTAGTGTCTGAGTCGGTAAAAAGCGCATGTTGTTCCATAAGCATATGTTTCCATAGTAATACATGCAGCGCATATTGTTCCATAGTAATACAGAAAAATTCAAACCGCTATAACTTCGCTAAATATGATTCAATCTATATGAAACTTTCAGGATAGATCAATCTTATAAATAATCATCTGTTTATTGAACTTTATTGAATTTAAGGGTACCGTTCAGATTTCATTCAAGAAAACGTTAAATCGATAAATCATACTATTACTAACATAGTTGAGTGAATTTTGACTTCTCATGTATTTGTTGCTGTTGTACTCATCATGGCCTACATCCTTGATTTTTTTCAGATTTTTCGGATGACAGGTGTCCAATCGCGAGGGGGGAGGGGACACCAATTTTTCGTGTATTTCCCCTCACTTTGCGCCCCCCGAAGCAAACTTTGCCAAACTAAGACCTGTTTTGAAAAGTTCTTCAAAGCCAAAGTCAAAAGCGCTTTATTTAATACTAATCGTTATAAATTTCAAAAAAATATAAAGCAAATTCCAAACAATAATAATCAAAAAAACTTAATGGCCCAAATGGCTCTCTAAATTTGTACGTTATCATTAACTCATTTCATCAAAAATAACTATAGCAAATTCAATTAATTACGATTATTACATATTTTTAATATTTAATTGGAAAAAGGAGATAAAACCAACGAACACTACCCTAAAATTATTTATAATTAAAACACAACAGTGAAACTTTGATCCTTTACCTAATATGTTGTAACTTATTTCTCATAAAATACAATCAAAAACTTTATCTTATACTATAAAATTCTGTAACAATGTTCCTAACCTAAGTGTTTAATCTTATCTCTAACGGAATATAGTAAACATTACATATACCTAACCTTTACCTAATTTTTTATAAAAATAAACAGCAATACTAAATGTAGCAATAATGAGCTGAAACTCGAAAACTTAATAACGAAAAACACCAAAACTGAAAATAAACACGAATAATTTAGACATTGTCATTCAGCCACCAATACCTGTATTGCGCCGTCTCGACTCGATCAGCTTCAACGAATCTAGCAAATGAATATCTCCATTGAAATCGTTGGTCTCGTGAACTCAAATTCGGAGGATATTTTATATTCTTATCGGTGGCCCGTCGATATATGTGATATATGACTGGGACGCCGTCAGAATCAAAAACATATCGATTCATGTCCAAATACACGAATGCTTCTGGAGGAATGAAGCCAGTAGCGAGGCAAGTCGCTATATACCCGTCTGTAGGGTGGAACGGCTGTGAAATCCAAGGGTTTTCACTCACAGTCACAGATCTTGCGATATGATTCCGAAGAAGTTTCAATATGAAGATATCGACCCTCGTCACTTCAGCAGTTTGATAAATTCTTCTATTCGATATATAATGTTTCCGATCCGTCTCAGGCTTTCTGTACAAGCCTGTACATGCACGAAGACATTTCTTTTCGAAAACTCTTAATTTTTCCATAATACTAGCACTCTGGTTGTACCAGATCTGACATCCATATGTCAAAACTGGTCTAACCAGTGTCTTGTTACAGATAATTTTGACCTTTTGATCAATGTATCTGGAATGAAAGAGTTTTTGAAGGGCCATGACTACTTTAAGTGCCTTACTGAGCATGATTTTCACATGTTCAGTATAGTACAGATACTGATCGAGATAAGCACCGAGGTATCGAACACAGGATTTATGTGAAACCCGTTCTAGACTTCTCTCACCAGCCATGATGTGGAAATCTTTCGGATTACGTTTCAGCTCTTGACTGACCCCCTCCAGCGTTGTCCAAAACAAGATTGTTTCACACTTCTGCGCATTGATTTTCATTCGCCAATTGTCGGTGTACAGCTGTATATCATTGAACATTTTTTGGAGATCGCTCTAAACTATTGTAGCTTTTCGATCTGCCGTATAGGTGATCAGATCATCAGCAAACGCTACCAATGATCGCGTTGGCGAGACGTTAAAATCAAAGCCGTTCAATAGCTTGTCATTGAAGATTGAGAAGAGCAGAGGCGCAGTAACTGTTCCCTGCTGTAGACCATTCAAGACCTTGAACTCGCGCATTGTTGTCAGATTTCCATCAGTTACAACAAACTTTTTCCCGTATAACATATTACACATCATGGCGACAAGGTGTCTGGGGAACTTGTCCTGAAGGAGTTTAAAAACTAGTCCATCTAACCACACCGTATCGAAGGCTTTCTCCATATCAATGAGACATGCTCCAACGCATTGTCTATCATTTAGTTTCCAACAGATGTCTGAGGTTACTTTTGTTATTGCATGTGTGGTCGAATGCCTGGCACGAAAACCAAATTGGCAATGCGGCATCAACTCATATTCCTCAATGTGGGCGTTTAATGCTCTGTTGAGTATCACTTCAAACACCTTGCTGATGTTAGGCAGCAAGCTGATTGGGCGATAGCTTTTGGGGCACGAAGATTCTTTTCCTTTCTTCAAGATCGGAAATACCTTAGCCTTTTTCCACTCATTTGGGAAATATGAATTGCTCAACATGTTGTTGAACAATATGCAATAGTTCCTAATAGCAACCTCAGGCAAATGTCGGAGAACTACATTTGGAATACCATCAGTACCACATGATTTCTTGTTGTTTATCTTGCGAAATATGAAACACAAGTCTTCATAGCTGACAAAATAATCAATAAGATTCAAGCTCGGTATGAGGTCAGATGTTAATGTTTCATTGAAATGAAGAATTGATTGGCCGTTCAGGCTTGATTTGAAGTCGGAAACTTTTGCTTCAACGACCTCTGAAAAAATTTCATTCCCTCTCTCAGGGTTTGGTAGATGAACCAATTCAAAATGTGTTCCAATCAGGGCAAGTTTATCCAATCCTTCACAAATAATCCTGTTTCCATTTCTATCCGGAGTCGTACAATCAGTTTCGATACCAGCCCTATCGAGAAGATTTATCTCATCACTAGTGACTTCAAGATTCGATACCTTCACTCGAGACTTCTTGCGGAATATGCTATTCACTTTCGTGGACACGCTGTCTGGGTCCTGTGGGCTAATACCCCTCAATTTTTCCACCCATTGATTGCTGACCTCACTCCTGGTGTATGAGCGGATTAAGTTCCGGACATTCTTCAGATGTAATTTCAACAAAGACAATGAGGGATGGTTGTAGGCCAAAAATCGTCGATAAATATTGTTGACGCGTGTGAGAAGGAGGCTTTTTAATCTTTTCAACCTTGCGATGGTTGGTGTTTCATATCCTTCCATATCGTTTCGATGTTTAATTTTGGGAACGACTTTCTCAATCGTTTCCAACGTCAGCTTCTCTAACTTCGACAAATAGACATCTATTTCATCGTAAGTTAGATTCCTGTCATTAGGAACCATTGAGCAAGAGTTGCCACCATCAGAAGGGGAACATTGCTTCTGGTACTCTCGATTAAAGTTCTTTTGAAACTTTCCCCAGTCTGTTTTTTTGAAATTCAACCGATGATTTTCATGTTGAACTGGAATGAGGAAGAAATCATCCCTGTGATGATTGATTTCCATTACGATTGCGTTATGGTCGCTATCATAAGAAAGCACCTGCAGTTTCCGTTGAGGACTATTAAAGCTGAATTCGAGTCTTGCGTCAGCAATGCAAAGGTCCAAATACGATTTTGTCCTAGGGTATGTTGGGAACTCCGACCCATATAGATTGCACCTGTATTCAATTTGGTTCTCTGTTATCCATGATTTCAGGAATACACCTCTTGGATTATTGGTGGCGTTAAGCCATGATGTATGCTTGGCGTTCAGATCACCAGCAAGAGTTTAATAGCTATGCAGCCTGTTCAATTTGAGTATTTCAAACAAGGAATTGAGTTCCTCCTTGAGCTTGAGAACAGTTCCACCAGTTGCATAGGCAGAGATAACGAAGAGGTTATCCCCACCTGGCAATGAGATTTTGATAACGGACACTTCAAGAAATTCAAAGCTTTTGAATTCGACTTTTTCAATATTTTGGAAACGATAGGGTCTTCGAACCAATATCCCGGTGCCACCTCCCCCATCACCTATTACCCTATCGTTTCTTACGAATTCGAAATCCTTGAATGTCATGGAGAGCCATGAATTGAGGTGGGTTTCGTTTAGAAGCAGGATGTCAGGATTTTGTCTGGCAATGAATTCAAGGAGATAATCACGTCGATGTATAGTAACAATGGAGTTGACGTTGATCGAGATGAGACGAATCCTATCCATGGGAATGTGACTGGATGACAAATTATTTTGAGGCATTTGAAACCCCTAGGTGATGAAAAACAAGATTAATTTTTGTATCTTGCTTATCGATTCTTTCCGATAGAGAATTTAATTGCTTTAAAATTTTGAGAAGCAGCTCATTATTACCACTTACATTAATTACACTATTTTCCGCATTTTCTGCTGGTCCTCTAGCGGCTTGTGCAAATGATACTCCGGGCTTGACGAAGTTCGGAGCTAAGACACTGCGGTGTATTTGTGTTTGCTTTGGGGAAGATTTCAATCTTGCATCCTGATATCGGGAGCATCCTCGATATGATGCCGGGTGACCGAAAACACTGCAGTTCACACAATATAATTTCTCTTTTGGCTCCGTCTGAGCCAATTTGCACTCACCGGGAGCATGCACGTCTTTGCATTTAACGCATCGGTAATGCATGGCGCAGTTGGCAGTCGAATGCCCAAATCGTTGGCAGCGATAGCACTGGTTGATTTCTCGTTTCTGGAGGCGTTCCCTCCTCACCACCCGAAAATTTAAATATCTGATTTGCTGAAGAGCGCTTCGACTGCTCTTGTTTGTTATTTGTACCAAATAAAGTGGTAAATTTTTTTTTTCTACCGTCGACCCTTCTTGTCGCGAATATTTTAACTGAGATAAACTCGATTTGTGGTGCTGTTTCCTTGAGAACCTGAAGAAGATCCACGGTATCTTCTCCGCAGTCCAAACCCTTCAGCAAGAACGTCTGGTTCTTCTCGCTTTTGGGGGTATAAGTGAAGTGCGGAGCCTCCCCAGAATTCAAATCATCTTTCGCTGATTAGAAATCAACCAGTGATTTCGTTCTAATTGATAGCTTCTCGGAATTTATTCGTTTGATTTCGAAATTTGTCAATTTGTTTTCGGCTGCCAACAGCCGAACCATGTCCTTTCCGCTTTGACCGAAGACATCAATTGGCGGAACTTTCTCGGTATTCTTGGCTGCTTTTTGAGGAGGGCCAGCAGAACTGCGGGCTGGTTTCGTCTCCTTATTTCTACTTTCATTATTTTTATTTTTTAAATATAAGATAAAATTATCATCTTTATTACCTTCGTCTACCTCCATATCCTGTTCGAGTCCATCCAGCGCTGCAAAGTAGTTCTGGCTTTCGTTGGTGCCACCAGCACTTAATACCTCTTCAGTGATTATTGGATTTGCAGCTTTCTTCTGTTTTTCGATTTTTCGTATCGGATCACTCTCTTGAACTTTTTTTGCCATCTTGAACATTTCTTCGTACGTTTGAATTCTTGCCTTTAACTCTTCGATTTCACTTCGAAGGCGACACACCTCCTGTCTATCCTCGAGCCCTTGTGTTTTACGACCGGCATCTGCGGTATCCTGGGTGTTCGTGTGTCTCCGATTGTTGACACTTGCCAATTTCACACCGTCACTTTCCCCGGGGCCCCCCAACGGAGGGAAGCCGTCGGGCTCCTCCATACAGCAGTCCCGAGTTGTCTTTGGTTTGGCCTTTTCTTGATTTATTGGTATGGTTGGTCGATGCCTTCGACGATTAATTCTTCCCCAATAAAATCAAAACTTGCTTTTGTCTGACTCGTACAAATTAATTCAATTATTCGAAACTGACTTTTGTGAAAAATTAATTAATTTTTCTTGAAAAGTTCTTATCAAGACCTTTCTTTTGATACCCATATCGGCTACCTTTAAAGAATTTTTTTTTCGGGGGTCACTCCTCTATATGTGGAGACCCCCCTTAAATACCTTGTAAATTTTTTTTGTAGTTGAACTTTGAAGAGAGCACCATTTTACACCTACATACAAAATTTGATGGTTCTAGCTTAAGTAGTTTCCGAGAAAAACTGCTGTGACACACGGACGGACGGACGGACGGACGGACGGACGGACGGACAGACAGACAGACGGACAGACAGGACGCGGTTTTAGTAGGGTTTTGTAAAATTATTTTACAAAACCCTAAAAAGCCTTTCCACACGAACAAAGGATGGTTGACATTATGATGACTTTGTTTCGAGCAAAATTCTGTGGTAGTTTGATTTTCATTTTCATGAGTACTTTCGCGACATTTTTGATGGCAATTCAATTTTCGAACTTCTTACAAGAGCTGGGCAGTAGACATATTACCAACTTTGACTCTATTTAAAACAAAAGAAAATGCAAGGTAAGGGTAGGGCCAAGGTTGGATTGTGTTCGGTCGGGTCAGCAGACAGTTGATCAAATCTCAACAACACTCCTCTTTCTTCTTCTATTGGGTGGCTTGGTGAGGATGTTTGCAATCTGCTTGCTGCTCTCGACGTGTTGCAGTGCCACAGTGTTGCCGATATATTGCTGGATGCATTTTCGTGGTAATTCGATGTGCTTCCATTCGTGTGCATTTTGTAGCATTTGTATGGCTGACATGTTGTCGACCGACAGAGTGATCGGTAGCTCAGCTGCTAGAATGCCAAGTTCCAGTGCAATTCGTTTGATCTAGCACATATTGTCAATCACTGACATTGCTGCTCGGTGCTCGGCTTCTGCAGTTGAAGTCGCTACCAGACGCTGCTTTTGTAAATACCAGATCACTGACCCTCCTCTCATCACTAACACACCATTCGTTGACTGCCCTATCTCAGGGTCTCCTCCAAACTCTGAATCGGTGTAGGCCACGAGTGTTTTGTCTCCTCCGAAATAAATTCCGGCTGTCATGGTCCCTCTCAAGTACTGGAAAACATGTTTCACCATCGCTTGATGGCTCTTCATGGGCTTGTTGTAGAATCGACTGAGGTACTTCACGGAGAAGCTTATGTCTGGCCTGGTTATTGTGGCTATGTACAACAAACTTCCTATCGCCTCCCAATAATTGTTGTTCGCTAAAAATGACTCGTCGTTCTTGCGTGTGAGTGCTGGATTGCACTGCTCGAGTTTCATCTTTCTCAAGATCTTCTCCATGTAGCGAGGCATGTAGATACCGTCCTGATCGATCTTGATTTCCATACCTAAATACGTTAACTTGTTTTGTACTTTCTTGCTGAATGCTATCTCGAATTCCTTGCTTATCTCGTCTAGGAGTTGGTATATTTCTTCTTCATCTTTTCCGGCTACCAATCCGCGATCCATGAAGAGTGAGAGCATAGTGCTCTTATCCTTGTTGTAGTATATACACGGGTCGTCATCTGTGCTGATCAAGCTTATTTTCTCCTTAAAGGGGGGTGGTAACCCTCTCGTTCCACATCCTCGGAGCTTGTTTAAGTCCAAAGAGACTCTTGTGCAACTTGCAAACTTTATTGATTCCATCGTCAAACCCTTCAGGCTGGTGCATATAGATGTCCTGATTCAGGTTCCCATACAAGAAAGCCGTTTTCATATCGAACGATACCAACTTTATTTTCTCCGACGCTGCGTGACTTAGGAGTGGGCGAATGGATGCATGGCAAGCTACTGGGCTGAAAGTTTCCATTTAGTCCACTCCTTCTTTCTGTTCAAGTCCCCTTGCCACTAGTCTGGCCTTAAGTCTCCCGTCCGCCTTCTCTCGAAGTGCCCAGCGACAAGTAATCGGCTTTGTTCTTTTTGGACAGTCCACCAGCTTCCAAGTTTTCATCTCCATCAGCCATTCGTACTCCTCTTGCATTGCTCGTCTTCACCTCTCATCTCTAAGTGCCTCACTCACCGGGACGTCCTCCGTTTCACCAATTATGGCTACTTTGACGCTCTTTCCTCCACGACGGGAGTCAAGTACGCAGTCTCTCAGTCTCGGTGGTGGTTACAGAGTCCAACGATCTCGCAAAACTCCCCTTTCTGACTCTTTTTTCGGCGCTGGTGTCTCGTTCTTGTTGTCGCTTGGCTCCTCAGCACATTCTTCAGTTCCCCAGTTCTCGTCTTTTTTGTCTATCTCGCTGCTGCTTTCTTCTTGCTTCTCAGGTGTGCCCTCTGGTGCTCGTGTCTCAAGTTCAGTCCCTTGCCTCAGCCTCATCTTTTCCTTGTCGAAGATCACATTGTCTGAGCTGATAATTTCTCTTTTCTCTTTCAGATAAACCCGGTGACAGGGTGAATCAATATCGTAGCCAATCAGAATTTCCTTTTGTAATTTTTATGCATCCTGCCTCTTTTCTGTTTTTGTGTCAGCACATAACATTCGAATCCGAAGGGTCACGGCTTCTCAAGCTTCATTTTTCTTCCAAACCAAAGTTCTGCTGGGCTTTTCCCTGGTACGTTGATGGTTTCAGTCTGGTTTATTGTGAAGATCGCATGGTTCATGGCTTCTGCCCACAGTTTCTGTTCCAACTCGTTCATGTGTATCGCTGTTCTGGCTGCCTCGACAATTGTTCTCATGTCTCTCTAAATCCTTCCGTTCCGCTCTGCTGTGTGAACATTCGTGAAGATGTGGAAAATTCCCAACTTGTCTATCATCTGTATTGTTCTTGCATTCCTCAGTTCGGTGCCGTTGTCAGACCTCAGACTTTTCACTCTCCTCCCTAGCTGGTTTTCAATGAGTCTCAGGTAACATTCGATCTTGTCTAGTGCTTCACTTTTCGTCTTCATAAAGTAACAGGTTCGGTAGTGAGTGAAATTGTCCTTGAATATGAGCCAGTACTTTGCTTCTCCCAATGACGGGATGTTCATCTTGCCAGTGTCGACGTGCACGAGATCTAACGGTTACTGAGCTTTCTTGGGGTTGTTCGGGTGTAAGGATTTATGTAGCTTGCTATACGAGCACCCTGTGCATACATAGTCATTCCAGTCGTCAATGTATTTTATTCTTTTCCTTTCCAGTGTGTTCCTCACATACTTGTTATTTTGATTGGCGAGTCGCTCGTGCCAGACTTTGATCGACACGGCCATTAAACTTGTCTCTTATTCTCTCCTGAGCATCTTTTTGTAGAGATTTTCTTTGCATTTGCTATTGCCACAATTTCCCTGCCATCCAGGCTGTGAAACGTTGACTCGTTTCCGTTTGCATTCTATACATGTCCCTTGTTTAGCATCTGACTAACTGAGAAAAGATTGAAGATGAGGTTTGGCACAAAAATAACATATTTTAGTACCACTGGATACCACTTTTGACCATCAAATGCTTCCATCTCGATGTTCCCGACTGCAACGGCATCGAGCCTGGTTGTGTCTCCAATCACAATTGGGATGGGCTAATCCAACTCAGAAAGCTGAACAAACCACTCTCAGTGAGACGTCATGTGTTGGCTGGCTCCACAGTCTTCATACCATGAAGTGGCCTCATCCTTCGAAATGTCATTGTCCACCGTCCAGAGCACCGTTGTCAAAAATGCCTTCCTATTTGGTTTCCCGTTTGTTGACTTATTCGCTTCTTCTCGAAATTCGCAGTCTTTTGCAAAGTGTCCCTTCTCCTTGAAGATATTACATGAATACTTCTTGTTGCAGTAGGCAATGTCACACAGTTTACCTCTGCATTCCTTGAGCACATGACCTTTCTTCCCACATTTGTAGCATGTGAGCTGCGACTTTTTCTGCTTGCTGTTTGACGACTGTCCTTGTTTTCTGTTCTTCTGTTTTCTGTTTAATTTAAATCGCGATGAAGTGAAATTGAGATTACCTTAACTATAATCGCTTAACGTTTTCAATGGAGACTTTTTAGTATCCATTTTGCTTTAAATTCAATAATTTGACTGACGTCTGACAATTTGAAAATCAGCAAAACGAACTTATAATCTTTCGTGGCGATTTTCTGACTTAAAGTGACTTGCATGTTCGTTGCCCAACGTTGACTTGCTGTGCGATGGCTGCTCCAATGTCGCTGATTTGTAGATTATGTTGTTCTTATCAGTTCTGACGTCTTGGACTGGTTTTTCGACTTGCCTGACAATTTCCTTTCCTGGCTTTTGAAGAAATCCTTTTACAGGTGCCCTGGGCCCATAAGCTGTTCTTATTTCAGTGGGTTCGGGTTATTATTTTGAGAAAAAATCGAGTCCAAGTTGACAAAATGTTTAATTTATCGAACTGGGTTTAAAAAGGTACAATCACAAAAAAAAGCTACAGCTTGAATATCACGTCCATCTTCTCTGGAGACACACTAAAAAGTAAAAAAATTCGGTGGTCATTTGATATTCATTTTCATGAGTACTTTTCCGGCATTTTTGATGGCAATTAAATTTTCGAGTTTCTTACAAAAGCTGTACAGAAAACATAATACCAGCTTTGATTCTATATACAACAAAAGAAAATGCTAAGTAAGGGTAGGGTCAAGGCTGGGTTGGGTTAGGTCAGGTCAGCTGTCAGTTGATCGAATCTCAACATTATCGCTTTATTTGATACGGGTAATATGTATAATTAATACGTTCTTTAGTTTTGGTTCATTAATGCTTTCTTTCCGTGAACTAGGAACGTCTTTCATTTGTAAATTTGATGGTTAAGCCATAAATGGCGATGACAGCTGCATGCTCAAGTTTCTCATAAAGTTATTTCGATTAAAGGGTTTCTCACCTTTGTTGCTTATAAAGGGTGATTCAGAACAAGCGTACACATATGAATGGGCCTTAACTCTTATTTATCACCAACTCTAGGTCCATATAATAACAGATTATAATAGTTTGGTCTTTTAAAATTTTAATTATGGCATCATATACATCAGCCAAACGTTTTATTATTATTAAAGCTTTTTACAAAAATAATGAATCAACAGTGCAAACATTTCGCCTTCTACGTGAAATCGAATGATTTCACGAAATGGATTCGTAAATTGGCTGGCGAGATCGTGTGGTTTGACTCCTTGTGACTTCTTCTTTTGGAAGGATCGAAGGATCGTGTTTACGCTGATGCTCTTCATACTACTGAAGCATGAAAAAACAATATTCAAGCCAACATACGCCTAATAACGCCCGAAATGTGCGAAAATGTCATCGAAAATTACAATCATCGTTTGATAGTCTGTAAAACACCACAAGGTGCACATACGCCCAAAATAATTTTTCATATTTAATTGTAAGAGACCAAATTTTTATAATAAATAAACATTACAGCTCGGAAAAAATGTGTACACTTGTTATGAATCACCCTTTATTATGGCTGTCTATTATATAAGCACCACTGCATGCAAAATTTATCATGCCACAAAATGAGGGCATAGGCCATCTATTTGCCTTGCGGCTGCAAGGCATTATTGCACGCTTTTCATCAAGCCTATCAACACAACCACATTGGTTTGAGTATATTAGACAATCATTTCTGGTTTTCCGGAGTTTCGTTAACAGAAGCGTCTCCATCACAAGATGATAATAGGTAAATCATTTTAGCGGGCTTATGTTTATAGGCCACTAGTGTAAGGGGCCCATCAAAACAAATAATTGATGTTCTCACTGGTCTAGAGCGGCTGTTTTTCATATTGGAACTTCAGTTATCTCGGGTTTGTTTGATTGAATTGTTCCCACCAAAGTTAACTTATATGGCTCTTTAAAAAGCTTTGTTGCCAAGGAGATTGAAGTAAACCAGTTGTCGCACGTTATATTGCAATAAATGCCATGTGCAAACTTTGACAACTCCGTCATATAGAATTCACCAAGAGGAATGCCGTTTGTTGAGCTCCTAATCCCAAATAAGGCATTGCATTTACCATATACTTCGTACCACTGTCAGACCTCATTATGATTTTAATGCCATACTTCGTGGGCTTGCTGGGTATATACAATCTAAATGGACACCTGCCTCAAAATCCAAACAATTGCTGATCTATGATTAAGTGAGCTCGGAGAGTATAGCTATTTTTGCATTGGTAAATAAAGAGATCCTAGACTTTTCGAATTGGAGTAAAAACATCAGCTGCGCGGAATGCGGGACGTATACTTTTGTCATCCATTATAAGGCGATGATCGATCGAATAGCTCTTCGGCGCTCAAATGGTTATCTTTTCTCACTGCAGTCATTACGAAGATTCCAATCAAAGCACGGATTTCATCTTTACTCATGTTGGGGAGTGTAACAGCAATCAGCATAGACTCCGGTTGTTTCAAAGATATCTCGACGTTTGTCCATTTTAAGATTTCGTCAACTATTTCATCAGTAATGAAAATGTTGAAAAATGAGACAGCATCATAAACATTACGGTAGCGTTTGGTTACATGCAAATCATCATATATGAATATACGAAAACAATTACTTTTGCCGATATCCCAAAAAGAGGGTTTCTCTGAGCTCGGCAGAACTTGAACCCAGGCTCACAGTGGACCTTCGGTCGAGAATCCATGACGCTACGAACGGAGCCACCTTCTGATGATTTCCCATTCATCGAATTAGCAAGTTCAACTATGCACCTTTCTTAATGGGCACGGAAATGAAATTTGCTAGTAGGGAAGCGTGGATGAACTTTGTTAGTATAACAAGCAAAATATTGTTAGTGGGAGCTAATGAATAAAATTAGTTCGTATGAACGAAGGAATTAGGATTTGTTAGAGAAAAGGTATCGAATGAAATTTCGTTACTGAGAAGTAATGAAAGGAGTGTTGTGAGTGGGTAAATTTAGATTATTATATTTATATATATATATATATATATATATATATATATATATATATATATATATATATATATGTGTTTTGTTTTAATTAAAGATAAGGTACGAAAGTAGAATTTATATGATGGGAAAATAAAAATGACAAGGAAATTGTTAAATGTTAATAAAAATAAATAAATATACCGAGGGAAAGGTATATGTGCCCAAAAGAAGGTGGAGATGTTCCGGCGGCAATTTGAAGTTGCGAATAGGAGAACGCTGGAATTTGCAACAGTACATTGGTTCAATCCCGTCTTCACGTTGAAGATTATCTTCCAGGAGTCTGTTGACAGAAGATTGAATTCTTTCCTCAATTTCGAAATCCTCCCTGTCTGCAGAATTTTCACGGAATAGCATTTCCAGAGAATGTGCAAATGCTTTAGCCATACCTGCATTGTAGAATCCGCATTTGATTTGGATCATGAATAGGTGGTGCCACAGTTTTCCTATTTATCCGAAAGTATTTGAACATTTTCCAGAAACTTCAACACCCAGGCTCAAAAAGCTGTCCCATTGCTTCTTGCGAAATACATTTATTTTATCGCGGATTTCATTTGTCATCTGAGTAGCGTTTATGTATAGAGTAAAGCCACCTGCATACCTATGAGTGGCTCCCCTTCGAACTTGATTCCTTCTCCTTATCAGTTGTTTGATGTTCTGAGGGAGTTCATAGGGCCTGGTTTCCCTTCTTGGAGTTATGACTGTATTGCCCTCTTTTGCCTGTAAAATTTTCTGAGTAACGTTCTCAATTATGATGTTGATGTCATCTTCTATTTGCGGAATTGTCTTCCAGGCTTCAGAAAGGTTTCTTGGATAATTATATAGTTGAATTGACGATCAAATATAAATTGTAGTAGCTCACCAGAATTCCGTATCATCTGTCTCCTTCTTTCTTCTACTTCCTCCTCTTCCTATCTTCTGTCTCCTTCTTCCTATGCTCTTTCTCTTTCCTCTTCTTCTCTCTTGTGTGCACTGTTCTTTACTCTTTACTTTCCAATTTCAACTAACAACTTTTCGAATTTTCAATCATAAATTGTGGGAGATGTTGACTGGTCAACATCTCCTATGCGACTATTGGTTGGATGTAAAAGGTCCTTAACAGCGTCAGGTTAATTGAGTGATTTGGCATTCCAGGATCCAATGAAATAGTCCTTTTTCCGTTTGCGACGTCATTGCCGTGGGTCCAATTCCTTCCGAGGTCCTTCTGCAGGTGACAACAAGATCTATTTTGAGCAATTCTTTGGACGGACTATAAGCCCATTCACTTATGATTCGTACTAGTTTCAAATCAAGACTTATCGCAGCTGGGTGGACGGATTAACGACCAATGTATGGTACTAACCATACCACCGTCTCGAATGCCGATGCATTTGATCAAGATAATGAGATAATCTATCTATTTTTAAGCAAAGGCCTAAAAGGTGATGTAGTACTAAAGCAAAAAATATGATGTCCGTGGGTAATATATTTCAACAAAAAGTAATTTATAACAAAATGTATGAGTTAATACCACCAATTGGTTTCATGTGAAATTTTACGTCCTAGTACACATTCACATTATCATAAACCAAATTGAAGCAATCTCAACTGATCGAAAAGTTTCTCCATTTTACATGCTGTAATGAATCCTTGTCATCTTCACCACACGCCATGCAATTATCGTACCTATAACTCATTAGCAAACAACCAGATAACTAACCAATCAACCTTATCAGCATTTATTCGACCAAAGTTTTGTGACTAATTTTGCTTACAACATGAGTTAGGTGAGTTTGCCTGTTAAACTTTGTCATATTCCCTTATTAACCACCTCACATTTTGTTCGTCATGACTTCTCCTTGATCCTGTACGTAGAACTCTACTTTGTTCGCTCAACTCCTTTTTCCATGCGCCATCCATAGCCCATGCACATATTTAGCTGAAAGCATACAAACTTGATTTATTCGAAACAGTTCCACGAAAATGTTTCGTGTTGGCTTGAACAACTAAACAAACAACACACACAACATGTGTGTGAACATGAATTGTATATGGCTTAGGTTAACTATAGGTAATGCTCCGTGAAAGGTGTCGCAAGGTATTCATGTTTAGGGAACTTTTGAACTTCATGAAGTGGTTATGTGTAGTTCAAAGTAGTATTTCTAGGATAATGTTCAATACGCAGTTGTTTAAAGTTAGTACAGTGGGTGCCATAAGGATATTTCCCAAGTCTTATTTTTAAATGAATTTCTGTCTGAACTAAGTGTTTAAAATTAGAATCCAGTATAATTCTAAAGAATATTTGTAATATGAGGATTCCAAGGAAAATTTAATTACTTTCAATACCTTAGAAGACTACAAACGCTTAAAGCTCTAGTTTCAAACTAGACGATCTGACTATATTTAGAACATATTTAGCCGTAAATTCAAAATATCATCAACGGATCGTCGGGAAGGATCTCTATTAACGGATAGAGTGTCTAAAGCACCTGAGCGACGCTCGTAGTTAGTTTAGTGAAAACATCATACATGCTGTGAACTATGAGCTCTTCAAAAACTTTCCTCCCGCTCACTATCGCCCACGAAAGGATTCAGTGCTTGCTATGTGGTGACGTCATTCAGTGGAGTAGAAGGAGCTACTTTGTATTCCATTGGTTTCCTTATTACAAGACTTGTTGGGTGGAAATGTAACTTTTTCGATGGGTATTTGGGATTGTTGTACGACCATATAACATTTAGTGTGTAACGTAACTTTGGAATTTCCACCTAAGAACCTACGAGAAGCAAGAATGATTAAGGAACTGCAAAATCGGTGTTACGTAAGGAGAGTGGCATGCACTGATATGAGAATAACGCACTCATGAACTCGTATGTGGTCTTATGGAGGCGTTTGTTTGTTGATAGGAAAACTTCACAGAGGTTAATGATAAATTATGTTTAGTTAGTTTATACATATATAAATTTAAGCAGAAATTTTAAAGCCTTTAATTTAATAGTTACTTGAATTGCCAACGCTATCTACGATTGATCTAAATGAAGATTGGGGAAAATCAGAAGTATAGTTGGATTTACATATGTCAAATGAGAAAAGTTAAGTAGAGAAGACCTATAAATATACTTTCAACACAAGAGTTTAAACCTGACCTATGGAATGCAGATCTGTTTCTAAAGTCAATGATTAATAAACTCAACGCTCAATCTTATACTTCAGAGTCATCAGAGCCCTCGTCTTCGGTACTAATATTCTTTGAGAGTTCACCAAAAGCATCTAAATACGTAACGAAGTCTTCCCTTATGTGAAGTTCAGCAGAAGAACGAACAACACAACGGAATATGAGGCTAACCAGTGAAATAGAAAATTTATAAAATTTCGAATGAACTATTGAGATATAACTTGAGCTTTTCCTGACAAATCTGGAAATTTATCAAAAGCGAGCTTGTACTCTGCAAAATTTTTTTTCAGTATCTTAGCTCAGCAGCACTCTATAAGTAGATTTTGAGTGGTTTTATTAGTGTAAGTTGCTATCAATAAAGCCGTTTTAAGATTTTGCTTCAGTATATTGTTACCAGAATACAATTTGAGCCTAAGCAATGCTCAAAAATTTACTTCGGTTTCAACAAGACTTGCGTTAAATAATATTGCCCGATCATCTCTGTGTCCTCAAAGTGAAATGTTTTGGCTACCCAGAAAAAATTATCGTCGGTAGTATAGGGCCAGTTTTTTTTCTTTTCTCTTTATTGAAAGATATATTTGTTAACGAGAAGATGATGAGCCTCATATTGAGGCCATAGTTCTAAAACACTTTTGGTTCCCACTAAGTTCTTTAATCTTTTTAATGGCTGACTGACAAATTCTCCTAAAGGTACATTTTTCTGATGATCTGCTTCATTTTCAGGCAGAAACCATGGGCAATACTTGCAAAATATATCTTTTTCTCATCGGATAACACAAGCCATTCTTTATCTAAATTCGAATGCTTGAACGAGACATACAGGGTTTTCCAATAAGAGGGGTTATTTTGATATTAAAAGAATAATGCCATTTTGAATATAAATGATCAAATGTTTATTTCATTATAAAGAAAAAGATATGCCGTTAATAGTAAAAATTAAAATCAGGCAATTACTACCATGACACGCTTACAGGACCATATCCTTTCTATAACCAAATCGCAAAGTGACTGCCCTTTGTCCTCGATAGCCTCACATATTCCATGTTTGAGATCTTGAATCGACGCTGGGCTATTGGCGTACAGCTTTTCTTTCACATGGCTCCAATGGAAGAACTTGCAAGGTGTTAAATCACAAGATCTCGGTAGCCAATTGTGATCACCTCTTCTAGAGATAATACGGTCCGGAAACTTTTCCCGTAAAAGATCGATGGTTTTATTGCTTGTGTGGCACGTAGCGTCGTTTTGTTGAAAACAAACGTTGTCCAGATCAATATCATCCAATTTCGGCCATAAAAAATCTTTAATCATCTCTCGATGGCGCAATCCATTCACCATAACTGTTGCTCCAGCCTCATTTTCAAAAAAGTAAGGTCCAGTGACTCCGCCGGACCATAAACCGCACCAAACAGTCACACGTTGAGGATAGAGAGGCTTTTGAACAATAATTTGTGGATTTTCCAAGCTCCAGATCCGACAGTTTTGCTTGTTGACGAAGCCACTGAGGTGGAAATGGGCCTCATTACTCAAGATGATTTTTCGACGGAATTCCGGATCATTTTCATGCATTTGAAGGACCCAATCAGCACGTTGTTGATGATCGCCCGGCTTGAGTTTTTGTGCTAACTGAACTTTATAATGACGTTTTTGAAATGCCTAATTCCAAAGAACGACGAGGAATGGATAAACCTAGATTTTCTTCTACACTTTCGGATACAGCAGCAATATTCTCGGCTGTCCTTGGGTGATGTGCACGGGTTTTATTCTTCACATCACTAAGTTGTCCCTACAGCTCGAATTATCCACCAATTTCTGTATTGCGGTCCGACAAGGTGCTTCACGACGACCCAAAAATGTTCGAGTTTTACGAACCGTCTCTGCTAAATTTTCACTATTTTTGAAGTGAATTTTAATAACTTTAATGCACTTGTCAAATGTTAAAAAATGACAGCTTCAAAAGTGATATCTACTGATATAGCGGGCTATTCAAAACAACACCTCTTATTGGAAAACCCTTTATTTCCTTGACTATCTCCCACAGACTATTCTCACCGAGAAGGGTAAACCGTGTATAATTATTTGGAGGAGTCTATGAATTTCTCAAAAGGGTTTTCCTTACGTTGTCGTCAGTTGTTGGCCCCAAAATATTGTATACGTCCTTGGAAACATTCAATGCTAGGTTAGGACCCTACAAAGCTAAGGGTTTGAAGTGGTTGTTATACTAGCGTATGAATTCTACACGTGCTCAAGTGTAGAAGAGCTATCCGTTACAGTGTTTGAACTAGTGCTTCCCAAGTTCAATGTTGAAAAAGTTAAACCATTCGAAACGTCTTCGTCTAGCTTTTTTTTCTTTACATACATGAAGTATGATGAAAAAGACTTTTGCCGGGTTGTACGCAAATATTATTAACATAAAACATATTTTATCTTGGACGTTTAATTACTTCTTATAATCAACTTTTCAGCCAGTTTTTGCATTTTTTAGTAGTAGAAAATTTTTGAAAGTTCGAATAAGAAGTGTATTCAGTCTTCTTCATTGATATAGTGATGTTGGCTTACTGAAAAATCTTTGGCTGACCTAAATCCCGTCATAGCTCAATATCCCACAAAACTATATATGCTTCTAAAAAGTCACGGAGGAATGCAAATGTTAACACAGCCAACAAAAAAAAATAATAAAAAGTTTTTACTTTAAATTGCGACATATGTTTTCCGTAGAATTTTTGCCTTCGTATTACGAATCCAGTACCAAAATTGTGGTGAGGGAGATTTGTCTTTTGAATGTTGAAAAATAAACAATTACGGCCCTTACACCATAGGAAAACATACTCGTATAAGTACCGTACCTACCACACAAATTACTTTAAAAACCAAATATCTCAAAACCTTTAAAATATCCATAAAATTTTTAGTTGAGATCCTTTGGGTTAAAAAAAAATCAAACATAAACTTACTGTACACCTGACAATCGCACTGCTCTAAAATATCATTACATAATGTTTGCAAAATTTTATGTTCAGGAAATCTTAATCACACATGAAAATATTTGGATGGGTGGGGAAGAGTGGCTGCCGTTTCTCCTCCAGTTTTCGCATCATGTATGCAAGGCTTCTGTAGTGCACCAAGCTTCCGCATAACAGGCTTGTAGCCAAAGTGCCACGGATCCTTGTTCACATCGTCCACAAGATTTTGCCAGCAGCGAGCCTTGCTATTGTTAATCAAATCGTGAAGGCATTTTCTAGCCGACTTATATGCTGCTAGCCACTTGCATGCCTCATCAAGGTTCCGTGCGCTTTGAGCTTCATGCTAAAGCTTGTGACACTCCCTTTGCTTTTCAGCGACTTTAGTTGACCACACTGGGGGCTTGCCATGCTGGGGTTTTTGACGGGGCATAGAAGTAGTGATGAAGCTCATATTTGAGCTCATCATGCTTATATTTAAATTAAACTGCCAGTTTTTCCACCTCCTGCAAATCTTCCTGCAATAGAGCATCTGATTTGAGCACCTCAACGAATCTCTCGATGTCCATCCTTCTGATGCTCCACCCAATTGTAGAAAGTCGAAGGTAGAACAGCATGGATCTCAAGCAGAATGCCCTGATAATCACTGGCTGAGTAGTCCCCTAATACTCTCCAACTATGTATTCTCCGTACTACGGACTCTGAGGTGAATATCACGTCCGGTATGGTTCCTTTGCGGCCAACCCGGCGGAAAGTTCCTGGCCGGGATTTCCAGGACTAGTTTCCCTAGCAGATCTGTTTGGTGCATGATTCATTCGATTATTTTAGCGTTGAAGTCTGCCACAACGGCCACGTTGCCATCTGCGTTCGACAGTCAATCCAAAAGCATAAGGCTTGGCTTGGAAAAATAATATCAGTTCATCCCGCATTAGGTACACACTGACGAAGTGGGTCCTTGAGCACCGCACCCACGCGAAACCATCCCCAAACCAATATTATTCCGCCGGTCCATAATATTTTACCTGAAAGTCACTGTTGCAAACCCAGATAGCCGTAGTACCACTTTCATCAGGATACCATGATGCAGAACTTTGATCATGGTGTTGCGCACTCAGCCGCAAAAAGTCAGCTTTCATGTTCCTCACAAACTGGTCAAGCAGGTTTTCCGTGGTTGAACTAAAGTGTAGGTTTAGTCGTAGAATGTGGGTCATCATAGTTCTGAGTTAGCCTTGCCGTGGGCTTCCTGGGAAAGCTGACATTTCCCTGATCCCAAGACTTGCCCAAGTTTCGGTCTTGGATAAGCATGCGAATTCTTTTCAAACCAATTAATTTAAATGAGTATCTTAAAAAATGTCCCAGAAATAAAAAAAAATAATATTTTGTGTTCAGCACGACAATAACTTGTGACAGGCGTCTACATACACCCGCATGAACGGAGGTTGCGGGGATATACGCACACACTGCCGGATTATGGGTGTCTGCATATCATAAATTGAGTTCAAAACTCTTCTGACATGAGCGTCGTTCTGTCTGTCCAACTTGTTGACTAATTAGACATAGATTCTCAGTTACTTGAAATGGCGCCTAAAAACGAAAGTTTTGGTCTACAGGCTGACCGAAGACGAGTTGGCTTATGAACTGAACATATGCGGGTAGGCTGTTGGAGCATTGAAAGAAATAAGACGTTGCTTGCGGGTAGCATTATGGGTGATGCAGCGAAAAGACACCAGTTTGATCGACAAAAAGTAGTATACTTACACCCAGGCAAAGAAGACTTCAGTACAGCTAATTTGGTGGAAATCCTGTAATTAACAGAGCAACTCAGTGGAAACAAAAAATTTGGGAAGTTTTTCAAATTATAATCAAAGATCGATTTTGGGTTATAGAGACTGGAGGACCTTCAGAGTGAAAATCTTAATCAGTGGAAAGAGGAAGATAGAAAAACAAACTTTAAGGTGGTTATTGGGGAAACTAGATATGAAGGCAGATGGCGAGAAGGAGGCATAAAAGGATAATACTATCGAACCCGATGAAGTGTCTGCTTCAGCAGCAAAAGCAACAACATTACAGCCCATTGCCAGCGCAGAAAGAACATCAAAGTTGAGCACTGAGGAAACGAAGCCAAACGCTGGAGTGTGATAGGACAACATGGTACTTCCTTCTTTTTTTTGGATCATCAAGGGAGTGAACTGTCAAAAAGTGAAACCCGTATTGAACATTTCAGTTGTACGCATCGAACAGCAAAAACGTATTTTTTAATTCACAATTAAAGTTGTTGTGTGTGGATTTCCACTCAAGTGAAAAGACTAGAGACTACAAGTATAGTTATATATGTTGCCGTAATAGATGGACTGAGAAAATGATGATACTTTGTGGTAACATCACCCCATTCTACCAAATCCAGTTGTCTTTACGGAAGATCCATATCGTTTTGGAGTTAGTTTTCCTTGGTCAGAACTTAGAGCAAACAGGAGCTTTGATAAAGTTTTTCGTTCCTACTCCCAGACCAAAGTCAAAACCATTTTGCAAGGAATATCACGAGCCCATCTGTGGTTTGGAATGTGGAGAGTAATACCTTGGAACAAATGTCCAACTAATTCATCACCGGACTCATAGCCTACTTGCCAAGCAAGAGGTCTTCTTCTTCTCCATAGCGCTAGTGCACCTTTCAGCCCCTCGCTTTCTGCAATAAGAACCTTCAACTATCGCGGTCCATTGACCGTGCCCTCCAATTTTTAAAACTAAGCAGCGATGAACTGTCTTCATCTACCAAGTCCGACCAGCATTTCCTCGGTTTTCCCACTAGTCTTCACCCTTCAATTCTCTCTGCAAATACCTGTCTGTACATCCGTTGTTCGTTCATATAATTCCTGTGGCCAGCTTGTTGCAGTCCTACAATCGTCGAGTCCTCCGACTTGTTAAAAATTTCTTACAGCTCATGGTTGTACTAAATTTGCCATTGATATCCGTCAAGCTTTGCTCAAACTATTTAGTTCAGGACTTGCCTTTCGAACGCATTCAATATGCAATATTTGCGGATGCTTGAGTTAGGGTACATGTTTTTCACCCAAAGCATAACACAGGTCTTACCACAGATTTTTAAACCTAGAGCTTTATTTTTCTGTGTATGCAGCTGGTGTTCAAGATCGTCAAAACTGAATAAAATATTTTATTTGCAGGGTATATTTTTCGGCGTATTTTGCCTCTTTTATTACTTGTTTTCATTATTTTAGCGTCTCGATACAAAAATTTGCTCACATTTTTTAAATCAAGGATGATATTTTGGGTATTTGAGGTAGTTTTTCTTGACTGCGTCATGAGCTCTGTTTGATTTTCATTGACTCTTAGCCCTATTAATTTTGCTTCACTGTGATGTTTCAGAACAAGACCTTTGGTAGTTGTTAACGACCACGAAAATATTTTGGTTTCATCCGTAAAGGCTACTATTTGGATCGACTTGTATAGCAACGCACCTCTTGTAACAACAGGTAGCTTTCCTATGACATATTCCCCAGCCAAACTCAATAGCAATACGGCCAGCCCATCTCTCTACTTTAGCCCGATATTTGTATCAAAGGGATCAACGAGTTGGTTAATGAAGCGGACTTGGAACGTTGTCAACATCAGTGTTATTTTGGTAGGACGGACTTTTTTGGCTAGGGTACCATAGCTTAGCATTATTTGGTACAGTACGTTATTATCAATATTTTCATACGCTTGCTTAAACTCAACGAAGATTTGGAGTGCGTGTATGTTGAACTCCCAGTATTTTGCAGTTAGTATTGCTCCAAGTGAAATTAGTCAGGGAAAAGGCATGATGCCTAGTAGAGAGCGGGCAGGGAACTTTAACGGTAGCAGCCATAGAGCTGTTATAGAGTGTGATCCAACATAAGCTCTAGGCATTATGCTCAGCCAATGTCTCGAGGATTACTAACGCTTTGCTCATTGGATCTCGTAAGTACACTGCATCATGTGCAGAAGCTTGAGAAGAAAGTGTATTTGTGAGTATGCCATATACTTCGTACTCATCCACTTGGTTTGGCATTGACCAGTCTACAAAGCTGGGGTAAATTGAAAGAGAACATATACAAAACTACTTCTTGAAAAGCTTAAGCATTGTTGCTAGTCACCCAGAGACGACTACGTGAAAATTTCCCAAACAATCCACTGCCCCAATTTGTTATTAATATTAATCTTTATTTTGGTTGCCGTAGAAAAAAGATAAATGCACCCTATAATAAATTCAATTGGTTGGTAAAAAAGGTGGACTTAAGGTACCAAAAATTTTGCATAAATATCCATGGCCATCAAGAAGCAGGTCATTCTTGATACTACGCTTGTCCTGCTCAAGGCCCTTGTCCGAATAGAATCGTCTCAAGGCATTTACCCTGAAACTGACAGACCTCAAGAGTGTTCCAGCCTAGATGCAAGCAGCGTGTAGTATCAGTTGCCACATAAACAGCGCGTATCTTCAATTGCTACACAACCATTGCACACCATCATCTAGCCAGATGACCAACGAAGCTAGAATGATTACTTGCCCTGCTCAAAGCCTTTGCCTGAGCAGTTGCATTTCTAAGGGATTTTGCCCAGAAACGGGCAAGCTAACGCAATTTCTATAATGTGAACGGTGGTTGTTCAACCAATACTTAACACCAGTGATCTTGCAACTGGCACGCACCATCAGCGACCGTGCAACGTATAGCCAGCAATCAGACAGCCAGGGTAATATCCGGTAATCCCAGCGACTCATCGCAAAATTCATAAATTGCCACCCGCGGCTTTACAACCAGCAAGCACCATCAGCAACCGTGCAACCAGTACGTACTATCAGCGACACTACAATGCATAGCCAGCAACCAGACCAGTATCCAGCAGGTCAAGTGAGACACCGTCATTTTTCAAATATTGCCATCGGCGGCCGGGAAAATGGCACACACTGCCAGCAACCACATGACTGGCATACATAAACAGTGACTGAAATACTTCACACCACCACCAGTAGCCTGTGATGTCATCACAACCCCATCCAACTCTCTAGGAAGCAATTGTTGAGTCCCCCAGAGCGGGTCCGAGACCAATTTAAATCGAGATGTATCTTACGCCCTTGGCCAGGCCAGGCCAAGTAACCTATGCCGATTGATGCAACCCACTGTAACGAAAGCGTAGCGAAAGTCACTCACAAAGGAATTTAAAGCAATGGAAGTGGAATCCCACGAAGAGCAGCTCCATAAGTGGGAGGCCATGAATGGACCCAGGCACTACAAAAAATAGAATGAATGTTTGTATTGTGTGAAATAAATATTAAATGTATTCAAGGCAGAGTTAGTGGAGTAGTTGGGTAGAAGAAATTTTGATAAGGTATTCAAGGTTAATGAATTGATCCACGCACGCACTGGAATTATACAAGTAAGTGAATTGTTACTAAGCCCAACAAAACTCGCCCCAAGTAGATGTGTGTGGGTGATAGGCTTCACATGAGTTATCAACCACATCTTAACTTCGGATGTTGGGAAAGAAGTTCCTCGGGCTGATTCACTCTAGGACTTCCAAAAGCTTCGCTGAATGGGATGGATGTAAACAATTGAAGGTATTGGACGTAGGATTGCATACAGAGGAATAGTATGTGGTGCAGGTCATAGACGATGGACGTTGCATGGTAATGGGAACATCAGTGCTGCCAATTCAACTGGGGGGAAATTTGAGATGGATGGAAGTCCTCGTGGTTCCAACAGTGGCACAATAACTGATATTGTAGGCCAATTTTTTGTACGAATTAGGGTAACACTAAATCAACCTAAGGCGTAGGTAGTACGATTACATCTATGACGTGGTGATGATGTCCCCTGTTATACTGCGTGGCCATTTTGTTTTGACACCAGAGGAGGAAGGGCATCTAGAGCAGATGATCTCAAGTGAATCTAAGCGAATGGGTGATGGACTAGGATATACCTCTATGGTGGAGCACGTCGTTATAAAGGACTTCGCCCCCATCAATTAGAGGTATAGTTCGGTTGCACCTACTCTTCAGAGGCATATTAACGTTGAGTTAGAAGGGATGCTGAAGATGGCAATAGTCAAACTGTCAACCGGTGCCAAGTCATCCTTCGTACTTATGGTCTGGAAAAAGAATGGGACGTACCGATTTTTGATGTATTTTCAAAAGCTAAATCGGATGGCTGCAAACGCATACCCTCTTCCCTAAATATTGACTACATTAGACAAGCTGCGCAGTGCCAAATACCTGTCAAACCTTGACATCAAATCCACATACTTGCAAGTCTCTGTAGCGGTGAAGTCTTAATCGTATACAGCTTCTCTATTCCGGGGAGAGGGCTTTACCAGTCCTGCTGGATTTGAAGAAAGAATCGATTGTGGTCAACATTGCTATACAAAAGATGGTAAAGCAGGTACGACAGTTTTTGGGTATAGTTCCCTAGCTCAGGAGTTTATACTATACCAAGCTTATATCGTTTCACCACTTACTGACTTAATACGCAAGGTCTGACATTTCTGTTGCACCGCAGAATGTGACCTAAGGCCATGAAAAAGAGTGCTTGGTTGTACTTTGGGCTATCGACAAGCAAAGTCTGTCTATTGAGGGGTCCTCCTTTAAGACTATGACTGGCCATCGTTCACTCATTTGGCTGCCACTAGGCTGTTTGACTTTAGCGATTTGATTTTGAGGTGATCCATCAAAAGGAGAAACAGCACCGATACACTCTGGATCGTTTCCAGCAGCGATGGCCATCGAGGAGACGAACGAGAAAGATATGTTGAAAGGATGAAGCGCAAAGTTGTTCAGCATCCCGACAAATATGCTGCCTGGCATTTGAAAGGCACAAAACTATAGAAGAACTTAGTCGATTAACATCATACACTTTGAGGGTATTCGTAAAAGTACGTGGTGTCGAAATCTGAATAAAAATGTGTATTTCAGCAATGTCACAATGATCTAATCGCATGTCGCATGGGGTCTAGCTAGAAGTTTGATAAAGTTATACGGAACTATACAAAGATGCAAAAATACTGGCCGATGTGCAGCGTTATGTTTTTCGTTGCGAAGTCAAGCAGGTCACAAAAGTTGAACAGACTAAGCCATATGGGACAATGAAAACTAGAAGTGTACAGGTTGAGGCGTCCTAGAGGTTATCTCTGTGGACTTATTGGGGCTACTGCCATAAGCGACATTGGGCACGCACGCATCCTAACAGAGGTGGAATATTTCACCAGACATTTGTTGTTGTTTCCACACCGGAAAGTAACTGCATCTTAGATTACCTCGCTGTTCGAAGACCGCGTCTTTATGATTTTTAATGTGTGTGTGTGTTTCATAGTGTGTGGTAATGGAGCGCAGTTCCGGTCTTGCGAGCTTCAGAAAATGCTGGCTGTTTATGGCAGTCAGGCCCATTACACGGCTTACTTTCATCCCTAGGCTAGTCCAGCAGAGCAGGTAAATCAAAATATAAAGCATATGCTGTAGGCATATGTGGGTGAGAGCCACAGAAAATGGGACCGAGAGTTGGTGAAATTTGGTTGTGTCCTCCAAACTTACATTCATGCAGCTATGACGAAGACACCCTGTGTCGGGCATTTCGGGCGGGGGACAATAGTCTCCAGAAAGAGACTGAACGCACTGGACAATCTGGAAGAAGTCTTTTAGAATTCAAGGGAGAGGGCGGAGGTCCTAGCCAAGGCTCAGCAGTACATTTTTCCAAGTCTTCAATGGGCGGACCTCATGGAGTGACCAAAGATACAATGTAAGACGATCGATACCACCTTTTCACGCGGAAGATCGAGTGTGGTGACGAAATTTCTGCTTTCCAACGCAGAAAAACATTTCTTGGCTAAGCTTTTTGCCATGTAGGTGGGGACCGCAGGACCTCCACTACAGCAGTTTTAGGGTGACCCAACTATACTCATTAACAAACTACCCTTATAAATAATTATTAATTGAAGCATATTAATACCACAATAAGTCAACGTCATATCACAAAAAAATTCGGATACTGTAGCAACCACGGAAGTCACCGCAGTTGCAGACATTAAAAATTAGCAGAGGGGTGTGTAGCCCGGGGTGGCATACTGAGGCCGGCTAGCGCTCAGTCGTGTCGTGGGTCTTCCGGGACACCCCCTGCTCGTGCTGAGCCACCTTACATCAAGAACCTAACACAGTGGGAAAAGGACGGGAAAGGGAGAGGTCATTTTGAGAAATGAAAAATTTAGAAAAAAATTTAATAAAACATGGCCGTTTATTGAACTCAAAAGAAAAAGAAATTTACAAATTCAACAAAAGTAGGTCAAGTCAAATAAAGCAAATCGGCCCCTCAATAATTTAATGTACGTAGCAAGAACAATCTACTCAAATAATTCATTTAAAGGAAAACAAAAGAAAAATAAGAATTGTTGATGTAATCGATAAATACTCACAATAGGTAAAACTCACTCCTTTTCCTCGTTGATCTCCGAGCGCTCGGCGAAGACAAAAAAAAAGGGTGTGGGGCCACTGAAAATCAAATTTTAAATTAACTTTAAAACTAATTTTAAAATTCAATAACTAATAGAACGGCCAATTATCACTCTCCACGATCCGTCAATATTGTACACTCGCAAACACTTTGTTCTATTTCAATTACGTCCATTTCATTAATTAAATCTTTTGGCATATAGTAAAGACTGAGACGGTCCCGCACTTCAAATTAACAATATAGTTCTCAAACTTCAAACTCTCACTTATTCAATTTTTTCATATATTTAGTATTGAGGCGGTCCCGCACTTCAACTTATCAATGTAATCCTCCAAATTAAAAATTGCTTCAGTTTTGTAATTTTTTTTTTTACTTTTTCCCTCCGTCACAAAAAAAACAGCCAAAATACCCATTCCACGAAAAGAAACAAAAGAAAAAAACTCCTTCTTCTCTCCCAAATCAAAAATCTGCCTGCCTTTCGCGAATTAATTATTCCGTCCCGCCAAACACAATTCTTTCTTCACTTCCAGTCAAATATCCACTCCAAAATCAGACTCTATCCCAAAAAAAGAACTCCTTCTTCACTAAACCACATCCGGAATTTCATTTTTATACGAATTCACCATTCCGCACCGCAACGCACAATTCATTTTTATATTAACAGTCAAATACCGCTACCAAAACTCAATTTTATTCCACTCCGAAAACTTCTTGTCTTTTTCCCATCCGAAATCTGACTGCCTCATCCCAACCACCTAACTTCCACTTTTCACCTTTCTCCCATCCGATTCCGCAATCCAAATTCTTTTCCAATTACCGCTGTCGCATCTGGGTAACGTAATCGAAGTTCATTACACTTCGATTCCGCTACCCACACATCTTTTGGTCCGTATCGACAATCAGAATAGTTTCCATTGACTTGCATATATGGCAATTTACATCCCCAAGAATCGCTTGATTGAATGTAAAGTGTCACGCATACGAGTACATTACGAAAACTATTGATTTTGCCGATACCCCAAAAAAGAGTGCTTTCGTGCGCCCGGGGGAACTTGAACTCAGGGTTCCAGCAGTCGCACGGTCGAAACTCGCGACGTAACCAATGGAGCTATGCCTTATCGATCTCCCATTCATCAGATTAGCAACTTCAACGATTATCTGGGCATGAGATTGATCTTTGGTTAGTAGGGAAGCGTGAATTAATTTTTGTTAGTAAGAAAAATAAAATTTGGTAATGGGAACTAGTGAATAGAATTTGTTAGTATGAAGGAAGGAATTAGGTTTTGTTAGTAAGAATGAATAGAATGAAATTTTGTTAGTGGGAATTAATGTAGGGAGTGTTGTTAGTGGGAAGATTAAACTTCTTATTATATTACTAGGGTGTTCTTATTGAAAATCAGGGAAAGGGTAGGATTGTGATGAGGTGGACATAAAAATTAAAGGGAAAAATAGGAAAAATGTTAATAAAATAAATAAATACACACAGGAAAAGGTGGGAATGCCCAAAGGAAAGTGACAATGTCACGGCGGCCATTTGAAGTTGCGAATGGGAGGAAGTTGGTACGCCGGAATTCGCAACAATACTTATGTCTACTTAAATTTGAATCATGGAAAAACAGATATTTTTTAGAGGGATTAATATGGCTTGGTCCAATTTATAGCATATTACCAATATTTATGTTACACTGTCTTAATTAGCTGACGCAATATAAAAAATAGGAAATTAGTAACTCAAGGAGTAAAATAATACGTTGATATAATTCCAAATGTCAACTTTAAAATAAAATCAACCAAAGAATGGACCATTCTCAGATGAAAACAAGAGTAAATAAGGGAAAAAGTGAGAATGGAAGATTAACCACATTATTTCGTATGGCACCCTTCAAAAGTATTTATTGTAGTTTTTAGATGACCTTAATCAAATAAGAGATCGTAGTGCTTTGAAAATAATAGTAGTCAAATCAATTACTGTATGTAGTATATGAAAAACTTTATATACAATAGTTAAGATACCATATTAAAAGCAAATATGAAAAGTGATGCCCAGTAATAGTATGAAATAGGATAGTCACCCCAAAATTGTTACACTAAAATTAAAAAGTTACAATAAGTGGCATCTTATAGTTGGTTATCGACTATATCAAACACAACACTAATCAAGTAACTAAGAAAAACACTTAATTTTTTGTAACAGAATCAACAATGGAATATTAGATGAAACGATTTATTGACCCAAAATCTTATAAGTATTATATTTGTTTATACAGGGTGGCTGAGACTGAACGTTACTAACTTCACTCTCTTGTCATTTGTGTAGTTGTCATATTCGCGCGTCAATTTTTTGACAGATTGAAGTTTGGTTAGTTGTTTACATGTGGTCAAAAAGGAATTGTTCTAAATTAATCTCTTCATAAAAAATCGTAATGGAGCTCAAACGTAATAGTGTAATTGCACTGTATTTGGCTGGAAATTCACAAACAGTTCGTCAGCTCCAGCATTTGAATGTGAATGAAATGTTTGTGTATCGAACCATAACTCGATACAACAAAACTGGTAGCCTCGCTAAACGCAGCAGAGGCGGTCCTAAAAAGACAGCAACATCAAAAGAAATGATTCGAAAGGTGTAGAAACGAATCCAACGAAATCCTCGTCAAAGTGCCAATCAATAAGCTGCACGTCTGCATGTTTCACAATACAGCATTCAAACCATATTGAAAAATGTACAACACTTGAAGCCCTACAAGATACAAAAAGTTCAAGGTCTTGCGGAGGCAAAAAAAAAGTTAGGCTTGAAAGAACACGAGCATTGAAGGCCTTGGCCGAACGTGATGAGATTCCAAAAATTGTTTTTTTCTGATGAGAAAATTTTCACCATTCAACAGTATGTGAATAAACAAAATGATAGTGTTTGGTTAGAGCACAAGTCAAACGATAATTTGGACGCAAGAGTTGCCATGTGCAAGCAATCACCAGCTTATGTTATGGTTTGGGCTGCAGTGACTGCGGATGGACGCACTCCTCTGATTTTCATCGAACAGGGAGTCAAGGTAAACCAAAAAGTGTACCGCCATAAGATCCTAAACGATGCTTTGCTACCTTGGGCATGCAAACATTTTGGTACGAAGCGTTTGACATTCCAACAGGACTCGGCACCGTCACACAAAGCTCGAGCGACACAGCAATTTTTACAATATTGCGTTCCGTGGCTGATTTCGTCGAAAGAATGGCCACCATATTCACCGGACTTGAATCCCATGGATTTATCTATATGGTCCATTTTGTAGAGCAAGGTGTCCACTAAAAAATACGAAAGTGTTGATGCATTGAAGTCAGCTCTTGTTCGAGAATGGAATAAAATTCCGCAATGCCACGTTCGGTCAGCATGCAGTGCTTTCTATGGAAGACTGTATCAAATCATCAGAGCCAATGGAGGTCATATCGAGCAGTTACATGTTTTTCATAAAATGTAATATGTTTTTGACATATTTCACGAAATTTCAATAATATCAAAATTAAAAAAAATTACGGCGTTTTCATTTGGTAACACTTGGTCTCAGCCACCCAGTATTTACCAGTATATTCGATTAGGATAATGAGATACTCCAACTTTCTCTAAGCAAAGGTTCACAAAAGGGTGCAGTAGTATAGCATAAAAAAATTATATTTATTTTCACCAATGTTTTTCTTTAAGTGCACTGAATAAAATATTCAGCTGACTTTTGGTTCATTTATGAAAAGCTGAAGAAGGTGGTCAGCATTTCGTAAGTTGGATACAAAACCCTTTTAGCTGAAACATACTCCTGCCTACTCAACTCATTGTAAATAAGATTTGTGTATCTAATGAGCATTGGAAACGAATCTTACAAAAAAAAAACTTCCTTCTTTCACAGACCACATACATGCCAAACCATAATACAAATGCTTGATATTTTCCTGACATCTTTTATAATAGCATCTAATCCGCTAAACATCTGCAATCATGTTAAACGATGCTGATCCCTAATAAATTTTTCCCTCACTGAAAAGAAAACCTTTCGTTACCCCTTGAAAATCCTTTCATTACCACAACATCCGATTTGTTGAGTATCTATCTACATTTAGATCCCTTTAGGTCAACCGAAAATCTCTATTTCTGAAATTTTTACTTCGTAAAATATTCCGGATGGAAATTTTGTTGACGTAAAAACATCCTAGAAAATAACAAACAAAAGCATTGATGCTGAAGGGTCAAAGGTTATATGATATTTACGCGTGTCATGTGGTAGTTAGCAATCGCTTTTGCTGGATGTATCTTTGATCTGTTATTGTAACTATTTTTATCTGGAAGTGTTAATAAAACAAGCATGAATTGATACAGTTTTGAATATCCAAGCATTTATATTTTAAATATAGATGAGCTGTATAAATGCAAAGGGCAAGATTAAGTAAAGAAAACTTAATACGTATAACGTTAATCAATACTCAAATTTTTTTCTTTAAACCTTCATGTTAAGTTTATACCATAAAGAAAATTTCTCCATCTCAGAAAGCCTCTTTCAAGGAGAATTCACAACGCTTTCAATATTAACCCTTTTCGGATTACATGATAATGTATTATTATTATGTTGTCACTCCTCAAAACGTATCCTCACAAGAACTTGGTCAGGACCGAATATATTCAAATCCTCATTCGGTATAATTGAAGATGGGTCAGTGCCACATGATGATTGTATTGGGCAACTCGGAAGTTGCCTGGTATAGCGCAACAACGAGGACTCCCACACATCGCTGACCACTTCACTTCAACTGCAAATTTTAACATCGATACAGATGTAATACATATATTCTATCTCCTGGAATAGTCGCATTTATTCAGTCGTGCGTGAAGTGAACTAATTCATGCAGAAAATTACAATTTCGTCCTATTACTGCGCCACGAGGGTAATTTCGATTTCTCTATTTCTTCATTTTGTAGACGGGCCAAGCTGGTGCAAATAATGCTGACTCAGACTACAGGATCATCGTTTCTCTTGGGTGGGGGAGCGGACATATCTCTCAGACAGTGAAACTTGCTCAAAAGCAGCATACAAGCGCTTTAACTATTTATGCAGAATTTCTTGATCCTCACGGATTTGTCTCCGTCTTAGGTGACGGATGGATTGCTCTTTACAGGAAGCTTCAAACAATCGTTATTGGATTTCCTTCTTTGCGTCTCGTTTCTTAGTCAGTTGGCTTTGACCTGTGCTAATTGCATTTATTGCACTGCTAACTAATTTCCAAATGGCCGAGCATGTCTTTATAGGACGCTACTATCTCACCCTGTTGGCTGCTGAAGTCAGCTAGAACTGGTTCTTAAGTAGAATTTCGTAGCTTTTGTTGGCTAGTTAAATATTCTAAAAAGGTTCTATTCAATATTTACGGAAAAGTTGCGCGAACGTTAGAATGCTTGGTCATAATTGGATGCACCGAAAGGTAATTTGTTATCACACCAATAAGAGTAAATATTATATATAATTTTCTTCATTAGAATGTATGCGGTTCAGAGGCCTTATAATATAGTAGGTGTTCTGACAAAGTGACTTCACCATCGTTTTAACATTACTTAAAACTGTGTGTAGTATCGTATTTCTATGTGATTATTACAATTAGCCACAGGAAAATTTAGGCAAAAACCTCTACTGAACTTATTACTAGCTTAACATTACTTAACTATCTACTTATAACTAGCTAAAATCTTTGAGGCTAGGTTACGGCCAAAAGATAGATGGTAGCAACTGGTGATTTTCAATTCGCCAGGGCATGAATTAGCGGATTGGGCGTGTCATTTGCTTTCGCGATTAATTTGTCACGGCGCGATGCAGCGAGCTTATAGATTGGACTAACGCCAGCAAGGCTGTGTAGCTTTTCAGAAGAGAAGTAAAACGGTTTATTAAGTACTATTTTCAGGTATCTATTTTGGGTGATCTGAAGCTTTGTTACTAGATATTTAGCACATTAGATCCAGATAGGTGAGCCGTAAAGGATGATCGGTTGGATTGCCATTTTGACGAAGAGGACTTTGATTCTGGTGTTGAGACGTGAATTACGATTAAGAAGGGGCTTAAGCGAAAGCACGGCCTTAAACGCTTTAGAGCTTGTAAGCTCAATATGTCTTCTGAAGGTTAGTTTTTTGTCGAATATAAGTCCAAGATAATTGAGATCCTCACTCCAGGGAATAGTTTGCCCCAAAAAAATTTATTGGTCGCTTGGGAAGGTGAGCAGGCTTACGCTTCCTGGTGAAGTATATTGACTTCGTTTTTGCAACATTAATTTTAATTTTCCATCTATGGTAGTATTGATATGTAAGTTCTTACGCCGTTTCAAGGCTGGAAATAATGGAAATTGGATCTGCGCCTATGCTGTATATGCAAATGTCGTCTGCGAAAGCTGCAACTTGGCAGTTTGGTAAAGAAGGGAAGTTAGACGTATAGGTGTTATATAGAGATGGGCTTAGGCAGGAGCCTTGCGGAACACCGGCAGTTATACTTTTCACTGGAAATGCTTTCCCCTACTTTGACCTGGAACTTCCTATCAGTTAAAAATGCTTGTAAAAGTTTCAACAAGCATGGGGGTGTGTTATATTTCTGAAGTTTATGGACCAGAGCATCATGTCAGACTGTATCAAAGGCTTTTTCTATGTCCAGCGTCACCAAACCTACAGACAATTTATTGTACAATGCTGCTTTGACGTCCTTCGTAACATGGAAAGGCTGATGCTCTGTCGAATGTCTGTTTCTGAAGCCAAATTGGAAATCAGGTAAGATAGTATTGTTAGCCATTAAATCATTTAATCTTTTCAGGACTATTCTTTCAAAGAGCTTACCTAAACCTGGTAGTAAGCTAATGGGCCTGTAGTTGTTGGGAGTGTGCTGATCTCTTCTATGCTTCGGGATAGGTATGACTAGAGCTTGTTTCCAGATGGATGGAAAGAAAGAGAGCCTAAGGCAATCGTTGACTAGTTTGCATAAGAATACTATTCCTTTTTTGGGTAAATTTTTAAGTACTATATTCAGCAGGCTAAGAGTAAATAACAGGCCAATAGGAAAGCCCCCGGTCTGATTCACAGATGGGGGTGCTAGTATTAAATCCATATGATTTTTAGTTAGTACCAACCTTCGAACGATACATATCAAAATTTGACAGCAGTCCGACCATTAGTTTGTGAGATATTGCGTTGTAAGTGTAGCTACTTTTGTTATTTGAAAAAAGGTGGAAAAAAAAGAATTTCGTGTGCTGATAAAATATTGCTTTTTGAAGGGAAAAAATACAGTTGAAGCAAAATATTGGCTTAATGAAGAGTTTCCGGGGTCTGCACCAGGAAAATCAACGATCATTGATACCAAATTAAGGACAGTATGAGGAAGGCTTGCAAGAGAAGTACGAGAATAACCTTACTCAAAAACCAAACGTCAATCATCGACTCGACATTGAATCTCCTCGGTCAAACGGAACAGATGGCTCAAAAACGTTTTGCCTCCATAGAGCACGAACTGACAAAATTCTCCAACGAGGTCAAGGGTCCGCAACTCGAAGGCACCGCAGCCCGAGTACCAGATTTAATCTCAATTCTCTCTTTCCAGATGACCCTGGCAACACTCAATTTGCAGCGCATCCAATCCAGCCTCTTGGACGTAATCACAGACACACAGCATGGGAACTTCAATCCTCTGCTGTTGTCTCAACAGCAACTTAATGCGGCAATGACCGACATCAGGGATCACCTGCCGGAAAATCAGCGTCTCCCTGTTAGCCGAGAAGACTTTCTAAAATCATTTGGGCTAACATCTATCAAGGCCAAGGCAAATGCGAACTTCATTCTTTTCGAGCTCAAGATGCCACTCATCGATGTATCAACGTTTGAGCTCTATCGAATCCTACCAATTCCAACGGCAAAACGCAACCATCTCGTTGCTATACAGCCAACTGCTCCTTATCTGATCATCAACCCACATCGCGACGTCTACTATCCGCTCAACGAGATGGATTATGCTGCCTGTAACTGGATGGAGCCAAACATCCACTTATGCCGACAGTCCCATCCGTTGTATCACAAGGACGCCAATATGAGCACTTGCGAAGTGACGCTGCTAAGGGGAATGCCGACGATGACCAACTGTCACCTAGTTGAGCTGCTTACATCCTTCTCGTGGACGAATATCCCACAGTCCAATGAGTGGATCTATGCCTTCACCACACCGGTGGTGGCCCAGCTTGTGTGCAGTGGCAACACATCCATCCTGACACTGCAGGACTCCGGAATTCTGCAGCTGACTCCCGACTGCACGCTCAAATCCGATGCAGTAACTATCAAGGGTCACCGCATATATGAATCCTCAATCAAAACGACTCAGCCGAAGACCTATTATTACACTGATCACGGCAACCTGGGACATGTACAACAGCACCTTGAGCCCACACCTTTCCGGACGCATACTTCGGAGATCAACGATCTGCGAAATCAACTCAAGGAGCAGGATCTATCCTGGAGGGACCAGCTGGATGTGCATGATGTTCACCCGTATGCACTAGGATATCTGAGCTTCGTCGCAGTTCTCGCTATTGTCGCCTTCCTATGGTGCAAGGCCAAAAATGTAAGCTGCCAACCACGATCGCAATGACCGAGACCAGTGCCACTGCCTAGACGTCACAGCTTGCCCCACACACTGGAAGAGGTTAAACAGACCGTTCAACGGGGGGGTGGATGTTAATGCCCGTCAACACGATCAGTGGCGTTAGACTTAAGTGAGAATTTTATTTTACAAATCGTATTTGCAAAGGTGGTGTTTAGAGTAATTATTAGATTAGGATAGAATGTCTAAAATATTTAGAATTTTGTTTATAATTAATGTTAATTAAATAAGTAATGCTAATATATCGACGTACAATTATAAGGTTGTGTAACTTAAACATTGTTTTGGTCAATTTACCGGGTTGCTAGTTCGAGCTCTAGAATGTTCAATTCATTTGCATTGCAACAACCTCATTTTTTCATGTCGATTGTATTTTGATGTCGTTACGGTAGGTCAAGGCTGGCATATCAGCAAGTTGTTCGTGCCAAGTTCATGCGGCACAGATATCCAGATACAATCGAGTTGTTTGTAATACGATCAAGCTCAAATGTAAGCAATTATGGTTCCGCATATGAATGGAGGCACCATGGTTGCATTAATGAGCGCATGAATCATGTTGTGTGTCTTATTGCATGTAAACATAACATGACTTTAATTTCATTTATTGTTGTCATATAGAGGCAATATTGTTTTTGGGTTAATGTAAGCATTCATGGTATCGTGATTAATTTGTATGCCAATACCATGATTGCAAAGTTAGCAATAATTAACTATAAGTAGATACGGGTGAAATAAATGTAGTTGATTCTTGGTTCAAGTAAGAATCGCGTTTTATTTTGAGAACCATTACAGTGGAGGCATTATTTCCTTAGAGGGACCTAAGGGCTGTGCCACATTGTACATATAAAGGAGGTCTTGTAGGTAACCTGCAAGTCCTAACTGAATTAAAAGGTATTTTGGAACTAGAGAGACCTAGTTTCCAGAAACTATAGAATTATTGACAGCTAGAGTTACCTAGCTTCAATTTATTTCTTTTCAGTGTTACAAGCACATTAAAGGACAAACATTTGGTGACCCCGATCGAAGGAGAACATTTGGTTTGGTTGCAAGGACAATTTCGTCAGAAGGAGATTCACGGAGTCGTCCAGAAAGTTTTTGAACGGGTGCAGATTTGCGGTTAAAAGCATTGTTCCAAATCAGTCAGTGAAGAGATTATTCAGTGCGATATGGCTGAATTGGTTGAAAGGCTGATTGCCTCGCAAAGTGCTGTTGGCAAGGATATCGAAAAATTGATAGGCCAATACAAAGAAGAGCATCCAGAGAAACGCACTATTCAAAATTTGACGGCCAGGCTCGAAAGTTTGAATGAGTTATGGAGAAACTTTGATAGTACTGACGGAAGGATTAGGTCGCTGATTCCAATGGCGACAGGCCATGCCTATTTTACAAGCAATTATTATCAGAAAGTGAAACAGGGTTATGAAAAGACTGCGCAGGAAATCCAGGAACTTATAGCGTACGTAAACGAGGAGTCGAACCCTGGAAATATAACTACGGCCGATGCTGGTGAGGGGCCATCCACTATGGAAAGCCCAGCGAAAAAGCATGTGTTAGTTGGAGATGACGAGCGATTAAAACGATCCATAAGGAGGCAAAGAACGTCATTGATGGCTTTGGATAGCATAATTAATGGTATTGACACAAGCCCACAACCACTACAGTATTATGAATTGAAACTTGAATGCATCGAGCAATATTGGGCTGCCGTGCGACAGTCAAACACGGAGATTATAGAGGCGGTCGACGATCCTGAACGTTTTGGTTATGATCTACATAAGATTTTGGAGTTCGAACAAAAGGTTCAGACAGCAATGATCACATTAAGGCAAAAAAGGGATGAGTTAAAATATACTGGTGCAAACTCAACACTGAGCGAAGTATATAGTCCGAGGAACCAGGCTTTTGTAAAGTTGCCGAAGGTGGAGCTACCAAAGTTCGACGGCGAATATCTGAAGTGGCAACAGTTTAAGGATTTGTATGTACAGATGGTGCATAATCAGAATATTGCTGATTCACAGAAGATGTGGTACTTAAAAGCCCACTTGGTAGGAGAAGCTGAAAAAATAATTCGTCACTTGCCGTTGACAAATGATAATTATGCAATTGCGTGGGATACACTTAAAAGGCGGTTTGACAATAAAAGATTGTTAGTGAATGCACTGATCAACAAGTTAACGTCACAGCCAATGGTAGAGGATAGGTCAGCGGTAGCATTACGGCAGTTGCATGATAGCACGAGAGAATGTATCGACGGCCTGCAGAACCTTGGAGTAGCAGTCCAGGAGCATTGGGACCCGATTATTATGAACATTTTATTGAAGAAAGTTGACGCAAGTACACATGCTTTGTACGAACAGTCGTTGACATCGCCCCGAGAGCTACAGTCCGTTGAAAGCTTTCTTGTATTTATTGAAAAGCGGTTCCAGGCGCTCGAAACGCTTAATGGTCCAAAAGTTAAGAGCAATGAGCGAGCCAGTAAACCAACCGTGTTAACCACCAGCAATACGGAACTTAAACTAGCATGTGCAATGTGCAATGGCAGCCATGCAATATATTGTTGTGACGCCTTTTTATCATTAAAAGTGGCCGAGAGAAGTGCAAAAGCCAGAGAGCTAAAATTGTGCATTAACTGTTTAAAGACGGGGCATTTTTATAATAAATGCAGTGCTAAAGGATGTGCTGTATGCCGCAAAAGGCATAACACATTACTGCACTTCGCAAAGCCATCAACAAAGACCGTAACAAATGTCCAGGAAGATGAAATCAAACCTACGTTGTCAACAGCCACGAATCTAGCAGTTCAGACAAAGGAAGTTCAAAGTGGATATGTGTTCTTAGGTACCGCCATGGTACAAGTTTTTGACCAGAACGGCCAAGCGACAGTCTGTAGAGCATTGTTGGACTCGGGTTCGCAACTAAATTTCATGACTGAACGGTTGCGCAAGAAGTTACGCCTAGCAAACACGCAAGTCAATCTAACCATTTCGGGCATAGGGGATGCTCGCTCCAAGGTAACAGATCGTGTACAGGTCAGAATTGCTTCACTAGTTGGAAACAATTATGCGTCCAATATTGAGGTCTACGTAATAAAAGAAATTGCGGCGAATCAACCACAATATTTCATAAGGACTGAGCATTGGGAAATCCCAGAAAACGTGGCATTGGCTGATCCAGAATTTAATAAACCTCAAAAGGTGGACATGCTGCTAGGAGCTGAGCTTTATGGCGAGTTAATACGTTATGGGCAGATGAAGTTGAACGACGGCCTTCCCTCGCTGCAGAACACAACGCTTGGCTGGATTGTGTTGGGGAAGGTAACCGCGCTTGATTATAATACACCATTTTGCGGGATTACGAATTTGGACCTGCAAAATCAACTTCAGAAGTTTTGGGAGCTTGAGGAATGGCCCCAGGAAATAGCATTGTCAGCGACTGACCAAAAGTGCGAAGATTTCTTTGAGGGTACGACGTTTCGTGACTCAACGGGGCGTTTTATTGTCAGTTTACCCATGCTCAGTGATCCTCGGTTAATTGGAGAATCAAAGGATATTGCCTACAAGCGTTTTATCAACATCGAGAAGAAGTTACAAAGGGATCCGCATGTTTATGAGCAGTATCGCACTTTTATGCAAGAGTATATCGAGTTAGGACACATGCAAGAAGTTGGCGCTGAAGAAATAAAATCACCTCATTGTTTTCTGCCACACCATTTCGTGTTAAAGCCGTCTCGCAGTACAACTAAGCTACGGGTGGTTTTTGACGCCTCGGCGAAGACATCGAACAACATATCACTCAACGATTTACTTTTGAAGGGTCCTAAGATACAGGATGACTTATTTTCAATACTGCTACGGTTCAGGATTCGGCGCTATGTGTTCACAGCTGATATTGTTAAGATGTATCGCCAAATTTTAGTAGCAGAGGAGGACCGCAACATGCAGTTAATCATGTGGCGTGATCGACCGGATGAAGCTATAAGGTATTATCAGCTGTGCACCGTGACATATGGTACAAAGTGTGCCTCATATTTAGCCACCAAATGTCTGCAAAAGCTAGGAAAAGATGGGGCCGAACGATATCCTTTAGCATCAAGCGTGATGGGAGATTTTTATGTCGATGATATCATAACTGGTGGCGACGATCTGACAGCAGTTATAGAAATGCAGAATCAAGTACGACATTTGTTAAAGGAAGCCGGGTTGCCTTTACGGAAATGGTGTGCTAATCATCCCAAGTTGATAGAAAACATTCCCGACCAAGATTTGGAGATTCAGTTGAATTTTTCAGAAAGTGAAGACCACCATATCAAGACATTGGGTTTGGTGTGGCACCCAGTAACCGACATGTTTGCAGTAAGCTCAAGTGACAAAACTCATAAAGTCATCACGAAAAGGAGTGTTCTCTCCGAAATCTCACAAATTTTTGATCCGCTTGGACTAATAAACCCTGTAGTGGTTAAGGGGAAGATATTTATGCAGCAATTATGGAAGCTGGAACTAGGCTGGGATGATCAGCTGCCATTTGACTTACAATCTAGTTGGTTCAAGTTTCGCGAAGAGTTGAGCAAACTTACGACGCTCCGCATCCCAAGGCATGTACGCGGTGACCCATCCTGCAGCTCATTACAACTTCACGCTTTTGCAGACGCGAGCGAGAAAGCATACGGCACGGCGGTTTACATCCGGTCAAGAGATGGATCAGGAAAGGTGACAGTCAGGTTATTGAGTTCGAGATCTCGTGTGGCACCGGTAAAGCAAGTAACACTTCCAAGGCTTGAGCTTTGTGCAGCAAAATTAGCTTGTCAAACTGTGAAGCACATATTAAGCGAAATTCAGTTCAAATTTGAAGAAATTTGGCTTTGGACCGATTCGGAAATTGTGCTGGCTTGGATCAAGAAGGGACCTTCTTCTTTAAAGACGTATGTGGCGAACCGTGTAAGTTCAATTTTAGAGACCACATCATCAGAACAATGGAAGCACGTAAGCTCTCATGAGAATCCGGCGGATATTGTGTCGAGGGGAGTGTTTCCTACGCAATTGGTGGGCAATGCACTGTGGTTTGAGGGCCCCGATTTCCTGAAGCAAAGCAAGGCTCGCTGGCCTCGATCCGTGGAGACAGAAGTTTGCTTAGTAGAAGAAGAAAAAACCACAAGCTTTTCACTGGCGGTCACGGCAGTAACCGAGCACCCGATGTATGCAATCAACCACGGGAATTCGTTTGGGAAGCTGCGACGAGTGTTAGCATATGTACTTAGAGCTATACGACTATTTCGGAAGGCACCACGTACACAATTGTTTTTAAGCGTAGACGAAGTGAATACGGCAGAAAGAGTTATTCTCAAGGAATTACAGCAACAATATTTTAAGGGTGATATGAAGGAGCTTTCCAAGAACAACAGCGTCGTGACTACAAGTAAATTAAAAAATCTAACACCGTTTTTGGATCATGGTCTGATGCGAGTAGGAGGAAGAATTCAACAGTCGGAAATTAGTGAAGAAACGAAACATCCAATTGTGGTTCCCGGCGAGAGTCCTATAGCCAGGTTACTCATGACCTATCTACATACAACCAATCTTCATGCAGGACCTTCGGCACTGATTGCGATTGCCCGACAACGATATTGGATTGTTAAAGGTAGAGAGTTGGCACGATCAGTTGTGTCAAACTGTGTAATGTGCACACGATTGAGGCCGCGTCTCGGTACTCAGCAAATGGGCAACTTGCCAGCGCATCGTGTAAGAGAGGCCAGACCTTTTCTTAATTGTGGAGTTGATTTTTGTGGGCCAGTTTATACACACTTCAAGCTCCGAGGAAAGCGCAAGGAGAAAACTTATCTTGCTGTATTCGTTTGCTTTGCAACAAAGGCGATTCATTTGGAAGTTGTGTCAGATTTGACTACTGAAGGATTTTTAGGGGCCCTAAAAAGATTCATTGCTAGACGAGGAATTTGTGAAAATATATACTGCGACAATGCACGCAACTTTGTCGGGGCCGAAGGGCAGCTGAAGGAAGTTGAGCATATCTTTGAAGATCCTAAATCGACAGAGCGAATTGCAAAAACATGCGCGGAGAGCCGAATCCAGTTTCACTTCATTCCACCAAGGTCGCCGCATTTTGGGGGTCTTTGGGAGGCGGCTGTAAAGAGCACAAAAACTCTTCTTCGCAAGGCACTTGTATCAATTGGACCAACTTACGAAGAGCTTTGCACGATTGCATGTGAAGTTGAGGCTATTTTAAATACCAGACCATTAGCACCGTTGTCATCTGATCCAAATGATTTAACTCCCTTGACACCAGCACATTTTTTAACCGGCGAACCGGTTTTGAATGGCATCAGCACACATACAGATGCAAATATATCGTTGCGTACAAGATGGGCCCTCGTAAGTCAAGTCCGCAGAGATTTTTGGAATCGGTGGCATCTGGAGTACCTCACAGAGCTCCAAAAGCGGGTGAAATGGACTTCAACGCAACCTAATGTCAAGGAAGGCATGTTGGTAGTGGTGAAAGAAGACAACATTCCCCCCTTGAAATGGCCAATGGGAAGAATTGTTGAAGTCGTTACTGGGGCTGATAAAAAGGTCCGCGTAGTTTGGGTTAAAACTGCGTCCGGAATCTATCGCAGAGCTATACATACTATAGCTCCATTACCAGTAGATATAGTAGAGCCAAATCACGAGCAAAATATCGGACAGGCCAGCCAAGTAAATATTGACGATGCAATATGGCCACAACAGGATTCTCAGACGTCACCGGTATCTCGGAAACGGAAAGGGTCGGCCAACATGACATCGCCACTGAAAGCTATACTTCTGACACTGTTAATGATGCCGGCCCTCTCAGCCACTACGCCCATGGATGGATTGGTACAAGTTGAGGAGTTCAACAATAATGCCGGTGTCTATTTCGAGAGCTTGGGGGAAGGAAGTCTGACGTCTGACAGTTGGCACGTCCTAGCGTATTACGATCTAAAGTCTTACTGGGCCACTATCAAGGCAGCAAGTGATGCAATTCAGCTATTAAAGAAATTATGCAGCGTGGTTCACCATAATGAGCATCATATTCAAGTTGTCGAGCAATACATACACCAACTTAATGGGATTCGAGAGAATAATATCTTATTAGCTGAACGTAGTCATATTCAACCTATAAGAAGGAAGAGATCGCCATTTGACATTATTGGCAATATTGCAAACAAATTGTTCGGCGTTCTAGACAGCTCTTACGAGGAACATATGTCTGAGACCATCGCCAAAGTGAAAGACGACGAGAATCATCTTGGGAAGCTGATTAGGTCACAAACTTCCATAGTCGAGACCACCATTAACATAATTAAAAAGGATGAACAGCAGCTACGTGATCAGGCCAACTCTGTGAATAAATCGTTCCACACAGTGTTCGACAATATACAGAATCTCAACGCAGAGCTAAAGGAGCAGAAATTAATCCAAACCTTCCACACTATGGCTATTTTCACCTCGTCATTATTAATTGAATGTCAAAATATTCAAGATGCAATACTGGCGTCACTATCCGACTCGCAGCATGGCAAAATCAACCCTCTCATAATTTCGATTAGCCAACTTCAAGAACAAGCTCGTGTCATCAAAAATCACCTACCAGAGATGAAAGCCCTACCATCGTACAACGGCACTATCGACCCTTTGCTATTGTATCGAACCATGGATATACACGCCTCTAGAGTCAAAGACTACATCATATTTGGAATTGAGATTCCACTAATCACCAGCAATAGATTCGAACTATTCCGGATCATCCCAGTACCGCATATGGACGGAACCAACTTCATAAGAATTGTACCCAAGGCGCCCTACATGATGGTAAATGAATACCGAGACAATTTTCATCTATTAACTGAGACTGAGTTTCATGCTTGCAAAACACTAACCAAATCTCACACGTTGTGCCAGCAGTATCAACCCGTTATAAAATTCAACCCCTCCAACAGCATATGTGAACTACATCTTTTCACCGAACGTCGAACTACACCTTTGTGTCCAAGGGAATTAATCGCGGCCAGTAGAATTTGGATCCAGCTTCGCACTCCTAATCGTTGGATTTTTGCGTTAAAAAAGGAAGAGGATTTTGACTTTTTATGTAGCGGACGAATCGTGCGGAAAGGTCTCAAGGGCTCTGGCTTGCTAGCCATGGATGCAGGTTGCAGTATGAGAAGCGCTGAGATTACTTTACTGCCCTCTATACAAGGAGTAACCACCGAGTTCCACGCCAAATCATTTTGTCCCAAGGTCAACGTTACTATTGAAGAAGCCGATCCAACCACCATGTTGGCCTTTAATCCAGTTCACGTTACGAAGCATTTTGAGGCATTAACCAATCTAAGCTCAGAGATACAAAAGCTGAAGGCAAACATCGATTCACCCGGTACGTCGTCACATTACCTGCACTCGTTATCAGTAAGCTACACGTCAACGGGATGCGTCGCAGTGATGATCTTGTGTGCGTTTATTTACTACTGTCGCAAAAGGGGAGTATCTACACTACAACGCAGCAACGCCCACAACGCGAAAGATTTTACTTTTGAAGTTGTTTAACTTCAAGGCCGGCAGTATGTTTAGAGTAATTATTAGATTAGGATAGAATGTCTAAAATATTTAGAATTTTGTTTATAATTAATGTTAATTAAATAAGTAATGCTAATATATCGACGTACAATTATAAGGTTGTGTAACTTAAACATTGTTTTGGTCAATTTACCGGGTTGCTAGTTCGAGCTCTAGAATGTTCAATTCATTTGCATTGCAACAACCTCATTTTTTCATGTCGATTGTATTTTGATGTCGTCACGGTAGGTCAAGGCTGGCATATCAGCAAGTTGTTCGTGCCAAGTTCATGCGGCACAGATATCCAGATACAATCGAGTTGTTTGTAATACGATCAAGCTCAAATGTAAGCAATTATGGTTCCGCATATGAATGGAGGCACCATGGTTGCATTAATGAGCGCATGAATCATGTTGTGTGTCTTATTGCATGTAAACATAACATGACTTTAATTTCATTTATTGTTGTCATATAGAGGCAATATTGTTTTTGGGTTAATGTAAGCATTCATGGTATCGTGATTAATTTGTATGCCAATACCATGATTGCAAAGTTAGCAATAATTAACTATAAGTAGATACGGGTGAAATAAATGTAGTTGATTCTTGGTTCAAGTAAGAATCGCGTTTTATTTTGAGAACCATTACAGTGGAGGCATTATTTCCTTAGAGGGACCTAAGGGCTGTGCCACATTGTACATATAAAGGAGGTCTTGTAGGTAACCTGCAAGTCCTAACTGAATTAAAAGGTATTTTGGAACTAGAGAGACCTAGTTTCCAGAAACTATAGAATTATTGACATCTAGAGTTACCTAGCTTCAATTTATTTCTTTTCAGTGTTACAAGCACATTAAAGGACATACAGGTGGATAATTAATTTCGTCACCTTATGTGACTAATATTGTTTGACTTAGTTGCTAAAATCATAGATGCATGCATGTCTCATGTGGCCACATTTTGCTTCGCCACAGACGCGGGTGTCAGCAGTTTCGCGTGATGTTCGGATCATTTTGTTGATTTATACGCGTCAGCGAAACGATCGGAAGACACAAACACCACATTTGCATGCATGATGTGGCCACATGAACGCATTGCAATGCGAAACCAAAGTTCCGTTCCCGTACCAGACGCGGGCGTCAGCGGTTTCCGGGCATGGAATGCTTGTGGACGCTCAAGCGTCAGCATTTTCGTGCGTGGGAACTGCTGGCGCCTTTGGCTCGGTGTGGGAAGGAAATCATCAGTCGTCATCAGGTCATTGCGTTATATTAACTGAATCGTATGTGATTTACTCCGCTGCACGTTCTTTCAAAATTTCTCATAACATTTATTTCATAATTCATCGTATTTAATAAATATAGAAGGCAATAAATTTTGTAACGGCTAAAGAATTCATTTTCATTAAAATATTACAATTAATAGTAATTGACACGCTCGGTACTGAACTACCCAAAAGGCAACGTGCAATATTGAATAATGAAATATTAATTGAATTAAACTCAAATTATTTTGAAAGATTGCTGTTGAGAAAAATAAATGACAGGAAGAGGCCAGGACAAAAGAGTCCTGGCGCAGACATGATCAATCATATTATCAAAACCATAGCATCGAAGTCATTGTCGTTTTCTGACTTTTAATATTTCGTCATTGTTTACATTATTCTGATATGTGTATACCGATAGCAAGATAAATACTAATTAAAAATTATCACCTACTTAAAAAGACCGCAGTGGTCATTTGACACCACTGCGTGCGTGCTTTGTAAATATTTACATTTCGTTGAATATACTCGTATTGTGGGTAGTTGAAATAAAATATTTCGTTTTGTTCTTGTTGAAGTAAAGACGTTTCACGGCTCGCCATAATAATATAATGCCTCATTATCGTTCCCTTTGCTCTCCTAAAATATTGGAAGTGTCGCAAAATTTACCGGACGACCAATCAGATTGTGAACCGACTGAAGAAGAGAGGCACATTTTGCATGTAGACTCAGAAAGTGATTACAATATTACACAAAATAGTGATTCTTCTAGGGATGATGATCACACTCATAGCGATTCTGATGGTAGGTGTATATTATTTTATATATTGATGTAAATAAAATAAGAATTTTCATATTGAGAGAAAAGGAAACCTTTTATTATATTAGCGTTTACTCCACTGTTTCAGATTCAGTACCTCTCTCGACTTTATGTAGCGCAAACCTAAGAAGAGGAAGAGGTCGAGGTCGGGGTCGAGGGCATCGTGGGCGAGGTTCCAGAGTACAAACTGAAATTATTCACCACAACACTGATGGCGAGGTATCTTCTAGCGGTGTAAGTTGGACTCCTGCAAACTTATCAGTTTTGAATCAACCTGGTCGTCGTCCACGACAAAATATTCTAGCAGAGGAAGCTGGACCAACTTCTTTTGCAAAAAGGTGTTACAAAGGAAATATTTTATCTGCATGGAAACTTATCATTGATGACTCCATTCTGCAGCATATTCAGAAATGTACTGAAACCGGATCTCGCCGCCAACTTGAAGATAATACTTGGTCACTCCCATTGAATGAATTCGATACTTTTATTGCAATTATCTACGCTCGAGGAGCCTGTGGGGCTAAAAATATTGCTGTGAATGACCTTTGGGATAAAAATTGGGGTATGCAGTTTTGTTCAGAAAACATGGCTCGGTATCGTTTCAAAGAAATAATGCATTTCTTGTGTTTTGATGTGCGAACAGAAAGGGCTGAACGTTTGCAAACAGATAAATTTGCAATGATTTCGGAAGTATGGAATAAGTTCATCCATAACAGCATTTCATGTTACAAGCCTGGTGAAAACTATACTGCTGACGAACAGCTTTTTTCCACAAAAGTTCGGTGTAGATTTTTGCAGTTTATGGGTAACAAACCAGACAAGTTTGGAATCAAGTTTTGGCTTTACGTTGATGTTGATTCAAGGAACTTGTGTAATGGTTTCCCATATTTAGGAAGAGATGAAAGCTGTCCACAAAACCAAAGTTTAGACGAGTGCGTTGTATTACGACTAATGGACCCATACTTGAATACTGGTCGAAATATGACAACTGATAATTTTTTCACCAGTGTAAATTTAGTTAAAAAGCTAATTGAAAAACGTACATCAATAGTTGGTACGGTAAACAAAACACGAAGAGATATTCCAGCTACTATAAAAAATGCATCCCTTAGTTTATATGAAACACATATTCACAGCTGTGAAACCTGCACACTTACAGTTTATCAAGGAAAACCTTCAAAATCAGTTATGATTCTAAGTTCACTTCACTCTAATGTTTTTGTTTACTCAGAAAAAGCAAAAAAGAAGCCGAACACGGTGAAGTTTTACAATGCTACGAAATTTGGAATAGACGTAATTGATCAAATGGCCAAGAAATAAGGTGTCAAAGCACCTTCTCGTCGTTGGCCCGTGCAAGTGTTTTATAATATTTTGGATTTGGCAGCAATTAATTCTTGGATTTTGTACAAAAAACTATCCGAGAAAAAAATCAGTAGAAAAAAGTTCATTCTTGACTTGGCAAGGAAGTTAGTCGGCCAACATACCCACTCCCTGATGACACCATCTACTTCACAGCCCGATAATAGCATACCCCCAGAGCATAAAGAATAACGTAGTGGAAAGAGAAACGTTGTTACGTGCAAAAATGCAGGAACAAAACCAATAAATTTTTGCCTTTGTGTGGCTCCTGTAATGTAAACAAGGAGCTAAAATGTCAAAAATGTGCCTAATATTTTCATCTTTTTATAACGTAATAGATGTTTAATTACTATTAAGTTCTTTTATTTACTATTAGATGTTTATCAATAAAACTTAAAACCATAATACACGAATAAAACATTACAACCCATGAATGAGTTATTTGACCCCACTTGGTCTTGATAGGTAGTTCAAAATTTCGGTCTTTCTAGTGTTAAGGGAAATTAACTTGAATTTTTGCGTCGATATGTGACAATGGATGAACATGGCTCCATCATTTCACTCCGGAATCCAATCAACAGTCAGCTGAGTGGACTGCACACGATGAACCCAATCCAAAGCGAGGTAAAACACAACAGTCAGTTGGCAAGGTTATGGCATCAGTATTCTGGGATGCGCAAGGTATAATATTCATTGAATACCTCCAAAAGGACCAGACTATCAACAGCGATTATTATATAGCGTTATTGGATCGTTTTAAGGATGAAATCGTTAAAAACGGCACCATTTGAAGAAAAAAAAGTGCTGTTTCATCAAGACAATCAACGAAAACAATGGCATCATTGCATGAATCAGGCTTTGAATTGCTTCTGCATCCACCGTATTCGCCAGATATGGCCCCCAGCGACTTTTTTCTGTTCTCAGACCTCAAAAGAATGCTCGCTGGAAAGAAATTTATCGCTAATGAAGAAGTAATTGCCGAAACTTTTTTAGTAGATCGAAAATAAGCCCCTCATTAAAGTTTAGTGGCGAAATAGTAGCAGATTTCTTATAGAGGAGTTCAAGCTTCGAAGGTAAGTTACTGTCAAAATTAATGTGAAACGGTAGATTTTATTAATTTTGATTTACAAGTTTTAGTTTTTCTATATATAAAAATTAAACCGAGTTGATAGGCAAGTATTTTTTTTGGTCATTATTATTAAAAATTTTGTTGGGTTCTCCATATATATATGTGTAGATTATATAATGATTTGATTCAATATATAATGTTTTACAATTTATTTATGGCCACCATCTAATACCTGACATTATTTATACCTATGATAGTTTTTATTTTTCAGAAGGTTGTCAAAAGCATAATCAAATAACGCCAGACAATTTTTCAGTCATGTGTGGAGAAGAAAGGATTGCAAAAACGTATGCGCACTGCCTGTCATCTTTATAGACAACCTTCCAAGAAAAAGGTGTCTATATAACGAATTACCATTCTGATTTCTAATTTTAAAGTTTATATGCAGTGGTATAATTGCTGCTTGTTTATTAATTCTAGGTTACTCAGTTGGAGGAAACCAAATATCGCACCCCAAAGACGATTTTCAGGAAACCTTTGGCTGAGGCAAATATATTATGCTTCATAAGTGATAAACTTACTATCACTAAATGCACGATGAGCTTTTTCATATTGACGGTAGACTTCGTTGATACCATAAACGGATTGTCTGTCCTTCAAAATGTAAGCCCTCATACGCAGAAACTGACTCAGGTTTTATCAAAGAACTTTGTAATTTAGCAGATCAAGATAATCCAGAACTTTTAATTATTTTAATTTATATCACATTGTACAAATATATGCAATAGTATATTTTTTCTTTTCAGGCGCATTCAGGACAATATGCTACGTAAAAGGATGCTGGGGAAAAATCCGAGAAGATATTCTCATCGATAAGAACAAATCGTAGCCATCACAACCGGTGGAGGTGCAAACATAGTGGCAGCGGTGCGATTGTTTTTATGAGATGATAACAGAATTCCATGTATGGTGCATTGCATAAACCTCGTTGTTTATGGAGTATTGAAGGCAAGTAGTGCATTTTTATCTCTTTCTTCTTACATGAAAAGCATTGTGGCATTTTTTAAGCATTCGGTCAATAATATGGACCTATTACGATCTGAGCAGGAAGCAACTGGACAAAAAGAAGGTGAAGTGTTGACATTGACACAAGCTGTGAGCACAAGATGGAACTCTTGGTTTGACATGTTGGAAAGATTTCTTAAATTATCTGTACCAGTTGCTAAAATTTTGGCTGCTAAGAGTCAAACAAATAGAAATACACCCGACATAGTTGCAACTTCCAAACTAATCATAATAAGCGACCTTGTTGCTGTTTTAGGGCCATTCAAAGGAGCTACGGAAGAAATAAGTTTAGCTATTTCTGTTACAAATTTGATTCGCAAAGCAGTGAATCATATAATTTCATCTATGAACGTCGAGCTCACCGTAGAAAACGCATTTTTCAAAAAAGTTGAAGAAAGACTGGGTCCTTTGAAGAAAAATCCACTTTTATCTGCAGCAACGATGTAAGATCTCCGATTAAAGGGGATTCATCTGATTTCACAAATTGCTGTTTCGGATGCAACTGCCAAAATCAGCAGAGAGAAAAAGAGAACACCGAAGCAGGGATCAACGGTCTCCTGATCTAAGAAGGAGCCAGAGTCATACAGTGCGAGTACAAGCGCAAGAGCACTCTAAGGTTTCAATCTGATCTGGGCGTAAAACATTATTATCCCAGTCGTCAAGCACTGCACCCAAAATTCCGAGCTCTGACTCGGTGCCTTTAAAGCCTAACCAATACCTCGATCAACCGCTTTTCGACAGAAGAACTGATCCAATAAAATTTAGGACAAATTACCAGCAATTCACGCCTGTTTTTGCGGAAGGCACTCTGAAATACTCTCTCTCTCTCTCTGAAATAGTCTCCTCTGAAAGAGTTGCTTCAGCAGTGAATCTAACAGTTTTTGAAAATAAAAGCCACTAAACAAGCGAGCACATTAAGTAGAGGGTGCTTCTAATGTCAATATCTGACGAGTATTGGTGGAACATTTAAATTACCGATGATACTACTTAATGGTAAGTTTATTACAATAGCTGTTTCAACTTCATAAAAATAAAGCCTGAGTAAAAATAACACTATTTCCTTTAGTGTTTTATTTTTTCGAAATTTTAAATGTTTTAGACATATCTATATACGCTCGGGGAAAATGGACGTTTAATCGATTAATCGATATTTTCCCTATAAAGAATTTCGGTTATTTTCGATATTATTGAAAAATTCCGATTCGATTAATAACGATATGTTTTTCTTATTTGCCCATCACTAGACTGTAATATTGTTAATCTTTCTATGTTTTGGGTATAAACATTTAAGTTTAGTATTAATTTTGTGCAATTATATCCATATCCGTTAAGATGTGCTGTATCTACTCACATTATATATTAGTTTTCTTTCAGATATCGTTCTTCCGTTAGAGGTGTTGTCACTAGCTTTTGAGTTGTGGAGTAGCATGCTTCCATTTTTTGAGAGAAGCTGCAACTTGGGCCCCTCGCTATTGTTCGTTGCGTACGACAGGGTTTTCTACAGATATCAAACTCGATTTCATTCCTATTCCTAAAAATCTTAAGATCATGGAATGGTATTCTGTAATTTTCCTCAATCTTTATGCTAAATTTTACCTTAAAATGAATACTATTTACCCTCCGGAACGTGTTTTTTGGCTCCGTTCTTGCGAAAATCAACAAAATATTATCACAATACAATTTTAACATCAAGCATTCTTCCTCGATGAGATATTTGGTATGAGCCATAAAGACCTCATTTAAGAGGCGTGACAAGAGATTGTATACTGCTATGTCTGCTGTTGTTTTGAAACAGCGCTGCCGAAAGATGAAACAATTTCCACTCATGCAACGTCTTACCAACTTTGCATAGTATTTGACTCTTTTCTTCCATTCCTCAATGGTTTTGAACCCACTAGCCAATTTTCCAATAAATATAATGCCTCATTTACTGGTACGTTTGGCAAATGGGCACTTACGTCAAAGGATGCCAAAACCTCATAGCTGGTCCCACACTCTTGTTTGGTCGATATTGCGATTAATTCGTCTCTATTTCGCTTGCTAATCGGTGCATTGATTTTGGTAATTCCTGAGCTAAACCATTTCGCTACGTTATACATTGGCAAATTAGTGTCAACTATGATTTCACGTACCTCAAAAAAATTCTTATGGACTTCAGGTTCCCTGCAGGGGGCAAGTCCGACCAACAGGAATACTCTTGGAGGCTAGCATTCTTTGGAGAGTGCCACCCCCACGAATCCGAGGAAATTCCCGAAAGGGGAATGCCGGCAAGAGGAGTACTCTTGGAGGCTTGCAATTTTTGTGGAGTGCAGCCCCCATGTACCCGAGGATATGGGGGGTGCCATGAGGCTCCCTTCTAGGATGGCAAGTAACGACCCTGACTGAATCCGGACTATGCTTTGGACAATGAACTATAATTGATGCTTTGTGCTGGTGGATATGATAGTTTGGACCTAGTTGATTTGTACGGTAGCACTAAGGTGACACTCATGCGTGAGTGGTTCCAATTCAACGGTCATACCATCTCCATTCTGGTAAAATCTTGGCAGGCCTCGAAGTACGTTGAAAGTTTGCACCATTGAGTTGGTGGTATATGTTCAGTTGGGACAATTAGTGCTGGTTTGGCTCTGAGCACTTAAGGGCCTGTTCCAACCCTTGCATGGCCTCTCTGCTCTCTAAAAATAACCATGGGACTGAAAAGGTGACTACATAAACGAACAGATATAGCGGCTTTGAGGGCGACCCAATAAAACTAGAGCAACTAAAAACCCTAATACAAGTCAAAAAAATTCAAAAAAAGAAAGCAAAAATAACAACAATGACGACGTAGCTAGCGGCTAGAGCCACGATGCTCACAGGACATCAGGAGCTGTACCAACGGTGACTAATAGGATGATGAATACTATGACACAAAAAAAGAAGATTAACAGACAGTCTTGTCCAGGCCGAGACTCCTGTGGTTTCCGGGTGCAGCAAAAAATGATTTAAACAACAGAACGTCCTAAAAAGGAATAGCGGGAAACTTTGCATAACGTGCCAGATGTTCGAAAATTGCGGGAAAATAGAAAGCACATCAAGAATCCAATGGTTACAGCTGCAATTGCAACCAAAGAGAACGAAGCAAAGGCCAAAAATCCCGAAAAAATAACGTCCACAAAGAGATTATGGCAGGAAAAGAAAGGAGTGACCACACAAATAAAGTGCTGTTGTGTGATTTTATCACCACCGTCGAAAATGTGACAGAAGTACGGTACTCAGAAACCGAAACGGATAACCTCTTGGAAGGATGGTGACAAAGTACACTTGCTGCCCACCAACATGAAGAAGAAAGGGTAACCCAAAAAATTGAAGATGTTCTGAAAAGTATAAAATCTGCAAACGACTCGCCTAAAATCAGCAAAGGAGTAACGGTTCGGCTCTGGAAACTGGAGAGGCTCCAAAACTGCATAAGGAATCACCAGAGGAGCTGATCAAAGGGCGAAGAGGACCAGAAAGCTGAAGAAGAGCAGAAGGCTAAAGAAATGTTAAGAGCTAAGCCTTAAAGGTATGCACAAATAGCTCCAGCATCAAACATCAATAAAAGAATGGCACCTAGCCTAATCGAAGGAGATTGGGATAAAAGAAGGTAGGGAGGAACACTAATAGGGCGTGAAATGCTAAATCAGAGGTCCCAGACAGTGCTGATAAAAGAAATGAAGAAAATTGCAAAGAAAATCCTTCAAAAAATAAAAGTTCGCACGGACGTCCAACAAGAAAAAGACCCGGTGTGAAACTGGAGAAAAAGAAGCCCTAACAAAGACCTCGGTAGTAGGCATCGCAAAACCCTAAGATCACTGATTTTACGCAGAAGTGGGGCAAGATACCAGCAAAAACGTAAGGCTCAAAGACACTGACACTGCCATTGAAGCAGTACAACCAACGTGGTCGGGCCACACAGTGTTCGCATTCAGAGCAGAGGCCGACAATAAAGAAGCATTCTGTGATGCAGTAAAGAAAGTCCACGGGAAAATCGCAACTATAGCCTTGCTTGAGCCAATGGTATAGATCGAAATAAGATGCAATGACTGCATCATCGGCCTGGCGAAGAGCACTGCCATTTCAATGTTTCAAATGCCTTAGCTATGGTTGCACCCAACAAGTATGGAAGAAACCCGATAGGAGTTCCCCATGTTTCAAATGCGGTGAAATGGGACGTAAAAGAGAGTGTACAAAGGAGAAACACTGTATTCTTTGTAAGGATGCTGATCTTAGACCAGAACTTGGGCATATCTTGGGATTAAAGAAATATTGGGCTTTTCAGGAAGCCCTAGCGAAGCCAAACTCAGAACTTCGATGACCTACATACTGCAATTAAACCTATACCGAAATTAAACTGGCATAAACCTGCTTGAGAACATTGCGAGCGTTATGAAAGACGACTTTTCGCTGCTGAGTGAGCAACACAATGATAAAAGTTTTGCATCATGGTATTCTGATAAAACTGGTACTGCTGTAATCTGGGTTCAGAATGGTAATTACCAGGCCGAGAGCAGTGGATGAAGGGATGGTTTTCTGTGGGTTTTGTGCTCAGGGACTACCTTCTTTAGTGTCTACCTAACATCGATTGAATCGATATTATCTTTCGAAGCCAAGCTTAATGCTTTGTAGGGCACTCTCTTGAACGCTTGTTGGAAGAGACTTCAACGCTTGAGGAATCGAATGGGGCATTCCTCAAACAGATCTACGGGGAACACGAATCATAGAAATAAATGGTGACCAGGACGGCGCTTTTGTACTAACACAATCGGACGTGACATTCACCTTGAAATCCATAGTACGGAGAATACACAATTGGAGAGTACTAGAGGGCTACTCAGCCAGTGGTCATCAGCGCATTATGCTTGAAATAAGTGATGTTGTCTCCCAACATCCGTGCGCTCGGACTAGCTTTCCTCGTCGCAGAACCCAGCCGCAGCTCATGGGCCCGAGTAGGGATAATAATGTTTAGCTTGGCTTTTGTTAATTAGAAAACATCTTCTAGTGTAAATAAATATGCAAGATTGCCATGTTAATAAATAAGTCTAGAGGCGAAATACTTGCGATATTTAGAAACAATCACAGGCGTTGGACGCCTTCGTACTTGTTTCCTGCCACAATGATTTTGATAAATTAGGTATTTGATAATTTGTAGAATGCAAAAACAAGCGTGTAACGCCTTCCTGTTTGCATCTGCTCTAACAAGATAACCCTATGCGAGCATTTACATACCCTTAGCAAAGAGATATTCCTACGCAGTTAGTCAAAGTGAAACGACCAGCGTATCGAGAATGTATATATTATTGAAATCGCTTCCACTTAAATACTATTTTAACCTAACTGGACACATACAAATTAATATAACCTAATCGCTAGCAAACTATACTTAATATTATATTGCTTACAAAAAGGCATTGCCAGATGTTAAATCTAAAAGAATGAAAAGTGTACTAGTTTCGGCCATATTTAAATATTTGCTTACCTTACATAATTGATTGAATGCATAATGTATCACTATACTAGTGCTTTTTACTTGGACGTTGGAATGGCAACGCCTTTGAGCATTCTCTAATGGCATGGTGACTGTAATATCATGGGTAATTCTGGCAATTCACTATGACAAGCAAATGATTGGCTAGTCCTTTGGCCATTCCGGCACTACTGAAATTCTGTTTATCCTACGTTAATGGTATGAATCATCGTAAAAGATATGAAACAATATTTAAATTGTCTTAAAAGTGACTGCTTTCGAAACATTTACGAAATGGCGATATTAGCAACAAAAAATAAAGATGTTACAATATTCCTTCAAATCTTTATTCAAAATTCACATCAGTGTTGTTCGTGAGGTGTTCAATTGTTGGACACAATGACGGTCTTCGGTCACGTGTTCATAAACAACAGCAATGTTTTCCGCAGACCGAACTACGCGAGCATACACAAAACAGCATGAGAGAGGCAAGTAGCAGTGTGGCAATTTTTACATTCATACTGACTAAATTTTCTTTGACGTGTCTCTAAAGTACACGTTTCACGTCTGCGTCTTTTTGCATGTACCTGGTTGCCATCATCATTTTCTTGTTCATTGGTCTAAGTAAATTTTTTTTGAAGATTTACTGGGATTCCAAATGACTTTGTACTTCGTTGAGTTAGTAGACCAAGAACAACAGAAATGATTTGCGAGTTTATTGAACCAATGTTCAGCATTGTGAAAAATATTACCATGGGCAATCGTCTCATAATGCGAGACACATCATATGCTCCACACATTTTGTCTACAATTCTACTCCTAACTTGGTCAAATTATAAAAACTGACTATTTCCGGTTTCTGTGTGTCTGTAAAATAGTTCTTTTTCTTACAGCTCATTTAGAAGACAGTCGGCAGTTATGTTTCTTCCCAAACCAAACAATGGCTCCACCCAGCTAAATCGGGCGCTATCCGCTTGTGAACCAGCACTGATAATTGTTAATCACCAACTGAAGTTGCCACTAGTAGATAGGGAGCTACTGAGTGGAAGGACCAAAGGCAACTTATGGACCAGGCTGGGTGAGCCGATTAGCTCACGCTGTGCCTAGCAGATCAGTTGCGCCCGACGGAGAGTTAAACATTGTTTCATTAGCAAAAGTATGATAAAAAAACAAATGCAAGTACAATAATGATTAATGTTCAATTTATTCAAATGAAACAAGAATTATAATAATAAGATGTAACGTTATGGAATACCTGGCCATGACCTGCACGATGTGCGGATAAGAAGAGAGTGAACGAGTGTACGTTTTACTGAATACTTAGAACATAATGGAATTTTATGGAATCTAAACGGAAGTACATTTAGGCAACTTGACAAACTTAGTAATTGTACTAGATTCTGATAAATTTTGATGAAAGACAAATTTGAATTTCTAACGAGTTCGCCACATCACTCTCCCCTCATTTAAAAGAATTGTATACATTTATAAGCTTACATTCCTATGAAAAGATTCTTTATTTTACATTGTATATAATTCATTTTCTAATAATCACGTCTTTCGCTAATTTTAAATTCATTATAGGGTAATTTCGCCTGTTCGCGTCCATTTAGTGCAGTTGGCAAGTTTGACGGCGATAATAAAAATGGCCCCAGCACTAATTTCTATGAAAAATGTATGTGATGTATTCATTATATAGTCTATTTTAAGATTAACTTTCAGTTTTATTAGAAACATCTTGTGTTTTCTTTTTAAATAGATAAACTTCAGAATTAGGCGTTTTTCCCACTTTGCGTCCACAAAATCCAAATTGCGTCCCCCCGTGGACCATTTGGCGTCCAGCAGCTTAGAAAAGGAATATAGGGGTGACATTTTAAAAAATTTGTAAAGAAAGATTGTATTTTAAAAATTCATTTATTTAAGAATATAAATATTAAAAAATCCACATTATTATCATTAAAAAAAATCACTTTCAAAAAATAAAAATAATTCTTCTCAACATTGGTTGAACTTAAAATTAGGTAAGTAGTAGGCAAATAATGATTGCAACTTAAAGAATAAACAGTAATCAATATTGTAGCCTTAGGATTTCAATAAATAACACAGGTCACATTTAAAAGACTTATCATTGGCCTCTAAATAACTTAATCCTGCAAATCGCGTGCATTACAGATGATACCATCTGATACACTTATCACAGCCTATGTTTTTTTCATCGTCGTCTTCTACATCTGAAATTAGTATATCGTCACATTTAGAACATTTCACTCGCTCCACGGCTGGTAAATTTTCTTTCTCAAATTCCTCATTAACCGTTTCCTGTGTGACTTCTTGTATCTTCTTTTTTCGTTTTGGAGCAATTTTACGAACCGTTTGAGAATGTTTTAAAGTCTTTTTCTGTTCTTGTTTTTGTAGTCGTTCTAGCTTTCTTTTTCGTGTTAATTCCTGCTTTTCGTTCTTGGTCTGCTCTTTATCTTCATAATACTTTCTCCATGCAGCAGAAGATATGGATGCTGGAGTTCTTTCCTTATTTTTTCGTGCTTTGTTAGAAATTTCAGGTAGCATCAGGTGGTCTTTAAATGAATCAGAAATTTTCTTTTGCGTTGCTGCTGAACCTGGTTGTACTAGAGACTCTGTAGGTAAAAAGGATGGTAGCGACATAGTTGATGCTGATGATGAAGTCAGAAGCAGTTCTGGAGTTAGTTCCTTGATGAGAGTTTCTTTTTCAACACTTGCGTTTGATGTGCAAGGCTCGGTGAATTGTTTTGGTGCAGAATGTATTTCGGCTGATACTGTTTGAACCTGTACAGTAGGATCGGATTTAGCTTCATCATTTTTATTTTCGGCGTCTTCGTGAAATGAAGAGATGGTAATTGCTTTAGTTGCATCCAATTTGCCATCAGTATGACTAAAAATAGTACTACTTTTTTCTGTTGAAAGTTCCATAGGTGACCTATCAGATTCAGTTTCGGTAGAAATCCCTGCAAATCCTACTTCTGCAGGGAGAGACTTTTTCAACCTATTGACTTCTTTCGTTATAGTTCTAATGTCGATATTTTTTTCTTGTAGTGTCGGCTTCAGGTGTTTCAAAACTTTTTTAAAACTTTTATTGTCCGAGTGAGTAACATCCTGTGACTGTTGATCAACGGCCCGAACATTTTCCAAAGTGTTTCTTACACATTTAGTGTAATCTGGACTATTAGCATCGAATGGGTAAAGACCACATCTCTTAAACCCATTTTTGATGTTGTCGGGCATGTTAGGATGACTTAATGCGTCATTTAACAATTTACAAAAGTTTGTTTTTGTGATGGCAGAATTCAAATTTTCTGGTTTTGATAGGAATGCGCGGACTGTAGATTTCCAATATATTTTTACCGGTGCAAATACGCTAACGTCAGCTGGCTGTAAAATATGGGTGGTGTTGGGCGGAAGAGCATACAAAATAATTTCCATTTGTTCACACATCTTACTTAACATTAAGGACATATGCGATTTATGCCCATCTACCAGCAAAAGCACCGGTTTTTTTATGTTATTTTCCACTACCCATTTGTGAAACACGTTGGTGACGTATTCAAAGAATACATCTCCTCTCATCCAACCTGTCTCCGATCTGCCTAAGCACCATTCTGGAGGCATACTATTCAACACAGCTCTTGGTGGTCTAATGTATGGAAACACGATACAAGGTGGACACATATCTCCATTCGCATTAAATGTTAATAATACCGTTATATTTTCTTTTTCATTGCTTGGCTTTATTTGGTATAAGTTTTTGAACCCTCTTGGACCTAAAACTTTTCCTGTCTTTGGACAAAGAGCAAAACCACTTTCGTCCCCATTAAAAATTCTTTTCGGGTCACTCAAAATATCTTTTTGGTGTATACTGTCCAAATATTCCTCTAATTCTTTAAACCACAATCTGATTGACTGTTCTGTGACTTGGGCTCGAGCTTTATTAATACCTTCCGCATTTTTAAGTGTGATTTCTTTATTTCTGGCCAAAAATTTTTGAAACCACTTTTCACCTGGGCGATCATCCTTGAATTTATTTTTAAACTCACCGTCTCGAACTATTTTCTGAACAGTATCCAACAATTCTTGCTTTTTCACTGGGAATCCACATTTGGAAATGTTAAGAAGCCATTCAACTACTTTTTTTTCACCATCTACTCCTAACGCTGGTTCTGGTCCCGGTTTCTTTACTCCATCGGGTCTGCGCCCACTGATTTTGTCCAATATTGTGGTCTTGGGAATAGCATATTTGTCTTATCGATTTATTATTCTCTCGAACTTCATTTAACGCTTTCTTTAAATCTTCTTCTGTGTATGTTCTCTTTTCCGTCTTCTTTCTTGTCTCTGAAGAACTCATCTTAAATGGGAAAAAATAAGAATGAAAGAAATTACGCATTCCAATTACAAAATAGAGTTATAAACACGTAGTCTTAATAAAGAATACAATAATAATAAACAATACATTTTAAATTATTAATTATTATTTAAATTATTATTTTTATTATTTAAATTATTATTTAAATCATTTTTACAAGCAAGTATTTAATGAAAATAGTGGACGCAATTGAGTTTATTATTATCCCCTGTAGGTATAGTTTGCGGACGCAAAGTGGAAGTTTTCTAAAATTCGATGTAGTAATTCGCGTCCACCTTATTTTATTCGTTAAATATAAAAACATAAGCAAATTCATAATTAATATTATTCCTTTTTTCATCATAAAAGTGTAGAAACAGCTATGTATCCTAAAATTCACATAAAACAATAAAAAACTTATCATCAAACACGCCTCTTTACACTAATTTTTATTTAATATCCCACGAGTACGACCTTCCTTGTTGAACAACCGAGACTAACTATTTTTTCTAAACGGTATAGGTTTGACGCACAGAATTTTCGTTCATGTGTGCGTGCCTCTTATGCATTGAAGTATTAGCGGCATAATGACTTTTCGTTCGATTGGTGTGTTAGTTGACTTATTTTCGAGTATTTTTAAAGGGAGATCCGCGAAATGGACGCGAATTGGGCGATGGACGCGAACAGGCGAAATTACCCTACTATTGTATTAAATTCTGAAAATTACATTTTTCTGGCCAATATATCTTGTTTCACGGTCTTCATCAAACATATAAGGATTCAATATAAATGCTGGTTTAATTCTATCAATTGATTTTGACCGTTCTTTGTCATTTAAAAGAATTCTAAAATATTTTTTATTTCTGTCTAATATTTTGTATGGTCCGGAGTATGGTTGACAAAAACTGCTTTTCTTTACCTCTTCGCGAACAAATACATGAGTACATGTGTCCAACTCTTTTGGTACAAAAATATTCTTTTGTTGTCGAATTCTTGAACTACACGGACGTATTCTCGAAATTGAATTTTGTATATCTTTTGCTAAACTCGATGTAATTGATCGATTAGGGTTTGAGTCTGATGCGATTATTTCTCCAGGTAATCGCAAAGCTTGTCTATATAACAACTGTGAAGGAGCTACTCCGAAATCTTCCATCAAAGCAGACCTGATCCCTAAAGGAATCCAAGGCAAATTATCGTGCCAACTTTTTGGATCATTGGTTGCTCAATGGCAGCTTTCAACTGCCTATGGAAACGTTCAATGAATCCATTTGCTTGAGGATGATAGGTAGCTGTTCGGATGCGATGACAGCCAAGAATTTTAGTCAAGTCCTGGAACAAATTAGATTCGAATTGCGTTCCTTGATCTGTTATAATTGTTTCTGGAACTCCATATCGGGAAATCCATTCATGTAGCAGAGCTTTTGCAATCGTTTCTGAGTGGATGTTTTTCATTGGAATAGCTTCCGGCCATCGCAAGAAACGATCTCTTATAGTCAAAAGATAAACGAATCCTTTAGAAGGTGTTAACGGTCCAACTAAGTCTATATGGGTATGAGCAAATCTTCCCAAAGGAACTTCAAATTCGCCAAAGGGCGAAGAAGTGTGCCTGCATACCTTCGCTTTTTGGCACGGAATGCATGTTTTGGCTCAAATGTTAATGTCAGTGTTCATTTTCGGCCAAATATATTTGGAACTAATCAATTTCCTTGTTATCTTAATACCAGGATGCGACAGGTTATGAACAGAGTTAAAAACAACGCGTCGTAAAGATAGTGGGATGTATGGCCTAGTTCTACCTGTAGAGGTTTCACACCATATACCTTGATCTTCTAGTGGAACGTTTATTCTTCGAACTTAAAAGAAAATTCCAATCGTGTTGATTGAAGAATTTCTGCAAGTTCACCGTCTTTACTTTGTTCTTGGTGTAGAATTTCGAAGTTAATTTGATCAATTTGGTCAATAGAGCTAATATGGGTTCTGGGAAGTGTATCTGAGACAATGTTTTGACTTCGTTATATATATCGTTATATAATCCAACTGGTTGGTTTGTCTGGGATTTTTCTCAGATTTACTTGAAAGCGCTTTTGTCAAAGGCTTATGATCCGTGTACAGTATAAATTCTGTTCCCTCGACGTAGTATCTATATCTTTTAATCGCTAGATATTCTGCAAGGAGCCCTCTATCGAAGGTTGGATATTTCTTTTAAGAATGAGAGAAATCAATTTGTGATTGTCCAAATACGCATTTGTCTGGATTAGCTTTGATGTTATATTCCTGTAATCGTTTGAAAAGTTGCCTCAGGTATTCTTTGTGCTCCTGAAGACTTCGACTGTATATAAGAATATCATCTACATAGACAAAAATGAAATCCAGCCCATTTAAAATTTGATTAATGAAGCGTTGAAATGTCTGCGCTCCATTTTTCACGCCGAACGGCATCCGTGTAAATTCGAACAGTCCGAAAAGTGTTGTTACAGCTGTTTTATGAACATCTGCTCACCAGATCAACTTTGGAAAAAAATGTGCATCAGCGCAAATTCAAAGTACAATCTTGAATGTTGGGCAGCGGTTACTTATCGATAGTCTCCGCAAAGACGCCACTGATTGGATTCTTTTTTGGCTACAATGTGCAACGGAGAAGCTACGTTAGAGGAGGATGGTCGACATATACTCAATTTAACCATTTCGTGAAACTCGGACTTTGCAATCTCAAACTTTGGCGGGTTAAGTCTCCTGGGCTTGGTTGATGGCAGTGGTCCATTAGTGTTGATGTAGTGAACCACGTCATGTTTTATTTTCATGTTAAAATCAGGAGATGTTTTCAAAGTGGGAAAGTCATTTAGTGTAGAGCCGTATCCACCTTGAATAGGGAACAATTTAGGAGAACATACGTTGACTTCACGAACCAAGCAGTTGATAGCAACCAGTGTTTGTTTATGAATGAGCTTGCGGTCTCTTAAATCAATTAGCAGACTATTAGCATACAAAAAATCTGCACCAATGATGTGGTGATCAATTGCGGCAATAACAAAATTATGTGTATACGTTTTCCCAAGACCAAAATCCAATGATAGGCATTTGATCCCGAATGAATTTATGGGCGAGCCATTAGGGGAAACTAGTTTGAAGGATCTTTTCGACTATAAGTTTGGGAATCCACGATTTGAAATTATAGATACGTCAGCACCAGTATCTATCAGAAATTGTGTGCCTGTTCGTTTATCTCTTACGAATAAGCGGCAAGAAACATCCCGAAACTCCGAAGCCGCAGTTGAAGTTTCTACATTCCGTTTTTTTGATTATTTTCCGTTTGAAATTTGCAAGGACTATTGCATTTTTTCGCTTTGGTCCCAAATTTGAAATGATACCAGCAGAATGCATGATTGTTTTTGCTTCGACTGTTGGATCTATTTACTGAATGATAATGATTTTTCAAAGAACTCCCTACGTTGCTACGAGAATTATGATTTTCCAATCGCTTCATGCGGTCAGACAAGTCGTTAACTTTTTCTTCAAGAGAGGATGCAGAAGTTGGTATTTCACACCTATGATCCACTGATGAGACTACTGTCTGCGTAGAATCATATATTTTGCCCGCGACTCCGAATAGTTGCTCTTGCCTGTGGGTGTCTTCAATAGCAATCAGGCACGCTTGCACCGAAGACGGTAGTTTCTTTATCCATAGTTTTCTGAATAGAGATACATTGATCAAACTGTTACCTCCAGCTAATGACTCCATATGTCGGAAGAGCTCGGAGGGTTTATAGTCCCCTAGTTGCATTTGATTCAATAGAGTATCTAATCTGCGTTCCTCTGAATCTTTGCTTCGTTTTTATAACGTTTTCTTTAAATGCTCATATTTATCGGTACTTGACGATGGGTTAAGAAGGATATCCACGACTAGTTCCATATTCTCAGATGGCAAAGCTCCAACGAGATAATCATATGTCGTTGTGGAAGTGCTAATGCCTTTGACACGAACTTGAGCCTCTACTTGAGCAAACCACAGGTCTGGTATGTTCGACCAAAAAGGAGGAATTTTTAATGTCGATGCGAATAAAGAAGCTTCCCTATTTGACCAATCATTCGCGGACATGTTAATATTTTTTGATTCAGCATCACTTTCTTCAGTAGTTTTTGTCCCCGTGGGAGCCATAATAAATATATATGTGAGTGTGTAACTCCAAATCAAAAAAAAAATCGCACAAATAATTATCACTTAAAATATGGATATTTTATAAAATGATAATGATAATGATTATATATAATAATATATACCAAATAATTTAACTTGAAAATGAAAAAAAAATTCACCTGGGCTCAGGACCATTCAAATTAAGCGATGACTTTCGACGATTGTTGATAATGTTGTCAGGGTCCATGCAAAAGTACAGAAGCAACATACAAAAGTGCCAAATGGATGTTAGGTTATTGTAGCGAGCACGATGAATTTGCATTTGTGATATAATATTGACAGTGCTGCGACCCGCGATGATGTGTCTCGCTGCGTTTGGGGCTCTGGTTGTTGGAGCCGGCAGGATGGAAAACGCAACGGTCGCCGTGAAACTTAATGAAGCACGGAGAAATAAGCTGTAGCACTGCACCTCCAAAACACTCCTGAAGATATTGCAACACAATGACACAGCGCACTGCACTTATCGTTGAAGAAATTGCAGCGCCAAGATGAATCAGTTGACGAAGCGTTGCTCGGGGCGCGCTTTGTGTTGAAAGTCCTTTCTGATAGTGCACTCGTTGTCAGCAGAAGAAAATTGTGCCTAAATGAAGCATGATGACTCAATGAGAAATTGATGAGTGTCACCTTGGACGTCAGACTATAACCTCACAAATAGATTTGCCAGCAAATATTGTAATATTCATTTTTTTATCCGATTCACGTATCTGCGGATTCCGGAGATTATGCACTCTCGATAATATTGAATAGTTTATCGCGGAACGAGTTCTGGCGGGGTCACCAATTGTTTCATTAGCAAAAGTATGATAAAAAAACAAATGCAAGTACAATAATGATGAATGTTCAATTTATTCAAATGAAACAAGATTTATAATATTTAGATGTAACGTTATGGAATACCTGGCCGTGACTTGCACGATGTGCGGATAAGAAGAGAGTGAACGAGTGAACGTTTTACTGGATACTTAGAACATAATGGAATTTTATGGAATCTAAACGGAAGTACATTTAGGCAACTTGAAAAACTTACTAATTGTACTAGATTCTGATAAATTTTGATGAAAGACAAATTTGAATTTCTAACGAGGTTGCCACAAATATAAATATTACCTGGTTAGGAACAGCCAAGTGCTTAGGACTGACATTCGATAACAAACCATCTTGGACTGACCGCATACACAACAAACAAGGACATTGCTTTGTTCTCTTATCCAAGCTCTATCTACTCTTTAATGCTAAAAACAAAACTACTAGATTTTTTTCTAATCTACAAACAAGTAATACAACCGGCGCTACTGTATAGTAGTGTTGCTGTCTACAACTGACCGACAAAAAAGCCAAACAGGCCATGTAAATAGAACAAGGCCATCAAACAGATATTTGGAATTCTGGGGTATATTAAAAATACGAATGTTTACAAAGACTTTTGTAGGTAAGCACTGAAATTATTTATAACAATAGAAACGTATTTCAATGCTACGCTGGGGATTCCATGACTTCCACCTCGATGAAATGAAAGCTACCCAATTATTCGCGTTGGATTTATTTAAATAATTTATATATGTAGACAGAAGGGAGCTTGTAACACCACTATTTATTTGGATTATAAAATGATTACAAAGCTTTTACTGAAGCATACGTGATTTTCTTGAAAAATTCGGATTTTACTTAGTCGGCTAAATTTACGAACTCTAACGACCTCTAAGTGTTTCATTTGTTGACCATTAATGCAAGATTCCTCTTGGCATACACCTTATGCAAACTAAATTTACTATTTTTTAGGGTTTTGTACAAAAATACAAAACCCTATTGCAATCACGACCTGTGTCCGTCCGTCCGTCTGTATGTCACAGCACTTTTTCTCGGAAACTATAGAAGCTACAGCTATGAAACTTTGTTGAAGGGTCAAAAGTGGTGACGTCTTGAAAGTTCAAGGGTCAAAAAAATTTTCAAAGGGGCTTAAGGGGGGTCTCCCCATATAGGGAGGTGACCCCTCAAAAAAAATTTTCCACCATTGGAAGTCGAGTAGGGTGTCATTGGAAAGGTCCCAATGAGATCTTTTCAAAACAAGTCTTTAAATTGCCCTATGAGTACCAAAGGGGGCAGGGGAAGGGGAAATGTACGAACTTTTCGCGTACTCCTCCCTCGCGATTGGACACCTTCCATCCAAAAAATGTGAAAAGAATCATGAATATGGGCCTTAATGAGTACAGCAACAACAAATAAATGAGAAGTCGAAATTCACTCAACTTTGTGAGTAATCGTATGATTTATCGATTTTATGTTTTCTTGAATAAAATCTAAACGGTATCCTTAAATTCAATAAAATTCAGCGAGCAGATGACCTTTTCGGAAAGTTTCATAAAGATCGAAATGTATTTAACGAAGTTATAGCGATTTGAATTTTCCTGTATTAATATGAACCAATGTGCCCTATATTATTATGGAAACATAGGGCTATGGAGCCATATGCGCTTTATACCGACTTCGACACTACAGCTTTGCTAGGATTTGCATGAAAATTTCAGGAATGATAGGCATCCTGAAGATGAGTACATACAATTGAAACAAGTCAAAGAGGCAGGAGAGAGCTCCTAGCAAACGGGCTTTGTAAACATTTGTTACCCTCCGCGTGGGAGCGAACACCCTTCACACAACTCGGACTAACACTCTTTAAGCTCTTCCCTAACAGGGGAAGGTTAGAATCACCGGGTGACCAGTTGCACACTTGCCGGGCTCAGATTTTCCGGCGTAACTCACACCGAGTAAAAGAAACTAAATGAGAAACACTTTCGCTACAGAAATTCCTGAATAAACCGCAAGGAAATTTACCTTCAAACACATCCGAGCCAGGCATACAATTATCATGCGCGGCAAGCTTACTCTTCCTTCAACAAGCAGACAAAAACTTCCACTATTTCACTATATATTATATATTTAATTGCGAAATGCAAATGAAGTTCTAAAAATATTCCACTATTTCACTAACTACTATATATTTAATTGCGAAATGCAAGTAAAGTTCCAAAAATATAATGCATTAAAAAGTTCAAATTTCATTACTCTACCTAAGTGGGGGCCCCCCGAAGTACTCTGCGTTGCAATTTTCTGCCAGCGCACTTATTATTGCCAGATGTCGCCAATCTCCCCTAGTTGGATCGCTGTTAAAATTTTTCTCCGCTATTGAAAATTTCCTCCGTCGCAATTCCTTTCCTCGATGGATTTTCTCTAAGTTTCAGAGCGCTGTCCTCGCTTAGTCCTCGTTGTCGTTTCGAACCGGCCAAAAAAGAGAAAGAGCCATTCTTCCTTATTGGATTTTTCATCGGCTCGGTTTCAACCGGCGAGCCGTTAACTTTTTCCCAGGGCGATTCGATGTTCAATTCAGATCCCGCAACTGGGGTGCATCGGACAATTGAAATCTAAATTTCCCTTTTTAGTACACTCGTCCATCAGGTGTAGAATGTCATAGTGACTGACACTCTGTCAGTTTTGTGTTTGTTTATAGGTATTGTGCCAAATGTTTGAGTTTGGAAAAAATATTTAAAATCGTGATCGCGTCTTTTTCTCTATGTGTTTAAATTCGTCGGTGATGTGTCGTTGAAGCCATAACGCGGTGGTGTAAAAATGAATGCCGTGACGCGGTAACGTAGAGTAGAATGCCATAACGATTGGAGGTCTCTGGCGGTTGTACTTTTGGTAGGTATAAATGACTCTTAGATGTTACTCGTTTGTATAAACATACTTTTCTTGTTTTCTAGGGTTGTCCGGGAAGTGTACCAGCAAACCAATCAAACCCAAAAGTTGGGAAACAAGGAGTGATTGAGTTTCTTCAACTCCTTGCGACGACCGAAATGGAGTGGTACTTGGCGTTTGATTCCATGGCTCTCCAACGTTCGTATCATCTCTTCCTGACAGTAAGTATTCCCAAACATTGATTACGATTTTCGCGAATATTTTCATAAATATGCAAATTTATAACTTTCGCTCTAATTTGTAATTCTTGGACATTACAAGTGTGTACGATCGCACAATGGTTGTAAAATCAAAAGTTTGCTGGGTTAGAAATCCAGAAACCGCTGTTCACATACCTGATAACTTACGTACGAAATTTGGAACGAAAAATTGCAATTTCTACAAGAAGTGCATTTACGGGTCTAACATTAAAAGTTGGAGATTTTGTTCTGATATCGTGCGCAGGGTCAGGAGATTCAGGTTCAGTAGAAAGTTGCGAGATCGCCAGCATCAAGAACTTGTATGAAGTGAAAAATGGTTTTTCAAAGCGATGACGATCCATATCAGGCAATTGTCCAGTGTTATTCAAGACCGTACAAAATCCCACATCGGCTTTTTGATGACGACACAGTATGTATTGACTTCAATGTGGAGCTGATAGAAGATCATTGTGCATTTGATCCTGTAGTTTGTTGTGGTTCAGTTCACTCAGCCCAATCTCTGATGCCTCGTAAAAAGAGTTCATTGCATACTTTCGTTTGTCGCTATAAAATTGTAAAGGTGGTATGCCATTCTTGTCCTATCGCTCAGCGATTGATTCATTCCTTGGTATTGTTTGCGATCAGTTGTGCGTGATGGTAACCGGATTTTTTTTCCTTTGTTTTTGCCTATTTTTAATTTACATTTTTATTTTAATCTTACAATATTTCGTTTTTGCCTATTTTTACTTTACATTTTTATTTTAATCTTTTAATAGTTCGTTTTTTTTGCCTACATTTTCTCTTTTACTTTACATTTATATTCTAATCTTTTAATATTTTTATTTTATTATTTTAACATTTCGTTTTTCCCTATTTTTTCACGTTACATTTTTACTTTAATCTTATCACATTTCGTTTTTTGCCAATTTTTTTTTTACTTTACATTTTTATTTTAATCTTTTGAGATTTTAATTTTATTATTTTAACATTTTTATTTTTAATATTAACCTTGGCTCGGGTGGTATTTCAACAACCGCTGAGAAAAGAAAAAAACTACAAGGTGCAAATCGTTCCCGTGACACATTCTAGGATTCGAAAAGATAGGCCATGAATCGAAGATTACAGTACAGAGGAGTGGCCCCTGAAAAAAATTTCATGAAAGGTAGCCGATATGAGTATCAAATGAAACTTCTCTATGAGAGCTTTTGAAAACAATTCTTAAACTGAAAGTTTTTGCTTCAGTGGGGGCACAGGGGGGGGGGGGGGGTAAATACATGAAAAATTTGTTTCCTTCCTCGCGAATGGTCACCCGTGATCTAAAAAATCTGAAAAAATTAAAAAAATTCGTTCAACTTTGTTAATAATAGTATAATCCTCGAACATGACGTGTTTTTTGATCTTACAGGTATTTGTTGCTGGTTACTGCATTTTGTATGTTGAGTACAAAACCCAACTTGTTATAATATTCACTCACCTTATGTTTTTAGTGAGAAAAATATGAAATGAGTATATGAGGTTCGGTGCTTCGGATCCAAAATCCAAGGCAAAATTGCTTAAAGAATGCGCAAAAAATTATTTTGATATCCAAATCATGTTAGTACGTATGTTGACTATTTTCTTGCTGTTATATTTTTTTGTAAAAGCGTTCATTCTCATTGTTTTCTTGTTCGTCTGTCCAACTTGAAAGTCATCCTCAAAATTGATCAGTGTCAAAGTAAGTACAACTCCATTCCGCCGCATTTCGAACACATCTCAAAAAACAATCCTCCATTAAATTCATTACGATTGCAGAAGAAGAAACTCCTCTACTTTAGTATTAAACTAATCGAACCTGCTTGCGTCCTTGTTGTAAACTATTTGCAACACGTCAAAGCAAAGAAAATCGAAACAAACGAGACGAATAAACAAGCTTAAAAAGTAAACAGAAACCGACAAACAAACGACATTGCGATTTTCACTAGGATACAACGATCAACTTTTCGTCGACGAGGAAAAGTTTAAAGTTATTTTCGAGAAAATGTGATGGTCATTGCTTGAAACAGTTCCATTCAAAAAAGGTGGTCCTTTGCGACACAACTTGGACGAATGACTCTCCTTAAAAAGACAACAGTGCGACATAAGAAGGAAACGTAGAATTATGTCAACGTACGACAGCAGCACCGAGCGAGTGAACTAACAAACGAACGAAAGGACGACCGGTCTGCTAAAGTCAACCGGAAAAGGAATTTTCACAAGCTCGTTTTGCTTTTTGCGTGCTGACTTGGTCTCTCCACGAGCTGTGTTTGAATTGCAGAGTGAAGAATTCCGCGTCCTTTCTAAGAAGTTGCAGAAAGACATTTTGTTTCATTATAAAGTTTTAAGTTTAATTTCAACGAACGAGAATAAATTATATAGAGTATAAAATGGATGTCAAAGTTTCTTTATTATTTGTCTTACAAATTTTAAGTTTTTACATCGTTTTGCAAGTTGGCTCCTATGAAGTTTTGAGTAGGCCATAAGCCTATGAGGATAAATGTCCTTTGTGAATTGAAATTCGTGCATGAACAGTAAGTTGACGACATTTTTTCATCGCAGCTAATGACGGGCAAATATTTACGGAATCATCAGAGAAAATCTCAACTTCAGCGGCCTAGGAGGGAATAATAAGGACACCGTCTTGTGAATAATGCGATTGGCGTGAAGTTTTGACTTATTCTTTCACATTCATCACGAACATATTAGACAAGACTTTTCGACAGAGCTTCACATGCTGCTTGCAGTGGTTCCTTCTTGAACGAGAGGATTAGGGCGGATCAAAGCCATTGTTTAAGAAATTCCATTAAAAGTTTTGACACAAGTTTACCTCTTGTCGCGTCTCTTGAAGCTCAACATGGTTTTAATCTTTTAAATAATGTCAAACACGATAATGAAGCAATTATACGCGCCGAAACACACACATGCAAGTCGGAAGTTGAAAACTTCCTCATTACACGCAGCAAGGCACACTTTACACTTGCGACCAAGCCTTAAAATAAATATCGAAATTTTGAGCAGCCTAAAAAGGCTGAGCTTTGCCGGTGGGGCAGCCGTTCCATGAAATGGCAGAGCTTGCTTTGCTTGCACAGGTGAAGGCCATAGAAAACGTTGTTTTCAGCATTTATTTATGTTAATTAAGTTTATTATGAAGGCATGCGGCATTTTAAACAGTTGCGTTGCCTCTACCGTCGCGGCCGCAGGATTCACTGAAACGTAAAGAAACAACATGGAACTTGTTCTTGTATACAAGGCTTTATTGTATATCCAGGATAACGTTTATCGAATCCAATGCCAAAGAGATAGATAGTCTACAGGCCCTTACACGGGGCGGCAAGAGTACATCCTGTTCATTTAATCTCGTCGTGTGTACACAGTATTATCCTTTTTGAGACTGTAATTATTTTAATTTTATGGATTTCATTCCACAAAGCTGTATTAGCAATATTCACGTTCCAATGTGGTAATGGATCGTTTGCATGGATTAAGGGAGATGAGTGAGACGTTCAAGAGGAATATTATTAATGTAATTTGCTTTGAATTAGTTATCGTTATGCTGATAAGTCGGCATTAACATTTTATGGTAATTCCTTGAATCATAATAAACTGTTTAACCAATCTATTATTTCGTGTAATTCCAACAAAGCACTTTTCCATTACAGATTTAAAGGACATGAAAAATTTAAATTGAAGAAGTTTTTCCTCATTCGGCAGCTATGCAATCCTTTCCAAATAGATTGGCTTCAGAGTTGATTGTAATTTGTTCAAGGACTATAACGACTGACCAATGAAGGACAGATGCAGTGGACAAAGCCAAGTGGTCAGCTTGAGGCATGCACAAGATAGAATCCCTGCTGTATGCAGTGCCTTACAACTAAGGTCTTGCTCAAGAAACATGCCACAAATACGTGGGTATACTTGCACTCGTATATCGAAGTACTGTGGATTATTGGTTTATCCATCATCATAGGTGCATGTAAGCTTTTGCTGAACAGCCCTTTCTTACTAATCCAACATTCGAAAAGGAAAGGAAATCTAATTTGATGCAGAAATGTATTCGTACAATTGCAGATACATCTAATTCTAGCAAAGGCTGCATTTGCTGGGAAATCTTATGTTGTACAGGGTGTTCAATAAATTAAGGAATAATATTCAAAGAAATTTTTGGCAGTCATTTTTTCAAAGCCATTAAATCAGGAACTTTAGATAGTTTGAAATCAGTCATTTATTTATTTATCTATTCCATCTTACAGACTAAATAATCCAACAACAAAATGGAACACAAAAGAATAATTGCAGTAATATTTAAATGAAGAAGAATAATAAAATGTCGATGATTGAAAGTTAAACTAGTAATAAGTCTCTTAGTTTTTTCTTAACTGCTATGTAAGAAGAGGGGAAAGGACCAAGCTCGTGATTATTATGATTTCCTAATATTCTTAAAATTGGTGAATAGAAATATAAATCAGTTCTAGCATATGGAATAACGAAATAAGAATTCATCCGAGATGAACAAGATGTTTGTTGGAAACGCAGCTCAGAAAAAATATTTAACGGGACTTGATGGTAGCAGAGTTTATACAAAAAAACATTGGTCTAAATAAGTTGGTCGGGATATTAGAGATGGAAGAGATAGGAAAGATAAACGACTTTCGTAGGGCTGATACGGCAAATTAAACTTAAGGAAAGAAAACGCGTGAACTTTCTTTGGACAGTTTCTAAAACATACACGAGATAGAAATATCGGGGGGACCAGATAACACAACATTATTCAAGCAAAGGGCGAACAAGACAAACAAATAGGCGGACAGAAGAAGAGATGCTATTGAATTTATGTACATGTCTAAGGATATACCCGGAAACTCTAGACGCCTAAGTAATCACATTTAAAATATGTGCATCAAATTTGAGTTTTGGATCAAAAGTTACTCCAAGGTCTTTATGACTGAACACTTCAGAGAGCAAAGCATCATTTAATATATAATTAAAATTAAAAGGAGAGTCTTTAAGAGAAAAAGTCATTTTATGACATTAAGTAGCGTTAAGACATAAATAGTTTGAAGCACACCATTTATTTAGAGCATTCAGATCAGTTTAGAGGAGTTGACAGTCTACATGGGATTTGACTGCTCGAAATACTTTGAAGTCATCAGCATACAAGAGGCGAGAGGAATTAATTACAAAGGAAAGATCATTTATGAACAACAGAAAGAGAAGAGGCCCAAGAATTGAACCTTGTGGAATGCCAGATGAAGGATAAAAAGGACTAGACGTAGTACCAGAGAGACTTGCTCAACAGGGATGCCACGATAGATAATATGACATCCAAGATAAAAGAGCACCCAAGTTGCCAAGAGCTTCAAGCTTACGACAAAGAAGTAAATGATTCACAGTGTCAAAGGTCTTGGAGAAATCTGTGTAGTTCACATCAACTTGCAGTTGGTTATCCAAAGCTCTTTCAATACTGTTTTTAAAGTCCATTTAATTAGAGGTAGTGGTGTATCCTTTGGAAAGCCATGCTGCTCTGGAGCAATAATAGGAGCTAATGAGTTTGAGAGTCGATTATGAACCAACCGTTCATGTAACTTTGGAAAGCAGGAAAGTAAGGAAATAGGGTGATAATTGGAAACTGACGTACGATCACCAGTTTTAAAAATAGGCACGATATTAGCTGTTTTCCAAGGGTTAGGGAAAGTACCAGTACTCAAACTTAGATTGAAGAGAAGAGATAAAGGAAAACCAAGCGATGAGGCTAACGACTTTACAAATACGTTGGCAAACCATCCGACCCAGGGCTGATATTAAGATCAAGAGCATTGATCAAAGCTTCGACTTCAGATGCATCTGTACAAATAAAGAAAATTGAGACGGGAAGATGATTAGGTAAGACAACTGGATGCACAGCTAATACGGGAGAAGAAAAAGTTGAAGAGAAAAATTGGGCAAATGTGTCAGCAACTTCTTGAAGAGAGAAAACCTCTGCACCAGTTCAACGGACCTTACTAGGAATGGAAGAAGAGGATTTCAGCGACCAAATATAAGACCAAAATGGCTTTGTACTATTAGCCACAAGAGGGCTATCCAGACTACTGAAATAAGTCTTCAGAGCATATCTGATCTCTTTTTTGGTAAAAACACGCAGCCGGCTAAAATTACATCTTGCTTCAATAGTGCCGAATGTTTTAAAGACATGATGTGCCTTATCTTTTGCTTGTAGAGCACTAAGCACTCGCTTTGTAAACCAAGGCTTTTGATTTGCTTCACGGAATGTCGGAAGAGGCGTATAACAGCGGATAAGATAATAAATATATATGTAAAATTTATCCAAAGCAGCCTCACAATTTAGGCCTCTAAAGAAAACTAGCCAGTTGACTGAAAGTAATTCTGTATTAATAGCTTCATAATAAGCTTTAAAAAATTTAACTTTTGTAGTAGGATGAGGTTTGTTAAATTGAATTTCATTGACTATAAGATTTCTAGATAAAGGAGGATGGTGCCGATCAGGAGGAACATACGGATGAAAGGCTTGAGATACAGAGAAGTAGCTAACTGAACATTTGATAGAACAAGGTCAAGGAGACGACCATTCGGACTACGGATATGATTAAATTGAGAAAAGAAGCAATGAGATAGAAAAGATGACAGGGTTATAGAAAAAGCGTCAACTGACAATATAGAAGGAGTAGGATAGTTTTTCCACTCTATGTTCGTTAAGTTAAAATCCCCGCAAACCAATATTTTGGCGTGAGGGTGTCGCAAAACTAGATAAGACGATAGATCATTAAAAAACGTCTCATAAATAGTTAACGGCGAATTTCAGGGAATATAAATAGACAAAATCAAGAACACTGTATTATGCGGGAGAGAAATTTTGATAATAACATATTGTAAAGTAGAGAAAAATAGAAATCAGAACAAGGAGAACTAGGTAGAGCTTTGCTAACTGCAACCAAAACACCACCATCAGCCCTATTAGTAGCAATCAGGTCACGGTCACATCTATATACAATATGATCAGGTAACATTTCACTGCTCAAATTGTTTCCATTCAGCCAGGTCTCGGAGAAGCAAATAATAGAATCATTACTAACTTGATAAGAGATAAAGAGTTCATCAAGCCTGGTCCTTAATTCTCGTACATTTTGGTAAAAAATAGAGAAACGCACTTTATTAGGAGAAGCGAAGTCACATTGAACAGTATTAAGGTTTGAAAGAGATTCATTGAGTTTTGAAGAGCGTACAGTGGAAAAAACATTATGATTATCAGACTATTCATCAAGATTTCGTTCATTGCCCGACGAAAATTTCTTCGTCTCAATTCAAACGGCTTAACAAGAACACCAGCAGGCCAGTAATTTGAATTCAGGGCAATATCAGTATTTGCAGAAATCACCAATTTAAACGAGGCAACTACTTTGTCCGTTAAATTTTCCTTAGTCAACTTATGACAACTAAAGACTTTAACGGATGATCCAAACTTTTTGTTGACATAACGTTTTAGGTTCTCAACAGAAGTTTTGTACGCCACTCTAGATATGAGAGACGTTTGTGCTACTAATTGCAAAACATGCCTTTTAACGAAAGTAGCATTAGCAATTGAATGATAAATTTCGAAAAGAGATCATGTCTCACATTCTTCCAAATACAGTTTTTTTTTGCATTTTATTACTCTTTGTGCTTTTGCGGTTTTGTTAAGTAGGAGGACAGGTCAGGTTTCATATTGCAAAGGGAATAGAAATCATCTGAATACTGGTTAAGTTTCCAAAAGGTATTATCTACAAGTTCTGACCCCTTTTTGGAACTAACCACTACTTAGCTCAATACGGTGGGTGTACTTTGGTATACCCCACCTTCTTCCAGCCTTCTTCTATTCATCTTATTTTCCGTATGGTAGTCTCGCGGCATCATCATGTTTAGTTGCGTGTTGCTTACCAAAATAACAAGGTAATCTTACGTAAAAATGTAGCTCCAATAGGAATAATTAAATTAATTTAACGGATGTTCAGAAAAAAATATGCAGTAAGAAACGTACATCTTTACATACGTCATATGATAAAATATGCAAACAAAGATGTCTTGTAATAATTTTTATATACCTTTCAGCAATTTAAACCGACCTCTCTACAGTAAAATTACTTAAAGTTGGGACACGTTTCAATAGACCGTCCCCTTCAGTTCAAGTGGTCCGGGCAACCTTTGTTGCTGCTTGCAGGCCAGCTTTTTCGGTGAGGAATTTCAGTTATAGACCTTACACGAGTAGATTAAGCTTGGGTTCGTATATCAGGCACTGATAATATGCCTATTTTAAAATGCGTAAAATATACTTCGTTAAATTTAACTTTACTCTACTCTTTGCTTTCTTTACCAGCGTTTAACAAGTCAAAAGCAAAAACTCTTCAATACACGCGTTACCATAAAGCATACTGACGCCGTACCCAAAATAACCTACTCTAACTAAAATCTCAATAAAGGCACCGTGTGCCAAACCAATTAACTGAACTGATTAGACGCGGAATGTAAAAACGTTCCCTATAGACGTAGCACTACAGCCCCTCTTGGGCCTTCGCTTCCTGCAAATAGCGCCTCCAACTGTATTGGTCCGTCGAAATTCGAACAGCTGTCTTCGTCGACCGAGTCAGACCAGCGTTTCTTCGGTTTCCCTACCCCAACGAATACCTTTTTGGATATACGGTGTTCCTCCATACGATTCATGCATCCAGCATATTGCAGCCTCCGCAATCTGACAATCGTTGAGACCTTTTGCTTGAGAAAATTTGCTTGAGAAAATTTCATACAGCTCATGGTTCGCCTCAGGACCCGTCACTCAAAGGCGTTCAACATACTCGTATTTGCGGGTGCTTGAGTATGGGTCCATGTTTCACATCCATAGCATAACACAGGTCCTATCACAGATTTGTATACTTGGAGCTTTGTTTTCCTACGTATGCAGCTGGTTTTCCAGACCTTCAAAACTGATCAAAATATTTTATTTTCATTTGTGAGCTGTATTCTTCGGTGTATTTCATTTCTTTCATTACTAGTTCTCATTATTAAAGCTCTGACTTGCCACCTCACTTCCTCGCACCCGAGCCAACAAATCTTCTTTCAAAACTCCGACAATCGCATTTCATTTTATGACACAATTTCTTTCCTGTACAAAAGACTAATTTACTAACATCTTCTTTGCTCAGATCTAATCAATTAGTCGCTTACAGTTTTATTTTTTCGTCAAAATTCAATCTTACTTACTATCCTAATTGATGGATTTCGAAGGGGCGCCTCTGAATATCTGCATTTGTTTTTCTTTGAATCCAGTTTTTAATTTTGAACTCGTAGTTGCCAGCCGTCGTGACTGGTTTTCGATCCGAGAGATCCGTCCTTCTCGAGGTCTAAGATCAAAAAGAGGGCTCGAACAACTCCGCCAGCTTCCACTTCCCCGTCATTATAACCGCCATTTATTTTATAATTTGATCTTGATTCGCAACCCGCAAGCTCCACCAGTGGTCCTCAGAGTGGCTCCATTACTTCCAGTGGTGGCGTTCATGAGTCGCGTTTAGGCTACCACTCGGTGGGAATGTAATGCAGCCTTCCAGCTGTCAGCGGTGTTGGTTTGTTACGAGTTCTGGAATGTTGTGACGTGGAAGAAGAACAAATCGATTTCAAAGTAGTGGCTCGAAATGGATTGGCAATTCCTAGCAGTATAATGCTGCCTCCTCATCAATCAACGCTTTTGATGTATTTTAAAAGAGTTACTTCAAATCATCGATGTAATAGAAATCAGCTAGAAATATGAGTTCGCGAATTCGTTCAGTTTTTACGGTTTTATATATCGGCACTCAAAAAGTATGAACTTGACTCGGTCGGTCATTACTTTCATATTCATTCATTCTGTCATTCTTTTCGTTACTGTTACGATGGAAAGTCATGTTATTAATCGTTTTTCCACTCATACATCATACACTGATTGGGATTTTGGAATTGTAAACCCTAATGTGAGCATTTCATTTCATTTTTAGGGTTTTGAAAATAATTTTACAAAACCTTACTAAAATCGCCACCTGTCTGTCCGTCTGTCCGTCCGTCCGTGTGTCACAGCCCTTTTTCTCACAAACTACAATACCTAAGCTAGAGACATCAAATTTTGTATGCAGGTGTAAAGCGGTGCTCTCTTCAAAGTTCAAATACAAAAATTTTTAAAAGGTATATAAGGGGGGGTCTCCCCATATAGGGGAGTGGCCCCCGAAAAAAAAATTCATCAAAGGTAGCCGATATGGATATCAAATGAAAGGTCTTGATGAGAACTTTTCAAAACAAGTCTTAATTTGACACTTTTTGCTTCAAGGGACGCGCAGGGAGGGGAAATAAACGAATAATTTGTGTCCAAGACACCCGTCCCCCCCCCCCCCCCCCTTGATTGAACACCTGTGATCCGAAAAATTTATGGTGGTAGGTGCTTATGAGTAAAACAACAATAATTACCTCAGAAGTCGAAATTCACTCAACTCTGTTAATAATAGTACAGGGTTATCCATTTCGTGATAGGAAAGTATAACCCTGGCATTTGACATCTGTCAGAATTAACTGACACCCAAAGCGTGTTTTTTTAGTTGAAGGTTTGCCATCAAGAAATATGGATCGTTCAACAGTTGAAGAACGCGTTAAAATTATTAAATTTTATTATAAAAATGGTGATTCTGCTGTTTCAACATTTAAGGCCTTACGAGCCGATTACGGTCGACATTATCGACCTACACAGCAAACAATTTCGAACACAGGGAGAAAATTGGAAGAGACTGGATCGGCTATTGATATGGCAAGGCCTGTGCATCATCGCAATATTCGTTCTGCTGAAAATATCGCTGTCGTTGCTCAAAGTGTGGAGGAAGACACGAATTTGTCGATTCATCGACGTGCTCAACATTTGGGCTTGTCTTACGGCTCATTGTGGAGGATTTTGCATTTGAATTTGCATCTCCACCCGTACAAAATCCAACTCACTCAAGAACTTAAGCCTCAAGACGATACACAACGCAGAATGTATGCGAATTAGGTGATTGAACAACAAGCCATTGATAACGATTTTTCGAACAAAATTTTCTTTAGTGATGAGGCACATTTTTCGCTCAGTTGTTACGTAAATAAACAAAATTGCCCCATATGGGGCTGTCAAAATCCTCAGGTGATCGCAGAAAGGCCTTTGCATCTGGAAAAAGTGACCGTTTGGTGTGCATTATGGTCTGGTGGTGTTATTGGCCCGTATTTTTTTGAAAACGATGAAGGAAGAGCCATTTCAGTCAATTCTGACAGCTATGTTAACCGATTATTTTTGGAGAGAAATTGAAGATTATGATCTAAAGAACATGTGGTTCTCACAGGATGGAGCCACACAACACAGGCTAATCGAGCACTTTTGCAAGAGAAATTTCCAGGACGCGTAATTTCGAGATTGAGTGATGTCAATTGCCCGCAAGATCCTGCGACCTAACACCTTTGGATTTCTTTTTATGGAGCTATGCAAAAGATCGTGTTTGCGCGAACAATCCTTAAAATTTTAAGCAATTGAAAACCAATATTCGTGAAGTTATGACCGAGATATTGCCGGAAATGTGCCGAAAAGTCATTGAAAATTACCTCAAAAGGATTGAGGCTTGCAAGATGTCCCGTGGAGGAAATTTGAATGATGTTTTATTTCACGTATAATGGCAAAGTTCAGTATCTATATTGAATAAAAAATTTTGCTTCAATCTGGATATTTTATGTGTTTTCTTTAGCTTTACTTTCCTAAGGGTAAAATGGATATCCCTATATAATTTTCGAATTTCACATTTTCCTCAATTAAATCGCCTCTGTGCTCTTAAACTGAACAAAATTCGATATATACGTAGTCCTACTAAGGGTTCTTTAACTTTGTAAGTTTGATGAAAATCGAATGATATGCACGGAAGTTATAACCGTTTGAAATTTATCCAATTACAACAACAATAACACATGATTTTGGTATTTTATGGACTTTCCATCGAATCAGTCACTGCAGTTATGACTTGCTTCTCATGAAATTTTCAAATAAGGTCAATAATATTAATATTTTTGAGAATTCATGATTTGAGTGATTTTTGTCGGTTTGCAACAAAATGGCGACCGTTGAAAATAGAAAAACCATGAATTTTTTTGAACGTGCACATCTTTGACATATTTCTTGACGTTATTCACTGCTGGTGAGATTTCTGAGAAATTGGGTACAAAACTCTTCTGATATGAGCGTAGGTTTGTTTGCCCAACTTGTTTAAGCAAATTATTGATTTCTTCTATCACGTTAGTTAACATTTTTAATGAAGATTCAATCTCAGGTTCTAGATAAATAACGAGTTTCAATTTCTCATCTGACCTTAGATTTACAAATACATTACACATAATTTTTAAGGCTTGATGAAACTGAGACAAAAAGATTGGTACTCTTGTTCAAATATCTTTGATAGTTTCATGTTTTTGATAATTTATCGACCAAATATTACCTGAGAACACTAATCTTTGTTCATAAATAGTATATGAAATGCATCCATTGCGACCGCTTCAATTCATGCCTTCCAAACTTTACTTTCTCGTAGTCTGTTAAATATTTACCAACTTTTAGAAGCTGCTTAGATTGCAGGTTTAAGTTATATGATCTACAGGCATACGTGTATTAACTGCGTACTTGAAAGTAAGACCAAGCTCTTTGGTTGATTGCGGAAAAGGTGCTTCAGGTCTGGTTCAGTCAAAATGGCTTCCTTTATATTTGGGTCCGCAATGAGACGGGTGAAGATGCCAATGGAATGACGGGTGATAAACTTACTCTTAATTGTAATTAAAAACTATCCTTTAATTCGCAGCCAAATTCAACAGTACTCTAATTTTAAAAGATTAGACTGCTTTGGCTCGGGAAAATGTCAATAACAAATACTCAATATTGGAAGAACTACAAATCTAATTTCGGTTCCAAAAATAGTTCAAGAATCTAGCTCTTCCTTGGTTACCTATAACACAGCATAACTTTCCCTTGACAAAAATCTCTGGGTAAGGCCTATTGTTGCCAGAAGTTGCAACAATTGACTCCATGCAGGCACGCTTCAAGAGACGCCGGACGAAGAAATATCTCCAGGATCTTCGAAAACGATCCCAAAAAGGTCGTGCTAACAATTATCGCCCGCCTTTGCATTACTTTCGACGTAGTCCGGTAATCTGTTTGAGGTATTAGCACAGCTAAATGATACAGAAAACCCATGATGTTGGATGTTGGTATTAGTACGACATTAATTTTTTCGTTTCACTAGGATGGATGTTCATCGCCAGACAAGACTCCAAACCAGCCGGTAACCAATCAGGCGGTCTCATCAAATTAAGCTCATAAGACTGAACTGGCGGTCGACCATACTTAATTTCTAGCTCATGCCAAGTGTCCTCAATCCGGCGACAACTCCAGACGAGCTCACGAGTGGTCGCGAACTCATGTCCACCTAAATAGTCCTGCAACCTGAACCCCTATTTTTGAAAACTAGCTCTCGCCGATCCATGTCGCTAATGGGAGTCCTGAGTTGAAGAGTCATAGCCTCAAGGGATTCATAAAACTCAATAAATGGTTCATTGGATTCCCTCTTGCGGGCGAACAAATTTTCCCAAATATGAGCGTCATCAAGCCGAGATCCAAATCGTACCATGAACTCCACTTTAAGCTGCGTCCAACTCAAGTATCTATGCAGGTCACGAATCTGCCAGTACTTGTTTTCAGCAAATCCTTGCAAGAGAACATGAAAGTTTCGGACGAGTTCACATTCTGAGAGCCCATAGTCTCATGCCATAATGCTAGCACGGAACAAAAATTGGCGCGCATCCAAACCAATGGAGCCACCATCAAACTTGAAACCCCATTTGGTAATTCGTATGACCGTTCGATGAGTCTCAACTGTCTGATTACCATCCCGGAACGAAAGCTGAGACTGAGGATCTGGCAAATCTTGGGAGGAGCGTAGTGAAAAGCGAGTGAAATCATCATGCTCATGTTGCGTGTGTGGAAACATGGTGACAATTAAAAACAATGGAAATCCACTGCCCATCTAAATAATTAAAAAAAATTAAGATCAATGAACTGAGGGTTAAAACCGACAATTTGAATACGATAAATAAATTAAGAACTAACAGACGAACAAAAAAACGTTCCAATACAAATAAACCAGAAATTAAATAACAGACAGATGGACCGACAAATATATAAATCTATAAAATTTTCAAACTTACTAGCTAAAATAAAAATTCGGTATAATATACAATACTTTAAAATTAACCCAAACCAAAGCCTAACGAAAAAATCTGAACTAAACTCAATAATCAAACTCAACCTAAAATTACTCAAAACCAAAAGCTAACTAAACTGAACTCAATCTCAGTCATCAAAACTGAAGCTAACTGAAGCTAGTAAAAGCTAACAAAACCGTAAATCCAATTATCTAAAACTAATCTAAATCGAAACCCTTAATTAGCCTCAATAATCTATAACTAAACTAAACCTATATTCTCCCAAAAGATAAATCAAACAAATTACAAATAATAAAATGGGACGAAGGTTAAAATTTATAAAAGTCACAAAACAGACAAACCGCAACAGTACCTGGCATAGCAATGGAATCTGAAGGTGGACTCCACTCAAATTGTCACCACAAAGGGCCGACTATGAAACACTAAGGACTTCATAATGGCTCGGACTCCCAAGCTTAAACCAGAAAGAAGATAGAAGGGATAGAAGTGTTGGGTACAAGTCAAACTATCCCGTGCAGGGAGATCAAGCCAACGACTTGAAATTCGGTGGGCCCCTACCAATATTTACACTGCCACAGCATGACTGCTATCCTAGCCAGTGAGGACTATCAAACATAAATTCAGCACGATGGGCACCACTGCAACTGTGGCAAATCCCGTGATCAAAAATCTATTAACAAAAACATCCAAAAGCAAAACTAAACTCATAAACCGTCAATAAAAAGCTTCTTCTTCTTCTTAGCACTACAGCCCCTTTCGGGCCTTCGATTGCTGCAAACAGCGCCTCCAACTGTCTCGGTCCGTTGATCGCGTCATCCAATTCCGAAATCCGAACAGCGATGAACTGTCTTCGTCGACTGATAAAAAGCTAATAAAACTATAAATCCATTATTTGATGAATAACAAATATCATCATAACATTAAAAAGATATATGTATATTTCCCTGAAATGCACAGAGCACTATTCAAGTCAGGCCCTCCAGGTACTCAAACCCAACAAAACTGAAAAATTAAAATTTTTAATTGCTCTAAGCCCACAAAATCAAAACCTTCTACCTAGTTTTGGCACTATCTATTACAACCGCGGAAGCTACCGCAGTTGCAGACTTTAAATTTCAGCAGATGGGCGAGTGACCCGGGATGGCATACTGAGGCCAGCTAGCGCTCAGTCGTGTCGTGGAACTTCCCGGACACCCTCTGCTCGTGCTGAGCCACCCTACACATAAAAACGAACACGAAGAGATAAGGACGGGAAATGAGGAGGTCATTTTAAGAAATGAAAAATGTTTTTTTCCTTACACAGACATGGTCGTTTTATTTAACAAAAAAAAGAAAACTTATTTTTAAAAATTATCAAATTTTACGAGTGAAATTAATACAATGTTATCCATTTTGTGCTTGGGAAAGTGTTACCCTGCCATTTGACATCTGTCAGAATTAAAAGTCATCCAAAGCGTGTTTTTTTTTAGTTGAAGGTATGTCATTTAGAAATATGGATCGTTCAACAGTTGAAGAACGCGTTAAAATTATTAAATTTTATTATGAAAATGGTGATTCTGCTGTATCAACATTTAGGGCTTTACGAGCCGATTACGGTCAACATAATCGACCTACACAGCAAACAATTTCGAACGCAGTAAGAAAATTGGAAGAGACTGGATTGGTTATTGATATTGCAAGGCCTGTGCATCATCCCAACATTCGTTCTGCTGTAAATATCGGTGTCGTTGCTCAAAGTGTGGAGAAATACCCGAATTTGTCGATTCCTAGACATGCTCAACATTTGGACTTGTCTTATGGCTCCTTGTGGCGGGTTTTGCATTTGAATTTGCATCTCCATCCGTACAGAATTCAACACACTCAAGAACTCAAGCCTCAATAACATACACGACGCAGAATGCATACGAATTGGGTGATTGAACAACAAGCCATTAATAACGATTTTTCGAACAAAATTTTCTTTTGTGATGCGGCTCATTTTTCGCTCAGTGGTTACGTAAATAAACAGAATATTTAGTTAATTCTATATGAATGAAAATAATGTAATTTGATATAATGATAAAATAAAATAGAGTAAAACTCAAATTTATACACACTCCCTTTCTTGCAGATCTCCGAGCGTTCGGCGAAAGCCAAAAAAAAGCCTGGGGCCACTGAAAATTAAGATGGAAATGTCTGTAACTAAAAAATATAAAAAAAGCAAGTTAAACGGCCACTTTCATAAGCACCATCCACTATCTATCCGTTTCTTTTGTTTTTCACTTTTGTAACTCCTGCACTGGTTTGTCAAAAGACTAAACGCCTGGGTATTCACTGTTTTTTTCTTACTCCTTTATAATTCTTTTTTATTATAGGTTACGTTTATTTCATCAATATCGAAGCAGAAATCTCCTCCCAACACACTTTGAATTATGATTACGCCTCCATCGTACACTTGAACTTTCGTCCACTAAAACGTTATCCACTAACACCCAAATTAAAAACCTTTTCCCCAAAATCCAAGTTAGAATTCACTTCCAATTTCTAATTAAAAAAATCTTCTTTACACCGCAAAAGAACTTCTTCCCATCCCTCATTTGAATCTTAGTATTTTCCATGACAGTGAAAACAAGTGATATTATTTTCATCATTGTCACTTTCTGATGGAGAATTGAACTTTTTATTGGTTTTCTCTCTATTGTTTTTCTCAGGCGTTTTGGTTTTCTTATGCTTTTTTGCTCTTTTCCGTGCCTATTTTTCTTCTTGTTGTCTTCTGACAGTTTCTTTTTTTTCATTGTTTCTTCCAATTTATTTTTAAATGGGGAAGACGTTATGATAGCCGATTTTCCTTGTTTCCTTCGCACGCACGAAATTTTGCGAGTTGCAGGATAAGGCATCACTTGCTGAGGGCTAACAACAGAAAACACTGATTGCTCTGGTGGAGTAGTTGGCCTGTGGTCTATTTCTATGTTTCTCGTCCAAGTCAAGCATCTGGGCTCAGGATTCATAAAATTTACAAGCTCAGTGCTTGTAAATTTTTAGTTGTTGTGATAGAGGGTGTCAAAGCGACAACAGGCACGTGAGATGGCTTTACTTCAATATCAGATCGTGCTACAGCAACAGGCATGGTATCTATTAGCGGTTTATCAATAGTTTCTTTATCAAAATCTCAAACTGCCAAAATTTAAGTTATTGTTGTAGCCGTTACCATCTCAGGAACAACGATTGGTCAATTTAGCGCAGTAGCACGGTTGTTCGTTGTTGTTGTTTCAGACAATCCTTCATTGATGAATAATCTGTCTGTTTGTGGGATATCAGTCGTCACTGATGGATCAAAGTCACTGTCAGAAAAAACTGTTGGATCGTATGGCCAAATGCCACATTCCTTAAAGCCGTTCACTGCCGTTGCCATTGTAGAAGCCTGAATAAAAGCTTTACTAAAAATTTCTGCTCCTTGCCGGATAGTTACAAATCATCCCTGGCTTGCTGCGGAGCCAAGCTGTAATTTGTTGGTCGTAGTATGTACTCAAGGGTCTCATGTATGCTACATCCAGAGCTTGAAGTTGAGTTGTATACGGGGGGAAACATAAAATAATAACCCCATTGGTACGAGCTTCATTAATGAGGTCCAAGTATTGTTTGTGGGTGCTGTGGCCATCAAACAACAACAATATAGGTCGATCAACCGTGGCCCCAATAATTTATCACACTTCTTAAGCCAGCCAACGAATAATTCAGCTGTCATTCAACCAGAATCGCTGCAAACATCCCAAGCTCCAGGAGCAGCATTGAGCATTAACTGTGGGTCCATTCTCTTTCGTGGGAACACCAGCATTGGAGGAATGTATTGAACACTTGCACTAAAACATAGTTCCACAGTTATTGTCGTACCTCTCTCCGCAGAAGTTATAGATCCCACTTGTTTTCTACTTTTTCGTGCAATTATTTTTGACTTTGTTTTTGGTACCACTGAAACTTCTGTTTCATTACAATTATAAATTTTTTCTGGCGAAAGCTTATCCTCATCACAAACGTTGCCGAGGAAGATGAAAAATTGTTTAACAGCTTGTTTATTAAACCCAGCGGGACGTGAAGCTGAAGTGCTTTCTGGTTTTCGTATCAACAATTCTGGATGCCTGCTTAAAAACCGCCGCACCCAATCTTTGCCAGCTTCTTTTGTTTCAGAGTTGAAGAAATTTCGATTCCTACTTTTTACTGTCAGAGTGTTAGCCAAAGCCCTCAAATTGCTTGCTGTGAGCCCGTAAAGGCGACTCTCCATATCCATTATATAGTTGCAAAGCTCTTTCTCTTCATCATCAGTAAATGTTCGCTTTTTTGGGCCTAAAGGAACTTTAATTGAATTTGTAGTTGTAGTAGGATGTTCTAAGGCTGCACGAGCGTCTTTAACTTTTCGGTTAAGGATCGTTTGTGCCACAAAATATGTTTTTGCCGCTAATTTGTACCCCATTTTGCCAATCGAAGGCAAAATGGGGTACAAGTTTACATTTACCGCATTTTGCAAACTCTGTTCACTCCAGTTTCCCCTCTCCGACTTTCTTTTATAATTGTTCACCATCCTGTAACAAGATTAAAAACAAAGAAGCTATGAAGAACCATAAACTGTCATAAGGAAATGATTGAATTTCTTCGAGGGGCAACATGGGGTACTCCATACCCCATCTTGCCCTCCAATGCTTATTTGAATAAAATAACATGCCTTTAATGACCAACTCAGAATATGGCACAAACATGTTCTTCGCTGCTGACGTAATCACTGATAAACAAATATAACCCTCAGTTATTGGGTCTATAAGATAATTTAATTGTACAATAGTATTAGTTAAAGTATTGCCCATCTAAAGCTATGACCTTTTTCCATCTTTCAGGCATTTTGTGGATTCCATCCCAAAAGAATTGCGCCGACTTGGCAGCCAAGAATGAATCAAGCCAATTTTTGATATCCTGCTCTGATGTGAACCGTATTCCAGTGAGGGCGTTCTGCATCGATCGGAACAAATGGTTGTCGGAAGGGGCAAGGTCTGGGCTATAAGGCGGGTGGGGTAAAACTTCCCATCCACTGTTTTTCAAATAGTTCTTAACCGGAAAAGCAACGTGGGGCCGAGCGTTGTCATGATGGAAAATTATTGCCTCGTGTCTGGTCACATATTCTGGGCGTTTTTCGGCTACTGCTCTCTTCAAATGGATTCATTGTGTTCGGTAGCGTGCTCCATTGATGGTTTCACCCGGTTTTGGCAGTCATAATACAGCACGCCTTTCTGATCCCACCAAATACAGAACACTACCTTCGCGCCATGGATATTCGGTGTTGCCGTTGATTTGGCTGGTTGGCCGGATTTCACATATGATTTTTTGCGCTTGAGGCAGTCGTAATGGATCCATTTTTCATCACCAGTATCAATTTGATGCAAAAATAACTTCCTTTTGTTGCGTTCCAGTAGCATTTTGGACATGCAAAACCGTCTTTCGACGTCTCTCGGCTTGAGTTCATGTGGAGCCCAATTCCCTTGCTTTTGAATATATCTAGCTGCTTTTAAACGTTTTGAAATGGCTGCTTGAGTGACACCCAAAGACTTTGCGAGCTCTTCTTGTGTTTGGCAACAATCTTCATCGAGTAATGCTTGCAGTTCTTCATCTTCAAACTTTTTTGGCTGTACAGAACATTCATCGTCTTCCAAGCTAAAATCACCACTTTTAAATCGTGCAAACCTCTTTTGGCGGGTCTGCTCAGCTAAAGCATGTTCACCAAAATTTCCTACTAAAATACGATGACTTTTGGCAGCAGTTTTCTTCATATTAAAGTAATGAAGAAGAATTCGCCGCAAAATCACTTTTTCAGGAACAAAGTTCGACATATTTGAGTGAAAAAAAATTATTGTTGTTAACGCTTCAAATGAATGGCATGCACTGCAAAGATGAACAATGACAGTAGCTTTCCAACGCAGGCTCGGAATATTGGAACAATGTAATATTATACAAGTTATGCCATCTCTTAGTCAACCGAACGAATTAAGTTTTATACCCAATAGTTCTAGAAAACTAATATTGAGGTACAAAACACAATCCATGTGTAACGCAGAAATCACAACTAACTTGACAAAAACCGAGTTTTTGGCGCCAAAGCGAAAACGCATGCACTTATAAGCCGGCCACTGCGCTGACTGATGAGCAACATGACAGCGCATCATTGCAAGAGAGCGGCTGGGATTGATCGTTTGTGTGGCCGTTAAAACGCGCTACCCCGTCTTGCCCGCTACCCCAACAATGTGGGAAATATGCAAAGACAATCAGGTGCTGGCCGTTGTCATTTCTTCCATTATAGAGCCTATATCTTAACATAAATTCGTTACCCCATGAAATAGCTCATTGCAAGTTTTAGCGTTGAAATCATCCAGGATTGTTTTTGTGTCGTTTGTGGGCAACTAGCCGACTAGTTTCTCCAAAGGAAGTTAGAACGTTTCCTTTGTTTCAGTTGTGATGTTTACATTTATCAGCCAAATTTTGAAGAATTTTGATCCCACACATTCGTTCATTGACTGCCTTAAAATCGATAATATGTGATTTAAATTCCCTATCCACAATGAATGCCAATCCGAATTTTCACTTTCCAGTAGGCTTCGCACTTTTGAATAATGTGTGCGATATCATATCTTTAACATCACTTCCAGCCCAGTTCATTGCCTGGATTACCAGTATGCTTTTATATTAACAAGCATGTTGTAAAAAGTGTTTAGCAACGCCATGGATGTTCAGTGATCTGTTATCTCTGGATCCAGTTTGTTTTTTTAGGGCTGGGAGTCGGTTGCTCTAGATCCAATCCAATCCAAGGCCCTGTTGTAGATTTCGAAACAATGAAGGGTATTCCAGGGACTTGAAGTTAGCTCATGACGCAGCCGCCATACAGGCGGCATGGTTAACACTTTCGATTCTGTTGTAACGTGTGGTAGACTTCGCGTTCACTCTCTTACGTTACGTTTTTATAAACAGTAAAAGTTGCCGTTTATCATTATAAAGGAGATGTAAATAGAGTTTGGTAGTCTAGCAGAGCTATAGGTGTATTTGCAGTTGTCGGCATTTCTCGGTATATAATGTCCTACCGTTGGGGAGTCAGTAAATTCAATGGGATGCCACGAGGCCATTTACTACCCTCTTGTAGCCAGTACTAGGGTTAGAAGGTCACTTTTCTAGCAATCTCTCTATATCTTTACCTTCCACTAAAGGAGGGATCCCTACAACTTAATGCTACCTCAAGGTGTAGCAAAACGTGGCCTATCCCAAAGTAATGTGTCAAATAGTTCAAAGTTAGTTAAAAAGGTATTAAGTAGATATTCTAGATACCTTGTGAATCTAAAAGCCCCATACTCAGGGCATAAATAACCTTCACCTCTTTGCCACAAAAAAAAAGTTCAAATGGGGAAACAATGAGTAAATCCTTAAAAATTCATCAAGAAAGTAACAAGTAATCTCAAAGGGTTTAATATCCAAAACAATCGAAAATAAAAACAATCTCTAGTTTCAACTCCATGTGTTTTCAATAGGGTAAAAATATTTCTTAGCAATTTTCAGAGACTAAGTATACTCTTCAGTGAGTCACAAATGGAACCTAATATTTCGAAAAACGGCAATTTTAAAATGTAAATAATAGTGCTAGAAAATTGATCACCCTTTACTACCTTAGGAAAAAGCTTAAAATCAGAGCATAGTTGCACAGTACTGGGTTTCTATAACTTGTTGAACACACAAACGTATATGTACAAAAACTCAGTGTATGAAGACGTATCCAAATGTTTCTGCATTTCACAAATGGGGAGGATTCTCAAAGTTAGATGGATTAACTTTCTTGTCCACTTGTCAGTAGACTTAGGCCTTATAGTTTTCTGTTGCATTTTATCGTATAATTGAATTCTGTTAAATCTTGTAGAAATTCCATTTCTATTCCTTTTGCCGTAACACTATCAATTCGTCTTTGAAATAACGCTGAGATTTGTTTGTAAAGCGATGCAAGCGAAATTCATTTGGGAAGGATAAAGAGAAATGCATACGGAAAAATTCACAATTCATTGTGCATATATTTAGGATTATCAGTCCCTTTGAGGAAAATATTGAGCAGCTGATTCATCGAATCACTTGACTGCATACTAAATCAATGTTTCAACATAAAATTCTTGTATTCCGTTTTAGGACTACAGGTCCTTTTGGGTCTTCCACTGATAGTTTTTTTTTGCTTTAACACTACAGCACCCTTTGGGCCTTCAGCAAAAAATAGTTAGAGTAACTCATTACCTTGATTGTATATACATATTGGCACTCGAGAAGGTGATATGGCCATGTGTCTGTTCGCCCAGCTACAATATCTTCTGATTTTAAATCATTACCTATCATAACTGAACGAGCTTATAATCTATTCAAAGAATAACTCGAAACAATTCTCGTTCCACATGCGAATTCGAACCAGAGACTTCTGCTGTGTATTCTAACTGCTATACCATGCAAAAAAGCCTTGACATAAATTATTGAAATTACTAACGTTGTCCTTTAAGCATTTATTTTTTTAAGGGTTCTTACTCAGTATTTTTCACCTTGGCAGATATCATCCGTAGTTCAATTTGAGTAAATTTTGTGAAATCTGACTACCGACATAAGATATCAGATAAGAGGTATATGTTGAAAATATTAAGTGGTTGATCATTAAGAATGAGGAAAATCTTTAAAATTAGAACCACGTGCAACTGTCAAGTTTAGCAATATCAAATTTATCTGAAGTTTTTTCAATGCAAATCCAAAAATAATCCAAAATTTATTGGAGCAGGATAAAATGAATGTTGTTGACTCTTCATCATTTCAGATCTTTCATTTTACTTCAGCTATCAAAGCCTTTTCAGATTTTTCATTTAACAGAAATATGAAAGGAATGCGCAACAAAATCCATCATTTTCAACGGCTGTCGGATTGAGAAATTCATTTAAAAGTATCTCACAAAAAGCCTCAACAACGACTTAAATTTGAAAATATGTCGAGAGCAGGTTTCATATACATATAGCCTTATTCATCTCTTTTATTCGCATTCAGCAGATTTGCTTTGTACGATAATAGAAATATCAGCAGCAGTAATAACGGCGCAGTAGGTGTACATTTCAAAGAACATGAAGATAGATTGGTACACGATAAAGGACGATCTAAAATCCATACTTACATGCTCATATGCATGCCCACATTGGAAATATTTTCAGTCGTAGACAAAATATTCTTTCCATTTGAATTCCTTATTTTGTTATATTACCTCTGGTTGTAAGGATAAATCAATGTGGTGCCTTTTATTTAAGAGTTCATGGAATATTTCGAGTATATTGTTTGCAGATACGCTAGTAGACATTTACTGAAAATTCATGAATATATTGATGGAATCCTTTATTTTCAGATTTGTTGATGTTGGTGGAGGTTGAGAAAAGGTTTCTCATAATATAAATTGTGTATGCTCGGAGAAGGGATGTGATTTGTGACAAGTTCTATAAATGCTTGTTCTTTCCAGAAATAACATAAAGATTTTATTCAAATTAAACCTGTTACTTTCCAAAGATTTTTTGAGCGAAACTTACATGCATATTATTTAAAAATTTGTTGTTAAATTCAAAATTATACTTTTACTGAGTATGAATGGTATAAACAAATGCAATAGTGTATTACATTGTGAACAATAACTCATGAATTTATTATCATGCAAAAATTGTTTAATGAAACGATTATTATAATGCAAAGAAATGATGAGGATTGCTCTATTTTTTAGGCTTTCATAATTTGGAAGCACATACTCGTATATTTCCAACTCTGAAGAAGATAAAGGGGTATTTTTGTTATGTTGTATAATTTCTTTCCCACACCGTTTTTTGTTAAATAAAGAAGGTCAATCTTTTTTAAATTACTTTGTATAGTTTAAAAACGCATGTCCTTGATTCCCTATTGACAAAGCTGTAAGGAAAAGTTTATCTACCTCTCTACAGCTCTTGATTGAGATGAAGTTATTAGAATCACACTTTTGAATAAATAATTTAGACAGATCTTGAAGTTTGCAACTGACCACTTCCATTTTTGCTCTTCTTGATGAACTTTTACTGAGCTATCCACCAAGCGCCTCTCCTGTCAACCTGAGAACCTAGCCTGGAAACGTTTGATACATTTCTTTGAGCTAAGCCTCGTTTTGATACCTGCGGTGCGCCTTCAAGTTGTGGGATCCGTCCTTCAGCAGAAGGGCAGGCAGCCAGAGGGATTGGTAGAAAGTGATCCCCAACTCAGACATATTCAGCGGCTGTGAGCCATTTTTGACTTTTAGAACTGCCCCAACATTATGTGCTAGGTGGATGCACTTGTCAACCAATCTAAGCATCTCCTCAGTTAAACTATCCAAAGAGAGTTCTTTCGTTTCCTTGTAGAGATTCTGGCATAGCTTATCCCATTTTAAAGCATGAAAAAATGTGTGACAGGCATTATTTTCCTCTCCTTGAGCAAAACTTACAGTCGAGATACCAAATCTTACCAAACTTGTGCAAGTAAAACTGTCAACACCCATGCTCGCTCAAGAGCTGAGTCAAGCAGAAGTCAATCTTACTGTGCGTTCAATTGAACAGTGGTCTTAGATCAGATTCAAGGTACGCAGTTCCAGAACTGCTACCAATTAATGAGTGAGCCTTGTGTCTTTTTACAAGCACTGTCAACTTTATGTATTTGCTGAGACTCAGGTAGATAAAAGCTGTATACATAGCAAAACAAAGCTAAAAGTATACAAATCTGCGATAAGACCTGTGTTATGTTATGGGTGTGGAAACATGAACCCTAATTCACGCTTAATTTGCTCTATTCTTGAATATTGCCCTCTTCTTTAGTTACCCCTTTTCCTCGATTTGAAGTCCTGTTTCAACTAGAATCATCCAGTTGAAATACCATATTCCTTATTATTCATTTTTTTTTGCTTCTTTAAAGCGACGCCATACCCATCTTGATGAGTGTTTTTTGTACAGTCTTTGTCATAGCACACTAAATACTCGCCTGGTCAATAAAATTTCTATTCCACCCTACCTAGGGCCCCGTATGTTTTTGACATCCTTTTCACGCATAGTCAACAATGCTTTCAACTTCCTCTGCTTGAAATTGTTAAGAAGCATGCCAAACTGCAGCTTGAATATCTTGCTGCATCATATTTTCGTCTCTAAAAAAGGTTGCTTTCTCTCCTTGAATAATTTGTCTTTTAATAGTAATTTTTTGATTTTTAGATTTATATTTCTTTTATTATCTTACTTTTAGCTTTTTTTTCTATAATTGGATTTTTTTTTTTGGTAGGTAGAAGGCAAATAAATAAAAAAATAAAATCCTTCACTGATTCCTTACTATATTATCTACTAGATCTTACCAGCTGTAAGACTTACTAATGTTCACCATTTTACGAAGGAATTTTTGGGCCGTTTAATATGCCACTAATCAATTTCTTGCTCTGTTTCGTTTTCATTGCCATTGAGCTTGTAAAATTCCATTTGCTTTTTAGTGATTTTAAGTGACGGCTGGCAAACGAATAGCCTTTCCAAAAATGACTTTGGCTGGGGCTTCGCCCGTCGATGCGTGTTCAGAAGCTCTATACACCATTAAAAATAGTGGGATATGTCGGTCCCAGTCCCTTTGGTTCTCGTCAACCATTTTGGCAAGGTGTTTATTGAGCGTGCCGTTGAAACGTTCGACCATTCCATCGGATTGGGGATGCAGCGGTGTTGTCCTCGTTTTTCGTATTCCGAGCAGCTCGCACATTTCGCCAAAAACTAGTGACTCAAAGTTTCGGCCTTGATCCGAATGTAGTTCGCCAGGTACGCCGCACCTACTGACCCAATTTAACACTAGCTGTTCGGCTACAGTAGTTGCTTCCTGGTTGGGAATGGGGTAGACCTCGGGCCACTTGCTGAAATAATTGGCGACAACCAGTGTGTATCGATTTCCCCATTCAAATTCAGGAAAGGGTCCAGCGATGTCAACAGCAATCCTTGCAAATGGTACCCCCACGTTATAGGTTTGCATTTGTCCTCTCAGTCGTCGCTTTGGGCCTTTAACGGAAACGCAAACTGTGCATCTCCGAAACCAGTCCTCTACGTCTTCTCGAGCGTGGAGCCAGTAGAACCTTTCCCGCGATTTTGCTAAGGTCTTGTTAACACCAAGGTGGCCTCCCGAGGATCCTTCATGCATTTCCTTAATCACATCGTGGATTCGGTTTTTGGGTAGTAAAGTTTGCATCCTATAGGAGCTGCCATCTTTTCCCATTTCCGCTTGAGTACGCCACCCTCCACCTGAAGGGAGTTCCATTGTGCCCAATAGCTTTTCAGGGTTGCGCCATGCGTTGAAACGTCCTTCCACTCAGGTCGCCCAGTCGTCTTCTTCCATACGAGCAATGGTCCGATGTCTTCATCGGCTAGCTGGGCATTTCGAATCTCCCCCGATGACCAACCTTCATCGAATTCGGCCGTTATCAGTCGCAGATCAACGGGCGGTTCATTTTCCTCAATCCGTCGGCAATGCTTGCAGTTAGCTGGACATGGGCGACGAGATAGGGCGTCAGCATTTCCATGAATGCAGCCCTTTCGTTGAACAATTTTGTAGTCGTATGACTGCAATCTTTCGATCCATCTCGCAACTTGTCCCTCGGGGCTTTTGAAGTTAAGTAGCCATCTCAGCGATGCATGGTCCGTTCGAAGAACAAATTTCTGGCCATATAGGTACTTGTGGAACTGCGTGGTGGCCTCTGTTATAGCCAATAGTTCCTTCCTGGTCACACAGTAATTCCTCTCACTTTTTGAAAGAACTCGACTGTAATACGAGAGGACTCTTTCTTCGCCATTGATCTGCTGGGAGAGTACAGCTCCAATACCGCCGTTGCTTGCATCGGTGTCAACTACAAACATTTTTCCGGGTTTCGGATACGCCAGTACGGGTGATTCACACAGCTTTTCCTTCGGGGTCTCAAAGGCTGTCTGACATTGTTCATTCCAGACATATGGACGATTTTTCTCGGTTAGCTGATGGAGACACTTAGCTATTTTGGCAAAGTCTTTGACGAATCTTCGATAGTAGGTTGCCAGACCCAGGAAACTTCGTAGTTGGCGCTTGTTGTTTGGTGTTGGCCAGCTTTTCACGGCTTCAATTTTCTCAGGGTCTGTTTTGACCCCTTCTGCTGATACGACATGTCCCAGGTATTTTACTTCAGCTGCAAAAAGGGTACACTTGTCGGGACTAAGTTTCAAATTTGCCAGTTGCAGTCGGGAGAAAACCTCTTCTAAGTTCCGCACATGCTTTTTGAACGTTCTCCCGATGACGATGATGTCATCTAGGTACACCAAGCAGGTTTTCCAGGTTAGACCATGTAGCACGTATTCCATCAAGCGTTCGAAAGTGGCTGGAGCATTGCAAAGCCCAAACGGCATCACCACAAATTGCCACAATCCGGTCCCAACTGAAAATGCGGTCTTCTCTCGGTCCTTCTTGTCAATTTCTACCTGCCAGTAGCCACTCTTAAGATCGAGTGTAGAAAACCATTTTGCGTCGGTTAAAGTGTCCATGACGTCATCGATGCGTGGGAGCGGGTAACTATCTTTCTTAGTAACGTCGTTAAGCTGCCTATAGTCGACACAAAAACGAGTGCTACCATCCTATTTCTTTACTAGAACTACAGGCGCGGCCCATGGACTTACAGAAGGTTCAATAATGCCTTGTTTTTCCATGTCCGAGATCAACGCGCTCACTTCTCCTTGTTTGGCTATAGGGAGACGTCTTGGTGCTTGTCGAATCGGCCCCTGTGTATCTATGACGTGAGTTACCAAACTCGTTCATCCGGGCTTGTTGAGAAAATGTCACTATACTTGGTGACCAGATCAGAGGCTCGTTTGAATAGCTGCACCGGCAATTTGACTTGCTTCAATATTGCAGACGTGGATTCCCGAGCTTTGTCTGTGTCTTGCCTCCTTTTCCAATGATGGTTGTGAGTAGCTTCCAAAGAGGTGATGGTGGAAATAGGCTGGCAGCTGCCGATGACTTCTCCCGCTTTGATGCTCGTGATTGAGTCTGCGGTGTTAAGGACTCTAACCGGCACATATCCGTTCCTCAAAGATCTTACAAGGCTTCGTCCTACAATCAAACTGCGCAATGCGGATGTCTTCGTTGGCTCTATCAGATAAGATCGGTGGTCTCCAGAATCACCACCGAGCTTGGCCCATACAATGCTTTCGGAAGAATTCGGTACATCAGTGTCAGTACATACCACCACATTCATTTTGGGGATTTGGACGCTGGAATCCTCCATCAGTACTTCGACATTCTGCCATTTCAATACCCGTTTGCCCAAGTCCAACGTGATTCCATGTGGTCGCAGAAAATCCATTCCGAGAATGCAGTCATCCATAATGTTCGCGACCAGAAAATTATGTCGGAACACAAGGTCTCCCAACTGTATCTGAAGGTTGACCTCTCCATGAACAGGTGCAGTTTCTCCCGTAGCTGCCCGTAGTGAGAAAATTCTGCCCTTGTGAAGTTGTTGCTGTCGCACTAGGTCTGGTCGGATAATCGATCGGGTTGCACCAGTGTCGATTGTTATGGTGCAGTGTTCTCCGTCAATTTGACCCGGAAGGCATAAGTCCGCTTCTCCACGATGTAGTCTTGACACGGTGATGGTGGTGCTGGGGACGTCGATCCTCCTAGCCAACCTCTGCCCCACGAAGTTGGCTTTTACATGTTTCCCGACCCCTCTGTTTGAAGGGCTTCCATTCTGGGCTCCTGACTCGGTCTGGATCTCCTCCTGGCTGCACACCCTGGACAATAGCTCGGTTTTCTTCGCTTCTTGCAGTCTCTTTGCAAGTGCCCTTCTCTCCGCAATTCCAGCATCTAGGCGCACCATTTACATGCGGGTCTCGCTCAATTTCCACGCGTTCACACCTGCACTCGTCTGTCACTACCTCACGAACCCGGGCAGTGGTACGAGTCACATTTTTCGCTGCCTCAAAGTTCAGACTGTAAGCCAATGCGTCCTTAGCCGTTTGCTTTTGAGCTGAACGCACGGCTTGTTGCAATTTCGGGTCCTTTAGTGCGCTGATGAATGCTTCTGTCGCTGCATCATCTCGATGTTCTGGGTCGTATGCTGGGTAAGCCAAAAGTGCTAGTCGCTCAATGTCTTGGGCTAGTTGCTGCAAGGTTTCACCAGTCTTCTGCACCCGATGCCTTAGCTGTGACCGATAAATCTGCTTTAGATGATTGTCTCCATAACGCATGTCGAGCGCATTCATTATAGCATTCGGGTTTGAGTGTAATTCAACGGGGATCGTCTGCAACAGCTCGGCAGCTGGGCCTCTTAGAGCAAGAATCAATGCAGTTGCTCGTTCCTGCTCATTCCAGTGATTTATGCGAGCGGCTGCTTCAAACTGGATTTTGTAAATAGTCCAGACCGTTTGCCCGTCGAATATTGGTACTTGCGCATTTCTAGATGAGCTTTGCGCTGCGGTTATAAGTGGGGCTGGTGAGGCGGTTACTACTGCCTTCGCTGCTTCCAAGTCCTTTTTCACTTTTTCCATCTCATGGTTGATTCTCTCCTCGACCTGGCTGATCTCAAGGTTGATTCTGTCCTCGACCTGGTATACCTTTTCCTCGACGCATTTAATTTGGCTGTTGAGACTACTGAGCTCCGCTTTTATTTTGGTTGACTGTTTTTGCAAATCTGCCTTGATTTCAATTGCTTGTTGGTCCATTTTTGCTGATTGTTCATTTAGCTTCGCAGCTAAACTGGATGTCTGTTCATTTAGCTGCGCTGATTGTTCATTTAGCTTCGTAGTTAAATTGGACGACTGTTGTCGCTGCTCTTGCTGCATCAGCGTTAACATTTGCATCAGCGAATTTTCTGGTTCCTTTGGTTTTTTTGTTTCTGCTTCACCACCTTCTGCGCCTTTTTCTACATCTGAGGGCTCACCCGAATCCAGATACGCGCCTTCCGATTCAATTGCGTCACGCAAGCGTGCAATCAGTGTGGCCTTTGTACGTTGCGTAGCCAGGTTTCGCTGTTCCAACTCTTCCTTAAGCTCCGACATGGTCAATTCATTAATTTTTAAGTTTAAGCTTCGTGGCATTTTTAATGTTCCTTTAAATTTTCCTATTGTGCACTATAAAAATGTTCAAATATTCACTTTCAAAATTTTTCTATCCCACTTCTGACACCACTGTCGCGTGTTATTGGTTCGCGGCCTTTATATATATATATATATGTATATAGATATTTATATATATATATATATATATATATATATATATATATATATATATATATATATATATATATATATATATATATATATATAGTATGTATACCGAGCTCTTAAGGCAAATGTCGCGTTGGGTAGGGTTTCATCAGAGTCCATAAGGCGGAATGTCAGCATATCATCACGGCTCAACACGACTTGCTTTTCCCACGGATCAGTTTGAGGTATGCTAGATTTGATTGCTTTAGTACTGAAGCCTCTTTTAACAAGTACGTGGCCATCTGCATTCACAATAACGTCCTCGAATGCGTTTAGCTTAGCTTGGAAAGATGATATCGGTTCATTTGAGGTTAGGTATACACTAAATAATGCATACGTTGAACATATAACCCACACAAAATCATCCTCTCGTACATGGCTACCCACTAGGAAATCAGCACTGTTCCGAACCCAGATGGTAGCAATGTCAGTTTTGTCAGGCTATTATGATAACGAACTTTTTTCATTGCCTTGCTCACTAAGCAGAAAAAGTTGGCGTTCATGTCCATTGCAAATTGCTCAAGCAGGATTTGGAAAGTTGCATTGGAGTGTAGGTTTGCCTGCAAGAAACGAGTTATTTTTACTTAGCTAGGGCTTTCTGAAAAGCCAATAATTTTTTGATCTCAAGATGTACTTGTAATCTAGTCTTAGATCAACATCCTTGCAAGGCATACAGTGAGCCCCCTTCATATAATTTTCTTTTAGGTCCCATGTCCCATATTTGAGCATACGGAACTCCTGTCGAGTTCATTGCATCCATGTATAGTATTGCCATAACCAAGGCATTTAAAGCATTAAAAATATGCTGCTCTTTGCCAAAGACTACCCGCCTGATTCTTTCTTCCCCATTACTCAGATATTGTTTGGCTTCCATCTCCATCAGGTCGGTGATAGTCATACGAGATTCTTTATTTTTTTCTGTTGTCAGCCTCCTTTTGACATTGCTTGCGCTTGGAAATTTTTTCGATGACCTCCTCTTCCTCAGCCAGGTCTATGACGTAGTTAATGCTTCTGGTTTTGATCATTGTCATCAGTTTGAATAAGACCACAATAGCCTTTTTGCCGAGAACTTTCTTGACTCTTATTGGCTTCTGCTCAAAATCCAATTTTAAGTCTCCGCTGATTTCCCACAATCTGCATGTGATCAGTGACCTTTGATTTTCATGAGTAGTGCCTACCACAGGAGTTTTTTTCGAGAAAAAATACCTCAAATACGCAAAATGTCACACTTAACGAATACAATATCGTAAATGTGGGTAAGTTTGTATATTAAGGCGCTAAAATAATGAAAACTCGTAATGAGAGAGATGAAACACGCCGAAAAATACAGCTTGCAAATAAAATATTTTATTCAGTTTTAACGATCTTGAAGACCAGCTTCATGGACAGGAAAACAAAACTCCAAGTATACAAATCTGTGATAAGACCTGTGTTATGCTCTATGTCAAAAACATGGACCCTAACTGAAGCACCTGCAAAAATATTGGACACCTTCGAAAGACGAGTCCAGAGGTGAATAATGGGAGCAAAGCAAGACGGCGACCAAAAGCAAATTTGGTGCAGGAGCTGTATACAATTTTTGACAAGCCGGAGGTCTCAACTATTGTAAGACTGTGGAAACAACAATGGGCTGACCACGTGAATCGTATCGATGAACAAAGGATCCTCGAAAAGGTGTTTGTTCGGAAAACTGAAGAGTTGAGGCTGTTGGGGAAACCGACCAAACGCTAGTCTGACTCAGTCGACGAAGGCAGTTAATCGCTGTTTGGATTTAGAAATTATAAGACACAGTCGATAGAACAAGACAGTTGGAGGCACTTGTTGCATGAAGTAAAGGCCCAAGAGGGGCTGTTGTGCTACAAAGAAGGAAAAAAGAGCATGTTAGTTAAATTGAATCAACGTATCATATACCATTATATATTAAAATTTTGGTTAAACATTTATCAATACTACCCTTTTTAGGGTTTTGTAAAATAATTTTACAAAACCCTTCTAAAATCGCGTCCTGTCTGTCCGTCTGTCTGTCCGTCCGTCCGTCCGTCCGTCCGTCCGTCCGTGTGTCACAGCAGTTTTTCTCGGAAACTACTTAAGCTAGAAACATCAAATTTTGTATGTAGGTGTAAAGTGGTGTTCTCTTCAAAGTTCAACTACAAAAAATTTTTATAAGGTATTCAAGGGGGGTCTCCCCGTATAGGGGAGTGAACCCCCGAAAAAAAAATTTCGTTGAAAGTAGCCGATATGGGTATCAAATGAAAGGTCTTGATGAGAACTTTTCAAAACAGGTCTTAGTTTGGCAAAGTTCGCTTTGGGGAGCGCACAGGGAGGGGAATACACGAAAAATTTGTGTCCCCCCCCCCCCCTCGCGATTGGACACTTGTGATCCGAAAAAATTGAAAAAAATCTGGAATGTAGGCCTTGGTGAGTACAACAACAAATACGTGAGGAGTCGCAATTCACCCAACTTTGTTAGTAATAGTATGATTTATCGATTTTATGTTTTCTTGAATAAAATCTTAACGGTACCCTTAAATTCAATGAAATTCAGTACGCAGATGAATATTTATAAGACCAATCTATCTATCAATCTATTTAGTGAAGTTATAGCGGTTTGAATTTTCCTGTATTACTATAGAACAATATGCGCTGCATTTATTACTATGGCAATATATGGCTATGGAACAACATGCGCTTTTTACCGACTCAGACACTACAGTTTTGCTAGGATTTGCATGAAAATTTCAGGAATGATAGGTGTCATGTATATCTTTGATAATCGGTTCAGCTAGTGGTATCAGTAATCGTAAAACAAAATAGTGGCTGTTTGAAATGCGAAGATTGGATAATTTTGAGTTATTTTTTCCCAACTTCAACGTTTAAGGTGCATGCTTTGAACACTTGATTCAATTTAATGAATGACTGAAGATGAGTACCTACAATAAATGCTTATAAGTGTAACAAGTCAAGGAGGCGGGAGAGAGCTCCTAGCAAAGGGGCTTTGTAACCATTCTAGGATTCGAAAAAATTGGCCATGAATCGATGATGACAGTACAGGAGAATGGCCCGTGAAAAGAAATTCATCAAACGTAGCCAATATGAGTATGAAATGAACGTTTTCATGGGAGCTTTTGAAAACAGTTCTTAAACTGTCAGTTTTTGCTTCAGTGGGGGCACAGGGGGGGAAATACATGAAAAATGTGTTTCCTCCGTCGCGAATGAACATCTAAAATAATTATCAAGGGAGATATTTATGAGTATAACAATAACAAAAAGCTCAGAAGTCGAAATTCGTTCAACTTTGTTAATAATCGCATGATCTTCGTATTTCATATTTCCTCCAATAAAATCGTCTTTGACATGTATCTTGATTTGATTCGATCTGGTGACTGCACTTTGTGAATTGAATACAAAACCCTTCTGACATGAGCGTAGGTCTGTTTACCCAACTTGTTTTCGTGTGTTTTCTGTGTTATATCTCATTTACTCTCCAAAACGTGATTGGACATAAAGGGTGGTCCAACGATAATGCACGATATTAATTGTGACTCATACATTAACGTCACAACAATAAGACCAACATGCAATACATCTGCACTTTAAGTCAATGATGTGAAGCTGATTCCTGATTTATCCGTTAATCTTTTATCTATTGGTCAAATCGTGACACAAGTTCAAACCGTAGAGTTCAACAAAGAATGTGTCAAAATTACAAACTCAAAAAAAGTAACTACAACAGGCGCAAAGGTTAATGACTTGTTTAAATTGGATACAAAATCGTCAAAGAATGTTGCATTTGCGTGTAGTTCAAAATACACTAAAGGCGTTTGCCATCGTGAAACTGGCCACCTAAACTAAAAAAGTTTAGACAAACTATGCAGTGGACTAGCAACTTGAATATATTTCATCAACAAAATTGACAAAGACTGCAAGGTGCGCGCCATTGACGAACAAAAAAGGTTGCCATTCACTAAGTGCAGCAGCAGAGCTAATGAGCTACTTGAATTAGAATACACTGACACATGTGGACCTATGGAACAAAGTTGATTGGTGTGAGTCGTTATTTTACCACATCTGTTGATGAAAAATCGAGGAAAATTTTTTTATACTTCCTAAAAATAAAAATGGATTGAGAAGTACTGTCAATTTTTCAAGACTTCATGACGTTCGCTGAAAAGCAAAGTGGTCACAAGCTCAAAATTCTACGCTCTGATAACGGCAAGAAGTTCATGAACCGCAAATTTTAAGCAACACTACAGAAAAATGGGATTCATCACCAAACCATCAATATGCACACGCCAGAGCAGAATGGCTTGGCCGACAACACTTCAGGTAGAAGCAGTTGCAAAACACCAGTTCAAGCCTGGAGGCAAAAAGTACTTGACTTTGCGCATATTAGAGTCTTTGGAGTAGCGGCCATGGCACATATTCCGAAAAACAACCGGAAAAAATGGGATCCAAAATCCAACGAATGTATTTTGGTTGGATATGATGAAAACTGCAAAGGCTACTACCCTTACAACCCAGTTGAAAATTGTATTTTTAAAAGCCAAGATGAATACTTTTGTACAGGGTTTTCCAATACGAGGTGTTATTTTGATATTAAAAGAAAAATATCATTTTTTAATACGAATGATCAGATGTTTACTGCATTATAAAGAAAAAGATATGCCGTTAAGAGTGAAAAATAACATTAAGCAAATGACCGCCTCAACCACGCTTACAGCGCCATATCCTTTTCATGAAATTTTCCATAACCAAGTCGCAAAGTGGCTGCCCTATGTCCTCGATAGCCTCACAAATTCCATCTTTGAGGTCTTGAATCGACGCTGGGCTGTTGACGTGACCTTTTTTTTCACGTGGCCTCAAAGGAAGAAGTCGCAACGTGTTAAAGCACCAGATCTTGCTGGCCAATTGTGATCACCTCTTCGAGAGATAACACGGTCCGGAAATGTGTCCCGCAAAAGATCAATGGTTTCGTTGCCTTTGTACCACGTAGCGCCATCTTGTTGAAAGTAAACGTTGTCCAGATCAATACCATCCAATTTCGGCCATGAAAAATCATTAATCATCTCTCAATAGCGCAATTCATTCAACGTAACTGGTGCTCCAGCCTCATTTTCGAAAAAGTAAGGTGAAAGGTCCAATGACTCCGCTGGACCATAAACTGCACCAAACAGTCACACGTTGAGGATAGAGAGGCTTTTCAACAATAATTTTTGGGGTTTCCGAGCCCCAGATGCGACAATTTTGCTTGTTGACGAAGCCACCGATGATCGACTGGCTTGACTTTTTATGTTAACTGAACTTTATAAGCCTTAAGAACCAAATCTTTATGCAAAATACAGTGTAATGACGTTTGTGGAATGCTTAATTCCAAAGAACGACGATGAATGGACAAACCTGGGTTTTCTTCAACACTTTCGGTTACAGCAGCAATATTCTCGGCTGTTCTTGAAAAACGTGCAGGGGTTTTATTCTTCACATCACTAAGTTGTCCCAACAGCTCGAATTTTTCCACCGATTTCTGTATTGCGGTCCGACAAGGTGCTTCACGACGACCCAAAAATGTCCGAGTTTGATGAACGTCTCTGCCAAATTTTCACTATTTTTATAGTGAATTTTAATAATTTCAATGCATCGTTGAGGCATGTTTTGTTCCATTTTTATAAATGGTGTAGTTTTTGCTTGTCAAATGTCAAAAAATGACAGCTTCAAAGGTGACATCTACTGTAATAGCGGGCTATTCAAAATAACACCTCTTATTGGAAAACCCATTAATAAAGACATGTTTCTGCGTCCGTAACATTTAAGAAGTCAACAATAAGTAACAAAGTTGAGCTCATCTACCCAGACAAAATGCAACCAGCTGAGATCAGCAACCAAAGTGAATTTGAAAACAATCACAATGATCTGGTCAAAGATAAGTTATAAGCAACGAAGAAGAAGATGCAATACACAAAGACAGTTTTTAAGATGCAGTTGCATCAATTGATTCAGATTCTTTGGCACTTCTTCACCAATCCAACTCTATATTAACCCACTGCACCAGCAATTGTTGTATTGAGGCGCAGCAAAAAAGAACGCAAGACTCCAGGCAATGTACAGATTTTTTACTAAGAAAAGCTTATCCTTCATCTTTTTTCTTTCCTTAAGATGAAATGGAAACGTTTCAAGGATTCTCAGTATCTGCATCGTATTAAAATTACTTTCAAGATGACCCGGCGATGCCAGAAGAAGCATTATCCAGACCTTATGTGAACCAATGGAAGCAAACTATAGAAGAAGAGGTGCAGTAACTACTCGCAAATGATACATGGACACTTCAAGCCTTATCAAACAATCAAATAGTGGTAAAATCTAAATGGGTCTTCCGTACAAAACGTAATTTCACCGGACAAATCAATCGTCACAAGGCCAGGTTGGTCATAAAAGGATACTTGTAGTGAAAGGGGGTTAACAATGCGGACACATACTCTCCTATTGTCCGACACAATTCCTTGCGATGTCTGTTCACAATTGCAGCTCAATTAGACTTCAAGGTGGTACATTCCGCTTTTCTTTAAGGAAACCTTTTGGAAGAAATTTTTATGGCACAGCCTGCGTAAAATCAGATTCGAGAAAAACCATGGATGATATGTTGTTTACAAGTAAAGTAGGCCTACTATGGACTAAAGCAGTCCAGTAGGATCTGGAATCAAGAGCTGGACAAAACAATCAAATCATTTGGATTATAAAGATCTAAGCCATGGATGTATGTCAAAGCTAACAACGGAAATATAAGTATCATAGCGGTATACATTGATGATTTTTTGCTCTTCTCAAATAACAGCCAGTGGCTTGATTAAAGTGCAACTCCATCAAAAATTCAAAATGAAAGAGCTTGGAATAGCGAAACAAATCCTTGGAATGCGTATAAAAATATCTGATTGTTTAATTATTGTACAATTTATCAAAAGCAATATATTGAGAAAGTTCTACAAAAGTTAGGGATGGAAAAGACCAAAAAAAAAACTAAAGATGTTGCATCTGAAATAAAAGATATTGAATTTATGAAGAATGCTCCATACCAAAAGGCAATTGGTTGTCTATATATTCGGCACAATGTACAGGCCTGACATATGTATGCTACGTTGTAAACCTACTAAGTCGATTCAGTTCCAGTCCTGGACCACGATATTGGAATGTTGTGAAGCATTTACTTCGCTGCGTGGTACATTTTTAATGAAACTAAACTTCGGTAATAATGGTAACAACAATATATGGTTACACCGATGTTGATTGGGCAGCGAACACTGATGATCGTAGGTCAACCACTAGATTCCTTAAGGAGGAGCGATATCTTGAAGATCCAAAAGACAGCATACTGTGACGCTTTCGTCGTATAAAGCTGAAAAAATGGTGCTCTCAGCTACTTTGCAAGAGGCGCTGTGGTAGGACAGACTCGTCACTCAACTTGATCAAAAGAAGCGGCCACTTTAAATCCTGTGTGCAACCAAAGCACACTTGCGATCACCTCAAATGCAGGGTTCTATCCTAGAACCAAGCATATTGACATAAGTCATTTCATCATACAGGATGTACTCAACCAGAATCAAATAAAAGTCGATTACATAAGCACCACTGAGCAAATTTCAGATGTTCTTACAAAATCCCTGGGCAAGACCAAACATGCACAATTAAAAGAAGCAATGGGAGTGCAACAAGAATCATCGCCCTAAGGAGAAGTGTAAGAGTGATCCTATGATCCGAATGTTCATTGTTACACTGTTATTTATCTTTTATGTACTTCATAATCTATTTTTAAAAAAATGAAACTTCTTTCATAGTCACCAAGTCGACCAAACGTATTTTCCTTCTTCTCTGCTAATAGTAATATAACGGATTGTTAGAGCAGTTTGAATAAATTGTAGGTGCCTTCATTTGAGACTGCAACAAAAAAAGGTCAAAGAATACCTCCATTTCCTACAAACTTGTTTTTCTGAAACTCTTTACCCGGCAATATCTCGTAATCGGACACGATAGTGACAGCAAATTTTCCTATTTTCATCTGTGCAGCTAACAATTAAATGCATTATTTTCAGAGACAAATCGAAAATCACTTTTGGAGTTTTACAGTTTTTCAAATCATTAGCCACATCCATTAAAGACCAATCAAAATAAAAGTCTTATTTTTTTGCAGTATCTTCATTGTAAATACAAATTAGTTGTCTCATCTATCCAAATTGAAAAATTCATTTGGTAAAATCCTCTGAACCAGAAGATGATGATGATAATTAACCTGTGTAGTGAGCAATAGATATACAAATGTCCGTAAAGGACTGCAGCGATGGTCTGTTGCCTCGACGAAAGAAGATGTTAAGATTCGCCGAGAATGGCCTTATCTGAGGACGCGTGAATGCGCTGGCAGGCTAGCGTTGCTATGTCGTGGGATGGTTTCATTCCCACAGCACAAGGACCCACTGCAAAAAAGTTTCACATTCATGAATTCTCGGGTCTCAAAAAAAGGTCGACCGAAGTCGAAAAATGGAGGTAACTACCTGAGGGTGGAAATTGCTTGTTCAGAGAACAAGTTGAAACGGGTAAAAACAGACGGACTTGTGGAGACTTCGTCGTTACCCGACGATTCTCGTGACCCTTAAATAAGAGCGGGACAACCGGATGGATGTGGTGCCTCCTCGCACCCGCCCAACCGGATCAAGATACAAATGTTGATGTGGCCATATATTTCTTTCCCGTTTGAGCAGAAAACTCATACAAACATACCTTGCATGAGCCTTACCATCAATGAGAAATATAGATGTGACCGATTTATCTCATAGAATTATATGATCGGATTACATAACCGTATGCCATAAAAAGGGCACGCGAGCGGAAGGCCACTCAACCTGGCAAGAGCCCCTGAAACTAAGAACAGGTGGAGCGCGCCCGATGGCTACCCCATTTTTTCGAAAAAAAAAACTTTCCAACGTGGTGGGTCCCATTCCCGGTCAGAGGGAACAAAATAGAAAGACCAACGGTATTATTTTAATTCATCATTTTCATCTATTTATTATTTCGTTTCGTTTCGCTTTCATTTGCGGGAAGAAAAGAAATTGATGGAAGATTTGACATTATAAACACAAGGCAAGAATTTACGAATATTTAATCTTTATTAAAAAAAAAATAGAAAAAAATTAATTAATTCATCCTTAATAACATTTTTTAAAGTATTTCATTATTTTTATCCAAAATTTACTGTAATTGCATTTCGCTTTCATTCGCGAGAAGAAGAGAAATTGATGAAGGATTTTTCTGTATGAACACGATGCAAGGATGTGCGAGTCTTAAATATTTATTAAAAGCATAAAAAAATGTATATTTATCAGGAACAATCGAATTTAAATTATTATCAAAAGGAATAATTTTTATAGTAAAAATATCGACAAGTAAAAAAAATAATTAAACTCACCCATTCTGCTCCGACGAGCGCTCGTAGTTGGGGCGGGTGAGACCTGTAACTTAATGAAGCGGTAATTATATTAATCATTTAGCTTTTCCCCTTCGTTTTCTTTTGCTTCACAAAACCTTCGTTTTCTTTTTCTTCACTAAACACGCGTCGCTTTCTTTGCAAATAGTTAAGCTCGGCGTGGCGGGGCGGAAGAAAGCTTGCTGATGTAAAGGATGATGTTAATTGTCTTCATTAGTTTTGCATTTAACAAGTCGCTAAACAATTCGGTATTTCCTCCATGAAGTGTAGGATTCCTGGCTAAGTTGACTCGTTTTGGCTCTACTCTATTTATTCCCAGTCGAATACACTTTCCCTTTTTAGGGTTTTGTACTAAAATACAAAACCCTATTGCAATCACGACCTGTGTCCGTCTGTCCGTCCGTCCGTCCGTCCGTCCGTCCGTCCGTCCGTCTGTATGTCACAGCACTTTTTCTCCGAAACTATAGAGGCTACAGCCATGAAACTTTGTGGAAAGGTCAGAAGTGGTGACCTCTTGAAAGTTCAAGGGTGAAAAAATTTTCCGAAGGGGTTTAAGGGGGGTCTCCCCATATAGGGAGTTGACACCTCAAAAAAAAATTGTCACCAATGGTAGTCGAGTTGGGTGTCATTGGAAAGGTCTCAATGAGATCTTTTGAAAACAGGTCTTAAAATTGCCTTATGAGTACCGAGGGGGGCAGGGGAAGGGGAAATGTACGAGCTTTTCGCGTACCCCCCCCCCCCTCGCGATTGGACACCTTCCATCCGAAAAACCTGAAAAATGTGTTTTCTCCCTCGCGAATGGACACCCGTGATCTAAACAAATCTGAAAAAATTATCAAGCAAGATATTTATGGGTATAATTTTAACAAATACCTCAGAGTTAAAAAATTCTTTCAACTTAGTTAATAATAGTATGATCCTCGAACATGACGTGTTTCTTAATTTTATTCGTTGCTGGTTACGGCATTTTGTAAGTTGAGTACAAAACCCTTCTGACATGAGCATAGGTCTGTCTACCCAACTTGTTTATCCTTAATGCCCCGAATTTTCCACTAAATATGTCTAAAACTTTTTAGCACTATTAAAATTGTGTTTATATTGATTTCCCCTTCGTGATTTGCTTATAACTCTTTTATTTAACCAGCCGAAATGCGATCATCACCAAATTAGCTTTACAGAACAATGAACATTTTCCCTAAGTGCGGCGCATTCACTTTCATATCATTTTATTTTGATACATCCTAAACACTTATAACGAGACACGTCCAAAAATTAAGTGTACTCAATTGATGTAGGGTTCAAACAAAATTTAATTAAACAAAAACATACTTGGTTACACTTGTACATTTGTAAGTTATTTTTCGACGTAGTCACGCGCGAATTTCGCACTATGCGGTTGATATGATCGACATTTTTCGCGAGAGATGCTACTGCGTCAAAAGTTTTCATACACTAACCTCGGGTTGATCTCGTTTTGAAGAGAGGGGTCAGGCTACGCGGCAGTGTTGCCAACATGTCGAAAAAGTATTCCGTACAACTGTGAGTGTACCAGTACACTAACTTTCGGGACGTGCCTCGTACAACTTTCACAACTAAAGATGTAATTCCAGTGTCAGGCGTAATGGATAGACTCAGTAATTTTCACGTTATTAGTGAATTGTCATGCGGGATTTGAACTTTCATGGTTCACTAAAATTTTATTTTTTTTATATATTTCTCACTTTAACCCCTTCAGACTATCGTTTCAAGTAATGCAATCTTAACTCGAAATACCCCGTGTTCACTTTCAACCTTACTGCACACCTCCGCAATCACACAAATTTCTCGCGTTGGTGCACCAGTAACCAGTCCGTCGTTTAAAAATGCGACTTTTTCACTGTTTGCAAAATTGCACTTAATTCAAAATGTTACGGTGCCCAATTCTAGGGAACGAGACGTTTTTTGACACTTTACAACCGACTTCAGATAGAAATAGCAGGGAATTCGATTGATTAATGTCAGTTCATTCGATATCCCCTCTGCTAACAGACGCTTATCCCGCTCGACATTCGCTGCTACGCCATTTGTAGCGGACTCGCCGTTTTCACTTTTTGGATCCGTCGAAAAACTTGTCTTTCTTTTCATCCCGTGCTACGGTGAATCGCCTCAGCTGATTCCCACCACTCTGTTCACTTATCTTCCGTGATGTAATATACCGTTGAGGAGTAATATATCAGCGTTCCTTAAACTCGGAATTTTATATGCAGATTGGAAATTTTTTTAAATAGAATTTAACTAACGTAGAAAAAATTCAAATGAAGTAAGGAAATTTGCTATGTAGGAAAGACATTTAAATGAGCGAAAGAAAATTTAAATGGGGTGAAGAAATTTAAGTGAGGGGAAGAAATTTTAACAATAGTAAGGAAACGAAAGTTTTAATTTGTTACGAAAGTTAAATCTCATGACAAAAAGAATTAAAGCGAGACATTTAAATTTTAATATAAAGGAAAATTGATGAAAATAACATTTGATAAGGCTAATTCAATCAAAAAGTATTCTACAAAAATATGTTTGCAAATAAAATAAATTAAATTTTTGGTTTTTTTTCCCCAACCTGCCACAAAAATCCGAGCAGGTAGGTTTTCGAGCAGTTTGATTGTGTGACTACTCGATTAATACACCTGTATTATTCAGCAAAAATATATCAGGGGTATACTCTTTTGAGGTTTTGCTGAATTGTCCATATCCTATAGTGAATGTATGTTTCCATAAAATTTAAAGCTTTCATTTCCAATGACTTCCGTAATACACTTACTTTCATCTTGATCTGAAACAGAATCATCAAATAATCTCAAAATTCGCATACGTTTCTTATGTTAGTTAATTTTTTTTTTATGAAAGTTATGACAAACCAAAAAACGGTTTGTTTTTGCTTAATCTAAAATGTCTAAATGAAGTAAATAATGAAATGTCTAAACATTTCCAATGCATGTTGTATGTATAAAGTAACGAAATTTTTCAGAAAAAAACGGTGCAGTTAAAGAGTCTACTCTCTTGTTGTGTCCCAAGTCGTTTGTCAATTTCCTTTCAGGGAAAAATATTAATTTTGTATATTTACCTAGTAATTCTAGAGCGTCTAGGCACGCATATAGTTAAGGCGATCAACGCCGGATTGGTTGTCTTGGTGAATGAAAACAGAGGCGAACTCGCCGGTTTAAAGTTAGACCAAGAAGTGATTTATTTCCACATCGACTTATCCTATTGATACAATTTTTCACTTCGTCTTCAATACAAATTACATTTTCGATTTCTTAACATATTCTAAACATATTTTGTCTACTCTAGCAAAAACATTTTATGTACAATTTCCTATCTCTAATATTCTTTCCCGAAAAACCTATGCAAAAAAAATCCACATTCATACTAGCAATTCTACGCGATGCATTTCCCATGTTGAAAGCATTATTCAAAAAAAATCTACATTCTTAATAGCAATACCAAATATATTGCATTTCTCATATTGATAAAAAACTTTAACTCAACGTGAGGTAAATTGCATTCATCTTCGCGTGTTTATTTTCCTATAAGAAAAAAATAGAAACAAGACATTGCATTCATATGAGAAGTTCTTAGACCCCGCATATGAGCAATGTCAAGTGCATCAAGGGAAGCGAAAGTGTTCAAGGCAATTTGTTTTTGTTTGTAGCGCATGCCTTTAACACTTTCATGTAATTTAACACGCGATAGTCTTCGTTCATTAAACGTTTGTGCTGTTGTACATATGAAACCATGTGTACACAGAATTATCTTTGTTCGTTGTACGTTAGTACTGTTGTACATATGAAACCATGTGTGTACGGAAATGTTTATACGTATGAACGTGTTTTCATATGGGATTAATGGTAATGTACGTTTAAAAGATGTTCATTGTTTACGATTTGCTTTCGATTTTAATGAATGCATTACACTCTCCTAAAATTCCATCCAATATTTAATGCTATCGTATTCACATGAAACATAGTTTACTCAATTTACCGACTTAAGTAAATTTGTAAGTACACGGAGTAAAGCTAAAATAATACGATAGTACTCATTCAACAATAGGGATTGCCCAGTGAACAATTCTCCTGCACTCTCGCCAACTTCTGCTGCCAAGAACTCTGATGTGTGTGCTGTGGTTGATGCCAGCAAGGGAGCCATTTCAAAGAAACCTCACCAGCAACTATCACCTGGTTCTCAAAATTAACATCATGTACGACAACTACAGCAACAAGCACAACCGAAACATCTACAATATACATTTAATCAGCAGCAACCTGAACTTATGCAGCCGGCTTCTATAACACTGCAACGGTTAGTTGGTATCGGGACAAACCCGAAATCTTCATGCCTGCCTGAAACCTCTGTTACAAGATCTGTAACTCAAGGTAATGCTGATACCGAATTGTTGAGAAGAAATGTAGGCTCACCAGGATCTACATCTGTCAGCCGGGGGCCCTCACTTGGAGGCAATATGACGACAAACATTACTGCAATGAAACCTGGCGCCTCCTGCGTGCTATATCCCCACCAATACAAATATTTCTCTCGAAAAAAAAATTTCATTGAAGGTAGCAGATATGGGTATCAAATGAAAGGTCTTGATGAGAACTTTTCAAAACAGGTCTTAGTTTGGCAAAACACACGAAAAATTTGTGTCCCCCCCCCCCCCTCGCGATTGGACACCTTCAATCCGAAAAATCTGAAAAAATCACGAATGTATGCCTTGATAAGTACAACAACAACAAATACGTGGGAACTCGCAATTCACTCAACTTTGTTAGTAATAGAATGATTTATCGATTTTATGTTTTCTTGAATAAAATCTTAACGGTACCCTTAAATTCAATGAAATTCAGTACACAGATATCTATTTATAAGATTGATCATAAAAATTGCATCATATTTAGCGAAGTTATAGCGGTTTGAATTTTCCTGTATTACTATGGAACAATATGCGCTCCATGTATTACTATGGCAACATATGGCTATGGAACAACATGTGCTTTTTACCGACTCAGATACGACAGTTTTGCTAGGATTTGCATGAAAATTTCAGGAATGATAGATGTCATGAAAAACTTTGAGAATCAGTTCGGCTAGTGGTATCAGTAATCGTAAAACAAACAAGTCGGGTAAACAGACCTACGCTCATGTCAGAAGGGTTTTGTATCCAATTTACAAAATGCAGTCACCAGATCGAATCAAATCAAGAAACATATCAAAGACGATTTTATTGGAGGAAATAGGAAATACGAAGTTCATACTATTTTTAACAAAGTTGAACGAATTTCGACTTCTGAGGTTTTTGTTTTTGTTATACTCATAAATATCTCCCTTGATAATTATTTCAGATGTCCATCCGCGAGGGAGGAAACACAATTTGTTCGAATCCTAGAATGGTTACAAAACCCTTTTGCTAGGAGCTCTCTCCCGCCTCCTTGACTTGTTTCACTTATGAGCATCAATTGTAGGTACTCATTTTCAGTCATTCATTAAATTGAATCAAGTGTTCAAAGCATGCACCTTAAACGTTGAAATTGGGAAAAAATAACTCAAAATTATTCAATCTTCGCATTTAAAACAGCCACTATTTGGTTTTACGATTACTGATACCACTAGCTGAACCGATTCTCAAAGACATACATGACACCTATCATTCCTGAAATTTTCATGCAAATCCTAGCAAAACTGTAGTGTCTATGTCGGTAAAACGCGCATGTTGTTCCATAGCCATATGTTGCCATAGTAATAAATGCAGCGCATATTGTTCCATAGTAATACAGGAAATTTCAAACCGCTATAACTTCGCTACGCATCTACGTACTGAATTTCATAGAATTTAAGGGCACCGTTAAGATTTTATTCAAGAAAACATAAAATCGATAAATCATACTATTACTAACAAAGTTGAGTGAATTGTGACTTCTCATGTATTTGTTGTTGTTGTACTCACCAAGACCTACATTCCTGATTTTTTTCAGATTTTTCGGATCACAGGTGTCCAATCGCGAGGGGGGGGGACACAAATTTTTCGTGTATTTCCCCTCCCTGTGCGCCCCTCGAAGCAAACTTTGCCAAACTAAGACCTGTTTTGTAAAGTTCTCATCAAGACCTTTCATTTGATACCCATATCGGCTACCTTGAAAGAAATTTTTTTTTCGAGGGGTCACTCCCCTATATGGGGGAACCCCCCTTAAATACCTTACAAAAATTTTGTTGTAGTTGAACTTTGAAGAGATCACCACTTTACACCTACATACAAAATTTGATGTTTCTAGCTTAAGTAGTTTCCGAGAAAAACTGCTGTGACACACGGACGGACGGACGGACGGACAGACAGACGGACAGACGGACAGACAGGACGCGATTTTAGAAGGGTTTTGTAAAATTATTTTACAAAACCCTAAAAAGTGGCTGTTTTAAGTGCGAAGATTGAATAACTTTGAGTTATTTTTTCCCAACTTCAACGTTTAAGGTGCATGCTTTGACCACTTGATTCAATTTAATGAATGACTGAAGCTGAGTACTTACAATTAATGCTCATAAGTGAAACAAGTCAAGGAGGCGGGAGGGAGCTTCTAACAAAAGGGCTTTGTAACAACTCTAGGACTCGAAAAAATTGGCTATTAATCGATGATAACAGTACAGGAGAGTGGCCCCTGAAAAAAAATTCATCAAACGTAGCCGATATGACTATAAAATGATAGCTTTCATGGGAGCTTTTCAAAACAGTTCTTAAACTGTCAGTTTTTGCTTCAGTGGGAGCACAGGGGGGAAATACCTGAAAAATGTGTTTCCTCCCTCGCGAATGGACATCTGAAATAATTATCAAGGGAGATATTTATGAGTAGAACAATAACAAAAACCTCAGAAGTCGAAATTCTTTCAACTTTGTTAATAATAGTATGGTCTTCGAATTTCATAGTTTCTCCAATAAAATCTTCATTGACATGCTTGCTTCTTGACTTTATTCAATCTGGTGACTGCATTTTGAAAATTGAATACAAAACCCTTCTGACATGAGTGTAGGTCTGTTTACCGAGCTTGTTTCTTTTATTTACCTCTGTTCTTTCATCCAATACAACACTTTTCTCAATGCCAACAACAAATTGCTTGATCTTGTTCTTTCCAACTTGTTACCTTCTTCTCTGTCCGCATCGGTGGGGCACTCATCCTTTGTCAAACCTGATCCTCACCATCCACCACTCTCTATTGAGCTTGCAATCTCATCTTCTCGTTCTTTGAAGAATTCCTCACCTTCCCACTTTAATTTTTTAAAAGCCGATTTTTCGAGCTTTGAAGCTAACCTTAATGCCGTATTCTTTCTTCAGCAATCTCCAAATTGAAGATTGTGTTGATAAGCTCTATATGTTTCTTTCATCCTTAATTTCGCAATTTACTCCTGTGGGTCCAGCAAGAAAACCTAAAGATGCTCCTTGGTTCAATTCAGATGTTGCCACTGCAATTAAAGCTAAAGAAGCTGCCCGCAGAAAATTCTTATCCAGTGGTCTTCCAATTGACCTCGTTAAATTTTAAGAGCGTCGTGCCGCGTCCAAGAAAACTGTCACTTATGCACTTCATGCATATGTTAACCACATTGAAACTTCGTTAATGTCGAGACAAACTCGTGCGTTCTGGTCGTAATTAAAATCTTTAAGGACTTCTCATCATGCCCCTGATAATTTTAGTCTAGATGGCGTAACATCGTCTTCTCCTCAAGAATCTTGTGAGCTCTTCACTTGTTTCTTTTCTTCTTTTTGGTAGGGCTAAGCATTCCCCCTCCTTCAACCAATCTTCTTGCGCTTTTTCTTCTACTAATTTTCGTACAAACCCCTTGCAGGTTGAGCAACTTTTAAATAATCTTGACAACAGCACCAGTGTGGGCCCTGATGGCATTCCAAATTTTCTAGCAAAATCTTTATCTGCTTTGCTTTGTGTTCCTCTTTGAATTATTTTTAAATTGAGTTTATCCTGTGGGATTTTCCCCGCGCAATGGGAAATTGCCCACATTTTTCCTATTTTCAAATCTTGTGATCGTAATATCGTCTTAAACTATCGTCCTATTTCCCTTCTTCCTTGTTTTAGTAAAATTCTTGAAAAGATAGTTTTTGATTTGCTGTATCCACTTGTCCTCCCATCTTTAGCAGATCAACAGCATGGTTTTATCAGAGGCAGATCTTTCCTTACAAATTTACTTTCTTTTACCCATAATATTGCAGCTGCCCTCGATCAACAACAACAAGTGGACGTTATTTTAACGGATTTTTCTAAACCCTTTGATTCAGTGGATCACTCTCTCCTATTTGAGAAACTTTCAGGGTACAATGTCCCTAGTTGCCTCTATTCCTGGCTTCGCTCTTATGTCCTAAAATGTCAATGTGTACTCACTTTAAATTCTTGCTTCTCTTCTTCATTTCACCCGAGCTCGGGAGTTCCGCAAGGTTCAATACTTGGACCCATACTATTTTTACTTTTTATCAATGATCTAGCTTCTGTTATCACATCCCTCTGTCTCCTTTATACTGATGACTTCAAGATTTTTCGAGTTATTGATTCCCAAAATCAAAGTCAAAAGCGCTTTATTTAATACCAATCGTTATAAATTTTTAAAAGAACATAAAGCAAATTCCAAACAATAAAACTATAAAAAACTTAATGGCCCGAATGGCTCTCTAAATTTATACGTTATCAGTTAAACACATTTAATGAAAAAAATACACTAGCAAATTTAAATTAATTAAGATTATTTCATATTTTTTGATTCAATTGGAAAAAGGAGAAAAAACCAACCAGCATTATTCAAAAATTACTTATATTACTAACACAACAATGAACTTCTATCCTATACCTAATATGTTACACACTAATTTTAAATAAGTTCAATTAAAAAAAAAAAAACTTTACCTTATATTGAAACCTATACCTAATTTATAATACAAATAAACAACTCTAGATGTAGTAATAATGAGATGAATCTAAAAAACTAAGTAACGAGAAAAAGCACAAAAACAGAAAATAAACACGAATAATTTAGACATTGTCATTCAGCCACCAATACCTAGATTGCTCCATCTCAGCTCGACCAGCCTCAACGAACCTAGCAAATGAGTATCTCCATTCGAATTGTTGGTCTCGTGAACTCAAATTCGGAGGATATTTTATCTTCTTATCGGTGGCCCGTCGATATATGTGATATATGACTGGGACGCCGTCAGAACCAAAAACGTATCGATTCATGTCCAAATACACGAATGCTTTTGGAGGAATGAAGCCAGTAGCGAGGCAAGTCGCTATATACCCGTCTGGAGGGTGGAACGGCTGTGAAATCCAAGGGTTTTCACTCACAGTAACAGATCTTGCGATATGATTCCGAAGAAGTTTCAATATGAAGATATCGACTCTTGTCACTTGAGCGGTTTGATAAATTTTTCTATTCGATATATAGTGCTTCCAATCCGTCTCAGGCTTCCTGTACAAACCAGTACATGCACGAAGACATTTCCTTTCGAAAACTCTTAATCTTTCCATTGTACTAGGACTCTGGTTGTACCAGATCTGGCATCCGTTTGTCAAAACTGGCCTAACCAGAGTCTTGTAACAAATAACTTTGACTTTTTGATCAATGTATCTGGAATGAAAAAGTCGCCGAAGAGCCATGACTACTTTGAGTGCCTTACTGAGCATGATTTTCACATATTCAGTACAGTACAGATACTGATCGAGATGAACACCGAGGTATCGAACACAGGATTTATGTGAAACCCGTTCTGAGCTACCCTCACCAGCCATAATGTGGAAATCCTTCCAATTACGTTTCAGGTCTTGACTGGCCCCCTGCAGCGTTGTCCGAAACAAAATTGTTTCGCACTTCTGCGCATTGATTTTCATTCGCCAATTGTCGGTGTAGAGCTGCACATCATTAAACATTTTTTGAAGATTGCTCTGAACAATTGCAGCTTTTCGGTCTGCCGTAAAGATGATCAGATCATCAGCAAACGCTACCAATGATCGCGTGGGCGAGACATTAAAATCAAAGCTGTTCAATAGCTTGCGAATGAATATTGAGAAAAGCAGGGGCGCAGTAACTGTTCCCTGCTGTAGACCATTCAAGACCTTGAATTCGCGCATTGTTGTCAGATTTCCATCAGTTACAACAAATGATTTCTCGTATAACATATTACACATCATGGCGACAAGGTGTCTGGGGAACCTGTCCCGAAGAAGTTTGAAAACTAGTCCATCTAGCCACACCGTATCGAAGGCTTTCTCCATATCAATGAGACATGCTCCAACACATTCTTTGTTGTTTAGAGTTATTGATTCCCTGTTGGATGTGGATATCCTTCAAACCGATCTTTAGCGTCTTAGTGACTGGTGTGAATTAAACCATCTCTCCTTAAATGTTTCCAAATGCCATCAGATGACATTCTCCTGTAAAAAATGTCCTCGTCTCTCAACGTATAGGCTTGTTGGTTTCCCTTTGAGCAATGTAAGCTCCTTCAAGGATCTTGGTGTGCTTTTGGATTGTAAACTGAAGTTTGGTCTCCACATTGCTCTAATTATTAAGAAAGCCTCTCGCTTAACTAGATTTATTCTCCGATCTGCTTCGTCATTTCAACATATCACATCCTGTATGTGTCTTTACTTTTCACTAGTACGTAGTCATTTGGAGTACTGCTCCTAAATTTAGAGTCCGTACCACAGGAAGCTCATCGATGCTGTTGAGTCAGTTCAACGCAGATTCATACGGTCTCTATTCTTCAAATTCAACCTTCCTTACTCCCCTTATGATGACCGAATTCATACTTTGAAGCTTCCTACCCTTGAGTCCAGACGATCTTTTCTTGACGAATGTCTTTTGTTCAAGCTTCATTATTGCCTTTTGCCTCAAAATTTATGCAGGCAAATAAATACATTTGACGCGGCTCGCCCTAATAGATCCTCGCTTCAATTTCAGGTTCCGTATGCACGTACTAACACCTTCTTCCACTCTCCTTTGCTACGCTTATCTCGTATGCACAACCATCAAAGTCTTGGTCCTCTACCACAATCTCTTGGCGTATTCGAAACAAAATCAAATTTATAAATATTCCTATAAATCTTAATTTTTAATATCGTATTGTGATCTTTTTAGGGTTTTGTAAAATAATTTTACAAAACCCTACTAGTTTCGCGACCAGTCTGTCCGTCTGTCCGTCTGTCCGTCCGTCCGTCCGTCCGTCCGTGTGTCACAGCAGTTTTTCTCGGAAACTACTTAAGCTAGAAACATCAAATTTTGTGTGTAGGTGTAAAGTGGTGATCTCTTGAAAGTTCAACTACAAAAAAATTTTTATAAGGTATTTAAGGGGGGTCTCCCCATATAGGAGAGTGACCCCCCGGAAAAAAAATTTCATTGAAGGTAGCCGATATGGGTATCAAATGAAAGGTCTTGATAAGAACTTTTCAAAACAGGTCTTAGTTTGGCAAAATTTGCTTCGAGGGGTGCACAGGGAGGGGAAATACACGAAAAATTTGTGTCCCCCCCCCTCGCGATTGGACACCTGTGATCCGAAAAATCTGAAAAAAATCAGGGATGTAGGCCTTGGTGCGTACAACAACAACAAATACGTGAGAAGTCGCAATTCACTCAACTTTGTTAGTAATAGTATGATTTATCGATTTTATATTTTCTTGAATAAAATCTTAACGGTACCCTTAAATTCAATGAAATTTAGTACGTAGATGTCTATTCATAAGATTGATCTATCCTGAAAGTTTCATAAAGATTAAATCATATTTAGCGAAGTTATAGCGGTTTGAATTTTCCTGTTTTACTATGAAACAATATGCGCTGCATGTATTACTATGGCAACATATGGCTATGGAACAACATGCGCTTTTTACCGACTCAGACACTACAGTTTTGCTAGGATTTGCATGAAAATTGCAGGAATGATAGGTGTCATGTATATCTTTGAGAATCGGTTCAGCTAGTAGTATCAGTAATCGTAGAACAAGATAGTGGCTGTTTTAAATGCGAAGATTGAATAATTTTAGTTATTTTTTCCCAACTTCAACGTTTAAGGTGCATGCTTTGAACACTTGATTCAATTTAATGAATGACTGAAGATGAGTACCTACAATTAATGCTCATAAGTGAAACAAGTCAAGGAGGTGGGAGAGAGCTCCTAGCAAAAGGGTTTTGTAACCATTCTAGGATTCGAAAAAATTGGCCATGAATCGATGATTTCAGCACAGGAGAGTGGCCCCTGAAAAAAAATTCATCAAACGTAGCCGGTATGAGTATGAAATGAAAGTTTTCACGGGAGCTTTTCAAAACAGTTGTTAAACTGTCAGTTTTTGCTACAGTGGGGGCACAGGGGGGAAATACATGAAATATGTGTTTCCTCCGTCGCGGATGGACATCTGAAATAATTATCATGGGAGATATTTATGAGTATAACAATACAAAAACCTCAAAAGTCGAAATTCATTGAACTTTGTTAAAAATATTATGATCTTGGCATTTCATATTTTCTACAATAAAATCGTCTTTGACATGTTTCTTGATTTGATTCGATCTGGTGACTGCATTTTATAAATTGAATACAAAACCCTTCTGACATGAGCGTAGGTCTGTTTACCCAACTTGTTTTCTTTAATTTCTGCCATATTTTGGATTCATGTGTTGGTATTTAAATATTGTATTAATTGACTTGTAATTAGACTACTAGTCTGTAAGTTGATTTCTTAAATAAATAAATGAAATAAATAAATTACTTTGAAATACATATTAATAACAAAAACTTAAGGTTGTTTAAAATTGAATAAATGAAAATTGGCTTAAAAATGAACGCTATAGCATTCACTTCCACGATACTACTAGCCTAAATGTATAAAATAATCGCAACGATACAATATTATTTGATTATATAAACTTGCTTCACGAAAATTAAAATAAATTGATATCAGAGAAGCAACAAACTGAGAGCCAGAAAAAATAATTGCAGTCAACTATTAACAAGTATAATGAAAAATGGTACTTGTTAAAAGGATTGAAATTTTCTTGGCGATAGTTTTCATCTTATGGTTATACTTCCTCGTTTTAGCGATTTTTCATTCCATAAGGAACAATGACAGAACGTTGCAAAAATCATATCCACTCATTCAGCAAAAGAATTATTTGATATTCACTTTCAATTATATATTTGAGCAAATGAACATTGAAATAAAGCGCAAAAAGGGCATCATTTTATTTGAAAACGTTTGTAACTTCGGCGTTTATCTACTGAATCTATTACAAACAATGCTGCATTTTTCAAGTTTCATAGACTTCAATTATTATTATTTCCTTCCATCCTTCCACCAATACTACGAAATTATAAATAATGCTAAACTAAAGAATAAGAATTTTTCATTCTATTTTTAAACACAAGCTTTCAAAATGGAGTTCATTATTCAAAATGTTTTTCAACCTCCCACAGGATGTATATTTTACGATATTGTTGTTGATTTTCCGGTGGGAGTGATGAAAGTTAGACAAAGTTACTCGCATTCTAAAATGCACACAGGAAATAAGAAGAAACAAGCTCTAGAAGTGATCAGAAGTTCTTTGCTTTGTTGACGCATAAATAAGGACATATGTTCATGTTTCTTGAGATATAAATTTGAAATTGTTTATGTAAATATTGTCATTATTTTAACTTTGCTCGAGTAATATATAAAATATTAAGACTTATTCGCAGTATAAGTGGAGGAGAGTATAAATTTGCAAGAAATATTGATTTTAAAACACAACAATTAAAGAGTCAAATTTACGAATACATCTTTTAAATTTTCAACTCCTGTTCAAAGGATAAAATGCATGAAAAGCCGATTAAACTTTTGAGCATTTTTCGTCTAAAGGTATTTTTTAGGCCCTTGTGGTGTGTAGAGTCTTACAGAGCCCTCACAAGACATATTTGAATGTTTTCTTATGGTTTTGACAAGTGCGCGGTGGGCGTTTTGGGGCGGACGTACTGAGAAGATAACCTCCAGGAGGCATGCAACTGAACAAATTAATGAAAATTTGCTAACGGTAAAAATAACGATTGATTAACCGTGAGCTGGGTATGACGAATGTCGAGCGGAATATGAAGAAGGGCTCAGTGTTGTTTAATATTCGGAAGAACTATTTACCTATTCCAAGGAGTTTCAATCGGCAACTGAGCATTTGAATTGAACGTAAACAAGTGTCCGACTCGGCAGCACGGTTGGGCGAATTCATTGGAAACTTTTGAGGGAATCATATATAGTTTCTTGCCAAATAGCTCTTCAAATTCGGTGAGTCTCAACGTAGATGGAGACACGAGATAATGCATCGTAGTCACAGTCACCGTATGTAAACATTCAACGTGAACTGGTGAGTGATCGCTTTTAATTCAAATTTTCCATGTAATATCACTGAAAGAAGTCCTTGGACAAAAACGTTCATATTCGAAATCTTCTATTCAGAAGGCGAAATAAATGAAATTCCCGCAAGTCCATCGGTACTCACAGTAACTGCATTATTTATTTCGTCGGGAGTTAATCAGTTCCTAGCAGATACAAGGTAATTGTTAAAGCTAGTTCGAAATTCGTAGTTAGCTAGATTTCGCAGTCATGGACATTTAATGGCTAATTTCTGTATTAAGCTACTGAGAACAAAAATCTAGTTGCCGCGTCAGGAAGAAAGTGGATTAAGAAGAAAAAAATATTGTAGAACGTTCAAACGAGCGCAAAAGTAACGAACATAAGAAACTTGTCAGTGGTTATAATTAATTAAATAAATTTGTGAAAGTAAATGTATGTTTATCGAATCTTGAACTTGGCGCCACAATTTTTGAGTTATGCGTGGGTATCGTAAATTTCGATGTTAAGGCGGAATAAAACAACGGAAAATTGATAACCTTTATAGCATATTAGCAAATGATTCCTTCAATTTATTTGTTAAATTTGCATTGCATATATTCGCCGCCCTCTTTAAAATTGTCAATTTTTTCTACCGGGATAGTTCTTATATTGAATACTTCTTGTTGGACAAGTAATCAAACGTTTTTCTTTTTGGCCAAATAGCATACGTAGTATTTTTTAAATTACAAAATTTACATTTTTCAACACTGCAGCGAATTTAAGAACAACTTAAATTAAATGTTTTGAAACAAGTAAAATAAAATCAATATCGTCCATAATAGCAATTGAATTTCACTTACAAGATAACTTAATGTCAGATAGAATATCGAAAAACTCGAAATTCCTCTTTTGTTTATATTAGTTGCAGTTGAATTCGAAAAGAAAATGAATTGTTAAACCGTAACTGACAATCTTTCCATTTCCATTTCGTATTGCCTGCCGCAAAGGCAGGCTCCTACTATAACATGGGCTAGGCATCGGGCGCACTTCTCCGTTTCTTGTTGTTAACAGGGGCACTTGTCGGGCAGAATGGCCTTCCGCTCGCGTGCCCTTTTATCGTATAGAGTTATGCCTCGACACCAGTCGATCGGCATTCGACCCTTTTCAATTCTTGAATGCGAAATGTTTTTGTATTGGGTCCTTGCGCAAGGGGGAAAGAACCCGCCCCACAACACCGTAATGCTTTCCTGACAGCACATTCACGCGTCCCCAGACAAGGCCAATCCCGGCGGATCTTAACATCCTCTTCTGCTGATGCGGCAGACCATCGCTGCAGTCCTAAACGGCCATTCTTCTATCTACATATATTACTAGAGGCACTCAACACTTCTTGGTTCATACCGACAAACGACCAAGGAGTCATATAATACCGTATAAGAATGCATGCGTGACGTAATGTGCAATGCACATGTGGCACTTATACTTGAACTAAGAAGTGTTCAGTCATGCTTATAATGGGAATTGTGTATGAATTAATTTTGAATGAAATTATCCATAGGAAATTGGCATAAGATGATGAAAGTACGCATGAATGCAATTAGTTTGCACTAAAAAATATATTCTATAATCCACAATTTATTAAAAGTCGTTTTAATGTGACACATATTTATTTATTTTTTGTTCATGTGAACAATATGTCTCGAGTAGTGCCATATAAGAGATACCATTTTGTTTTTTTGCTGATTTCTCGAAAAATACCAGAGTGAAGATAACAAAAAAATGTGATATTAAATTATATTTAATGCATAATTCAGCACTCCAAGTAGTTAAGCGGTAGTGTCAGTCAAATTCTGTAAAATAAATTGCATAAAAAATAACTCCTTTTTTCTGTCAACGCAAGGAGGTACCCTAGTATGGGACACTTGAGGTTCCTAAATTGAAATATGTCTAGTTTTAGGGAACCCAACTTTTGGATTGATTTAAATGAAAATATAATTTCTTATACGTTTCAGTAGCAATCAGTCTTTATTATTTAATAAAAGCAACAGATTTTTTTCCTATCACCAAACAGTTCTCAGAAAACAGTCTTACTTATTCAATTTTTATTAATCATTTTTTTCTTTAAATTAAAAATAATTCATTGGATGATCTTTGGCCAAAGTTATGTATAAGAAATCAAAAATGTATATAAAATTATTCAAAAAACATTAATATTAGTTCCTATCTTGACATAAAAAACACAAAAATCCACCTCCATTGGATACTCCACAGTCCTCATGAGTCCATTTAAAGCAATCTTGGCATCGCGCCCATTTTTCTCCTTTAAAATCTTCCGAGAATTTCTCCTTGCAGTACGGATATTCAGCATCGTTCGGTTCTTCATCACTGCTACTTTCGGGCAGCTCTGTGTCAACTTCAGATGAGGTGCCTTCAGAATCTGTCAAATGCCTTTTCTTAGGAACGTATTTTGCATTAATCCTTTTAATATGTTTCTTTTTTGCTACTTTCAATGTTTAGCTTCTTTTTCTCTTTTCTTATTGATTGAAACCAAAAGGTTTTGTTTGTATGGTGAGGATGTAATTACACTTGCCTTTCTGCAGTGGCTTGATTCACTGGTTTTATGTTGCGGCAATCTTGGAACTGGGTTAAGAGTAAATGGAGATACGATTTGTGATGTACTGGGAGTAGGGTTCTCATATGGATTAGGAGATACTAACTTTTTGTTCTTTTTGGGTGTTGTTTCAGTTAAAGAAAGGGGGGGTCTCATTTGGTTGTCTTTCATTCAAGACATAAGTTGTATTAGGAGGTGTGTTGGTGTTTGAGATGTTATCAGATTGCTCGGCTTCACTTTCATTGGTGTTGTTATAGATAGCGTAATCATCATCTGAGGAAATATTGGGATTAACAGGAAAGAGGCCTGTTTTTCGGAAACCATTAACAGAATTTGCCATGGTTGCTGATTTTTGGTAAGCTTTTCCGAACAACATGCAAACATATTTGTTGGTCAACACACGTCCAGGATTATTGCGTAGCCAGTTTTCTATTTTTTGGGCGTAGTATGTTTTTAACGGTCGCATAAAAGCCACATCTATTAGCTGCATTTTATGAGTACAATACGGTGGCAGGCAAATTATTATCACATTTTTGTCCCTAGCCATATTGATAACGTCAATATTTCGTGTATGTGCGTAATGTCCATCTAGTATCAAGACGATTGGATCTTCAGCAGCTGGTTTCGTAAATTTTATAAAATGATCAAATCATTTAGTGAACAAATGGGTTTGTATCCATCCAGATGGGTGACAGTCACCAATAGATCCCGCTGGAGCATCATCTATTAAATCTTGCGCCATATTTTTTCGCGGAAAAATAATCATAGGAGGAACACACATTCCACATGCATTCATACAGGTGACTACTGTGATCAATTTTCCTCTTTCTAGTGATGATAAGGCTGCAACCTGTCTTTTACCTCTAGCACTTACCACTTTTGAATGTTTGTGTTGGACTACCGTTATTCCAGTCTCATCAATGTTGAATAATCTTTGTGTGGAAAAGTTTATTTCTGCCATTGCTGTTTCATATAGCTTGAAAAATGATTTAACAGTATCTAGGTTGAATCCTTTTATCCTTGCAGCAGACACAGCTTGTGTTGTTATGAGTGACAATTCACGACGCCTTCTTATGAAACTACGAAGCCATTTTCTACCAGCAGAAGCCTTTGATACACTGAATGGATGTTTAATATGATTTATTATAGCCAGCTGAAATTTCATGTATATTATGTCCTTTAATCGTAGACTATAAAACTGTTTGTCCATTTCTAGACAGTATTCTTCAAGTTGAGTTTCTAAAACTTCGGACAATGCAGGACATCTGCCTAGCCGTGTATCAATTAACTTCGAAGGGTCACCTTTTTTCTTGACGTAACGTTCCAGGGTCCCTTTTGGAACGCCATACGCTTTCGATGCTTTTAAATAACCCATTTGTTTGCTCCTGACATGATTAACCGCAAGTATCTTCGCAGCATGACTCTTAGTTTACCTTTTGTTTAGTGGTATCTGCAATGAACATCACGGTGGCTCATAAAATATTATAAATATTTTGTGTTTCTAATATGAGATATCTCATTTTAAGAACCTTCTACTGTCGTATATGAGGAACCAACTAAAAATTCAACGTAATCACCGAGCACATTTTGTACACGAAATCAACAAAAAAAAAAGTGAAAGATTATTAGATTACACCACTAAACATTCATTATAAATCTATTTTCAATATGATTGCACTCAAATGTAACTATTTGACATACCTTTTAAATTATGATGAAATAATTTCATAAGCCAGTGCGACAAAAGATGCGTCTGTATCATTTGTTCTTGATGACTTGCTGGGAGCTACTAGCACATGTGTGAACATGATCAAATGAGTACTCAAACGAGACTATTGCCACTCTCAGTATATGGACGAACTTTGAGATAGCCCGCTATCTCATATCAGGAACCTATCTCTAATTAGGCAACTTCACCCTACCGAATCTTCAAGGAGGATTGCTGAAGACATTGTTTATTGCTCAATTTTATCTAATCGTAAGCTTGTGAATATGTGAACTAAGACTGATTGCTAGAAAGTACTCTGATTTTTATTTTTTTTATATGTTTGTCATATTTATATTGATGCCTCTAAATATTATAATCTGTTGTTAGAGCTAATATTGCTCTTATTATATTGTACTGAAGTTTTTGGAAGATCTACGAGACTTAGATATTTACCAACAAATTGTTAAAACTGCAAGTTTTTACCCACTTTATTTAAAAATTTAGGAGGTCATGTTAGTATAAAAGACTTCTGATCAACTTTTCTGTAATATATAGGTAGAGCATTTTCTTGAATTATTTTGCAAATGTATGGCTCAGTTATTTCGAAGATCAGGAATGGTATTTATTTATCAAATTTCTTAAATAAATTGTTAACTGTTAATTTAAAGATTATAAAGAATATACCTGTGACCTACCAACCGTATCTTTCATATGAAATGTCACACGATACATTTGGTGTAATCCTTTTTTTCATCCCCTTACGCGTACATGGTTGGGTCATAGGAATACATGCCTGTATTAAATTTGAGCTTCATCAGTTCAGTAGATTCGGAGCAGATTGACTGCGACAAACGGACAGACAGACGCACGAGTGATCCTGTAAGGTTTTTATTTTTGCATTTAACATAAATGTATGGAACCCTAAAAAGCACAAAAGAAATGAAAATTAAGAAATTTGTTATCTCAATTAATTTATTTGTCTCTGCAAAGTCAAATCATTAATTTACATTTGTTCAAAAACCAAGAAAACACATTGCAAGCTAATAGACATATCAGAAGAGGATCCCTCTCAATTCAACTCTCATCATACGCATACAGAATTTAGGGAATCGCTCCTTACTCAACACAAGTGAAATTGAGCTTGAAATATGGAAGGCACTTATTATCACGAAATCACGTCACGAAAGATTTCTTTTATGTTTCAATGAAGAAAATTTATCGGCCATAAAAAAATCTGTTTTATTTCTCAACCATACCGATCTTATCTACGCCCTTCTAATTTTACTCCACGTCGCCCGACCGACGACGACGAGGACGTCGAAAAAGAGGAATCCGACAAGGACGAATGCTCCGATTCAGAATTGTGGTGCGGAATGTGGAAATCCTTTGAAGCGACAATTACAGATTTAATTTTTTCTTCCTTTAACTGAGGGAAACCCAAAATCCGCACGAATAAGGACAAGAACGAGCAACTGAAGATATGAATGATTTATTGTGTGGTGATTTTCTGCATAAATTTCTCGACTATTCTGAATATCCTTTTTATGGGCAAACGTTAAATTTTCTGAAAGCTCTGTGTAAGATTCTACTTACCTTATCTGTGCTGACTTATTCTAAAGCGAATACAATAGAAGGAAGATGTAAAGTGGTTCCTCGGCTGGCTCACTGTAAGTGTGGCTGAGGTGTAACGTTTGTCTGATGTACTTCCTGATTCGCAGTTAAATAGTGGGAATATCTGGTGGGAGCAGATCTTAGAATTTAGGTGTTGTCTTTGACTTATATCGTGCTGTATCTTATGAATAAATGTCTGTTTCATTGTACGAGCATGTTGAAGCGTTTTTTGGGAATGTTGAATAGACATATTGAGAGCACTACTGCAATAATATGAGATCTAGTTACAATAATTTGCTAAGTTAATATTTAAATAATTTGTTGATTGCCTCTTTCTTTACTTGCCAATACTTTCCATTTTTAGTATGGACATATGAAACCATACCCACCAGAAAACGACTTGTACAATAAAACTAAAACTCACATGTAATACGTCAGTCCGTAAATTTTTTATCGATATCATACAGTATATACGTGTAAAATCTGAGCGAATTTCAAAGCCACACACGGGGTTGTGAAAAGGACTTTAAATCTCAACAAAATCTTTCTCAAGCATTTTTACAGGCAGCACATAAAAAATAGGTACAAGCAATAATTCACTCCTTGCCTCCGTATCGTAGGAAACATAATCCTTTGTGTTGACACTATTTCACTTTCTCGTCCAGGACAACATAAAAATTTCGGCTCAACTATGCACGACGCTTTTGGTCTGGGTTTCGGTATTGTCATATTATTGTACTTTCGTATTCCAGTCACGTTCTTTTGGTAGTTTAGCAAAAACCCATAAAATGGCATTGTCATGCAAAAAATAAACTTTGGCGGAAAATTACATTGCGTACATGCCATTACAAGTTAACCTTGCAATACCGAATCAAATCCCGTACGAGAGACTGGTGAGTGACTTCGTCAGAACGATAATATTTGATGATACAAGGATCATATTTGCGCGAATCTTCCTTAACATCAATTTCCATAAATTCTAGTCTGTAGTTTTATGCATGTGAGCATAAACAGTTGCCCGTTTATGTGCTCGAATTCTCCTGGATATAATCATATTCTGTTCTCCTCCTGATCTACCCTATCCTTCTCAGAGAATGACGTGAAACTCTATAATTCCGGGAAGGCCATTTCAAATATAGTGGCAAGACATTATAAAACATCTTGTGCTCTTTGTGACATTTTGTACGTCTTCACAAAATATCATTCCATCAGAAGGAATCCTTTAATGGAATTGGGATTAGCGTAAAAATCATCTATCATCCTGTTTTTGCTGGTTATATTCTTGTCTTCATTTTTTTCTGCGTGGCTGAGTAGATTTTGGATGAAATGTTTATTGTAATCAAATGCTTTGAGTATGAAGCAAGCCCAAATGGTGTGAGCAATTGATTGATTCATTGTCCTGCTGAAATATTTGGCCATCTTATGGTTCTCATTGAATGCTTCAAATATTTTGATTTGAATTTTAATTACGTTGTATTTATTTATATAAAGGAAATTGATAAGAGTGCGGAGATTTGCTTGTTGTTCCTAAACGATTTTTAGATTCACAAAAGGATTTGTGAAAGAAGACTCATGTTTGTGCTTTGTGAATTTGGAACACTTTAAGTGAATTTCTTTTATACATAAGCTTTTAGAAGGATTAATGGTTTTTAGGGTTTTGTAAAATAATTTTACAAAACCCTTCTAAAATCGCGTCCTGTCTGTCCGTCTGTCTGTCTGTCCGTCCGTCCGTCCGTCCGTCCGTCCGTCCGTCCGTGTGTCACAGCAGTTTTTCTCGTAAACTACTTAAGGTAGAAACATCAAATTTTGTGTGTAGGTGTAAAGTGGTGATCTCTTCAAAGTTCAACTACAAAAAAATTTTATAAGGTATTTAAGGGGGGTTCCCCATATAGGAGAGTGACCCCCCGAAAAAAAAATTTCATTGAAGGTAGCCGATATGGGTATCAAATGAAAGGTCTTGATGAGAGCTTTTCAAAACAGGTCTTAGTTTGGCAAAACTTGCTTCAAGGGGCGCACAGGGAGGGGAGATACACGAAAAATTTGTGTCCCCCCCCTCGCGATTGGACACCTTCCATCCGAAAAATCTGAAAAAAATCAGGGATGTAGGCCTTGGTGCGTACAACAACAACAAATACGTGAGAAGTCGCAATTCACTCAACTTTGTTAGTAATAGTATGATTTATCGATTTTATGTTTTCTTGAATAAAATCTTAACGGTACCTTTAAATTCAATGAAATTCAGTACGTAGATGTATATTTATAAGATTGATCTATGCTAAAAGTTTCATAAAGATTGAATCATATTTAGCGAAGTTATAGCGGTTTGAATTTTTCTGTATTACTATGGAACAATATGCGCTGCATGTATTACTATGGCAACATATGACATATGGCTATGGAACAACATGCGCTTTTTACCGACTCAGACACTACAGTTTTGCTAGGATTTGCATGAAAATTTCAGGAATGATAGGTGTCATGTATATCTTTGAGAATCGGTTCAGCTAGTGGTATCAGTAATCGTAAAACAAAATAGTGGCTGTTTTAAATGCGAAGATTGAATAATTTTGAGTTATTTTTTCGCAACTTCAACGTTTAAGGTGCATGCTTTGAACACTTGATTCAATTTGATGAATGAACGGAGCTGAGTACCTACAATTAATGCTCATAAGTGAAATAAGTCAAGGAGGTGGGAGAGAGCTGCTAGCAAAGGGGTTTTGTAACCATTCTAGGATTCGAAAAAATTGGCCATGAATCGATGATTTCAGCACAGGAGAGTGGCCCCTGAAAAAAAAAATCATCAAACGTAGCCGGTATGAGTATGAAATGAAAGTTTTCATGGGAGCTTTTCAAAACAGTTGTTAAACTGTCAGTTTTTGCTTCAGTGTGGGCACAGGGGGGAAATACATGAAAAATGTGTTTCCTCCGTCGCGGATGGACATCTGAAATAATTATCAAGGGAGATATTTATGAGTATAACAATACCAAAAACCTCAAAAGTCAGAATTCATTGAACTTTGTTAAAAATAGTATGATCTTCGCATTTCATATTTTCTCCAATAAAATCGTCTTTGACATGTTTCTTGATTTGATTCGATCTGGTGACTGCATTTTGTAAATTGAATACAAAACCCTTCTGACATGACCTTAGGTCTGTTTACCCAACTTGTTTTCTTAATAAATAGAATTTTACTAGAACAAATATTATTTAGGATTTTTGCGAACATGTTTTTAGCAGCTCTAGTTAAAATCGCCATTTCTCTATTCATCGAGTGAACTTTCCCAGGGAAACATGGTACCTAAACATTGAAGAGGAGCCTACTCACCTAAGAATGCAAACCCTTTAACATTCATTGATTTCTCAAAAAAATACGTTGTGTGCTGAAGACTATACATATCGAATTTCCAGACATTTTGTATGAATTTATGAATTGAAATCAGGTCAAAATGAAACATATGCAGATTAATATAACATTTATTTGAGCATTTTTACGTGAAGTTTAAAAATTATCTTAAATTCATTAATGGTTTAAATGAAACATATCCAGTTAAATATAAGATTTTTTGAAAGTCTTAAGCAAGTTTGAAAATGATCTTAAATCAATCTGTCAGTCATGCATTTGACGCATACTTTTCGGTTATATTCAGCCTTGCACACTCCTCCCTTAAGCAGCAAGTGATTTCATGTATATAGTTACTTATGCATTTTTTTTTCTTCACAATAAAAGTGGCATCGTAATCTGTTCTTTGATTGGAGTGGAACAATTGTTACGTTAAAAATGGCCACTATGTCGCTACAAGCAATTCCGGTTGAGGGCCTTGGGGTTCCCACTAGCCCGTGGAGACGGGGTAGGTAGCGCCACTAGCCAACCCTAAAATTGCCCCCAGGAGCCAATAGGTGAGCTTGAGGCTCCCCGGGATGGTCCTTCCACCAGGATAATCACTGGTGGCCCTTATTCGGCTCGTCGAGCCGCCGCGTTTTACCACTTCCACAGAGTTCTCTTAACACCACTAATTTGCACTGAGGAGAACTAACTGAACTGAAAAGCTGAAGAAAACTAACGCGGACTGAGATCCCCCAATGGGAAGGATCCTTGCGTACTTCAGGCCATTACATTGTACTCAAAATGACCAAAATGAGGCACAAATCCGGTATACTGATGTGATTTTTCATCCATAGGAATTTGGTAGTATCCAAAGAATAAATCTAGTTTCGTGAAGAACTGCTTTTCCGCGAGTTGTGAGAGCTGTTCCTCAATATTTAGCACTAGGTACGGCTTCCTCTTGGTGATGACGTTTATTGTACGAAAGTCAATAATAAGACGATCCTTCCCATTTTACTTGGGAAACAAAAAATAGGCAAAGAGTATAATGAATTACTTGGACGAATTACGGTTGTGGCCAACTATTCATTCACAATTTGCTCAATCTTATCTCTTTTAGCCAATGGTATACGATATGGTCGAGCATGGATAAACGTGTCAGACATCAACTCAATACTCACTGATTTTGTCCTGCATTAATCCTTTTTGGCCGGAGGCTCTGCAAATAATCATGGAAATCATCAAGTATAACCCGCAGTTTCGTTGCTTCGACCGCAGTTCAATTTCTTTCCATGTCGGGTATTTCAGGATATTTACTTCCAACGTGGCGCTTGCCATTTTCAATAATTATTCGATGTGAAACTCCGTTCAACGCATCCAACCCCAAAAGTTAACTATTTGGTATGGGGTGATCGGCTACAATATATACATAGGTCCAGGCGTAGATCAGCTCAATTGGCAGACACTTTATTAAGTTGTACGCGCAAGATTCTCGCACGAGAGATCGATTACTACCTGAATCTATAAACATGGCTAAAATATTTTCATCCATCTGAATGGTTTTCACTATTTGGTTTTGTACGGAATAGTTTGAATGTAAGTAACGAATACTTGCGTTATTCACATATTCCCATTTATCCCGACTTATGTATGTATCCGCACTGCATCCCGTCTTTCGGCATGTAACGCATCGCGGTCATCGTTGGGGAAAGGATCAGTTCACGGAAATGTCCCCCGGTTTATAACAATTATAACAAGCACGCTTTGACACGTCGTTTGTATCGGCAACAGTCATCGCTCCTGACGCAAACACTCAAGATGACTCGAAGTAGTCGAAACGCGTCTGCTCACACAACAAAGGAAGGCCCGACGGCTTTTAAAAAAGAAAAACAAATTATTAAATCATCGGGCTTACACTTTTTGTTTCACTATGTGATTTTCGTGTGACCGGTATGTTTATTACTTTGGTTTGTTAAATAAGTTTTAAGTCAACATAAAAAGTCCTTAGTTGTTTTGAATGTAAAGCACGCGATCGCGGTTTGCATTTCAACGTCATTTAAACCTTCCTGCATATATCTTATCATGGCTGCATCACTAATCCCCGCACGTCTACCTTCTGCACACATTCAATAATAATAATCCGTATATGGCTCATTTAAATGTTTAACGTTTGGCATCATACGAAGATTTACCTCGGCTTTATTTTCGGTAGACTCGAATTCCTCTTCTAAAGTGCTTGCAAATTCATCGATGCTTTTGAAAATATCGCTTCTTGCATCTAGCCACAATTCTGCTGGCTTTCAAACTTTCGTTTGCACTGCAAGGAGAACAATGTTTTCATCCCATGAATATATGGATACTAGTGATTTCGCACGATGAACAAATTGTTGCGCCGTCAGTGATATGCCTAACGTTGGATCAAATTCTGGCATTATTTCGATGACGTCGCGCAAATTGTGGAACATGCTTTGGCGTACTGGGACTGCTTGTCGTGTTGAATGTGGTGACTGATCTCCATCTGTCAGCGGTAGATGTAGATTCGGTGTTGATGCCATCACAATAGCCTCATTTGACACGTTTTGCCTTTCGTCTCTCGGAAAACCAAGACTAGAGGTTGATGCCATATTCAAGTTTGGCGACACGCCATAGGTTATGCCTGAAACAGAGATTGCGAATCCGCTGGGAATACTTTGTACCTAAATATTTAATGCTTGAACTAAAATTGTGAGATTTTGCACGCTTTCTTGCAATCGCTTCGTCGGAGCACGAGAGTTCTCGGCTAAAATTTCAACGTCGTCTCCATTGATGGCTTCCGACAGACGTAAAATTAATTCGGGTTTGTTGCCTCTTGTCGGCAAATTTCGTGAACATAGCACATGTTTGAGTTCGTTGATTGTGAGCGAATCAATATGAACTATGGCGTCTGGCATTTTCAACTAAGAAATATGGTGGCCACGCACGAATAAAAATTTGACACGGCAATTGCGTTAATATTTACGATTCAGAATATTGGTTAATTAATCGAAAATACGCAGCGAGCCGTTACGGGGCGGCTAACTGTTTTTAAAAGCACACAATATCCAATAAAGCGAAAATTCCGTAGCATTCCACTTCTGAAGACTGTCGGGAAAAATAGGACTGCAGATGTTAGGGAATTGCTTTAATCAAAAGATAGCACCGCTTTGTTTAAGTAATGAATATTAACTATCCTTCATCCCTTTACGTTAAAAAAAATCGTTTACTATCATGTCAAAGGATACGTTGTCCTACCAACCGCTTGCTTCGTTCGACTCGACTCAACTAACTAAGAACCCCGCTACGTTGTTGCCAAGTTGGAGTTGACAATATATATATATATATATATATATATATATATATATATATATAGATTATATATAAGGAAAATAAGCGTTTTTATTGGAAATCTTTGGCACACCTCCATACGCGAATCACTATCTTAAATTTAATATATTTGGGTTCATTTGCGTATTACTTCAAAACACTTACAGTTAGTTATATATTTGTTGGGCTTAAAGAGGATATTTTTTCATGTGTTCAGTTGGTTTACCCCGTGTGGTAGTCCGCGGAGAATAATGAACGAGAAATTTTAATTCTCGTGTGTTGTTTCGGGTTTAAAGTATTAGGCGTTTGTTCAATGATTAAAAATTCAACTATCTCAGTATTATTCTCCAAAAGAAATGTTTCTACCAGCAGTCATTTTCTAAGCATGCAATGGAAAGTTTTTCACTGCAAAATCCATTTCTGTCTTTCAGGTTTTTTGATATTTGAAAAGGGTTTAAGCCGTTGATTTTCAACCTTTCTCCTTGTCAATTTCCTTCATACACTAATATAAATTATTTGGCGTAATTGGAATGCGAAAAATATTTCTCACTATCAAGGATGTAGGCGTGTTAGTATGTTACTATGCACTCTAATATGATAATTAGAAACTAGTTTTCCTTCGAAAATCAAGATCTGCATAATTTTATTCAATACCTTAAACATGCTTTAAGTTTATTGTGTGCATGATAAGAAACAACAAAATCTTATATTAAATAGTAACATTATTATTCTATTTTCTGGCAACTTGAAAACCTGACACAGATTCATGGATTCACATTTTGATGTTCTAATAATATTGTGTATCAAAATTATCAGACCTATTTCCAAGTGAAAAAAATAATGAAAATAGGAGTCCTTAAAATTTCACAGAACAATACGAAAACATGTTTGCACAGCACAAAGCACGATTCTATTATGCGCCTTTTGCAAAGGTGTTTGCAATTGCTTTATATATCATAGGAGTACTTTGTTCTCACATTCCGACATCCTTCTGCTATGTCATGTGCTCCAATGACACTTTACGAGATTGCTCCTTTTCGTGCTTGAGAAGTGTTATCAAATGCAAAGGATCTAAATGGGACTTCATTGTGAACACTTCTTGAAAATTTATGCTATCGTGCAATTTTACCACAAGCATGCTATGCAACACCTTTTGATGGTACCTTTATCCATCGAGCACGCATACATGTTGGTACACATCATATATCAACAGAGAACAGAACAGACCGTGAGGATACACAGGATGGGATTACGCGGGCGGATACCTTTGAGATAAGTTTTATCAGTGATACAATATTTTCTTTGGGGGTTAATTCAAGGTGTTAAGAGTTGTAAATTATTAGGGACTATCATCCAAATATGATAGTCCTGCTCTTGAAATTTATTAACTGCTTAGATGGAAGGAGTTGTTATTTCAGCACAGTCTGTTCCAACATCAATTCATACACGAAAGACGATCGAAATCATCCACTAGGACTTCTACTGGGCGTATGTGCGTTTTGGAAGAGGTGTATGGCTCGTTGTCAGCTCAAACCTTTCGTAAGATGATGTGAATTTGCATATAAATTTAAATCCATATTTAGGAGCGAGGAACCAGTCAGTCATGTGAGTATGATCTGTTGCAGGCAGGACTATAATACATTCGGAATACATATGAGAATTCTCTGTCATATGTGTTATCTGCTTAACAATTACTTATGAAATGTAATTTGTAGAAGGTGTTCAAACATTTCATTAGAAAATGTGAATGTTTCTGCAAATGTCTGTGGGGGTAGTGCATATCAGATACTTCGAGCAATTGGATAAGAGTTTTAGTAATGAAACTAGCACTGATTGCAGGATACTAAAAGATAATTGCTGTGATTCACTGGAAAGATCAATAGACATCTCATTGCCAAATTATTGGAAGAAGAATTAATTTGGCAATAAGATGTCTGTTATCAGTCATTATTCCATATTAAATTCCAACTGCTTTAATTCACCAGCTAAATGTGTATCCCTTAATTGAGTTAAACAAAACATCGCATCAACTGTTACATGTTCTATATTCGCTCAAAACATGATTATATCGAATTTATCTGCATGCCATCATTGATTCTCTGATATCCAGGAGTCCTTGATATAATCGCAATAATAAAGCCCTTCAGCATCACCCGGCCATCATGTCATTAAACCTCAATTGTATTGGGCGTGTAGTATTAAAACGGCATTTAGTCACGATGAAAAATTGAAAAGCCAACGTACAAAGTATATGCAGTGTGTTGTGATTCGGGGTGTCCGGCGCGCACATACGGTTAACCGCAACAGATTCCGAAATATTTTCACTAATGCAACAAAAGTTATTTAATCATCATTGAGCGTACAAATTAATGTAGTCTGCAGTTGGGTTTTAAATTGCTAGAAAATGCCATTTCATTCATTTGCATAATTGAATCTATTATGGAAATTCGCAAGTGAATGAGTCCTACAAAGTTGTTACATTGTGAAATTTTCTGTAATTTTTCTCATAAAAGTGAGAAGGATCATTTTAACTAGCTGGGTCATTATAAAGGCGATGATGATTCATAAGCTTATTTATGTATATTTTTCTTTGATAAATAAGTAAATTCATAGATTTACGTCAAATTATGGACCAGAAAAAAGAAAAAATTCATACTGAATGGATCATTGTGTAAACCAAAAGTCTTACGATCCTCTTTGAAATAATTTACATAAAGGCTCCAAATAAATGTAAGATAGCACCATGCCCTAAGCTTTTGTAATTTAGGGAAAATACGAAAATGACTATTTTCAGTTTTTTTATAAACTTTATGAAGGCCAAAAATATAAGAACTGAGTTGTTGAACCAAATTAAAACAAGTAGGGGTTGCACAAGGCGTTTGCACTCAACTTGCTATCCATGCCGACACTTTGTAACAATTTCGCGACTGAATGTAACAATTCCGCGACTGAATGTAACAATTCCGCGACTGAATATCGCTTCCGTGCCCTCTGGTGGAGCTCCTGACTGGGGCCCTCGGACCCGGTTAGCCCAATGGAGAGGGGCCGTGCGCCACTCGCTTTGCCAATGGGCCCCACAGGAGTCGCCAAGCGAGAATCGCGACTCGCCAAAAGGCTCGCACCGACACTGTCCGCGACACGACGCGCAATGCGATCATGCACCGCCTATCCTCCCTAACCGCGACCACAACTAAGGCGGGGGAACCTAGAACAAGGGATGAGCCCTGACGAACATCGGAGTCACACCACGTGGCGGCGAAGCGCCTTCGAGCCTTCCACACACGGGGCGTCGCTCGTACGGGAATGCCACCTCGCTTTCCGAGCCAACTTCACAATTTCTAATTCACTTTTTTCTAAATCACAAAAACAATTTAATTCCACGGATTAATAATATATACAGGATATTTAAACAAGAAATATATATGTAAAATTATACCCAGCTTGCACCATTCAACCGGCTTGTTTGACTCGGGGGGCCCCCAATCGCGCTGCCGCCAACTTCTACTGTCGATCCACCTCGATCGTAGAGACGCTCCTCTCGTTCATCCGAAAACCTCCTTGAATCCTCCGATCAATCCTCCAAAAATTCCACCAAAAAACATTCGAACTACCTCTTGGTAAAATGCGAAGTCAAAAGAGAGGGTTTCCAAGCTCCATCCGGGGTCTTATATCCCCTCTGGTGGCCACGCTTTCATATAAGGGAGCTTTTCGATGTTCCACCAGTTCATCGCATTCACTGCATTACCCGCGTGTCGTGTCAGCTGGCATCTTGCGAGCTTTAAATGCCATAATATGGTGATGGAACGATGAAACATTTGATGAGCTATGACGCGATGATGGTTGATGTTGTTGTTGTTGCTGCTGTTGCTTCGATGCAGATGACAGATTCAATTCATGTTGCTCAACATATGGTATACCTGCTCCCCCACTTCCGCCTACATTTCTACTGCCGTCCTGATATCTGCTGGACACTTTTTCCGTCCTATATTGTGTTCGCGATCGTATACAAATGTGCTATGTGTTGGCGGATGCTGCTGAATGTGTGGCTGGTTACCTTGGGCTTGCTTGATTGTAATATTGCTGCCGTTGCATTGCAGCTTGTTGCTGGCGCGTAGTGCATTTTGTTGAGTAGATGCATCCACAGGCTGATAATTATTTATGTTTACAACATTTCTATGGGATATCGCATTCGAAACATGTCCTACACCTGTTGATCCATGTCTCATATCGGGTTCCGCTTTAATGTCCATACTTACAGCAAACTGCATATTGCTACTGTTTGGTGTCGCGGTGATAACTGGATGTTGAGCGCTCAATTGCGCTTTGTGTCTTGTGGTAACCATACTCTTCTGGCCGGAAGAAGGTTGAAATTCATTTTGAATTTGCTGTGGATGTGTCGTACAGCTTCTCGGTTGCTGTTGTTGAGTTGATATAGGAGAATTTGTATTTACTGAATTGTTATTTTGTATCCGTTGGCTAGGAGGAGTATTAAATACGGTAGGCCTAAACGTATAAATACCTTGCAATAATTCCGGCGTCTCATTTATATTTGTGCCAAGTTAATTATAAGCGTATTGTGGCTTTAATTCTATATGATCTGAGCTTGTTTGTTCTATCGCATTAACTAGTTGCCTTACTAGATTATCATCACGAACTGATAATAGGTTTTTGGATTCATCAGCTGCCAATGTATGGAACAGTAACGATTTATTTAGGGACACTCGAAATGGAATCTGTTACACTCGAAATGGAATCTGTATACAGGAAGCTCGCTAAGTAAATCCGATAAACTCGTCAGCCCGGCTAAAGTTGTAACCGGTACACTTTCATCAGTATTTGCCGGTCCGATTCGGTGAAATTAATTGCACGCTTCCGACATTTCAGCACAATGATTGAATGCATTGTCAGCGAAGTGCTCGTTGATCTGCTTAGAACCTACTTAATTCTAATTTCTAAGTGTGATACAAAATATAAAGCGTTACATACATCGTTAAACCTCGACTTCAGTTGGCTCGGGAAGTTATACTCGCGGAGAAATTATTATATTTTTTTTTGTTGTTTCTTTTTTTTCGTTTGTTTGTTTTCTTGTGTGTGTGGAAGGCTCCCGTGACAACTTTCCCATTTAAACTTCATAGGTGTTGTCTTTCACCTTCTTTTGGATAGACATACCTTTTCTTTAATTGAATAGAATTATTCAATAATTTTCCTATTCTTTAAATACTCGTCATAATTAATATTGTGTTTCCTACCTTATTATTAAGCAAAAAAAAATAATTTAACCTTTTCCACTAACCAAATTGAATTTTTTCTTAACAAAATTTCATTTCTTCCCAAAATTTTTGTTGTTCTCATGCATTGTTCGCCATGAGACAACAATCATAAAACCATTATACTATTTAATCCTTCCGTGACGCTTATACTTGTTAAGAGAATAATCATCCACTGTAACACATCCAACTAGGCATTTAAAATTTGGTTGCTCTTTGATGAGTGGGAGAATGTTGGAAGCGAGTGTGGATGCTAGAGTGTTGGACTCTTAAATAGAGGGGTCTACTGGGTCTTTATTCCTGCGGGGGCAAGGAAATCTTTTTAATTTCATCAGATGTCGTTGTTTGCGTATGTATGAGGATTTGTATGCAGCTAAACATTGTAATGGTTAAATGCAAATCGTCATGCATGCAATTAGAATTATAGCATTTGGCAAAAGTCAAAAGATGAACAGAGGGAACGCGATTGAAGTGTAATGAACTTCAATCACGTTACCTCGGTACGGCAGCAGATGGTTGAAAGAAAAAAAGGGATTGCGAGATAAGAGAATGAGTCAGGTGATGGTTAGAGTTAGGAGTGGGGAAAAGAATCTTGGCGAGATCATAATATAGTGAAGAGTGACGATGCTGAAAATCTAAGAATTAGGAATGCAAAAGAATTTAATAAAGAAAGTGGAATTCAATTAAAGTTGATTTAATCAAAAGTGAAGACAAAGTCTTGTTTCAAAAAAAAGTCAGCGTGAATTTTACAATAAAAAATAGGAAACAAGAGTACAGGAATGCATGAGCAAATTTTGTAATTATAATACTATAAAATATAAAACTGAATTAGAGTGATTGCCATGATAATCTAATGATTTATATGTTTATAAATCTTACTTACTAAAATAAAATAGACATCAAATCAACAGCTATGATTGTGATATGAGAACCACTATTTGATTGCCATATAGAAACAGTTGTAGCCAGCAGAGTGATAAGTTAAGTTTTAATCAACTATTTTGTTTATTTGATATACACAGGCCAATTCTCTTCTTTCTCAAAAAGCCATCAAGCCTGGTTTTGTTGTGTGAGCAGACGCATCTTGACTTCTTTGAGTTATCTTCAATATCTAAATTATATGTGGAAGGAAATGATTTTTAGGGTTTTGTAAAATCATTGCGACTTCTGGTTCTTCAAAAATTTCATACAGCTCATGGTTATATTGAATTCCAGCTAGCTTCGCTCCAATTATCTGCCTCAGAACGCGTCTTACGAAGGCATTCATTGCTTTTGCGGATGTTTGGATTAGGGTGCATGTTTCACATGCATAGCACAGGTCTTACCACAGATTAGTATACTTTGAGATTTGTTTTTGTGTGTATGCAGCTGGTGTTCAAGATTGCCAAAGCTGAATAAAACATTTTATTTTTGAGCTGTATTCTTCGGTGCATTGCATCCCATTTATCACCGGTTCACGTTTTTTACGTACCTAAATACAAAAATTTGCCTTCATATTTGATACTGTTTTCGCCAAGTGTGATATTTTTTATAATTAAAGTATTTTGTTTCTAGACTGTGTTATGAGCTTTGTTGTATTGTAATTGATTTGTAGCCCTACTAGTTTCACTTTGCTATTGAGTTTTGCAAATTGCCGTTGCCGTTGATAAAATGTTGATGTTGTCCACATAGGCTACCACTTGGCTCGACTCGTATAGAAATGTACTTCTTTTATCGATAAGGAGAAAAGCAATGAGGTCTGATTTAGTCCAATATTTGTGTCAAAGACATCGGTGAGTTGGTTATCGATGCGGGATCGGGAGGTCTTCAACGTCATTGCCATTTTGGTAAGATCGACTAATTTGGCTGGAATACAGAAGCAAATCACTATTTGGATTAGCTAAACTTTTTATTGGATCATTTCACCCTTTTCACATCAACTTAATGTAAATCTATACGACAAATTTGCTCTGCATTTGAAGCTTATCTAACGTCGCGCGGATATCGATCACTCTTTCGGATGGCTCCGATAGCTTTTTTAAATTACTTTTTATGGAATTGTTTGCAGCTACATATAAATGAGTTGCATATTTTGGATAATAATTTTTCTGAAAAATTATTAGAGAAGAAAAATGTTAGAAGAAGGTGGTTTCGACGTGTGCACTAATTCTCCTCAGGCCATCACTCTTAGATACACACCGGTGATGGCGACCACCATGCTCAGATTTGAGGGAGTTAATTTTTAATTTTTCTACTTATGCAAACTCAATATGTTTTTGTATCTGCAAGTTATATTCAGTACTTGTATTAGCTAAACTTTTTTATTGGATCATTTCACCCTTTTCACATCAACTTAATGTAAATCTATACGACAAATTTGCTCTACCTTGAATATAACTTGCAGATACAAAAACATATTGAGTTTGCATAAGTAGAAAAATTAAAAATTAACTCCCTCACCTCTGAGCATGGTGATCGCCATCACCGGTGTGTATCTAAGAGTGATGGCCTGAGGAGAATTAGTGCACACGTCGAAATCACCTTCTTCTAACATTTTTCTTCTCAAATAATTTTTCAGAAAAATTATTATCCAAAATATGCAACTCATTTATATGTAGCTGCAAACAATTCCATAACAAGTAATTTAAAAAAAAATAAAAAAAAAATCACTATTTGGTACAGTACATTATGATCAATGCTCTCGTACGCTTGCTTAAAGTCGACGAAAATTTAATGTACGCATATGTTGAACTCCTAGCATTTTTCAAGTAACTGCTTGACTGTAAACAATTGGCCTAACGTCAACTAACCTGCTCTAATACTGTCATCATATGATCTGGTTTAATTTTCTCAGATATTTGAAAATGTTTTGTACGTTATATGAAGTAATGATATGCCTCTATATTTTCGCACTGTGAATTGCGACCTTTTGTGGAGACCAGGAATATAATTGACTGGCTCCACTCGTTCGGCATTTGTTCTTGTTGTCAAATGTGCTGGATGGCTTTGTAGATAGCTTTATGAACACCACTGCCACCATATTTGATGTGCTTCAATGGAGTTTTATGGATACCCAATGTTTTATTATTTAATTTTTTTTTTTTTTTTTTGAGTTTTGATGCTGGAACAAACATCACCCAGAGTTGGCAGGACCAATGGAAACTCTTCGGAAACATCTATAGGCTCCGACGTTTTGGAGATGTGCAGAAGACTCCAGAGGTTCTTAAAGTATGATACCCATCTTTCATTAATCCTGTTTTCATCAAGGATGATGTTGCCGATGTCATCATGGCAGTGCGTGGTACAGTGAGGATAACCTTGTTTCAAACTTTTAACTACTTTTTATGCTGGTCTTGTGTTGTTGCTCGCTGGACTCTTCTCAGTTGGTCTTCATTTAACCTTCAAAGAGAGCATTCTAGTTCCCCTGAAGAGATCACTAAGATTCCTGTCCCATTTATTGCAGGCTTAAAAAAATATGAAGCAATCGTTTTGCACTTCTCCTGTGTAAAGAACGCAGTTTTGGTACCATGACTTATCAGTTTTGCGCAAATAAAACCCAGAACATCTATCTCCGCATTAGAGTTGGGTCAGATAAAAGTTAGGGCTTACCATGCCCCTGATTGAGCCATGGCCTCAAGTCAGGTATCAAATGCGTATTCTATCTTTCAATTGGTATCACTCTCCCAGGACTACTTGTCATCGCTGAAATAACCTATCTCTTCTCGTCAGCGACTACTTCCATATCAACTTTGCCTTTGAGCAGATAGACATTTTTGCACTCTATGACAAGGGAAGCAATATGTCTTCGATCACCATTACTGCCAAACTGCAGATTATTTGATATGTACACACGATCCTCAGCACTCCTTGTGTGTGTCCTTGTGTGTATCAATCGCTTTTGTTGTATCTTCTTATTGAGAGTGTCACCCCCTAGTTTTTAGCCTATAGTGTAATAAAGCCTGCACGGCTTACATCAAGAATTATTTAGTTGCCGAGATACGTCCTTTAATGTTAGCCATTAGTCAATTAAATGCAATTAAACGTGCTGAAACCTTATCAGCGGTTGCCCTAATTTGCTCAAAAACTCATCTTCAAGTCCTTCAATACGCCCAGATATTTCACTGTCGATTGCGATTCAACCAGTGTTTTCCTGATACAGATGTTCAACAAGCTTTTAAACGCTCATCTTCTCAGTGGCCTACACAAGACTGGAAGACTGAGCATGTATGCATCATCGTTGACCTCAAGCATTACTTACTAGTGATGACTGGCCGGGTAGTCCTTAGAACTCTTCAGTTGTGTACCCTCAGTACTAGGGGCTTTGAAGCAAATATTACATCTGTGATGGTTTCGACGCAGTCCTAGTAGAAAAAGTTGGGTTATGTTAGTATATAAAACAGTAAGCTCCATTTTGGTTACCATGTCTAAGACTTGTTTTCCTCTAGGATCTGAAAGAGGCATGCCCATTCAATTCCTTTTGCATTAAAGACTCTTTTGGCAAGAACATGCCATTCTGCATCTTTTTCAGATTGGGCTGAAGCAATGGCTTATTCAACATTGATACTTTCTAAAGTATGTTACTCTTATACACCAAATCCATGAACAACCATCCTCTTACCCATTGTTTTGAACCCGCAAGTAAGTGTTGTCCCACACCAATATAATGGCTGCGCCATATTCATCAGGGTACCATACTGATGAACTACTATTATGATGCTGCTTAATGAGCAGCAGAAAGTTCAGTTTCATTTCATTCTCGCACTACTTGAGCAGATTTTTGGCTATATTTTTGCGGTTTCATCTTTGAAAATTGCGAAATGGCTGCTACGAGATTTCGAAAAGCTTAATCAAAGAATTGGTATCAGAACAGTGATAAACAGAGGGAAGTGTGGAAGAAGATGACTTATTGGTATTGTTCGACTTGAAAGCACTATTCCTGAGCGTTCCAGTAAGGCAAGTTCTCGAACATAGTGACATAGTTCCACTTTAGAATGGACACGAGCAGCAAAAGCAGACCTGAAGCTGGCAAAAATTTGCTTGGAGAAAAACTATTTTACGTTCAGGAAGGAGTATTACAAAACAACAGCAGGGGTAGCAATGGGAAATCCTCTGTTCCCCCGTCGTGAGTGATCATTTCATGGAGAAAATAGAGAAGAGATTGGAAGACAAAGATATCTTACTGCAAGTATGGTGGAGGTACGTAGATGACGTGTTTGCGATTGTTAAGGAGAACAAAGTAAATGAGTTACTGGAGAATATCAACAAAACTAATGGGGTCTTACCGTTCTTGGATTTAAAGGTTATCAGGACCAACGATACTCTTGAGTTGGAAATTCACCGAAAAATTACTCACACCCAAAGGGTAATCTCCAGCACATCGAAGTATCCATATTGTCACTAAATGGCGGCCTTTGACTCCATAATAAATAGACTCCAAACAGACTCATGTCGGAAAAAAAAATACTCAAAGAAAAGAAATATATATTTGAGATCGCAATCAGAAATAGATACGCCAGAGAATCGATACAAAAAAGAATGCATCGAATGGAAGAAAATCAACGCAAAAAGCAATATTCCACATTTTATGATAATCGACAATAAGTAACAACAAGAATGAAGTTGACATACTCTTATTGTTACAAAAAACTAGAGCGGCTGGAAAAATAGAACGGTACACCATCGTCCAGAGAATACAAACTGTCTCATAAACCACGGCGTACCCAAAAGGAAAGGACAGACTTAAAGATTGGTCAAAACTAGAGTTCAGGGGCACATCAAAGAAGCGGAATTGGTAGTGAGACAAGGAAAAATGGAGACACAATCAATGGTAGCCAGATACATCGTAGAAAGTACCCACGAGATAGCCTGGGACAACAAGCAGATATTGGAGTGTGTCTATGATTGGAAAAAATTGGATTCAGTGGAAAGTTTTTGGATATCAACGATACCAGAAAGCAGCAGACTCAACACCGACTTAGGCAACAACTACAGCAGATTAATAAGATTGCAAGGCAGGATCGACGAAGCGCAATAAAAGAATAGCAAAACGATGCGGAAAAAGGATTAAGTATGAGGGCAATAGAAATGAAAAATCCTTTGGAAAGTCATTAAGAATGTAGCTACTTAAGGCCTGATTTTCGTATTGTAAAGTAATTAAGATTGTTAACAAATTTAGCTATTTAAGGACGATTTTTTAAAAGAATAATGTAGTGCAGTACTGAAGAAGGTAGCAGCTTGTTTTCGAAATGCTAGTGTATGCTGAAAAATAAAATTCGTGCCATTGGAAAAGTTTTTTAGTTTTTTTTTTTAATTTTAAAAACAGTGTTTCGTTTCTTCGTTTCAACGGTTCTTCGAAATCGGTTCACAACAGTTTCACCCCTAGCTTGAGCTACGCAATGTAGGTGTGAGTATACGTACGACTAGAAGAAATCTAGTGGAGAGGGATTTGGCTTGAGTTCCGCAAATGACTACAGCTCACAGAAGAGCAACACATGATTTTGCCCGAGCACACTTAAATTGGACAATAGATCAGTGGAAAGGAGTTCTCTTATCGAACGACTCAAGAATAGCTTTACGGCGTGGTGAAAGTTTGGCTGAATGTGCTGTAGTAGAAATAGTCACCTATGATGGAGGTGCATAATGGTGTGGCGTGCCATTATTTTTGACGTACGTACAGAATTGGTCATCTTTGTAAGTGGCAGCATGAATGTTCACAACTATGAACAAGATGTCCTGGAACCACATGTGGTTCCTTTTACGCCATTTATTGGCGAACGTTTTGTTTGAATGCAAGACAATGCTCTGGCACACACCTCGAGAGCTTGATGGGGTCAAAATTCAGCGATTATGATATCCAGCTCGCAGTTCTGACCTGAATCTAATTGAGCAGGTCTGCAACACTCTCAAAATATGTATCTGAAGTCGTTTACCAGCTCTTACAATAACCAAAGCTACAAAGCTACAGCTGCTGAAGAGTGGGAAAAACAAATGGGCTTCCAAATTGGTTACAAGACGTTATTAGGGCCAGGGAAGGCAATACCCATCACTAATGTGACAAATGGAAGCAGACTTTTCTGAATCAATTTTTTGCCTTTTTTTGTTTATAAAACCGTGAATTGATTTTTTTTCCAGAGATAAAACATTATATACCTGACTCCTGTGTCTTTTATTTTAGTAAAGGTTCTTCCAATTTCAGATTATAGCAAAAATAATAAAATTGCAAAACAATTATGAAGAAATTGACATGATACTAGGTAGCCAGTTAATTGTGCCTATGAGTGTATATGTAAGATTTCCGTTTGAATTGAATGCATATGATACAGAATTCTAGTTTATCCCTGAATCTCTATCGCTTGGCTCCATTTGCATATAACATATATGCATGTTTGAATACTCTGAAATGGCTTCATATCTGAGTGTGAACCGTTCAAATGAATACTTTCCGGATGTGCAATGTCATGCCATGGCTTTCAAATGTGATGTTTCGGCAATAACTTAGTTAAAATGAATTTATGGGTTGTCAATTTCAAAAAGTTTTATAAACTGTTTTAAGATACTTAGTAATATTTTTTGCATCGACGCATGTGCATACCAGCCTTAAGATTCTTTAAGGGTCCCTGAAATATTGAATTTGGATTTTCAAAATAATTCGCTGGGAATTTAGAAAACTGATACATCCAAGTTGTTTGATTTATTGGTTTGTGAGATAAAAAATAACACATTTTGCTTGATTTCACATTGAGTAATGTCTCCATTCCCAGTTTTTTATAAACTTCTAAAACATGTTGATATTTTAGGAAATGGCGGCAGATTAAGTGAGAGGTTGCAAACTTTTAATTTTTTAAATTTCCATCATAGTCAAACTACCCAAATTTTCGCAGTCTACTACTACAGACAATTAATTTGAGTTCTTAAAAAGCATAAATACAACAAAAAAAATGTTTTTGCCTCAATTGAGTGTAAAATTTTTTCTTCTTCTAAAATAATGTTGGCAACACTTATACATAAATCACATACTGCCTAATCGTTAGCTTGTTCATATTCAAATTTCCATCATTTACACAGCGACGATTTACGAGAGCTTTAAATCTAATCCTGCCAGAGCGGTTGGAGCTCTCAAGCTAGTTGGAACTTTTTTGAATGTTATTTTGAATAGTTTCGACTGTACTACTCTATAATAGTCAGGACCATGACTCTTCTCGTACTTCTGAAATTCTCACTTGAAATTACGAACATATGTTAACAGTTCCATGTGCAGACGCCCTGCAGAATTTTAATGAGTACCCTCTCTAAACTTACGTAATTTCTGAAACAGCATGCATTATATAGAGAATGATGTGCGAATGAGTCAAAAAGCTGTCTAAAGCTAAGGACAAATGCTGGAGCTACATTGGGAAGTGGAAAGCAACCAATCCAGACTCCACACAATCAAGTAGCCATATCGTCGTCATTTGGGAAATAGTCCATAACTGTATGATTGCAGCAATGATACAAAAGTATGAGGAAAGTTCAATGGGGAAAAGAGGTATTCCGCGGAAAGGGACGAGCTGTGGCTTAGCCTGTTTGCGGGCTTTTATGTTTGAGTAGGATTCATTATGGTAGCTTTAATAAAGCACTGCAAAAATGAGTGATCCAATGAATGATTTTGCCTCCATATTAGTTAGAGTTTTACATGGGTTTTTTCTTCAATAAAAACTTTTGGTGACGAAAACGGTAATTAAAGTACAGGACAATAGATTTATGTTTGTGAGGAAGTACTGAGTTAACCCTGACGAGGAAAACCATTCCAAGTAAGCTATAGTGACACGATGATGGTAATACCAGAGCATATATACTAACAAGCAACTGCACCAGCTGTTTTTCCGATTAGAAAGGGACGTAAAATAACATAAGAGAAATTATTTTGCATTTCTTTCTTTCTGTTCTAACAATTTGAGAGGAAAATAAACTTTACTCAATACATACACAAATCGATCTCTGATTTTACGCAATACATACACAAATCGGTTTTTACGTTAACTACCGTTAGATGCGAAATTTGTTCTATGTGAAATTGCTTGTTAGTAGATATGCTCTGGTAATACGTTGAATTCTGTATAGTTCAAATGCACTTCTAAACACACAACGGTTATTTGTTTGCCAGTTTAACTTTTAATGATGCCGTTAGCATTCACAATATCCTCTCAACTGTATAAAAGTTGTAAAGGATTTGTTTGAAAATTGTTTTATCTACAATCCCTCCAATCATTCAATTCAGCATCTGTATTCTATTAAAGCAGTTTTAATTAGTTTTTCTTTGAATTTCAGCACCAAGTGTGCCATCAAGCGTTAATCCTTCTTTAACGGACTCATAACCCAAAGACAACAGCACATCTCAATCATCGTTCAGGATCCTTTTCTCGACACGGTGAAATCATAAAGAAGTAGCGTATGGAAAATATAGTGTAACAGCTGCTCCCAACGATTCCTTTAACCCAAAAAAGAATTTCCCACCCTTCGGTGAAAAGGATCCAAATAGGTTCGTCGATTTATGTGTGTCATACGAAACTCAGTTTATTTAAGTGAAACACGTAACATCAGGCGTGTGAAGACAATAAAGATATTTCGACGTTTTATTGTTTTATCGCCGGTTCGTTCACTGGATGCAATGTGGAGAAAACATTTATTCAAGTTTTCTTCCTGTCTCTTGGCAGTGGCCGTGTTAAATTCTTCTGGGTTCACGAGTGTTGCAGCGCAGAATTTGTTATGAAATGGTGTTTGTGATGCAAATGTCATACAAAACAGATCGCGGATGTATAGAGAATTCTCCAGGTAGAAATCTAGCTTGTCAGTATCGGGAGAAATGGAAACAAATTCTTTTGTACAAATGTGATGCTTGAGAAAAATTTACATTTTACTTCCATTCTTTCTTGCTGACACTTTTTATGTCCATCATACTTTCAGTTGCTGGCTGTCTGAAAAGTTTTAGATATGCTTGGTGTGCTAGTAATGTAAAATTTAACCCAGACATGGGTGTGTTTTTTAATCATATTCAAATGTATATTCTCAGGTTTAAAAAATTGAGCGAATCACTGAAATCTCCGGAAACACTGTCTAGGAAAAAATTTGAGCTGTTAATGATGACTAAAAGGTTTATTTGTTGCAGTTGTTCTTGCAGCACTATAGCATTTCATGAACCTTGGCTTCCTCCAGTCAGCGTCTCGAGTTATCTCGATTTATCGACCGTATCTCCAAATTTGAAAACTGAGCAACAATCAGATATTTGCATCGTCTGAGTTGGAAACGATACCTCAGTTTCCTTATTATTCCCCAACAAATATCCTCTTATGTACTCATTGTTTGTCAATGCGTATCACGTGACTGGTTCATCATGGCTTTTGCATCCTCAGAGTCAGAGTCAACAATTGATTTTTCTCATTCAACTATGCTCTCCTCCTTGCTTCGTTGGAATAGTGTAAGAAACCGCCTTTTAAACGCATTTAAAATGCCTGTAAATGCTCGAGTCAATGTTCCTATCACACAACTAATTTTATAAAAGATTATTATGTTTGCAGCTTTAAGCTAAGTGTCAATCAGGTGCACCTAGGGTTTGCAATCCCGCAATGTGGGATCCCACAATTCTGCGGGATCCCGCACTATTCTACGACCTGCTGGATCCCACAACAAAGTGCGGATCCGCAGCATCGAATCCTGCAAATTCTTTAAAATATGTTATCTGCAATGCTTTGCGCGATGCATCGTCACCGCCAATCAGTTAGCATTTGAGTCGGTATTTGTTCGTGTGGCTGCAGATGATTTTGTTCTAGTCCCGCCGGTTATTTTTCAAAGTTTTCATTGGCAGTGGAAGTTAAATCATAATAAGATTAGTCTGCACAATCATTACCCCTGTGTCAGTGATTTGGTTTCAAATTTATTTATTACTCTTCAATATTTGATTCACTTTTAGATGTAAGTATTGTGTTTGTTTGTTGTCTCATGACTTTGGGTTTTATTCTATTGTTATTCTTCTAATATTGAATACTTCTTAAGCTCAGTAATTTATAGAAAATTATTTTGCTAAAGTTCAACTTCTGACTTATATTGCGTGTCTTCAGGTATTTATAGGGTATCAAATTATTGCTTTACAGATTTTTTTGCATGATGTCTATATCGAAACCAACACAAGATATCGTAAATAATGAAAAAGTTGGAAAAAATATTTTGGAATATTTTCAAAAGTCAGATGATGCAGCAAGTGCAAAATGTGTTTTATGTTCTAATTCGTCGAAAATCAGCCAATGATCAGTCACTGGTTTGAAAATTCATCTTAGAGCAAAACATCATATAAAATTGGATCAGAAGAGTACAGAGCTCATTGCACAACTATCCTCTTCATCAGGAAATGTTATTGAGGAAGAACATCCAAAAAAACTATTGATGGATATTTACAAAGGGAGAATTCTTTAGAAAAAATGGTTTCCCGAATGATTTGTAAGGGTGGGTTCAGTATAAACTCATTTTGCACATCTTCCAATTTGAGATATTCATTTTCGAAGAGTGGGTTTCAAATTCCGAGCTCGTCCAATACAATTCGCTCTATAGTAATTAATTATTCAAACATAGTTAAAGCATATATGATGACTGAAATCTCACGTCAGAAAAAAGATTTGGCAAGATTTTCACTCAGTTTTGACAAGCGGACATCTCAGAAAAACCGTCGTTTTTTAAATATAAATATACATTCCAAAGATACACTTCTAAATTTTGGTTTAGTTCGGATCCATGGCTCATGTACTGCTGAACATTGTGTCGGGTTAGTTAAAGAACGCTTGGCAAGTTTTGTCCTTGATCTTGAAACTGATATTATCGGCATTACAACAGACGGTGCAAGTGTCATGAAAAAAGTTGGCAAACTACTATCTTGCCATCAACAGCTTTGTTTTGCACACGGAATACAATTAGCCGTGGCAAATATCCTTTATAAAAAACGGTTGACGGATGAACAGCTTACGTCAAAAGCCTTACCTGATGTTGAAAATTTCAACAATCAAATTGATTGCGATGAAGATTTAGAAGAAATTCATGATGAACAAGGTTTGAACCTTACTATAGAGCGACAACCCGCTGAATTTATCTCTAGCTATAGTAATGTTATAGATAAAGTTAGAAAAGTGGTCAAAATTTTCCGAGGGTCTCGTACAAAAGATGATATGTATTTAAAAAAATACGTCAGAGAAGAGACTGGGAAGGAATTAGCTCGGATTTTAGATAACCGTACCCTGTGGAATAGTATGTTCGACATGTTAGAGCGGTTTTACAACTTAAAAATGTGCATTGAGAAAGCTTTTATCGACATTGGATCTGAAATAAAATTTAACGACGAAGAATGGTTCAAAATCAAAAGCATAGTTGACAGCTTGCAACGATTAAAATTGGGCGACAAAGTGTTGTGCAGACGAGAATCAACACTTCTTACTGCAGATACCACATTTCGTTTTATTATAGAGAAGCTGGAGAAGCAGAATAATTTTTTAAGCGATGAACTCGCCGAGGCTCTAAGAGTGATAATTAAGGAAAGGCGCAATGAAATTGCAGCAACATTAACTTATTTGCAGCATCCAAAAAAATATGAGCAAGGGCTGAAATCACCCAATCCGATATTTGTAATGCCGAAAAAGAACAAACTACGACAAGACATGAAAAAAATTTTATCCCGAGTCATTACTGTTGAATTTGAAAATTTTGAATTGTTAGATGATGTGCATGCCGATGATTGCCAACCACCATTGCCACATAATTTGACTTTGCTGGAGGAATTAGAAATGCAACTAGAACAAGATAATGTAGATTACATTGAACACATTTCAAATAGAAAAGAGAAAGATTTCGATCAAATCCTCAGGAAAGAAATGACGACTTTTGAAACCGATGGAATTAAAGGGAAATATCTGACTTTGTTACACGATTATTTACTAACCATCAAGCCAACAAGTGTAGAAGCAGAAAGAGCATTTTCGGCTGCTGGCTATATATGTAGCTCCATAAGAAGCAGGTTGGGAGATCAAACGATTGATGCTATATGCTTTTTAAGATCATATTTTCAAAGGGAGGAATGAATAGTTGCTTGATACTTTTAAGATAAATGTAACACATTATTTGCTTTCTTTTAATGAGTGAAAATAAAAGTGTTAAATATGCATACATAATTCATATGATTGATTGATTCTATAATTAGCCCATATAATAATTTGAATTAAATTTGTTAAATTAAAATACAAGGACAGCTTTGCGTTGATGAATATTATGGCTAAATATTGTGTTTAGCAGTTCATATATAAAGTCATTCTCAGATAAGCTACTTATATGTACAATAATTAGTTATTAAGGTACAAGGAGATGCTTTAATTTGATATTTTTAAATAAATTTATAATTTTCACTACAAAAATGTTTAATTTTTTGAGTTTCATAGAAAATCAAATTTCTGCGGGATCCCGCTAGATTTAATACAATCCGGCGATAATCCCGCAGGATTGAAAACAGCGCGGGATTGCAATCCCTAGGTGCACTGCACCGAAGAGAATCAAATTGAGTCGCAATAATTTATCTGCTATATGTTCACTACAAAAGGGTGTCCGTCAGTAAAAAGTTGCGCCCCACTGAGTCAAATCAACTGAGCGCATTGCTCGTTAGATAAATTTTGACTTGACTCAGCGCCAAAACTGACGATAGATACAAGCCATATGGTAGCAATTTGCATATGTATTAGTCGGCCTACTATGGACAAGCTTCCGGTAGCTGTCACCCAAGTGCGGCATTAGCAAATGCTTATATTTCGTCATATATACTATTTTCCGAATAAAAAACGTGCCGAACGCATTCCGTGCATGCTATAAATTCACCTTGTATAGCCCATTGTGCTCCTAAACTTTCCAAGACCAGCAAATGAAGCACACGTTTTGCACCTTCCACTGATAGCTCAGCGTTGAGATGTAAACAAACTCCTATAAATTCACTTTGGAAGGCGATAAAAACGAAACGGGTATAAGAACTGAAATACTTTTCACTTCACTAGGAGCGCTATTGTGTTCTCCGCGGATCATCTGGATTTCACTGTAGAAATCCGTCTCTAAATCGTACAAAACCTCGAATTTTCGTTGGCACCTCCACAATTCTTCATATAACGCCATGTAGGTTAGCCGGCAAAGTCGGCCTACTAATGGTCATGTGTGCGGTAGTAAGCGCTGCTGCCATATGGCTTGTATCTATCGTCAGTTTTGCTCAGCGCACTTTAAATGACGCATGTAATAATTCGCCCCTAGGTCTTAGAGACGGTCTGGCAACCTCAATCGAGAACCGTCATGAGACTTTGTGGCTTCATTTTTCCTGGTTGTCGTTGGCTAAGCTAATTCATTGTCTGTCATCAGAAGTTAAATCAGTGTTCTTGTTGGGGAGTCGTGTTCACGTGAATCCAAGAAAAGTAATTAAAAAGGTGTTGGTAGCTATATTATTTAGAATTAATGCATTTTTAATGCTAGTTTGTGCGGAAAGCTGCAGTAAAGGAAGAGTGTTAAAAGAGAGTACAAGGTGAATCTTACCCGAGTTTTTATCGTGGCATAGAAAGCATCCAAAACAATCTATGTCGTAAGTGAAAAATTGGCGAATACAGTTTTCTTTCGCCTGTCGAACCGTATCATTGAACAAGTTCCTCAGGCTCACAGTAATGTAAGCCAGCATTCCCCGCATGGAGAATGCTGGTCAATAGAAATACTCTTTGAGACTAGCAATTCTTGGGAATTCCCGGCCCCACGTATTCGAGGTAATTCCCGCAGGGGGAGTGCCGGCCGGCAGAAGAATTTTTTGAGGCTTGAATTCTTTGAGAAGTGCCGGCCACACGGACCCGAGGATAAAAGGCGTGGTATTAGGTTCCCTCCTAGGATGACAGGTAACGACCCTGACTGAACCTCGACTGGGCTTTGAACAAAGAACTTAAATTGATGCTTAAGGCTGGCGGATATGATGGTTTGGACCTACTTACTTTGCACGGTAGCTCTGAAGTGGCACTCGTGCGCAAACGGCTCCAATTCAACTACCATACCATCTCCGGCCTTGGAATATACTCGCAGCTCACACCGTTGAGTTGATGGAGTAGGTTCGGTTGAGATGGACTCCCAATTAGCGCTGGTCTGGCTCGGAGCACTTTTACCCATAAGGGCTTGCGTCAACCCTCGCATGGCCTCCCTGCTCAGCAAAGATAACCATAGGACCAATAAGGTCACCACACACACAAACGGAGGAAGCGGCTCCCAGGGGGGACCTAATAAAACTGGAGCAACCAAAAACTCTAAAAGGACCCAAAAAAAAGAAACCAAAAATAACAACAATGACGATGCAACTAGCGGTAGTAACGATGACAAAAATGGCAATGAATACAATAACAGTGAAGACAGACAAAAGACGGAGATCAACAGACAGTCTTGTCCAGACTGAGCATCCTAAAAGGGAGAAGCGGGAGACTCTGCAGGATGCGCCAGGTGTTTGAGCGGTGGAAAAAAATATAAAAAGCATCGGGATTTCGAAGTTCACTGCTGCAATTGCTACCAAAGCGACCAAGGCAAGGGTTGTAAATCTCGAAATAATAATTAACCATTCTGAAAAAATTGCGGCAGGAGAAGACAAGAGTGACAAGACAAATAGAGCGCTATTGTGTTATTTTATCGCCACCGATTTACTATACTCGGAAACGGAAGCCAATAATCGCTTCCAAGAAAGGTGGCCGCAAAGTATAATTGCTTTCCAGCAACAAGAAGCAGAAAACTTAATTCAAAACGTGGGAGATGTCCTTAAAAAAATACAATCTGCACGCGACTCGCCAAAAATCGACAAAGCAGTAAAAATTGGGCCTCTTGAACTAAAAGAGCTCCTAAACCGCATAGGGCATTATCGAAGGAGCTAGTCAAAGGCCAAAGATGATCAGAAAGCCGAAGAAGAGCAGAAGGCTAAAGAAGCGCTGAGGACTAAGTCTAAAGGTCATGCGCAGATAGCTCAGCTCCACCATCAAAAATCAATAAAAAATATGGCATCTAGCCTCATCGAAGGAGATCGGGATGTAAGAATGAAGGATGAAGCACTTCATGGGCGTATAATGCCAGATTAGGCGTTCCAGATAGTGCTGACAAAATAAGCGAAGAAACCCGCAAAGAAAATCTTTCAAAAACTTCCAGGAAATAAAGGTCGCATGGATGTCCAGCAAGAAAAAAGCCCTGATGCGAAACAGTAGAAAAAGAAGCCCCGACAAAGACACCAGCACCAAGCACTGCTCGTAAAACCCCAAGATGATAGATCTTGAGGTGGAGATGCCATAGGATATCAGGGGAATGTAAGGGCCGAAAACACCAACACTGCCATTAAAGCAGCACAACCAGCGCGATAAGGCCACATACTGGGCAAATTTGGAGCAGAGGCCGACAATAGGGAAGCATTCTGCGACGCTGTAAAGAAAGTCCTCAGCAAAAATGCAACTATAGCCTCACTTGAGCCAATGGCAACGATTGAAATAAGAGACATTGACTGCGTCGCGAATCTGGCTGAGATGGAAGAGGCCATCAAAGGGGAGCTCTCTAGCGTGGGCAGAATCAAAGCAAGGCTGACACCAAAAAAAAACAAAGGGTTCAACACATGGCCATAATTGACTTGGCCGAAAAGGACGCCGAACAATTTCTGAATAAGGGCAAAATAAGAATAGGGTAGGTTTTCTGCAAGATACGGCAAAGTGCAGCGCTTCTTCAATATTGTCACACCACACAAGTATGGAAAGAACCCGATAAGAGTTCTCTATGTTACAAATGCGGTGAAATGGGACATAAAAGAAAATGTTTACAAATGAGGCACACTGTATTCTTTGTAAGGATGCTGATACCAGACCAAATTTTGACCATGTCTTGGGATCAGTAAAATGTCGGTTTTTCCAGGAAGACTTAGCCACGGCAAAATCAGAACTTTGATGACCCGCATCCTGCAACTAAACCTACACTGCAGTTGTAATGGAAATGAATTGAAAGGAACGACTAATTATTTGAGGTCCCATGGAAAAAATGATTTCCGGATTTTTAATACGATTCAGAAGTTTAATACAACACATATTTATACGACCGTGCAAAAAAAATTTCCGCGCTAACAACAACGACCTATGACAGGGGCTGTAGCAAAGAAAACCGCTTCGCTCACTGGTTGTGGAGCACAAACAGCTATCACGGATACCCTTTGCACTCTTCTATACGGGCGTTAAGATACTACCTAAGCCAAGGTTATGAATGTTAAAGTAAAAATAAATAAAAACAAAAAAAAATAATTTTATGATTACCTTAAACAAAAAAAAAATGGTTAAATAAAATTGGGTGATTAATTAGGGAAATATGTTAAGAGTGGAATTTAAAAAAAATTCTTAAAATCCTTAGAAATAGAAGAAAAAAATTAATAAAATATGGTGGCTCCGACGGAAAAACCAGTCACACTTCCTCCTCTCAACATATAATACAACAATAAAATTATGGAAGGCATCGGAATGCGACAAGGCTTTCGTAGGCTTCAAGATAAAAGAAGAAAATGGTGTGATTCGGGACCCGAGTTGTGTAACGACATTAAGAGTTCCTCAGATTAAACCAATAGCCTTTAAGGTGGAGGCATCACCTCGTCACATTCTCACCAATGCACAAACGTATCACCTAAATTCGATTTCTGTTAGTTGTGTCCAGGAATCATATTTGTCTGTCGACGATCTTCGAATTAATTCGTGGAATTTGGGGGTGACCGACAGAAGTTTTAATATTGTTGGTATTAAACCAGTCAATATGGAAGAATTGACGGAGGTGATAATAGCAGCAGAATTTCAGACGACCGAATGTAATGTGTTCGTATATTCGAGTCGTAAGGGCACAATCCGATTATGTGATATTCGATCGGCGGCGCTGTGCGATCGACATGCGAAACAATTGGAGGAGCCGGAAAATCCGATAAATTGAAGTTTTTTCAATGAATTAATTAGTTCAATTAGTTATGTAAAGTTAAGTGATTCGGGACGGCACCTGATTTTTAAGAAGCTCCCTCAGCGTTAAAGTATGGGATTTGCATATGGAAACAAAACTTAGCCGGTGCATGAATACTTACAAGTTAAATTATGTTCTCTATACGAGAATGATTGTATCTTCGATAAATTTGAAAGCTGTTGGAACGGAAACTACATTAGCAACTCAGCAACCAATGAAGAAGGAACGATCTGAAAACAAAAAATTACCCGGTGCGTGAATACTTACGAGCTAAATTTTGTTCTCTGCACGAGAATGATTGTATCTTCAATAAATTTGAATGCTGGTTGAACAGAAACGACATTAGCAACTCAGCAACTAACTAAGAAGGAACCATCTGAAAACAAAGAATTTTAAAATATTACAATAAGTATGCTACAGGGCGCTACCACAATAACTACTCGATACCGAAAATGACTTATTTTGTTTTGGTGCGTAAATTGACGTTTCCAGATGACAACCCATCAGACAACCAATGACGACGCGTCCAAATGGAGCAAATGTGGAACGTAGGTTCGTACCCGATAAACACCCGTTGGGGGATCGCAGATGCAAGCCTGCACTGCAATTGAACGTTGAATCGCCCCGAAGACAAATTAACGCAGCTGATGTGAAACCTGGAGACAAAAATTGGGTTTGTTTTTGGTGGACAAGGAGTGAGCGCTGAAGATCAAGTGCGGCGAGCAACAAGAAAATTTATTCAGGAGCTCAACGAAGGAAGAAATAACATCAGCGACAGGGACGTACTTTACAACAGCGACTGCAAAGTAATTAACATCAGAGGTAGGGAAGATTGGCGGTAGAAGTTCATCAAGTAGTGCGCTGGAAGGAGAACTTCGCAGCATGAGCTACTTCCCCAAACAGGAACAGTAGACGTAAATTAAGGATTTACAATTATATCCAGCTTTTGGTAGAGGACTAGAATGCATATCTTATTTTCGCAAAGGGAATGTAAGGCAAGATTTTGTAATTATTTCGAGCTCTTGGTGGTTAACTGAAATTCATATCTTAATTTACAATTGGTGTGCTTCATTTGAAATCGTGGATTTTATTAAAAAATATTTATTTAGGTATGGGTTGTATACCTAGCTCGGGTATGCTTCAGATATCAGCTCGGGATTCCAGTGCGAGTTACGTCGGGTAAACTCATACAGGCTAAAGAGTGCAAAGTGGTCTACCCGGCTTTGATTATTTCTTCCTTGCTATATAAAAATAATAAAACTTGCTTCCAAGTATGTAAGGAGTTAACAGAAAAAAGATACAAATTTTTTTCCTTTATACATTGGATTATATCAAAAGAACTTTATTCCGTGAAATAGCTATTTTCGATATTTCGATATTAGCAAGATACTCAAGAGGTACAAAATTAAAATGGTATCCTCGAGAAGTAATCTCACAAGAATAGCACAGCTGGGATCTGATAAGGATACAAAAACGATGGACGAAATGAGCAGGATATACAAAGCTACATGTGGAAGCTGCTCCAAATTAAACGTTGGATAAACCAAGCAAACCATACCGGTAAGATATAACGAGCATATCAGGGAAGCGATAGTTGCAACAAAATGCCCGAATAGGCAGATTAGGTCAGCGATACCAACAACATCGTGGAAGAAAACCATCCCATGGATATCAGCAATGTATGTGTCCTTAATAACGTAATTAACACAAGAAAATTAGACGCTTTTGAATCAATGGAGGCAATCCGAGTACCTGCGTACCTATGGCTGTATGAAGACGAAGGAAATTGCAATTCTAGCCTGCTAAGACTAATTATAGGAGACGAATAGTAATTAAGTAATACGCAAGTAATAAAGCAATAAAACTGGTAAGATTTTTGAAAAAGTACAAAGTATAAATTTCAGGAACCTAGAATAAGATCAATTGTACTCAAGAAGACGTCAAATAGGCGTCGTAAATAGCTATTTTACGGAATAAAGTATAAAGGAAATAAATTTGTATCTTTTTTGTGTTAATTGATAAACATTGGAAAATAATCGACGTTTAAATTATATATGTAAGGGGTGTTCGGCAGCTGCGTTTTTCGCTTGCGGGCTACTTGAGACCAGAGGACAAGCAAATGACACCTCCGACGACCATCTTCGAAGGAGGAGCTGGGTCCGAAGTTCCAGGGCGGAAGAACTGTCACGTGGAGAGTAAAACAGCCACCAGAAATACTGCAATTGAAACTCACTAGTCGTAGCACACACGGAAAATTAATTTCTCGAACGAAAATTAAGTCGCACAACCTTCGGATGTAAACAAACATATACTACTGTCATTGTCTGACAGTGGTCAAAGTAGATGAAAAATGTTCGCACATCGGATGCAAATTCCAAAAAAGCTTGATAATGGGATCCATTGAATGGAAATACCCGGAACTGGCACGGAATGTGAATGGAGAGGAATCCTAGATGGTTACAATTTATCCGAATTCATAGTTAGCGGTCGGAGAATGGATTGCAGTCATAGAAACGTAATCGGTTTTTCTAGTTAAGCTTCGAGCAAGTGGCAGTAGTTTTCTGATTGGAGATATATTGGCTTGAATAAGTGAGAACGATTATCTGATTGAATTTCGTAGGCAAAGTTTTGGGATTTTCGGAGTCAAGCGAAGAAATTGAACTGAAAGAGTTTTCTGCAACATCCTTACAAAAGTTTTAAATTCTGGAGCTTTTTGTTTTGGTGAATTTAATCTAGGGACCTCTGCATCAAAAATTTGGAGCTAATCTTATTTATCTAATCTTATTTGTAAGTAGAGCTGGAAGTTGCAACTTGTTTCGTATAAAATTCTGAATGTAATACGAGGTGGGACAATTAAGTAATGGGCCTGATTCCATGAAAACCGTATATTTAAAAATTATCCTACAACTCTGCCATCCCCTTCAAAGTAGTTTTCTTGGGCAACTATACGACGTAACATTTTTGGAACACTTCCACTGGGATGTCAACAAGTATCCTCATCACGGTCGCCTGGATGCCCGTAATCGACTCAAAATGGGTTCTTTTAACCACCGATTTTGTTCTAGGGAACAAAAAAAGTCACAGGGTGAGACATCGGGCAAATAAGGCGGCTGTTGCATCACGGCGATCCCTTTAGAGGCCAAATACTAGGACACACTGAGAACAGTGTGGTCCTTTGGAACTATCTTCGCGCACAACTTTTTCATCCCAAAACCGTCGGTTAAAATTTGTCTGACTGTTTCACGGTTCATACTTAGTTTTGAGGCCAACATTCGAACTATTAAACGCCGATCTTCACGGATTAGGGCACGCGCACGCTGCACATTCACGACAGTCCACACTTTGACTGTTCTCCCGCTCCGCGCCTGGTCTTCCACGCTTTTGCGCCCCTCCTTAAACCTTTTATTCCATCGAAACACCTAGACACGATTAAGAGCACTATCACTATGCACTTTTACAATTTAAGCGTACGTTTCCAAAGCTGTTTCGCCCAATCTAGCGCAAAATTTTATCGCGACGCGTTGTTCTTGATATCGTTTCTCAATTTTCGTGATGAGCACCACCACACACGTTTACTGAACACGACACAGCAGGTAAACTAAATAAGCTAGAGCAATTATAAATGTATCAGTGGAGAGGGGAAGAATGCGACAGAAGGAGGAAGGGAATTCCATGGTCGCAAGTTTAACATAAGCGCGGTAATAAAATTAATCTCATTACTTAATAGTCACCCCTCGTGTATTATGTTTATTATATTCGGTTTAGAGATAAGGTTAAACACGTAGGTTAGGAATATTGTGCTAGAATTTTTAGGATCACATAAAGTTTTCGATTGAATTTGATTAGAATTAGGTTATAACGTATTAGGTGTAGGATAAAAGTCCACTGTTGTGTTAAAATTATAAATAATTTTGGAATAGTGTTGTTTGGTTTTTTTCTCCTTTTTCCAATCAAATCATAAAATATGTAATAGCCTTTATTAATTTGAATTTGCCACAGTTTTTTTAAACAATGTGTTTAATTGATAACGTATAAATTTAGAGAGCCATTTGGGCCATTAAGTTTTTGTATTGTTAAAGTTTGCTTCATATTCTTTTAAAATTAATAACGATTAGTATTGAATAAAGCGCTTTTGACTTTGACTTCAATGATGAATTGCAATGTGATCAGTTCTTTTTATCTACCAGTTGCAGACAAACCCACCTCAGCCAATCCACACCAATTTGAGTTCGACCATAGTTACCGTGCACGTTGCTGGCCAAAAATATTAAAATTAAGTGATTGGCTTAGGCCATCAGAAAACTTTTTTCAAACCCTACGATGGTTACAAAGTTCTTCTTGTATGAGCACTCTCCTGACTATCTAACTTGATTTAGTTACTTCATCCTAAGACCAGTACCTTTGGATATGTCACTTTATTGCATTTTGGGATTTATTGAGAAATTAGTAAATTTTACCAACGACCAATATAGTACTTGACAATCTCAACGGCTTAAGTAATTATTTTTCGTGATTTTTCATTCCACGAAGAGGCTTTTAGTATCCAATTTACTCCTTATGTGTTAAGGGAAGTTTCCAAAATTCAAACCACTGAGTTCACTGTTTGCTCAAGGGTTAAATATTTTTTCTTGTCACATCTCCATCAAAAACTTCCCGTGCAGAAAATAAAAATGAGACAACACATATCCCAACTATCTTATATTAAGGACCCAATTGTGAATTCTACGTCTGAAGCGCATCATCGCCATTACCGGTACAATACGACCTACTGGTATCCAAACTATTATATTTTTGCAAGAGGGAGGGAGAGAGAGAGAGAGAGAAAGAGTGGAAAGTGTACGAACCAAGTCACTGAGTAAGCGAACGAGTCCTTATGGAAATATCTATCCATCCTGTTATGACACATCCATGATAAATTGCAGCTTATGCCGGGCTTGTCATATGCCGTTGAAAGACGTACACACATCCAAACAGCCCCGGAAATGTCATCATACAAAAGTATCCTTTAGAAATATGAGAAGACAGCTTGATAAAAGGATTACCAGCAAGTGGCAGTATGATGGCGAATGCAAGGAGCGAAGAAAAAAATTGCTTATGAAAGTGGCTGCCTATCATACAGCAAAATGACTGCAACTAAGCCAACAGTGACAAAAAGGTGCGGGAGGCAGCAAAATGATTAATCAGTTGAGTAATTTGCTCCGACTTTTCGTTGAAAGGTAACGAAAAGATTTAGGCGACAATGAAATGGTGGAAAAGTGAGAGGTTCTGGTTATGCTGATAAGAGAGAAAATACTAAATGCTATCTCGAATGTCAGAGAGCGAAGGAACAATCTTCAGAAGTTTTCTCCTGAGTGTAGATTTCTTGAATAGTAATTTGTTGTATTACCAATTTCAGCAGTTGCTAGAGCAATATATTAAAGAACTAATTACGTTAACCACCATATAAAATAAAACTTATAGTGAAATAAGTCAAATTTAGAATTATATCTTCAAATAAGATGTAATTCAAAATATTCCATTCAATCACAGTGTAAGCGCAAAAACTTGAGAGCATTTTGAACGTAAATCATTTTTGGCAATTATTTTGTTTATTTGATATCCGCAGGCCGATTTTCTTTTTCTTGAATAGCCATCGGGCCTTGCTTAGTTGTTGAGCTCACACAACAAAGCCAGGCCCAGCAGCTTTTCAAGGAAAAGTAAATTATTTTCTTTATTGAACCCATATTTGGTTTTGAATAGCCTTCAATCTGAAGCGAAACCTCAAAACAACATAAGGCAATTTATGTCTTCACAAATAAAGTAATCATTTTCTCATTACATAAACATATCAGTAAACTTTGCTCCGTCCAAAGATTTCACATTAAACTTTAATTGTTCCTCTAATCAATGACAAAAACACACTGCCATTACACCTGTCAATAGAACGTCTTGACACATATCCTGAACGTGAGAATAATTAATCATCTTAGACGATACAAAACACAACCACCTCATACACAAGAAGAAAAAACGGAAACATGTGTACATGCTTTTCAGTCCCTCTCTTCTAAGGATAATGAAGAAGAAATGACGGAAAAACCGTCTACCTCACTATCAAATCATTAATTTTCTTTTTTTGCTGCGTTAATAATAGAAAATGTTCGTTTGCTCAATCATGCCTTCGCTAAAAATACCGTTAAGAATAATAACAAGAAAAGTTTAAGTAATTTTCTTTTTCGTACTTTCCTGATTTTCTCATTTAATATTGTTCGATGAAGAGTAACCAGCGGCAAGACTAAGAACAAGACCACCAACGGGTAGACTTCACCAACTTTTCTTTGATTTCCAGCTGAGACTATGTAATAGTTAGGAACCAAGTCACTCGTTATTAGGAAATCAATTTGAGTGAAATGAAAGGAGAGTTACGGGTCAAAATGTTACAGGAATTGAGAATCTTTGACAGTTGTTCTCCATTTGTCAAGTTTAGAGTTTTGAAGTCTTGCATGCACATTCTAGCTCGCTGTAAGCAAGCTCGTCAACTATTCATTTTAATATTTTCCAGTGTTATTCCCAGTGTTTTCACTTTTATTCATTACGTAGGAAGACCACCGAAATCTGTTCAAAAAAAATTTTAAAGAAACTTGCAAAAGCTCTAAAAAATGTTAAAAATAAGAAAAAAGTATCTTTTCCTTTAAGTTTTTGGTAGGAATCTCCTAACTGTGCAGACCTTACGTATTTAAAATAAACATAGAAAAATGGTTTTTGACATGTTTTCTTCACAACCAAAAAAAAACTCTTTATTTGACTATTTCCTGAAGTTTGGTCTTTACCAGCCAAAGAAAAAAATTATATTATGTTTTAATTATAATTTTTTTTAATCCAATGCTTGTTTGTTGGTAGGATGTGTTCAAAAATAACAGAATAAATCTTAATCAAATATAACTACGAAGCCAACCATTACTCTGCGTTCTTATTCCTAAAGATCCTTAAATGTAACGAATCAGCAAAGACAGAAACCTTTTCAATTCCCAAACCATCTTCCCCCAGTTTTCTCGTCCTATCGTGGAAATGAGTAGAACGGTGGTATTTCTGCTGGCTATCACGTCGAATCGATGAACGTGTCAAATCATGGACTTAATTAGTTTTCAATTTTCTCCTCACTCACTGCAAAGACAACGCACACAATCACATGGACTCGTATATCTTTCAAACGCCAATAGCAGCTGCAGTTAAGCAACAGTAGCCAGCCCAGAAAAGAGGAAATGAAAATACGCAGACTGTAAGTAAGCAAGGATACTCGTATATCCGATGGCCTGACATGACCATGATAAGAAACTTATACTAGAGTTTCGATCCCTTTCATAATAGTTTTCGTTTTGCTTCAGTGTCGGCACTTAAAGCGCTTTTGCCTTCTTTTCCCATTACCACCCATTTTTCCTGTCTTATTACCGACGCAACTTTGATGGTATTGTGATAAAGGGATCGTTAAGCTAGTATGAGATTCACGAGTGTTTGCCAGTGCTGGGTTAAAGCTCGCAAGCAGCAATGAACTTGTAATTGAGGTATGGTAAGAAACGAAAAGGATTTCTGAAGGATTTCTTCATGGGAAAGAAACTTGATACTAGTCTGGATGTTCCTTTTAGTCAAGTGGCTTTACTTCTTCCATTATTATATTTTTTCTTTCTTCGCTTTTGGCTGCCACTTTTCCACTTAAGCTATCAAGGTGCAAACGAAAAAAATAAAACGGTAAAGTGTATAGAATTACAAAAATGCTTTCTGTCTAGAGCACTCCACTTTGAATAGCGAAGATGTAAATTAGATGTGATCCAATATCTAGCTGTAATACTCCCCTGGCATTATTGAAATAACTTGAGTGATTGGCAGTATTAGGAAAATTATGGAAGTGATTTGTTATGAAGCAAAGATCATTTCACTTTCCAATAACATTTCAAAACGTACTCAGAATGAGAGAAGAGCGAAATCCTACTCATTATTTATTCATTGAGGTACTCAAATACGAGTATAGTATACGAGTATAATAAAATATCAATATGAATTACTGTTATTATTCAAAAATTTCAACCAAAACTGATAGATTATCTATAAAAACATATGTTGCGGACTCCAGCGTACCGACATCTTCCCATTCGAAACTTCAAATTGCCGCCATAACAGCTCCACCTTCTTTTGGGAACATATACCTTTTTCTCGGTATATTTATTTATTTTTATTAACATTTAACGTTTTCCCTATAATTTTTATTTCCCCATCATCTCAATTCTACCCTCTTACCCTATCTTTAATTACAAAGAATAATAATATACTAATAATCTTAACTTTCCCACTAACAACTCTCCATTCATTACTTCCCATTAACAAAAAGTCATTCGATACCTTTTCCCTAACAAAACCTAATTCCTTCCTTCATACTAACTAATTTTATTCATTAGCTCCCACCAATAAAATTTTATTAGCTATGCTAACAAAAATTCATCCACGCTTCTCTACTAACAAATTTTATTTCCATGCCCATTAAAAAGGGTTCACGGTTGATGTTGATAAATAGATGAATGGGAGATCAACGGAAAGTGGCTTTGGTGGTAGCATCACGGATTCTCGACCGGGGAGTCCGTTGAGACCCTGGGTTCAAGTTCTCACAAGCGCAAGAAAGCACTATTTTTGGGATATCGACAAAAGCAATTATTCCATGGACAAGACTAGAGATGGGTCCTACTGTATCAGTCTGATACTTTGTCACTGATACATTACTGTACCTGATACACAAAACTGATACAAGCGAAATGTATCAGGTACAAAAAGTATCAACATTAACATGCACATTTGCTTGCTGTTCTGGGTAGGTTGTTGATGTAGCTCTCGCTGCGCTAGCGCTTTGGGTGCATCTTGTGTCTTCGTTCATGTATCATTTTGTGTACATTATGAAGCCATGGAACTGATACCGTGCATTTGATGTGAATTGTGTTGGGGAATGGGATTATCAATTTTAATAATGCTATTTATTCTTGACGGAGTGTTTCAAGATTTGCAGGATAATTATTTAATCGTTGAGTAGGCATGCCATTGCCTGAGTTACATATCTGGCAGAATTAGTGGTTAGTGATTGTTCCCACCAAAGAAAATATAATTCTACCCCCCAGAAGAAAATTTTTGGGAGTGTGTTAAGAGTCCAAATTGTTGTTTTTGACGAAAGAAAAAAAAGCAATTTCATTGACATTCCAGAATGTGAACGTTTTGTTTTGTGAATTTTATTGAATTTGTGCAAAACGTGAAATCCACTTTATATTTGGATTCACCCAAAAATTAGCAAGCGAAACATTTTGAAACAGGGTTTTTATGCTTAGACGTTTTGGATGTTATTGCTCGTTGAATTGAGGCTGATGCCAAGTAAACGTTTCTTTTGGAAGTTATTTGAAGTTGTGGAAACCGTTGAATTGAATTAGATTCGATCAGCTGAAGACTCAGTGGGCGCTTATTTTTTCTTACGTGCACTTAGCACCACTTCACCCAACACTCTTGTAACGGATATTCAACCAAAGCCAGTAGCTGATGTTTCTAATTCCACTGATAATCTGCCAGCACCACAAATTGTCCCATCTCTTCATGTCATGGCACCACCGAAGCAAATATTTATACCTCATCTAGCTTATGAGACATCGACAATTGACATTTGTGATTATGTCCAAACGAAATTCGGACCTTCAGTAAAGATCATGAGCTGCCACAAACTGACAAAAGACAACATTGAGGGAAGAGTTATAGCTTCCTTTAAGCTTACTGTACCATCAATCTGCAGCACAGTTCTTCACCCAGAACACAGGCCTCCTGGAACATTGATTAAATTGTTCGAGGCAACCAAAAGAAGAATTTATCGTCGCGCGGTGAGCTCTCTTCCGTAACTTTAACAACTGGTCACCCTACACCTTTTTCAAATATGAATTTAAATTTTGATATTCGAAACACTTCTCGTAGCTTCAATCTTTATTATTAAAATGTACGTGCCATGTGAACCAAGCTGGAAGCTATTAAAATCGCCTCTTCCATTTGTATAATTATTGCTACTAATAAAGCCTCAGACAGCAAACTCTGCTCTGACTTTTTACCGTCACTTCCAGTAGAATGCATCATTGTCTTAATCAATATCTCTCAAGCCGTGAGTTTAGTATTGCTTTGCATGTATATTCCTTGCAATGCTCCTTTCCGCGTTTACAACAGTTTTTTCTCTGAATTATCTTCGTATTTCTGCAGCATCAACCCTCTATACACTATTTTAATCTGTGGTGACTTTAACATGCCTTGCCTGTGGTGGCACTCAAGCTCTCATACCTTCTCATCCTTCAATGATCTCTTTATCCTGTTTTCTTCTTTTTTATCGCTTTGCTCCATATCGCAATTAAATATGATCCCAAACGCAAAATATCAATTTCTTGATTTCATCCTTACTACCAATCTTGCCTCTATTTCCTCGGTCACAAAATCCCCCTCCGAATATGTGAAACCTGATCCCCATCATCCTCCGCTTGAGGTTCGTTTATCTTTTGTTGCACCTCAGTCCAAATGCACTCCTTTCTCCCCAAGATTTAATTTCCGCAAAGCCAACTATGCAGCCATTCAGCTTAAGCTGGATAATATTGACTAGAATTCAATGCTACAGAAGCTAGATGTCAATTCAGAGCTATCAACTTTCTATAAGAATCTCAGTAGAATAATTACAAACCATGTACCTATCTGCCGTTCCCCTCGGAAACAGAGCCCCAGCTGTTTTCCGTTGAAGTCTAAGACGCTCTTTATTTGAAGGACCAGGCGCGCAAAAAAAATTAGTTATTCCAACTTTAACACTGACCTCACCGACTGCCGACTGCTTCATAAAGAAGCCAAAAAAGCGGTTAAGAACGCAATGCAATTTTATTATTATATGATTGAAACATCACTGCAATCTTATAGTCCTAAGCCCTTTTCGACATACATACATTCTCTGAAGACAACATGCCATCATCCTAATATTTTTTCATCTCGTAACTGCCAAGCTTCTGATGAGTAAGCTATCTGTGACCCTTTCGCTCAATTTGTTTCCTCCATATTTAAAGTTTCAAACCCCACTATATACTCATCGTGTCCTTTTCCTTCCCTAATATGCATTCTATCGTGACCTCTCCATTGGAAATTGAAAATGTACTGCTTACTTTTGACATTAATGGTGGTCCGGGTCCTGATGGAATACCAAATCTGTTCGTTAAGTCATTATCTTCTTCATTATCTACCCCACTATCAATTATTTTCAATATTAGCCTTTCTTCTTCCTACTTTCCTGACGTCTCGAAGCATGCTAACATCTTTCCGATCCATAAGTCCGGAGATCGTAGTGAAATCTCAAGCTATCGTCCGATTTCTTTGCTGTTTTGTTTTGGGAAGCTCCTTGCGCGAATTGTACATAACAGAATGTACGCTGACATCAGTATCATTTGCAAATGAACAACATGGCTTCATTAAAGGTCGTTCGACAGTAACTAATTTGTTAGAACTTACGAATATCATCTCTCTTGCTCTTGTGTTGATCACGGCCTTTTGGCTAGCAAACTTCGATCGTTCCGCGTTGCCGACTCTATCCTTTCTTGGATCTCATCCTTCTTATTCCATTTCTCCCGCACCGTTACATGAAATAATTTTTTTTCATCGGACTCATTTAGCCCAAAATCTGGTGTTCCTCAAGGATCAATTTTAGGCAATTTGCTATTCAACATTTTCATTAATGATTTTCCCCAATGCCTCTCCTCTAATTGTTTTCTTTACACCTACGATTTAAAAATTTATCGTTCCATCAACTCCAGCAAAGACTGCTCATACCTCCAAAATTATCTTGACAATCTCCAAAATTGGTGTCAAGGTAATTTACTTCCTCTTAACATTTCAAAATGTTGCCACATGAGATTCACCAACAAAATTCATCCAGTTTTATATTTATACCGGAGTGATGGATCACTGCTTGCACTTGTGGATAAATTTAAAGATTTGGGAGTAGTATTTGACCTAGGTTTGAAATTTAACATCGATATTTCATGCATAACCACAAGAGCTTCACGTGTAGCTGGTTTTATTGTACGATCCTCTTGCAAGTCTTTTAGGATTTCAACCAGCGTCCATCTATTCGTACTTCCAGCCCGGTCAATCCTTGAGTATGCCTTCCAAGTATTGTCTCCTCACTATACCAATCCATCGGATGCTGTTGAAATTGTACAGCGTAAATTGACATGTTCTCTATTCTACAAATATAGCCTCACATACAGCTCCTACGATGAGCGCTTACAGATCCTCAACATTCCTTCACTCAAAAATAGGAGAGAATTCTTAGACCTGTGCTGCTTATTTAAATTATATCACGGTATTCTTTCATGCAACCTTCGGGAAAGGCTTTGTATGCGTCCCACCTCAAGAACGCGTTCAACTGACATATTATTTGTGCCCTTTGCTCCTACCGATTTATTTTTATTCATTTTTAGTACGCGTATCACGTCGTTACAATGAGCTCCAGCTGGGTCCCCTGCCATATTCCTAAAACGCTTTTAAAAGCATATTGCATAATATTCTCCTTAGCTCCCAATAGCTTATTAGTATTTTATATTCTTGTTTTTTTTTCTTATTTCAAATTGCAACTTTGTTTATTCGCATGTATTATATTATATTATGTTTCATTACTTATTTTATAATTGGATTCACGGATCTGTAAAATAGTGTAAATAAATAAATAAACATAAAGATAAAAATATTAAATTTTCAGCCCCTCTCCACTCTTTTCCAGCAGGCGAGTGCTGGTAGTGTGGGAAATTGGGGTAAGTAATTAAACAATTTTTTGTTAATCCATTGTTTTTGCTTATTTTACTTCCGTTCAACGCACAAATTTAAGTTACCTTTTCTTTTTCATATTTAAGTTAAATGATATTCTTGACTAGGGGGTTTATTTATTATTACTTCCTTTATTAGCATTCTAAGTTCATTGTAATCTCATTTGTAGAATAAAACGGCCATGTCTGTCTAAGAAAACCATATTTTTCATTTCTTTAAATGACCTCCCCCTTTCCCTTCCTTATCCCTTTGTGTTAGTTTTATGTGTAGGCTGGCTCAGCACGAGCAGAGGGTGTCCCGGAAAACCCGTTACACGACTGAGCGCTAGCCAGCCTCAGAATACCACTCTTGGTTACGCACCTCTCTGCTAAAAATTAATGTGTGCAACTGCGGTGACTTCCGGGATTGTTACACATGTATGTAAAAGGAAACCGGTAGTCCACGTAGTGTAGTGATTAGAGTGCTTGCTGCGTTAGTCAAAGGTCCCTGGTTCAAATCCCCTTGGTGGCAACGATATTTGTTTCGAGTGATTCTTCGGACGGACTATAAGCCCATTCATTAATGAAACGCACTGGTTTCAAATCAGAATGTATCGCAGCTGTGTGAAAGATATTCTGACTATCCCTAGGCTGTAGTGCTAATGCAAAAACAAAAAAACGAAATTTTGCAGTCGAACTTATCGAAAAACGTAAAAAGCCAACATTTCCCTTTTTTTACATTTTTAAGGTTTTGTACTAAAATACAAACCCCTATTGCAATCACGACCTGTGTCCACCTGCCCGTCCGTCCATCTGTATGTCACAGCACTTTTTCTACGAAGCTATAGAAGCTACAGCCATGAAACTTTATGGAAAGGTCAGAAGTGGCGAATTCTTCAATGTTTTGGGGTGAACAAAAGTTTTTAAAGGGGTTATAGGGAGATGACCCTTAAAAAAATTTTTTCACCTTTGGTAGTCGAGTAGGGTGTCGTTGGAAAGGTCTTAATGAGATCTTTTCTTATGGTAGGAGAAGGGGAATAGTACGAACTTTTCGTGTACCCCCCGTCGCGATTGGACACCTTTCATTAGAAAAATTTGAAAAAAATCAAGAATGCAGGCCTTTATGAGGACAAAAACAACAAACACGTGAGAAGTTGAAATTCACTCAAATTTGTAAGTGATAGTATGATTTATTGATTTTACATTTTCTTGAATAAAATCTTAACGGTACCCTTAAATTCAACCAAATTTGACATAAAAATGACTATATGCGGAATTGACCTGTTCTGTGAATTTCATAAAAATCGAATGGAATTCGACAAAGTTAAAGCGATTTGAATTTTCCTATATTACTATGGACAATATGCGCTACATTACTATGGAAACATATGCCTATGGAACAATATGCGCTTTTTACCGACTCGACACTACAGCTTTGCTAGGATTTGCACGAAAATTTCAGGAGTGATAGGTATCATGAATATCTTTGAGAGTTCGTTCAGCTAGCGGGATCAGTAATCGTGAAACAAAAATGGGGCTATTTTTAATGCGAAGATTGAATAATTTTGAGTTGTTTTCCCAACTTCAACGTTTAAGGTAAATGCTTTCAATTTAATGAATGACTGAAGACGACACCCTAAAATTAATACTCATAGGTGAATCAAGTCAAGGAGGCAGGAGGAAGCTCCAAACGAAAGGGCAGACACTGGAGTTTTGATTTGATTTAATTAAAATTTTCAGATAAGATCGATGCCGTAAACACTTTTGGGATTTCTTTGACATATTTTTTTTTATTTTATTCGTTGCTGATGATTGCATTTTGTAAGTTGAGCACAAAACCCTTCTGACATGAGCGTAGGTCTGTCTTCCCAACTTGTTTCATATTTCGAATTTAAAACTATGTCAAATTACAAATTACTTAACAAAATTCAAAAGGCATTGATATAAATGAAATTGAAATTATTTGATGTAAGGGACCATATCGTTTGCATTTTGGATGTTTCCGCATCGGTTTCTTTGGCTTTAGTATTCGATTTATTTGGCGAATTGCGGACGGCGATGGTTCTATATTACCGTTCTCCGATTTTAGCTTTAGCTTACTAAGATTCAGTGTATTGCCTCATCGGGGTTTTATAGACCATCTCTACGGTGTCATTGGATACCGCAATCTAAGCTGGTTTATATAATATTGAATAGAATCTCTACGACTGCGTAGACAACATTTTCTATTTTACGAATAATCCATTCAGGCCTCTAATATTGCGAGTGCCGATGACAAGCGTAGACTAGATTGTCTTCCATAAAAGATCACTTCCGCGCTCTTTGCCTCTTCCTGACTTGGCATTCCATTTCCACGTCACGGATTTTTGGTTCAGTATCTGGCAAAACTATATTTAGAATTGTTCTATCTGTATCTTCGAGCCACAAAATATTTCCAACGGTGACTTCTGGTCTTGACGAGATGAATTAACAGTGATTCGGTACGATTCTTAAAATATTTTGATTGAGCGCTGGCTATTTTCCTCTTCCTACAATTTTATTAAAAGTCTTTTCAATGTACGTGTATCTATCTATCAACCTCTATGCTTGACCATTCGATTGCGGGTGGTATGACAGGAAGAAAATATATTTAAGGCAATTTACGTTGCAGAATCACTTAAATTCATATGAAGTAAACTGGGTATCGAAATCACTTATGATTACTTCTAGAAGCCCATGCTGCATAAATGTTTTCCGCAAAGCCTTAATAGTTGGTTTCAATGTAATTTTCTCTATAACAACATCAGAATATTGTTACATTCCCAAAGAATTCTGCGAGCTACTGTCACAATTGTTGTCGCAACATTTAATAATCTCATGATCAATCAAGTAGATCCATAATCAATATCTGAAAGGAATGTCCCTGTGGGTATTCAGAATCGCTCGAATATTCCAGGTGGTTCCCGTCAGAACATTTGCCAATATATGAGAAATGGATTGAATGACTAGAGACCCTATATATAGCCGAGCTGAATAGTAAAACAGCCGATAGAAAAAACGGCGATAAGAGCGGAGCGCAAATTAAAGACGCATAATCTACATGCATAGGCTACCATGGTTGATTTTGTTTCGGCAAAAAAAAAACGTATGGGATGTGACTGGTTGTTTGGCCACTGCTACACAATCCCAGGTACTCAATCTTTTGTTCCACATTCGGCCAGTATACATAACTACACGCTAGAGCCTTCATTTGTCGTATGCCTGGATGACATCGATGTAACAAAGACATAATTTTGCTGCGTAGAGAATGTGGTACCATTACTTGTTCGTTCTAGAGAATATATTTACCCAAGATGCTTAAAAGTTGGCATCCGGCGTAAAATTGTTGTATTTCGGAACATTCCTAGGAATGTCTCAAGGAATGTGCATTAGGCCACTGTTTAGGGATAGATACTTTGACAATTTGAAGTGTTCGATCTCTGTTTTCGTGATTTTTTAATTGTTTGAATGATGCTGGTAGAAAGTGTGAAGTCGATTCAGAGTTGATTCTTTGCGATTAAGATGCCCTCTTCACTTACTGGTTGACTTGCAATTACACGAGACAGAGTATCTGCTTAGCCAATTTCTGCGGTCATTTTGTATCTTTCTAGTTGACTTGATGCGCATGTTTCAATACCTTTTTTGCCACCAAATCTTGCTATCAACAGCTTATGGTCCGTCCATAGATCATTTCGTAAAATTGCTTAATTGCGAATATTAGAACAAGAAGCTTTTTCTCTATCTGGCTGTAGTTTCATTTAGTCAAGGTTAGAGAATGTGCCGCATGTGCATCGGCTTTGATTTGACATCCGAAAAACTATGCTGGATAACTGCTCCTGATGTGGTATTTTGTAGTCGAGCAGTCCACCCAGGCAAACTGCGCGAGGTACCTTCACGATAAGAATCCAACAAGATGTTCTAGCGATGACGAGCTGTGTAGAAAAATTCAAAGGAGTATCTCGAACAAACAGGGAGAGTTTATATTTAGATGAATCGCTGACAGTTTTACTCATTGAATACAAATTTACATATGTACCTACATGAAATGTAGAGCTTATATTCTCCACTTCTTAAATCTTTTAATTTTAAGGGGTCAACTTTAGAAGTTAATGAAATTTGTATTACGTTTGACGAAAGTAATTAGCATTAGCACTAGCATAACAGCCCCCATTGGGCCTTTGCTTAGAGATAGTTAGAGTATCTCCTCATCATGGTTAAATTTGTCGGCACTCTACAGGGTTCTGTTTTTAAACCAGCACGTATCATAACTGAGCGGGCTTACAGTTCGTTCCAAGAATCACTCGAACTACATCTCGTTGCCTCTAACGAGAGTCAAACCAGAAACCTTCGGCTTACGGCATGAGTGCTCTAACCAGTGTACCACGCAGACTACGATGAAAATAATTAAACTAATCGACATTTTCTATTATCGTTCCGGTTTTTTTTTCATTTGAACTAATACCATATCCATCAAATCGTTGTTGACTTTGCTTCCATTATAATTTACCTTTTCTTTTGATCAGTCATAATAACATAAAGACACTAGTTATGAGCGTTTTGCGGTCATGAAATAATCAACCTGGTATCGTTTTGCTGTGGGCTCACAATTCAAAAGAAACGAATCACAATTGGAAGTCTATAAATCTTAAGGATAGTGAAATTCGGTATACCTGTTAATATTTGAATATGTCCTCTGAGCCAAATCAATCGATTTTTGTCTGTTCGTAAGGCCTAAAAAATAGACTCTTACGTTCATTATTTGTGTTTTCATGGTAAAATTAATTTTAATTTCAGTCCCACGATCCAACAGCAAGAATGACGAGCACAGTTGCATCACGGCTCGAATTCGCCTAACATGTCGATATTAACTTTCAATTATACGAGTATTTTGCACACCAGGCAGGCATCAGTTTTTAGATACCAACAAATTTTAATGCACCTTACATAACTTAATATGCATTTTCAATAAATAGCGATCGTATAAAGAGACATTTTAAGGAAATATTAAGAAGTTTATAATCGTATCCTGTGTAAACTTGCCCTCAGGGAAACTAACTGCTAACTAACGTAAAAATTTATCACTTTTCATAAAAATACATTGCACTATACACTAAAATGACTAATAACAAAGAAGTAAATTCCAAAGTATTCCCTTTAGCTGAAGCTAAATGGACTACATAAATCATGAATCTACTGCAACAAGCGTTGAATTATGGACAATTAAGAAAAGGAACAAACGAAGCTAACAAAACGTTGAATCGTGGTATGGCGGAAATCACTGTGACAGCAGCTGATTCGAAACCACGTGAAATTATTTTGCATTTGCAACTTTTATGTGAAGATAAGAATGTACCGTACGTTTTGTATGGTCAAAGCAAATGATTGGGATGATCTTGTTCCGGCACGAGAATGAGAAGAGAAACTTTGGTCGCGTTGACAACAAGTAGCTGGGCGCTTGGCAATAATGGAGAGTGGGAATTTAATTCTAAACGGTGAAAGTCGCACAAGAAGAAAAGTGGTACGGGCTAGGAGCTAATATTTTTGGTCGAGACGGTGTGCTACTGGAAGATGTTGCGTGGATTGCCTTTATTGGCGGAGTTAGTATGCTAGTGCATTGCTTTTAAGAAAAAAACCGTGATATATTCTAAACCTTTGAACGGAAAGAAAAATAGCTTGTAGAGAAACATTTGGCGCATAGAAACGTTATACAGTGCGACCATATGTCATACGTCGTCGGCAAATAAAATGAAATCAAAATTAAATCTGATATTATTTTAATCTGTTGTGGAGCCTAATCAGCGCAATAGTTAATCCAGCACAGATTGCGCTTTCCGTTTTTATTGAGAACCCGAGGAATCGGTAAAAATACATTTGTCAATTCAAATACTGGGGCAATTAAATTATAGGCTTAAAAGTAATCATAATTTACTCCAATTTAATTGGCCACCATTTTGTTGCAGCGTAGAAAATATAATTAGAGATCACAAAAATATTTTAAATATTTTCTGAAGTTTTCAACCAGATTGGATTAGTAATTTAGTCTCTGGTTTGATCAAGAGCACATTGAGTCGAAAAACCGCAGATTTTTGTTGTTGTGACTTATGAAGATTGAAATGACAATAATGCCACTGAATACAGGGAGATGCTGGTATAACTTACCATTTCGAAAAGTCTTGCCTCGAACTGCCTCGATACAAAATTTCATTGAGTTACGAACCCTATCCGGTTTTATTAGCGAAAATGTAAAATTCATGAGTCCTGCTAGCATTAGCAAATTTGAGCGGATTTTGAATTCTAATGAATTTGTTGTTATTGAACTCATCGAAAACTGTAATTTTTTCAGTCTGTTTAGGCAATAGGTGTCCAATTACAGGGGGAATGGTACAATGTTTTCGTATTCTTCCGCTTTCCATACCCACTTAGTTATCGACGTTGCAATTGTAAGACTTATTTTGAAAATATCAGATCAAAATCTTTCATTTGATACTCCACTGAACTGTCTTTGATGTAAATAAATGTTTAAAGGTTCATATCCTTATATAAGAAGACCTCCCTTAAAATTCTTTGAAATTTTTCCGGCCATAAAGCTTTCCTTAGAGAACCACTTCTGAGTTTTTGACAAGCTTTGGTGAGCCTAGGTTCTCTAGTTCCTGAGAAAACTTGGTAACACACTGATAGACAAACGGACTGATAAACAGTGACCGATTTTAATAGGGTAAACTTTTTAAGAAAACTCGTTAAAAAAATATAAGACATCATTTTATTTGCAACAAACAGGATGGTCAGAGATGAGTCAAAATGCTTTTCACTTTACTCCACATAAGTTCTCATTTGCTTTTAATTCATTTACCAAGGTCTGTTTTCCGGACGGCTAGACACATCCCTCAGCCGCATCAACACATCCACCTATGCCTGTCCTGTGACTCTACTGTCTCGTCTATCTACAGCTACTTGAAGCCACATTACAGTATCCTGTGACGGTTTGGAGGCGAACGCTAATACTTCAGATGTACGATTTTAAATGAATGTTCTGGATTTTTTCATTTTATTCGAAAACAATTTCACTTGGTAGACTAGCAAACGAAAACCAAGTTTTCATAAATTTGCTCCTGTTGAATTGAGAGAATTCCCATCAGCAGAAAGGGGCCCACATTCGACAAGGAGTGCGGAAGAGACGAGCACAGCTGAGTTTTGGCGAACTCCCACAGGGACAATGTTGCTAGTCGAATAGTAGCGTATTGCACTGAAAAAATAGGAAATGGTAAAAATAGCAGACGTCGAGGACTAGCGACGGGCACACTCATAAAATAACTCTGCCAGGCGCGAATGTAAAGGACTCATTGCTTTGCTAGGCTTACGTTACACTCCCTCGGCAATTTTTTTTTTTACGAGCATTAACACAGAACAGTTCATATGGAGAAGAAAGGACATCATGCTTCAATAGTGCACTACCAGAAGCAGCGCAGAGGCTTGCATGGTTACAGGGATATGGTCGTGAAGTCAGCGTTAGTCAGCAAGGATTTCGTTTCTATAATGAATGAAACAGATTTTTTAACATTGCCGCATTTTTCGCGCTCTACAATAACAACAAATGCTATGCAAAATGAATGCGAATGAATTCTGGCTTTGTGGCTTATACGCTAACCCACAGGGAGTGTAAAATGTATACGTACGTTGAAAGAAGTGAAGATTGTTTTTCAATTGAATTATAATTGCATAAGTGGTGCACACATATGCATGTTTGTTGCATGAGCGCAAAAGTAAATTAGAAAATCAATTGACTGTATGAAATTGAATTGTTGCGTAGCTATAGTGGGAGTGAAATGAAATTATTATTTGACAAAATGAATGGCTTGCCTGGTTTGATGAAAACCGCTCACTGGTTACGTGAAGGACGTACTTGAGGTGGCAGTAATTGGATTACATAAATTTTCAGCAGAGTCTAGAATCAATCATTTCCACTTGGAGTGGCAGAATTTTAAATATTATTTTGTACAATGGATGATGATGCAGAGTCGGAGAGGTAAACTTTCTTTTTCTAAAATTCGTGAATGTTAAAAAATAACACCAAAGATTTGGTTTTAATCAAACGCATTTAATAATTCAAAAGCATATTTGGAAATAATTTTTGATGTATGGAGCTATCCATTTTACGCTTGGGAAAGTAATGCTAAAGAAAATGCATAAAGTATTCAGATGGAAACAAAATTTTTTATTCTATATAAAGATTGAACCTTGTCATTATACATGAAACACAACATCATTAAAATGGACCGGAATTCTTGCAGGACTCACTCCTTTTGAGGTAATTTTCAATGACTTTTCGGCACATTCCCGGCAATATCTTGGCCAGCACTTCACGAATATTGGTTTTCAATTGCTCAAGATTTTGAGGATTGTTCGCGTAAACATGGTCTTTTGCATAGCCCCATAAAAAGAAATCCCAAGGTGTTAGGTCGCAGGATCTTGCGGGCCAATTGGCATCACTCAATTTCGAAATACCGGGTCCTGGAAATTTCTCTTGCATAAGTGCTGGATTAGCCTGTGTTGTGTGGCTTGTGGCTCCGTCCTCTTGAAACCACATGTTTTCCAAATCATAATCTTCAATTTCTCTCCAAAAATAATCGGTTAACATCCGCCCATAGCGGTCAGAATTGACTGTAATGGCTCTTCCTTGATCTTTTTCAAAAAATATGGGCCAATAACACCACCAGACCATAATGCACACCAAACGGTCACTTTTTCCAGATGCAAAAGCCTTTCTGCGATCACCTGAGGGTGTTGAGAGCCCCATATGCGGCAATTCTGTTTATTTACGTAACCACTGTGCGAAAAATGAGCCTCATCACTAAAGAAAATTTTGTTCGAAAAATCGTTATCAATGGCTTGTTGTTCAATCACCCAATTCGCATACATTCTGCGTTGAGTATGGTCTTGAGGCTTAAGTTCTTGAGTGAGTTGGATTTTGTACGGATGGAGATGCAAATCCAAACGCAATATCCGCAACAATGAGCCGTAAGACAAGCCCAAATGTTGAGCACGTCGCGGAATCGACAAATTCGGGTCTTCCTCCACACTTTGAGCAACAACAGCGATATTTTCAGCAAGATGAATGTTGCAATGATGCACAGTCCTTGCAATATTAATAACCGATTCAGTCTTTGCAAATTTTCTCACTGTGTTCGAAATTGTTTACTGTGTAGGTCGATTATGTCGACCGTAATCGGCTTGTAAAAGCCTAAATGTTGATATAGCAGAATCACCATTTTTGTAATAAAATTTAATAACTTTAACGCGTTCTTCGACTGTTAAATGATCCATATTTCTAAATGACAAACCTTTAAGTATAAAAACACGCTTTTGATGACATTTAATTCTGGCAGATGTCAAATGGCAGGGTTATACTTTCCTACCACGAAATGGATAACCCTGTATATGGAAAAACTGTTCTTGACAAAATGCGGTGTTAGTGTCCAACTTCAAAAATTTCTGAACCTGTAATATGAATAATATAATGAACTCATGCTTGGCCCCACATGAAATAATCGAGAATTATCTGATTATCATTCAGAATAAATGCAACAGACAAGCTGCAATAGCTTAACTGAGACGATATCTGATCCTCGTGCTTTCTCTGCCTTCATAGATAGAAGCATCTATTCTAGTTTATTCTTCGTGAAAAGTGGGCAATCAGAGATGGAGTATATAACCGCACTACCGTCTGTGACTCACGTAGGAAAGGCACGCTTATTTGCAGTACCTTCTGGCCTAGGTAAGGATCTGCCCAATGTAATGTATCAAACGGTTCCAGGATAGGGAAATACGAGAGCTGCTTAGTGGATTGTCCAGGCGCTCACGAGCATGGAAGCTCCACATCCAATGTGCAAATAGCATTCGCATTTTATTAATCTACAAAAAACAGTGCAGAGTAATAAGACAAAGGAGAGAAATACCTTTAGGATCAAGAAAATAGCCGTTTTCGGGATTTTTTAAGGGGGATAAAATTATCGGATCGTTGTGAAAATTTTTTTTGTCCAACGAAATGGTGACATTATGGAGAGTCTTGGGGCGGCTGTTTCTAACGACATTTAAAAGTACTGCAGTATTCATTTTTTTCTATTGATCTGAAAAGGATGAAATAAGTTCCATTCGTTTACTGGCACATTAAGGGAAAGAATGTACGTAAAAAATGAAGAAAAAGTGTGAAATTGACAATTTGAGAGCCATTTTACTTGGAAGATCCAATTTTTGACAATTTTTTCGTCATATTTGAACCCCAAAAATTACTCATTTACACGCTACCTTCCAAATTTTGGTGTTGCCTTCCCGTTATACTACTGAAAAAACTCTCTACAAATTTCATCCAAATCGGTCGATAACTGTTTGTACTACAACACGAGCAGTCTTTGAAACTTTTGAAACTATTAGTTCTAGTGATTTACCGATTAATCAGTGCTATATCTTTATGAAATAAACTCAGCATCTTTTGGATAAATTTGATTTCTTATACAAGTGTTGGATGAATAATTCAAGTCTTTAAATCAGGCTATCCGAAAAATCTTAGAATGTTACTGTTGTTGACGTGTCTCTTCAGCAGATAATGATACAAGACTAGTTAAAAATAACTATAGGATTGTTTGTTTTCCGTTGCTATTACAATATAAGCTCCGTGAGTTTAGACTTGCCCTTACAACTTCTCGATGATGTACTCTGCCATGATCGAAGTTGCTACCCCAGCATCACTCCCCGTTAGGATGGATTATAAGGTCCGATGTACAAGTCGCGTCATATCATAATCCTTATAGCGTTGTGGTAGTACTCCTGCATTGGTTCGTTGATCTCAACCACTGCTTGGTCCACTAGTTGTTTGTTGGCAGGCTCTTCAGGTTCTAAGCTCAGTAGGAACCCATTCATCACCTCTCTAGGGGTTTGCGGCACAGGGATATCAAGACCATCAAGTAGAATATTCCGTCCATTATCGAGGGAAGTAAACCGCTTTTTGATTTGGTTTACATCAAAATTGACTTCGTGATCACCCGACAGAGCCTCCGTATGTGCCAACTAATTGACTGTGCCGCGCCTTTTCACAATAGTTGATGGTGTCCATTTCCATTGCTGGCAGTGAACGTTTTGATAAAGATGCCTTCGCTGATATCAAATTTGGCTCCATGGTGCTGATTAAATTGCTGCTCCATATTCCTGTTACGCTTATAAGAACGGTCGTACACTGGTTTCAATAAATCCAAATTAATCTTCATAATACGACCGGTCATGACCTGGAAGGGTGACTTCATTCCAAGGGCTGCCGATGGTGTGTAACAATAACATAGCAACAACTTGTGCAAAATCGAATCGACATTTCTTTGTCCCTCTAGCTTCTTTAATCCAGTTTTCAGCGAGTCGACAAATTTCCCAGCTTGACCGTTTAATTTGTGATGAAAAAGTGCCGTTCTGATGTGATCGACAACTTTTTCTCTGCTGAAAATCCCGAAATCCTCTGAAACCAGCTGTATACCATTGTCAGAAACCAGTGTATCGCAAAGTCCTTGCCACGAAAACGCTTCCTACAATCGTTTTGTTGTCTTTGATGTCGTTGTGGATTGCATTTTGTATACCTCTGGCCAGTTGCTGAACGTATCAATAATAATTAAATAACAAAATCTATTTATGTGTCCCGCGAAGTCGATATGGATACGAGACCATAGTCCGTGCGGTATGGGCCATGAGTGAAACGAACACTTGGTCGGCGGTTTGGAATTTATTGCGCAGCTTTCACACCTTCTGACCAGTTTTTCGATATCGCCGTCAATAGATGGCTAGTAAACGTTGCTTCGTGCCAACAGTTTCATCCAAGTGACGCCTGCATGGCCTTGATGCAGCTCCTTCAATGTAATCCCCTGATAATACACTGGCACAACGTTGCGATGTCCATAAAAGCTGCACCCTTGAATGTTGGTGAGTGATTCTCGTTGGGAAAAAAATTTTGCAACGTCCGCGTTATCGATCAGCTTTGAAGATCGTGGCCACCCATTTTCGATGTAATCTGCAACTTCCGTCATTGTTTGGCATCTACTGGTTTCTCGTTTGAGAGCTTCACATGTTAAGGGCAGCATTCGTGCTGCGTCGATTGCAAAGCAAGCAATTACACAATCTCCATCCTACCGTTAACAACATTTTCGTTAGACTTCTCTTGTTTTGCTATGAGCCGCAAGATAAAGTCTGCATAGGCAAAACTTTCCGTATTAAGTACTTGATTTGGTAATTGCAAGCAAGCATCATTACTGCGTATCTTTGTAGATGGCTGGCTGTGTAGACAGGTATACCTTTCGTTGCACCAAAAACCACCAACAACGGCTGATGATCGGTCTGAAGCTCGAACTTGCGACATAACGATGAAACTTGAATCATGCAAATGCCAGCGCCAAGGCTTCTCGATGAAGTTGTGGATAGTTCTTCTCTGCGCTTGTGAATGTTTGCACTGCATGCATTATCAGTCGCTTAGTCCTATCCAGCATTTCATGCATAAGAACCGCACCCACACCATAACTTGATGCGACTGCAGCCATGATAATTTTCTTCTTTGGATCATAGTGGGTTAATACAAGATCCAAAGAAAGTATATTCTTGAGCTTCTTGAACATCTCTTGGTGTAATTGTTTTCACTCGAACTTGACCTCCTTATGCAGCAACTCATTCAGCAATCCATGAAGCCCACTCAACTGATGGATGGTGTTACCGTACCATATAATGGCCCCAAGGAAAGCTTGCAATAGTTGAATGTCTTTCGGTACTGGCATTTCGTTCAGAACTTCGATTCTCTGGGATCGGTCTCAAGCCATTTTCATCGATTATGTGCTCCAGGAATTCCAATTTCTTCGGACCAAATGAGCACTTCTCGATCTTGAGGTGTAACTTGTAGTTTTGGATACGTCTCAATACTTCACATAGATTTGCATGATGATCGGCCTTATTAACCCCTCCCAAGATAAAGTCATCAATAAAGGGGAATGCAGGTTTTACTCTGCTCATCATTGTGTCGACTAGTTGCTGGAAAATGCCTGGAGTGTTTTTAATGCCACATTGAAGGCGATTTACTCAGAAGAGTCCACAGTGTGTGTTGATCGTTATCATTTTCTTCGTTTCATCGTTAAGTTTTACCAGCAAAAACGCATCCAAAAGGGTTAATTTTACTGAACACCCGATGTTGGGACAGTTTCAAGAAGATATTTTTGGTTGATGGCAGGAGGTGCTGGTTCGGTTCAAGTGAGTCATTCAAACCCATCGTATAATCGACGCAAGTCCTTACCCTGCCACCCTTCTTTTCAACGGCAATGATTTGTGCTGCATACTCTAGAGTAATTGACAGGGCTAATAACCTTCAACATTTGAAAATGTTAAATTTGGCGCTGCAGCAGCAAATGGGACTGGCCGCTTGTTTTGAAAAACGGGTTTGGTACCTTCCTTCATCGAGAGTGATGCCTTCATTTTATTGCATCACCCAATTGTGCTGCAAAAATTATCAATAGGCACGTTCCATAAGTCAAGCGCTTCCATCCAGTCACATTCAAATTAAATGCCAAGATGCGTAGCAGATGCCACTTATCTCTCTACCGCGCAATTTTAATCGTATGTTTAACTTGCCAAGCATCTTCACTGGATCTCCCGATCCTAGTAGCCTCAGAAATAATCATCCAATATAAACCCGAATCAAATTGTAACTTCAGCTTCATGATGTCAATCGTGGGCCTAACAAACTTGCGCGACGAAGTAGCCATTGATTTAACATTGAGGCTCTTGCGTTCATTAAAATCTTGCCAACGTCTGGAACGTCGAACCGATGCTGACGCACAATATTATTTTTTGTGTCCAACGCTTCTGCAGTCAGGGCAATCTTTCTCTCGGAAAGGACAGTCCCTGTGAAAATGGATATCGCCACACTAACGGCACGAAAATCTTACTTTTACAGCGTCAGTGTACTGCATTCTTCTTGCTCCTTCTTCTGGTCGAAGTTTGATCGTGTTTTCCTACTATTTTCCATGAACTGACAATATCTCACCTTTAGATATGCTTTCCGGGCAGAAAACTATGGGCTTTTCAGTTTGGAAGTCATCCAGCCGGTTTGCAAGGTTGACACAATCGTGAAGTTGATGCTTGGCACTACCATTTGATCATATGCCAGCACATTCTTCCGCCAACTACTTAATCCCTGCAAGAGCCTTGAAGTCATCAGGAGGCACTTTGCGATATTGAGTTTTTCACACCTTACGTTGACTTGTGCAGCATGTTCTGAAAAACTTTCATTAACATCTTTCTCAGTCTACAAACATTTGTATCTAACTGAAAATTGTGACAACTGACGACGAACAATCTGCTTAAGCTCCTTGACAGCGTCATCGAAGGGGATCGTTGTCTTCGTCAGTAGGAGAATAGTATTTGTGAACCTTTGGTAACCTGATATTTATAATTTCTCTGTAAGTTGGTCAACTCTTGATGAGTTTGTCATTTTGACAGGTATCGTCACGAAAATGGACTCATAACGTGCATACCAGAACTCAAACGTCCGGTCGCCTTCCACACTGTACGAAAATTTCTCCATACGATCCGCCAGATTCTTGTGCAATGATGTTTTCGCTGGGGCTGCCAATGGCTGATGCTGAGACACCACCAGGGCTGCCGAAGGCTGGTGCTGAGTTAATTGTTGGAGCAACAACGCGATTGTAGTATCCGTCTTGCTTTGCTGCTCAGCCATTTGTTGGGCAAATTTGTTTGGCTTAGCATCCAACTTGCTTTGCTGCTCAGCCATTGCTGTAATTAACGCTTCAACTGCATCCGCCTCCATATTGATTCCTTTTAACAAGATGCGCACGTAAAAGTTGCATTTCACTTTCTACGTTATGGTATTTGCCTTTAATTCATACGTGAATGCGGATCTCGTCACCACTGTTGTGCGCCTGTGTGTTCAGCACATAATGATACAAGACTAGTTAAAATATATATAGAATAGTTTGTTATCCTTTGCTATTCCAACATAAGCTCCGTGAGCTTACACTTGACTCTACGATTCCTCGATGACAAGTGACAAGTCTTTTTCTGCCATGATTGGTGTTGCCATCTCAACTATTACAAAGACCTTCTTGTCGGAGCACCCTCCTATCTACCGTCAACTTTCTTTTTCGTTTTAACTTTGGCACTACAACTACTCTTAGGTCTTCGTTTAGAAATAGTTAGAGTATCTCATTATATTGATCAAATGTATAGGCACTCGAAAAGGCGATATGGTCAGTATCATGCTTTGAACGCGCGTATGTCCACCCATATGCGATAAGTTCTGATTTTAAACCAGTGCTTATCACAACTGAACGGGCTTATAGTCCGTCGGAAGAAGTAAATCTTGTTCTCACCACAGGATTCAAACCAGGGACCTTTGGCTCACGGGGTGAGTGCTTTAATCACTACAAACTGCGGACTACACAATGAGAATTAATAAAGGATGAATAAATAAAAACAAATAATAATAATACATAAATCAGCTATTAATGAATAAATTCTAGTAATTAATAAACCATTAATGAAAAATAACAAACATTGGCCCCCGAAATGTCATTATCAGTACTCGTAGATAATAGTACCAAAAATATTAGTAAAAGGAAATCGATTATGAAAAATCATAGTTTGCATATGTATTTTTTTCAGTAGGAATTGTAGAAATAAGTCTCTTATGAATCTTGATTGATCATTTTGGTAGTACACATTTTTTAGCAGGAGTACAAGTAACAGCTGAGTATATTGCCAAGTGGTTGGGTTCCAAGAATAATTGGTCTCATACCTTCGGGTCGGGTTCACGGTACGTATGTTTGGGAGTTTTGCATTTTTATTAACATGGATTACTTTGTTTGTTTTTTTTTTCTTGAGAAGCCATCGGGCCTTGCTTTGTCAGCGAAAATTGTGAATGCTTTACGATCTTGCATTCTATGTCTTTAGCCCACTCACTTGCTATTTAACTCTTTCCTACGTGAATTGCTTAAGCTTTTTTTTAATTGTTTAAATATACCATAAAAGTATGCAAATATTTTTTAGATTTTATTGTATTAAAAGTACAATTTTTACAACATAGACCAATTTGTACTATCAGCACCTCTATGTACCTCAATGTTATATCCTTAGTTCAAATAAAATATTATCAACATGAAGGGATGAAACATTTTCAATTCTTCAATTGATACTCATCATGAGCTGGGTGGGCTGATAGTCTAACAGCGGCACCAGAAGCTCAAACTCAATGCCATCACCGAGACTTGAACTTAGGAGCCGCTGCGTAAGCAAAGTGTGCCCTAACCCACCGCTCCATACGGAATACATTTCAACTTCATTTACTTCCAACCGATTCATTTGTCTTGTAGCGCCCAAAGTGCATAGCAGTAAGACTACAATGCAGTGATCTATGGAATAAGACAAACTTGGCCATCTTAAAATACTCAGGATACATCTATTTCTATCGATATCGATTATGCGATCGTCCAATCATCTTTGGTTAAATAATTTGAAACTCAAATCCCTACCAGAGGTACATGCGCTCATGGAATATCGGCAAAAGCAGATGGAGTATAATCAGACACCGATGGTTCCAACCTGCAGAACAATGCCATAGATATCTCAAAAGATGTATTTATGTAGAAAATACCTCTGATGTGGGGACATTTAGGAGAACTTTGAAGCAAATAAACTCGCAAAATCAGTAATTATTCTACCAAGAATATCTTGTAGCTCTCCGGTGGCTGCAGTTAAGCTAGCCATTGAACAAAAATACTTAAAAAAAAGGTTAAGTTCCAGCATTGGTTGGCTTTTCTACGCAATTGTAAGGCGATTGTGGAGCACTTTTAAATAGTTACTCGAAACCACGAGAACCCACCAAGCGTGATCAACATCTGAAAGTGACGTCACTCCATTCATTAAGCTGCTCGAATATACCAGGTACCTCTCGGCAGGACATTCGCCAATGTACGAGAAAAGGGTTGAATAGGTAGAGACCCTATATAAAGGCGAGCTGAATGAATGGGGGGACCATTCATTCAACCGCGAGAGTAAAAACTGCGATAGGTTGTGGTGTCTGAATTGAAAAGCGATCGAGTAATAGTAAAGTGATTTTCGTTGATTGTTAAGTGAAGACAGTTGGTAGAGAAATTTTATAGACAAAGTGTAAATTAAAATTAAGAAATAGTTAAATGAGTGATTGTGCATTTTCAGTAAATAAATAAACTTTTTTAATTTAATTTAAAAGACATTGCGTTTTCACTTTCCGCGAACCATAACACGCGACAATATTTTTTTGAGAGCTGTATTCTTCTGTGTAATGCTACGGGCATGAAACATGGACCCAAACATCTGCAAATATTTTGAGCGCTTTTGAGCGAAGGGCTCTGAGGCAAATAATTGAAGCGAAGCACTTCATAAAACCAAGAGCTGTATGCAATTTTCGACAAACCGGGGGGTCTCAACGATTGAACGACTGTGGAGCTTGCAAAGGGCTGGCCACATGAATTGTAAGGACAAACAACGAACACCCAAAAAGGTATTTATTGGGAGAACTGAAGGTCACAGAATAGTAAGGAAACCAAGGAAACGCTAGTCTGACTCGGTCGACGAAGACAGTTCAACACTGCACGTATTTCAAAATTGGAGAACGAGGCCAACGGGCCGAGACAGTTGGAAGCGCTATTTGCTTGAAGCGAAGGCCTGAAAGGCCCTGTAATGCTAAGAAGAAGAAGAATCACAATGGGCCCTTCCATGCCTAAACGAGTCGCCACGAAAGTGTACCGGTACCTAGTCATTGTAAGTGCTGTTTTTCAGGTAAAAATGTCGTCAGCAATGCTGTGTTTCCTCTCAGAGCTGCTATCTTAATTCGTATATGTATTCGTTTGCTTAGTCCTATGGTTACTCTTGCAAAGTAGAAGACCAGGCAAGGGTTGATGCCAGCTCTCAAGAGGACAGGCGCCTAGAGCCAGATTAGCGCTAGACCGGATTTCGTTCCAACTGAACATATAACATTAAATCAATAGTTGTGAACTTTGCACACAACCCGAGGCTTGATAAGGTTAAACTGGGATGAAAACCCTAGGGTGTATTGTTTCGAACCCTTTAAGCATGAGTTTCCTATTGGCATGCCATGAACGAATATTCAAAATATCATGTTCACCAGCCCAAAGTTACCAATTCATTTTCAAATCGTTTTTAAGATATTGGTAAGTATTGAGTAATGTATTGAGTCTTTTTTGCCATTTTTCAATTGAATATTTCCTTTGTATAAAATGGATTTTATTTAAGTACATATTGTCCATTATTATCTATGACTTTTTGCCATTTTTTGGGTAGAGCCATTATTCCATCTGTGTAGAACTTAGCCAAGTGACTTTCACAGTCCCTTTTTGAAGTGAATTTCTTTTCGTTAAGGACGTTTCGCAGAGACCGAAACAAATGGTAGTCTGATGGTGCAAGACCTGGACTATACGGTAGATGGAAGCTCAGTGAATTTATACCGGTTCATCCAAGATGTGCGTGGTCTGGTATTGTCATGATGGGAGACAACGCCCTTTCTAGTGATCAATTCTGGCCAGTTTTTTTTTAATTGTTTGTTACAATCCGGTTAATTGCTGACAGTACAGAGCCGATTTGAGTGTTTGGCTAGCTTCTAGCATGTCATAATATACAATTCCCTTCCAATCCCACCATACACACAGCATAACCTTATTTGATGTCAATCCTTGCTTTGAAGTCGTTTGTGATGATTCACCTTTTTTGACCATGATCTTTTGGAACGACATTCTCGTATCCTACCCGTGTTTCATCGCTCGTAACGATTCGCTTCAAAAATGGCTCGATTAATTTGTGTTTTATTAGCATTTCGTAAATGGAAATTCGGTCGATCAAATTTTTTTGTGGTAATTCATGCGGCACCCAAACGTCGAGCTTCTTTGTGTATCTAGCCTTACGCAAACTGTTCAAAACTGTTTGATGATAGATATTCAGATCCTAGCAATGTCATGGCTGCTTATATATTCGGTCTTTTTAAATTTTTGTAAGATTTCATCGACTTTTTAGTGATTCGTCGACCTGAACGAGGTGCATCTCTGATATCAAAATTTCCAGAATGAAACGAGCGTATCATCTCTTAGCTATGACTTTTGATAAAGTATCTTGATCGTAGACACCACAAATTTTTTTCACGAGCCTGCGCTGCATTCTCACTTTGATCGTATTGATATTGTAAAATATAACGAATTTTTTCCGAAATTTCACTCGTTTTTAAATAAATACAACTTTTGACACGAATGACCATATTAAAATTGTAGACTGGAATGTCACCTTTCAAACGCATATCAGTTTGACTAAACTTGATTAGTATTGCCCGATATATGACAACCAGCACCATCTAGTGACAAAAAGGCTCAATACTTTTTAGACGATCCAATATTAAAGAAAGTACATAATCATCTAAGCTATTTAGTGTTATCTAGGGTGCACCACCAGGAGAATGCCTCAATCACATACACATTGCATGTAAAAACAAGTTGGGTAAACAGACCTACGCTCATGTCAGAAGGGTTTTGTATTCAATTTACAAAATGCGGTCACCAGATCGAATCAAATCAAAAAACATGTCAAAGACGATTTTATTGGAGAAAATATGAAATACGAAGGTCATACTATTATTAACAAAGTTGAACGAATTTCGACTTCTGAGGTTTTTGGTCATAAATATCTCCCTTGATAATTATTTTAGATGTCCATCCGACGGAGGAAACACATTTTTCATGTTTTTCCCTCCCTGTGCCCCCACTGAAGCAAAAACAGACAGTTTAACAACTGTTTTGAAAAGCTCCCATGAAAACTTTTATTTCATACTCATATCGGCTACGTTTGATGAATTTTTTTTTCAGGGGCCACTCTCCTGTACTGAAATCATCGATTCATGGCCAATTTTTTCGAATCCTAGAATGGTTACAAAACCCTTTTGCTAGGAGCTCTCTCACACCTCCTTGACTTGTTTCACTTATCAGCATTAATTCTAGGTACTCATCTTCAGTCATTCATTCAATTGAATCAAGTGTTCAAAGCATGCACCTTAAACGTTGAAGTTGGGAAAAAATAACTCAAAATTATTCAATCTTCGCATTTAAAACAGCCACAATTTGGTTTTACGATTACTGATACCACTAGCTGAACCGATTCTCAAAGATATACATAACACCCATCATTCCTGAAAATTTCATGCAAATCCTAGCAAAACTGTAGTGGCTGAGACGGTAAAAAGCGCGTGTTGTTCCATAGCCATATGTTGCCATAGTAATAAATGCAGCGCATATTGTTCCATAGTAATACAGGAAAATTCAAACCGCTATAACTTCGCTAAATATGATTCAATCTTTATGAAACTTACAGGATGTATCAATCTTATAAATGGACATCTACGTACTGAATTATATTGAATTTAAGGGTACCGTTAAGATTTTATTCAAGAAAACATAAAATTGATAAATCATACTATTACTAACAAAGTTGAGTGAATTGCGACTTCTAACGTATTTATTGTTGTGTTACACACCAAGGCCTACATTCATAATTTTTTTCAGAATTTTCGGATCACAGGTGTCCAATCGCGAGGGGGGGGATACAAATTTTTCGTGTATTTCCCCTCCCTGTGCGCCCCTTGAAGCAAACTTTACCAAACTAAAACCTGTTTTGAAAAGTTCTCATCAAGACCTTTCATTTGATACCCATATCGTGTTACACCCATTTTTTACCAGGGAAACTGGGGTGCTCCGGCGGGGCTTATGGACCCGGTTAGCTCGTCCAAAGACGGGCGTGGGGCGCCACTCGCTTTTCCCTCAAAGCCCCAAATAGCCGCCAAGCGAGAATGCGACTAACCGGATTAAACGTGACGTTATTCGGCCGATACCCTAGCTACTAACCACCCTACGATCTTCACTTCAGTACTCCACCTACACCACTTCACTAACCACCCTATAATCTTCACCTCAATACTTCACCTACACCACTTCACTAACCACCCTATAATCTTCACTTCTTAATCACTCTATCCTTCGCGTGGACCACAATACCACCCCCGAACACTTTGACTCCCGATATCACGGGCTTCATTTAACTCCACGACACTTCCACTTCGGCTTGTCCGTCCAAGCCGCACTCGTTACAACCCGCGATCTAAAACAAAGAACTTACTTCTCTTCTAAAGACAAAAATGTCTTCCTTCAAACATTAATCGATCACAAATAAACTTCAATTATTTACCATTTTACAACACTTGTATTCCAGATCGAAATAATCTATAAACTTAACAAATGATACACAATATCATAAAAAAACTTACTTCTCTTCTATACCTACAAAGGGGCCCCTTTCGGCGATCGTTTTCGCGGATGTTTTTCGTAGCTTTTCCTCCAATATCGAAGTTTGCTCGTCGCTTTTATGTGAATTTTTCCTTAGCGTGGATTTCACTTTGCTGATTCCGCTGTCCTCCACTTGAAGATTCCGCTGCGCTTCGAATTATATCTCGCTGGTTACTCTGGTTCCGCTGCCGTCATCGCCCACAATAAAGAAGATCAAAGAGGAGGCGCGTCATTCCTCGCGTGCTTATATAGCCTCCTCCTAACGGCTATGGTTCCGCTCGTCGGTCATCCACCTCTTCAGCAGGGTAATTCCTTCTTGCCGCCACTTGGTCGCCGCTCCCCTCTGGTGGCGAGCACTCCAAATTCGGCTGAATCAGCTGAACGTAATTCACTGACAGTTTGGTCTGTCACTCCTGTTCGCTTCAATCGTTCTGATCCGGCCAAATCAACGAAATGGAATTTCGACGTGAGCGTTTCTAAATCGCCTTCTTCAACTTTATGTGTTTTCAATTAATTAATTAATTTATTTATTCAACATTCTTAGTTCTTTTAAAGCGTTTGCACTATTATTTCGGAAAGTTGTCGAACTTTCATGGAACCATCAGACCCACAAGAGAACAATCTTCCATGCGAATCAATATGCAGTTGACTTGCGCCCTGTCCTATATGCTTGACGAAACTGCTTCGTGCATGTTCACCCATGTAAGAATGGATTGGACGATAACTATTTGTTAGGCTCCAAATCTTAATATCGCCATCAGCTGATCCGGTAACAAATATTTCTTCATGCATTTCACAGAGCTTTCGTGTGCTTGTAATCGTTGCCGTCATGTTCGTTGCCTAACGTCAAATATACAAACATCTCCTTTCTTTCCAGCAGAGATTAACACTTGATGTTGCGGAGCATAGATTAAACTAGATGCACCCTGATCATGGCAAGTAAATGATGCTACTAAATGTTTCTTTTGCGGTAGTAATGTATCCCAAATGCCTACATTTTTATTTTCCGAACTGTGCCCCGCTGTTGCGGCAAGACTGCACGAGCCTAAGAAAACGAAATCCGCAATTCCTTTGTTATGACATTGATAAGTGAAAAATGATCTATTGCTTTGTGACGCTATGCTTGCTTGCCATAAGCTCAAGTTTCCATCTCCATCAGCGATGCCAAATTTATTTCCCTGTTGTGAGAACCGGCACCTTGTCACCTTTGCAAAGTACCGGGTGGACGAGGAGTGCAAACAACTTGCTGATGTCCCCATTCCCATAGTTGAACTGAGCCGTCTTGACCGCCCGTAATATAAACTGGCATAAGTGGATGTGCACACATTCGTTTGGCATTATCCACCCTGTGTTTGAGGACCACGGATGTTCCATGACCCGATTGACTTCCTAATCCCGATTGAGGTGTAACTGACGGATTATAGTTTTGCGCGTTTGAGCTGATTTGATTTAATATGTGTTTATCAGTGGACGTTTGTTTGACTAGAAAACTACTTGTTGGTAATGTGTCTGAATCTTTAGACAAATTCAAAATGTCATAGTCACATTCATCTTCATACCAATGCGGGGATTCTAATAAGAGTGATATATCCATTTCTTGAATTTCCCTAGGTGTCGCTATCGCTATTAATCCGGGCGAAACATTATTAATACAGAATGCAGATCTTGATTCTTGTTCCTTATGAATAACTCGAATTGGATCCGGGTTACTATGGATTGGTGTATGTTCTCCATTTTCAAATAGAGATAAGTCTTCGGCTCCATGTGGATCTGATGAGGTATTAGAATTCAGGTCGAAAGGCAACTGACGCTTTTTGCCAAAAACTGCACGAATGAATATATCTTGAGCTGGTTCTTGTCTCACAAGATAATTCCATAGTCGTCGTGCTGGACCAGCTGATGAGCCACTCAAGAATGGTGTATTATGTCTTTCGAGAAGTGAACGATATTTATGTATGGCCGGACCTTTAGCGTCTGATTCAGTAAAACATCCTGGAATATAATTAGGTGGTGCCGGGCCTTTCACATATAGTTCTTCCAAGAACATTTCTAGCCACTGTGACAATATTCGCGAAATTCCGGGTGCTAGAGGGCTGGCAACAGGCAATTCCTGTAATTCAACTCCAGCTACGCTGATGAATTCTTGCATTTTCTGCTGAATCAACTTTACAGTTGCTGCTCTAAGTATCGTCCACGAATATGAACACGGGTTTGAATGCTCTGTATTGTTTCGCATATGTTGTTGGTTGTTGTTGTTTGCTTAAGACTACCAATAATCGTATTTAAACTACTAATATGATTACAATTTGGACTGGCAAACAAACCCTAGTCGAGTGCGGCTTAGCTTTCTGACTATACATAGTCACGCGAATGTTACGATAGTGTTCGGGGTGAGGTAATCCTGGTGCCCTTCGGTTTTATCCGTAACAATCGGCTACCTTCAATGAAATTTTTTTTTCGAGGTTTCACTCTCCTGTATGGGGAGACCCCCCTTAAACACCTTAGACAAATTTTTTTTTAGTTGAACTTTGAAGGGATCACCTACACCTACGCACAAAATTTGATGTTTCTAGCTTAAGTAGTTTCCGAGAAAAACTGCTGTGACACACGGACGGACGGACGGACGGACAGACTGGTCGCGAAACTAGTAGGGTTTTGTAAAATTATTTTACAAAACCCTAAAAAGCTCGCTGTAGTCTGCACAAGAAAAAGAGAACACTAAGCCACCCAGAGATGTTTAGAAAGATTCGTTGAATGTTTTCAAAGCCTCCCATATTTATATGGTACGATTTTCAAAATATAATGCTTAAAAGGTTCAGCAATTTTCATTTTAAACTTTAGAAACGAATTCCTCCAATTTCTCCTAGCCATGCTAGATTATAACAAAATTCTGGATGAAAACAAGATGAATATCCGCTCACCACTTCCTAAAACACTTTTCATAAGGATAAGACAACCATATTCTTCACCTACAAAATCAACTTTAAGTGCAGCATCATTCTGACCTTAATACATTTCCTGCGCTTCACGCTAGCAATTAAATTTCACTTTATATCCTTTAACCTTCGCGAGCAGGCACTACATCACGCTAGGTCTAATTACACCAACTTGTCTACAAGCTTGTTTACTCCTTCCTGTTCACCTTCGTTTTTGCTTTTTCATTCGACGCGACAGTAAATCATGTCTCGCATAAATCTTTCCTACTGAATGTCACCTCGTAAAGCGTTAAATGATCCTTTCATGGACCACTTCCTCCACGATTTATCCAAGAAGTAAATAAATAAAGGGCATGGCATAGATATGAAAATGAAATACCGCCCCTCGTTACTGCACATTTGCGCTACACGTTCGTCCATACAACTCGATGAATAGGTGCTGAATTGTAAGTATAAAAGAAGTTCGGTGGAAATGGTTTTTCTATTGCCGCCATTTCGTTTTTCCTCAGTCCTCCACCACGCAAAGAGCAGTACCATTTGAGGAATGTGAAACATGGGCTCGTTTTCCACCTCAGTGGATTGTTGTAAACTTATGGCTGGCTACCTGTGTTTATTTCTTGGACGTGGTTCGGGTCCAAAATGAGAGCACTGGCCGGAGTGATTATGTTTAATTTCGAGGCTGGTCAAACAGGTGAGCAAAGGCAAAATAAATCATCGGTCAAGATTTATTGCTCTTAAGCTCAAGTAAGGATTCATAACATGAAAATAAATATTTATAAGTCTGTGGATTAACACGGCCATGATTAATTGCCGGACCGTCCTCATCGGAGTTCGCCTATTGTGATGCCTGATAAAACGCAATCGTGGAAAACATACATTTTAAGGATGTCCCTTTGTCTGACAAAGAAGTATGACCACCGCTACCCTCTCATTTATTTTTACCTTAGCGCTAACTTGGCTTCATTTGGTTAATTACGAGTACTGTGGCAATTTAGATTGATGGATCAGATTCAAATGCTACTAAGAAAAAGACTGGCTAAACGTTTTGCTAATGGATTTGAAAGAAAATAGTCTTTTCTAACAATTGTCCTAGTTACCAAGTATATTTAGTTTTATAAACTTAAAGATGACTTAAACACTCTTGACTTAGACAGAAGTTCCAACTAGGCACTACTAAATAAAAAATAAGCCACCCCCTCGTCTCTTCTTCTTACTGACCCAACAGGAAGCTCTCAAAAAGCCATTCCAAAGATAAGAAGCCAGCGAACCCATTTCTGCATAACTAATTATCCATGTGTTGTCGCCCATGTCACGAAGGGTCTTTGATAATTTGCAAAAATCAGGACGTTTTTTCCCCTTAGCCACAGGAGTCTTATAATCCAGTGATGCTAATTTGCTACATCGACAAATGATCCCAGATTTTTCCTATAGATAAAAATGGTCGCCCGAAGTGAGTGGGTTCGGATCTGAGCGCGACAGCAGGGATATGGGCGGAAGTATCCATGGAGCCTTCCTTCACAAATATCGCAGAATGCCTTGGTAATGAATACAAATACAATCCCACGGTGGTTAGTTAGGAGATGGAATCGCAGAAAAACCATAAACAAGATAAGACTACGAAATTGAGTCGCAGTTCAGATATGTAAATTAAGCATTGTTTAATCTGATCAAATTTAACAAGCTCTCCACATATCATTCGTATACGAGTATGTACATACATGTTAGCAATCTGGAGTGTGTACGCTCCAATGTTAGTAAGTGGAGAGGGTTCCTCGCTCCTGCTCCTGCTGCTACTGTGCTGCTACAATTACATCATTCATGAGTTTGAATAGGACAGGAAATTGATGACATCCTTGAATTTAGGTCAAGACAAATCACGTCTCTTTAAATAAAACACACCCATCTCATTTGTTGGGTTATTGAGGGTTAAGTTTTTAGTGCCTAGTTTACGACGGTTTTAGCTGTCTGGCAAAAATAGTTTTCCAATTTGTACGCTCCTGGGCTAGGAAGAAAGCCCGAGCGTGCCGACTCTGCACCAAAAACATCTTGTACCCAACGTCTTAAATTATTAATTCAGTGTTTGTAAGGAATTTATAAGGGTAACGATGTTTTTGGGATTTGGGAGAAGAAATGTTTTGCTGATGAACGACCGAGCAGCTAAGACGAAGGGATTTATGCTAAATTAGATTAGATTTGGAAGATAGCTTTTAGTGATTTTATGGGCTCGGGCATATTTGTGATAATATTGATACGGTGTGATGTTTCCTCGATGCTATTTATGATGTGCAAATAGACGTTTGTGCTCTGAGTTCCTTTCTTTTTATAGCTCTATTGCGTTCAGGAGTTGATTATGTTTTAATGGTTCCTCAGGGCCGGCGCACAAACTCTACGTTATTTGAAACTTGAATGGTTTCTGCCTTAATTATTCTACTTCTGGATTAATACAGGCGATTTAAGACGCACTTCAGATTTGATTTTAAAATACAAAATTATGGCATTGGACTTATTTGAAAGATTTCTAGTGAATTTCGTTGCTGCAAAATGTTATCAAGTCAATGATATATGGCTGAAAAGCCTGTAACATACGATTAATATATTCTGATGCTATGTTTATTCATTATGTCATGTTCCGTTCGAACTGATTTTTTTTTTTTTTGTTTGATGCCTGATTAAATATATGCGCATAGAAACTTCCTGATGCGGATGGTAGATTGGCAAAAAGTTAGTGACAATACTTCTATAGAGATACCTAACATGATTTTGTGTGCCTTTTGTTGATGGACTGATATCTAGTCAAAGAATTATTTCAGGTCACTTCAGGATAAAACTCCAGAAGCACAGAAAAGGACGTGGTTTACGTGAATACTTGCCAAGACAAGGCATAATCTCATGGTACTCAAAATGACTGGAATCAACGTGCCTCCCCCATTAGGATTGAATGCCAGTTTACCCGCATTCGGAATACTTGCAACACAACCCTGTTTGCTTAAAACTACTTTCTAAATATTTCCACCATAATGACCGCGTTTAAGCTAGGATAGGTTCTTCACCATGAAGAGGGTAACAGTAATCTGGTAGGGGCTCCCCTAACCCGTTATATAGATCGAAGTCTGTTCAGCTTTTCATGACAAGCTCCCTGAGTATCATATCCTATGTGTGTTTTCCCCAAAGACTACTAGTTCCTGTAAATTCACCTCAGAGTTTAGTAAATGTACCTGCGCTTTTATAATCTTACTTAACCTTTTATAGCATATCATATATGCGCCATGGAGTTTAATTCACGACCTCACTGGTTTGAATTAGAAATGTTATTTAACTTTTTTATGCGATACGAGCCAATAACTGTTTCTCTTTATGTCTTTAGTCCCTTATTTCCCTTTCCTACTAAGCTTACAATATTTGTCCAGGTTTGTTTCTCCTTTCCGGCCTTCTTGGGTCCAGATCCATCGTCTTCCCTCTCCACTAGACTTAAACCATTCATCCAGTTCAATTTCACCCTTCAGTCATCATACACCACCAGTTCCTAATGCCTCTAGGTCCATCATTTCTTCTTCCTGCTAAGCTTATACCATTCACCCAGTCCCACTTCCCCTTACCGGCCACAACGCCTTCAGATCTCCGTTTCACCTCGCTACTAGATAAACCAATCTTTTTGCTTGGTTTCACTTCTCTCTTCCGGCTCAATGCCTGCAAGTTCATCGTTTTCCCTTTGTATGAAGCTTCTACCTTTCCTCCAGTCCAACTTAACCCCTAGGGCGACATGCACCATCATTCACCCAACGTCTCCAGATCCATCGTTCCTCTTCCTATTAAGCTCACGGCTTTCATTCAATTCCACTTCCTTCTTGCAGCAACTACACTTCCAGGTTTTCATCTCCCCTCACTACTAGATTCAGCACTCCTTTCATTCAGGTTCACTTCTCCCTTCCGGTCATCTTGCAAACAGAACAACTTACCTTGGTGGTCAGGCGGCTTTCATGCAGCCTCTCCACATTCGGTGCGTCTTGCCTTCCACGAACGTAGGCTCTGGGTCCATCCCTTTCTGGCTACCATTAGTTTTTCCATAAGTCAGTACTTCGGTCGTTAAGGTTCCTTAATTCTGTCTTTCTTCAGCTTTCACTTAATTTTCCTTTCAGATCTGCATCTTTAACTTTACAGGCATGCTTCTTTCTTCCTTTAGACTGGACGCACATTCACTTGGCGGGATCACTCAGAAGAACACTCCAAATGTGCAAGTGGAAAGTAGGATGTTTCCAAATGAATCCATATATTTCATAGTTCTACTGCTTTTGAGGATGGAGAAGTATAATCCAGCCCACAAAGTATTTTACAGAAGGCTCTATAAGACCGTGTTAGGGTCAATTAATAGAAAAAGTGAGTTAAGTGCTGCATTTTTCAAATTGGTTGTCGTCAAGGGTTATTTTACCAATGGTTTTGGCTATTCCGCAGTAATAAAGCACCATTTAGGCGCATGATTTATTTCCAATAATTTAACGCTGGTTTCCATTAAATGCACGTTATTTCATTTTCAAATTGTTTACTTGCGTTCGTTTTTATTAGCCTTTTATATATCTTTGCTTAGCATTTTTTTTTGTTTGTAAACTCTGGTTAAAAATTCAAACAGCGATGAACTGTCTTTGTCGACCGAGCCAGCGTTTCCTCGGGTTTTCACTGGTCCCGGCTCTTCAGTTCTCCCAACAAATACTGTCTGGAGTATCCATTGTTCATCCGAACGATTCACATGGCCAGCACATTGCAGCTTCCGCAGTCTTACACTTGTTGAGACCTCCGGCTCATCAAAAAGTGCGTACATCCCATGATTGTACCGAATTCATCATTGATCCCCATCTAGTTTCGCTCCAATTATCCACCTCAGGACTCATCGCTCAAAGGGGTTCAATATATTTGTGGATGCTTGAGTTAGGGTCCATGTTTCACACCCATAGCATAGCAAAAGTCTTATCACAGATTTGTATATTTGGGGCTTTGTTTTTGTATGTATACACCTGGTCTTCAAGATCGTCAAAACTGAATAAAAATTTAATTTGCAAGCTGTACTCTTCGACATATTTCGTTTCTTTCATGACCAATTCTCATTACCTTGGCGAATAAATGCAAAAATTTTCCAACATTTTCGATACTTTATCCGCCAAATACGTTATTTTGTGGATTTTGGTATTTTCCCTCAATTGCGTCATGAGTTTTGTTTTTTTATCATTGCTTTATAGCCCTACTAATTGTGTTTTGCTACCGAGTTTCAGGGAATGTTCTTTGACGGTTTTTTCTTGTTTTTTGAAAAGCCGCCAGGCCTTGATTTCATTGTTGAGCAGACGTTTTTCAAAGAAAAAGAAAGTTGGCCTGCAGATATCAAATGAACAAAAAATCTTTGGCAGTTCTTAGCGACCGAAACAAAATGTTGATGTCATCCACATAAGCTACCTCTTGGATTGATTTGTATGGAAACAGACGACTTGCAACGACAGATAGCTTTCTTATGATATGTTCCAGAGGCAAATTGGCTGGCTAGTAACCGGGTCAGCCTTTTTTCTTGTTTTAGTCCGATATTTATGTCAAAGTCGTCGGGGAGTTGGTTATTTAGGCGGAATTGGGATGATATTGACGTCATTGTCATTTTGGTAAGATGGACTGATTTCGCTGGGTTACCAAGCAAAACATTATTAGGTACAGTATGCTACCCTCAATAATGTCATATGATCGCTTGGAGTCAACGAAAATTTGTTGTTTGCTTATGTTGAACTCCCAGCATTTCTGCAGAATCTGCTTAACCATAAACAATTGGTCTTTCATCAATCTACCTGCTTTAAAGTTACATTGATACTTCCCAATAAAATTGTTGGAATATAAGTTGATTGTATTTTCTAGGATTTTAAAAATATATTATGCACCCTACATAGGGAATATTACTGGTTGGCTCCACTCATATGGTAATGTTCTAGTTGCCAAATGTGCTGGATGACTTTTTGGATGGATTTCCGAACACCACTATCACCATATTTTGAAAACTTCACGGGAATCTTGTCAATATGCATTGTTTTTTTATTCTTTTGGTCTTTGACGGTGGAACAAACTTCACCCAGAGTTGGTGGGGCTAATTGAAGCTGAAAATAAGAGGTGTTATTTTGATATTAAAAGAAAAATGCCACTTTTTAATACAAATGAGCGGATGTTCATGTCATTATAAATAAAAAGGTATGCCGTTAATAGTGAAAAATAACATAAGGCAAATGACTACCACTACAACACTTTGAGAACCATACTCTTTCCATGAAATAATCCATAACCGTATCGCAAAGTGGCTGCCCTATGTCCTCGATAGCCCCACGAATTCCATATTTGAAGTCTTGAATCGATACTGAGCTGTTGTTTTAGACCTTTAGTTTCACGTAGCCTCAAAGGACGAAGTCGCAAGGTGTTAAATCACAAGATCTCGGTGGCCAATTGTGATCACCTCTTCGAGAGATTACACGGTCCGTTCACTTTTCGCGTGAAAGATCAATGGTTTCGTTGATTGTGTGGCACGTAGCACCATCCTGTTGAAAGTAAACGTTCAATACCATCCAATTTCGGCCATGAAAAATCATTAATCATCTCTCAATAGCGCAATTCATTCACCACAACTGTTGCTTCAGCCTCATTTTCGAAAAAGTAAGGTTCAAGGCTACGCCGGACCATAAACTGCACCAAATAGTCACACGTTGAAGATAGAGAGGCTTTTCAACAATAACTCTTGGGTTTTCCGAGCCTCAGATGCAACAATTTTGCTTGTTGACGAAGCCACCGAGGTGGAAATAGGCCTCATCACTCAAGATGATTTTTCGATGGGATTCCGGATCATTTTCATGCATTTTAAGCACCCAATCAGCAAAGACACGTGATTGTTGATGATCCGATAGCTTGAATTCTTGTGTTGACTGAACTTTGCAAGCCTTAAGAACCAAATTTTTATGCAAAATACGGTGTAATGTCGTTTGTGGAATGCCTGATTCCAAAGAACGACGAGGAATGGACAAACCTGGGTTTTCTTCAACATTTTCGGCTACAGCAGCAATATTCTCGGCTATTCTTGAGTGACGTGCACGGGTTTTATCCTTCACATCACTGAATTGTCCCAACAGCTCGAATTTTTCCACCAATCTCTGTATTGCGGTCCGACAAGGTACTTCACGACGGCCCAAAAATGTTCGAGTTCTACAAACCATCTCTGCCAAATTCTCACATCTTTTATAGTGAATTTTAATAAATTTAATGCATTGTTGAAGCATGTATCGTTCCATTTTTATTGATAGCATAGTTTTTACTTGTCAAATGTCAAAAAATGAAAGCTTCAAAAGTAAAATCTACCGAAATAGTGGGCTATGCTAAATAACACCTCTCATTGAAAAGCCCTTTATATAGGCTCTAATGTTCTGGAGCAGTGCGGAGGATTGAGTGGGCATTTGAAAAACGGTTCACATCTGTCCTTAATCCTGTTCTCATCAGCAATCATGGTGCCGATGTCATCACAGCTTTTGACTGCTTTATATAATTGTCTTGTATTGTTGCTCACTACTTTACATTGAAGTTTCTCAATTGGTCTTCATAAAATTTTCTTTTCTGAATTCTAATTACCTTATTCGCTATTCTTCTGAGATTTTTGTCATGTTCTTTTTTCTTCCCAGTTTTCCTACCTACGTTTTGGTTGTACGTCTGATTCTTTTTATCTAACGCATCCCGGCAATCATTGCTTTTGTACCAGGCTTGATGTTTAATCGTCTGTTCTGCCAGAAACTTAACTGACACTTTCACTTCTTTTTGTTTGTTTGCAAGGAATTGTCTGATAGGATGGGAGTTAGCTAGTTGTTGAAGGTCTCTGTGAAATGTTTTGCCACAGACGCCACTTGGACCCTTTCGATGTCGAATTTGCGTAGCGGGCTGATCTTTACCGGATATGCCTTTGACATACAACATGGATAGGCCAGTTTAATCAAGTAATGATCCGAGTTACAATAGGCTCCTTGATATGTACGAACGGCAAGTATGCTCGAGGCTCAACGTTGTTGGATCAGAAAATGGTCAATTTGGTTTTGTGTGTTGCCATCCAGTGATACTCAGGTCATCTTTTGTATGCGTGAATGTGGGAAGCAAGTCGAACTTATAACTAAATTTTTGCTACATGCAAAGTCAGTCAGGTGCTAGTAATTAAAAGTTTTCAAAAAGTAATTTAACTTTTTAAAAAAACATCATTGCGAAGTTAATTTTTGTCAAAAAAAGATTATATTGTCGAAGAAATTGACTCGAGAAATTTCTATCGAATATTATTTTACTTCAATAAGTAAACAAAAGCGAAGAACCCAAGAAAACTTCAGGACCGCTGGTATGGAGGAGCCCGACGGCTTCTCACCTATTGGGAGCCTGGAAAACGACGAATACGAAACTGGCGATAATCACCAAAAGAAAACATTGCGGTAAAGGCTCCGTAGATGGCGGATGCAAGCTGCAAATAATAGCAGACAATCTACAAATAATCAAACTGCAAAAAGAAAAGGATGAACTAAAGCTAGAGGTACAGTCCTTCAAAGTTCTATTCAAGAAAGGGATGAAGCTTCAAAAGTCGTAGGCACAAAATAAAGTGCAACAGGTAATTAGGGCAAAGAAAATAGCAAAGCAAGCAGTTCCAGAAGAAGTTCTAAGTACTGGTGGTACCAGCGAGAGTCAAAACTATTTTGCAGCGGTGGAGAGATTAACCGAATAAATGGAATTTTGAGAAAGCATCCAAGGTCATTCTAATCAAGATAAGTATTTAAATGTTACTCAATATTTATAAAATAAAAATAAGGAGAAGAAACCAGCTGACAGTTCTGCTGGTTCTTCTGAAAAAGCTTCCAAAAAGGGAGAAAAAGTACCGCCAATTAACGTGTTGGGACAACGCAGTAAAGATTTGGCAGGCGAAAATAAACCAACCAATTTCGTGATCAAAAGGGTTAATGCTGAAAAGTTAACCATTTAAAAAAATCACTTATTGATTTTAAGTTAACCAGAGATGCGCTAAATTTTGAGGAGATCAGAGCTTTTCCAACAAGAAAATCAACAGTAAAAATGAAGAATACACCACTTAACTTGGTGCAAATGACAAATTAGAGCAGTCCAAGTGCTCTTCAACAAACCAGACACTTGAATTTCAGAGTTGTGAGGTGAGAGCGTCTCCAGAAAAGAGAAGTCAACCAGTGTTACTGGTGTCAAAGATTTGGTCATTTAGCTGCCTACTGCGCCATGCACTATCGGTGCGTCAAATGCAAAGGCGTTCATGCTCCCGGTGAATGCAAAAATGACACTGCGTTAACTGCGGCGTTTTTGGTCATCCAGCATCATATCGAGGATGCTCCTGATATAAAGATGCAAAAGTTAAATTTGCTCCAAAGCAAATACAAGTACACCACAGTGTCATAACCTCCAACTTTGTCAAGCTCGGAGTATCATTTACACTCACCGCTATAGGACCAGCAGAAAATGCTGTCAATAATGTAAATAATGTAAGTGGCAAAAATGAGCTGGTTCTCAAAATTAACCAGCAGAATCAATAAACAAAATTCAAAAATTAACTTTGTTTTTCATCGTTTAGGTCTTTCAAATTGTCCTCCAGTCACATTCCCATGAATAGGCTTTGTCTCATCTCAATCAACGTCAACTCCATTGTTACTATATATCAATGTGACTATCTTTTTGCATTTATTGCTAAGCAAAAGCCTGTAATCACCCTTCTCACTGAAACCCACCTCAATTCATGGCACTCTATGACATTCATGGGCTTTGAATTCGTAAAAAACGATAGGGTAAACGGTGAGGGGGAGGTGGCACCGGGATATTGGTTTGAAGACCCTATTGTTTCCAAAATATTGAAAAAGTCACATTCAAAAACTTTGAATCTCAACTGGTCAAAATGATCTAAAGTTCAAGGAAGAGCTCAATTCGTTGTCGGAAATACTCGAATTGAACAGGCTGCATAATCATTATATAATTGCCGGTGACTTAAATGCCAAGCATACATCATAGCTTAACGCCACCAATAATCCCAGATGTGTATTCCTGAAATCGTGAATAACAGAGAACCAAATTGAATACAGCTGCAATTTATATGGGTCGGAGTTCCCAACATGCCCTAGGACAAATTCATATTTGAACCTCTGCATTGCTGACGCAAGACTTGGATTCAGCTTTAATAGTCCTCAATGGAAGTCGCAGGTGCTTCCTTATGATAGCGACCATAACGCAATCGTCATGAATATTAATCATCAAAGGGATGATGTCTTCCCCATTCCAGTTCAACATAAACATACAATCATCACTTAAATTTAAAAAAAAACGGATTGACGAAAGCTTCGAAGGAAGTTTAATCGGGAGTAACAGAAGCAATGTCCTCCTTCTGATGATGGCAAAGCTTGCTCAATGGTTCTTTATGACAGAAATCTAACTAAAGATTAAATAGATCTCTTTTTGTCGCAGTTGAGAAGCTGACGTTGGAAACCATTGAGATAGTAGTTCCCAAGATTAAACATCGAAACAATTTGGAAAGTTTTGAAACACCAACCATTGCAAGGTTTAAAAGATTGAACATTTGTCTTCTCATACGCGTCAACAATATTTATCGGCAATTTTTAGACTAAAACCCTCCCTCGTTGGCTTTGTTGAAATTGCACCTGAAGAATTTCCGGAACTTAATCCGTTCATACTTCAGGAGTGAGGTCAACAATCAAATGACAGAAAAACTGAGAAAAATTAGCCCACAGTGCCTAGATGGAGTTTTCATTAAAGTGAATACTTTATTCCGCAAGAAGTCTCGAATGAAGGTATTGAATCTTGGATCCGCTAGCGATGAGATAAATCTTCTTGATAGGGCTGGTATTGAAATTGATAGTACGACTCCGGATAGAAATGGAAACAGGATTATATGTGATGAATTGCATAAACTTGCCCTGATTTGCACTCATTTTGAATTGGTTCATCTACCAAGCCCAGAGAGAGGGAATTATATTTTCAGAGGTCATCGAAGCGAAAGTTTCTAACTTCAAATCAAGCCTAAACGGCCAATCAATTCTTCATTGCAATGAAACATTAACATCTGCTCTCATACCGAGCATGAATCTTACTGATTACTTTGTCAGCTATGAGGACGTGTGTTTCATTTTTGCAGGATAAACAACAAGCAATCATGTGGCACTGACGGTCTTCCAAATGTATTTCTCTAACATATGCCTGAGGTTGCTGTTAGGAATGATTGCATATTGTTCAACAACAAGTTGGGCATTCATACTTCCCAAATGAGTGGAAAAATGTTAAGGTATTTCCAATATTGAAGAAGGTAAATAATCTTCGTGCCCTGAAAGCTATCGCCTTATCAGCTTGCTGCCTAACATCACCAAGGTGTTTGAAGTGATACTCAACAAAGCATTAGACCCTCACATTTGGAAATATGAGTTGATACCGAATTGCCAATTTGATTTTTGTTCCAGGTGTTCGACCATACTTGCGACAACGAAAGTAACCTCGGACAACTGTTGGAAACTAAACAACAGTGAATGTGTTGGAGCGTGTCTCATTGATATGGAGAAATCCTTCGATACCGTGTGGTTAGGTTGACTAATTTTTAAACTCCCTCAGAACATGTTTACCAGATACCTTGTCGCTATGATGTGGAATATATTAAACTTGTATTAAATGCATTTGTATTGACAAAGCTACATTATACGGTTTTCATTTAGAGTCAATTGTTAAAGCAAAACCTCAATTTTATATCCAGGATGCTAACTATTAAAATATTCTAAACCTTCCAATTCTCACTCCAACAAGACTAGTGTATCAACAGACCAAATCTTTCACATTCAGTCAAATCACTACTGTGGAGAAAGCTAATAGTCCATTCAACAAGTCCGTAGGCTGACGCATAGATGGCGTTACCAGAATTTTTTCCATAAAATATTTTATTAGTACCAACCTTCAAACGATATGTGTATAAATTTTAAACGAATCGGACTATTGATTCATGAGTTATAGCATTTTGTGCGAAGCAACTATTGTTATTGAAAAAGAATGGAAAAAATTGAATTTCGAGTTTTGATAGAGCATTGTTTTTCGATGAAAAAAAAATGCAGTGGAATCCAAACAATGGCTTCATCGACTCTGCTACATCGAGACAAATTGTAGAGACGTGGATTACTAAATTTAAACGTGGTTGTACCAGTACAAATGATGCAGAGCGCAGTGGACCCCCGTATGAGGCTGTTACTCGCAAATTGAAGGTGCACGAGCTAGCTAACATTGTAAAGATATCAGAAGGTAGATTTTTTACCATTTTACACGAACATTTGGGTATGCGAGTGCTCTGTGCAAAGTGGGTGCTGCGTGAGCTCAGAGTCGACCAAAAACAACAACGCATTGATGTTAAACCGCAATAAAATCGAATTCTATCGTCGATATGTGACAATAGATGAAACATGGCCTCAATATTATGCACCAGAATCCGAAAAACAGTCAGCTGAGTGGACAGCAATCGACGAATCGAATCAAAAGCAAGCAAAGACGCAGCAGTCATCCAATAAAGTGATGACGTCTGTATTTTGGGATGCAAATGAAATAATATTCATCGAATATCTCCAAAAAGGAATCACGATCAACAACAATTATTACTGTGCACTTTTGGATCGATTGAAAGATGAAATCGCTAAAAAACGGCCGCATTTGCAAAAGAAAAAAAGTGTTGTTTCACCAATACAATGAAATCAATGAAAACTGTTGAGGTTAGTTAGATTTACAGCAGTTAAAACCAGCGTGTCTTGCGCAAGCGGCATATTCAGTGTGATCGATTCCTTTTACAAAATGATAATGCAGTAATCTGATATACATGTAATAGAAGTGACAGAGAAAGAGCAAAGGAATTTTAGAACTAGTATTGCATTTTCACAGTGTTATGTAAATGTATTTCAACAGTCTCCCACAATACAAAGTCGATTTATTGCTCTTTCCATCGTAACAATTTAAAGTAACATTTCATTATTTTTCAGAATTCATAATACACAATAATTAAGTTAACAATGCACCAAAAAAAAATTGATTCGTATTTATGATAATCCAAATAATTTATCGAATTTTCGATAATTGTTCTTGGCGAGCACTTTTGTCAGAATATCAGCAACCATTTCCTGGGTAGATGCGTATTTGACGTCTATAATGCCCTCACTGAACATTTGCCTGATGTGATGAACGCGCACAGCAATATGCTTTGTGCACACAAGGTAAACAGGATTCTTCACAAGTTGTAAGGCACTATGGTTGTCTCCATAAAGCAATGTTGGTCCATTTATGACGTTTTCAAAACCCATCTCAGTCAACAGACTCCTTAAGAAAATAATTTCTTTCGTTGCTTGGGACATGGCAAGATACTTCCGTAGAACTCAGAGCTAATACATGTTGTTTTCGAGATTCCCAAGATATGAGGCCACCACCAAGTGAAAAAATGTATCCCGTAAATGATTTTCTTTCATCATTACAACCAACCCAATCAGCATCAGCGTATCCCATAAAAGAATGACATGTTTTAGAATAAACGATTTTTAACTTTATAGTGGAGTTTAAATATTTCAAAATATTCCTCGCAGACTTCAAGTGCATTGAATGTGGATCCTGATGGAATTGCGATAGCCTCACCATGCAATGTAATATGTCCGGTCTCGTCATCTGTTCCAGGTACATAAGAGATCCAATTTTTGACTGATACATTTTTAAGTCAGCCTTTTCAAAGCTTGTGCAGTCGCTGCAAGATTTTAAGATCGTTCCTCGATTGAGTGGCGTTGGTGTCTAGTTACATTCCAACATACAGTTCTCCTGAAGAAAGTTTTCGATGAATTGTTCTTGGTTAATTGTTATGTCTCCTCGTTCTTCATTTCTGCATATTTCAATTCCTAGCAAGTATTCTGCAGGTTCTTTGTCAATTATGTTGAAAACAGATGATAAAATTCTTTTGATGTAGTTTAAATCATCTTGATGAGAGCTTGCGATCAGCATTTCATCGACATAAACAACAATTGTGTTCGTTTTTTCAGCTCTATCCATAATATAGGCACAAGTGCCCGCTTTACATTGAATGAAACTGATTTTCTTCAATGTCTCATCCCACTTCTTGTTCCATTCGCGTCCAGATTGTTTTAATCCGTAAAGAGCTTCCTTTAACTTGCATAACCGCTCCGAATATCTTTTGTCAATAAAAGTTTTAGGCTGCTCCATATATATCTCCTCCTCGAGTGTGCCGTTAAGATATGCATTGATCCACTTGATGCAACAACAAATTAAATTCAGCAGCCAACGCGAAGACACATCTTACTGTCGAATAACGTGCTACCGGCGAAAAGTGTCCTTGTCATCAATATTCAGTTTTTGACTATACGCTTTCGCCACAAGTCTTGACTTGTAGCTAACTATTTTTCCTTTTTGATCGGTCTTAATATTGCATGCCCATTTACTTTTTATGGGCTTCCGTCCTTTCGGCAAGTCTACCAAATCCCAGGTTTGATTCTTTATGATCCATCATATTCTGCTTGCATTGACTTTTTCCACTCATCTGCTTGTGGACCTGAAAGCGCATCTTCCACAGTGAGGGGGTTTCTGCTCGATCTACATCCGTCATGTTAATTGAGTTTTGTTTTTCGGTTCGAATTAGGCGCGGTCTTCCTGGTTCACCCGTCCTGATAATTCTGGGTCTACCTCGTTTATTATAGGATTTCACAATTGATTTTTCTTTATCTTGTTCATTTTCGTCTTGATCGCTGTCATAAATTTCATCACTGTCCTCGGGTGTTTTTGGTGATATAGTCTTACTACTAGAAGTCTCTCTCATTGCCTCGAATGTTTCACTTTTCACTTTTCTTCTTCGGGCTCATTACCGAAAATAACTAATTGATATTCGTTATTCTCATTTGTATCACATTTGTTTTCCAAAAATGTTACATTTCTGCTTTTGCACATTTTACGTGAATTGGGTTCATAAAGCCGGTAAGCCTTTGCTTCTTCACTATAACCTACAAATATAACTGGTTTTCCATTCGGATCGAATTTCGACTTGCTTGTCTGTTTATTTACCATTATTGCTCGACATCCGAATTTTTTAGGTGTTTTACTGTTGGTTTTACTCCATGCCAAGCTTGAAAAAGTGTTATTTTTTCAAGTTATCTGGTAGGTGCTCGGTTTCGCAAATAACATACCGTATTCACAGCCTCCGCCCAATACGACTCCAGTAAATTCGCTTGAATACAAATAGTAAGCCATTTCGATCAGTGTGCGATTTGCACGTTCAGCCACACCATTTTGCTGCAATGAGTATCCAGCACTAAATTGCCGACGGATGCCATGCTGATTGAGATATTCTGTGAAATCACGACTTAAGTACTCTTTTGCATTATGGCTGTGAAACCCCCGTCTGGTTCATTGCGATTTGCTTAAATGTTTTTAGCACCCTAAGTATTTCACTTTTTAGGGTTTTGTAAAATAATTTTACAAAACCCTACTAGTTTCGCGACCAGTCTGTCCGTCTGTCCGTCCGTCCGTCCGTCCGTCCGTCCGTCCGTGTGTCACAGCAGTTTTTCTCGGAAACTACTTGAGCTAGAAACATCAAATTTTGTGTGTAGGTGTAAAGTGGTGATCTCTTCAAAATTCAACTACAAAAAAATTTAATAAGGTATTTAAGGGGGGTCTCCCCATGTAGGGGAGTGACCCCCCGAAAAAAAATTTCATTGAAGGTAGCCAATATGGGTATCAAATGAAAGGTCTAGATGAGAACTTTTCAAAACAGGTCTTAGTTTGGCAAAATTTGCTTCGAGGGGCGCACAGGGAGGAGAAACACACGAAAAATTTGTGTCCCCCCCCCCCTCGCGATTGGACACCTGTGATCCGAAAAATCTGAAAAAAATCAGGAACGTAGGCCTTGGTGAGGACAACAACGACAAATACGTTAGAAGTCGCAATTCACTCAACTTTGTTAGTAACAGTATGATTTATCGATTTTATGTTTTCTTGATTAAAATCATAACGGTACCATTAAATTCAATGAAATTCAGTACGTAGATGCGTTTTTATAAGATTGATCTACTCTGAAAGATTGAATTATATTTAGCGATGTTATAGCGGTTTGAATTTTCCTGTATTACTATGGAACAATATGCGCTATATTACTATGGCAACATATGGCTATGGAACAACATGCGCTTTTTACCGACTCAGACACTACAGTTTTGCTAGGATTTGCATGAAAATTTCAGCAATGAGAGGTGTCATGTATATCTTTGAGAATCGGTTCAGCTGGTGGTATCAGTAATCGTAAAACAAAATAGTGGCTGTTTTAAATGCGAAAATTGAATGATTTTGAGTTATTTTTTCCCAACTTCAACGTTTAAGGTGCATGTTTTGAACACTTGATTCAATTTGATGGTTACAAAACCCTTTTGATTCAATTTGATGAATGACTGAAGATGAGTACCTACAATTAATGCTCATAAGTGATACAAGTCAAGGAGGTGGGAGAGAGCTCCTAGCAAAAGGGTTTTGTAACCATTCTAGGATTTGAAAAATATGAGTATAACAATACCAGAAATCTCAAAAGTCGAAATTCGTTCAACTTGGTTAATAATAGTATGATCTTCGTATTTCATATTTTCTCCAATAAAATCGTCTTTGAAATGTATCTTGATTTGATTCGATCTGGTGACTGCATTTTGTAAATTGAATGCAAAACCCTTCTGACATAAGCGTAGGTCTGTTTACCCAACTTGTTTTCTTCAAAAATGGAATAAATATCATTCTGGTGCAATCGTCTATGAAAGTGGCAAAATATTTTGCTCCACCAGTCGAATTTTGTCTCATCGGACCACATATATCACTTCGTATAAGTTCTAGTGGCTTCTCGCAACAATTTTCCGGAAATTTTGTAAGCGGTTTCACTGTCATCTTTCTTTTTAAACAAACTTCGCAGTTTTCTACGCATTCGACACTTGAAATGTTTACGTCAAGCCCGTGCACCATTTTATTGTTATACAGTTCACAAATACTTTTTCTATTTAGATGACCATACCGACTATGCCACTTCAAATAATCGTCATTCAATGCACTATTCATCGCGTTTCCATTCGCATACTGTGCATCATTTGTGTAAATAAACAAATTACCGGCCCTTTTCGCTGTTAAAATTACCGATTTTTAGGGTTTTGTAAAATAATTTTACAAAACCCTACTAGTTTCGCGACGAGTCTGTCCGTCCGTCCGTGTGTCACAGCAGTTTTTCTCGGAAACTACTTAAGCTAGAAAAATCAAATTTTGTATGTAGGTGTAAAGTGGTACTCTCTTCAAAGTTCAGCTACAAAAAAATTTTATAAGGTATTTAAGGGGGGTCTCCCCATGTAGGGGAGTGACCCCCCGAAAAAAAAAATTTCATTGAAGGTAGCTGATATGGGTATCAAATGAAAGGTCTTGCTGAGAAATTTTCAAATCAGGACTTAGTTTGGCAAAATTTGCTTCGAGGGGCGCACAGGGAGGGGAAATACACGAAAAAATTGTCCCCCCCCCCTCGCGATTGGACACCTTCCATCCGAAAAATCTGAAAAAAATCTGGAATGTAGGCCTTGATGAGTACAACCACAGCAAATACGTAAGAAGTCGCAATCCACTCAACTTTGTTAGTAATAGTATGAGTTATCGATTTTATGTTTTCTTGAATAAAATCTTAACGGTTCCCTAAGATTCTATGAAATTTAGTACACACATGAATATTGATAATATTGATCAACTCTGAACGTTTCATAAAGATTGAATCATATTTAGCGAAGTTATAGTGGTTTGAATTTTCCTGTATTACTATGGAACAATATGCGCTGCATTTATTACTATAGCAACATATGGCTATGGAACAACATGCGCTTTTTACCGACTCAAACACTACAGTTTTGCTAGGATTTGCATGAAAATTTCAGGAATGATAGATATCATGAATTTATTTGAGAATCAGTTCAGCTAGTGGTATCAGTTATCGTAAAACAAAATAGTGGCTGTTTTAAATGCAAGATTGAATAATTTTGAGTTATTTTTTCCCAACTTCAACGTTTAAGGTGCATGCTTTGAACACTTGATTCAATTCAATGAATGACTGAAGACGAGTACCTACAATTAATGCTCATAAGTGAAGCTCCTAGCAAAAGGGCCTTGTAACAACTCTAAGATTCGAAAAAATTGGCCATTAATCGATGATAGCAGTACGGGAGAGTGGCCCCTGAAAAAAAATTCATCAAACGTAGCCGATATGAGTATGTTCTTAAACTGTCAGTTTTTGCTGCAGTGGGGGCACAGGGGGGAAATACATGAAAAATGTGTTTCCTCCCTCGCGAATGGACACCTGAAATAATTATCAAGAGAGATATTTATGAGTATAACAATAACAAAAACCTCAGAAGTCGAAATTCGTTCAACTTTGTTAATAATAGTATGATCTTCGAATTACATATTTTGTCCAATAAAATCGTCATTGACATGCTTCTCGATTTTATTCAATCTGGTGACTGCATTTTGTAAATTGAATACAAAACCCTTCTGACAGGAGCGTAGGTCTGTTTACCCAACTCACTGTCATCTATTTTGCTGTTGTTTTTGACACTGAAATAAAATTTGCATGAAGATCAGGTACATACAACACTTCTTTTAGATTTACTGGCTGATTTTCGGATGTTAATCTCACTGTACCTCTGCCTTTTGCGTCAATTGTTTTATTGTTCGCGAGAAAAATTGTTGCCTGGTATAATTCGAACTCAACAAACGATTTTTAGTCGTTGCACAGATGAGCTGTCGCCCCGCTGTCAAGAATCCAAGTATTATTGGTGATCGATTCATTCGATGAATTCGCAGCTAGCGAAGTGTTCATTTCGGCTAATGATACGGATACCGATTTTCCTTTTCGCTTACTCCTGCATTCGGCCGCGTAGTGGCCTGTTTTGTGACGCACAAAGCACTCTATTTTCTTTCTAAATTTGCCACTGTCTTTTGCTCGGGTATTTCGTTGCTCCGAGTTCGCTTTTGACATTAAATCACGTTCGAACCCTCTACTTTCATCTTTTTCGGCATCTTTTCGGTGGCCTTCGTCGATCAAATTTGTTTTTAAATTTTCGAAAGTTGGCAGCTCATCTCTTGCCTCCATCGCAACTACATAATTGTCGAATGATTTTGGCAGGCTCCCTGATGGAATAATAGTCTATTTCTTTAATTTTTCCGAAATGTCGACAAAATCGTGTATAAGTGCGGAATGGATGAACTCTCCGCCATTTTGAATGACAAAAGTTGCTTGAAAAGCGTAACTTTTCTACCAGGCCCAGCAGGTTGATAAATTCCCTCTAGAATTTTCCAGGCATCTTTTGCATTTTTAGCGTTTTTAATATGAATAAGCTGTGATACACTTACATTCAGAATAATGGTGGCTTAAGCTTTTTCGTCTTTGTTAGATCATTCCAGTCTGATGGTAGCTGCGTTGGTTTCCTCCGGTTTCGGGCCATTTACATATTTCCACAGATCCTGACAAATTAGATTACTCTTCATCTGGAGCTTCCAGCTGCAATGATTTTTATCGTACAGGTTTTCAATTATTGAAGCAGCCGTCGCACTCATCTTTTGCGATCACTACTTTTTATGTTTTCATGAGATTTACTTGAAAAATTTTACTTTTTAACTGCTATTGCTGGGTCTGGACCCATAACCTGTTGAGGTTAGTTAGATTTACAGCAGTTAAAACCAGCTTGTTTTGCTCAAGCCGTATATTTAGTGCGACTGATTCCTTTTACAAAAGAAAACAAAGTAATGATAATGCATATACATGTAATAGAAGTGAGAGAGAAAGATCAAAGGAATTTTAGAACTAGTATTGCGTTTTTAACAGTGTTATGTAAATTTATTTCAACAAAAACAATGGCAAAATTGAATGAAATGGGCTTCGAATTGCTTACCCACCCACCATATTCCCCAGGTGTAGCCCCCAGCGACTTTTTCCTGTTTTCAAATCTCAAGAGAATACTTGCTGGAAAGAAATTTAAGTCCAATGATGAAGTAATCGCTGAAACTGAGACCTATTTCGATGATAAAGAGAAATCGTGCTATAAAAGTGGTATCGAAAAGATGGAAAATTGCTATACTCGTTTTGTCGCCCTCGGAGGCAACTATGTTGAATAATAAAATCGAGTTTTGTCAAAATGTTTTTTTTTCTTACTTATCCTACGGACTTATTGAGTCAGCTAACGAAATTAAGTGACTGAATTCCAGTGAATTGGAACGAAACCCCTGTCTAAAAGTATCACAAATAAATCTATATAATTCAAGGAATGGGAACAATTTCGTAACAACTTACGCCAGAACTGATTGACTCAAGAACGATGCAACAAATGGTGCTCCGCGTGTATCTAACGATCTTCCAGAAACAGTGAAAAACGCAAACTCATTATTGGTTTTTGAAAAAGACTTAAGGAACATCTAAGAAATTCAAATGAATAATAAGTCCTGAGGATTCACAATGCAGTATCTTAGGGCATTTAGACCCTATCGTCGAGATACTTAAATACAGCTAATTTTTAAGGGGTTTTGTTAAATAATTTTACAAAACCCTACTAGTTTCGCGACCAGTTTGTCCGTCTGTCCGTTCGTCCGTCTGTGTGTCACAGCAGTTTTTCTCGGAAACTACTTAAGCTAGAAACATCAAATTTTGTGTGTAGGTGTAAAGTGGTGATCTCTTCAAAGTTCAATTACAAAAAAAATTTATAAGGTATCTAAGGGGGGTCTCCCCATATAAGAGAGTGACCCCCCGAAAAAAAAATTTCATTGAAGGTAGCCGATATTGGTATCAAATGAAAGGTCTTGATAAGAACTTTTCAAAACAGGTCTTAATTTGGCAAAATTTGCTTCGAAGGGCGAATAGTGAGGGGAAATACACAAAAAATTTGTGTCCCCCCCCCCTCGCAATTGGACACCTGTGATCCGAAAAATCTGAAAAAAATCAGGAATGTAGGCCTTGATGGGTACCACAATAACAAATACGTAAGAAGTCGCAATCCACTCAACTTTGTTAGTAATAGTATGAGTTATCGATTTTATGTTTTCTTGAATAAAATCTTAACGGTTCCCTAAGATTCTATGAAATTTAGTACACACATGAATATTGATAATATTGATCAACTCTGAACGTTTCATAAAGATTGAATCATATTTAGCGAAGTTATAGCGGTTTGAATTTTCCTGTATTACTATGGAACAATATGCGCTGCATTTATTACTGTGGCAACATATGGCTATGGAACAACATGCGCATTTTACCGACTCAGACACTACAGTTTTGCTAGGATTTGCATGAAAATTTCAGGAATGATAGGCATCATGTATATCTTTGATAATCGGTTCAGCCAGTGCTATCAGTAATCGTAAAACAAAATAGTGGCTGTTTTAAATGCGAAGATTGAATAATATTTTGAGTTATTTTTCCCAACTTCAACGTTTAAGGTGCATGCTTTGAACACTTGATTCAATTTAATGAATGACTGAAGATGAGTACCTACAATTAATGCTCATAAGTGAAACAAGTCAAGGAGGTGGGAGAGAGCTCCTAGCAAAAGGGTTTTGCAACCATTCTAGGATTCGAAAAAATAGGCCATGAGTCGATGATAACAGTACAGGAGAGTGGCCCCTGAAAAAATTCATCAAATGTAGCCGATATGAGTATGAAATGAAAATTTTCATGTGAGCTTTTCAAAACAGTTGTTAAACTGTCAGTTTTTGCTTCAGTGGGGGCACAGGGGGGAAATACATGAAAAATGTGTTTCCTCCGTCACGGATCGACATCTGAAATAATTATCAAGGGAGATATTTATGAGTATAACAATACCAAAAACCTCAGAAATCGAAATACGTTCAACTTTGTTAATAATAGTATGATCTTCGTATTTCATATTTTCTCCAATAGAATCGTCTTTGACATATATCTTGGTTTGATTCGATCTGGTGACTGCATTTTGTAAATTGAATACAAAGCCCTTCTGACATGAGCGTAGGTCTGTTTACCCAACTTGTTATAAACTCAGATTTTTTTACTACGTTGTATTATAATGTTTTCTTAGGGTTTTATACTAAAATACAAAACCCTATTGCAATCACGACCTGTGTCCGTCTGTCCGTCCGTCCGTCCGTCCGTCCGTCCGTCTGTATGTCACAGCACTTTTTCTCCGAAACTATAGAGGCTACAGCCAGGAAACTTTGTGAAAAGGTCAGAAGTGGTGACTTCTTGAAAATACAAGTGTCAAAAAATTTTTCAAAGGGGTTTAAGGGGGGTCTCCCCATGTAAGGAGGTGACCCCTCAAAAAAAAATTTTCACCATTGGTAGTCGAGTGGGGTGTCATTGGAAAGGTCTCAATGAGATCTTTTCAAAACAAGTCTCACAATTGCCTTACGAGTACCGAGTGGGGCAGGGGAAGGGGAGATGTACGAACTTTTCGCGTACCCCCCCTCGCGATTGGACAACTACCATCCAAAAAATCTGATAAAAATCATGCATGTAGGCATTTATGAATACAACAACAAACACATGAGAAGTCGAAATTCACTCAACTTTGTTAGTAATAGTATGATTTATCGATTTTATGTTTTCTTGAATAAAATCTAAACGGTACCCTTAAATTCAATAAAATTTAGCAAGCAGATGACTACTTATAAGATTGATCTTTTCTGAAAGTTTCATAATGATCGAATAGTATTTAACGAAGTCATAGCGATTTGAGTTTTCCTGTACTACTATGGAACAATATGCCCTGTATTACTATGGAAACAAATAGCTATGGAGCCATATTCGCTTTTTACCGACTTAGACACTACAGCTTTGCTAGGATTTGCATGAAAATTTCAGGAATGATAGGTATCATGAAGATGAGTACATACAATAGAAACAAGTCGAAGAGGCAGGAGAGAGCCCTGGCAAAAGGGCTTTGTAACCATTCTAAGATTCGAAAAAACAAGCCATGAATCGATGATTACAGTACAGAGGAGTGGCCCCTGAAAAAAAATTTCATGAAAGGTAACCGATATGAGTATCAAATGAAAGTTCTCCATGAGAGCTTTTCAAAACAGGTCTTAAACTGACAGTTTTTGCTTCATTGGGGTCACAGGGGGGGGGGGGGGGAATGTATGAAAAATATGTTTCCTCCCTCACGAATGGACACCCGTGATCTAAAAAATCTGAAAAAATTATCAAGGGAGATATTTATGGGTATAACTATAACAAATACCTCAGAAGTCAAAATTCTTTCAACTTTGCTAATAATAGCATGATCCTCGAACATGACATGTTTCTTGATTTTATTCGTTACTGGTTACTGCATTTTGTAAGTAGAGTACAAAACCCTTCTGACATGAGCATAGGTCTGTCTACCCAACTTGTTTATCTCTGAGAACTGTTCACGAATTGAACTAGACTAGCAAGAAATTTTGTGTGCCCCCTTATACCGATGTTTTAACATTGCTTGGGAGGCGAACGTAGGAATCGACGACATGTGAACTGCACATTGCACGAGCGTTGTGTGACGACGAAAGGGTGATGGAGAGAGTGGTAGGGAATGGAGGTATTTGAAAAAATGCTCTTCGACAAATATACTCGTAGAATCTTTTAATTTGCATAGGGGTCTCCAGAGACCCCAGGCGATTGATTGTGCGATTTTTTTCTTTCTCTTTAAAATTAGAAACGCAAATCGTGTTAGCATTCAAATTTGCAGAAGATTTTATTCTTACAACTACATATTTTTGTTTACATAAAATGCTCCCATATAACCGCTCATCCATACCCAAAGTGCATTTAAGAGATTTTTGGCATGTCGCCCTGTTTCAGTTCCATTTGATTTACTTTTAATGATAAAATGGGATAATTATAAACTCTTTGACCGAAGTCCACATCTTGTTCATATGCTTGCGTTTATTGGCTTATAGCATTTTCATTCTCTTCAAGTATAACTTCATAGACAATATTCATCTGAGATTTCACCATCTTATTGCAATCTCCTTATCTAGATGTAAGCATGAGCATATGTGGAGTGGAGCTGTTTGCATAGCTTAAAATCTTTTGAAGGAAGAAGAGAATGTATACATATGAGTTCATATGAAATCAATGAAAAATATTTGATATTGTCTTGTGTGCCCAGTTTGATGTGAATGCACAAGATGAACCAGAATATTCGTAAATGTATTCAAATAAAACTTAAGAAACAAAACCAGGAACTGAATAAATATAAATCATAGCTACGTTGGCTGTTTGTTCATTCAGAGAGAAAGCAGGCATTACCAGATCAGAATATTCTCAATATAGCTTATAATCCATAAAATTGACAGTTTGCCAAATATTATGCACATATTAATTCGCAAGAAAAGTTTAAACGCAACCTTGTTGGCTTGATAATATACAAGTATGTACATACTCGTATAAATAAATATAAGAAGCCAATCTTAAAATCATTATGCATCTTGATTTCCAGCAAAATGCGTAGATAAGAAAATAATGGCGCGAAAGATGTTGAAGTCAAACGAGAAGATTAAATTATCGATAGTGCAAATTTGCATAGAGGCATGCTATCTACAATACAGCACTGAAAGAAAGTGGAGATGGATCAATAATGCTTATGAAAAGTAAGGAAGAAAAATAAACCTAGCAAAAGGTCATTAATATTCTTAAAATTTTTTGCATTTCTTTTAAAATTATGGTTAAAAGTAGTTAACCCGTTCAGAGCCAAATAGAGCATAAATATACGAGTATATCGTAGTCTTCGAATGAAAACGCTACCGATTTCCCATGTTGTTGTGATTTTCGGCTCATGTGTACTTGGCAAATAGGGCGCCCATTTACTTTATAAAAAGAAAATTCCCTATCATGAAGCCTGCTTTCCATTTGCGAACCGTGATTTCGTTAGCTGACTCAAATGGGTTTGCAAAAAAACTTGCCAGTCTATATGGAATCAATTAAAGTTCTTAAATTTTATAAAACCGCTAATCTGGCAGTGGAACTATTGAATGCAAATTTCAATCATCACCAACCACGGCTACCAGTTGTATTAATAATGAGACAGTTGGCTGATAGTTACCTGCATCTGTGGCGCACAAGTCCCATTCGGAATTCAGACAGTGTTACATACCATCAATTTCTAGCGGATAAGTCGCCATCATATGCTTGCACTAGTTTCAACGAACTAATGCTGGGAATTGTCTGGAATCCTCTTAACTGCGTCCTGATTCTACATTCTATTCATGTTGATTGTTCACATACGAATGCTATTGTTCATTTCCTGTCATTAACTTGAGATTATTCCAATTTATATTCTGCTCTGCCGCACCTTTTGCCTAATCCGAGTTTATCGCACTTTCTTCCGGGACTCACATGGAACGACATACGATATCCCTCAGAACATCACTTAATTGTGATGGTTGTTACCTACACTAGCCAGGAAATAGTAAAATTCTAGCGAAAACTTAATTGCAGATGTTGATTGTCGTTCAGCTTTCTCCAATCTTTGAATACACAAAAAGCCAATTTGATAACACTAGCGCATCCCTATCAAACGCGTTGACGAGGTATATTTATTAATATCGGAAACTGGAGCTCAAGTTCCTCGTATTCAAACACTGCACCTCGTGTCAGCAATTAATTAAAACATTCGAAAACTTCCAACTCACTAATGCATACATTAATTCACATTCACCTACAGTTAATTATTCACATATTTTCCTCTCACATGAGAATGGATGTTAATATTTTCAGGACCTGTTAAATTACAGGTCCATGTTAACGTTCCAAAACACACCCTTGAACATACAGTTGGTACTCTTTCCGGAGCGAGTGTCATGTTTAGCATAGTCATTAAGGGATTAGGCAAAGAATATCACAAACTGAAGTCAAATGGCTGTTGATCCTGGGACTCCTGTAGTTTCTCCTGTGTATGCTGTTTTGACTGTTTATGCTTTTGTGACAAGTGCAATTATTATTCTCATGTTCGTGTTGAAATGATGCTGTTCATTATGTTCATACATAAATAGGAGTACATGATGGTTTTAAAATATTATTCTGGTCAACGTACAGATATGTTTTTGAAAATGTTGTTGTAAATTATTTCATGCTTTTGTAAATTCAAATTTGAATTACCGTTTACTTCTTTGAAGGAAAAAATTATCGCAGCAAAGGGTTGTTGAAACCAGTCAACGATAGTTTGATAATAATTAAGCTCATATCGATATTGAAATAATTTAGATTAGTGCAGATTGTGTGAAATGGGTGTCCTGCACGTCAAACTTTGACAGATTAATTGTGCCCCATTCTCATTGGAGTGCTTAGAGTTCCACGAACAGACCAACCTCTTTTGGAAAGTAGATGATCTTCATTGGCTCCAAGTGTCCAAGTTGCCCCTCAGCTAGGCAGTAAGTTCCCGGAATATCTCCCCTTCTCTGGAATAGAGCTGTGCACAGCCTGTGCAGCACATCAGAAGACATTCTGATATTTCATCTGCAGAACCTGCACTCGCCATTCTTTCTAAGACCCATTTTCCAAGTTTTTTTTTAGTTTACAGTGCCTCGTGACGAACCCTGTAAGGATCTTTAGTTGGTTCTTGCCTAATTCGATGCACGATTTGTATCGTTTCTCATCGTAGGCGTTAAGGAACGCTTTCGATTTTTTAAATTCTGGATGACTACTCCAGTGATTCTTGCGTTGTCTTGTATCTAGTTCGTTGAAGTGTTTTCGCACAAAGTGCCTTTCGACTGCACTGAAGGGTTAAGGAGCAACGAACACTGTCGACGATCTTTTCTTCGCTAAGTGGTCTGCTGTTTTGTTACCTTCAACCCCTGCGCGCCCTGGCACCCAGTACAAAGTAAGCTTGTGGTTCTCACCCAGTCTGTTGAGTTTTGTACCAGATTTTTGAACCATCTTTGATTTTATCGTTGATGATTCAAGGGCTTCAATAGTTGTTTGGCTGTCAGACAACATGGCTATGTTTTTGCCCTTGTGTCTTTTGTCTAAACTGGAATATGCTTGGCATTATTCCCAGTGGTTCATAATGTTTGGTGTCTAGCCCAAACACTCCGATCCCTGTTCCCTCTGCGGTCTTTGATCCATCTGTATACCACTTGACACCACATTGCCCTATAAGGTGTACATTTTATGCAAAGTTCCGTTCCCTTTTGTTGTTCAACTTCGCCCAAACCTTTTTTTTGACAGATGCCCCGTATGTGATAATTGGTCTCACCATGATAGTGTACATCTACCGCAGTTTGGTTTTTTTCACTGGTCAAGGATCTCCAGTGCAATTGATGGGTTTTCCACAGCATACTACCAATGATTCTACCATATTTCGTACTCACTCGGAAAAGTATTCTCTTTTAACCTGGAAGCATTATTATTGGTCTTCTCAGGTAGAAGCAATAGGATCTCTTTGATTGAGTCCGGTCTTGGCCGAATATACCTTTGACCGACGACATCGATAGGTTAATCCAGTGGCGGATCCACGGGGGGGGACGGGGGGGGGGGGGACGGGGTGGCGGAAATTAGGGAAATTTGCCCCCCCCCTTGGAACCGCAGAACCTGAAAATTTCACTTGTTTGCTAGAAAAATATTCTCTGCAATAAAAAAATGAAAATACAACAGTGACACTCTTCCACTGATCTCTATTTATCACTGGATAGGCTACGGCTAGCTTCTGCCTATAACAGCGATGGGACACTTTTAGCGCCATGTTGCGTGAGGAATTTTTGCATTCTGAAATGTGAATGGCGCGAAACTCGAATCGTCTTATGAAGTGTCATTGAAATCAATTCAATAAAGTACGGATTTAGAGGCGCTTTTTCAATTAGTATCATATATATGCTATAATTAGATATGAAATGATATATATAATTGAAAATTCTGATTAATTTTTAGAAAAGTAAAAGCAATTTGTCAGCTCCTCATACAAAACAGTTCGTTTGGAGCCCTGTCATTTTAACCATGTACCCTATCCGCACTTTCATACATATCATTGGTTTCGGCCAGCTGATAGTCGTCAGCCAATCAAAACGCATACATTATGTCGCAGACCCTCTTACAAAATGCATCTAGTGGTTCCGTGTAGTTTAAACGCGTCACCTATCCAGTGTGTAGTATAGATTAGTGCACTCTTCTCACCAAATACGCTATGGAAATCACAACAAGATACTATCATAAATTGCATTATATGACCTGCCTAAATTTATTTAACCCGTTTCTGGGCGACTCACAGCGGAAGTACTAAATTCTGAATCGAGAAAGAGTCGAAGTCTTGAGTACAATTGGTACTATTTAAATCCGTTTATCTCGCCAAAAAATGGTAAGTATCGATGTTGTTTCGATTTTACTGTTCATTTTTGTGCGTGGTGAAATTTTACTGACATTATACAAACGAGTGTTTACATAAAAATTGAGGTTAGGTTTGCTCATTCAACAATAGCAGTAGCCAATTTTGCATATAGAACCCGTGTTTTAACTTGGTGTTCCGTAACAAACTTCAGGAATCTCAATATACGAGGTGTGTTCAAAAAGTATCACGAATTTTGAATTTTCGCGGGTTAAGAACGTGAATCAAATTTTGTGTGAAAATCGAGATTAAGTGCGCGGATGCATTCCGAATGTTGACTGTGGCATACGGAGAAGCTACCTTGGACCGAAGCAACGTTTATCGGTGGTACAAAATGTTTTTAGAAGGCCGAGAAGATGTGAACGACGAAGAGCGTGCCGGACGCCCGAGCACTTCAACAACAGACGAAAAAATTAATGAAGTGGAGAAAATGGTATTGGCCAATCGTCGAATCACCGTTAGAGAAGTTGCTGAGGACCTAACATATCGATTGGCTCGTGCCATTCGATTTTTATCAACGATTTGGGCATGAGACGGGTCGCCGCGAAATTCGTACCAAAATTGCTCAATTGCGACCAAAAACAGCAACGCATGAACATTGCTAATGAGATGTTAAACTCTGTCCGCGACGAACCAAATTTGCTCAAGAGGGTCATAACTGGTGACGAATCGTGGGTTTATGGTTATGACGTGGAAACCAAAGCTCAATCATCTCAATGGAAGCTGCCGCATGAACCAAGACCGAAAAACGCGCGACAAGTTCGGTCGAATGTGAAAGTTTTGCTGACAGTTTTCTTCGATTGCAGGGGCGTGGTGCATCATGAGTTCTTGCCACAGGGAAGAACGGTCAATAAGGAATATTACCTGCAAGTTATGCGCAATTTGCGCGAAGCAAGCCGCCAGAAACGCCCGGATTTGTGGGAGAACAAAAATTGGCTTTTGAACCACGATAACGCCCCTGGTCACACATCGTTGCTTTTGCGCGACTTTTTGGCCAAAAACAACACAATAATGATGCCGCAGCCACCGTATTCCCCAGATCTGGCCCCCTGTGACTTTTTCTTGTTTCCTAAACTGAAGAGGCCCATGAAAGGACGACGTTACGCTACGCTTGACGAGATAAAGACGGCATCGAAGGAGGAGCTGAACAAGATTAAAAAAAATGATTTTTTGAAGTGCTTCGAAGATTGGAAAAACGGTTGGCACAAGTGTATAATATCTAATGGGGATTACTTTGAAGGGGACAAAGTAGATATTCATGAATAAATAAATAATTTTTGAAAAAAAAACAAAATTCGTGATATTTTTTGAACACACCTCGTAGAATGAGAATTTTGAAAAAAAAAGTCATTCGACTTTATTTTCGACGTCATTTTCTTTATTTTTAAAATCTATACGTTTCATAATTCATACTCTCATATTATACCTAGATACACTCATTATTTCAACCCGACGGAATGATTAGTATTGAAACTTGAATTTATATTTATAATTCCTATTTTACAGTCATCTCGACAAAAGTCCATGTCGGACTACTTTCACTCTGCAACTGCGAAAAAAAGAAAACCAGATGAAGATGAAGATGTTGCGACAGTACATCGAGAAGAAAACGCGGTTCCTCGTGCAGTGACGCACAGTTCACCTAAACATGATGAAGGCATTGACAATTCGGGCAGCGAAACACCGTCTTCGTCCAGAAACTCTGACATTCTGCAAGTTTCTACCATTGCTGTAAACATTTCCAATGATGTTGGTAATTTCGTGGGACAAAAAATTGACGATCACGTGAAACAAATTTTACTTGAAAATCCCTGGACTCCTCCAAAAAATTATACTTTCCCATTTTCGTCGAGAGTTGTTTCTGACAAAGAAATAAAACACTACGTCTCTTCCAAACACTTGGATTCTCATGCAGAGTGGCTCGTACTATCTGACGTGAAGAAAGGGCTATTCTGCAAATATTGTCCATGGTTTACGCCTCGAAATCAAGGAGGTTATCGGGGGAATACTCCGCTTGGGGTACTTGTCACGCAGCCGTTGACTGATTTCAAAAATTTCGTTGGGATCAAGGGTGTGTTAGAAATTCATTCTCAAAATATGTACCATAAGAATGCAATGGCAACTGGGAATGACTTCGTGAGAAACTATCACAATCCACAACGAAGCGTCCGTAATCTTCTCGACGAAAACCATCTTTCGGAAACGCAAGAGAACAGAAAACGACTCATCCCCATTGCAAATACGGTCATTTTTTGCGGAAAGCAGAACATTCCACTTCGTGGGCATAGAGATGACGGAGATATTCAAAAAATAAAACGCCCGTGCAAAACGAAGGGAATTTCAGGGCTTTGCTGAGATTCAGAATCGATTCAGGTGACACAACTCTGGAGCATCACCTTGGGACCACATCTTCAAGAGCGACGTATACCAGTAAAACGATTCAGAACCAACTAATTGAATGCTGTAGGGCAGAGATACTGGATAAAATTTTGCAACGAGTGGCTCGTGCTGAGTTTTACACGATTGTTTTCGATGAATCTCCAGATCTGTCGGGAAAAGCTTAGGTAATACTTTAATCGTGCCAATTATTAATAATAATAATTGATGCCTATTGTCTGAACTATCGGATAGAAGTTGTTCCCAAGAAAATGAACAGAAATTTACAGAAGAATGATGTTTCTCGTTACAGATTAGCGTTGTACTCAGATACGTCGATTTTTCTCCTGTCGAAGCATGCATACGAGAAGACTTTGTATCTTTTTTGGACGCATTCGGTCAACTTTCGAAGAATACTCTCGCGGAGGGCACAGAATCAGAAGAAAGCGAGGATGAAGATGGATTAATGGCTTACAGGACTGCTGGAAAAAATGACCAAACCGACGAAGAATTGTCTCTAACTGGATCTGCCATCGGGGGGCTTGTTCTTGGAGACATGAAGAAAATGAATCTCCGAATGGACAAATGCGCTTCGATAGGGACTGATGGATGTGCGGTCATGCTGTCAGATATCGGAGCAGTCAACGAAATTCGGAAAGAAGCAAAAAATGCTGTCATGACTCCGTGTTTTTCGCACAAACTCAACAACACTATTTCAAAGTCAGTGAAAGTACGATTAATCGAAAACGTTGCCAGTGCCATACGAGAAGTCGACAAATTCTTCAAGAACTCATTTCCAAAACGTATGACTGTATTAGCAAAGATACTTGGTGAAAAAATTGTCCAGTTGTGTGAAACAAGATGGGTAGAGAGACACGATGCTGTCCTTCAATTTGTTGCGAAGTTACCGTTGATCATCGAAGCTCTGTCAAAAATCAGTGAGTGGAAGAACAGAGAAACAGCAGGCAAAGCAACAATTCTCATATCGGCTTTGTGCAAGTTCGAATTTATCGTCGGGCTCTTCTGTCTTAGCGACATTCTATCGCTCACCCATTCGCTTAGCGTAGTTCTTCAGAAGGAAGCAATAGATTTGGCCAAGGCATCAAAAATGATTAGGACGTTGCTTGCCACGTTGGGAAAAAAGAGGGAAAAAGTTGATGAAATATTCCGACTGATTTATTCAGATGCCAAGAAAATGGCGGAAAAACTCGATGTTGACGAAGCGAAACCGAGAACATGTGGTTGGCTAACAAAACGCGAAAATTACGACGTGAAAACTTGCGAAGATTACTACAGGGTCTCTGTCTACATACCTCTGCTGGATACCATCAAAGAAGATTTGGAAGCTCGTTTTTCACAAGAAGTTTTGGATGGTTACCAATTGAGTGTGTTGCTCCCAGAAAAAGCAAGTCTTTTAAAAGAAAACGAAATCGATGATCTAATCGGATGCTTGATAGAATGTAAAACCATTTTTCTGTTTGAATTTCTAATAAAATGAGCCACTCTGTAATGCATGCATATGGTTGACTTTTCGAATATAACCACTTTGTTTACCTAAAAATTGGAATTGTTAATTTTTGTTTCTTAATTTGTACTGTATTTCTCTCGCAATAATATGTTTGAACCCCAAATCGAAGGATAAATTCAATTTCCCCCCCAAGAATCGTCTCTGGATCCGCCACTGGTTAATTTGATCAAGTAATGATCTGAGTTACAATTGGCTCCTAGTTCGTCAAGTATGCTTAAGGCCCAACGTTGGATCAAAACATGATCGATCTGGATTTGTGTTGCTATCCGGTGATACCCAGGTCATTTTATGAATGCGTCAATGTGGGAAGCAAGTCGAACGTAAGACTAAATTTCTGCTACATGCAAAATCAATCAGGCGCTGGCCGTTATTATTTGTTTCATCGTGGAGGCTATATCCTCCAGTCGTTTCCCGCCAACTTTAGCGTTGAAATCATCCAAAATTATTTTTGTGTCATTTGTAGGCAATGAGTCGACCAGTCTTTTCAGGTGATTGTAGAACGCTTCCTTCGTCTCTTCGTCCTTTTTTTTCGGTCGAGAAGTGAACATTAATCAGCCAGATTTTGAAGAATTTCATTTATATGATATACGGATTATACACAACCGTTCATTGACTGCCTTAAAATCAATAACGTGCGATTTGAACTCCCTATCCACAATGAAGGTGAGTCCAATCCTTTCCGAGGCCTATCTGCAGGTTTCGAAACATTTGAAGGTTTTTCAGGGACGCGGAGTTAGCCCATCAACTAACATCTATTCCGGTGGCATGGCTATTACATCGATCACATTATCAGGCGCGGAAGATTTGTCTTCACCCTCTTACGTCCCCACAAAGAAGGTGTAAGTAGGATTTAGTAGCAGAGCTGTAGATGTATTGACGGTTATTAACATTTCTCGGGATTTAATGTCCCGTTTTTGGGGAACCAATTAACCCAATGTTCGACCCAGAGGGAATTTAATATCATTAAGAGGTCGGAATGAGGAATTATGGAAGCTATGTGTTGGAGAAGCAATGGGTTTCCTCCTCCTTTCTCAAACGAGCTTGAGACCGTCTACGGCGAAGTTCCATCGTACAAATACCGATTTGATAATCCATAGGTTGGTTTTAAAATTGGTCATTATCATCATGTATGGCGTGAAAGCCCAAGCCGGTCCTTGCCTTGCAGGATAAATCTCGTTCAACCATCATGGTCTCATGACCTAGTCAGACAGTTGGTCACTCTCAGCAAGGATCTGCTGCCATCTACAATTGGGTCTTCCCTTCAAACCCTCCGTTTCCCCGCAGGGTATCTATTTTGTGCTCTAGGCGTTAATGTTTTTACGAGTAGCGAGCTTTTTTCCTTTCTTTCTACATGGCCCACTCATTGCGATTTGCGTGATTTTACGCAAGCAAATGCAGGTGGATCGTCAAATAATTCATACAACTCATCGTTGTAGCGCTGTCTCCACTCTGTTTCTTGTTTCACTGGGCCGTCGATTTTATGGAGTACTATTTTTTGGATTCGCTCATCAAAGTGCATGTTTCATTTCAATATAGCAGCACAGGTTTGACTAATGGTTTTTAAATATGGTGCTTATTTTGTCTAAGCGCAGCACTGAACCTTGGAATGGGGAGTACGGAGTAATGGATTTATTTCTGGCATTTGTTTAGTGGCCAATCAAGTCCTTTTCAGTGCCTTTTCTTGTTGGCTTCAAGATACATAATATTATTCATACATTCAAGAGGTTTTCAAGTATTGCAGAAAATTGTTTCGCCTTTTTTTTATTTTTGGTTTTTGATGCGTGGGTGTAAAAACAACATGAAACAAGTTGAAGTAGCAGGAGAGTGCTCCTTCCATAAGGATTTTGTAAAACAATTAGTAAATCAAACAATATATTCTGCATATGAAAACTTGACTTATATACAGATTCCATAAATTGAGTTCGAAAATTATTGTGGTTATTATGTTTTCAAGCTCGCTGCCATTTTTTTTTTCAAGTGTTTTGACCGCGTTGCTTAGATAGTTATTATAACACATTAATATTATGAACCATTTCTAAAAATTTCATAAAAATTCCTACATATTTGTAGTGTCTAGGTCCGTTGCAAACGTGGAAGTCCTTGGTATCACGTGCTAATGTTGTTGTAATTGTGAAATATTCAATCGACTGTAACTTTGCAGTTTATTATTCAATTATTGTGAAATTTTCAGAATACATGCAATTACTTTCAAAAAATTTTAATTGGAGCTTTTGGGAAATATAAGGGTCCCATTTTCATTTTATAGGCCAAAATATAAAACTTATAAAATGTACTATTATTAACAAAGTTTATCGAATTTCGACCTCTGAGGTATTTGTTGCCCTTGTGCTCTTATAGTCTCACCTCTGTGATTTTTTCAGATTTTACGGGTCATATGTGTCCAATCGCGAGGGGTAGGCCCAAAATGTTCGTGCATTTCCCCCTCCTATGCACCCCTGGAAGCAAAATTTGTCTTTTTAAGACCTGCTTTGAAAAGTTATTATCAAGGCCATTTGTTTGATATCCAGATTGTCTACATGCAATGAAATTTTTTTTTACAGGGGCCACTCCCCCATATGGGGAGACCGCCCTCAAACACCTTATAAATTTTTTATTGTGGTGAAATTTTGCAGAGGGCGTCATTTTGCATCTACAGACAAAATAGTTTAGTTTGCGAGAAAAAGTGGTGTTATGCACGGACGGAAAGACAGGATGCGATTTTAATAAGGGGTTTGCACCGGGATTCTTTTGCCCGGACCTATGATTTTATTATTTTGCGTACAAATGCACAACACACTGATGAAACTATAAGATTAGCAATTATCCAAATTATGCGTGTATTTATATTGTATTTCAGGGTCGTGTTTATCACAATTTCTTAAGTTTTTAATCGAAAAATATATGATCACTAAATGCTACAAATTAGCAAAATCAAAAGATTTGGATGCTTCACACTTAAGTTTATTCTTCCTAAACAGGATGCTATGAATCCCCAAGACACCAGATAACTGACTAAATCGGCCAGACATTTCACCCACGTTTGATTGACAAAGCAAATTGCTGACCAGACAAACGTGCCAGAGACAGAACGCTGAGTTTGCGTCTTTTCGGTGGCATGCCTGCCTTTGTCCATGAAATGTAACCGAATCTCTTCTATTATGGATCCACTTCATGGACAAATGCATTAGTTGAATGTTCATGGGTCAGCAATTTGGTTGGGAATGAACAATAGCAAATGGAATTACAGTGTGTGGCAAAATTTAGGATTCGTGAATTGAATTAAAATTATCGATCAATTGATACATCAATCAAATAAATCGAATCAATTACGGATGGGCTAATTATTACAGTGCTAATTAACGTTAAATAACGAAGGGCGCTCAGGGGGTGTCAGGAATTCAACATAAGGTTTTGTAAAATGATTCTACATAACCTTAAAAATGACTGGGAGCATATGTTTCGGCCACCGGACCGGTGTAAGCAGCATTCTCAATGATAATTTTTCTGGCAAACATGTACCGAGGAATATAATCCCAAACACAATTATTTAGGCTCTCATTATTTTTTAAGGTGTTGTTTCCTAAACGCCATTTCAGTAAATCATCATAAATTAAATCTTCAGAAAGTGGCTTGAGAATATACTGTACTTCTACCATAATAGATAAATAAGTTTGACGTTAGGTTATTTTATATCTGCAGGCCAATTCTCTTTTGATTTGAAAAGCTGCCGAGGTTCGCTTCTTTGAGTGGGCAGATGCACTCTAACTCCCTTGAATCATCATCAGTGTGCAGACAGTAAAGATGAAAATGGGGTCAAAACACGTCTGCTCACTCAAAATAGCAAGGCCTAACGGCCCTTCAAGAAAAAATGCCTTTTTCTCTCTAATCTTTCTTTAATGTGCAAAATACATTCTTTTTCAATAATTGTAAAATTCAGACTATATAGGTGAGCCTCGGATATTGTTTTGACGATTTTATAATCTCCATCACTTGTATAATATTCATATTTTGTATCACGTAAATTTCGAAATCTTTTAAGTATTTCTGTTACCCCATCCACTTCGATTTTGTCAACAGAATCACCATGATTAATTTGACAATTTTCTTCATGTGCACGAAAGCACAGTCATATTATGGCTTATCTTATTTTTTTTTAAATTTCATGTGTAATGTCGTTTATCAATTTTGACGTTACGGAACAAGAAAGAATCCAAGCGAGCCAACTCATATCAATTTGGCAACCTGCCACAAAATGTGACTCCCATCTCTTCCTGTGTCCTTTGTGTGGGAGTAGCCCCGGCTTTTCTTGTTCCTCAATAATCCATCACCTGAAATCGTCAATTAATTTTCGATATTGTCAGCAGCTTTATTCAAAGTCTTGTCTTCAGCTGCAGTTTTATTTAAAACAATCTTGATGACAGAATCACCGGCAATTTCGAAATTGTCAACGCAACGGTTGTAAGCAGTATTCGAAATTGATGGCAAGCGCATAAAGTTACAAAAATGTTTATTGCCAAATATTCCCACATGTTATAGTCACATGACATTCATCAAGCTCCGGTATTAGTGAATCGAGGCCAGTGGTAAAGTACTTGGCGCTGTCAGGGCGCCGGCTGAGAAGGCTGCTTCAGATTATTAGGTCTAAATTGACTTATAGCCAATATAGGGTGACCCAACCCATCAAAAAGATGCCTTTTGATCAGTGCCATAGGGTCAGTGGTACTGTATAGAGCAGAAAGACGGCGCGACGCTCTCAGCAAGGAAGTGTACTGAAAATACTTGGTACAGGCACAGAGAGGGCTGCGCTATTCACCTGCATCAAAGCAAGGACTTGAGGAAGACGGTTGCCCGCGAGAGAAAACAGGGCATGCTCAACTATTGGCAGAAGTTTCAATTAAATTGCATCTAGGAAAGCTGGCTCATCCCTGGTCTGGGACCATAACTAAATGAAGGTGTGATGAGAGTGACCCAGATTTTGAGCGAGTGATCTTATCTGCACAAGGTTGATAAGCCACAGCCTCTCCACTGTTAATTTTGCCCAGTGATGTATGGATCGGTTGACAATTGGAATCATGTAGCACTTTATGTTCGGGTAGTCTTAAATGATAGGAAGCACTTGAAGTAGCCAGAAACCTCAGTGCTAAGAAATGACTTATCGAGCAATTCCCTTTCCTTTCTCTCCAACTAGAGCTTGAAGGCACGCCACGGCGCAGGAAAACGAGACCTGGCCCGAGGTAATATGACAAATGATTCCTGACTAGGTTCTTCAGTCGACAGAGGAGGTGTTTAGTACGTAGTTCAGTTGTTTGCCAGCATGAGCGCTCCATGCTCAGTTCGTAAATGGCATTCGCCTAGCAAAGCAAAAAAAAAAAATGTTCGAACGACACAAATGAAATATTTCCCGAAATTTCGTAATTTGGTTGCTGAAGCACTTATTAAATCCTTACTCTTGTTTGAACAAAATTGTCTTTCTTGGCACAAGAAGGTCATTTACTACTTTCAATTTCATTTTTTATCTTTATTTCAATAAATAATCAATAATATTTACCATCAAACTATCGCTTTTAGACTTTAACATTGTATAATAACGAGAGAGAATCAAATCGAAGAAAATATGAAAAATAAGTGGTGGGTGGAGCATACCGAAACATAACGGAGCATCGACAAATGGTCTACTACAGCGTCTCACTGTATTTACTTAAAAAAAAATTTCAGAATCAAGAAATCACTCTAAAACCTTTTGAATCATGTTGTTGAAGATATTTACTAGTAAGATCCGTGAATAAAAATTTAATTTTTTGAAAATTTGCGCTTAGAAAAACCCGTTTAGGAAAATTATGCAAATTCATAAAATATGATGTCAGCCTCTTAACATATTCAAAATATTCAACTCAATATTTCATTCGGCAACACTTTAAAAGGATTTAGCGCAAGTATTTATGCATTTATTTATTCATCCTGCGTTTTATTCACAATAACAACTATCACATATAATTATATCAACGATAACAATGACACAGGAGATAAACGGCAATGAACATGTTGATATCTGGAAAAATATTTTTCTCGTTGTTAAAAATAAAACCATATTGGAATTACTCTCAGCAGGAATTCATATCAAATAAGCCAGGAAACAACAAAAGATATTCTGCAAACTTCACGTGACCTCGTAGGTGGGTGGAATAAAATGTTTTTGTTTTTCTTTCTTCTTGTTGTTTTATTCAATTCATTTTTATTTCATCGCTTCATACGAATGCGACGATGGTAGTTACCCTATTTGCGGATTTCTCAAAGATTTAAATGCTGATTTAAAGTTATATTAATGGTTGCAAAAATCAATCTGCTTGACAAAACTGGAAGATTGTACACTGAAGAGAGGTAGAAGATAAATTCTTAGGAACGAAATGCTTTTGAAGGTAGGGCATTTGACTTTCAAGGACAATACAATGCTTCAAATAGTAAAACTGCAAACGGCGGGTTTTCTCATCCATCTACCGAATAAAAAGAAAGTATAAAGAGTATCTTCTGTTATTCCTGTGTAGAAAATATCATCTCAAAAGAATCTCTAATACTCTACAGGTAAAATATGAAATGCAAATGTCAACTTGAAATTTGAAACGTGCGCCAATCACTCTACCTCCAATTTTGTCACAGCTTAAGACTGTTGATGGAGAAGGCAATCCTCTTGATTCTCGAATCACTTTTCCAATATTGCTCATATTCAAATTAATATTTTCTTTTTGTTAGTGGCAGCTCCTTGTTTCATTTAAAACCATGCAGGTAAATTTTCCTTTCCTTCCTACCAAGATGAGCGATAGGTATAACCCCTGCGATCACAGACCTGTTTTGGATATTTTTCGATATGTTGATGCAACTTATTAAGCCTGTATCTTAGAGCCATTTAGGAATAATAATTTGAATGTCCGCATGAGGAAACCTCGGTTTGTAAAACAATTCTCGCAAATTAAGCCAAGAGTAGACTCACCGCTGGCACTCGCACTACAGCCATACTTGCTCTACGCCTGCTGTGCTCAGAAGAGCTCATCTTGAAGCCAAACAAGCTGTCAAAATATTTGATTTCCTGCTTAGAATCAGCCGTCGTTGGATTTTCATTGTTTCTTAGAATGATTATTTTGCTAGACTAAACCCTTAGTGCTCATCTATTACGTGCACATCCATTAGTATGTTAAACCCGTGTTAAATCCTAGCGACGCATATGGTCTAAAATTTCACCTGGCACCAGTATACCAGGTAGCCATGCCACACATGCAAATGTAGTATTAACCTGGTACTGAGCTATCAAGTAGAGGTCAAAGCAGAATGTCATCGAAAGATAAATTTGTGTGATTTCTAACTATATATTTTTTTTAAATTTGAACGCAACCAAGTTCAATCAGCATCAATACCTAATTTATCATCATAAAGAAATAATGTCCAAAAATCAATTCAATCAATTCAAAATTGATCTAAGGTGAAATTTTATCGAAGTAGGGGAGAATGGAGCTAAAAGTGCCAATTTTAATAAAGCCTTAAATGATTCGGATAAAAAAAGTACTATTTCTGAAAGTAGTGGTTCACCCTGAGCCAAATTTAGTCTGTAATACCAATTTACCTATAGATTTTGCATATTTTTAATAGTTATTAAGAAGACGTGATTTTTTTTATACAGCGGCGGTAAGACGCTATCAACCCAAATATTTGTGTCGCGACTGGCATATGATACTTCAGAGGAGGAATTAAAGGACTTCGTTTTGAGTGGGCTGGATAACCGACCAAATACATTTTCCTGCAAAGAACTAGCGCAACCAAACTTGGCCAATCGTGTGGTTGCATCGTTCAAATTAACTTTGCCAACAAACTGTGATGCAGTACAAAACAGCAATTTCTGGCCCCCAGGCGTCTCAGTTAAGCCTTTTGCTTCGAACTCCAAAAGAAATTTTCGAACATTCAAACCAAAACTTCAACAACATTAGCTTCTCGTCATTCTTCCTTTAATCAGCCTAACTTTATCACTAAGCAGAATTCATTTTTCATTTATTACCAAAATGTACGTGGTCTAAAATCTAACCTGAAGGATCTCTCTTTATCATGCTTTCTCTCCTGTGATAAAATAATCTACCTCACAGAAACGTGGCTAACTGACAGTTTTCATGACGCCGAGATTTTTTCCAACCATTTTTTAATAAGGCAAGATCGATCAAATAACAGGGATGGTGGCGGTGTTCTTATTGCCTACCAATTCCCTATCTGGCATTCCTCTCTCTGATCTTCACTTTTCTAATCCTGTTGAATGCGTTGTCGCTAAGATATCTTTTTTACCTGGTCGTCCTCTCCTCGTGGCTTGTGTATATATTCCTTGTAGTTCTCCATATTCTGTCTACGACACTTTCTTTTCTGAATTTTCCTCATATTATTTGACTCGTTTTTCTAGCTATCCTATTATACTGTGTGGTGACTTTAATCTTTCTTCACTGTCCTGGGTTTGAAATCATGTTTCAGGTCCCTCACAAGTCTCGCTCTTAATTTTTTCCTTTATGTCTTTATGTTCTTTCTCTCAATTTAATAATTTATCCAATATTAATGATCGCTTCCTGGATTTAGTCCTTAGCAACCTAGATTCTTCCTTTCTGAAGCATTCTCCTGTTCTTTTTCCGTATGTCCCCCTCGATCCTCATCACCCTCCGCTTCGGTATGAAGTGTCACTTGATCGAACCAATCCAAAGCGTATATCGAAAAAAATGCACTTTGACTTCTACTAGGCAAATTACTCCCTAATTTCTAATTCTTTATCCGCTGTTAATTGGAAAACCTTCTTTCATTGTCTTGTTTCAAATGACGCCTGTGAGAAATTTTATGACTTCCTCAACTCTGTCATATCAGCAGCAACTCCCTTTACCTGTGCTCGTGACTCCCATGGTAGACCCTGGTTGAATCACAATGTGATTTGTGCCCTGAAAGAAAAGGATCGGGCTCGTCGTATCTTTCTACGTACCAGGTCTTCTGAGGATCGTGTAAACTATACTGTGTTTACATCTGCTGCAAAAAGGTAACTAAACTTGGAAAAAGCTTCTTACTTCAGGAGTATCGAGTCTTCGCTTAACTCTAACCAATCCAAGCCATTTTAGAAGTACATCCGTTCCCTTAAATCGTCGACTAAAAATCCCTCCTCATTAACCTTAAATGGGCAGCTTGCGTCATCTCCTCAGTAAATTGCGAACTTTTCTCTAATTATTCTTCTTCACTTTTCAATCTCTCTGCCACGCCTGCGCAAAGTTCACCCTTCCCTGCTTACCATCAACCCACTATTTCCTCTATCACTTGTTCTTCTGTAGAAATTGAAAATCTTATCAATACTCTTGATGTTTCTGTTGGTGCTGGTTCTGATGGCATTCTTGATTTCATCGTTAAATCTTTATCATCCATTGTATCTGTTCCTTTAGCTTTACTTTTCAATATAAGTTTATCTACTGGCCTTTTCCCTTCGAACTGGAATAGAGCTTTCCTCCTCCCTATTTTTAAGAAAGGTGACGCCTCTTTGGTTTCAAATTATCGCCCCATCACTTTATTGTGCTGTTTTTCCAAATTAGTGGAACGTATTGTTTACTCCAAACTGCTTGCGGCTGTGGAGGATAAGCTGATTCCTGAACAGCATGGTTTCATCAAAGATCGTTCTACTATGACCAACCTTATGGAATTTACTAAGGTTGTTGCTGGAGCCTTTGAGAATCGATTTCAGGTAGAAACTCTGTATCTTGGTTTTTCTAAGGCCTTTGATTCGGTCAATAACCAAATTTTGCTCCAAAAAATTCATGCACTTGGTGTCGTTGGCAATTTGTTCAAGTGGCTCTCCTACCTTTCGAATCGAATATGTCATGTTACTTTCAATGGTCTTACCTCTTCGCCTTTTGTCCCGTCTAGCGGCATTCCCCAAGGGTCCATTCTCAGTCCGCTTTTATTTGTCATCTTTATCAATGGTCTGCCTTCAGTCATTAACTCCTCCTGCCTTCTTTATGCAGACGATGTGAAATTATTCAAGGTCGTATCCTCTCAAAATGACCTTGACATACTGCAAGCTGATCTAAATTCCTTGGACCTTTGGTGTCAATCTTATCAGCTTCCTCTTAACGTTTCTAAATGTATACATGCATCCTTTTTCTCCAAACTTTATCCATTCATTGGTCATTTCTTCATAAAAAATAAACGTCTTAACACCGTGACTCATATCAAAGATCTTGGAGTCACCTTTGACTCCAAACTAAAATTCGATCTTCACGTCTATGATATTGTTTCCAGAGCATCACATGTATCTGGATTTATTTTACGTCACTCCTTCATATTTTTTGATCCCTTTCCTTGTATTAAGTTATTTGTAAGTTTAGTTCGTTCTATCCTTGAATACTGCTCCCCAGTCTGGTCTCCTCATTTCGTTTACCTTAAATCCTCGATCGAATCTGTTCAGCGTAAGTTTACGAAAATTTTACTGTTAAAATTTCGTATTCCTTATCGTTATTATCATGTTCGTTTGTCTATCCTTGGTATTCCTTCTTTAGAACACCGCCATATTTATCTAGATGAGTGTTTCCTTTATCGTCTCTCCCTTGGTTACCTTAACACGAAGTTGGTAGCTGAACTCCCGATCAGAAATGCTGTCCGTCCTACAGGAAGTTCCAAAATCTTTGATGTTCCGTTTGCCAGGAGCGTGACTTATTTTCACTCTCCTCTACTAAGGATTACGCGTAAACACGATGATCTTCAGCTTGGATCTTTCTCCACTTCTTATCTCCATTTTAAAAATAGAGTTACTTCTGCACTCGCTAAGCTTTGAATTTTTTCTTCTATGCTTTCTATATCTCTCTATCTTTTACTATTATTACTATTTTTGTAATTGGATTATATCTGTAAAAATAGCAATTTATAAGTAAATAAACCCCACTTTAGGGCAAGTTGTGCCGCAGCTGAGGTTGGTTGTGCTGTTGATAATGTTAGGTGTTTTACATAAATGAAAATTAATTTAGAATTTGAAAGACATCAATTTTACAATAATATATTTACTCGTTATACTTTTTACTATGAATCAACAGTTTTTAAAATTTAGTTGCTTATAATACTAAGAATAATAATAAAAAAAATTACCTTTACCTATGTAATTATCTCAAACATAAAAGCATATTTTTAATCAATAGTTTGTACTTATTTTTATTCGAATGAGATGAATTATTAAATATATTAGTCTCTGAGGACTAAATTACAAAAAATAATAAAGATTTCTCTTAAATTAGAAAGTAACAGGGTTCTTTCCAGAGTTACTGTCTTATTGATCAGTCGCTTGTCTTTTTAAGAAATCAAAAAAATTTATCAAAACTAGTTATTCTCTAAATGACTGATCAGAATAGCAATTAGGACATATACTCGTAAATGCTAGGCTTTCTTGATCGTTGATACATTGCAAACGGGCCCATTTCTTACATTCTCTGCACTCAATCCATTTTTCAGAGTTAGAATAGACATCACTACATATGACACAGTTCCATTCTTGTTCGTCATCAGAACGGTCGGCATCTTGCAAAACTCTTCTGTTAGCGGGGTTCTTAGGGATGCATCCGACTACGACTATTTAGCCGCACTTCTGTCGCAAGTTACACATGGTTAAATGGAAGCCCGCACACTGCGATTTTCGACAATTTTGTCCAGGTCGGCAGTCGCAGGAGTTTGCGATTTTTCCTAAAACCAGTTTAGCAGGTAGTTTCTATGATACTCACGCAGGCGCACATCATTTGAATATTTGACGCTGACGTGCATGGAAGTTTCTTGCATAGCGCAGAAATGAGTTAGCGCGTGTGTTCCTGGCAAAGACATACCTTCAAATAAGCATTTCAGTTCTGCGCATGCCTGAAGTTCCTTCGGAGATCTTGTCGCAGTGTGTTCGTATTTGCGTCTAAAAATCGCTGGTTACGACAGGAAAATCGCAATGTGGCCGAACCCTTAGTCGATTTTTTTGTTTGTTTACCTTTTCTCTTGCCTTTTCTCCTTAACCTTCTTTGTAGTTCCATTTTCTTTCTTCTTATTTTTACTAGCCTGTCTTTCGGCCAAAGCACTTTTCTCTGGAGTGTCCCTAAGAACAGCAGTCTTTCTTTTACGTCCTTTATTATGTCCAATTGATCGAGGAGGTGCTTTAGGCAGTGGTTTTATTTACTCTGGTAGAAAATCGCTGTATTTTTATCTTCTTTGTAGTTATCAGCTGATTAAGGAAGCTAGAAGCTGCAGCAAGGGATAGGCTTTTGAGAACACTGGCGCGTCTCTGGTTCTTGATTATCTGCTGGTTCACTTGTGCAGTCAACGCTGCAGTCACTTTGCCCAGGAATATACTGTAGTATGAATGGGCTGGTCTCAATCTCAACATTGCTGCCCATATAATTTGACTCATCAACATATTCAGGAGCCCTTTCTCAATTCTTTGGAAGGACAAGCAAGTTATCTGTACTTTTTGAGGGTCGGTTTTCTGGCATCGGGCGATCAGTGACAAAAGATGGTGCATAATCTTCGTCTGTAAATACATTTGGATCGTAGGGCCAAATGCCAGCCTTTTTAAATGCGTTGCATATATTGATAGGTGTTGCTGCCAATAGTGAAGTGTATTTCACTATACCTGGTATTTTACAATTGCTCATAATCTTCCCGGAATAAGTTCTCAGCCAGTTATTTTGAGCTTTAGAGCAGTATGTTTTAAAAGGGCCATTGATACCCACATCCAGGGGTATATCAGAATTTCGCTTGGCGTTTTCAAACACATCAATATCAATGTGAGATGCATGATTGTCAAGGAGTAATGGCACTGGCTCTTAAGGACTAGGCTTAGTGTATTTTATGAAATGATTCATGAACACTAAGAACTCTGTGCTTGTCATCCAACCGGATTGATTAACAGCCCCAATACACTCAGGAGGACCGTCGCGTATAAACAGGTCTTTTTATTTCAAATGTCGGAATATAAACATCGGTGGAATCGAGTTTCTCAGAGCACTTACCTCAAGCTCAACAGTGACTGAAGTTCCACGCTCCGTTGAAACAATTGCTCCTACTTGCTTGGCTCCTTTTTCAGCAAAAAATTTCTTTGGTTTCAGCACAGTTTGGACACAAATCCAATTTTTTAGGGGCACCTTTAAAAATGGAGGGGCTCCCTGACGAACCTTTTGATATTTTTGCCTATACCATAACTTTGAAAGGCTAAGCACCGGTGTAAAAAGGTTTCATACGTGTAGCTGTTGTTATTGCCGAGACAAACAATGCAGATGGAGACATGGACAGACAGATAGACGCGCAGGTAGGCTACAAAACTAATAGAGACTTGTGAAGATATTTTACCGGACCCCAAAAAAACAAAGTAAGTAAGTAAACTAATAATTTCGCCAAGTACATATGCCTCGGTATGTCCGTGATGACTGTCCCAAGCCAGTGTAAGGAAGGAGGGAAATATGACATGACACTAAATGGCAGCCGATTGGAGATTGGAAATCCCTGGCCACCATGGTAGCTGAGATTAATTTTTGCATGCAAGGAGAGAGAAAGCCTTGTATTTTGAATGCAAGCAAAATGTCAACTGGCAAGACGCAAGCAAGGAAATTGTGTTGGAGTAAACATGCTAAACAGCCATTCCTCGTAAGGGAGCTAAGCTGAAAAGCAAATGCGGCCACAATTACTACCCGTACGAGCCTTTTGTTAGGGATGATAAAAGTTACTTTTAACTACTCGAATGAAAAGCAGCCCTTGTAGGTGTCTTTAATGGCCTCTCAGCATCTTTCGGTGAAGGCACAAGGTCAGTCAATCCTCCAGAGGTGACAGCTGGGTCTAGTGACTCTTCCACATGTGGTTTGAAACAACTAACCAGAGCTCAACACAGGAATGCCCATCGCAAAGCAATGCGTCAGCTTAAGATGGCTGTTGGAAGATGAACGAAATGAGCTCTGATGCAATCATCTGACTAGGTCTCATCTAAACTGGAGCACTCAATGCGGTAACACCAAGTAGCCAGAAAGCGCCCACAATTAAGAAGAGGAGGATCTCGAGCTCTAAACAAGTAGGTATTCCAGATTATCATCATCATATTTGGCGTGGTTACCCAAACCAGGTCCTGGCCTCCAGGACTAAACTCACTCAATCATCAGCTCAGAAATGCTCCTTTGGCATCTGAAATTGAATGTTCCATAATATTGACGTCATCAGCATATGCTATCAATTGTGTGGACTTGAACATTAGTGTCTCCTAGGTTTCGGCAGATATCTTCTTGATGGCGTGGTCCAGCGCAATATTAAGGGGCCTTGGGATAGATATATTATACCTTTTTTAAGGTCCTCCGGTAACTGCTTCTCTGACCATACTCTGAATATTAGTCGATGCAGAAGGTTACTTAGATAGATACCCCTCGTTCTGGAGTAATTTAGCTTGTATTCTATCGATTCCAGGAGCCTTATTTTTTCTTAAGTCCCGTACTGCTGCCTGTACTTTGTCTCTAGTCGGTGGTGAGACTGGAACTTCTTGCTCTGCCTCTGGAATATTCATAGTTTCAGTCGTTGTTGAGGAGGCTGTGAATGGCTTCTGGAAGTATTGCATCCATCTGTTTTTAATTTAGACTGTATTGCCTATGATTGCTCCTTGTGCAGTTTTACAAATACTTGTTTGTGAATTGAACCCATCTTTTTGTTGTTTAATAGAGGCATATAATGCCCTGACTTTATGTAGGGTCATGGTTCCATTTATCTGGTGGATCTTGGTGTTGATGACCAGTCATTTTTTTCTTTGCCAGATTTTTTTTTTATTTCACGTCGAAGGCCTTATATTGTTCTTCTTTGGCTCGAATTGGTCGTTTGATATAATTTTTGTGCATCTAATTCCTTTTTTCAATCGCTTCCTTGCATTCTTTGCCATACAAGCCGTTCCTACTTTTCTTTGGCTGATGCTCTAAGACTTCTTCGGCTGCTTCTGTTACCGCATGTCTTACTGTCTTCCACATGGTTTTGATGTTATAGTTACTTTCTTCCGTCTGTGGAAATACATTGATGCATTTTTCTAGTGCTGACATATATGTGGACATAACTGAGCTATCATTTTGCTTGTGTATATGGTATCTTGAGGTGACTGATGTTCCTTGTTTACAGCTCTCGGAGATGCGGCATCGGAACTTGACCCTTATAAGGTAGTGGTCTGAATTACAAACGACGTCGGGAAACGAGTGCGTGTCGAGAACGATGGTAGTCACTCGTTTTTGTATATGTCGATCCGGTCGCATGTGGGACCGTCTGGGGATACCCAGTTACGGATGTCTTAATGTGGAAAACGCATGAAGCTTACTGAGAAGCCTCTACGAGAAGCTAAGTCTATCAGGCATCGTCCTTTGTCACTGGTCTCTGTATGTAGACTGTGCCTTCCCGTTGTTCCTCTATGTGCCGTTTCTCGGCCAATTTTTGCATTGAAGTGACCTAGAACAATTATAATGTCATTTGATGCCAATGCGTCGACAGTGCATTCCAGGGTGCTGTAAAATTCGTCCTTGATTGCCTCTTTCTTGCTTTCTGTGGGCGCGTAATAGTTGACCAGCCAGACAATAAAGAATTTGGTCTTGATACAAATTGCCCAGATCCTTACGTTAACGGACTTGGAGTGGTTGCTAATTTCACGTCAACAAAGAAAAACACTCTGAACTCGTGACTTCCTTGCAATTTTTCGCTTTTAAACTTGGTGTGCATTTGCATGTCAAATATGCCTTCACCGTGTCATCTGGTTTCTTGCACTGCGAGGATATTGATTTTATATATCTTTATTTCAGCCACAAGTTGTTGCAGTGCACTTGGTCTGTTCAATGATCTAACATGCCAATTTCCAAATGAATAGTCTTTTAAACGTTGCGATAGTCATTGCCATTTATCCAATCTGATCCGAAGCTTTTGTTCTGGGTCCATGATAATTAACTTAGTCGGTTTTTGGTCCAGGAGTGGTTGTTTATTTCCCACATACTCGTCAGCTGGCCAGTTCAGGCAGCCTCTATCCGTGAACTGAGGAGGCGTCCAATGTGAGACCGGAAGCCCCACACAGATCCAGGCTCCTCAGGGTACCGAGGTTAAGGAGAACAAAGTAGCTCTAAGGGATTAGCCTTAATATGTCATAATGGCGCAGAAGCTGCTGCACAGTCATTGATTGTACGCATTGAATTGAGCAATGGAGGCCCGACTGATATTGAGTGTGAGAGAGCATTATGTGACCACTTATTGAAAATCTTGGGAAATGTCACTCTTCTATACAGAATAAATGGTCTGTTTATCAGCAGAGTAATTGGCATGCTGAATGCTTAAATTAACGGATTGAAGAATGGTATAAAGTGATGGTCCCTTAGGTTCTAGCTTATTAGATTAAAGATCAAGCAGTCGTCGAGTCAGCACAGATCAAGCAGCAAAAGATTTTCGGAGGATTATTCGAAGGATTTTTATATATATATTGAAATTTGGAAGAAATTGGAAATTTGAGGAATTGCGGAATTCTAGGGGAACAATTATTTTCCGGGAATCGTGAAAAAATTAAAGGATTTAATGCGCCTGGGTAAGCGCGTAGCGTGAGCATGAGTAGAAAAACAAGTCGAATGATAGGAATGGAGAAAAGGAGTTAAATTGGTCTGTAGGGTCTCCAACGCAGGATCCTACTTCAATGGTATCGGAGACCCTTGAAGTGAGCGAGCGGGATTTTCCCCAGCTCAAAAAGGTGGCGAAAATAATTTCCACTATTTTCTCAGAGAAAATACCCTAGCCAGGTGGAAAACTGGGTCTGGAGGGAAATAAAGGGAAAATGAAGCCCCAGCAGCCAAGCGTGGCTGCTACCGAAAAAAGGGTGCTTCTTATGGTGTGCTATAGACTTGACCTGAAATATTTCAGGGTAGAAAGTGCTGGGCATAAGGTTCTTATTGTTTCAGAAGATACAATGGGTGCGTCTGCAGAAAAATTGCATTTCTCAGTGCTTCAACTGCCAACACGTCGCTTCTAACTGTGGACTTAAAATCAGATGCGTAAAATGCGACATGCAGCATAAGTCCACTGAATGTCCAACCTCGAATTACGAGAAAAAATACGAGATCTTCTTTGTGAACTGCAATGCTAAAGGGGACTCTGCGAGTTTCAGAAGTTGTCCTAAAGGAAAAGAAGTTGAAAAGGGGAGAAAGAATCTGTAAAAAAAAAGGAACCCGCATCACCACCTCTATAAAAAATACTGTACGTGAAGGGGTCTCATACTCTTGCTGTTGCAAGGTGCAAAGAAGCAGCCTGTGCCTCAGCCTATACGGCCACCCAAGCAACAACCAATGCAGTAACCCCAGCAGTAACAGAATGACTGGAATACGAAAAGTACTCTTTTATCTCACTAATCCTTGTGAGAAAAAATCTGCGTACTAATAATTTGCGTTCAAAGCATATTAACGTGATGAGTTCTATTGAACTCTCCAACCTCAATATATGTTCGTTAGCTTCACGCTATAAAAGTAATTTTTTCCAAAAATACTTGAACGCCCATAGACCAGACTTCTTGTTTATGTCGGAAACAAGACTCAAAGAAAGATACAGAGTGCATCTGGGAAAATACAAGATCGTCAGCCATGATAATCCAGAGGGAAGTCTTGCAGTTGCTATGGCTCAACAAGATCACCTGAAAGTTCAAGGGTACTTCCTTTTAAGTCTGAAATGTATTGGAGCAGAAATAATAAGCTCCATGCTGGGAAGGTGCACCTTTGAGTTCGTGGGTATTTATGTTTGACATGGATACTCGGTGAGTATTATTATTTTGTGCAAAAAATTCAATTTCAACGCCGTAGGAGGTGATTTCAATGTCAAGCATCTCTAAAACAAAATAATGAAACTTTTAAAAAGTCATCATTGTTTGAAAGTAACGTCTCGAGCGCACTGCAAAATCTTAGTGAACAACTTCAAAAAGTATCTTCACAGCCTGACAAATCAAGCGACCGAGAGGAATTTGCTAATATTCTCACCAGATTGAGCAGGCTCAAGGAGATGTGCACCAGTATTCTGAACCAGCAACATAAAACTTCATGGGCTCCCCAGACATTGCGCTCAATGGAAACACAACATGCCAATTCAATATCATCACCTGATCCAACTCCTAACTACATCTACAAGCTTGAAACCTTCTAGGCAGAAGAAGAATGGGAGGATCGCATCAAAAGATTACAAAAGTGAATAATTAATCCTAGCCCATCTCTGGTAAAAATCGCAGATGCAGCGTACAGCATCTTCTTTACGAAGGGGAAAAATTTGAATGCAACCGCTGTCAGAAAAAATATTGAAAACGTACTCCACATCAATAGCTGCAAGGTCGAAGAACTATCTTCTCAGAACACTCGAAGGAAAAGCTTCAAAGTGTTCATTCCATCACAGTATTCTTGGCTCTTCACAAACTACAGAAAAAAGAACGGCAACTACATGTGGAACGGTATGAGCTTTAAATTATGGAAGGAATGTAATGGAGTCACAGAATCCAAGGCCAGCCGTGACAAACGTAATTATAAGAAAGTATGTATTCCTAACTCCATAACTAACACTTCAATTTCATCGAACATCTCTTATAACGCACCTCCATCCTTACCTCCTCCTAGTTTATTGAATAGTGATACGTTAAATGAGCCAGAAGTCAGCACCACTAAGGAGATTTGTAGCCAACCACGAAAAATTTCTGGAAAAGAGCGATCGAGTGTCGATGAGATGATTGAAGATCCGTCCTCGATACCTGAAACATCCATTTCAACAACTAGGTACAGTAATTTCGTGCGTGGTGAAGACCAAATACCACCAGCCACGAGCTCATCCGGAATACCAAACTTTATCAACCACTTCAAACAAGAGCAAATCATTTCTAGATCCACTGTTGCCACCCACTGTTAAGGCCACTATTGTCTCGAGCAACGATCTGGAGAAAAGGTACCTTATTTCAAGGCTCAGAGAGCACAAAATTTATGAATGTGTTCGCCTTTACCTCCTACATGCATAAAGTACCGAAAACAACCTGTATTGAAGGTAAAGCGAGGACTAGTCTTAACATCATTATTCAAAGAGAAGGCCTTCCGGTCGATCTTGACGCCCTTCGGAACTTATGTTTTTCCTATCATGAAGAGTTGGGTGTGACCATAGACCAGGCGAAAAAAGATCTTGAGACCTATGCTTCCTTTGTTAGTCCCAGTTATATCTCTTCACTACAAAGGACAAGAGAAAACCAACACAAATTTTTTCGTCCCCTTTCAAAAGTCTATTCAACATAGTCTTAAACTGTTTTAATATACTTACCCTGACCGAAACATCAAGACGCTATCAAATTCATTATTCCAGCATAAAATAGTGCAAATAAAGCTGCAGAAATTTTCAGTATATATTGGCGTCTTCTTTGTCCCTCCAAAATCATGCTTACCTCCAGAATCTATCGAAATTATCTATAATGCTGTTTGTGATATCATAGCTGGAGTTACTGCCGGAATTAATGAAGAAGACAGAGTCATTATAACGGTTGACTTTAATCGGCCAAACATTAAATTCGTAACCGATGAACTTGGTAATCTTCTTCCCGTCAATCTTCTAGACAGTAATGACTTTAACTTTGTGAGCACCCTACATGGCAATGATTTGCAGCAAACCGCTCCTATCCCCAACCAAAACGGAAATTGGTTAGACCTCATTTTCACAAATGTACATGACGAAGTAGTGGTCAATACAACTGATGAGAGCGAGCACCTGTTTTCCAACACAATTCATCACTCCGCCTTATCTGTTGAAATTTCCACTCTTGATTCAGTAAACCCTATTTCTTACAATAAAGAGATTGTATATGACTTTCGTAATGGCGATTATAACAATATTAACAGCCTTCTATCAACTTTCAACTGGACTGGTACTTTGTCAACATTAGACTTGTAGACTTTTATCAAATCATTCTTAACGCTGTTGATTCATTTGTACCTAAAATTAAGAAAAAAGACAAGGTTTCTGAACCCTGGCTGGGAAGTGACCTCAGGCGTTTACGAAACTAACGAAACAAGCTATATAAAATATTAAATAATTGTAGCAACTTTGGCGAAGAGTTTAAGAGAAAATATGACGAGCTCGTTAATGAGTTTAAAATTAAATGTCAAGAAGCATATAAATCCTACATAAATGTTGAATGTGAAGAAATCACTCGGAATCCTAGAAAATTTTTTGAATTCGTCAACGTAAAACGTAAGATACATGGCTACTCTTCATTAATGAAATACAATGATTCTATCTCTTCTTCTCCAGAGCAAATCTGTGAGTTTTTTGCTGATTTTTTCCAAGGAATCTACTGCGATCTTGGAAACTCTCAAAACCTTCTGTCCTCTGAAATAGCACCAAGAGCACAGATCGATAGTATTTCGATATCTGAAGAGGAAATTCGTCAAGCCATCAAAGCTCTTGATTTAAACAAAGGACCTGGCCCCGATCTCATTCCCCCTCGTTATTTGGCCCTCTGTAAAGATAATTTGTCCCTCCCTCTTTTCCTCATTTTTAACAAATCGCTTTTGAGCGGTGTTTTCCCCTCACATTGGAAACCATTTTATATAATACCAATTCCATAAAAAAGGCGAAAAGCGGTCTGTTGAAAATTATAGGGGAATCGCTACGTTATCTACCATACCAAAGCTTTTTGAAAAGATTGTATGCGATGAAATATCACCTCTTATTGAACCTTATCTCAACGACGAGCAACATGGTTTCCGGAAAAGCAGATCTACTACCACCAATCTTGTCGTGTTGACGTCAGACATTCTTTGTGCGATGGAAAAAGGTAACCAAATCGACACCATGTACACCGATTTCAGGAAGGCGTTTGACCGCGTGAATCATGAAATATTGAAAAAACTGCATAGTTTTGGAATCACTGGCCCACCACTTAACTGGATTTATTCATATTTGAAAAATCGCATCCAATATGTCAAGTTCCAAGGTCGCTTATCGAAGAAAATTAATGTCCTCTCTGGGGTTCCTCAGGGTAGTCATCTGGGTCCATTACTTTTCAATATCTTCATATCTGACCTTTCAGTGGCACTATCCGATATACCTCACCTTTTTTATGCCGATGATCTGAAGGCTTATCACATTAAAAAATCGAATTTGACGCTTCCTTTCTTCAATCCAAATTGAATATTTGGCTCCAATGGTGCAACGATAATCAACTTGCACTCAATTTGGATAAATGCCATGTCATAAGTTTTTCCAGAAAAAAAAAATCATCCTTAACGATTATCAAATCACAAGCACAAGTTTGAGCAGAGTTGAGAGCATAGTAGATCTACGCGTAATCTTAGACATACAGCTTCGGTTCAATCTTCAACATGACGAAGCCCTCTCTAAAGCTAATAGGATGCTAGGTTTCATCAAAAGGAGAGCCAAAGAATTTGAGAATATTTGGGCAACAAAATCGCTATACACTTCACTTGTTCGTCCCATTCTCGAATAGGCTTGTTTGATCTCGGACCCAATTTACAAAATTCATAAAACTAGATTCGAGTCGATACAAAAACAATTTTTACTCTTTGCCCTAAGGTCCCTCTATGACCCCAGAGATTTCCATAGCCTTCCATCCTACGATAACCGACTCCAAATATTGAATATGGCATCACTAGCTTCTGGGCGAACTGCGTTGTCCTTATGCCTAATTTTCGATGTGCTTAGGGGTAATATTAACGTGAAATTTATTTCCGAGAAGGTACGACTGAATAACCCTTCTAGAGCTACCAGGAATTCTCCTATCTTCATCACAAGAACACATCGGACCATATATGCGGACAACGCGCCAATAAATAGATGTTGTAAAGCATTTAACAAATTCAGCAATCATTATTCCCCAACCATTTCCAAGTCCCTTTTCAAGTCCATAATTAAAAATCCTGCTCTTCCCGGGTACAGTAGATCATTAAGTAACCTAATGTATAAATTATAATATCTTTGTGTTTTGTTAAATGATGCCTTGTTTGGCAATAAATAAATAAATAATGAAGAAATAATGCATCTGTTGGCTATGGAATAGCTATCTCTAACTGATTTCAATTAAATATGGATCTCATGCTGATTGCCAAGAAAGAGCCTAACTTCCGCCAAAGCTCGTCTATTATTGACTTCTTCATTGGGTCTGCCAATCTGGTAACTCCCCCCATCAGTTTAAGGAGTTTCGAGTGTGGAGTTCTTGTCGCCGAGTCTGACCATCTTTTGGTTGACCTGATCTTAAGAGTGTAAACTGTGAAGTTGCAGATACTCAACCTTTCATTCTATACGAGCAAATCGATTGAGCAGCAGTAAATGCTGGCTTTGACGGAAAATTGAAGGGAGTTCCGATCAATACATCGACAAATCTTTCTATTAGCCCAGTCATATTAGGTAAAAAAGGGGTCAACCTCGGAATGAAAGATAATAAGCTGCAAATTGGTATGAACCTTTGTTTTGTCATTCTAAATGTTGTCTCAAAAGTCACAATCGTTATCGTGTTCCCGTCTCAAGATATTCAAGGTCAAAGGTCACAAAAATCGGTTTTTCGCGAATATCTGGCTTCCTATCGGTTAAATGAGATTTGCATTTATTATAAAAGTTGTAGGCTATAAAATTCCCTACAACTTTTGTTTAAACTTTTTTTTCATACAACCAACCGTTTTGAAGGTAGAGCGCGAAGAGTGCACATCGTACAGTCATATACGGCCTAATGCAAGGTCAAGCGTGAGTTATGGTTATCAGTACGTTATAAAGTCAATTATTTACTTGGAAATTATAATTATTAAACAATGCCTATTATTTATGTACTAACTATTAATTATTTATATTTAATTAAAGTAAGTAACTTGATTATTTATATATAATTATTCATATTTAACTATTTAAGAATATCGGGATCATATGTATTTTCTTCATCGGGATTACTTGGATACAGTGAAGCGTTGAGGCAAGCTTGTCCGTTGCACTGGCCGCAAGCTAAAGAACATTGTAGCCCTGATTTTCTGCATCCACAGCGGGAACCACAACCATTTTTGCAATTGCAAAATATTACGTTTAGTAGTTCGGCTGGTGCTGGAGGTAATAACGTTCGTATGGGCTCCAGGATTTCATTTTCAAGCATCCAGCCCCATTCTTTAGGTTTATACTTAAATAGTTAAATATGAATAATTATATATAAATAATCAAGTTACTTACTTTAATTAAATATAAATAATTAATAGTTAGTACATAAATAATAGGCATTGTTTAATAATTATAATTTCCAAGTAAATAATTGACTTTATAACGTACTGATAACCATAACTCACGCTTGACCTTGCATTAGGCCGTATATGACTGTACGATGTGCACTCTTCGCGCTCTACCTTCAAAACGGTTGGTTGTATGAAAAAAAAGTTTAAACAAAAGTTGTAGGGAATTTTATAGCCTACAACTTTTATAATAAATGCAAATCTCATTTAACCGATAGGAAGCCAGATATTCGCGAAAAACCGATTTTTGTGACCTTTGACCTTGAATATCTTGAGACGGGAACACGATAACGATTGTGACTTTTGAGACAACATTTAGAATGACAAAACAAAGGTTCATACCAATTTGCAGCTTATTATCTTTCATTCCGAGGTGAAAGCCCTAATATGACTGGGCTATATTCCTGAAACCGATGAGGGAGTCGCATGAATAAATTCAATCCTGGATACAGTCATCTCAAAGATATCCATTAAGAAATCCTCGACGAATCACCATTATCGAGATTTACTAGAAGACATCTTGGAGCTTCATCGTAGACGTCGTTGGCTTAGAAAGCTACTCGCAAGAATCTACCACCGCAATTTAAATATTGTCAACTGAGAGTATGAACGTATTCATCTAGTGATTACGTCTGTAATCCGAATGATCTCAAAGAAAACCGCGTCTTTTGTTAACGAGGGATTTAAATAGGCCCTGGAAAATATAAAACCAGGTCCAGGTCTCTGTATCAATAGGATAACTGGCAGAAAAAGGCCGCCCGGGGTCCTCACGTATGATGGACCTATATTCATGGATAACAAAGCTATCTCTAACTCTATCAAAAAACATTTTTCATAAGTTCTTTAAGGAAAGAAAGCAAGTGAGGACTCTTCCGTTACTTCGTTAGTGAGCAGCACCACAGCGTATTCGCACAGGGAAAATGAGCAATTGTACTTGACCAGGTTCTCTGATTCTAATTTCTCTAATGCACCTACGGGCCATGATCTGTTTGTCAGTCCTGAGAGGCTCACACACAATTACATACTTAAAAGGCTTTCTCATGATTTCTTTGTGCTCCTCGCAATCATTCTGAATAATTGCATCAACATTTGCTACTTCCCTCAGGAACGGAAATGCGCAAAATTATTCGCAATACTCAAGAAGTCGGGCAGTACTGCCGTAGTCGATACTCGTCGGATTTTGCTGCTTTCAAATATTGGTAAGCTGCTTGAAAGGGTAATACTTGAAGACATCATACAATTTTCTGCGGGGGCAAGAATTGTGCCGGAAAGACAATTTGGCTTCAAAAAAGCCATCTCCACAGTGGATGCTATGGCCGTGGTCCGAGCTGATATAATAAGAAGTTCGCGCGACGATAAGCTTATTGTAATTTACTTGATCGATGTGGGAAAAGCTTTTGACTCTGTGTGGATTAATAGCCTTCTGTACAAAATGAGCAATTTGGGCTTTTCAGCCCATATTGTAAAAATTACAGGCAGTTGAACTGCCGAACTGCTTTTAAGGTGGCTGGTAGAGCTAGGTCCGACCCATTTTGTATTTACTCGGGGATCCCACAGTGGTCTGTATTAGGCCCATTTCTTCTCAACATATTCACCTCTGACGTCCCGGGAATAAGAGACGAATATAACCCCAGAATCCACGTGAAGCTCTTCACGGACGACTTGTTAGTGTGATCATCTGAGCACAATTTGCTCTTTGCTAGGATGAGGCTCCAAAAATATTTGGAATCTCTAACTGCATAATACCGAAAGTGGAGAATCAAGGTTAAATGCAAAGAAAAGTGAATCAATTGTGCAAGAAGCATCTATGACTCCAGGATTAAGTTGGATGGGCAGATGGCGCACTGCTCTAGGCAAACGAAGGACTTGGGGGTAATTTTTGACAGGAAAGCTACCTTCAGTGCTCACGTTGATAATATTTAAAAAAAAAACAATTTTAAGAAACTCAGTTTTTAAAACTGTAAAGCAAATGAATTTTACACCAACTTTTCTTTTTAATCTTTTAATGTTTGATAATGTTGAGGGTGTCAACATTTTAAAGTTTTGTTTTATCGGAAAATTAATATTGTAATCTATTAAAGTAAACTTTTACTGAACTCCGGGAAAAGCCCTAAGGCATAACCCACATGAATATTGTGAGGTTAAGTTATTTATAAATTGTATATATACTAAACAAGTTTGTAAACAGACCTACGCTCATGTCAGAAGGGTTTTGTATTCAATTTACAAAATGGAGTCACCAGATCGAATCAAATCAAGAAACATGTCAAAGACGATTTTATTGGAGAAAATATGAAATACGAAATTCATACTATTATTAACAAAGTTGATCGAATTTCGACTTCTGAGGTTTTTGTTATTGTTATACTCATAACAATCTCCCTTGATAATTATTTCAGATGTCCATTCGCGAGGGAGGAAACACAATTTGTTCGAATCCTAGAATGGTTACAAAGCCCATTTGCTAGGAGCTGTCTCCCGCCTCCTTGACTTGTTTCATTTATGAGAATTAATTGTAGGTACTCATTTTCAGTCATTCATTAAATTGAATCAAGTGTTCAAAGCATGCACCTTAAACGTTGAAGTTGGGAAAAAATAACTCAAAATTATTCAATCATCGCATTTAAAGCAGCCACTATCTTGTTTTACGATTACTGATACCACTAGCGGAACCAATTCTCAAAGATATACATGACACCTATCATTCCTGAAATTTTCAAGCAAATCCTAGCAAAACTGTAGTGTCTGAGTCGGTAAAAAGCGCATGTTGTTCCATAGCCATATGTTGCCATAGTAATAAATGCAGCGCATATTGTTCCATAGTAATACAGGAAAATTCAAACCACTATAACTTCGCTAAATATGATTCAATCTTTATGAAACTTTCAGGATAGATCAATCTTATAAATGGACATCTACATACTGAATTTCATAGAATTTAAGGGTACCGAAAAACATAAAATTGATAAATCATACTATTACTAACAAAGTTGAGTGAATTGCGACTTCTCACGTACTCATAAAGGCCTACATTCCTGATTTTTTTCAGATTTTTCGGATCCCAGGTGTCCAATCGCGAGGGGGGGGACACAATTTTTTCGTGTATTTCCCCTCCCTGTGCGCCCCTCGAAGCAAACTTTGCCAAATTAAGACCTGTTTTGAAAAGTTTTCATCAAGACCTTTCATTTGATACCCATATCGGCTACTTTCAATGAAATTTTTTTTTTCGGGGGACATTATAAAAATTTTTTGTAGTTGAACTTTAAAAAGAACACCACTTTACACCTACATACAAAATTTGATGTTTCTAGCTTAAGTAGTTTTCGAGAAAAACTGCTGTGACACACGGACGGACGCACGGACGGACGGACGAACAGACAGACGGACAGACGGACAGACAGGACGCGAAACTAGTAGGGTTTTGTAAAATTATTTTACAAAACCCTAAAAATTGGAAATCACCAAATAAAGATCTCATCCACACTAAGTCAGTTAGGGCTGTAATATATAGATCTCAAAATCAGTCACGAATCCTCTGGATTTTATGGTTTGCCTCAAGACGCAGAAACTAGAAGTATTTACGTGAATCTGTAAGATCATTTTCTTCAAGCAAAAACTACCTTCGCAATTGGGATGGGTCAGGTCAGTGCGGATCTTTTGAGTTGATTTGTATTTTCATTTGTTCCTACGGAGATTTAAGGGCACCTTTTCATAATGAGAATTATTGCAAGAAGAACGTTGGAAAGGAATCTGAATTTAGCTTTTACTAAAAATTACTTGCAGCGGGTCATTGCCACCGCTTTCATCAATAATACTGTATAAGTTTCAGCTATTATTTTGGGACAATACATAGTTTATTTTAATGTAGAAAGAGTGCAAAAGGGCGGGCATGTTTCAAATATTTTATTAATATTGAACAAAAAAATAAATAAATATTGAATTGGTCGATACCTTTCATGAAAATTTTGATGTTGGCAAAAGGGCTCAGGCTTTCGTTTTCGCTGCAAATATGCTGTAATATGAAAAAATACTATCTGTTAGCAAATTTCAATTGTTCTATTCATACAAAACACATTCGATAAGGGTCTGTTTATCAACCTGTTAAATATTATAAATGTTTCTGATTAATTACACACAAAAAAAAACTCATCAAAGCGCATCAATTGCAATTTGAAATGATTCATTGTAAGCAAACAAAAGTAAAGCCGACACATTAATAAGTGAATAACACCTTAATGCGAATATTCATTTGATTGAGGTAACTATACATATATAATGAAAATTCCACAATTATTTTTCTCCCATATATTCTAGCAAACGAGAATGTCGACTCAAAATACAATATTTGAAACTATAATCAACTTTTAATTAATGCTATGATTTAAATTCCGATTGATTCCAGAGAGGGAAGGACGAGGGCGAACGACTTAACAAATACTCCAAATTTGCTGTGATAGTAGAAAAAATTCACTGTTTGTTCTTTTTAATAATATTTTGGTCGGAAAGCTCATTAGGATCCAAACATAGGTGGTAAGGGACGTAGTTTCCTGGAATGTTCCGCATACGATGACAATATCCAGAGCAGCATTCATCATTTGTGTAGCACTGTTAATGTGAATGATTTAATTGAATGACTAATCAAATAATCAAAAATTTACCCCTAATAAATTATCTGTGCATGGTAATTCCGCAGCCAAACATACTTGGGCAACGCTGATAGACACAATTAACAGCAGAACTTTTATTAACAGCACCATCACTGAAATTATTTGCTGATTGATACTAATAGTGAAAATACACTTCTGTACTTATAAATATTCGTTTTTATAAATTTTGCTTGCAATTTATTTTCACGACGTATCTATTCTACCTCAGTTACAAGAGAATACACCTATGTCGCTGCGTACATTGAGAATAAGAACCAACCACTTACATATCTTGGGGCTTTACGATTTAAAAAATACTTGACACACTAACAATAAGAGAGAAAAGATTAATTGTGCAAGAATAACTTGTAAACAACTCAAAGAAAGATTACGATGGTGTAAATGTGCAATCATAAAAAAACTAATTCAGTTAATTTCTTTCTAGAAATCTGCGATAAGATCAGTTTCTTTTCACTTTTCGCAGGAAATGCGCTCTTATCTGAAGATGTTAAGAACACAGTTAAGTCTGTTGATTAAAAAGTGTAAAAGAATATCTGCATAAGCTTGAGCTCTAAGCGCATTAAGCAAATAATAATGAAAGCATTGACTTCGCGAGAATTTCCCATGACGTTATCGAAAGCTTTAATGTAAACGGTAGTAAAGCTCCATGTGAATCTTATCTTTCAAGATACTCAAACGCGTTACTAAATACATGATTATGGAAATCGCGGTTTCATGTGGATAAATAATATTCAAATTTACTGTTGATATTAGATTGGACAGAGATGATTCATATAAAACGAAATAACCATTCTTTGTAAACACAGATACCGTAAATACATGTTCATAAAATATTTGACATCGAGTCTTCAAATACCAATGCACGCTGATGATGAGGGAATTTTCGAAAATTAATTTTTGAAAGTAATGAGTATCAAAGTGGAGAAAAGTGAGTAAGCAGGATAAATTAGCGAGAGAGAAGGAAGATTGTTGAAGGAATATTTTTGAAGAGAGGGAGATAGAAGATAGGTTGTCTGAGAAAGACCGAACTTGAGAAGAAGAAGAAGCAAGGGATAGAGGACAGGCAAAGAAACAGAAGGAGATAGAAGATAGCAAGAGGAGATGGAAGATAGAAAGAAACAAAAGATAAGAGAAGAAGACAGCAAGAGATGTAGATAGCTAATAGACGGTTTGTGGAAAAGAGAATGATGGAATCAGGGACACTGAGTGCTTCCGTTTTCTTTTGCTGACTTGGGTTAGTTTCAGTTTTTTAATTAAAACTTACTTAATTTTGATCACATAAAAAGTTATTTGGCGGCAATAGAATACAGTACAAACAGTTCATTTTGGTGGATAGGATGTCGAAGGGTGGGGGTGTGACGTGATATAATCGACAAAGACGAGCGAATTGCCTCGCTGGATGCTCAACTGTTCAATATCACGCTGAAACATGAATCAAATTTGCGTAACACTACTACAAATTCAAGAAACACTTGCAAAAACTTATGCCGACCTTGCCGACCAGCGAAAATGAAGAACTGCCCAAAAATCTATTAAATAATAAGGCAAAATCTACGAGTAGGTAAATCTTAAAAAGATAACCCTGATATGAAAAAAGGGAAGGTGAGGATGAAAACGTGTGTGCCTCTTCTGGAGATTCAGAGATTCTACTTGCCAGTAAAGATAAAGAAGATGAGATTTTCCCTGCTTTTCCACAACCAATACCAACTACAACTTTCACAGATACCAACCATTCTTGTTTAGCCCTCTGAATAGTTCTAAACGCTTGGCATTATGAAAACACATAAAGTTTCCACTTATTCGCCAAAAGAGTTTACTTTGGCATACGAATTATACCAATAACACCTACAGATCACAAATGACTTACAAAAGCATTAACTGTGAAGGACATACAAGAACAAACTTTCATGCTTTCGGAAGATAGACAGCTGAATGCTGCAATTAGGGGCCAGTTTGGCCTATCAGCTAAAGAAATAAAAGAAGACTTACAGTCTGAGTGCTTCAACCCGATTGACGTTTATTTTATTAATATGAGGTGAGGTCATTCTAGGGTAGTCAAATTTTTTCTACCTAAATGAGAGACAAATATTTATAATATTGAATCAGTTTGCCACCTTATTTGCATCGTGGAGGCACAAAATCCTCGTACGGGACAGGTTATGTTCCCAAACTGCCAAAAATTTGGCCAGCCTCTCAGAAACGGTCATGCGTAGTATCGATGGGTTAAATCAGACTGCCCAAAGAAAATTGAAGAGAGGCCAAAATGTGTCGATTGCCATGGAGAACATCCGGCAAGCTACGGAGGTTGTCCCAGAAATTCAAAGATCATGAAAAAATTGTTTGCGCAGGTTGCTGTGGCTGAATCTACGCAGCCAACACAAAAACAAACAACTCCGTCACAGACACCTCCACGCGCACCAATATTTGCCTAAACATAAACACAATCTCAAAACATGGTTCAAGAGATTCAAACCATGTCCACTGTATCTCAAAATATCATCACCACTAAATACTAATGAGTTAAATGAAATACGAGAAATGTGAGTTCGTTGCTTCAGCATTCTGGTGAACTCATAAGTTTGACATCATACTGATCCAAGTAACCTTTCTGAAGCAAAACGACAAAACGTAAGTCAATATCTCATAAATACACCCACTTTGCAAAGACACGACAATCAAGGTCGGAACTGATTTTTTAGAGTTCATTGTGATTTCTGCTTACAATCCTCCAGAAAATATGAATTTCTCAAATAATCCCAGTACATATGTTGCATTAAAGACGCTATTTCTATCATAGGAGATCTAAATGTAATCACGTACCTATTGGGAGCTGTAAAAAGCAACAAAGCAGGGACTGATTTTAATAAATGAATCACAGTCAACCACTTCAGCCTGCATATACCTAATGCACTGGACATTGAAATAACACGATATTTTACATAGAGTATTTGGCTAAATGTCCTCAATAAACTGTCTACTGATCACAAACTAGTCTTCTTCTTCAGAGAAAACATTTTCGTTGATGTACCTATGCAGGGAAAGAAAACTACAAACAGGAGAGCATTTGAAGGTGCATTGATCAATGGAATTAAACGGCCAACGACATCATCGGGAGCTTAACCTAGAAAATTGTACACGTGAAAGAAGGCCGCATAATCATAACTACGAGAAGGTAAACGAGTCCCTATGAACTCCCTAAGAACATCAAGCAAATAATATAGAGAAGGAATTGACCAATTAAATCCATGATAAGGTATGGGTATTCCAAAATGGGCAACGGGAGAGCTTTTCGCAGAGTCTCGAGCCTGGAAGTGATAGTCCCTGGAGAATGCCCAAATACTGTCAAATAAACAGAAAGATTGAGGTACCACTTACACAGTGTAATAAATGGAATGCAATTGAACGATGTGAGTAAGGCTAGAGCATTGCAAAAAGCTGAAGAAGAACAGATGGTAAAGGAAGTGCTGAGGGCTAAGCCTAAAGGGCAGGAGCAGATAGCTTCACCACCAAACATAAATAAAAGAATAACGTCCAGCCTAATCAAAGGATATCTGGATAAAAGGGGAAACGAGGAAAAACTTGATGAGCATAGAATGTCAGTCCAGGAGTTGAAGACAATACTGACAAAAGAAGTGAAGAAAGTTGCAAAGTAAATCCTTCAAAATGTACAAGAAAATAAAGTTTGCAAGGGAGCCCAACAAAAAAAAAAGACAACGACCTCAGCAGCAGGCAATGCTCGTAAAGCCCCAAGAAGGTTGATCCTTCGCAGAAGTGCTGCAGCATAAATGTAAGGCCCAAGGACAGCAACACTGTTATTACAGCAGTACGATCGACCCGCTCAGACCACATACTGGTCGAATTCAATGCATAGGCCAAAAATAAAGAAGAATTCTACAGCTCAGTAAGGAAAGTCCTCGGCAAGAGCGCATCTGTAGCCTCGCTCGAGCCGATGGCAACGATCAAAATAAGAGGCATTGACTGCGTCACGGACCTGCCCGAGGTAGAAGAAGCCATCAAAAGGGAGCTCCGTAGCGTGGGCAGGACCGAAGCAAGGCTAACGCCAGAAAGCTATAGGCAACAACGTATGGCTATCCTTGAGCTGACCAAAAAAGATACCGAATAATTTCTGGATAAGGGAAAAGAATGAATCGTGTGCATTGGCTGGGGTCGCACCACACAAGTATGCGAAGGACCCGATAAGAGTTCCCTACGTTACATATGCGGTGAAATGAAACATAAAAAAAAGAGTGAGCAAAGGAGGTACACTGTATGCTTTGCAAGGATGTCGAACCAAGCACGTTTTGCGATCAGGAAAATGTAGCGTTTTCGAGGAAGCCTTAGCCAAGGCAGAACTTTGATAACCTGAATCCTGCAAGTAAATCGAAACCACAGTTCAACTGCCCAAACTTTCTTGATTAGTATTCAAGGGACATGAAAACCAAATTTTTGCTGCTGAATGAGAAATACTATGATAAAAATTCTGCATCGTGGTATCCTGATGAAACTAGTACTGCCGCCATCTTGGGTCGGAACAATGATTGAAAGGTGGAGAACTGTGTGGGGGGGCAATTAGTAGGTCTTTGTAAAAAAATTCTTTACAAAGACCGTAAAAGATGGGTACAGGAACTTGACGGGAACATCCACAGAGTTGAGATTTGCCGCAGATCTGGCTAATAAATCGTCTGCCAATGAACGTAAGTCCTCTTTAAGCCCTCATCAAGCACTGGTTTTATATTCAGACCTTTACTTATCGGAACGAAAATAAAAATTATTAAGATCTGTGGTATATGAGTTGCACAAGGATTGCTTTCCAAGTCTTTTTCATTGATTTTGACCAGGAATTCCCTTCTACTGACTAAAATTACCGTTGATGATATTTCTGGAATATAAGTATATTTAGAAGTATAATGAAAATTGTAAGTTTGGTTAAGAGCAACAATTGAAAACGGTCTGCAAATGGGGTTTCAACAGCAGTTCCGGTCATAGCCAGTATAAGCAAACGTTTACTCGCTCTGGTGAATATTTATTTCTAATTGCTATGGTGCCGTTAAAATTGATAGATATGGATACAGGAAAAGAAGTGTGGGTTAATCCACGTCCATCGTCGACCCATTTCTGCAGACCCAAAAAATTTATATTTCACAAAGAAACTGCTGATGTTATTCGTTGCGAAGAAAAAATGATCAGTGATGCTATTGGCCAAATATAGTCTAAGGAAATTGATCTGGAAAACAAAACAAAAAATGAAGTGAATTTTGACATGATATTCCAATGTTAGATGGCAGTGCAAGCAATATTTTCTCTGACACAAATTCAATATCCAAGTGTTTCATTTGCGGGACTCGTCCAAAAGGAATGAATACCGAAAAATGTGATTAACCGTCCGCCAGCTGAAGAACAGTATCGCTTTGGCTTGTCAACCCTTCACTGCTAGATAAGATTTTTTGAATATTTCCTACATACAGCCTACCGGCTGGCAGTTAAAAAAGTTCGAGGATATGATCTGAAACAAATTGTGGAGAACAACAAAAAACGAATTCAATCTGAATTTAAAACCAAAATGGGTTTATTGATTGACAAACCGAACCCACGATATAGTTCGAAAAACGACGAAAATACGGCGGACGCTTTTTTTAACACACCTCTCTAAGTTCAAAAATTGCTGATGTCAATAAGGAACTAATAACAAATTTTTCTGATATTCGTAAAGTGTTGGCATGCAGCTATTCTATAAATATTGGAAGATTTAAAATATGATTAGAAGGAACAAGAGGATTTGCATGTATTTATATACCAATGGTACTATATACCTAGCGGTGTGCACAAAGTTTTAATACATGGAACTAATATAATAGCCGCATTTTCATTAGGGTAATTGCGGGAGAGATGACGCGCTTTTTCAAAAATCAATGCATTTTTTTTTTTATTTAAGTAAAATAAACTTTATTTATGGAAAAAACTTATCAATGGACTTATATTCTACCATAAAAAAATTATTAAACAAAAAAAAAAAAAAAACTTAAAAAAAAACAACAAAAAAGAAATATATATCAAGTGTGCCATCTCTCCCTGCATGTGTGGGAGAGATGCCGCATGATAAATTCATTGAATTTAAAGAACTGATTGGACTGTGAAACATGTTTCTTGCGTTGTTGCTCACGTCCACAGTCTGTGCAAAGCGTGGATAGTAGTGATTTGTAGCATGTACAGTTTTCATGCAGCCATTTTGACATTTTGTGGATTGGTTCCAGTCTTCTTATTTTTTCTTTCAAAATAATTTTCCCAACATTTGGCACAAATAAACCTTTCTTTTAGTAGATTTTTTCTTCTTTAGGAGACTTATAGTTTTTGCTTTTTCAATGGAACGGGGAGAAGTTAAAGCCTCTGCTAACTGCCTGCATCTTAAAAAAGTAGGCACTGGAATTTTCGGCAGTGGTGAAATTGCTTGAAGTAGTTTTGTTGGCGTTGGGTTTTCGAAACATGATGAAGTGTTGTTACGGATGACCAACTTCCACCCGGAGACCACACCGCGAGATCGGGATGCATGTCATTTACACACCCCAAACCCGCTTGAGCATCGAGGTAACAGTTGACCCATCGTATTTTTGGTCTTAACTTTAACACAAACACTACTTTCATACAAAAGAAAAAAAAAATGTTATTGTTGTATAATACAAAAGGAAAATGTTATTGTTGTATGACAAGCAATGTTATTTATTAGTCGAGCTAGAGTAGGGCGTTTAACTTAGATACGGAGCAAACGGCAGCAACGGATGACGATCGACAGCAGAAGGGGGCTGGTCGACCATCACTCTTCCCAACCAGGATAACCTATGGCAACGCATCTAACGCAAGCGCTCCACAAAGGCTATCACCTATTCGGAAGGCGTTTAAGAGGCCCACTCCTGGTCACCGCACTAGATGGATCAACTGTAATCAAAGGTAATGTCAACATCAAAACCGTGACGGGATGCATCGCGCAAACGGAAACATAAACATGCGAGGCTATCGTAAAATACATTGATTGTCGTGTACGAATGCAAAGACTTACCTCGGGGGACTTGCCGGCTCCAATTTACACTTTCCTGACTGCGTCTCTGGTGCGACGCCAAAACGAGGCGACTCCCAAGTTGGACAATACTCACTATGTAATGCAGGCATCACAACCAGGTACACATGTCACCTGTACTACGCTCAAGTCGACCGACATTCGGAAATTTCTAAATTATTTCACCAAATCCTGACATGCAACATTATCGTGACGTGCAAACCAATCACTTGCAACATATAAGTCATGACGCGGCGAAATGAAGCGGACAAACATTTCTTTCGGGGACACTATTTCACAATTCATTTCATATTTTCTTTAAAGACAAATCTGAACACTGACTTGCGAACCATTCACTTACACTGTTGTCATAACAAGCGATTGAATGCAGGGCGTGCGATTCTAGCGACAATAACACGTTTTTCAGGATGGAAATACAACTCAATGGCGTAAGCTAATTGTTCAAAATCGCGTTGTATTCACTTTCCGCTGACAACTACAAAATGTCATTCGGCGATGTCATTCTGCGATGATCTAGTGACCCACATATTGGGACTGCCCAGCTGATCCCAAAATAATGGGTAATGCAGACCAACTCGCATACAGCAACCATGGGTGCGGAGCCGAGGTAGCGAAGATGGTTGGTAGCCGCGCTACGAACCGCGCCAAAAGCAGAAAAGAAGTTCGTCGTACGGATGGGAGGCCAACCACCTCCAATGTAGCGGGCGTCCGTTAAGGCGAACGAATTTAAAGGGCTGAGGGATAACGGAGGCCCTCTGTTTTTGGTTTGACTCGAGCGAGGAGAGATCGAAGGATACAAATCTAGCAGCGCGAAAAAGGTGATTAGGACTAATATCAACATCATCATCGTCACCACGGCACTCATCATACCACGGAATTTCGTTCAGCGGGGAGCTGAACAGAACGAGAATCCGGCTCCCGAGATTGGCGCAAATAACCACAGACGATCGTTTGCTGGGGCCCCAAGCTAAGGATAGTTTAGCGAAAAGTAGGAAAAGGTACCTTCTTTTTTTTTTAAATTATATTTGTTCTACATTTATCTAATCGAATTCGTTTGTGTGAATATATTGATTTAAATATCACCGGAAATATTCTTATTGTTGTTAATGAAAAAAGGTAACTTGGATTGTGGGCGACGTTCAAGCGGGGAGATTTTCTTTTTCCTCGTTCGGATGAACATATTTTCTTTCAGGAGGTCATGGTGTGGGCAAACAGGGTAAGTTGGGGAAGGTTAGGGTCAAGTGTAGATAGAGGAGGTGACACGTTTTTCTTTTCTTCCCTTTTGTTCTAGTGTTTAACCCTCGTGCGTGCGCTGACGGATCGTCTACTCGCTGACGATCCTATTGTTGAATCCATCCAGCCTAGGGATAGCGAGTTGGCGCCTGCGCCGTCTCCGACGGAGCGAACTGGGCCCGCAAGGCTGGACAGCGCGCCCACCCTTGAAGTGAAAGGGTGACAGTGTGTATTTCATTTTCGGAATGATTGCAGGTGTGCGATCTGCTGCTAGTGGTTGAAATTACCGGTTCCAAGATTTTTTCAGGACATGAAACGATAGTTTTAGTGGGGAGAGCTGTTGATTGCTGAACTTCAATTTGAGATGAGTCTGATATGGCGAAAAACTGGTCTAGAGTGGCTTGAGGATCAAAGAGGTAGGTTCCAGAGGTCCTGAATTGTGAAGCTTCATTTCCAGTGAATGCTGCATTCTCCCATGCACTCTCAATTAAATACCCGGCTTGATATCTTGTCAAGTTTCTGTTTTTATGATGATTCATCCGTACATTGCCTTTGTCATGGGAATATGATACTAATGGTCTGAAGAAACTTTGGTTCAAAGGTTGCAACGCTTGGGTAGTGTGTGTCAAATGATGTCGTTGTTTTCAGCGAATTCCAGCACTCGAAAGCATTACTGTGAGAAGTGTGGCCATCCAAACTTAAAAACGTCTTGCCTACAGGTTTTCGTGGTGCGGAATGTTCTTTTAACCATATAAAAAACAGTTCAGCATTGATGTAGGATGACTTTCTGCTCATATAAACCTCAGAGTCACTTGGTGACCCATCGACGAATTCTGCTTCTTTACTTACTCCTTTCATTATCAGAACATTTGGTAAGAAGTTGCCCTCCGCGTTGCAACAAGCTACAATGGTAACATTTTCTCCCTTCTCCTTAGCAGTAAACACATGGACGTCTTTAACACCTTTTTGCGTCAACACCTTTTTGGGTTTATTATTCAGTTGCAAACCGCTTTCGTCCATATTAAATATGTTTCCGGGTTTGTCCATCAAATTGTTTTCTGTCAAAACTTTCTAAAGTAATTCAAAAAATCCATCAGCTGCGATCGATTCATACCTTGGGCTCGGGAAAGAGAACGTCCTTCAGATTGCCTCAAAGAAATGTCTTTATACCTTTTCAAAAAAGATGCTAACTATGCATAGCCTGCTTTATTTTTAAATGTGTTAAATTTATGTTTTACATTCAATTTCTCCGCCAGTTCAAACGCCAAGCTCCGAATGCCTTCTCTGTCAACGGCAAATCCGACAGACGCTAATTTTTTAGGTGCGAAGCTAGCTTTCTTTCATTTTCTATTCCAAAAACACCTTGAAGAGAATAAAAATAATAAATTATGTTTTATCTTCCGTATAATTAATAAATAAGTTCAGCAACACAAAAATCATAAAATAAAAAAATTATAAAGATTCTTTTCACATACTATCACAACAAATTAGCTGAGCAATTACTTACCCATTAAGCCAAGAGGTTTCTTTACAAAATTTTCTTCTTTAAATCGCCTCGAAAGTGTTCTCGCTTGTACGCCAAATAGTTTTTCTGCTTTTCGCAGAGACATCCCAGCCTTAATGTTTTTTCGGGCTTCTTCTAGCGCCTCCCTAGTCCAACTAACCCTTGTAGTCTTGCGGATATATTTGCGGGGCACAAAGATGCTTAATATTCGCTTTAAAAAAACACACACATTAATTTAACATGCGGTTTCTTCTCAAAAAAATAAAAAAACTGCGGCATCTCTCCCCGAATTGAGAGAGAGATGCCGCACCGCACTTCAAAACATAAGAAAACAAGTTGGGTAGACAGACCTACGCTCATATCAGAAGGGTTTTGTACTCAACTTACAATATGCAGTAACCAGCAACGAATAAAATCAAGAGCCATGTCAAAGACGATTTTTTTAAAGAAAAAGTGAAATTCGATGATCATACTATTATTAACATATCTCCCTTGATCGTTTTTTCAGATATTTTAGATCACAGATTTCCATTCGCGAGGGAGGTATCAAATTTTTCATGTATTTACCCCCTGTGCCCCATTGAAGCAAAAACTGTCAGTTTAAGAACTGCTTTGAAAAGCTCTCTTAAAGAACTTTCATTTGATATTCATATCGGCAAATACACACGCGCATTGCAATAACACTTATTTATCATTTAAAATACTTAACCTTGAAAAAATACACGATAACTTGTTTCCGCATTGACTTCTTGTAACAAACTGAAAAATATCCACAATGAGAAAAGGAGTGCAAAACAAAGCAAATATAAAAAAATCCCGTTATGTGTCGGCTGCAACCAATTTTTTTTCTCCTGGGTTATTGGTTGAATACCTAATGAAGAAAAAGCAACATAAAGTTTTTTGCGCAGATATCTAGATATATGAGTTTGGTTGAATGCGGCATCCATCCCGACTCGGCATCTCTCCCGCAATTACCCTACCAATTGGACAATTGTCTGAAGACGCATTAGAGGCAAGGCATAAGGAAGCAAGGAAGCATCGATTGCATCACACACGAAAAATTTTAAAAGTGAGTTCCAAGGTGGTTCTAATGAAAATGCTGCTGTGAATTTCATCCACATCGAAAACTACCTCTAGCAAAAGGATCGAAGTTGCTGCAGATATCCAGAAGTACATCCATGAACCAGAGGATCATTCATTGCTACCGAATGTATACCATTTAAACCTAGATTTCTGAAGAAGACTATTCGGATTCAGATTAGATATGTAACTGCGTAGCTTTATTAAATAAAAAAACTTTTTTAATGTAAAATATCTTGAGAGATAGCTTATGCTTCTAAGTAGTTGGCAATGTTTTCATTATATGGAAAAAGTTAAATTTTGTATTATACTTTTCAGGAGTGCACATAAAGTTAAAATAAAATACTATTAATAATCCGTTTTTCGATATTTTTGGCTATGATTTGCAAGGCATTAATTTCAGTTCGTTATTATTGGGTAAAATCATGATCAGAAAGGCATTTCCTGTAAGAATCTACCAACACTAGATCTTTGTCCACCGCACCGATATATTCGAAACACTCTGAGATTGGTCAAGATGTTAATAGGGTTTCGTAAAATAATTTCGAAAACCGTAAAAGAGCACTAAATGAACCCTAGCAATACTGCACAATTATAATTTATGAACAAACACCAAGATGTCATTTTTGGTGTAGGATTGCCAGTATCTAAGAATAACACAGACTTAGGTACTCCAAACAGTAAATACCACAAATCAGAACGTGAAATTCAATTCATTTGATTTGCTACTTTGATTAAAAATAAATATTTGGAATTTATTTCATGGCATACTTGTAAAATTAACAATTTTTTTCGGATAATTGTTGAGGCAATTTCAATTGCAAATGTTTAAAATATTTATTATTTTCATTATAGTAGCTTCAAATCATTTGTTAGCTAAAAGTCGGGACTTTACTTAATAATTGTATCTTTTAGTTATAATATTAATTTTACCCTCCGATTTCTCGTAATTTACTTTGACCTAAATTTAAAGTATGCACAGGTATTAATGTTGCTTTCTTGTTTCGCGGGTAGTGTATTTCCATCAAATACCACTGATGAGAACAGCAATATGTTAAAATATGCACAACAAACAGAACTCTGGTATCTACATTTCTTTTGATTATTTTCTTGATGGTATCCAACAATAAACCAAAGGACCTTTTCTTAACTTCTTCCTTAAAAATCCACTTTTATTCGCAACGTCTGCTTCTTGGATTGTGATGTTCTGCATACTAAGATGCCACAAAGGTGGAAGAATATGGGTGTACGTATACCATCTAGGATATTTCACTTTGGATTGGAAGTACATAGTAATATTTGTAGGTAGACGGAAGATTCTGGAAGAAAATGCATAATGAATTCAATTCATTTGAAATCAGGTCTCTCATGATGAGCCAAATTTTTATCGAATGGTAAAAGTGGAGATGCTTCCAAGAAATGTTTATAACAGACTCGAAATTTATTTGTTTGATGGAACAGAGGATAACAAAGTTGACTTTAAGTAGGTGAACTGATAGAATGGGTCTGTTTCGCAAGTTGATGGACGAACCAATTGGTAAAACGTCCTTGAACAATGGCCTGGAGTGTGTTCTCTCGTAGGCTCAAGGTCTTGATTTGTTAAGCGGTCTTAATGTTTAAATTATTATTTGTACCACCGTACTATATGTACAAGTATTACATAATTCAAGTAATCAAAAACGAGTAAGGAATTCCCAATGAAATTTTCTTCTTGAAATGAAGTTCAAATGAATCACTTAAATTTTTAAAAGTTTTAGCCATAGATTTTGCATAATATACAGAGGACATTGAAACTTTTGATTTTCAATAGCTGAAAAATCATTTCCATTTTTTCAAAAGCTATTTATTCCAACTTACCGACAACAACTTAACTATAATTTACAGAAACTTTTTATCCCCCAGCATTGATCCTCTTATATACTATTTGCAGCCCTTGTTCGGCAAGAAAATTTCTCCGCGTTCCTCCGCAGTGGCATTGAGAAGGAAAAGTTATCAGAAACTCTTTACTTATTAAGTTGAAAATATGGAAGAGGGATTTTTTATTCATCGACATGCATATTGTGTCGGAACATATGCACTTTCCGATGAATCTATTCCAAGCTCCAGCAAGAACCGTCGCGCTCGCAACTCAACGTAGCGAATGTCCTTTGTTTCGTATACAACGGTTGCAAAATACATTCATAGGTACTAGGAAAAGTTTTCCCCCGTGAACTTTTACCTTTTGAATAATTTATTGAGTGCAAAATATCGAAACGTTTCTTATGCTTTGAGGGAGTTGGTCGTATAAAAGTGAGGAGTACTTGGTGATGGCTACGTTGCGATAGGGATCACGGGCAGTATTGTCATTTTTACAACAGCAAGTCTGCAGTAGTGTAATGGTGCTGCCATTATATTTAGCAGAATGTAGTTTTTCAGAGATACAAAATTTTGAAAATATCTGCGGGTAAGGTTTATTTTTTATTATTTTATTTATTTTTTTATTTATTATCTTCACTTCATTCCCTAAATACTTAAAAATTAATTACAGAAAAACAACTAAATACTATATATTTATGAAATAGTTGAGAACACTCTGTTGTCTAGTTGACAAGAGGCGAGTGTAATTATCATTTAATTTAAATTATGTGTAGATTATCGACGGGGAAAGTCAACTAAATTAAATTAAAAAAAAATTTAAAATTCAATACAAAAGCACAAAAGTAATGCGATGAAATTAAGGAAAAAAGGAAGTTTAATGCAATATTCAACAATATTAAAGCTAGACCACGGGATAAAATACATTATTTATGAAAGAGAAATCAAAAAAGAAAAGCCAATGCTTAACATAATCAAGAAAAACTCCTTTCGTTCTTTCACATCTGAGCTTCTCTCGTAACATGTTATACAAACGAGGTGCCGTGACCTGGTAAAAGCGTGAGTAGTGTGTTTTCGAAATAGTAGGAACATTTGCAAAAGTTGCAGTATTCATTCTTAAGTTGAAGTTCTCATTATATCTTACAGAATAGTATCCAGACTTTTCAAAAAAAAATTTGAGTACTTTGTAGCGGTACAAGTGCCGCAATGGGAGAATGTTTAGTGATTTGTACAGATCAAAACTTGAAGTCTTTCGATTGACTTTACATATTATTCTAATTGCATGCTTTTGCTTTATAATTAAAGGATCTATTTTGTTAGAATATGCTTCACCCCAGCATGATAAACTATATTGCCATTTAGACTAAAGCAAACTATCATAAACTACTCTTAAGATAGCCTGATTGCAGTAGAGACTTAGATGGTAAATTTGTCTCACTACTTTATTTGAATAATGCTTAAGGTGAAGTGTGTGGTTGTCCCAACTAAGCTTATGATCTAATATAATTCCTAAGTATTTAAAACTGTCCACGTTTTCAATTTCAAAGCAATTCTCGCTGCAGTTAACATTTTTAATTAAATGCAGCATCACAAACAGTCAAATTGTATCTTAGACAACTCGGCGAATGATAAATTAGTGGGAAGTTATTGCATACCGGACCTTTAATATTAAAAGCCATAAACTTTGTTTTGTTACTTATTAAAAGTTTATGTTTACTGAACCCCCTTCTTAAAATGTCTAGGTCATAGTTAACATCTGAAAAGGTCAATCAAGCTATTACTAGAGTAGGTAAAGGCAGTATCATCTGCAAATGCAGTGATTTTACCTTTAAAAGGCTGAATAAATAGGAAATTAATATATATTAAAAACAGAATTGGACCCAACACAGAACCTTGAGGAACGCCCACATTAATATACTTCTCAGAGCTAAAGCTCCGCTTGATCCTAACCATTTACTTTCTGTTTTTTAAATAGGAAACAAACCAGTCATAAATATATCCTCTAAAGCCTGCTTTGAAAAGTTTACTTAAGAGTAAAGTATGATCTACCATGTCAAAAGCTTTAGTGATGTCAATGAAAAGACACGCTGGAAATTCTGATACATTTAAGCTATTGTATAGTTCACCTGTTAATTTTAAAAGTGCATCTTCGGTAGATCTACTACTTCTGAATCCATATTGGAAATCACTAAAGAAATGATTTCTATCTAAAAACGAAAGCATTCTGGATTTTATACCTTTCTCAAAAATCTTAGAAAAAGTTGATAACAGAGAAATGGGGCGATAGTTTTTTAATGAAGTAGTATATCCCTTTTTGTGAAGCGGTATTACTACTGCTGTCTTCAGATATTCAGGGAAAACTCCAAACTGCACACATAAGTTGAAGATAAGGCATAATACATCTGAAACGTGAAATGAAATATTTTTTAACATGGAGCTGGACACATTATCAGAAGAACTTGAATTAGATATTTTAAGAGACTGAATAATTTTATGAATTTCCAAGGCTGTTGTTTTTTCTTTTTAATTTTTCTCAAAAGAGATACAGTCATCCATTTCTTGAGACGCTTATTACGGCTATTGAAAGTTCTATTGCAATCAGATATATATTTTTACATTTTTTTGAGAAAAATGTCAAAATCGACACAGGGGTCATGCGCTGAATAAACATCCTCCCACATTTCAAAATGAAGATTAGTCTTCAGATAGACAAAATCAATTTTGTTATAAACACAATCATTAAGATCTTTCATTCTAGATACTCTATTTTTTAATTGGATGCAAGTTAGACTGTGACCACTTAATTTTAAATCAAGTGCCGCAGTTTTAAAACCTATGCGATTATTTCTATTAAGCATAATAAATATAGGGTCTATGCAGGCGTTAAGTCGGGTGGGTTCTGAAAGCGCAGTATCAAACCCAAACGATGACAACGCTGATAGAAAATTACCTACATCGTGAGACTCAGATAAAATATTAATGTTGAAATCACCCAAGAGTATTGTTTTTACTTTTTTGATTTTTTACTTTTTTGATTTTCCAAATATGACGAGAATTCATCTATAGAAACACTTACAGTGCATTTACGAGAAGTGTTCAAAAAATATCGCGAATTTTGTTTTTTTTCAAAAATTATTTATTTATTCATGAATATCTATTTTGTCCCCTTCAAAGTAATCCCCATGAAATATTATACACTTGTGCCAACGGTTTTTCCAATCTTCGAAGCACTTCAAAAAATCATTTTTTTTAATCTTGTTCAGCTCCTCCTTCGATGCCGTCTTTATCTCGTCAAGCGTAGCGTAACGTCGTCCTTTCATGGGCCTCTTCAAATTAGGAAACAAGAAAAAGTAACAGGGGGCCAGATCTGGGGAATACGGTGGCTGCGGCATCATTAGTGTGTTGTTTTTGGCCAAAAAGTCGCGCACAAGCAACGATGTGTGAGCAGGGGCGTTATCGTGATGCAAAAGCCAATTTTTGTTCTCCCACAAATCCGGGCGTTTCTGGCGGATTGCTTCGCGCAAATTGTGCATAACTTGCAGGTCATATTCCTTATTGACCGTTCTTCCCTGTGGCAAGAACTCATGATGCACCACGCCCCTGCAATCGAAGAAAACTGTCAGCAAAACTTTCACATTCGACCGAACTTGGCGCGCTTTTTTCGGTCTTGGTTCATGCGGCAGCTTCTATTGAGATGATTGAGCTTTGGTTTCCACGTCATAACCATAAACCCACGATTCGTCACCAGTTATGACCCTCTGAAGTAAATTTGGTTCGTCGCGGACAGAGTTTAACATCTCATTAGCAATGTTCATGCGTTGCTGTTTTTGGTCGCAATTGAGCAATTTTGGTACGAATTTCGCGGCGATCCGTCTCATGCCCAAATCGTCAACATTCGGAATGCATCTGCGCACTTAATTTCGTTTTTCACACAAAATTTGATACACGTTCTTTGATCCATTTTTTTGAATAAGTAAAAATCGAAGACGATTGAAAACACGTGCAAGTAAAGCAGCTATCACCAATTAAGTGAACATTCAAAATGGCCGAGCTTGTCGGCATAAGTGACAGACATGAGTACCAACATAACGCCACAAAAAACTCGAAATTCGAATATACGTAACCCTCGAAAATTCAAAATTCGTGATACTTTTTCAACACACCTCGTATGTAATCTATAAACGCAAGTGAAACTGTACTGAATATCACAAATTCTGCAACGAATGCTTATTATGTCGGCACTATTCATGTTAAACTTTTCATTTCTACTTTTTCCAAACTGTTTCTAAAATATAACCCGAAACCACTTGCAGAATACAAATTATTACAGGCCGCTTCAATTGTAAAGTTTGGAATTTTAAATGAAGAAATTTCATTGTCGTAAATCCCGATTTCAGAAACAAAAATGAGATCTGGCAAATGATCCAGAGATGCTAGATGAGCGGAAAAAGCATCTTAGTTCGTTCTCATACTACGAATATTTTGGTGAATAGCAGAAAAACCTGAATACTGTTTGTCAGATAAATGTTCTAAACATAAACAAATTGAATTATTTGAAATTTTAGGAAAAAAACTATTGATAAAACTAAGATTATCATGAGGATTATTAGTAGTATTACAATTATAATTATCGTTAATCGTTAGGATAATTTAGGTTAATTAGGTAATTACATCATCCAGCTTAAGGAAATCCTCATGAGAAATTATTTTGATAACTCCAGGTTCAACAGTTGGATATACCGAATGCTGACGACTCCGTTAACGAAACAGCGATATGAGCGAGAGAAGACGTTTATTTTGAGTACAGCGAAGATGAACGGATACAAGGAAAGCGAAATCTTGTCAATACAAAGGAAAATGGAAACAAGAATAAAAGCGGCATCGCTAACCACTCTCCATGAACAAAACCGGAACCTATTCAAAATAGGATCCAGACTAGGCACACCGAAGGATAGGAAGGAAAAGGATGAAAAATGTGGCATATATAAAATTACCTGCCAGACATGCCAGATATCGTACATCGGACAAACTAAGCGATCAGTCAAAACAAGGTTCAGCGAGCATATCAAGGAAGCAGAGAAGCTAAAGTCAAGGAAAGCACCTGGTGATACAGCTAAGTCCGCCGTCGCCAAGCATATTGTAGAAACTAATCACGCAATCAATTGGGATTATCTAGAGGTAATACAAGACGTGAGCAACAATCGGAAATTGGACGCATATGAGAGCCTTTGGATTATTCGACAACCGGAAAAAGCACGGCTCAATGAAGATGTGGGCAACGGTTACTCAAGGATACTAGATCTAATTAAATCTAAATAATATTTAAAATATAATAAACGAATCATAATAGCAGGGAAAAGCAATAAATGAGGGAAAAGCAATAAATGATACCTCTTAAGCAGGGATAATAAAATGTAATTAAGGATATAGGTTAATTGATAGGTCTCAAAGACAAAAATAGGTAAAATGTAATTAATGTAAGGGATATAAAAAGTGGATAATATTTGGAATTAAACCATAACAAAAAACACTGAAGAAAGAGGAACTCTTACCTCCGAAATATATATTTGTTTAGCATTAAATTTACAATATTGGCGTTTTTCTGGAAAAGTTGAAGGAACATTTATTTGGAGATTTTTTAAATGGCGCAAAAAACCGAGATAACGAAGAACTGTTTCATCATGCATGAGAAAATTAAAAATGGTGTAGTGCAGCTTAAATTTAAAGTCGGAACAGCTCTTTTAAATATTTCATCTAACGAATTGGAAAGAAATTGTATACTCAAACCTAATTTGATGATTCGACTTTGGTTTTTGTTTACACGGAAACATAAATGGAACTGTTAAACGTTTAATATCCGAAAAAAATTAAATAAAAACAATTATTCCTCTATTGGGTGCATTTATTTTTGATTTCTCAACTTTGTTGTACACTGAGGAAGAATGTAAGTGACTTTCGAAACGCGTGTTTTTAAAAAAGAAATTCACCCAATGAAGGAACAATTGTTTTTATTTAACTGGTAAAGAGACGAAAACGTTCCTAAACACCACAGGAACAGTTTTTGTTCTAAAGAAAGCTATCGTTGAGCTTTTCTATTATATCAATTTTTAGCATTATTAATCAAATAACAGGAATGCTCCGCAATCGTTCAGCAGTAAAAATTTACATTACAAAAAAAAACAAATTACAAACGTCATAGATTAATTGTGGTCTAGTGTGGTTTAAAAAAAACATTTTCTCATATAAGGAATCATTCTTGCTTTGGGAATGGTAACCCAGTTTTCAGTTAACGTAGCTTTACAAAATAATTCCAAAAATACTCTTCTATAGAAGAAGAAACGCATTTCTTTTTTTCCCTCGAATACTTTGGATTCCGTCAGCCTTGCAAATACAATCCATGTACAATTCGCTCGTTGTTTCTTGTCTATAACTTTGATACTATCGCAGACAGTACATTTTAAAATGACATTTTTCTGCCCTCGTCATATTTTACCATTTCACCCGAACCGTCCTTTTTTGTACAAGAAGATGAAAAATGAAGAAATATGCTATGAAATGATACACTGTTCTATGAAAAGTATTCATAGTTGGGTATGCTCCACTCTTTTGAACAACGTTCCTCATATTCAACGAACACCTGTCACATGAAACTCTTTGCTTTAGATCTGTTTCACTGAGAGCAAGGAGCTCGTTTTGTAACATATTATGGATTGACAGAAAGTGTATCGAAGGTTTTGTTCTTCTCATTGTTGTGTGATACTGAAAGGAGTCATTTGCACTACCAAATGTTTTCAAATGTGTTTTCGATATTACTTTGAAAATGTTAGGTTATTGTCTCAAAGAATTTATAGTTTCGAGGAATTTTTGTCAATCTCGATCGATGCTACCAATTGTAAGATATTTTCGACTAAATTGATGATATCCTAGTTTACATTCAAGAGTGAACACAATTAAATAATTTTCTAGCCTGTCCAATCAAATCAAGGCATTCCTGATATTCAGCTTCTTGAGTGGATACAACACCAAGTAATAAGATTTACCTTTACATCGTTTTGTGTTTATATAGTGGAAAAAATACGCCCGTTTCTGCCACAACTATTTTGGACTTATTTTTTGTGGTAAGGAGGTGAATGGCCATTTACGCAAAGTATGTGAGACTCCCATGTTTGCAAGAAGGCAACTGGGCTTCCCACTAAATACCTCGCCTGTCAATATGAGAACCCAGCCTGGAACCGTTTGACACATTACTTCGGGCCAGGCTTCGTTTTGTTACGCCGTAAGGCGCCTTTAAGCTGGGGGCTCTCTCTTCTAGCGGGAGGTAAAAGGGGAAGAAGAAGTGCCAGATAAGTGATCCCCCAGCTGTTGTGAGTCCCTTTTATCTTTGATGAATGCCCGAACATAATGTGCCACCTGGTTCCATTTGTCAACCGATTCGAGCATCACTGCGACTATTTTATCCGGGGTGAGCTTTCCGGTTTCCCCGTAGAGGGCACTTCGCAGCCAGTCCCATTTTATGCACGCAAAAAATGTGTGGCAGGCATTGTCCTCCTCTTCTGGGCAATACCAACTATCGGGGAACCGTGACTTACTAATCTTGTGCGGGTAGGACTGAAAACACCCATGCCCGCTCAAAAACTGGGTCAGATAGAAGACACTCTCACCATGCCTTCGATTAAGCCACGGTCTCACATCCAGAATGAGGCGCGCAGTCCACCTTCCCTTCGTGCAATTCACCCAAGACTTGAGTGAGCACTGTCTCTCCTCATGGTCATGGCCTCTCCTAGCTCGGCCGGATCCGTGGCGGAGTTGCCATCGGCTCAAGCAAGGCTATAGTTGCGCTTTTGCCGAGGATTTTCTTTACTGCATCGCAGAATGCTTCCTTATTGTCGACCACTGCTCCAAATGCGACCAGTATGTGGCCCAACCACATTGGTTGCACTGCTTTAATGGTAGTGTCTTTGGGCCTTACGTTTCCCCTGATGTCCCGCAGCACCTCCGCGTAGGATCGGCCATCTTGGGGTTTTTTCGAGCAGTTGGTGCCGGGGTCTTCGTCGAGGCTTCTGTCTCTCCTGTTTTGGATCAGGTATTTTCCTTGTTGGGCGACCGTGCGAAATTTACTTTCTGGCACTTTTTGAAGGAGTTCCTTTGCGACTTTCTTCGCTCCTTTTGTAAGCACTGTCTGGAACCCATGATCTGGTGCTCCGTGCTGATCAAGTGCCTCTCCCTTCCTTCTTTTACCCCGATCTCCTTCAATTGGGCTAGACACCATTTTTTTATTGATTTTCAACGGTGGAGCTACCTGCATGTGACCTCAAGATTTCACTCCCAGTGCTTTTTTTAGCTTTCTGCTCATCTTCGGCCCAAAATCAGCTCCTCTGATGATGCCCTATGTTGTCTAGGAGCTCCTCTAGTTCAAGGAGCCCAACCTTTACTGCTTTGCTGATTTTGGGAAGTCGCATGCAGATTGGATTGTTTTCAGAACATCTCCTGCTTTTCAAAATAGCTTTTCTTTTTCGTGTCACTGGCCGACAATTGTATTTTGCACCATCTTTGGGAAAGGTTATCGCTTTCCGTTCCCGAATACAGTACTTCCGCCACGTTTTCAACGTTGGTGATGCAATTACACAACGTCGCTTTATTTGCCTGCTCACTCGTCTCTTTTCCCGCCGTAGTCTCCTTGTTCGCTTCAGGATGATTATTTAGTACGTCGGTTGCTTCGGTAATGACCACAGTAGTGACCACCGAATTCTCGATGTTCTTTATATTTCCTTCCACCACTCAAACACCTGAAGCGTCCTGCAGAGTTTCCTCACTTTTCCTTTATAGAACGCTTTGGCATTCGCATATTTTTTTGCTGCGCCCAAACGCCACATGAATCTCAGTCTGGACCAGACTGTCTACTAATCTCCGTTTTTCGTCTGTCTTCACTGCCGTTGTATTATTCGTCGTTTTTGTCATCGTTAGTACCGCTCTAGATGTATTGTTAACATCGTGGTTGCAACCGCTGGTTGCGCCGTTATTATTATTTATTTCTTTTTTTGGGTTTTTTAGTCTTTTTAAAGTGTTTTTATTTACTCCAGTTTAATTGGAGATTGTGACTCCAAGGGGGACCCGATTTGGGTCCCCCTTGGAGTCGCAATCTCCGTTCGTATGTGAAGTCGCTTTTATGGACCCGTGGTTATCGTTGCAGAGCAGGGGGGTCACACAAGCGTTGGCTCAAGCCTTTATGGTGACAAGTGCTCAGAGCCAGAAAAAAGCTAATCGGGAGTCCGCCTCAACCAAACCTTCACCACCAACCCAATGGTGTAAACTTAGAACGTAATCCAAGGTCTGGCAAGGTTTTACCGGGACGGAGACCATATGATAGTTGAATTGGAGCCGTTCACACACGAGTGTCACCTCGGCGCTAATGTGCAAAGCAACTAGATCCAGACCATCATATCCGCCGGCCGAAAGCGTAGTTCAGATCCAATCAGCATTGCTACCTGTCAACCCAGGAGGGAACCTCACGGTGCCTCCCATATCCTCGGGTCCGTGGGGTTGGCACTTCCCAAAGAATGCTAGCGTCCAAGAGTGCTCATGGCAATCGGCATTCCCCCTGCGGGAATTTCCTCGGGCACGTTGGGGCGAAACTCCCTAAAGAATGCTAGCCTCCAAGAGTATTCCTGTCGGCCAGCATACCCAACTATTTTGGATTTTAACCGTCAAAGCAAGTCATGGAAATTTACATCCAGAAGTCCACACAATCTGGAACTTTTAACCAACGACAGTTTTTGGCCCGATAAAAATTAATAATTTTGTCTAAATATACTATCAGCGCTAGTGAGATAATGTTAATCGTAACATCATATTACCCCGGCTATACAACCATCGACTTAAGGCTTTAACACATCAGCGTGGACTTAATTGGACCACTGTCATCCACTGATGGACTCCTGTACTGTCTAACCACCGTCGACTGACTCACTCGATGGCCCACTTGAAACCATCACCATCAGAAATATTAATACCGGTATTTTAGGCGCTTTGTGCTGCCAGTGCAGGTCATAACCAATTTCGGGACTCAAATTGAGATACCGTGCCTCCCAGCGGGAAACACCATCATCGAGAGGTGGCATCCAATAGTGAAACTGCAATACGTTACGATAAAAGTGACCTAGTAATCTACACTGATAAGAATCCTCATCAAATTAGTATTGGCAACCATGGTGAATGAGTGCAATTTTCAACTTTATGGGGAATTTTTCAACACATCGAATACCAATACCAATAACTTGGGCTTCTTGTTCAACCTCAGATCAAAGATGGTACTTTTATATTTTTACAATACTTTACAGATCCTCACCAATCCAATTTCAAAATAGGTAATATGAAATATAATAAATGCAACGAAATCAATCTAAGCTACTTGAGTAGAAAAAAAAAAACAAATAGATAAAAAAAACTAATAAAGTATTAGGAGCTAAAGAGAATGTTATGTAATGTACTTTTAAAAGCGTTTAAGGAATGTGGCAGGAATGTGGCAGCGACGTGATAAGCGTACTAAAAACGAATAAAAAGAAATATCGGTTCAAGTAAAGGGCACAATAAATATGTCAACCAAATGCATTTTTGAGCTGGTATGTATAAAAAGCCTTTCATGAAGGTTGGATGAAAAAATACTGAGAGATAATTCAAATAAGCAACACAGGTTTAACAATTTTCTCCTTTTTTGAGTGATGGGATGTTGAGAATGTGTAAACACTCATCGTAGGAGCTGTAAGAGAGGTTATATTTGTAAAATATAGATTATACGAATTGACGCTGTACACTCTCAACCGCATCCGATAGATTGGTATACTGAGAACATACTTGGGAAGCATACTCAAGGACTGACCACGCTAAGAGTACAAATAGATGGACGCTGGTTAAGATGTTAAAGGTGTTGCAGAAGAATCGTAAAATAAAACCAGCGACATGTGAAGCTCTAGTGGTTACGCAGAAAACATGGATGTCCGTTTTCAAACCTGGGTTGAATGTAGGGTTTTCTATTAAGGACATAACAATAAATAAATAAGTTAATTGAGAGGCGTCCTGTGCGGCTAGTGGCACCGTCTTGTCAAAACCACATATCCTTCATGTCAAGTTCATCTTATTCTGGCCACAAATAATCTCCCCACATAACACGATAGCGCACTTCATTGACGGCAACATGACGGTCGTTTTCATACACGAAAAAATACTGCCCAAATACACCTCTCCCATGAAAACCGCACCAAACAGTAATTTTTTTGCGGATACAATAGTGTCTTAAGAAGCATATACTCGTATGTGAGTTTTTGCTGATCAATAATGTATATTTTGCTTATTAATAAAGCGATTGAGAATAATTTTTCGAAAACAGTAATTAATAGTAATTTTAAATAATTTTCAAACGTTGCTGGTTCGTAAGCTTTACCATGAAAAAAATGTGAGCCTTAACTAAAGTTTTAACGTTGAAAATGCACTAAAATAGTCTAAGGGTGTGTTCATATAAAGATATAAAATTGGTATGTCTCTAATGCAAAACCCTATACTGCACCAAATTTATAAATTTGTCAGCAAGTGCGAGCAATGATTCTTCAATCTGGTTTTGTGTACATTGTACACTGTTAGTTGTTCATGCTCCTTCAATTGATACGTGAAATAGTCCGTCAATGGAAACCACATAATTCCTAACGATTTATAACCTTGATCCATGTCGAAGTCGATTGCCTCCTTCATTTTGATATCCCGTGTATGGACTCCTTACAAAATTTATTTGTTGTTTGCTATCCGTTTTCGTAATTGAAAACCACCGGAGCTCACTAGTTTGGTCAATTGATTTCTTTTAATGTTGCATTCGTGTAGGCATAGCAAATCATTCATATAAAATTCGTGTAATATAGATTCGCTAGCAACAGGATATTGTTTCATGCACGAATAATTTTGCGAGTTACTGTCGCAATTATTTTCACAATCGTTTAGAAGATCATGATCAACAAAACGAACGTACTCGAAAACCCATTAAAAATTATCAACAAAACGAACGTACTCGAAAACCCACCAAGCATCAACATCTGAAAGTGAGTCACTGCTCCATTCATTCACGCTTCTCGAATGTTCCCGCTAATTCGCCAATGTACGAGAACTGGGTTGAATGACTAGAGACCCTATATAAAGGCGGTTGAATGAATGGGGGGATTCATTCAACCGTGATAGTAAAAACTGCGAAAGCGATATTGTTCGAGTAATAGAAAAGTGATTTTCATTGATTGTGAAGTGATTTGAGAAGACATTTGCGATAGAAATTTAAAGACATGTGGAAGTTAGACTTTTAATAGTGAAAATTAAAATTGTGAAATAGTTAAATAAGTGATTGTGCATTTTTAAGTAATTAAATAAACTCTTTTAATTTAATTTAAAAGACATTGCGTTTTCACTTTCCTGGAACATTAAAATTATTGGCCGCAAACCATAACACGCGACAGTAGTGTCGAGAAGTGAGAAAGAAAATTTCGAAAAGTGAAAATATTTAAACATTTTAAAAGTGCACAATAGTGAAATACAACGTGGAAACTTGTGAAAAAAAATATAAGTCGAAATAATAAAAATACCACGAAGCTAACAGTGAAAAATTAATGAATTTACCATGGTGGGTAAGCCCTTAGATGCAAAAAAAGGCGTAGAAGGTGGTGAAGCAGAAACACCAAAACCAAAGGAATCAGAAAATGCGCTGATGCAAATGTTAATGCTGATGCAGCAAGAACAGCAACAACAGTCATTCAATTTAACTGCGAAGCTAAGTGAACAGTTGTCAAGTCTAACGACGAAGCTAAATGAACAATCAATGAAGTTGGACCAACAAGCGATCGAAATCAAGGCAGACATCACACAGAAGCTGGAGAAACAGTCAACCGAAATAAAAGTGGGGCTCAGTCATCTGAACAAACAAATTAAAGGCGTCGAGGAAAAGGTTGACCAGGTCGAGGAAAAGGTTTACCAGGTCGAGGAAAAGGTCAGCCAGGTCAAGGAAAAGGTCAGCCAGGTCGAGGAGAGAATCAACCATGAGATTGAAAACATGAAAAAGGAATTGGAAACAGCGAAGGCAGTAGGAACCACCTCACCAGTCCCGCTTATAACTGCAGTGCAAAGCTCATCCAGAAAAGTGCAAGCACCAATATTCGACGGGCAAATGGTCTGGAGTATTTACAAAATCCAGTTTGAAGCCACCGCTAGGATAAATCACTGGAATGAGCAGGAACGAGCAACTGCACTGATTCTCGCTCCAAGAGGCCCAGCTGCCGAGCTTTTGCAGACTATCCCCGTTGAGTTGCATTCAAACCCGGCTGCTATAATGAATGCGCTGGACATGCGTTATGGAGACGATCATCTGAAGCAGATTTACCGGGCACAGCTACGGCATCGGCAAAACCTTACAGCAGCTAGTCCAAGACATTGAGCGCCTGCCACTTTTGGCTTATCCAGCTTACGACCCAGAACATCGAGATGACGCAGCAACAGAAACATTCATCAGTGCGTTAAAGGACCAGGAATTGCAACAAGCTGTGCGTTTAGCTCAAAAGCAAACGGTTAAAGAAGCATTGGTTTATAGTCTGAACTTTGAGGCAGCGAAAAATGCGACTCGTATCACTGCTTGGGTCCGTGAAGTAGAGGCGGACGAGTGCAGGTGTAAGCGCGTGAAAAATGAGCGAGAGCCGCAGGTGAATGGTGCGCCTAGATGCTGGGATTGCGGAGAGAAGGGGCGGCTGCAAAGAGACTGCAAGAAGCGAAGAAAACGGAGCTATTGTCTAGGGTGGTGGAGATCTAAACCGAGTCAGGAGCCTAAAATGGAAGCCCATCAAAATGAGGGGGCCAACTTCGTCGGGCGGACGTTGGCTAGGAGGGTCGGCATCCCTAGCACTCCCGTCACCGTGTCAAAACTACGTCGTGGAGAAGCAGACTTATGCCTTTCTGGTCAAGTTGATGAAGAACATTGCACCATAACAAGCAACACTGGTGCAACCCAATCGACTGTCCGACCAGCCTTAGTGAGGCCCCAACTACTTCACAAGGGCAGAGATCATGGTAATGCTGACGCCCTATCTCGTCGCCCATGTCCAGATAACTGTAAGCGTTGCCGACGGATTGAGGAAAAGGAACCGCCCGTTGATATGCGATTGGTAACGGCCGAATTCGATGAAAGTTGGTCATCGGAGGAGATTCGAAATGCCCAGTTAGACGATGAAGACATCGGACCATTGCTCGTATGGAAGGAGACAACTGGGCGACCTGAGTGGAAAGACATTTCAATGCATGGCACAACCCTGAAAGCTATTGGGCACAATGGAACTCCCTTCAGGTGAAGGGTGGCGTACTCAAGCGGAAATGGGAAACGGCGGATGGCAGCTCCTATAGGATGCAAACTATACTTCCCAAAAGCCGAATCCACGATGTGGTTAAGGAGATGCACGAAGGATTCTCGGGAGGCCACCTTGGCGTTAACAAGACTTTAGCGAAATTGCGGGAAAGGTTCTACTGGCTCCATGCTCGAGAAGACGTACAGGACTGGTACCACAGATGCACAATTTGCGCTTCCGTCAAAGGTCCAAAGCGACGACTGAGAGGACAAATGCAAACCTACAACGTGGGTGTACTGTCTGAAAGGATTGCTGTTGACATCGCAGGACTCTTCCCTGAATCCGAATGGGGAAATCGATACACGCTGGTTGTAGCCGATTATTTCAGCAAATGGCCCGAGGTCCCATTTCCAACCCGCCCGAGGTCCGATTTCCAACCCGGAAGCAACTACTGTAGCCGAATAGCTAGTATTAAATTGGGTTACTAGGTACGGCGTACCTTGCAAACTACATTCGGATCCAGGCCGAAACTTTGAGTTAATAGTTTTTGGCAAAATGTGCGAGCTGCTAGGAATACGGATAACGAGAACAACACCGCTGCATCCCCAATCGGATGGAATGGTCGAACGTTTCAACGGAACGCTCAATAAACATCTGGCCAAGATGGTTGACGAGAACCAAAGGGACTGGCACCGACACATCCCACTATTTTTGACGGCGTACAGAGCTGTCGAACATGCATCGACGGGTCAAGCCCCAGCCAAAGTCATTTTTGGAAAGACTATTCGTCTGCCGGCTGATATAAAGTTTGGAACACCCCCAGAGAAACCCCAAACGATCTCGGAGTACGCAAGTGAGCTAAGGCAACGGTTAAACCAGATACATCGGACAGTGCGAAAACACCTCGAATCGGCTACTGACCACATGAAGACCAGGTATGATCTAAAGACAAATTCTACTGGCTTCCAGCAAGATGACTTGGTGTGGCTATATAACCCGCAACAGTAAAAGGGTAGGTCTCCAAAATTGCAACATAAATGGGAGGGAGCATACCGAGTTACAAAGCGAATCAACGACGTCGTATACCGCATACAGGAACACCGCAAGCCAAGAGCCAAAATGAAAATCGTGCACCTTGGCCGTCTTACCTCCAGGGAGAATTGACTACAACTGGCGACACATCTTTTCGGGGCGAAAAGAACTAAGGTGGGGGCAGTGTTATATGCACGAATAATTTTGCGAGTTACTGTCGCAATTATTTTCACAATCGTTTAGAAGATCATGATCAACAAAACGAACGTACTCGAAAACCCATTAATAATTATCAACAAAACGAACGTACTCGAAAACCCACCAAGCATCAACATCTGAAAGTGAGTCACTGCTCCATTCATTCACGCTGCTCGAATGTTCCCGCTAATTCACCAATGTACGAGAACTGTGTTGAATGACTAGAGACCCTATATAAAGGCGAGCTGAATGAATGGGGGGATTCATCCAAACGCGATAGTAAAAACTGCGAAAGCGATATTTTTCGAGTAATAGAAAAGTGATTTTCATTGATTGTGAAGTGATTTGAGAAGACAATTGCGATAGAAATTTATGGACAAGTGGAAGTTGGAATTTTAATAGTGAAAACTAAAATTGTGAAATAGTTGAATAAGTGATTGTGCATTTTTAAATAAATAAATAAACTCTTTTAATTTAATTTAAAATACATTGCGTTTTCACTTTCCCGGAACATTAAAATTATTGGCCGCGAGCCATAACACGCGACAATATTTTCCTTTTCCGTCTATCGCTAGTTGGTTTAGCGTGCGTATTGCAAGAAACGGGATGGAAGCGGTTCAAAAGTCACTGCTGTAAAGCAGTGATCTTTGATTGGTTCATTCGGCTTAGACCTCTTTACAATCTTTTAAAAATTGCATGTTCACCTGTCTATACATCTTCGTGATGTCAGTCATTACTGCAAATTGCTTTAACCTCCATCGGATGATGATTGACGTCATGTTGTCTTGAGTGGATGATCCAGTCAACAAAATATCGTTAAGTGGCAATCCAGTACTAGTTTTCCGTAATTTGGTTGAGGTGCTTTCTTTAAATATAGCGTGTTGTGGGAAAAAATTGGCTGTGGTGATTTTTCATCCATAAGGTACTTCCTTTATCCGGCGCAAGTTGATGTACTCCTGAATTACGGTTGAGTATTCTGCATGAAATTTTTCTAACTTCAATAAGCTTATTACTACACTTGTTCTAGAGGTTCCTAACTGATGCTGGCAATCCGTATTTTTGAAAGGTAATCGGACCTGATATCGTCCATTTGACTTCCTTTGTACTTGAGTTCTATAGTGTTGCTCGCAAATTTCTTCTTTCTGTGTCATGATGCTGCTTGTTCCACCTTCTTCAAGTTCCCAAAATCTTTTTAATTCTTCGCTTGATTTACAATTGAAACGAATCCAATTGTAAATATATGTAATATTTGGGTGTCGCCTATGTCAACTTTCTCAGATAAAGAGTGGTCCAACCAAAACGCACGATGTTAATTGTAGCCTCGTCGCTGAAGATTATTTTCTTTGTAAGGTCACCATTCCCTTCTGTCTGTTCAACCAACCATTGCCGATGCTTGCAATGGTCAGTGGCTTCAGCTCTTGAGTCAATTGAACCATGTAAGCGCGTTAATTTAAATCTTTAGTCAAAATTCGCATCACTGATGTTCGTGAGATATTCAATTGTTGGGCACGACGACGAGTCGAGGTTGACGGCTCTTCTGCCACACTATCGCGAAGAACAACAATGTTTTCCGCAGAACAAACAAAGCATGCACAGGTGATTTCACATTTCCTAAACACCCGGTTTGCTGAAATTTGCGCACAATTCTCTTGGTTGTGGAAATTAGTGAACGGGGTCAATTATGTAAACACTTTGTGTGTGATCCTGAAGCAGACTGAGGTAATGCTGCTTAGTAAGAAATACCTAGCAAAGTTATGAAGGATATTACGAAAATGATCAGATATCTTTGCATTCGGTTTAGCTCTCAAAATTAAATGCTTGAACATTTTTTGTTTTCTGAAAATTTCAATCTTTGCTAAATTGGTAAGAAATCTATAAATCATAAGAGAGAAGATCAAAAACTAGTACTTCAAATTATAGCTGCTAGAATATTTTTTTCTAGTTTGAGAAAATGTATTCCGCTAAGATTACATTTCGCCCACGTCTTTATAGTATTGAAAATATTGTGGTACAAATATTTAACAGTAATGCTTGACCATTCCATAATAATTTGCAATCATTAAGAACCAAACTCTTGTCTTACCATGGGAAACATCAAAGCGTATCATTCCAGAATGAAAAACAAACACAATTTATATTGATCAATTTGCACCACAAGTTTTCTCATCGTAATTCATAGCGCATCCTTAAATCAATGCATCATACCTGATAATGTATACCCACGGTGCTGTGAATTTCATAATGTATAGAGGAGTCGTTGCAGAGAATGGAATCCTTGCCTGAAACACGTAGCTACCACCCCGTTTGCTACACTTATATTATATAGATATACCTTTCCATGAAGAATGTGCAGGGCTGACAATCTGCTTGGAAAGAAAATTAGCTTGCATGTCTAAATCTCAGCCAGTTATAGTTTGTCACTAGTTATGATTGTTAAATTTTACAATTCTTGGAATATTTTCTCACAATTATCAGGAAGATTGCGTCATTTCTTAATTTCTGATCAATCTAATGGCAACTCCGTTGGCAAAGCAAAAAACCATTCCCAGTCCAAACATACTTCATCGTTATGGCTATTCATAGAACATCTCTTCCTCTATTATTAAATACCTTCTGGCAACAATACACCCAAGAGTGCCAATCTAGTCCTTGTATGCAAGCGCATCAAGAAAACCTTGCAGAGAAGAAAGAACGTCAGAATTTTTTTTTTTAAATGGCGAATGTAAAGAAGATAAAAAATAAAAGGGTACCTGATCCGGAAATTTTATGGATGGCAGGTGCCGTAACGAATTACCATCCAAGCTTCCGTTCAGGTGGTTTAATGCTTCAATTGAACGTGACAGTGAATCCTGATAGATATTTCAACCATCGTCTCGACCTCTTATATAGTTTCATTGATCCAATACTTTACGTCTCAATGTTTTGGTATGGACATGAAAAGAATATTTAGAATATTTTTAGGATATTCTACGTCTGTTGGCAAGTTTAGAGGACGAAACGACCGGATAGTATATTCAAATTGGATTATGGAAAGCATATTGATAATTCCATTTGTGGAGATTTCAATGGAGCATTGTAGAAGAAGGTCGATTAATGATTTTCTTAATGGAAAGTGGGTATTCGTAGAAATGTTAAAATCAGTTCATCCTTAAGGTGACTATGCTGATTTTCTGTTTATAATGAATAAGCTATCATGAGTGGATCTTAGAAGAAAGAATATGTTGCTTACACAATTTCGTTCGTGTCAGTGAATATTGTGTTGATGGTCACAAATTTAAACAGGCTTCAATCTGGACAAGCAACGTATACATCACTTCGATATTACGTAAGTGTGATCCTATTACTTATGTCAAATGCCACTTCCTCGATTTGACCCCTGCCTCCCAAATTCTTCCAAAGTGCGGACTTCCAGGTGAGATGTGTTTCCAGTAAATGTTACTGTGTTTTATGTGCCCCTTGATTATTTCTTTGGTGGTGTCTTTCAGCAACTTTTTGTTCCGACGAAAATAGTACCATTGTCACTAATCGATGTGTGACACATGCTCCTTCTTGCAGTGAATCTGCTTATTGCTGTGATGCAAGCCTTCGGCGTTAATTCACTTCCTAATCGCAAATGCACTGCCCTTGTTAAAAGACATACAAAGACGGCAATATAAGCGTTTCTTATTTTACTGCCTCTACCACCCCTCCATTTAATTGTAATGGATTCCCGAATGGTTTGCCTTGCTGAGCTTCGCTTTAACCTTAAAAAAGGTGTCACGCATTCCCTAGTTAATGTTTTAACTGCTGCTGTTCCATCAATTATCCAAAATTTCATTCGGATTGTAGTGTGAACCAGCTGTTGCCCTCCTTACAAAGGAAGATGATGGTAGTGTTTGATGATTAGATTTGCTAGGTGTCCCCTGGGTAAAATAATTTGATGCTTCGTATCATGGCTCAGTGCACTCGGTTATATTCTTCTATCTACTCGGTGCAGGCCTTTTGAATCCAAGAATGACCGCAGTCTTATACGGCGATTTGACTTACGTAAAGAGTATTGATGCTTCAGTCGCTCGTATCTGGGAATGCTTCTTGTTAGACTATATGAACGCAGATAATTTCCGCTTATTGCTGGCCAAGAACGTTTTTATTTTTTTTATTTTTCATCTACGGTAATATGCAGTTACTCTAAATAAATTTATAACAGATGTAAATCTTTGGAAGATGTCGGCCGGTCGCTTAGATTTAATATTTTGAGCTGAAACACTCATTAAGCATGCATGGTTGGTTACTTTCGACATCAATTAAAGCACTATCGATAAAAAAATTCCCTTTTGGCCATTTACTGGAGCTATCACTCCACCAGTCTGGCTCATTCCACCACAACTTGTCGTTATCAAGAGCCTTGTGTAGTGTTCCATGGCATACTATATCTACAGAATTTGATTTACTACCCACATGTCTTCACTATTTTGGCTCTAGGTTTGATTATATTTCTCCAACTCTATTCACTATGAAGACTTTCCATTTAGTTGTCGGCTAATGCAACCATTGAGACACAATTGTAGAGTCGAACCAGTAGTAAGATCTGAGACAATCCCATCCATGTGCTTTCAGATTGTCGTTCGCAAGTTCACACAACAAGGCTGCACTACACAGTTTGAGACGTCGTTTTGATCGTGCTTCCAAAGAAGCCACCTTTAATATTGCCGAAATAAATTTAAAGATTGATTTCTCACCAGTTTCTTGAACACGTTAGTAAATATTTGCTGCATATGCCAATTCAGATGCATTACAAAATTCATAAATCTAGATTGGCTCAATGCTGGTATAACCCTAGACAACTAACCTTCGTCGATTCGACGAGTACGCGACTTAAGAATCGCTGTCCCTTTTTAGCGTTTGCAGCGATCATTGCAACGTTTCTGCCCAAATCAGTGCTTGTTGAGCTCTTTTGTTAGGCAGTTGAGTTGTGCAGGTCAGTGCAATATTTTTTTGGGGTTTTACAATTGGGCTCGTCGTTTTGACAATCGTTAGGATTTACGGATATTCTCTTGCAACTTACGATTTTTCTTGCTTGCAGTTTTGGTCATGTCTTCAAGGCGATCATTGACTGTTGAAGAAATTGCGCGTTTGTTATTGGACGAGAATGATGTCAGTGCATCAGCTAGTGATAGTGAACCTGAATGTCACGTTGAGGTTGATCATTGTGAAAGTGATTTACAGTCAGAAGAGACATCCGATGATGAAGACGTTTAAGAACGTGTTTCAAGTGCTTTAGTGGATAATGTGAAGGAGCCACAAATGCCTTCTGTTCTGCATGGAATTACCTCAGATAAGTATCCCAGTATTTTGACATTTTCAAGCAGCACAGTTTTTAGTCGGTCTCATCATATTCGGGCTACAAAGAAAGGTTGAACATCAAACAGAACAGCAGCAATAAACTTTGTGCGCATTGCTAGGGGACCAGCCCTCGCAGTAAAGGGTATTGTTGACCAACTTCTGTTATTTTAACAGTTCATGACCGACCTTATAATAGAAGAGATTGTCGAGTGGAAAAAAGTTGAAATTGCAATAAAAAGAGAATTGAGATTGGCGCTTGCAAAGAAGAGGTCAGAGCTCTTTTGGGTGTTTTCGTGTCAACTGCAGCCCTGAAAGACAATCATCTAACCTATAAGGAATTGTTCAACATTGAGTAGTGTGCCATAAGACATGCATCATGCATGAGCGAAGAATAGTGTGAGTTTTAATGATAAAGACATCCGCCTAGAAAAACAGAAAAACGACCTTTTCACACCTGTAAGGAATATATGGAAAAAGCTTATAAGTCAGTGTCACCAAAGCGATATTCCTGGAGCAAATGTCAATATTGATGGTTAGCTACTAGCATTCCGGAGAAAGTGTACATTCAGGGCATATATCCCAAATAAGCCTGCCAAGTATGGGATTAAGCTTGAAATGATGTGTGATAGCGGCACAAAGTATATGGTCGACTGTATGCCATACCTCGGAAAAGGAACAATTACATGCGGTATGCCTTTAGCAGGGTACTTTGTAAAAGAATTTACACGCAGTATACATGGTACGAACCGAAATATTACGACCGACAATTGGTTTACGTCAGTGCCACTATCTAAACAATTGCTTCAGCAGCCTTACAATCTGACGATTGTAGGGACATTATGATCCAATATAAGGGAAATTCCAGAGGAAATGAAAAATAAGAAATAGAGACAGAAGAAAAATCGTTTTTTTTTTGTTCTTTTAATATTCATTTTAAGGGTTTTGTAAAATAATTTTACGAAACCCTACTAGTTTCGCGACCAGTCTGTCCGCCTGTCCGTCTGTCCGTCCGTCCGTCCGTGTGTCACAGCACTTTTTCTCGGAAACTACTTAAGCTAGAAACATCAAATTTTGTGTGTAGGTGTAAAGTGGTGATCTCTTCAAATTTCAACTACAAAAAAAATTTTACAAGGTATTTAAGGGGGGTCTCCCCATATAGAAGAGTGACCCCCCGAAAAAAATTTCATTGAAGGTAGCCGATATGGGTATCAAATGAAAGGACTTAGGTCTTAGTTTGGCAAAATCTTCTTCGAGGGGCGCACAGGGAGGGGAAATACACGAAAAATTTGTGTCCCCCCCCTCGCGATTGGACACCTGTGATCCGAAAAATCTAAAAAAAATCAATAATGTAGGCCTTGGTGAGTACAACAACAACAAATACGTTAAAAGTCGCAATTCTCTCAACTTTGTTAGTAATAGTATGATTTATCGATTTTATATTTTCTTGAATAAAACCTTAACGGTACCCTTAAATTCAATGGAATTCAGTACTTAGATGTCTATTTATAAGATTGATCTATCCTGAAAGTTTCATAAAGATTGAATCATACTTAGCGAAGTTATAGCGGTTTGAATTTTCCTGTATTACTATGGAACAATATGCGCTGCATTGATTACTATGGCAACATATGGCTATGGAACCATATGCACTTTTTACCGACTCAGACACTACAGTTTTGCTAGGATTTGCATGAAACTTTCAGGAATGATAGGTGTCATGTATGTCTTTAAGATTCGGTTCAGCTAGTGGTATCAATAATCTTAAAACAAAATAGTGGCTGCTTTAAATGCGAAGATTGAATAATTTTGAGTTATTTTTTCCCAACTTCAACGTTTAAGGTGCATGCTTTGAACACTTGATTCAATTGAATGAATGACTGAAGATGAGTACCTACAATTAATGCTCATAAGTGAAACAAGTCAAGGAGGTGGAAGAGAGCTCCTAGCAAAAAGGTTTTGTAACCATTCTAGGATTCGAAAAGATTAGCCATTAATCGATGATAACAGTACAGAAGAGTGGCCCCTGAAAAAAATGCATCAAACGTAGCCGATATGAGTATGGAATAAAAGTTTTCATGGGAGCTTTTCAAAACAGTTCTTAAACTGTCAGTTTTGCTTCAGTGGGGGCACAGGGGGAAAATACATGAAAAATGTGTTTCCTCCGTCGCGGATGGACATCTGAAATAATTATCAAGGGAGATATTTATGAGTATAAGAATACCAAAAACCTCAGAAGTCGAAACTCGTTCAACTTTGTTAATAATAGTATAATCTTCGTTTTTCATATTTTCTCCAATAAAATCGCCTTTGACATGTTTCCTAATTTGATTCGATCTGGTGACTGCATTTTGTAAATTGAATACAAAACCCTTCTGACATGAGCGTAGGTCTGTTTACCCAGCTTGTTATAAATATATTGTTATTTTAATCTCATAGGAAGTAGTGAATTACACTAAATGTTTCATAATAAATAAAAAATTGAATTAAATAGAAATTTATTGTTTTCTTTTAAAGAATAGTAGCTAGTCTTTATAAATACACAACAAACATTACCAAAAATACAATCATACTTAAAAATAAAATACATTAATAAATGCTCGTCGAATCGACGAACACTTGTCTAGGGATAATTGAGCGAGCGGCGAATCTAAATTTCTTCAATTGGACACAAAAATTCCGCAATTTTTCTTCGAGTTGGCTTAGTATCATTGTACTCCGTTCCTGTAACCCACAGTTGTTGCATGATGATTTTCTCGAAAGTGATGCAGGCCTGCAACCATCCCACTGGTTCAAAGAATTTTGCTTTTTTAGTTTGGTGGATCGCTTATTGGTCCAAAGCTCACTTTAAATGAAAATGAGTCTCTAGCTAGATGTCATCGCAAACTAAGTGTCTTAATATGAGCACCCTCGTGAATATAAAGCAGTGCTTTGATTTTTTGGTTTGAAATGGGAATTGCACTCAAAAAAGCGTCGTCATTAACAGTCTACTTCCGCTAGTTGAAACCTCATATATGGCGTATTGTGATTAAGTCTTGTTGGAGGCCTTTCACTTGATCAATTGTACCTCTACTGGTCAGTACATTGTCCACGTAGAAATCGTCTTTTATTGAATGACACGTCTGAGGGCGCAATAACTTCTCGTGATCAGCGAGTTGATCCAACGTTCGCACAGCCAAGAATAGAGCACTGTCTATTCGAAATGCAACCGTTATCAATTTGTAGTGTTTCATTGAATGCAAAGGATAACTTCGCCAAAGAACTCGCTGGTAGTCTCACTCTCATGGGCCTATGACGTTTTGTCTGTACATCTTTTTGATGACACCTGCTAAGACATATATGTATGTCGTCCACTTCATCGGTATGTGAATGATGTTACAATATTTTGATAACTTGCCCCAGTTAAGAGTGTGTCGTTGAGTGATTTTCTTGATGTCGTTTCTGTACATGAATTGAGGACCACTCTCAGTTTCATAGTTGTACTCTCTACCTTAAACTCAGCGTAGTGCTGCAAATAATCATTGTACTTCGAGTATTTCTCTTCTTCTCTACCATCTGCCTTAATCTCATATATTCTTCCATGAGCTCTATACTCGTATATTGCTGCCGTAGCTTTTCGTTGTTAGCTAGTTTTCTTTCTAGCTATGAAAATCTTATATGAGCTTAGAGTTTTTCAGGCTCAACTTTCTTCTTGAATGGAAGCCTCACAATGTTTTTTCCAGAGTCATCTCGCCTGGTTGTTTTCTGATACCATTCTACAGCAGCAGTTTCTTTGAGATTTAAGATAAGATTGACTGGTGCTTGTGTACAAGTAAGATCCCAGAACCGTGTCACAAGTTGGCCTGTTTCTTCTTCAATATTGACCAATGATACAATTATAGCCAAAAAATTTGACGTCGATGTAATGGTTTTCAGTAGAATGTAGTAATCAAATAGTCACACAAGCAAACTGCTCGAAAACCTTCCTAACCCTTTATCGATATTTTAATTGCAGATTTAGACAAAAACAAGTTGAGTAAGTAGGAGGAAGCTCCTACCAGAATGTTTTTGTAAACATCCTAGCGTTATAAACAAGATTTCTGATATCGTGAATCGATAACTTGAATTATTCATCCAATACTTGGATATGAAATCGTTCAAGCTTATGCAAAAGATGCACAGTTTTTTTCAAAAGCATTTTATATTCTTCTTCTTTATAGCACTACAGCCCCTCTCGGGCCTTCGCTTAGAGATAGTTAGAGAAGCTTATTTTTATGACAGCATTTTATATTAGTCTATATAATTGCAAAATTTTAAGAAGTTTAAAGGTACCGGTTTGATTTTATGGGCGAAAATATAAAATCTACAAATCATACTACTATTAACAAAGTTGAGCGAATTTCGATATTTGCTGCCTTTGTACTCATAAAGGCCCACATTTGTGATAATTATCAGATTTTTCGGCTTAATGGTGTCTAATCGCAAGGGAGGGGGGGGTACACAAATTTTTGGTAAATTTTGCCTTCCCCTTGACCCCCGAATTCATAAAAATGTTTTTTAGTTTCACATTCAAGACGTTTCATTTGATACCCCACTTGACTACCTTTGATTAAAAAAAATTTTAAGGGCTAGTTCGCTATTAGGGGGGACGTCCCTTTAACAATTTTTAAAATTTTTGGTAAGACATTGACTTTTGAGAGACCATAATTTCTGACCTTTTCACAAAGTTTGAGTAGTCTAGCTTCTATAGTTTCTGAGGAAATTAGCTGTGACGCACGGACAGACGGACGGGCGGAGAGGCGTAAAAAAGTTTTTTTTACAAAGACCTAAAAAGATTTCACTATTTCCATTCATAGTTGTAATTTATAAAATATTTTTTTTATTATTACTATTAAATGTAATTTTATATCAATTCTTCTTTAGATTCAATTTAAACGTTTCCTTTAAATTATATTCTGCATAGTATTTAACTTTCTATTATTATTAAAAATCATTTTCATTTATTAACATCGCGTCCTCGTTAATTCTTGTTGGGAAGTTTTTATGAATTATTAAAAAGTTGAGGTTCCATAAAGGCAACTGCAGTGCAGTGAATCGTACGAGTTCAAGACACAACCAACTACAAACGTTTCTCGCCCGCCTTCTATACGAGTGTGTGTAAAGGTTGATTGTCGTGCCGTCAGTATTGATTGGAATTGTTGAATTTGTTCTGTGAACACGGGCAGTGAACTAACAAAACAAATCGGAGCTACCTTCTTATCATTTTCTTTGTCTGTTCCGCTAACGGTAGTCTCTAATAAATATTTCTGAAAGTCTTATCGAGCGTGATATTATCCGAACGGATGGAAAACTGACGCGCAATTAAAAATAGCGCAAGAAATCAGCGAACCATCATCCTGTGGACACTCATCCTCCCAGTCGCCGTGTGTAAGCATTCAACAAGAACGCACACTTGCAAACCTCCGCGCCAATTCTTACGCATTTCTCCCCTGACCGACTGTCACCCTTGCTAGCGGATTTTTTTGCGATCGAAAGTGTTTAATAGTCAAAAATTAAAATATCACTTGTTTGCGATAGCACTTTGACAGCTACGAGTGGGATTGAGCAAGGTTGGAAATTATTTTTGTTTGCAATGGTCGTGATTGCCGGTAGCCAACCGTTAGCTAGGTATGACGAATGTCGAGCGAAATATAGGGAAAATATTGACATCAAATCTTTTTACATGAATGTTTATTTTGTCTGCAGCTTGTAGTGCTCGACGTTGTTTAATTTATGGAGAACTATTTACCAATTCAAAGAAATTTCAGTCGGCCACTGAACCTTTAAATTGGCCATAAAATAGTGGACGAAAAGTCGCAAAATAAAACAAATTAATCGCACAATGGACAATCTCGAACGACTTTCAGATGAGGAGCTACAATAGCACTTGTAAGATAGACATGTTAAAGGTAGAGGGTCATGTGCTTCTCTAGATAAAATAACAATTTATTGGAGCTGTAGGTACAAAGAGGACATTGAAATACGGTTGGCATGTCAAGAACGGTAATTATTGCAAATTATATCTTTTCTGAAGACTGGAACTTATTTGAGTATAAGTGCATGTGTTACTTTTCGTGGAGAGTCATATAGTGGCGTTATTTTCCAATTTAATGAACGGCGTGCTTGAGAATTTATCTAAAGATAAACAGCAAGTCAAAAAGTGACCAAGTTTAGCATCGATTTGTGTTGTCTTGTAGAGCACGCGTTGGTAGTATACGCGTTGGTGTATTGATTTAGGTGTCGTGTAAGAATACTTTATTTTTATATTAATTAACTTGAAAGATAAAGATTCTTTATGTTGCCACAATCAGAAAATTTACGCCGCAAATGTGACATTGAACCGATATAAAATTGGCGGAAATGATATAAGATATATATAGTCTGTGTGGTCTAGTGGTTAGAGCATGAACGCATAAGCCGAAAGCCCCAGGTTCAAATCTCGTTGGGAGCAACGTGATTAAGTTGAGGGGATTTTTCGGACAGACTACAAGTATTCACTCAGTGGTGATATGTACTGATTTAATTAGATCATATCATAGCTGAGCAAGCACACAGGAGCATGGTACTGACCAAACCAACTTCCGAAAAAATCAATACGAACATGAAAATGAGATACTCTAACTATCTCTAAGCGAAGGCCCGAGAGGGGCTGGAGTGCTACCAAGAAGAAGATGTAAGATCGACAATTTTTCTGACGCGTTAGTAAAAATCTCGTGAAACCGTTTATCTACGATGATTATGTTTGTGGCACATGCTTATATTTAAACAATGTTTTCCCTTCAATCAACCACCACTACGTAGCGTTGCAACTCCGGACCTCGCAACTGAGTGGCTTGACATGACTACACAGTGCGTCAACTCCATGCAAATACAGATTCAAAAAAGAATTGATGCGTCATTTACGTACTTGTCCACAGGAGTTTTTTCTTGCCTGAAACCGTTAACCGCTCAGGTTTTGCGGGAACTTTTTCAAGGCTACCAGTGAAGAGCACGAGCATGCTCGACATGTAATTGAATATCTGTCGATGCACGGTCAACTAACTAATTCGATTACAATTTTAATCACGGTGCCCACAGTTGAAAACCTGAATGGATGGATGGTGTCCAAGCACTGATGCGTTAAACCTTGAAACTCAAGTCATTAAGAGCATCCGTGATGTTATAGGCAAATGTGAATGTGCTAAAGTTAACGACTATCATCTCGTGGACTGCTTAGTTCTTAAAGAAAGAAGGAAGAAATTGTATTTTTCTCGATAGATTTTAGTGATCTTCATAATAATAAAAGTTTTATTTGAAATAGTGAAAAGGATACATTGCAAACTTTTCACTTCCTTTTCTTTCAAAGATAATGATTATTTAAACATTAGAGATATCTTTTTCAAAACACATAGAGTTTTTGCTTCAAGTGATAAGCTGTGACACTTTATATTTTAAGTAAGAAAAACGTTTTTCATATGGTACATAATTGCGGTTATATTTCAAATTCACATAATTAATAATTTTTTGAGTATTTGAAAAAAAAGACATAAAAAAACCGCAAATAAAATATTTCTAAAAATTTTCTAGATCTGAAGTTTAATTTGTCTTCCGAAGCAAAGGAAAATAAAGATACCAAACGAGTTGCTTTTAATTTTATTTATTTATTTTTTGATTCAAAAGGAACGAAAAACACGCAATTATGTATTCTTGTTTAACATTGGTATGTAAAAAAATAAATTTACAATGAATTGTTAAAATTTGAAAACTCGGTCTTTCCCTTTCTTTCAACCTGACCGGGTATAGGACCCGCATCGATGGCAGGCTCCTCCGCTAACATGGACTAGCCATCGAGCGCGCTCTTCCTTTTTTTGCTTAACAGAGGCTCTTGCTGGGTAGAGTGGCCTTCCGCTCGCGTACCCTTTTATGATATAGGATTATGTGATTTCATTGCATAACGCAATGGCAAAAATCGGTTACGTTTGTATTCCTCATTTGAGGGAAAGAGTCATACAAAGTACTTTTGTATGAGTTTTTCACTCAAATGGGAAATACATGGCCACGTCTACGTTTAGATCTTGATCTTGTTGGGAGGGTGAAGGCCACAAGTATCGTCAGTAACCATGAAGTCCCTCTAAGTCCGTCCGTTTGTTCAAGGTCCTATTTGTCCTCTGAATCAGCAATTTGATAGCCCTTAGCAGGTTACTCGTACCTCATTTCTTGACTCCAGTCGATACTCCTTTGAACCCGAAATTCGTGGATTTGAAAAATATTTTTGTTGTGAGTTTTGTGCTGGAGAAAAAGCCCACCCCATGACACCGCAATGCTAGCCTGCCAGCGCGTTCACGCGTCCCCAGACAAGGCCAATCTCGGTGGATCTTACCATCCTCTTTCCTCGAGGCAGCAGACCATCACTGGAGTCCTTCATGGACATATAATCTACCTAATACACTACAAGAATCCATTCGAATATAGTATTGACAGCGTAAGGAGATCCTTCCTTGAATCCCGGCAGAACTACAAAATTTTAAACATCTGCACCAAGCAAAACGTCAATACATGATAGTGTGCTACATGATTGGTCCTCTAAGTCAGCAAGAGGTAATGCCTTTGGAAGCTTCATTTCTGTATTGATTGAAGAGTAGCAGTAGTAGTGACACTAGATATCACCATGGCTAACATGGTTAACACATTGTGTCCGAATCCCGGGTTGATATTCAGTAGCACACTTCCCTCTGTTTGAACCCTTGAGGTTGCTCCTAGACTTGTCGATGTTTAAAAATATCCTATGATAAATAAGTATTTTTTCGTTATATATTTTATTTTTTGACAACACTATGCCATATTAAGTACACTTTAATCATATACATAATAAAATTGCTGGGTTCAACGAGCATAAGGAACAGAAGATCAACGAAATATCGTTGATGGTTTTTCGATTTTAATAACTTACCGACTTCGTCACTTTAGCGACAATTTTTAATATTTTAGTGACTAGAAATTGTGTAACGACTATTATATTTATTTGGAATTTTTCAGCAGTAAGATAGTAGTCAGCGCAATATTGAGGATAACATATTAGAAAATTACATTTTAAAACTTGTTTGGAATCCGATACAAGTTGCATTAGATATCCAATCAATTTGAAGAAATTCATCCATTATATTGGCGTTCCATACCAATGTTTTAAACTCAATTCTTATTTAATAGTACTCATAAGCAATCAGCTAAAGGCTTTGCCCCACAGAACGCGGTTCGCTGCCCTGGGCAGAATCGACACCATATTGATCACGATAATTTACTTTGTTATCGGTCAAATTTGCCACCGATCCAGAAGTCAGTTTTTTCAATATCAACGCTGGCCCCTATGGCCTATGATGGATCGTTGCCCGCTACGGCCAATGATTTATCGTTGCTCCGTTCGCTCATTGGTAGGCTGCGTTCTGTACGGCAAGCCTTTAAAATTTTGAAACCAAATTGTCACTCATGCAATTATTGAACTTAATTATCAACAACTGCTACATATCTCTTTTTCATGGCACATCATAAAGAAAATGTAGCCGAAAATGATGAAAATTTCAATTTGCGCAACTTCAATCGGGAAAAAATATTTGAATTTTCTACTATATTTAGAGATATCAGGCAAATTTTTCCATCTTATTTTTAAAAAAAAACTGATGAGTCTTTCATGCTAGATTGTGAAGAATCTTTTAATTCAATAAATTGGTGAAAAAACAGCAACACTACCCATCTGCGATCAAAAGTTTCTTACGCTCTCAAATTTCCATTAGTTATACCTTTGTTATCCGTAGGTAATATATACACAGTTACCTCTCTTCCACACTCAAATATAATTGAATCTGGATCTAGGTTTTCATTATCCATTTCATTCTCAGAAAGTGGCTTTTACAGCTCTTCGAAAATTTCCTTGACTATATCGTGGGCATACATTTTTATTTGAAATTTAATATTAACGGTGTACCCAATTTTGTACAAATGCATCGGGTATTCCGGTAGAAGTGTTCAATGTTACGTGAGCACAACATTTTTATGATCTTTAGAATTCAACATAGAATTCTGCCAAGAATTAAAACAAAACTGGCATAACTTTGAGTAAGAATTACACAGTCACATCTACTTTCACAAACTCAGTGTAAAATATCAATGTGACATTAATTATATTTGCATCTAACCTCTCTCCACTTGAGCGCATGGTTGAATGAAAAATCCGATTTTCAAATTTCTAGAATACCAACTCGAGCATACTTGACATCTGTACATACCGAAAAGCCAATAGTAACTCAGATCATTACTTGATCAAATTAACCTATCGATGTTGTATGTCAAAGGCGTATTCGGCGAAGACCAGCGCGGTACAAAAATTTGACATCAAAAGGTTTCAAACGGCGCCTGTGGTCAAAAATTTCACGGAGACCCTCGACAAACAGCTGACTCCCGTCTTATCAGACGCATCGTTAAAGACAAGCAACGAGCTCTGGATGAAAGTGAAAGCACCTTTTAAGACCGTGGCAGAACAGACGTCGGACATCAAGCCCAGCGCAAGAGGAACGATTGGTTTTATGATGAGTACCAATATGCGATAGACAAGAAGAATCAGATGTACAAAGAATAAACAGGTAGGAAAACCAGGACGAAAAAAGAACGCTATTAAAATCTCAGAATAGTAGCAAATAATTAGAATTAAGAAAAGAAAATGCTATGAAAATCGATTGAGAAGTATAGATGTAAGTTTAGCGAGCAACAACACAAGACAAGCATACAACGTAGTGAAAAGCCTGAAACGTGGTTACCAGCCCAAAACCATGCTCTGTCGTGCTGATATTGGCAGTATCATCGCTGATGAAACAAAGATTAAAGAAAGATGGGCATCGTATTTTAAAAACCGCTCCATTCCTCCAGAACATTGGAGTCTATAGATAAGTGTGGAGAATTTGCATTGGTCCCACCAACTCTGGATGAAGTTTGTTCCATCATCAAAGCCCAAAAGAATGATAAAGCGCCGGGCATCGATCAATCAAATATGGGGGCAGTAGTGTTCATCAAGCTATTCATAAAGTCATCCGGCACATTTGGCAACCAGAACATATACCCAAAGAGCGGAGCCAATCAATTATATTTATTATCCACAAAAACGTTGACAAGTTATAGTATGAAAATTAAAGGGGCATATCACTGCTTTATACGGTGTACAAAATATTTTCTAAAATCTTAGAAAATAAAATCCAATCATACGCTAACCGTATTAGACCAATTATTCACAGTCAAGCAGGTACTTGAAAAATGCTGGGGGTTCAAGATAGACGTACACCTAATTATCGTTGACTTTAAACAAGCATACAATAGTACTGATCGTAACGTATTGTACCAAATAACGCTCCGCTTTGGCATCCTAGCCAAATTAGTCTGTCTTACCAAAATGACATTGACGTTGACGACCTCCCATCAATTGCAATTGTTTCCAAAAAACGTTACGCAATACGCGAGATGTTTTTTCTCAAGCTGAATACCAATCAACGGCAATCTCCATTGCAACGGCAGTTCACGGGCCTTCCACCCATTCCGCTGCACTCATGGAGTTGTATTTAATGGTTAATTCTCTGCTGTTTGACTTGAGATTCAACTCGCTGTTGCATTTGTTGTCGGGGTGGAGGTTGCAACGTTTTCTGTTGCATCCGCATCTGCTGTGCTGGCTGTCGAACATTCGTTTGAAGTGTTGTTTATTTGATGTGTTTGTGTGTTATTTTTTGTGGCAGGTGTTAACCCAGTCTCATTCGTACATTTCTCCTTCCCCTGCCCCCATGATACCGATACGGCAATTTTAAGACTTGTTTTGAAAAGATCTTTTTAAGGCTTTTCCAACGATACCCTACTACTACCAATGGTGAAAATTTTTTCTCGAGGGGTAACCTCCCTATATGGGGAGACTCCCCTTAAACCCCTTTGAAAAATTTGTCCACCCCAAAACTTTCAAGAAGTCATCACTTCTGACATTTCTACAAAGTTTCATGGCTATAGCCTATATAGTTTCGGAGAAAATGTGCTGTGACATACAGACGGACGGACAGATGGACGGACGGAGTCACGGGCACAGGTCGTGATGTCAATACGGTTGTGTACTTTACCTAAAAATAAGTTGGGTAGATAGAACTACGCTCATGTCAGAAGGGTCTTTTATTGAACCTACAATATGAAGATACATAGAATGATTTAATTCGTGGGTAATTTTTATGACATGCACAACAAATATACTGGTATTCTTGCTTTAAAACAACTTTTTTTTAACCTGCCAACATTTTGCCCAAATATTTCTAAAATCATCGACTGACCTGAACTTAAATATATTTTTAGTAGAAGAACTACTTGAATGGCGGATTTCATCCAATTTAATATACTAATGCAGTCTTACATGGCGAAAATGCTAGATCCTGCCATTAATAGTAAAATTCAACGAATTTCAACCTCTAAGTTATTTTTTATTGGATGTATCTCCATGATTTTAGGGTTTTTTTAATGAAATTTTACACAGACCTACTCGTTTCACGTCCTATATGTTCGTCCGCCCGCACGTCTGACCATCTGTCCGTCCGCTCGTCTGTCTGTCAATTTGTCCGTCCATCCGTGCGTCACAAGAAATTCCTTCAGTAAGTGCAGAAGCTCCAAAGCTCAAACTGTGTGCAAAGGTCAGACACAGTGGTCTTCCAAAAGCTTAGGGCTTATCAATTATTTCACATTTTTCAAAGAGGGGTCAACATTCATAATATTGTGGCCCTCAAAACAAGTTTTTCATTAAATGTAGTCGAGTAGGGTATCAAATACAACGTCTTAGCACATTCAGAATCTGAAAAAAAAACATTTTTTTGCCGTAGGGGTCCAGGAGGAGACAAAATGTATGTATGTGCCCCATCCTTCGCCACCTTTGAGCCGAAAATCTGAAAAATTCACGAAGGTAGGTCTTTATGAGTACAAGGGCAACAAATACCCCAGAAATCAAAAATCACTCAACAATGTTAATAATAGCATGATTATTAAATTTTATATTTTCCCCTGAAATTTGCCCTTAAACTTCTTAAAAGTAGGCTAATATAAGGCCCTTATGCCTACGAAATTTCATAGAAGTCAAATTATAATCAAATGAGCTATCGCTTTTCAATCGTATGGAATTTTAAAAACAATATCTCGTGTTGATGGTTGATACATATTTCAAATTGACCCAGGGCCTCTTATTTTATTCAGGTTCTCATTCCATGAGAATATGAGTAATAGTCTGAACATTTTCAATTGACTGAGCAATATGAAAAATTATTTAAGCTGGAACAAAATGGCACCTGTTATGTTCTTATGAAAGAAACTCCACATCTTGGATAAACTTGAATGATTTCTTATGCAAGTATTGTACGAATAATTCAAGTCATCGATTCATGGCACCAGAAAATTTGTTATGAGCCCTAAAATGGTAACAAAGCCCTCTGGTAGGAGCACTCTCCTATTCACTTGACCTGTTTCACCTCTCACCTTCAGCCATTCATTAATAAACGCAATCAAGTGTTATTACCATATACCTTAAAAGTTGAAGCTGAGGAAAAATAACTCAAATTTATTCAATTTTCTTATTTAAAACACAAATCCTCAAAGATATTCATGAAACCTATGATTCCTAAAACTTTCATGCAAGTCCTAGCAAACATGTAGTGTCTGAGTCGGTAAGAAGCTGATATTCTTACATAGCCACATGGTTCCATAGTAATACAGCGCATATTGTTGCATAGTAATACAGAAAATTCAAACCACTATATCATAACATCGTTAAATAATATTCGATCTCTTTGAAACTTTTAGGGAAGGTTAGCCTTATAAACATTCATCTTTGTTTCCAATTTTATTGAAATAAGGATATAGTAATTGATTTATTCAAGAAAATGCAAAATTGATAAATCATACTATTAGTTACAAAGTTGAGTGAACTTCATCTTCTCGCGTACTTGTTGCTGTTGTATATTTCCTCTTTCCCTGCCCTCTCGGTACTGATATGATAGTTTTAAGACCTTATCAATGACACCCTACTTGACTACCAATAGTGAACATTTTTTAAGTGGTGAATTCCCTACATAGGGACACTCGCCTCAAAACTCTCTGAAAAAAATGTTCACCTCAAAACTTTCAAGAAGTCACCACTTCTGACCTATTTCCAAAGTTTTATGGCTGAAACTCCAACAGTTTCGAAGAAAAGCTGCTGTGACATACAGACGGACACAGTTTGCAATTTCAATAGGGTTTTGTATTTTTATACAAAACCCTAAAAAGATTGAATGGTCAGTCAAGAAGACCTATTTTATGCATACTATAGTCAACCGATAATTTGAGTTTTAGTCATATTTTTTCATGAAACCACTTATTTCAAGTCAATTGCATAGAATATTGAATTCATCGAAAAATTATTTTAGAAATAAATCCACAAATTTTACTTAAAACCATGACATGCTAAACCAATTATTGAGCCATTTTCAAATCAAAATTTTCATGCAAATCTTCGTGTATGCAATCAATAACTTCCTGACAAATACCGTCATCGGCTTACATATGTATAAAAGCGATCAAACAAATAATAGCATACTCCACGCATATAACTGATATCTACATCAATTTCATGCTTCTCGGTCCAGATTATTGTGTTAAAGGATTAGCATCCTACATAAAATTGATTTCATCTACATGTTTGCTCTTCCCAACGGAATCATGCCGGATGTTTCACTAGCGTTGGCTATTATCAATTATGATCAAAGCTTCCGATTTAAATTGAAGCCTTTAAATGAAATCATTTTGAATTTAAGGTAAATTCACTGAAATTCTGATTTGAAGTGCTTACTTAAATACCAAAAATATTGTCAAAATTTTATTGCTTTACTTGCAAGTATGAGGACTGGTTTTTGTTAATTATTTATTGATTTTCTGTTTATTTATGTTTAATTTATTTTTCAGAAATACGGTCGAGGTAGTTGGAAACATTCTTCTGAGTAATTTAATTTATTAAATTTATTTATTCTACATAATACATCAACCTGGATATCTTATTCAAGACATGGCTTTTGCGTTTCCAAGATTTCGCCGTTAATACAAAATTGTGTGCCAACCATTATTTAAATATTTCAACTCTGCAGTGCAGCGCACAGCTTTCAGGAATAATATCAAACAAGTTTTTATCCTTGAAGAGGATGCATAAGAAATGACGAATAACCTGTAAAGCGAAACAAACCTTTGGTGAAACATTTGCAAGATGAGATTCTATTTGTGTAGATTTTCATATCTGGAAGGGAAATTTCATTCCGAGAAATGCTCGCTTCGTCCCTGTTGAATTGTTAAGTTTTTCCTCAAGTAAATTGACTATTCTTATTTTGTTCCCGCACTTGTAACAATCCTGGAATTTTTTCCCTGCCATTCAAGGAAATGTTCGGATGTTATACGAAATGTAAACTTTTCTGTTTCTTATCCTCTGTTGATTTATCCTTATTTTTTTTGCAAATGGTTACAACGTTGCTTTTCTAAATCGCAAAGTTCATTAGGCAAAAAGGGAAAATAAAGAAACATACCGTCCAAGTAATCCAGTAGGTTGTTTGATAATTAATGCTGTTTTTTAGGGGTTGGTCAAATAATTTAACAAGACCCCTCTAAAATCGCGACTTGCCTGTCCCTCTATTCGTCCGTGCGTGCGTGTGTCACAGCAAGTTTTCTCGCAAACTACTTAAGCTAGAAGCTAAAAATTTTGTATGTAGGTGTAAAGTGATGCCCTCTTCAAAATTCCATAACAAAAAAAAAGTTCTTTTATAAGGTAATCAAGCGGGTTCCTCCTATGTAGGGGAGTGCCCCCCGAAAAAAATTTCATTAAAGAGAGCCGATATGGGTATCAAATGATAGGTCTTGCCGAGAACTTTTAAAAACAGCATTAAAATGGCGTTTTTTGCTTCAAGAGGAACACAAGGAGGAGAAACGTATGAAAAATTTGAGCCCCCTCTGTGATAACCCCGATCTTGGCGCCCTACGCCACAGACGCGACCAACAGATCCCTACACACTACGCCACTGACGCTGACCAGCAGATCCCGAAATCCTACGCCACTGACGCCGACCAGAAAATAACCTCCACTGAGTCAACAGTGAGCGATATTAAAGTTAATCGCTGCAAATGAACTGCGACTTGACGTTTGTGAAGAAAAAGCTGAGAATTTTGGCAGTGGTCGATCGTGCCCCCACAAAATTCCATTTGGCTCGCGACCGCGTTAATTCAAGTAAAATCAGTTTCAATTTCAGTCCACCCGGAGCTATAGCTTGCTCCGGGTGGACTGCGCTAAATAGAACAGTGAAATTTGCAGGAATCTGACGTTCGCTCGGTTGCATGTATAGCGTGTTCACACAACGAGTTGGCGTTCGAGGAGAAAATTTCTCGGAGCGTTATTGCATCGGACGAAATGAGAAATTCGTAAAAGTTGACGCCAAAAATTTAATGACTCGCATCTGGGTTTTTGCGGCGATAAGTCTACTGCCGCTCTCTTGCTGCTGTATAATAGATTTCTTGGGGAAGACTCAATTGAATGAAAATGACAGCCAATCGTTTGCAAGGACGGAGTAATTCATGCGAGCAAGGATACATGCGCATGATTGGAGAAACAGCCACCTGAAGAAGCGCTACGCCAGCTTTGCATACGTGGGAAAAAAAGTGTAGTTACATATTTATGGCGCCGCGTGGTTCTGCGCGTATCTAACCTCACTGTGATTTCTTCATTCGGGTGGACTAAGGAGCGAGATCCTTGGTGCAAATTTTGGTGTATGAGTGCAGGAACCGGATTGCCCACCGCCACGATATACAAAATTGACCCAAGTAGCAGTCGGAACCCTTCACAATTTGCAGAATATTGAAACTTCACGTTACAACAAGGTGCCATATGATTTTTCCTCGCTGTACGTGTAGCGGTCATATCACTCAATGTCCAAGGAAAGAATGTTCGTGGAAGATTAGATTAATAAAAGAGATGAAATAACAGTATCACCATGAAATAAGTTATTGAGCTCCATCATTTGTTTTTGTTTCTTGGCTAGTATTTGATACTGATGCGATATGCAATAGAACAGAAAACGCATCGAAAGAGATATTAAATTGCGTATTTTCGTAATTTTTTTCATATTCTCAATTATCAAAATACATGCTAAATTTCATGAAAATTTTCTCGTTGAGATCAAATGGCTTTATACACTGATAAAAATCAATCTGCATGTTGCTGAAAGTTCAGTGGAATGAATTGATAAAGATGAATGAGGAAGTGAGTTTTTAGATGAAAGCAATACAATAAGCCTTAAAAAATGAAACCGATGAAGCCTTAATTGGATTTTATAGTTTACAATTTTTATCCGCATAATAGCAAGCAGCTAAGTAGACTAAAAAGTTTGAATATCGAAACAGAAGGCTTATTTACCGATCTTTTCTAGATGCTATAGTTTGTGAACACAAGATCCGCAATAATAACTTTTCTAAAATTATTGTATGTTTGAATGAAATACCCGATATTATCAATCAATAAAAAAAATAATACGAACGTATTAATAACTAACAAATAATAATAAAAAACTAGTATGAACCACATTAATAACTAACCAATAATACAAATAATAACCAGCAATAAAACGCACCCTGTTAATAAATAACAAATAATGCAAATTATAATAATAAATAACAAAGAAAGGAAAACAAACTGATTATAATTTAATTTATTACAAAATAACTTTCGTCGTTGAATAGTGAGTATTGCTGAAGAAACTACCCTTGATATGATAAGACAATAAATTTTCGAATTTTTTAAATATGCATAGGAAAAATTAGAAGGCAGTATGTGGGAAATAAAAACAACAATAATAGAGGGATGATTTTTTTGTCATGAAAAATTTCTAGAAGGGGAATCCCTTAAAATAGTATTCTTTTTTTTTGAAAAATAATGGAAAAAAGATACAATGAAACACATAGGACACAATTTTCTTGATATTTAAAATGTTACGAGAAGCCTGACTATCTGATTGAGCTTAACTAGCGAAAGAGAGAAAATAGAGAAATATTTAAAAATAAGAGATTGTATTTGTTGTTTTTTTCTATATGAGGGCGATTATCTCGAATGTTAAGGTCTTTTATTTAATTTTTTTCACACTATTGAAAGTTAAAATGTTGATAAATAAAAATATGAATTGCTGGGTTAATCTAGTCTTTTCTTTCCAGCAAAACCGTTACTTTTCAGCTGGATAATGGCAGCGAGAGGTAAGTATACCGCCAAGAGGGTAGGGTTCCAGTAATCCGCCAATGGTCAATTTCGCGTTGCGGTTGGTACGTGGTACCATAGTTTGTGTTTGCGTTTTTATTATAGTTTTTTTTTCGGTTTTGCATTCGAGTAGTGTATTTCGGGCAACGCGTTATATTAAGGAGTGTTTCAGCGGTTGTTTTTGTCCTTCTTCTCTGGAATGAAGTACGTAATTTAGAGTAGAGTCAATGTAAGTTGTTCCACGCATCAGCGATCAAGCACTTGAGCCGGTGGCTGAGTTTGTGTATTTCAGACTTAGTCTGCTTGCATATGGCCCACGACAGAAGCTTCTCTCCGAAATAGCTAGTTAGCCAGCCGCCACCTCGTGGTAGACTGAGAGTGTCCGGACTTGTCGACCTGATGGGTACAGTCCATTGTCACGTTCCAAGACTTCACGTCAAGAACCGATTAGAGGTCACTTTAGATTTCCTTCAGAAAAAGTTTTAAATCATTACACCTTCCTCGCGGTTGGATACCTGTGATGTGAGAAATCTGAAAAAAATAATGGAGGTAGGTGTTTATGAGCACAACAATAACAAATACCTCAGAAGTCAAAATTCGTTATAGTATGATCTTCGAATTTCACATTTTCCCCAATAAAATCGTATACATACCCTTAAACTCAACTAAATTCAATATTTAAGGAGTCTTATAAAAGGTCCTAGTACTCAGTAAGTTTAATCAAAATCGAATGAAATTCGCAAAGTTTTTCCAATTACAAACAAAAACACATGATTTTGGTACTTTATATGTTTTGCATCATTTCAGACACTGCATTTTTGAAACGAGCAAATCAAAAGTGAAAACAGTAGAACAGATTTAACGAAGTGAGCATTAGCAAATATCCGGTTTTGAAGGAGGCTATTTACTTGTATGAAGCTCCCTCATCTGTTTCCTTAACTACAAGATTAGATAAAGTTAGTAAAGATAGAAAAATTCAAAGAAATTTTTGCTCAACAGATCTTTCAACTAATTGTGACTGTTATTCAAACTTAATCTGGAGATGCAAGAAGCAAGTTTAAACACCGTAGAGGTATATTTGAGCAATTCTAGTAGACATAAAAATTTTCGAGGGGCCTCCAAGTGAGTAAAGCTAACTAAATAAGTTAAATTCTTTTTATTTATAAAACTTTTTGTATTTCATCTCCAAGCCAAGAAATTTTAATAAAAATTATAATGTCAGAAAGTAATTTTCTTTTATGACTTTTAGTTGAAGATCATTAATTCAGAGATCTGCTTCCGGAAGGTTTTTTTTAGAATCAATAGAAAATTTCTCAAGAAGGCACGAAACTGATTGACAACTTAAAGTATTCATAAGGAGTAATATGAACAGCACCAAGGGGCGTTCTGTTTTCATAAATTCTTCAAAATAATAGAAAGGAGGTAGTTAGTTACATTTTTTTTGTGCTATTCGGGTACCGTCTGCTTAAGCATATCTTAGAGTCATGAACTATTTTGATTATTGTGAATCTCCTTCCAAGATAAGCCACGTAAAGCCTATTGCTTTTGAGTTATCAGAGAGACCCATGAGTGGCGCTCCATGCCCGTCTCTAGTGAAAGAAAATAGGACCTTAAGGAACCTTTGCCGGAACTATTCTTTGGGTTAAGGGTGGCAATAGCAGAAAAAAGGCCTGTCACCTTACGTGTGGCACAGGAGTCATACAGATAAAGTGTAGGTTACCAATCATCGTAATCATGACAGTCACTCGTATCAAAATGCCCTCAGCTACCTGCAAAAAATTAAGTGAACTTTTAGAGCATATTTGGTGTATGGTGTGGCTTGCTTAGCTGATAATCTGGTCTAAAGACTGATATTGAATATAAGCAATCCTGGCAAAACGTGAAGATGACTTTAATTATGTTTGGAAAATCTACAAGCACAGAGAAAGAATAAGTGATTCTTCCCCCGAAAGCTTTGGTAAGGCTAAAATTAAATTAAATTATTTATTGTGCACTTTTCTCAGGTTTTAACGATAATGACTTCAGCAGTTTTTTTTATTGCTCGCAGGCAAACACAGACTTGTAGACAAACAAGATGTTAAGCTAGTGTTTATTAGTAAGTTTCAAAAAATTTTAAAAACTTATTCTAGGTTTATTTGCGAAATTTAAATACCTTATCTTAAAGGTACAAAAACCACTTCCACTGAAACAATTACAAAAAATAGTACGTAATACAATTAATGATTTTCCAAAGTACTTTTTCTCTGATACCTTTTAGCTCACAACATTGTATCAGCTAACATATGTGGGTATAATACACTACAATAGAGCATCGGCACTGTATATAACTTTATTTAACTAATAAAAAAAGGTTACAAAACTAAATACGACTTCAAGATTGCTGACGCCATTTATATGCATAATTGTGGAGTACGTTCGATACGTCCGCACTCGACCAGATCTGGATGAAGTGTGACTTGAAGCGATCCTCTGACGGCAATTCTGCAAAACCGCTGCTATGGTAATGATATCGTCGTGGAAACAGATATCACAAATAAACTCACGATACGATATGGTGGCACGTAATCACGTTTGTCGATGCGGCGGCACGCGGTTAGAGTAATGGCGGGTTGCGGTGGCGGCTGTTGATCGTATGCGGGTTGGGGCGGCGATGGGTGGTTTCATCGTAAATGTCGTGCGTGGTCGGGCATGCGACGTAGTGCATGGTTGGGCATGTGACGTTGTGCGAGGTTGGGCATGCAACCCATGAGTGTAGCGCGAGGTCGGGCATGCAAATGCAACAATTCTGTCGGGCACGTGATGCGACATTATCGGTTACTCAATATTTAAGGGCGATGTGAGTTGCCCTGTTTGCATAGTGAGACTGGCAAGTACGGCTCGATAGTGCTGTCGTGTTTGCTGCAAATCAATGAATATTCATTGAGCTCGGGGCGTCGAAGCTTGAAACGAGGGATAGCTAATAGGTGCGATAGCTGTTCATCTTTCTCTTGCTCAACGTCTTGCTCAGTGCTAGTGATGCTGAGATTGCAGGTGGCAGAAATGGAGATAGTTTCCACGTGCGAGAGTGCGTTGGCTACAGCGTTTTCTTCACCAGGTGTTTATTTCGAATCGCCGAATCTACCGAGGCGATGCTTTTTCTGATCGTCTCTTGAGTGCATAATGGAGTGGCCGATTATCTTTATAGGTGGTGAACTGTCTGCCTTCTGAAATGCGCTAAAATGCCTGATTTCAGCGAATATGGCTACAAGCTCACTAATTCTCCACATCTGAGAGCTTTCTTGAGAACATTTTTGGCCAAGCCTTCGTAGAGGCATATTTTGGAGGGCCAAGCTGTGAATCCCCTGCCAAAAGTCAAAAGTTCGTCGCCACAATAGAGTGGAGCTAAGAAATTTCACAGCACTGGATCAAAGATTCGACCACATCCGTTTGGACCTGATCAGAGTGCCACTTGCTGAAAATTTTGAACACTGTCTGAATATTATAGACCACTACACCCGTTGGCTGCTGGCAATACTGGTACGTGACATCATCGCCCGTGCTCTCATTGACAATTAGGTATCCTGCTTTGGAACGCCGCTCGAAATTGCGATCTATGAGGACACGCGATTCGAGGCTGAGCTTCACCACGTACTATCTCGCCGCCTAGGAGCTCATCAAATTCATATGAACTCTTACCACCCCAAATCGAACTGCATGGTAGAGCGTATGCACTGCACGCTCAAGGCTTCTCTCAGATGTACATTGTTTGCAGCCTTCGACAGCGTTCCAGAAATCTTCTGGCCGAAAGTACTTCCGACCGTACTCCCTGGTTTGCGAACGACTTTCAAGGAGGACCTTCAGGCCTCACCAGCAGAACTAGTCTTTGGGACATCACTTCGCCTCCCAGGTGAATTCCTTGATCCTCGTCTTGTTTCCATTTGTACTCCGGTAGATTTCGTTATTCAACGCCATTCATCCGATCCAAGCTTTCAGATATGTCAACCATCGCCCTTTCGTTTTCAGACACTTAGCCACTTGCGAATTCGTTTTCCGCCAAAAAGACTCAATCAAAAAGCAACTGGAGCAACCGTACTCCGGCCCTCATCGAGTAACAAAACGTATCGACGAGCGCACTTTCATCGTAGACGTCAATGGCATGGTAAAAACACTATCAACTGATCAGCTGAAGCTCGCTTACATCGCTGCAGCAGATTTAAGGCATCCAGTAATCACAGATTCCCAAACCTCCATTCGAGTCGATTCACCAGTTTCCATACTAGAGCCTGAGATTTTATAGCCTACGCTACAGCTTAGCAGCTCGCCGCCTCATTTGCCAACATACGTGGCTCCTTCGTTACCTGCTCAGCTTTCATCACCGACAAATATACCAAAGGCCAAAAAACGCGTTACATTTTCATTCCCTTTGCACCCCACGAAGCTCATTGGGGAGGGAGTAGCTGGAGCGCCTCCAATTCCTCGGTCTCGGCGAAAACATAGAATTATACCAAGGGAGATTTTCGCGTGCCTTGCTTGAGATGCAAACACATGCACATGCAGAGTATATATACGTCGTTTCAGGTATCATTGACGCGTTTTTCTTTTGATCGTCTTTCGTTCCTTGGTGATGCTTGGATTCTTTGCAGCGACCATCGAGTGAAAAAAGAGTTGCGATACATGCGTCGCAGCATGTAGTAATTTATCCTAGCCTAACTTGTATCTTGTGAAATGTAAATTGTAGTTTCTGTTTGCAAATAAATTTATTAATGCTAATGAAATGCCATTTCAATTCCCTAAACATATTTGGTTAGATTTTGCCTTTTTGGGAACCATAGTTTCCTCAATAATAATAATTCATTGCATAACAGTCGAAATTCGAACCTTGGCGTTGAGACTTATTACTGGAGTTTTTCATTCCATGAATGTAATAGAATTCAAGGTGATATGGTCTACATCACTAGAAAAAAAGTCAAAGTAGTTGCCATCATCGAGGTTTGAACTTAGGAACTGCTGCGCAAGTGGAGTGTGCCCTAATCCACTGTTCCTCATGAACTTCACCATAGTTTCATTATAAATTAATTATTTCTATCTTTTCATAGTAGGATTAAAAATGTTTTTCCATCATAATTTTCTTCACAATTTTCCAAAGAAAATTTGAGCCGATCTCTCGTTGGTTGAAGTCGTGAGGCCTTAAAGCACATCAACAAACTATGCCTCTTAAAGCCTACACGTTTGAATAGTCGCAGTCTACTCTGAGGTGGCTGCTTGTCGGCCAGCTAGTTCAGAGAGGAATTTCGGTCTTGGGTCTTGACGCAAGTAGACCACACTTGAATTTAACATATTAGCCACTGATTCAAATTACCCCTTTAAAATTCGTTCAAAATTCTTCGAGGAAAAATTCCGTCACTACTTTACCAAAGCCATTACGAGGCTTCTAACAACTCAATAAAAGCAAAAAATTGATCTACATACAGTTGTAGCGCCAGACATAAGCTACTCTAATTCTAACCAAAACATGCTACGCTAAATAAAATTCCAAAAATACAAATATCAGAGACGATGCCAAAAACAATAAAATTAAAGTAGACACCGAAATTGCTTACTCAATCTTATTTATTAAGTACGAAGCGTCCCTATCAAACAATTACAATTAACGCACTATCTCCCGCATCTTGTTCCTCGCATCCCACGCTATAGTGTTGCCAAATGACAGCTCGGCTTCTCCTGTTTTGGATTCATCCTCAATTCCACCGAATCCATCTTCGTTGTCACTTGAGTCACTGGTTGAGGCGTTGCTGATGTCATCTTACTCCAGTGCTGATTCACACCAGGGTTTCATTTTCTCTGACGTAAACACTGAACTAAAATGTCATCGACTGTTGCTCTTTAATCCAACGAATGTGTCCAATGAATATCGGTCATTACCGAGATATTTTGAACAACAAATGGGCTTTTGTACTTCGGCTCTAATTCTCGTGAATGTCCCATTGCAAGTGGCTTGTGTTCCAATAGAACCAAGTGATCAACTACACAGACGGTAGGTGCAGCATGTTGTTGATCACATCGTCTTTTCCATTTTTCGCGTTCCCTTGAGATGTTAGCCATAGCAGTGTCTCTTCTTTCCCTCATATGTGTATCGATCGAATCTCCAACGTTTTGCTGTAGTGCAGATAACAGACACTTCAAGAGAATACCATTAAGCCGGAAATCGAACGCAATCTCGTTAGGCTACACTCAGTCGTATCATTTTTCTGGGTGTTAATAATCCACTGAAGTTCGCACATTTCTTCGTCGCAACGATTATTGTTTCCAATCCGAGTGCGCAAATAATTTAGTATGGATTGATGCGCTGGCTCCACTTGCCCGTTGGCTCGAGGGGTACCAACTGCATTTTCGATGTGTTGAATATTGTTTTCAGCACAATTCCGAGCAAATAACTTCGCTGTAAATGCAGAGCCCTGTCGGTAATGATGCTGGAGGGAAGTCCAAAATACGTCGTTATTTCGTTTAAATATCGTAATGCTGGAATGATTTTCATATTTTTAACGGTTTTTATGACGAAGTATTTGGCGAAAGCGTCGGAAATTACCAAAAGGTACGAATTACCAAAGCGACTTCACAGAAATGGTTCTAGATGATCCCAGTGAAGTTGTTTGAATGGAGTGGGCTCGATTTCGGCAAAATGTAGACTGCCTTCGGCCTTTCCACCATAGGCTTGATTGTAATGGCGTTCCAGGTACGCTGTGATGTAATCCTTCATACATTACCGCATACGTGGAAACCAGAAATTTTCTTTTATTCAGCTTATCGTTTTTTCCAATGCCAAATGTCCTACATCATCGTGGTATGAATGCACAACCTTCCAACATACCCGTTTTGAAACGACAAAACGTTGCTCTTTGTCGACAACACGATAGAGATGGTAATTCTAGATTCGATACTCTAACTTCAATTGTTTTACTTGCGCTGACGTGCTGTTTCCATTTAGGACAGCAATTATGTTTTTCAGGCTTTTGTTCTGAAGTTGTATCGTTAGAAGTCAGTCTTGTTGACCGATAAAGACAGTAAGTATGAAACCAGCTGTTTCCATATCCTTATCCGGCCCTACCGGAACTCGGCTGAGCACGTCGATGCAAGCAATCTGAGATCCGGAACGATGAACAATATTGAATTCGAATTCAAGAAGTCGCATCCACCCTCGGGAAATTCGGGTTTTCCTTTCGCGCCAATTTTTAAGTTTGGTTCAAAGTGTTTTCCCAGGTGGTAAATCTTGAAACGCTCCAGCCCATTGATAACTACAAGGACTTCCTGCTCGTAACTATGATACAGGTTCTCGGCTTTGGTACAATGTCGACTGCAGTACATAACGGGCTTCCAGCTTCCACCATTTTTGGATTGGAGTTAAACAGCAGCAACACCATGGCTGCTGGCTTCGGTGTGCTGTTGATGTTCTGCAGCTACGTTTTAAAGTGCAAGGACAGGATCTTTGCATAATATGTTTTTGAGCTTCGTAAAGGCTTCTTCATGTACCAGATTCCAAGAGAATGGAGTATCTTTCTTCAGTAGCTTCGTAAGTGGTAATGATCGCGTAGTTTTCCATAAACTTACGAAAGAATCTGGTCAACCCCAAAGATCGACGGGTTTCTGTGATATTCGATGGACACATGTACATTTTTATTGCTTCGGTCTTCTCGCAGCTAGTAACAATTCTGTTTTTGTTCACACGGTAACCCAAGAAATTTATCTTGCTTTGCAAAAATTTGCATTTGTCTATCCGTATCGTAAGTCTAACTTACTAAATTTTTTGAGTTTTTCAATGGCTTCGGGTATAGTTTTTGCGGGGATGATCACATCATTCAGATATGCAATAAACTTCAAAGAAGGCTCCATTTTTTGTGATTTCGTTGATGACTTTTTGAAATTCCCCTGGAAAGGCATACGGTTAAATTCCATCTTAGCGTTGCTAGTTACAAAGGCGGTAAATTGTGTTGACAACTCTGATGATACCAAGTATGGAGATCTGATGATACCTAGTATGGAGATCTAAACACAAAAAGTATTTATTTCCCGAAATAGACGCAAATATCTCATCGATTACCGGCATTGGAAAACGTTGTTACACTGTAATCTCGTTTGATCGGCGGTAGTCAATACAAAGTCGATGCGCGCCGTTTTTTTTTTCGACCAAAACTACTGGTGACGCGTATGGCGAATAAGGGGGGCAGATTATTTTACGTTCGAGCAGATCTTCAACGATACTATTAATGATTGATCTTTTCGCGAATGGAACACGGTAAGGTTTTAGGTCGACTAGTTTATCTGTTGTCAAATTTATCCGGAATCTCGTAAACGAACACTTTCCTAGCTCCGATAAGTCTTTCGCGAAACATTTTCTATTAGCGATTAACTCTGACTTTTAAGTATTTTTGTCCGTGTCCGATACAGAGTCACCAACTTCCACTATGTTTCCATACAGCAGTCTCCACATTCTATTATCAAACGTTTACCGTTTCCACACAGAATGTCACCACTCAAGGGTACATTCTCCCAAATAAGATCATTGTCCACGATCAACATGATTGTCTCAATCAATTCATTGTCGAGTGTCACTGTCACGCGCATCATTTTCGTACACATATATTTACTGCCCGCAAACCCCTTCAAATATGTTTTACATACCTGCAGCAAAACATCCGTAAGACTTTCCGCAAACACTTTCCAAACAAGCGTACGATTACTGCCGGTGTCGATGAAAGCTACAGTTTCTTTATTGTGTACTTTTATTGATATTAACCTGAATTAGTTTTCTTGCATCGTAATAAAATAGCTAGGCAGGAGGCTGGGAGTACAAAAAATAAAAACAACGAATCGCGGATGAATGAATGATCGAAATTTTATAACAGAATGCAATCTTGACTATTTCCAGTTTAAAACGAGACAGAAATGAAGGTACTATAGGGATACGAATTCTAAGTAGATAAGTTTCGTTTTTTGATTCATTTGCTTATGATACATTAAAATTTAAGCGTCAGAACAAAAACATCTTCATTTTGCATGCTTTCTTTGTAAAAAATAACAATCTTTTAACCTTGAATGCAAATCAATAACTAACCTCAATGCCTGGTGAAGAAATGTTGCACCCCGCCGGTAGTGTGGTACTGCCAGCAAAAGTTACCCCCGAAATGCCAATCGTTTCACTGCATTTAGCGCAAAAAAATGCTCAAATCCATTTGGAAAGTTGACGGGAATTCAATTCTTTGCGCTGGTAGTATGACATTGTAATTTGTCTTCTATTCTAATGAGAGGAATCAGCAAATGATTTAGTCTAGTATTTTAAATGAGGTACAAATTGTGCTCTTCGTGAAGCTCATCAATGGGCAGAGTCAATAGTGATATTGGACACAATGGTTGGAACAGGAATGTCTTGAAATGTTTCGAATGATCTTTGCGCACACCAAGAACAACAACCTCTACTTACAATTTGTTGTCGCAAACCTATGCAAAGATATGAATAATTGACGCGGTCCGTCCAGTGGAAGGATTTAAAACAAATTACTCAGCTAGTAAAGCTAGAAACAAAATATTTCTTCGCAGATCTAGGGCAAATAAACCAAAAATACGAAATTACACCGGGAAAATGAATTTCTTCGGCTTTAATATCTAGCGCTCACACTATTCTTATAAACTGTCATGATTGTCATGCCTGACATTTGTTCTGCATTCTCATGTATTTTCTTACATTCGTTTTATCCAATTCTTCTTCCGGGAGGCCTTGGCCTCCCGGGCTCATCCCGTCCAGTATTCTCGATCTATTGATCACATCCACCATTTGAAATTTTTAGTTGCGTTCTTCTTTTTGCATCTATAGAATCTTTTCCAATCTGCCTGATTTGAAATCTTTCATTTCAGCATACTTCAAGGTACCCTAACTTCCAATATGCACATAATGCAAATCTTAAGATTTCTGCTCTACAATGTGCCATTAAATTTGGTAGACACCCTATTCATCCATTCCTCTATCTGGCTTTCTATCTATCCATTTGTTACAACAAGTTTTTCAGGAACAATGAAAGTCAAAATCGCCAAACTTTGCGAAAAACTCGGAAACAAGAATGTTATACAAGGAGCATTCCAAAATGAGCTAAAATAGAAACCACAGGAGCTTTGCTCTGAAACGACGATAGGAACGACAGGAGCTTTGTTCTCACTACACTATTTTGCGCGATCCAAAAGCTTTTCGAAAGAGTGTTTCAGGTCATTGACCGGAATGTTCTTCAGGATGCCAGTACAAGCCTTTTGGATGCCCTCTACGGACGCAAAGCGTTTTCCTTTCATGGCCAAATACAATTTTCAGAATAGGTAGAAGTCACAAGGAGCCATATCAGGCGAATACGGTGAGTGATTAATGGTTAAAATGCTATTTTTAGTCAAAATAATGAGTCACAAGAGTGGATCAATGAGATGGTGCATTATCATGCAATAAGCGCCAGCCTCCTCCCTCGCGGTATTCAGGCCGAATTCGACAAATGCAATTCAATAAAAGCTTTAAACCGCCAAGATGGAAAATTGCATTGACGGTTTGGCCCGTTGGCACGAACTACTTGTGGACGATTCCCTTGGAATCGTAAAAATAAATGAGTATCGATTTGATTTTGACTTCTTCAAGTGCAATTTTTAGGGCTTTCCATTCGGCACTTTGACGCTGGTTTTCGGTTCATATCGAAATACCACGTCACTAGTTACGATGTTGTAAAGAAAGTTCTCGTCTTTTCTTGCCTCTTTAATGATGTGTTTTGAGTGTTGAATTCTGAGGAATTTTAGGTCATAACTTGTGCAGAACAAAATGTGCACATACCTTTCGTAAGCCCCAATGATCAATTAAAATGCAATAAATAGAAGTTTTGGAGATATCAACTTTGATGCTATGAATTTCAACGATGATTTTAGCTCATTTTTGATAAATTCACGCACAATTTCGATGGAGTCTTCGGTGATCACTGATTTTGGGTGACCCGTATGTTCATCGTCATTTATGTCTCCATCTCTGAAACGTGTAAACCACTCATGAACTCTGGCACGAGATCGACAATCATCGCCATAAGTTTTTTTCATCAGTTCAAATATTTCGGTAAACGTTTTACCGACTTTAAAACAAAATTTGATGTTAGCTCTTTGCTCGAAACTTATTTTTGTACCGATGACACAAACATCACTTTAGACGCAATAACTTTGCTTCCACAAAACCGAATGTCACCAAACTTTCACTCGAAGTCAGAAAGAAATGTAACTTTTCAAAGCAACAATCTCATTCAAGGATGTCGACACAAAAAAATGTTATAACAAAAGTCTCGCTTATTTTGGAAAGCACCTTGTAGTGATAACAATTTCAAAGGATTTTAAGTGAGTGTTGCTTATATAACGATGTAATTCCTTAAAAAACTTGTTGCAAATCTATAAAAAAAATTATGTATATTGATGTTTTTAAAATTTATTTCACTTAAAATACCTGGTCAACAGTTGATCGAAATGCTCTAAAGTCACATTGGTTATCTCCAACCATCCCGTCAGCATGAACTTTTAATCGATGTTCGATGGCTTAAGTGAACATTTTATAAAACGTGCATAATGAAGGTATTTCGTTATACTTTAAAAAATACTGCCTCTTGATTGCTGAATCCTTATCTAGTGCATCAGCAGCAAAAGAAAATATTCCACGCTTTAAAGCGCATTTAACTTTGATTTTCGCTTTCAGGTAGATACGACGTAAAAAAGATGATAACATTGACTCAGAAAGTCTCGAAGAAAAGAAAAAGCTCAAATCAGTCTCAAGGAGACGCGTTTACTTTTTGTGTAAAGCATAAAAGCTGAAAACAATTTTTTTTCTTTGACTTACAAGTGCATCTTTGTTCAAAGATCTAACATAACATCGCCGTGAATAAAATTCCATTGAAGGAATTTGAGCTATTTTCATCCAAAGCCTTTGAACATCAAATATCTTTGTTAATCAGGACATACAAAACCTTTCGATTCTGCTCATCACATTCCCACGATACCAAATGCGAAACACATGTCTACCTTTCGATTTGATGGCATTTAATTTATGTAGAGCGTATTGATGCATTTGTGATCCGCCAACCGTTCCAGCGATGTTTCCGTTCTATTGAACTTTTGCCAGCGCTTTTTGGTCAATGGATGTCCTCATTTTTTACGCTGCGAAACACGTCGTCTGTGTATGTATGTACAATCGCCTACAAACTCGAGTGTTTCATTATTTTCAAAGCGTTATTTCCAACACTTGAATTGCACCCCAGTGTCGTTTGCATTTGATTGATGAAATTTTTCCATGCATTCGAGCAAAATTGGAAACAGATCAAAAATTTCTGCCCGATAGACATCCGGACCTATTGAACTTATTCATAAAATTCGACGTTGAGTGGAAAGGACTCAAAAAATACACTCATACACGGGCATATACAATGCGGCCAGTGCTATTGAGAGCTCTTCAGAGTAGGGCCGTTGTGCAGGAATAGTTGTAGTGTGGGCGAGTGAAATCGGGGGGTTCTACCTAGTATTCGTTTTTCTAGGAAAAAAATATATAGACGCATTAGACAAAAATGTGTATGGTTTAGGCTTAGGGCAATAAATGGATGGGATGAAATATGATGGGAGCCTTGGAAACGGTAGAGGAGCCTTGAGTGGTCCATTTCAAATGTATAGAATTTGCATTTGTTAAAATCAAAGTGTCCTTGGTGTGTATGTTTTAGATTTGTTTCCGCGATATCCAACGAGTGTTCCAGATGTGTTTCGAGTGACACATACAAATGTTTCTATTCAGGACTATTGATTGGATCTAAATATACATTGCAGTTTGCCAAAATAAAATTTTTCACGATGCACTTCCTTAATTGAAAAATATTTTTTTCAAATGGCTTAACATTTTAGATTATAACAATTTGAGCTGGCAATTAGGTATCATTTCAAAAAAGGTATTATAACCAACTATGATATAAATCAGTTTGTTGTAATAATATGATAATTTTTTACCTAGATAGAACATCAATAGCTTCCTGCAAATAGCAACTCCAACTGTCATTCGTTCAAATACAATTACGCTTTATTTCATGAATGACTATACAACATATAAAATTATAAAGCAAGTTCAAAACATTCAAATAATCAAAACTTCATGGCCGATTAGCTTCTATAAATTTAAAAAAATCATAAATCATCAAATTACCTAAAGAACCGCTACTTTTCTTAAATCAGAATTATATACATTTTCAATTAATTAGAAAACATAGCATATAGTACAAAGCAGTGAACTTTTAGTTCACTTTAATTTTTTTTCGGTAGGGAGTGTGGGAATCCCATGCTCGCAAGAAGGCGATTGGACTACCCACTAAACACCTCCCCTGTCAACCTGAGAACATAGCCTGGAACCGTTTGACACACTCTTATTGTTACACCGTGAGGCGCCTTCAAGCTGGGGGATCCTTCTTCTAGCGGGAGGGGAGAAGGGAAGAGGAAGTGCTAGACAAGCAATTCCCCAGCCCTAAAATCCCCGGCTGCTGTGAGTCCCTCTTATCTCTTGAGACTACCCGAACATAATGTGCCACCTGGTTCCATTTATCAACCGATTCGAGCATCACCACGACTATATTATCCGAGGTGAGCTCTCCTGTCTCCCTGTAGAGGGCCCTTGGCAGCATGACCCATTTTATGCACACAACAAATGTGTGGCACGCATTGTCCTCCTCTCGTAGGCAACACCGACAATCGGGGGACTGTGGCTTACCAATCTTGTGTAGGTAAGACTGAAAACACTCATGCCCGCTCAAAAAGTGGGTCAAATAGTAATAAGTCTCACCATGCCTTCGATTTAGCCACGGTGTCACATCCACGATGAGGCGCACAGCCCACCTTCCCTTCGTGCAATACACCCACGACTGCTGCCAATCGTTGAGTGAACACTATTTTTCGCAGATAAATAGAGCGGCGCTCTCGAGCAAGAAGGCCAACAGGTATCACGTATGCAATGACTTTCACCGCCGAATCAGAGACTTTCGGGTACGAAGATGCAATCCTCAGCGCTCCTCTTCTCTGTGTCTGTGCCAGGCGTTTTCGGTAAACCTTCTTACTGAGAGCGTCGCCCCATACCTCTGCTCCGTACAATAGCACTGACCCTACAGCAATCATCAAGAGGCGTCTTATTGATGGGCTGCGTTTGCCATAAGTCGACTCAGAGCCGATACTCCTGAAGCAGCCTTCTCAGCCGTTGCCCTGATTTGCTCAGAAAAATTCATCTCCAAGTCGATCAGTAGCCCCAGGTACTTCACCGCTAGTTTCGATTCAACTTATATGTCCCCAATACTGATCATCTGTCCTCTAGGGATTCTCTTTTTTGTCAGTCATCCAGTCTCTCACTCAGCGCATTAGCATACCTAGCCTAAGTTGCGCTTGGTTAACGGTGCCTACAGCGACCAGAGCTGCAAAATCATCCGCATAGCCGATCAAGCGTGACTCATCTGGTATCTCCAGTCTCGATAGCCCGTCGTACGACACGTTCCACAGGTCTGGGCCAAGGATAGATCTAATATATTCTTATTTAATTCTAGTAAATTCTAATGCTAAACTTTGTCCTATCCTAACATAATCACATAACACTTACGTGCTAAAACTTACATATGTATAATTTTTTGGAGCAACTGTTAACAGAAACTGGAACTGAATCACATTAAATATAGCAATAACGAGCTGGAAATAAACAAAACAAGTTGGGTAAACATACCTACGCTCATGTCAGAAGGGTTTTGTATTCAATTTACAAAATGCAGTGACCAGATCGAATCAAATCAAGAAACATGTCAAAGACGAGTTCATTGGAGAAAATATGAAAAACGAAGATCATACTATTATAAACAAAGTTCAACAAATTTCGACTTCTGAGGTTTTTGGTATTTTTATACTCATAAATATCTCCCTTGATAATTATTTCAGATGTCCATCCGCGACGGAGGAAATACATTTTTCATGTATTTCCCCCCTGTGCCCCCACTGAAGCAAAAACTGACAGTTTAACAACTGTTTTGAAAAGCTCCCATGAAAACTTTCATTTCATACTCATATCGGCTACGTTTGATGATTTTTTTTTTTCAGGGCCACTCTCCTGTACTGTTATCATCGATTAATGGCCAATTTTTTCGAATCCTAGAATGATTACAAAGCCCTTTTGCTAGGGGCTCTCTCCTACCTCCTTGACTTGTTTCACTTATGAGCATTAATTATAGGTACTCATCTTGAGTCATTCATTAAATTGAATCAAGTGTTCAAAGCATGCACCTTAAACGTTGAAGTTGGAGAAAAATAACTCAAAATTATTCAATCTTCGCATTTAAAACAGCCACTATTTTGTTTTACGATTACTGATACCACTAGCTGAACCAATTCTCAAAGATATACATGACACCTATCATTCCTGAAATTTTCATGCAAATCCTAGCAAAACTGTAGTGTCTGAGTCGGTAAAAAGCGCATGTTGTTCCGTAGCCATATGTTCCCATAGTAATAAATGCAGCGCATATCGTTCCATAGTAATACAGGAAAATTCAAACCGCTATAACTTCGCTATATATAATTCAATCTTTATGAAACTTTCAGGGTAGATCAATCTTATAAATAATCATCTACGTACTGAATTTCATTGAATTTAAGGTTACGGTTAAGATTTTATTCAAGAAAACATAAAATCGATAAGTCATACTATTACTAACATAGTTGAGTGAATTGCGACTTCTCTCGTATTTGTTGTTGTTGTACTCACCAAGGCCTACATTCCTGATTTTTTTCAGATTTTTCGGATCACTGGTGTCCAATCGCGAGGGGGGGACACAAATTTTTCGTGTATTTCCCCTCCCTGTGCGCCACTCGAAGCAAATTTTGCCAAACTAGGACCTGTTTTGTTCTCATAAAGACCTTTCATTTGATACCCATATCGGCTACCTTCAATGAAATTTTTTTTTGGAGGGTCACTCTCCTATATGGGGGGACCCCCCTTAAATACCTTATAAAATTTTTTGCAGTTGAACTTTGAAGAGATCACCACTTTACACCTACATACACAATTTGATTTTTCTAGCTTAAGTAGTTTCCAAGAAAAACTGTTGTGACACACGGACGGACGGATGGACAGACGGCCAGACTGGTCGCGAAATTAGTAGGGTTTTGTAAAATTATTTTACAAAACCCTAAAAATAAATTAAAGACAAAAACCACGAATAATTTCAGCTATTGTCATTCAGCCACCAACACTTAGCTCGATTAATTAAAAAAAAAAATCTAGAAAATGAGTATCCCCATAGGAATTCTCACCGTCACGCCGTCAGAACTAAAAACATAGAGTCTCCTGCCCAAATATAAAAATGCTTTTGAAGAAATGAGGCCAGTGGAGAGATAAATCTCAAACTACCGATCTGTAGGGTGAGACGGCTGCAAAATTCAAGGTTTTCCCTCATATTTACTAGCTTTGCGATAAAATTTTGAAGCAGTTTCAACATCTGGAGGTCAAATTCTATTACTTTAGCGGTTTGTCAGCTTCCTTGATTCGATATCTAGTGTTTCCAAATCATCTCTTGCTTTCTGCACCACGTAGTATACGAGTATGTCAGAAGAAACTTTCCTTAGAAAACAGTTACTTCTTCCATGATACTTGAACCCTGATTATAACAGATCTAACATCCATATGTTATGACTAGTCCAACCAGGTTCTTGTAGCACTTAATTTTGACCTTTTGATCAATGTATCTGGAATGGAAGAGTCGTCAAGAGTGATGAACCCTTTAGGCGCTGTACTGAGCATAGTTTTAACATGTTCAGTACAGCACAGATACTAATCAAGATACTGAGACATCGAACACCAGATTTATGTGGGCCCATTCTGAACAACACACACCAGCCATAATGTGAGGAACCTTCCAATTACGTTTCAGGTTTTATTTGGCCAACGACAGCGTTGTCCGAAACAACGTAAATTTCTCGAGAGAAATTTGCCTCTTACAATGAGTATTTTATATATATATATATATATATATATATATATATATATATATATATATATATATATATATATATATATATATATATATATATATATATATATATATATATATATATATATATACATTTTATATATATATATATATATATATATATATATATATATATATATATATATATATATATATATATATATACATTTGTACATACATTTGTACAAAAGAAAAATTTGAGCAGGCAGGAGAGAGGTCCTAGGCTTCAAAACAAATTTTTTGTGGCATAAGGCGATGACTTGAATTATTCATCCAATACTTGTGTAACCATGTAGAAGAGCGTAAGGGACGCGGTAACAAAAGCAACCGAAGGCGTTTGGGGCATCGACTGAAGAAAGGTAGGAACAACTAGTATGACGAAGTTCGCAAGGAAATAGTTGAATAGGCAGGAGAGTGCTCCGACCTAAAGGGCTTTGCAACATGAATAGATGACAAGAATTCTTCATCATATGCTTGCATAAGAAATTTTAGTGAAAAGTGTGTATATAAAATGTCCGTACATGACTCCAACAATGGTCTACTGCCCGACGAAAGAGGATGGTGAGATCCAATGACATTAGCCTTGTCTGAGAATGCGTGAATGCGCTGTCAGGCTAGCATTGCGGTGTCGTAGGGCGGGTTATTTTCCCCAGCACAAGGACCCACTACAAAAACTTCTCACCCATGAATTTCAAAAGAGGCAAATAAGTAGCGATCGGAGTCGAGAGGGAGGCAACCTATTAAGGGTCAGTAAATTGCTGACTCGGAGGAAACCCGAGCCTGAAGTAAACAGATGGACTTAAAAGGGCTTCATCGTTACCGACGATACTTATGGCCCACAAATGAGAGTGGGGTATCTAGGTGGAAACGGTGCCCCCTCGCACCCTCCCAACCAGATCAAGATCTGATATAGACGTTGCCATACATTTCTCATTTAAGAAAAAAACTCAAACAAACATACTTTTTATGAATTGTTCCCTTAAATGGATACATAAAAGTGTGATAGAATCACATAACACTATACCATAAAAAGGCACGCGAGCGGAAGGCCACTCTACCTTGCAAGAGCCCCTGTAATGCACAAAATGGCCTAATGGCTAGCTCATTATAGTGGAGAGACCGGCCAACGTTGCGGGTCCCATACCCGGTCAGGTTCGAAATCCGAATGGAAAGACCGAATTTTCAATTTTTAGTTGTAAAATATATTTTTAATTTCATGTTTTAAATTTACTTCTCATTTGAGTGGTACTAAACACCTATTTATACAACAACAAATAAAAAGTGATCCCAAATATTTTCCAATTGGAAGCCAGATTGACATGTAAAAACCTTACGAAATTCGATTGAAGAACAGTCGATTATTTTTCACCTAAACTTTAGAGATATCTACGTTAAGCATGGCTTTATCAAAAGTGGGAAAAGTTTAATTCAATATTTCTGTAGAATTTAATTATGGTATGATTTTGTGCATAAAACACCCAATATTATTGTATTTTTTTTAAATTGGTAGATTTTAAAACGCGCACGTAGTAATGAAATTCATACAAATTTAAACGTTTTTCTTTTAAACTTCCTTTTCTGCTTCGATTTACGATTAATTTCTGATTGAGCAGCCAAAAGGCTACAAAATGCGCAAACACAGCGAAAGGATATTAACTTGTTGTCTACGAAGGCACTGAATGTTGGAAATTCTACAGCAAGACACCGAGCTTATGCGTCGCTTGCAGTTCAAAATTTTAATTTTGGTGAAAATTCAGAAGAAATTTTTCATGGCACTTTTTTTTATTGAATTCGTGAAAAATTCAGCACGAAACACATTAAACCTTTCCGGCGCGTATGGATTAGTACAAATAAGGCGCGATTCAAAATGTTAATGTTTGGGTTTCTTCGCTAGAACATTTTCCCGCTCTCTTGCAGCACAGCCCAGACAGTTTACTTCTCCAAAAAAATGGTTCTTTCTTTATATTTTTCCTCTTTATGAAATTGAAAGTATTAAGCTGCTAAAGGTGCTATGGTGTATATTATATTAATATATATTCTTAGAATTTTGACTCATTTGCACCAATCAATGCTAAAGAATCTAAAGATAATTTCTTGCTTGTATTACTTTTCAAATATTATCGTTTCCGTACAAAGTTCATAGTAAAATGCGGAAAAACTTGATTAAATTGCTTTAACATATATTTTCAATATTGATCGGGGCGTTATGGTTTGCTACGCAACTTTTGGTGGTTTGCAGACTTGAAAAATCCCATGCTATTACTAGTGTTGTGAAATGGCACAATGCTGACTGCGACAACTTTTCACCGTTTCAGCGAGCAAAAGTCATCGATCCACTGCATTTATTCGCGCCACAATCGTGTCGGATATTCTGTTGCGAGAAATCGTGCCAAATTGAAATTAAGTAATTTCTGCAAATTGCACTTGTCACGAATTTGATTGCATTGATTACTTGTAGTTTATAATGACTCTAACACCACTCTTTCCTTGATTTGTTCAGCATTTTAATTTATTTTAACGGCTCCCAGCCCTTCCGATTGCTGCTGCTCCTGCTGGCGCTCGTGACGTGACGATCAAGAACAGACTCTCCCTGTTAGCAGTTGTCACCTTGCGGGACCTCTTGCAAAGGCACTTGCTCAGCCTTTCAACTACTCTCAATTGCATTGCGGCAATGCAGTTCGTGATTAAGCTCCGTTGTAAAGGGATTGCCAAGTCCGCATTTCAATTGCAGATTTTAATTTTTAAACTAATAGAAGTTAATAGTGAAACAATTTTTAAATAATAATATAAAGAGGAATATCATAAAGAATATAATTATGAAGAAACATTTAAATTTAGTATAGAGAAATAAGATAATATAAAATTTATATTTATAATATAAAAAAATTTAATAACTTATAAACTATAAATTAGAACGAAAATTTTTCAAATCAGCAATCAAAATTCGGATCATATAATGCTGGTTCTCGAGTAGTTCGCTTAAGTGACCGCTCGATTACTACAAAATCGTTCAAATTTATCCAAAAAATACAGAGTTCTTTCATAAGCTCATAACAGCCACCATTTTCCCTTTCGTTTCCAGCTGGAATAATTTTTCTGATTGTTCGGTATATTCAATATGTTCAAATTAAACACTATCCCTAAAATTTTCATGATAACCCGTAGAAAATAACAGTGCTTAGGTCGATTTGATATATGTGTCTACCATTGAGACTTGTTATTGTGATTCCATGTAATTGATATGGTTATAACTCACTTGATTATGATCTGATTTCCATAAAATTTCGCTCGCTAAAGGACCTTATGTCAATTTACAAAATTGCTTCCCTTGTACTCATGCGGACCTATCTTTGTGATTTTTTTCAGATTTTTTGGCTTAAAAGTGTCCAACCGTGAAATAGGGGATACAATTTTTTCTTAAATGTTGTCTCCTGCTGGATCCCGAAGTTTCAGCTTTGTAGCTGCTATAGTTTTTGACGAAACTTACTATGACCCACGGGCAGATGGGTAGAGGGACAGTCAAATAGATCGATAGATGGACAGATGGAACAGATGAGCAGATAGATAGATGGACAGGACACAAAACTGGTTAGTCATTGTAAAATTTGCTATACAAAGCCCTAAGAAAGAACCCAGGCGAACAAAGAAAACATCCAGCGACCAACTCGGAGTAAAGAAGAACAATAAAACATCCTCTGACGACATGCTAAACAAGTTGAAGTAGCAGAGAAGCCCCTTTGCCAGAAGGATATTGTCATGTATATATTTATATATATATATATATATATATATATATATATATATATATATATATATATATATATATATATGTAAACATATATATTGTAAATCAAACAACGTCGTCTGAATATCGAAACTCGACTATGCTATATGCATTGAGCTCAGGAAACTAATATATGGTTATTATGTATGTTAATTAACCACTATTTTATTTTCAGTGTGTTGACCTCAATATTTGAGTAGTCATGATAACATATCAATGCAACGTAAATTATTTAAAGCTTTCAACAAAATCCTTACACATCTGTAGGGTTTCGGTCATTTGCAAACGTGTATTTACACAATACCACATTTAATTCTTGTTGAAATTCATAAATATTTATTGGTCTATAACTTGGCTATTTACAAATCAATTTTTATGAGACTCTCAGAAAATACACATTCAATAATGGGAACGTTTCAAATTTATAGATGAAAACGTAAAATTTGTAAAAGGTCCTAAGTTTGGTGGGATTTATATTTTTAAAGTATTTTCTGCGCACTCACAGATGTCCAATCATGAGGGCAGGGACACAAATTTTTGTATATTTACCCATATCCTGCTCCACTTCATGCAAATCCTTCTAGTTTAAGATCTGTTTTGAAAAGTTCTCATCAAGATTTTTGATTTGACAACCACGCTTGGTAAAAAAAACATTTTTTAAACGGTCACCCTTTATGTGGAGAGACTCAGCTTAAACACCTTTAAATATTTTTTTGGCACTGCAACGTTTGAGAGGGTAACACTTTTGACTTATGTTGAAAATTTCATCACTTTAGCTTATGTAGCTTGTGCAAAAACTTGATGTGACGCATGGATGGACAGATGGATGGATGGATGAATAGACAGACCTATCAAAATTTAAGTAGGGTATTGTAAAATTATTTTGCGATATCCTAAGAATGTACCGAAAAACAAAATGACTGAACATCAATACCAATATACAACAGATAAACGAAAACATGACTCTACATGAGGTCAGATCAGTGTATGCCTCTCTTTAAAAACCCAGAAATGGCTTAAATCCACAATCAAGTCTGCAAATGTGCGCAAGGAGCAATCATTTGTAGCCTAGTTGGAATTAAAAAATAGTCAGCTTTGCGTGACCTAAGAAAAAATAAGGCTCCAGGAATAGATCTGCATAATACCAGCAGAACTGCTCCATAGGGAGGTTCCCATCTAAGTAACCTTCTCCATTGACTAATATGAGGAGTGGTTACCAGAGCACGAGCAAACAATTATAAGTCATATACATAAAAAGCTAAGATGTGAGAATATGAAGGTATCAAACTAACTTTAAAGGTTCTGCAGCCGACCTGATTAATAAGGCTGGTAACGGAGTGTACTGGTACTGTGATTTTTGTAGGAGATATTTTTTGTCAGCATATGTTTTTAGTCTGCAATTAACTTAAATAACAATCAAATCTCTAGCGGAAGAGCTTAAACAACTTCAAACTAACTGCTCAAGTGCATGTCTGGAATTTGAGACCCTGTTGAGATTTAAAGAGAACGCGTCACCCAAAACTCTGGCTTCAGTGAATATCACTGATGTAAGTAACCATATGCAATTACTTACGTCAACAGCATAGCAAAAATGTATTAGCGGTTCAAATACGCCTGTACAAAGACCTTACATTCAAACTCGAAATAAATCGCTTGCAAAGTTATCGGCTCTTAAAAACCCGAATCATACCGCTGGTTCTAGGACTACTACGTCGCGTTCAAGTTCTTCCGTGACTTCAGCAGTAACTCAGCACATCACTGGTAATGAATTACCTGTGACACATAACAGCTTTCCGTGACCCTCATTGATCAACCGAGGGCGGTCCCAAAAACTAAATATAATCCTTCGCCTAGTTCTTCTGTTGACACATCGACTGTGGCTACAATGATTTCGGATGACAAAGTCCCACATCTTGACATCATATGCCCTCCAAAGGAGCTCTTTATTTCACACATAAGCTACCATACAACGGCGGACTACATAAAAAATTCTGTTTGCCAAAAATTTGGTCCAGCTGTTAAAGTTATTTGTCACATATTGACAAAAGAAAATCTGGAGGACAGAGTAGTAGTTGCTTTCAAGCTTACAATGCCCTAAAATTGTGATACTATTTTTAATCCTGAAGCATGGCCGCCTGGATTACTTACTACACCATTCAGCTCAAGAAGAACGAAACCCGTTTGTGCACCGAGAAGATCGTAACTTACGAACTTTCAAGACTGTAACTTAACTTCTAATGTTTCAGTATATTATCAAAATATGAAGGGGTTAAGGGCCAAGCTTGATAAGCTCTTTTTGTCGTTGCAGCTCAATGAAGATGCATTTATATGTCTTACAGAAGCCTGGTTTAATAGTAACATCTTAAACTCAGAAATATCCCTTGATATTGATATGACCGGGATTTGGCCTCTGCAAATAAAGAAGATGGAGGTGGGGTCCTTGTAACTGCTAGTTATACAATACGTAGCTCTCCTTGTGTTGATTTTTGCTTTTACCATGTTGTATATTGTGCAATTATCCAGATTTTCCTAGCATATCTAGTAGCTCCTCTTTGTATGTGTACGAGACATTCTTTGACGAGCTTTCCTCTTCTAACATGATCCGCGATTTCAATTCTAGTATGCGGTGATTTTTATTTGGGAACAGTGCAACAAACGAAGAACCTTCCCTTCTCTTTTTCATCAACCGATACATCTTCTTCATCTCTTATATCATTTCTATTACTCTGTTCACTTAAGTAATTTTATAATAAATATCTCTAATTTCAATGGTTGGGTACTTGACCTTGTTCCTTTTACGTTTTTCCACTTTCCTCAAAGCAAACTAAGAAGCTTTGGCCTCCGAACTGAGCTTGGTTAACTGTCTGGAGTTTTTGATAACTTGGAGTGTGAGGAAGTTCTGAGTAAGTTTTATAATTTTATTTATGAGTTGATCAAACATTTCACACCTTTACAAGCTCTTCGAAAGTAAACCCGAAACCATTGCTTATTAAGCAAATACTTTGTCTCTTCGATGCTAAAAGTAAGGCACATCGGCGTTTCAAGAAAGATGAAAGAACTAAAGACTGTAATGAAAAACTACTTCAGTAGCTTGCAAAGTTCACTTATGGCCAATAATGTGAAGCGCTTCTGGTCATACATTAGATCCTTCAAATGCCCCTCTTCTGTCCCTCCTTCTGTCCACTGGAATAATATTGTTAGCTCTTCTCCGCAGGATATTTCAACTTGTTCTCTCAGTTCTTCTTGTCAACTTTTATTCCTTCTTCTCATGTCTGCTAACCAGTTAATATACCCGTGCTTCACTCCATTGACATTTCTTCACTTTTCACTGACTATATTGAAGTTGAATCCCTCATTATTTCACTTAATCTTAATATTTCACTTGGTTCTGATAGTATACCGAATATTATTGTCAAGTCATTAGCGTCTTCACTTTGTATCCCTCTGGCTTTTCTCTCTAACCTCAGTCCAAGGACTAGTACTTTCTTTGTTTGTTGGAAAAGAGCAAACGTTGTTTCTTAATTTCCTGTTTTCCAAAATTACTCGAGCATCTGGTACATAACCGGCTTTCAGTTTTGTTGACTTCTTTCTTGTCGAAGGCACAACATGGATTTCTCAAAGATAGCTCTATGACCTCAAATTTAATTGAATTCAACGATTACATTGCGAAGGCCCGAGACAATCGATTACAGGTGGGTGTCATCTTCATTAACTTTTCAAAGGCATTCGAAACTGTCAACTACCAACTACTCAATTACAAACTGAAAGCATTTGAGGTTGCTGGCCCTCTTTCATCATGGATGGACTCCTATCTGTCTTCTTTTGTGTTGGTTACTGTAGAACTACCTTTATTCCATTTTATCCGTCCTCTCGTGTTCTTCAATGTTCCAATTTAGGTCCCCTCCTATTCGTATTATTTACAAATAATCTTCCTACGGTTATCGCCTCCAATTGTCTACTGTATGCCAATGATTTCAAAGTATTTTGAGCTATCAGATCTGTAGAAGATTGTCAATATATTCAGATGGACCTGATTGCACTAAGTAAATGGTGCTCACCTAACTAATGTTGCCAAATGTTATAAAATGACTTTTAATTTAAATCAAACTCCGCTGAATTTCACCTATATGTTAAATTAAGTCCCACTCGCTGCTGTGAGCTCTACTAAAGGTCTTGGTGTTATTTTTAATCTTAAGCTCAATTTTGATGCACACATTCGAATGTATTAGGCCTCAAAAATATTGGGTCTCATTTTCAGGCATGCTTATAAATTTACCAATATATCTACCTCCATCCGCTTGTTTATCTATCTTGTCCATCCTATCCTTGAATATTGCTCTGTAGTTTGGTTTCCCTGACACTCCTACCTCTTTAACTCGTTAGAGAATATCCAGAGAAAATTTACTCGTGTCTTGTTTTACAAATTCAAAATTTCATATCAACCCTATGAATATCGTTTATACTTCTTAGGTCTGCCTTCTCTTTTACCCTGTTGCATCTATTTAGATCAATGTTTTCTATGTCAACTCTGGCACAATCAAATTTCATCAACATTGTTTGCAGACTTGCGTTTTCGCCAACCATCGCGTCCTTTTGGGGCAATCAATTTTGTCGTGCTACTGTATGCCCATACAAATTCATACTTCCATTCTCCCATTATAAGAATGGTAAGAAAGCATGATAAGCTCGAGCTTAGTCCTTTTTCCGAATCATACCTTGCCTTTTAATTGAGATTAAGAAGCGATCCTTACAACTCAATTGGATTAAATATTTTCAATTTAGTACTTACTATTTTTAATATCATTGAATTTTTTTTATATTGTATATTCACTTTTCCACTTAATTCTAATTTGCATTAATTTTCTTTTCTGTTTGTTTTGTTTCATTCTGTAATTGGATTTTGTTTAATCTGTTAAATAGAATTCAAGTAAATAAATAAATAAATTAGTGTTTACGTCTTATAAAGTGCACTCTAAAATCATAAAAAGAAAATTAAAGCCGTACTGTGAAGGTATTATAGGAGAGTATCAGGGAGGCTTTCAAAATGGACGGTCTACAGTCGATAAATTATTCTCAGTTAAGCATGTGCTGGCAAGATAATATCGATATGCACCAACTCTTCGAAGACTTCATGTGAGCATATGACAGTGTCGACAGAAATGCGCTGTTCATTGACTTTGGCGTCCCAACAAACCTGGCCCACATGATCAAACTCACGATACTAAACACAGAGTCCCGAGTCAAGGTAAACGGGGAACTAATGAATAGCTTCAACATAGAATCAGGCTTAAAGAAGATTAGTAAACAGAAAATTGCTCCTACCAGAAGGTCTTTATAAGCATCCTAGGTTTCGAAACAAGTTTTCTACTAGCGTGAATGACTTGAATGCATCCAATACTAGTATAAGAAATCGTTCAAATTTATGGAAAAGACGCCGATTTTCTTTTGTAACCAGATTACATACGCCATTTTGTTCCAGCTTAAATAATTTTTCTGAATGCTTGGCTAATTGAAGATGTTCAAATTAAATACTTTTCCTTAAGTTTACATCAAAATTGGAAGAAAATAAAGGTACCAAGGTCAATTTAAGATATGTATCAACCATCAATATATGCTATTGTTGTTGTAATTCCATACATTTGCAATGGCTATGACTCACTTGATGATGATTGAATTTCTATAAAATTCTTTGAGTAGAGAGATCTTATATTAGTCTATATAATTGCTAAATTTCAAGAAATTTAAAGGCATTGTTTTGATTTTATAGACAAACCGTAAAATCTATAAATCATGCTATTATAGCTGAGTGAATTTCGATTTTTGGGGCTCAAAAATGTCCAATCACCAAAGGGGGACACAAAATTTAGGTATACTTTGCCTTCCCCTGGTGCACAAAATGACTTTTTCAATTCAGATTCTAGAATTTCTAATCAAGACCTTTCATTGGACACCCCACTTGATTACCTTTGATTTAAAAACATTTTTAAGGGCTACTTCATTACATGGAGGGTTCCCGTTAAAAATTTTGATATTTTTGGTAAGAACTTAAACTTTTGACTTACCACTTTTGAAACTTTGTGAAAAAGTTTGAACTTTCTCGTTTCTATAGTTTTCGAAAAACTTGCTGTGATGCATGGACAGACCGACATGCACTTTTTCATGAGGTGCTTCAGCAGCGCAAATTTGCTATTTCATTGACATTAAAGTTTTTAAATTTTCCATTTCCTTAGTCTACTGTTAATTTTATAGTCTACTTTAGACTAGCTAACATACTTTCAACATTGTTGAATAATCAATGATCGCTGAGTTGCACTTTTATAACATTTCTATAACAGATTCGTTTGATTCTGTCACCTTTCCTGGGTGAACTCGGCTTTTTAGGGTTTTGTTAAAATAATTACACAATACCCTACTAAAATCGCGTTTTGTCTGTCCGTTTGTGTGTCACTGCACTTTTTCTCGCAAACTACTTAAGCTAGAAACACCAAATTTTGTATGTAGATGTAAAGTTGTGCTCTCTTTAAAATTCAACTACTAACGAATTTCACATGGTATTAAGGGAGGGTCTCCTCATATAGAGGAGTGGCCCCTGAAATAAAAATTTCATCAAAGGTTGCCGCTATGAGTACCAAATGAAAGGTCTTTATAAGAGCTTTTCAAAACAAGTCTTAATTTGACATCTTTTGCAGAGAGGTGACGATTGAGGCACGACTTCCTGCCTATCGTGAACCTCACGGAGTCGTTTTTTTGTCAACGAAAGGATAGCACATTGTTAAATGCGACATTTCTGGTGGTCCTCCACTAATTCTACTGCAAGTGTTTTCAGAAAAATCCGCCCTATATGTGTGCTACTCTTATCAGTATTCGCCCTGAGTATGACAAATGCATTGACGCCAGATGCATTTAGAAGGTGGAAAAATACCGCCAACGGCCATCTTTTTGTCATTCTGGCAACGTTATAGTAAGCGCATAGTTGATCATGGCAGTCGATACCACCTTTGGTACTATTGTAAAAGGTAACTAATCTGATTTCTGAACGCTAGCTGTTGTTTCGTCAATGGAGGCATCATAATGCATGGAAGAAAGTAAAATGATAGCTTTCTTTGGCTTAGGGACATAAGAGACCATAGTGATTTGATTATTGAATCCAAAAAGCGAAGTAAATTGTTCCCTAGTCGTTTTTGGCAAGAATTTCACATGGAATGTCAAGTTTCCTTTTAGTCAATGTACCAAGAAGAGTCAATTTATATTCAGATGTTAGCAGATTCTTGGCCAGTTTCATACTCGTGTACCAATTGTCAGTTGTTATGTTATGGCCACTGTTTTTTATTGGTCCAACAAGGCGTTTTACGATGTCATCTGGAGAATTAGAAACTTGATATTCTCTTTCAGGTAGTTTACCAGAAAATACCTCAAACTTGTATAGGTAATATGTCTTTGAGTGAATCATGGCCTTTATTTTTATGCCGTATTTGTTTGGCTTGTTAGGCATTTAAACTTTTCCTCTAAATCCAGCACAAAGCCCAACTAACTATTCATCTATTGTTAAATTCTCACCCGATGTATAAGCTGCTAAAAACTTGTTCTCTAAAATGTCACAAAGATTTCTAATAGCTGCTAAATTATCGATTTTTTGTCTTTCCTGCCGGTCTAAGCTATTATAGAACCAAACACATCGTAACAAAAATAGAAACCCTTCATAAAACATGATCAGCCGAAACGTTTCTACACTTGGTCCATCTTTTCCCCATAAATCAATGAAATTCAAGTGAGATGATCTTAGGACTCCAGTTATAAGTAACAAACCCAAAAATGCGTTTATTATCAAATTATCCGTAGGAAGAGCATCTCGATCTCATTGAAATTTATCCTTTATCTTATCGATAAACAAATTAGTGTTGATGCCGAGAAGTTCAATCATTTCACTGTCAAAGAATAATCGAAAACATTCTAGGGGAGAATTTGCATTTCTAACATACTGTTTGACTCCCGATAAATGAATAATAATATTTTGTGCGAGAGTCTTCCTTTGTTTGATATTGGTACTTAAGACCATTTAACTTTTGGGCCATTACTTTGAGTATGTCTAGATAAAAAGTAGCTACCCTTTGATAATTCAGGAACATTTCCGCTATCTTTGGACTCTTCGATTTCGCTTTCAGAGTCATGGGCAGTATGTATGGAAATATCATCTACAATTTCACCTTATGTGATGGAACCAGCGACATCTTGCTCATCATTGGACCATTCTTCCAGCCATTGCACTATCTGTCTTACCTGATTCATATCGAAAGTTCAAATTAAAGCGAAATAAATGCAAAAATTATAAAAATAAAGACGAGGATATATAAATTCAATATGCAATGAAATAATAAACAAATACTAGTAAAAATAAATAAATAAATGCTGGTAAAACCAAAAACTAAAAATTTACCTTTTGCTGAAAATTTTCACGTAATTGGTCGCATGGGGTCGGCACCTAATAGAGCAGCGACACGTGCGTAGGCGTTGGCTTTCCTACTGTGACTGATTTGCATACCCCGTGAGTTGGTAGGAAAAAAGAAAGAGCGCTGTCACATTCCAAACTCTTTAATATTTTTTTTTTTATTTAAAATTGGTTTGAACCTATGCGCCTAATTAAGGATTAAACGTGCACATCTCTTGGCTTTATTCGTTGCTGGTGACTGCGTTTCTGAGACATTGAGTACAAAACCCTATGACATAAGCGTAGGTCTATCTATCCAACTTGTTTCGTTTGCAGCTCATAGGTTAAGACTGCTTGATTGCTACAATTAACAAATTACTAGTCAAACCGATGTTGCTATATGGAAGTGAACATGGACTCTGACGAGCCAATCCAAAAAGGCAGTGGATATATTTGAACGCAAGGCACTTCGAAAAACCTACAGCCGAGTAAAACAAGCAACAGGATGGAGACTGCATTACAACAATGAGTTGTATGCATTACCTGTATCTGCTTACATAAAGTTACGCAAATTGCAATGTGTGTGGAACCGTGAAGAGTAGAGCACAAGGTATACGTCTAGCGGAAAGACGGAGGACTTGATGGAAAGATACGGCAGAAGCTGACATCCCACCCTTGTTGCGAGTGATCAACTAGCGGACGAGATCGTAGAACCATTATGATTGGAGGGGATTGATCCTGGAGGCCAAGGCCCAACTAGGGCTGACGTCATAGCTGATGATGATCTTTTTTTGGTTTTATTTCAATATTTCCACAGTTTTCCACCAGACAACTTTAACGGAATTTCAATGAAAATTTTAAAGAGAGTGTATTTGTAAGTATAAGTTAGTCTTAACATAAGCTCCCTATGGGCTGCAGATATTATTGGCTTGGAAGGAAACCTAGTACAGTCTGAATGACTTGATATGCATTAGGGATTTTTTTTTTGTAGTGCCCATCTTCGTCTGTCAACTCGTTACTTTTCAACCTTCCACGTTTTTTAATCTTACCTATATACAAAAGTTATCCGAATCAGTCAATCTACAATTTGAAGTTAAAATGTCCTCGTTGTCTATTCAATGTGTTCTGTTTTTGAATAATTCATATTTGAATCCGTGCCAAAGGATTTCATTTTAATTAAGTGGCAGTTTAATTGCATGACAAAATTTATGTATGGGAATATTCAAGCCGACGACGAAGGAAGGCAAGACTGAAGTCAAATTGCGTTAACAAAGCAGAAGACGTAGAAGCAGTAGTTGTAGACAACGACTCCAACGACGATAAAGACGCCAATGTGAATGGTATACCCCAGTAACAAACTGTTAGGTAATGAATGACCTTCGAAGGTCGAGCGTTTGCTCGTCGTTTAATGAATTATTCATTTTCCCCCAGGGACTTTGAGCGAAATCAGTTTAAATTTAAGACAGAAGTTTCATTTGTTTTCATTTAAGAATTCAAAACTAAATGTATATGTTATGAGGGTGCACGTTAACGCGGGGATGGCTGAAGTAATTCCGCTCAAATTTATTGTTTTTATGCCCCAGCGCAACTTTATCTTCTATAACTTAATTCTTACGACGTCTACGGGAATTTTACGGTATGGATGTATCTGTTGGGAAAGATATAAATTCAAAATTTATATGAAGATCTCTACATCTTGCTTGAATGAGCCATGAAATTCGCTTCCTCATCGCTTCCGAGCTGATGTACGGGTAAGTAATTTACACTATAAACGAAATCACTTTATTACATTTTTAATAAAAATCTGATAATAAATGTCATTCGAATCCCATTCCATAATTCACATAAAATTATATTTCTCCGACGAGGAAGACCTTAGATATCTCCATCAAACATCCTTACGTACCGGTGAACTCACATATGTACATATGTATGCCTTTCTGAGGATCCTGCGAAACTAGCGGTGCATTAACGTTCATGCAACATAACATCATAAAATTTCATACTTTCGCCCAGCAGGATCTTCGCACATCGGGCAACAATCTTCTCACGTACGGCGATATATTCCAGAAGTTGCAAGAGCTGAAACTTACATTGCGGGCGGTATCGCATTACGAGGTGATATGCGTTTTGAAGCAAGCAAAGTGTCCATAAACATTTCTGGTGGGGATGGGAAGCGTCGGAAATAAGCTGAATGCGAAAGGAAACGGAAGATAACACTTTTTACAATAAGAAAATCGATAATACTCATATGGGTAACTGTGAAAGGTGTACGAGCAATGCCTTATTTCGTTTTCGAACATAGAATCGTTTGACGTTCTCCCAGAGTTGGTTTTATAGGTGAGGAATATGTTTTTAAAATGAGTAATGAAAACTTTGCACATAAAGTTTTGAATCACTTATCATTATTTTCCTCATCCATCTAAAGCCATCAATTTTCTTACTCAAATACAATTGATAAATCTCCTTGCGATAGTCCGGAGGAAATCTTGAATAATTCTGCGTTTAACACATTTTTAATGATTCTATTTAAAAGACATCAAAGTCTTATCGTAGGGTTGTTTTGAAGGGATGCTCAACATTCATTCCCTATATCCTTTCTTCCGTGCTCATCGTTCATACTTTGTTGCAGATAGAGAGATGTTAATTAGGTGGTATTCTCTTATAAAACTTTTACACAAGTTCGTTTTTAAGACTTTTTGACTACATCCTTTTAGTGTAATTCGTACCATTTTGTCTGCTGCGTTCCCCCCTTTGGCTCTATTGACAATGTTTTATCTTCTTTCTTTCACGCGGATTTTCCTTCTTTCAAGAACGCTCTGTCGTTCTGGATTTTTGTTCATCACTAGTCAGTTTCCACCAAGTCGTTCCGACAGTCTATTTATGAATATTCTGAAGTAATTACACAAACTGATAGAAACTTAAATGACTCCTTAAGAAGTTCAGCTTATATTGAATTTTTTCGACTTTGTGGTTTTTAATACGCCATTGCAGTTTTGTAGAGAGAGTGATAAACGTTAACTGCAAAAGGATGCTTACAGGACTAAAGCAAGGAAGGGAAAGCGTAATCGGAGAATAGAATATTTTTGAAGTAGTTTGTTTTCATGGTTGAGCGAATAAAATGTCATTATTAGATTATGATATGCTGGGATAGATCTCAAAAATATATAATAAGTGTTTATTTCCATTGTAGAACAAGTTGAATAAGCAGGAAAGTGCTCCTACCAAAAGGGCTTTGTAACCATCCTAGGGTACAAAATAACTTTTCTGATGACATGAATTAATGACTTGAATTATGAATCTATTGAATAAACAAGAAATCGTTCAATCATGTACGAAAGATTGAGGGTTTCTTTCATAATCACATTAAAGCCACCATAGTGCTCCATCTGAAATAAATTTTCTGAATACTTGACCAATCAGATATATTCAAATGTAATACTTTTCGTGAATTTTGTTGTGGAAACCAGAAGAAAATTTATCGTCTACATCTATATATATATATATATATATATATATATATATATATATATATATATATATATATATATATATATATATATATATATATATATATATATATATATATATGGTGTTTCCATTAAGAACATAATAATAAATAAATAAATTTCAATAAATCGATTGTGAGGCGTGCTGTGTGGCTAGTGCCACCGTCTTGTTGAAACCACATATCGTTGATGTCAAGTTCATCCAAATCTGGCAACAAATAATCCTACAACATAACACGATAGCGCTCTCCATTGACGGTAACATGATGGTCGTTTTTACCCACGAAAATATACTGCCTTATCACACCTCCGGCATTAAAACCGCACCAAACAATCATTTTTCGCGGATGCAACGGTGTCTCAAGATACAGATGTGGGGACCAGTAATCCCATTGAGCCGGAAACGAGCTTCATCGCTGAAGGTTATTTTTCGATAATAGTAATTAATAGTAATTTTTAATAATTTTCAAACGTTACCGATTCGTGAACTTTACTAACGTGTTGACATTGACAGTTCATGACAAAGTTTATGGGTACGTTCATATAAAGAAACGAAATTGTTATGTCCCTAATGCAAAACCTTATATACATATATACTAACTAACATGCTGTGTTGTACATATTACCATATAATTGAAATGGCTATATCTCAATTGACTACGATGTGGTTTGAATTAAATTTTGTGGGCTCTACAGCCTTTTCTTAACCATCATAATTATGAAGCCTGAAGGAGCTTAACCCATTTTGGCCCAATGGGATTTCAAGAAATTTTTGAGTACTACAGGAAATATCACTAGTAAATTTGATGTTTATTATAAAGAAGACTGATATTTTTTATTTCTAACAAATTTTTATTTCATTTTATTTTTGATTTGTACAACCTTCCCATGTCTTCAACATTACCTCTTTTATAAGTGAAATTTTCCATTTTTTTAACTGTCTAAGTTTAGAGAAAAATTGGTAATAGCCTAACATCTATGATCTTGACTAGAACTTTATTAATGTATCCTTAATTTTCACGTGTAACACTCTATACCTGAGCTAGCTTCGTCGGAATTTCAATAGTCGATTTTTAGACCATCGGGCTGATAAGTATTGTAATTTAGGACTTTATCAAGAAATATATTTCATACAGCATTTCACTTTTTGATGTGATAGGATAAAGAGGTGTTATTTTACTGATTTATGAAGTGATATAGTAGTACTCGAATTCGGATAAATTTCTTCTTCTTCTTGTTTGTAGCACCACAGCCTCTCTCGGGCCTTCGCTTCCTGCAAATGGCACCTCCAACTGTCTCGGCGCATTGACTGCGTCCTCCAATCTTCAAATCTGAGCAGTGATGAGCTGTCTTCGTCGACCTAGTCAGACCAGAATTTCCTCGGTTTCCCCACTTGTCTCCACCCTTCAGTTCTACCAACGTATACCTTTTTAGATTCAAGATCCAAGATCTTTATTTGGTGATTTTTCATGTTTTACATATATAAAATAGCTTAACCTAACAATATACATATGGGTTGCGCCTTAAGGCTTTTCCTGGAGTTCAATAATAATTCATTTTAATTTCATTGTAATATTAATTTTTTGGTAAAAGAAAACTTTAAAATTTTGACCCCTACAAAACCATCATACATTAATAGATTTTAAAAGAGGTGTTTAAAAATCATTTGCTCTGCCAACTAGTTTTAAAAATTGATTTCCTTAAAATTAATTGCATTATTTCCTCAAGGCTACCTTAAAAACTACTCATTTGCTGCGTCCATAGAGCGGTTGTCCGTTGCTCTCCTGACAACTCTGGCCTTGTATTCCTTGACTCTCCTGATTTTTGCTTCCGCAAGCTTTTCTGCATACAATTTTATCGGCTCCATTCCTGTCTCCTAGTACAACACCTCGTTGGAGTAAGACCGTCCGTCCTCCCGTCTGTATAAGCCTGTGCAAGTCCGAAGGATTTTTCACTCCATGAATCCTATCTTACCCAATTTCGCTTTCGGAGCTCCAACCCATATCATCACCGCATATTTGATGATCGGACGAATCATGGTTTTATAGGCCAAAACCTTGACTTACTGGCTCGCTGTCGAATGTTTCCTGAAAAGAGGCAAAGAAGATGGTGCGCATAAGTCACTTTTTTTGAAAATATTATCAACGTGAGTACTAAGGGAAGCTTTCCTGTCGAAAACTACCTCCAAGTACTTCGTTTGCGTAGAGCAGTGTACCATCTGCCCATTCAACTTAATCTTGGATTCACAGATGACTCTTCTACGAAGATCGAAGTTTTTGTGGGGGTCCTTGAACACAATTAGTTCACTTTTTTTGCATTTATCTTGATTTCCCATTTGCGGTAATATGCAGTAAGAGATTCCAAATTTCCTTGGAGCCGCATCCTAGCAAAGTGGAAATTGTGCTCAGGTGGCCACACCAACAAGTCGTCAGTAAAAAGGTTCACCTGGACTCCAAGCTTAAATTCATCTCATACGCTCGGGACGTCAGAGGTGAACATGTTGAAAAAAATGGGCCTAATATAGACCCCTGTCAATAACCCTGAAGCTGATTGTTGTGCCAGCTTCTCGTTATTAGGCTTGGAACACGGTCATAGCATCCACCGTAGTGTGAGCTTTTTTGAAGCCGAATTGTCTTCCCGGCACGATTCTTGCCTACCGCAGAGAATTGTTTGATGCCTTCAAGTATAACCCTTTCAAGAAGCTTACCAATGTTTGATAGCAGCAAAATTGGACGAGTATCGACTACGTCAGTACTGCTCAACTTTTTGGGTATTGAAAATATTTTTGCGCATTTCCATTGCTGAGACAAGTAGCAAGTGTTAATGCAGTTATTCAAAATGATCAGGAAGAGAACACAGAAAACATGAGGAAGCTTTTTAAGCATATAATTGGAAATTGCTCAAGCCCCTGCTGATTTTTTGGAATTTTGCTCCAGTGCCAACAAAGTGAGCCTCTCAGAGCTGACAGATAGACCATGGCCACTAAGTGCATCGGAGGGATTTGAAACAGAGAACCGAGTCAAGCACAATTAATCATTGTCCCTGTCGAAACTCGTTGTGGTGCTGCTCACTAACGAAGTAATGGAAGAGTGCTCACTTGCTATCTCTATTTGAAGAACTTTCGCAAAATGTTTTGCGATAGAGTCAGTAATGGCTTTGTCATCATGGATCCATCATAAGTGAGGACCCCGGGCAGCCATTTTCCGCCCGTTATCCTAATGATATGAGGAAATATACAGGGACCTGGTTTCATTCTAGGGCCTGTTCAAATCGATCGTTAGCAAAAGCCGTGGTTCTCCTTGAGATCATTCGGTTTAGAGACATAATCACTAGGTGAATACGTTTATACTCTCAGCTCAACATATTTAAATTGCGGTGGTATACTCTCGCAAGTAGCTTTCTAAGCCGACTACGTCTACTATAACGCTCCAAGATGTCTTCTAGTAAATCTCGATCAAGGTAATTTGTCAAGGATTTCTTAATGGAGATCTTTGAGATGACTGCATCCAAGGTTAAATTTATACAAGCAACTCCCTCTAATGATCGAAATTGCCTTCAATTTTCCGTCAAGGTCAGCACTTACTGCTGCCCAATCGATTCGCTTGTTTGAAATTAAAAGTTGAGGATCTGCAACCTCAAGTTTCACACCCCTTTTCACTCTTAAGGTCAGCTTAATCAAAAGATGGTCAGACTCGGCGTCAAGAACTCCAAACTCGAAAATCCACCAACTGTGCAAGAGATTTACTAGATTGGCAGACACAATGAAGAAGTCAATAATAGAAGCAACTCGGAAGAAGGTAGGCTCTTTCGTGGCAATCAGTATGAGATCCATATTTGATTGAACCCAGTTAAATATAGCTGTTCCATAGCCATTAGATGCGATATTTCCCCATGAGGGATGTGTCGCGTTAAAATCACCTCCCATGGCACAGAAATCAAATTTTTTGCACAGAGTAAGCACTGTTTCCAAATCGTCAATGAGCTCCTTCACCGAGTGTTCATGCCGAACATAGATCTCCGTGAAACCAAAGGTGCACCCTCCCAGCATGGAGCTTATTATTTTTGCTTCAATATGTTTCAGACTTGGAAGGCAGTGCCTTTGGACTTTCTTGTGATCTTTGTGAGCCTAAGGATCATCACGCGTGATGATCTTGTATTTTTCCAGATGCACTCTGTGTCTTTTTTTGAGTCTTGTTTCCGATATAAACAAGAAGACTGGTCTATGGGCATTCAAGTATTCTTGAACGAAATTCTTTTTATAGCGTGGAGCTAGTGAACATATGTTGAGGACGGAGAGTTTAATGGAACTCATCACGGCAACATACTTTGAAGGCGAGTTCTAATTACGCAGCTTTTTCTCACTAGAGTTAGTGGGTTTTTTATAGTGGGGAATAAAATAGGCTACTTTTCAAACGAGTGTTGGCAGTCAGTGCTCAAAACCGTATTTCGGTCATTCTGTGACTGCTGGGGTTGCTGCATTGGTTGCTATTTTTGTTGCTGTATAGGCTGTGATGCAGGCTGCTCTTTTGTACCTTGCAAAAGGCTAAAGCACGAGACCCCTTCACGTTCAGTATTTTTTATAGAGGCGATGATGAAATCCCTCCTGTCCTATTTTTTCCTTAAGAGGTTCTTCCTGCTCCCTCCAACTTCTTCTACTTTAGGACAACCTCTGAAACTTGCAGGATACCCCTTAGGATTGCAGGTCACACAGAAGACTTGTCTTTTTTCGTGCTTCAAGATTGGACATTCAATGGACTTATGCTGCTTGTCGTATTTTACACATCTGGCTTTGAGTCCACACTTAGAAGCAAAGTGGCCAAATTTTTGACAGTTGAAGCACTGGAAAGTGCAATTTTTGTGCAGACGCTCCCACTTGGTACAAGTGGAACTTTATGTTCATTGCTTTCTCTACTTCAAAGTCCAGCTTGAACTGGACTAAGAAGGATAAAAGCATCCTTTTTCCCTCCTAGAGGTTATAGTGGAGAATCTTTTTGCTGAAAGGATATATTCTCCAAGATATTCCTTCAGCTCAGTCATGACATTATTCTCATCGTATAAGCTGTGAACGCCTTTTAGATGGATAATCAATTTCCGCTCTCTTGAAAGGGTGTAGACGTAGCAGGCCACATTCGCACACTTCAGAAAGTTAAAGAGGCTGGTGTGATCCTCAGCCGTTTTAGGGTGGAGCGAAGCTCATGAGGAGCTGTTCTCCATCACGTTGAACTCTAGTTCCTTTTCAAAGTTTCGTGAGCAAGCCCTTTTGAAGCAATCCCTGCAAGTCTTCAGGTCAAGCCTATTGCACACTATGGGAGACACCCTCTCCTTTTTGATAGCAGCTACGCTTGGCTGCTGGGGCTTCGATTTCCCTTTATTTCCCTCTAGGCGTGGCCTTCCACCCGGCTTGGGTATGCTTCCCGAGAAACTAGCGGAAGTTATTTTCGTCCCCTTTTAGAGCTGGGGAAAATCCCGCTCATCCACTTCAAGGGATTTTGATAGCTTTGATGTGGGCTCCTACGTTTGGAGACCCCATCGGCCTCTCTCTGGGTTCCGGCTTTACGATAGCCTCCATCTTGTCGCCACTGTCCATCTCCATGTCATTAGAGACCTCTGGCACTTGCAGTTGCATCTTGCAACTAGCAAGTAAGCCGAGGATAAACTCCTCCTTTATACCTCCCCCAAATTTCTCGCAGAAACCATGCAAGTTTTTTCTTGCCTTCTGCGTGAAGCAAGATTTAGTGGCGGAGAGCTCCCCATATTCACTACTTTCCCCCATAACCACAGATTTCAAGACAGAACTTGGAATACTGTCGCGGAAAGAAGAAAGTAGAAACTGAGACCCTTATTATCTAGTAATTGAAAGACTAAAAAGCAAAATAATTATATTATAAAGAAAAACAGTACACTCAAAAAAGCCTTCATAATAATATTTTTGTTTGTTTCCAATTCCAAATTCAACTCCTTTTCTTTTTCTCCACTCCACTTGTGCTTGCAGGCGCTTTAAGTCCTTTCAACAAATTCTAACCAAATTTTCCCTCTAAAATTCCACAACTCTTGAAATTTCCACTTTCCTCCGAATTTCAGCATTCATTCAAATCCTCGAAAACCCTCCTAAAAACTCTTGCTGTTCGACCGAAAAACTCTTGCTGCTCGATGCTCAATTCATGCTGCCTCGATGACTCCTCGACTCCCTCAAGATCCGTCACTCAAAGGCGCTCAATATATTTGCGGATGCTTGGGTTCGGGTCCATATTTCATACCCATAGCATAACACAGGTCTTATCACAGATTTGAAAACTTGGAGATTTGTTTTCCTGTGTATGCAGCTAGCCTTCAAGATCGTCAAAACTGAAAAATATATTTTATTTGTGAGCTGTATTATTCGCGTATTTTGTCTCTTCCAATACCGATTCTCGTTATTTTGGCGCCTAAGTACACGAATTTGTTTACATTTTTGATATTGTATTCACGAAGTATGATATTTTGTGTACTTGAGGTATTTTATTGCGACTGTGTCATGAGTTTTATTTTATTTTCATTGATTTGTAGCCCTACTAGTTTTGCTTCAATGTCGAGTTTCAGGAAGAGTTCTTTGGCAGTTGTTAATAACCGTGACAAAATGTTAAATAAATTGAGTGTATTTGTATTATTGGCGTTGATTTTGAAGGTTGATTTTTTATTGCAAGTAATTTTCAGTTTGTTGCGTTGCATAGTCAAAATCTCCTACTGATTTAGTTGAATTGTTTTTCCGAGTGAGTTGAAAGTTGAGAGTTGATAGTCGTTAGAAGAGAGAAGGGGATAGGTAGAGAGGAAGGCGACAGCTAGAAAAAAAAGAGATAGACGATACGAAGAGAAGGAAGTAGAAGACAGAAAGAGAAAGAAGAGAGAAGGAGACTGAAAATAAAAAGAGAGAGAAGATCGAAAAATATAAAAGATAGAAAGAGACAGAAGACCGAAAATTGTAAGCGATGGAAGATAAAAAGAAACAGACGATAAAAAATTATAGAAGATAGAAGGAGATAGCAGATAGTAGATAGTAAAGGTGATTCGAAAGAGATAGAAGACCAATAAGTTGGGAAGACAGACAGACCTACGCTCATGTCAGAAGTGTTTTGTACCTAACTTCTCCAGAATGCAGTCGTCAGCAACGAATAAAGTCAAGAAACATGTCAAAGAGATGTGCACGTTAAAAAAAATTCCTTGTTTTTCTATTTTCAACGGTCGCCATTTTGCTACAAACCGACAAAAATCACAGAAATCATGAATTCCCCCAAAAAACTTATGTTTTATAATCTTATTTGAAAATTTCAAGAAGATGAAATCAAAACTGCAGTGATTGATTCAATGGAAAGTCCATAAAATACCGAAATCATGTGTTATTGTTATTGTAATTGTAAAAATTTCAAATAGCTATAACTTCTATGTATATGATTAGATTTTCATCAAACTTGTTGAATATAAGGACCTTCTTCAAGACTCCTTAAATTTTGAGTTTCGTTGAGTTTAAAGATACCCATACCATTTTATTGGGGAAAAAGTGAAATTCGAAGATCATACTATTATTAACAAACTCGAGTGAATTTTGACTTATAAGGTATTTTGTTGTGCTTATAAACTTCTACCTCTATAATTTTTTCAGATTTTTCAGATCAAATGTGTCCAATCTCGAGGAGATCACAAAATTTTCGTATATTTCCCCTCCCTGCGCGCCCCTTAAAGCAAAAAATGTCAGTTTAAGACTTGTTTTGAAAAGCTCCCATCAGGACCTTGCATTCGATATCCATATCGGCTACCTTTGATGCATTTTTTTCGGAGGCCGCTCACCTATATGGGGAGATCCCCCTTAAATACCTTATAAAATTTGTTTGTAGTTAAACTTTAAAGAGAGCACCGCTTTACACCTACACACAAAATTTGATGTATCTAGCTAAAGTAGTTTGCAAGGAAAATTGCTGTGACACACGGACGGACGGACAGACAGACAGACGGGTAGATAGGACGCGGTTTTAGTTGGGTAACTTTACAAAACCCTAAAAAAGAAGAGAACAAGGGACCTTCGGTGAGTACTCTAGTATTTTTTGCTGACCTGGGTTGGTTTGAGACATTTTTTCTAGATTTTGAATTTATTGCATGTTGAATAGAAAGTTATTTGGTAGATACCAAATAGAGTATTGATAGTTTTTTTTGTTGGTCAAGATGTCGATAAATGGCGTCGTCTTTACTGGAAGTGACGTAACAGACAAAGATGAGCAAATTGCTTCGCTTGTTGCCCTGCTCGACAATATTACGTTAAAATTAGATCAAGTGTTTGTAAAACTTTCACAAACGCAAGACACACTTGCAAAAACGAATGCTGAGCTGGCCAACCAATGAAAAAAAAATGAATTACCAGCTGCAATAAATGCAGAACTAACTAAATTAATGAAAAATAAGGCTAAGACTAATGGTAAACCCCAGAGAGATAGATCTCAAATAAAAAAACGAACGGTGAGAACATCCTCACCTTAAAAGTCTTGTTCTAATTCTTAAGATTCAGAAAGCGATATGGAAGTTGACTGTATGAGTAGCAGTAAAGATAAACAGGGTGAGACTTACCCTGCGATACCACCACCAAAATCAGCCATGACGTTTACAGACATGACCATTACACCAAAAGCAAAATCAATATTGCCGGACACTACAAATACACAACCTGCACCACAAACAGTTGAATCAAAAACAGTACCACTCACCTTTCGAGTGCCCTCAAAATTGTTCGAAACACTTGGTATCATGAAAACACAACACATCTAATACTCATCCGCGAAAAAGGTCTACCTAGGCATACAAATTATACCAACAACACCTACAGATCCAAGACGACTGACAAAAGCATTAGCTGAAAATAAAATACAGTGCCACAATTACATACTACCGGAGGATAAACAGCTGAATGTTGTCATTTGGGGTCTGTATGGTCTTTCAGTTGAAGAGATTAATGAAGACACAGTCTCAGGGCTTCAATCTAATTGAAGTTTACTACATCAAGGTGAGGGAAGCTCTTCCTAGGGTTTTAAGGTTCTCCTCCCAAAATCTGAGACAAGCATTTGCAACATTAAAATTGTTTGCCATCTTATGTGCATCGTGCAGGCACAGCATCTTCGAATGGGGCAGAGTCTGCGCCACAATTGCCAGCAATTTGGACATTTTTCTAAAAATTATTATGCACAGTCTTGAAGTGTTGGATGCGGCCTACATCATCGTATCTCGGACTGTCTAAAGAAAATTTAGGAGAAGCCAAAATGTGTCAACTATGGTGGAGGATATTCAGCTAACTACATAGAGTGCGTGAGAAGATCGTTCATGCAGGTTGCTGTGGGCCAACCCAGACAACTACCACAAAAAAAAACAACTCCAACACAGGCTCTTACACGCACACAAAATCGACCTCACAATCTGGACCAAATGTTTGCCAAAATACAGACAGAGTTCCAAAACATGATTCAAACCATGTTTGCTGCATCTCAAAATGTGGTCAACACTAAACATTAATGAGTTTAACGAACCACGTTTCAGTTCTGATGTGGAATGCAAATTTTTTATTTCGGCATACTGGTGAACTACAACAATTTACATTTGATTCAAGAAACCTCGAAGCCTAAAGATGATTCCACATCTATAACTACAGATGATTCCACATCTATAACTACATTATGCACGGAAATGACAGAATGACGGGTAGAGGAGGCGGAACGGCCATTCTCGTGAAACGAAACGTGAGTTACTATCTCATTAATATACCTACTCTTCAAATACTAGAGGCCACAGCAATCAAGGTGCGAACTGATTTTCTCGAAATTATTGTGATTTCTGCTTACAATACTCCAGGATATATAAGTTTCTTCAAGGGTTTCAGAGCAATTACTGCATTTGAAGGCCCAATTTTCATCGCAGGAGATCTAAATGTTATACATCGCCTTTGGGGAACTGTAAAAAGCAATAAAGCTGGTACTGAGTCAAATACATTCATCACAGTCAACCATTTCAGCATATGTATCCTCAATGAGCCAACACATTATGGCTTCGCACTGGATATTGGAGTATCGGAAGATTTCACACAAAATGCTCGGTTAAATGTCCTTGACGAGCTGTCCCCCGACTACAAACTAGTCCTCTTCCACATAGAGGATATCTACATTGATGCTCCTATGCAGGAAATAAAACTACAAACTGGAAAGGGGTTAAAGCCGTAGCGGCCAATGAAACTACTTTTCAATCACTTGAAGGGGCCGACAACTATACGGTCATAGCTCTAAGAAGCGGAACGAGTCCCTATAAACTTCCTCAGAACATCAAAAAACTGATAGGGAGGAAAAATCAAGTTTGGAAGAGAGGTAAGTATACAGGTGACCCTATGCTACTCGTAAACGCGACTCGAATGACAAATGAAATCCATGACAAAATAAAGGTATTCCGAAACGAGCAATGGGAGAGCTTTCTGTAAAGTATCGAGCCCAGTTTGGCAGTTTCTGAAGAATGTCTAAATACTTTCAATTAAATAGCGAAATTGTGGTACCACCTATTCATGGTCTGGATGGGATGCAATGCTACGATGTGCATACAGCTGAAGCATTCGCAGATTCCCTGGAAATGCAATTTCGTTAAAGCTTTTCAGACTAGGAGGACTTTGAAATTGAGCATAGAATTGAATCTTCTGTCAGCAGACTGTTGCAAACTACGGAAGTCACCGCAGTTGCAGACATTAAGAATTAGCAGCGGGGTGTGTAGCCCGGGGTGGCATACTGAGGCCGGCTGGCGCTCTGTCGTGTCGTGAGTCTTCCGGAACACTCTCTGCTCGTGCTGAGCCACCTTACATATAATAACTAGCACAAAGGGAAAAGGATGGGAAAGGGGAGGTCATATTGAGAAATGAAAGATGATGAGTTTAATCTGACATGGCCGTTTTTTATTTACAATTATAATCTAAATCCAAAGTATAAGAAGAAAATCAATTAAAACGAAACTACTAAAACCCTGTTCAAAATTTGAAACAACATAAAAAAACTAGAATATACCAGCATAAAATAATTCACGATTATAAAGAATATAATAATCAAACTACTGGACAATGTGATACTATGATTTATAAAATATTTAAAAAAAAGAAAAAAAAACCAAATTTGTACTCACTTCTTTCCCTGTAGAACTCCAAGCGCCCGGTGCAATACAACAAAAGAAGCGTGGGGTCGCTGAAAATTAAATTGTAATTTAAAATCACTAAGCAATAAAAAAACGTAACGGCCACTTTTATCCGCACTAATTGATTCCTCCACTCCGTCTACTATCGGCAAATTTTCCTATCACTTTTAATTGCTAGTTATTAATGTTTCCCTAAATTTTTTTGTTTATCTTTTTTTTCACTGAATTTCAACCCAAAACTTCTGGCAACAAGTTTCGTCTTTCCGCAATCCAAATTAACGAATTTTTTTTTCTCACAATATTTTCATTTTCCTCCACTTCAAATTAATAAAAATTTTTCTTTTCCCACACCGCACAAAGTCAAATCCCTTCTCTTCCCAAAATCCAATATTCACCTCACTTTTTCAATCCTTCCACTCTCCTCCTTCGACACTAAAACTTCTAATTCAACTCCCAATCACATTCTCAACCCAAAAAAACCTTTTTTTTTTCGATTTTAAAACCCCCAAAAATCACTTTTACCGCGCACCGAAACCTTCCTTATTTTCACCAGCCAAATACTAACTGCCCCTATCGCAACAACTTCATCCCGCATTTTTCACTTCCATCCAATCCGATTCCGTAATCTCTTTTTCATTTTCAATTACCGCTGTCGCCTTTGGGTAACGTAATCGAAGTTCATTACACTTCGATTCCGCTACCCACACATCTTTTTCCCGTATCGACAAACACAATAGTATCCATTGGTTTGCATATATGGCAATTCACATCATCCAAGAATCTCTTGATTGAATGCAAAGTATCACATATACATTACGGAAACTATTGATTTTGCCAATACCTCAAAAAGAGTGCTTCCCTGCGCCCGGCGGAACTTGAACCCAGGATTCCAGCAAACCCCCGGTCGAGAACTCGCAACGCAGCCAATGGTGCCCTGTATTCTCGATCTCCCATTCATCTCATAAGCAACTTCAACGATGCATTTGGGTATGAGATTGAATTTTGTTAGTAAGGAAACGTGAATTAATTTTTGTTAGTATAAAAAAATAAAATTTGTTAGTGGGAGCTTGTAAATAGAATTAGTTAGTATGAAGAAAGGAATTATGTTTTGTTAGGGAAAGGGTATTGAATGAAGTTTGTTAGTGGGAATTAATGAATGGAAATTATTTTAGTTGGAAATAAGGGAAAAAGGTAGGATTGTGATGGTGGGGAGGTAAAAATTATAGGGAAATTGGAAAAATTTTAATAAAATTAAATAAAAAACAGGCAAAAAGGTATAAATGCCCAAAGGAAGATCATTAGCAGCACAATGATTTTTTGGCTACCGGATAATATTTTACAAGGTTAAGGACCAGGCTTGATAAGCTCTTTTTATCCTTACAGCTTAACGAAGATGCATTTATATGTCTAACAGAAACCTGGTTAAATAGTAATATCATAAACTGGGTAATTTCCCTTGATTTTGATATTGTTACATGTACAAATAATTCTGCGAGCTACTGTCGCAATTGTTTTCACAACAATGAAGAACACGAATTCACTCGAAACCACGAGAACCCAACAAGCATGATCAACATCTGCAAGTGACGTCACTCCATTCATTAATTTTCTCGAATCTACCAGCTAGAACATTCGCCAATAAACGAGAAATGGGTGAATAGGTAGAGACCCTATATAAAGGCGAGCTGAATGAATGGGGGGATCATCATTCATTCGACCGCGATAAGAAAACTGCGATATAGTGGAACGCGAAGTAAAGACAATTGATTGTTTGAGTGCAAAGTGTGTTTTGTAATAGTGAAGTGATTTAGAAGACAATTGCGATAAGAAATTTATGGACAAGTGTTAGATTTAAAAATTAAGTGAAAATTAAAATTAGTGAAAGTGTAGATTGATCATTGTGCAATTAAATAAACTCTTTTAACTTAAATTAAAAGACATTGCGTTTTCACTTTCCCGGAACATTAAAATTATTGGCCGCGAACCAATAACACGCGACAGTGGTGTCGAGAAGTGGGATAGAAAATTTCGAAAAGTGAAAACATTTAAACATTTTTAAACTGCACAGTTGTGAAATCTAACGTAAAAACTGTTGAAAAAAAAAACAAAAAGCCAATACAATAAAAATGCCACGAAACTTGCATCTAAGAATCAATGAATTGACCATGTCGGAGCTCAAGGAAGAGTTAGAACAGCGAAATCTGGCTACGCAAGGTACAAAGGCCACACTGATTGCACGCTTGCGCGACGCGATCGAGTCGGAAGGCGTGAATCTGGATTTGGGTGAGTTCTCAGATGCGGAAGGTGGAGGAGTAGAAACACCAAAATCGAAGGAGCCAGAAAATGCGCTAATGCAAATGTTAATGCTGATGTCATCGAGTCTGACTGCGAAGCTAGATGAACAATCAGCGAAGCTGGACCAACAAGCAATCGAAATCAAAGCAGACATCAAGGCAGACATCACACAGAAGCTGGAGAAACAGTCAACCGAAATAAAAGCGGAGCTCGGTAGTCTCAACAAGCAAATTAAAGGCGTCGAGGAAAAGGTTGACCAGGTCGAGGAAAAGGTTTACCAGGTCGAGAAAAGGTCAGCCAGGTCGAGGAGAGAATCAACAATGAGATGGAAAACATGAAAAAGGAATTGGAAGCAGCAAAGGCAGTAGTAACCGCCCCACCAGCCCCAATTATAAACGCAGCGCAAAGCTCATCTAGAAATGTACAAGCACCAATATTCGATGGGCAAACGGTCTGGACTATTTACAAAACCCAGTTTGAAGCAGCCGCTCACATAAATCACTGGAATGAGCAGGAACGAGCAACTGCATTGATTCTTGCTCTAAGAGGCCCAGCTGCCGAGCTGTTGCAGACGATCCCCGTTGAATTGCACCCAAACTCGAATGCTATAATGAATGCGCTCGACATGCGTTATGGAGATGATCATCTAAAGCAGATTTATCGGTCACAGCTAAGGCATCGGGTGCAGAAGCCTGGTGAAACCCTACAGCAGCTAGCCCAAGACATTGAGCGACTAGCACTTTTGGCTTACCCAGCCTACGACCCAGAACATCGAGATGATGCAGCGACAGAGGCATTCATCAGCGCACTAAAGGACCCGGAACTGCAACAAGCCGTGCGTTTAGCTCAAAAGCAAACGGTTAAGGACGCATTGGCTTACAGTCTGAACTATGAGGCAGCGAAAAATGTGACTCGTACCACTGCCCGGGTTCGTGAAGTAGTGACAGACGAGTGCAGGTGTGAACGCGTGGAAATCGAGCGAGACCCGCATGTAAATGGTGCGCCTAGATGCTGGAATTGCGGAGAGAAGGGGCACTTGCAAAGAGACTGCAAGAAGCGAAGAAAACCGAGCTATTGTCCAGGGTGTGCAGCTAGGAGGAGATCCAGACCGAGTCAGGAGCCCAGAATGGAAGCCCTTCAAACAGAGGGGTCGAGAAACATGTAAGAGCCAACTTCGTGGGGCAGAGGTTGGCTAGGAGGATCGACGTCCCCAGCACCACCATCACCGTGTCAAGACTACATCGTGGAGAAGCGGACTTATGCCTTCCGGGTCAAATTGACGGAGAACACTGCACCATAACAATCGACACTGGTGCTACCCGATCGATTATCCGACCAGACCTAGTTAGACAGCAACAACTTCACAAGGGCAGAATTTTCTCACTACGGACAGCTACGGGAGAAACTGCACCTGTTCATGGAGAGGTCAACCTCCAGATACAGTTGGGAGACCTTGTGTTCCGACATAATTTTCTGGTCGCGAACATTATGGATGACTGCATTCTCGGAATGGATTTTCTCCGACCACATGGAATCACGTTAGACTTGGGCAAACGTGTATTGAAATGGCAGAATGTCGAAGTACTGATGGAGGATCCCAGCGTCCAAATCCCCAAGATGAATGTAGTGGTATGCACTGACACTGATGTACCGAATTCCTCCGAAAGCATTGTATGGGCCAAGCTTGATGGTGATTCTGGAGACCACCGATCTTATCTGATAGAGCCAACGAAGACATCCGCATTGCGCAGCTTGATTGTAGGACGAAGCCTTGTAAGATCTTTAAGGAACGGATATGTGCCGGTTAGAGTCCTTAACACCGCAGACTCAACCACGAGCATCAAAGCGGGAGAAGTCATCGGCAGCTGCCAGCCTGTTTCAACCATCACCTCTTTGGAAGCTTCTCACAACCATCATTGGAAAAGGAGGCAAGACACAGACAAAGCCCGGGAATCCACGTCTGCAATATTGAAGCAAGTCAAATTGCCGGTGCAGCTATTCAAACGAGCCTCTGATCTAGTCACCAAGTACAGTGACATCTTCTCAACAAGCCCGGATGACCAAGGCCGAACGAGTCTGGTAACTCACGTCATAGATACACAGGGAGCCAAGCCGATTCGACAAGCACCCAGACGCCTCCCTATAGCCAAACAAGGAGAAGTGAGCGCGCTGATCTCGGACATGGAAAAACAAGGCGTTATTGAACCTTCTGTCAGTCCATGGGCCGCGCCTTTAGTTCTAGTAAAGAAAAAGGATGGTAGTACTCGTTTTTGTGTCGACTATAGGCAGCTCAACGACGTCACTAAGAAAGAAAGTTACCCGCTCCCACGCATCGATGACATCATGGACACTTTAGCCGACGCAAAATGGTTTTCTACACTCGATCTCAAGAGTGGCTACTGGCAGGTAGAAATCGACAAGAAGGACCGAGAGAAGACCGCATTTTCAGTTGGGACCGGATTGTGGCAGTTTGTGGTGATGCCATTTGGGCTTTGCAATGCTCCAGCCACTTTCGAACGCTTGATGGAATACGTGATACGTGGTCTAACCTGGAAAACCTGCTTGGTGTACCTAGATGACATCATCGTCATCGGGAGAACGTTCGAAGAGCATGTGCGGAGCTTAGAAGAGGTTTTCTCCCGACTGCGACTGGCAAATTTGAAACTTACTCCCGACAAGTGTACTCTTTTTGCAGCTGAAGTAAAATACCTGGGACATATCGTATCAGCAGAAGGGGTCAAAACAGACCCTGAGAAGATTGAAGCCGTGAAAAGCTGGCCATCACCAAACAACAAGCGCCAACTACGAAGTTTCCTGGGTCTGGCAACCTACTATCGAAGATTCGTCAAAGACTTTGCCAAAATAGCTAAGTGTCTCCATCAGCTAACCGAGAAAAATCGTCCGTATGTCTGGAACGAACAATGCCAGACAGCCTTTGAGACCCTGAAGGAAAAGCTGTGTGAATCACCCGTGCTGGCGTATCCGAAACCCGGAAAAATGTTTGTAGTTGACACTGATGCAAGCAACGGCGGTATTGGAGCTGTACTCTCCCAGCAGATCAATGGCGAAGAAAGAGTCCTCTCGTATTACAGTCGAGTTCTTTCAAAAAGTGAGAGGAACTACTGTGTGACCAGGAAGGAGCTATTGGCTATAATAGAGGCCACCAAGCAGTTCCACAAGTACCTATATGGCCAGAAATTTGTTCTTCGAACGGACCATGCATCGCTGAGATGGCTACTTAACTTCAAAAACCCCGAGGGACAAGTTGCGAGATGGATCGAAAGATTGCAGTCGACTACGAAATTGTTCATCGAAAGGGCGGAGTTCATGGAAATGCTGACGCCCTATCTCGTCGCCCATGTCCAGCTAACTGCAAGCATTGCCGACGGATTGAGGAAAAGGAGCCGCCTGTTGATCTGCGACTGATAACGGCCGAATTCGATGAAGGTTGGTCATCGGAGGAGATTCGAAATGCCCAGCTAGCCGATGAAGACATCGGACCATTGCTCGTATGGAAGGAGACGACTGGGCGACCTGAGTGGAAGGACGTTTCAACGCATGGCGCAACCCTGAAAAGCTATTGGGCACAATGAAACTCCCTTCAGGTGGAGGGTGGTGTACTCAAGCGGAAATGGGAAACGGCGGATGGTAGCTCCTATAGGATGCAAACTATACTACCCAAAAGCCGAATCCACGATGTGGTTAAGGAAATGCATGAAGGATCCTCGTGAGGCCCATTGGTGTTAACAAGACCTTAGCGAAATTGCGGGAACGGTTCTACTGGCTCCACGCTCGAGAAGACGTAGAGGACTGGTGTCGCAGATGCACAATTTGCGCTTCCGTCAAAGGCCCAAAGCGACGACTGAGAGGACAAATGCAAACCTATAACGTAGGGGTACCGTTTGAAAGGATTGCTGTTGACATCGCTGGACCCTTTCCTGAATCTGAATGGGGAAATCGATACACGCTGGTTGTAGCCGATTATTTCAGCAAGTGGCCCGAGGTCTACCCCATTCCCAACCAGGAAGCAACTACTGTAGCTGAACAGCTAGTGTTAAATTGGGTCAGTAGGTACGGCGTACCTGGCGAACTACATTCGGATCAAGGCCGAAACTTTGAGTCACTAGTTTTTGGCGAAATGTGCGAGCTGCTCGGAATACGGAAAACGAGGACAACACCGCTGCATCCCCAATCCGATGGAATGGTCGAACGTTTCAACGGCACGCTCAATAAACACCTTGCCAAAATGGTTGACGAGAACCAAAGGGACTGGGACCGACATATCCCACTATTTTTGATGGCGTATAGAGCCGCTGAACATGCGTCGACGGGCCAAGCCCCAGCCAAAGTCATTTTTGGAAAGACTATTCGTTTGCCAGCCGATATAAAGTTCGGAACACCCCCTGAGAAACCCCCAAACGGTCTCGGAGTACGCAAGTGATCTACGACAACGGTTGAACCAGATACATCGGACCGTGCGAAAACACCTCGAATCGGCTACTGACCGCATGAAGACCAGGTATGATCTAAAGGCTAATTCTACTGGCTTCCAGCAAGATGCCTTGGTGTGGCTTTATAACCCGCAACGGCGAAAGGGTAGGTCTCCAAAGTTGCAACATAAATGGGAGGGACCATACCGAGTTACAAAGCGAATCAACGACGCCGTATACCGAATACAGGAACATCGTAAGCCGAGAGCTAAAATGAAAATCGTGCATCTGGACCGTCTTGCCCCATATTACACCCAGGGAGAATTGACTACAACTGGCGACACATCTTTTCGGGGCGAAAAGAACTGAGGTGGGGGCAGTGTTACATGTACAAATAATTCTGCGAGCTACTGTCGCAATTGTTTTCACAACAATGAAGAACACGAATTCACTCGAAACCACGAGAACCCAACAAGCATGATCAACATCTGCAAGTGACGTCACTCCATTCATTAATTTTCTCGAATCTACCAGCTAGAACATTCGCCAATAAACGAGAAATGGGTGAATAGGTAGAGACCCTATATAAAGGCGAGCTGAATGAATGGGGGGATCATCATTCATTCGACCGCGATAAGAAAACTGCGATATAGTGGAACGCGAAGTAAAGACAATTGATTGTTTGAGTGCAAAGTGTGTTTTGTAATAGTGAAGTGATTTAGAAGACAATTGCGATAAGAAATTTATGGACAAGTGTTAGATTTAAAAATTAAGTGAAAATTAAAATTAGTGAAAGTGTAGATTGATCATTGTGCAATTAAATAAACTCTTTTAACTTAAATTAAAAGACATTGCGTTTTCACTTTCCCGGAACATTAAAATTATTGGCCGCGAACCAATAACACGCGACAATATTTATCGTGATGACCGGGATTTGACCTCTGCAAACAAAGAATATTGTGGTGGGGTCCTTATCGCTATTAGGAACACAATACGCAGCTCTCTATGTGTCGATTCATGCTTTTTCCGCATTGCAGATTGTGTTATTGTCAAGGTCTTCCTTCCTAAAACAATACATCTTTATTAGTTCCTTCTATCTACATACCTAGTAACTCTTTTTGACGATTTTTCCTCTTATATTTTCTTATATCATCCGCATTTTTCAATTCTAATATGTGGTGATTTTTATTTGGGAACAGTGCAATGGACAAAGAACCCTCTTTTCTCTGTTTCATCAACCGATGAATCTTTTCTATTTCTTTCCTCGTTTGTATCAATCCGTTCACTGATGCAATCTAATAATATCCCTTATGCTAATGGTCGGGTACTTGACCTTGTTCTTTCTAACTTTTCACTTTACTGTCTATCTATTTCCCCAGCATTGAATCCTCTTGTCCACAATGGTAGTTAACATCCGCCGTTATCGCTCGATCTCTCAGTTGCACCTTTGACACATCATACTTTTGCTCTTTCTCCAAAATCTAACTGAACTGAACTCGGTTGATTGGCTGAAGTTTTTTGATGAATTTGAGTGTGAGGAAGCTCTAGGTAAGTTTTATAATTACATCTATGAGTTGATCAAACATTTCACACCTATACAAGCTCTTCGCAAAGTAAAGCAGAAATCATGCGGTTGTTGCTTTTACCAGCTTTCTTTCGCCACACTATTATCACGGTAAATGCTGCCAAAAAAGAAACATTACTGAGTGACGTCAAGAGAAAGAAAGATGGTGGGGATTAATAGTTTCAAAGGTACAGAGACTCAGGAATATTACAATGAACGAAGGCATTATATTGGGATAGAACGTAGTTTTCACATCAACTTTTAGAATTAGAAATATTGTTTGACTTCACGTTAAAGCACAGGGAAAGGAAAGAGGATTGAGTTGACAATTAACTACTTTTAAATAGTACAAGCAGAGGTAGGCCTACCCAGTAGCTTTCTTTTACTACCATTTCCTGGATTTCCTTTCAAATATGTTTGGATTTCTCATTTTTCCATTTGCCCTGACTATTTGGGCTACATTATCAACTTTTATAAGGTACGTTGTTTGATAGCAAGCTAGTTTGTACAAACTAAAATTTTTAAGTCTGAAAGTCATATCATTCAATGAAGCATTGTTGATTATGGTCAAAACTTTACATATCCTGCATAATACAGAAGATAAGAAATAACAATTTTTCAAAGAAAGTAATAAAATTTCAAAAGTTGCTTGTGCGGCAAAATTTTTTGACGCCCAATTTATGCATAAGAGAAATCAAGAACGACATTTTTTATTGACAACTCTCACTTTTTTGGTAATACCTCCCTAAACGATTAAACATTGTGGTCAATTATGTTCAAAACCTTACAATCAGCTTTCATGTCATCCCCTAAAGTAAATGCAATGATGGCCAAAACGATTGTCAATTACACCCTAACAGGACCGGATAACGCCAACATTAATCCTCTTATGCCATTTCAAATTACGCTTCCCCAAATTCATTTCAAACACAATAATTTGCTCCTTATTCCCCGGCAATAATCTTCTTGCAGAAATGTTGTCATCTGCTCTAGCCATTCTTGTCAAACCCGTATCTGTCCATCTAAATTTCATTGGACAAATCCCGAAAAAAGATTTTATTGGAAGAAGTAAAGAGTCCATTTTTATTCCCTCCACTTAACTCTTCTCCACCATCATATAAAAAACATGAAATAACATCCAGACACTTCAAACCATTGTGGAACCTGCCACTCTCCCGCGCAGCAATCTCCTTTACCAAAATTGTTCGATGCTCACCGCGATACCTTCTCCTCTGTCTCGCCCGCTATAATGAAGGACATTTTTATGAAATGCAATAAAAAGATGAAACCAAAGCAAATCTGCTAAATTTCGCAGCAAAGCCGACATAATTCCATACTTTTCAGCAGCTTTATTCCGTCGAACATTCCCAAGTCGGTGATACCTCCTGGGAATGTTTTGCCTCCATGCGAGAAGGGGACGTGTGTATTTGGGCACGGATGTGGTATAAGTTGGGGGTTAACACGCTGGCGGAGCTTAAGGGAAGTATACATGGATATTGGATAAAGAGGATTCTGAGAACTATTAAGTAACATAAGTAATTGATTTCAAGATTAAGGATTCGTTGAAAAGATTCCTTGGATTAGGCATCACTGGAGGTTGCCGACTCCCGTTCCTTTTCTGTTAATCAATTCCATTTTTTCAATTACATATGTAATGCCTGAATAGCTTTGAGCAGAATCTCACCCCACATTGTCGTTAGTCCTTGCAAATAATGCTTCGATACCCTCAGCTTAGCAGAATCCTCCTTATACGCTAATGACTTCCGGATCAAATATGAACATCACATCTCCACGTGTCTGGATCCCTTTTTATTGAGAAATACCCCGGGGCAAAAAGAAGCACGAAGTTTCTTTTTGTCAGGAGCATACAGATGACAATATAACTGCTCTCAATGTAACGAATATAACTCTCATAATCTTTTTTTCACTACGTTCCTGCGTCCCCAAGTTTCATTTTACCAAACAAAGTTATTGTTGGAGGACCTTAAGTTCAGATGCCCACAATCGAAGTTTGCTGATGACTTTCTTTTTTATTCCGGAAATAATTTATTGGATTCAATGGTCATCGTGGGGCGAAGTGGCAGAGTGTCCTTTATATGAAACAATGAATGCACGTGATTTGAGATTCTACAGCTGTTTATTTGGTCAGTGGGACAGTTTTATGGGCGACTGGTGTCTTATTGTCGAAATATGTTGCGAACGAATAAAAAGATAGAATAACGGGACTATGGAATATGCTAAGGAATAATAGCAAGCAATGACTTTAGTGTGTCATTCACAGAGGGGGGAATCGCATTTGCTTTGTGATGAGTCAATAAAGACAAACAAGAGTGTGCGGAATTATATTGACGGACAGTTTTTAAGTGTGGTTTGATGATTTTATTAAATAATAAATAAAAGGGTGTCCCAATAAGAATTTCTCTATTTTGATATAAAAATACGTGCAAATCCAAATGGTTATTGTTTTCTACTTTTTATTTGTTATCGTGAGTTCATGACTCGCGGATAGGAAACTTATTCTGAATCAGCGTACCTCGCTCTGAATAGAAAGGAATTAATGTACATATATACGAGTATGGAAAGTATGCTTAAAAATTGATCATAGAAGCATATAGATATGAATAAAAGGTTTTCCAGCTAAGTAAATAGATAGCAAAGGGGTACTGATTTGAGAAATGTGAGCTTTCAAGGAGAGATAAAGGAAAAATACAGATGGAACAAAGTAAATGCTTTTTACGAAATAAACTTCCATTCGGGTTTTGTACTAAAATACAATACCCTATTGATATCGGTACCTGCGTCTATCTGTTTGACCGTCCATTCATCTATATGTCACAGCAGTTATTCTCCGAAACTAAGGAAGCTACAGCCATAAAACTTTGTAAAAATGTCGGGAGTTACAATGTCTAGAAAGTTTTGGGGTAGAAAAAAAAATTCAATGAGTTATGTGGGGGGTTACCCTCATATAGAGAAGTGACCTTTAAAACAATTTTTTCATTAAAGATGGTCAAGGGGGTTGTCATATTAAAAGTCTTAGTGAGGTCTTATTCAAACAGGTCTTAAAATTGCTTTATCAGTGTCAAGGGGACAGGAGAAAGCGAAATATGTGAATTTTTGGCATACTCTCCTCGCGAGAGGAGAGTATTTTTTCAGATTTTTCGGTCCTGTTGACCAAAAAATCTGAAAAAAATCATGAGTATAGACCTTAATAAGCACAACAACAATAAATACATCAAAAGTCAAAATTCGCTCAACCTTGTTAGTAATAGTATGATTTATCAATTTTACACTTTCTTGAATAAAATTGTAAGGGTAATTTTAAATTCAATGAAATTCAACATGTAAATACCAATTTCGAAGTTTAATAATTAATGCGAATTTCACGAAGATTAAATAGTATTTAGCAAAGCTATGATGGTTGAAATTTTCCTGTAATACACTAAAACAGTAACTATAGTACATGGCTATGGGAAAATATGCACTTCTAATCAACTCAGACACCGCGGGTTTGCTAAGATTTGCATGTCAGTTTTAGGAACTATATTCATAATAAATATCTTTGAGAACTTATTCAACAGGTGAAATCCGTAATCATAAAACAAAATGGCAGCCATTTCAAATGAGACTATTGATAAAATTTTTAATGTTTTTGTTTGAATTAAATCATTCTGCATATCTGCATATCGTAGGTTGAATACAAAACCCTTCTAACATGAAGGTAGTTCTGTCTACTCAACTGTTTTTAAAGATTTTGTACTAAAATAAAAACCCTCTTGAAATCGGTACCAGTGTCCGTCTATCCGTCTGTATGTCACAACACCTTTTTGACGAAACTACAGAAGCTAGAGCCATGAAACTTTGTGGAAAGGTTGGAAGTTATGACTTCTAGAAATTTTTGGGGTGAAGTAATTTTCAAAAAGTTTTAAAGGGGTCCCCCTTTATAGAGGAGTAACTTTAGAAAAAAAAAAAGGTTCATCAAAGTTAGTCAAGTAGGGTATTATATGAAAGGTCTCGATGAGGCCTTTTCAAATTAGGTCTTAAAACTACTTTAGCAATATCGAGGAAGGCACGAAATTTTGGCATAGCCCCCCTCCTCGCGATTAGAAAGCTTTCATCCGAAAAATTTGAAAAAAATTATAAGTGTTGACCTATATTAGGACAATAAGAATAAATACGTCAGAAGTCAAAATTCACTCAACATTTTTGGTAATATTGTGATATATCAATTTTACGCTTTCTTGAATAAAATCGTAAGGCCACCCTCAAATTCAATATATTTCAATATGTAAATGTTAATTTACAGGTTTCATCATTACTGAAAATTTCAAAATGATCGAATCAAATTTAACAGAGTTATGGGGGCTTAAATTTTCCTGTATTATAACAGCAACTGTATGACTACGTGGGACAATATACACTTCCAATCAACTTAGACAATACGGGCTTGTTAGAATTTGCATGAACGTTTCAGCAATTATATTCATGATAAATATCTTTGAGAATTTGTTCAACGGTTAACATTCGTAATTGTAGAACAATATGGCAGCCATTTTAAAAGAGAATATTGCTTAAAATTCTGTTATTTCTCCCGAACTTCAACATTTAAGATAAACACTATTAAAACTTGATTAAATTCATTAACGGATAGCTGAAGATGAGCAGCTAAAAACAATACTTGTATGTGAAAAATCATGGAGGTAGCTCCAATGACAAAGAACTTAATTGTTGAAATTCGTTCAACTTTGCTAATAATAGGTAAATCTGTAAATTAAATATTTTCTCCGGTAAAACTGTATTAGTACGATTAAATTAGATAAAAGTTGATATTGTGTTCTCCTTTAAAAGGCATTTATACTCTATGAGCCATAATAGAATATACAAAAGTTAATGCTGTTTGAATTTTCTCTGATTACCACAATTTCATAACAAACAGATATTTAATATTCGCCTCAGTCGACGATTTTAGCAATATTGCAACAAAATATAGGGTTATCCATTTTACGCTTGGGAAAGTAAAGCAAAAGAAAACAAATTAAATATTCAGAAAAAAACAATTTTTTTTCAATATAAAGACTAAACTTTGCCATTATACGTGAAACAAAACACCATTCAAATGTCTTCCTCGAGACCCCTTACAGGCTTCAATCCTTTTGAAGTAATTTTCAATGACTTTTCGGCACATTTCCGGCAATATCTCGGCCGTAACTTCACAAATATTGGTTTTCAATTGCTCAAGATTTTGAGGATTGTTCACGTAAACACAATCTTTCGCATAGCCCCATAAAAAGAAATCCAAATGTGTTAGGTCGCAAGATCTTGCCGGCCAATTGACATCACTCAATCTCAAAATTACGCGCCCTGGAAATATCTCTTGCAAAAGTGCTCGATTAGCCTGTGTTGTGTGGCTTGTGGCTCCGTCCTGTTAGAACCACATATTTTCCAGATCATAATCTTCAATTTCTCTCCAAAAGTAAAGGTTTAACATCCGTCCATAGCGGTCAGAATTGACTGTAATGGCTCTTCCTTGATCGTTTTCAAAAAAATACGGTTCGAAAAATCGTTATCAATGGCTCGTTGTTCGCATACATTCTACGTTGTGTATGGTCTTGAGGCTTAGGTTCTTGAGTGAGTTGGATTTTTTACGGATGGAGATGCTCATTGTGGCAAAATGCCACAATGAGCCGTAAGACAAACCCAAATGTTGAGCATGTTCGGGTTTTCCTCCACACTTTGAGCAACGACAGCGATATTTTCAGCAGAACGAATGTTGCGATGATGCACAGGCCTTGCAATATCAATAACCGATCCAGTCTCTTCAAATTTCCTCAGTGTGTTCGAAATTGTTTGCTGTGTAGGTCGATTATGTCGACCGTAATCGGCTCGTAAAGCCCTAAATGTTGATACAGCAGAATCGCCATTTTTATAATAAAATTTAATAATTTTAACGCGTTCTTTGACTGTGAAACGATCCATATTTCTAAATGGCAAACCTTCAACTAAAAAAACCGGCTTTGGATGATATTTAATTCTGACAGATGTCAGATGGCAGGGTTATAATTTTCCAACCACGAAATGGATAACCCTGTAACATCCAGTTAAAACGGAGTAACACAAGTTTTTCTTTTAAAGCAAAAATATATTTATTATAAAGGGTGATTCATAACAAGTGTACACATTTTTGTCAGAAAAAAAAAATAATTTTTGTAAAGATTGAGCTATAATGTTTATTTATTATAAAAATTACTACTATTAAATATGAAACATTAGTTTGGGCATATGTGCACCTCGTGCTACTCAAACAATGATTGTAATATTCAATGATATCTTCCCACCTTTCCGGCGTAATTAGGCGTATATTGGCTCGAATATTGTTTTTTAATGCTTCAGTAGTCTAGAAAGCATCAGCGTAAACACGATCCTTCAGAAATCTCCAAAGGAAGAAGTCACAAGGAGTCAAAACACACGATCTCGCCGGTCAATTTATGGGTGGACCAAAAAATTCACGTAGACCGCGAAATGTTTGCACTGGGGATTCATTATTTTTGTAAAATGTTTTAACAATAATAAATCGTTTGGATGATGTGTACGACGCCATGGTTAAAATTGTAAAAGACCAAACTGTCATAATTTGTTAACATAAAGACCTAAAATTGGTGGTAAATAAGAGTTAGGGCCCATTCACATGTGTACACTTGTTATGAATCACCCTTTACATGTCATTAAAGTTTTTCTTGAATCAAATCATTCTATATGTCTGCATATCGTAGGTTAAGTACAAAACCCTTTTGACACGAGCGTGGTTCTGGCTACTTAACTTGTTCATTTTGAGAATAGGTTTTTTAAATTTTTCAATAATAATATGAATCGCGAAGCTCAGAATACTTAATATAACTGTATGAAAATGAGATGTAATGTGAAGAAAAATTTACTTACAAATTTTGCTTGATATTCAATTCAACTTTTTTTTTTGATCTGAGAAAGCTAATCCTTGTAAAACTTTTTTTAAAAATTAGTTAAATGTTAGATTAGCCTGATTGGTATATTTTTATATTTGTTTAGGGTTTATGAATTTAAGTTTAAAAGGGCTAAATTGCAATACAACATTGCGTATATACGTTGAAGACCAAACATTTTTGGTTTCATTAATTAAGGAAATTGCATATTATTCAAAATATTATCCATGGCTTGCGATCACTTTTTTTGGAAGCAAAGAAATCCCGCGTCGAAAAACGTCTTCGTCTTTTGAGGCCAAGAACGAATCAAGTCAATTTTTGATACTTTCTCAGATGTAAAGCGAATTCCATTGCGGGCATTTTGCATCGAACAAAATAAACGGTAGTCGGATGGTACCAAGTCTGGTGAATATGATGGCTAAGCGTGAACTTCCCAGCCACTATTCATCAGGTAATTTTGGACCGATATAGGAACATGTGGTTCAGCACTGTCATGATGAAAAATTACAGACTCTTGTCTGGTCGCATATTCCGGCCATTTTCTGTCAATGCTTGCTTCAAATGAATTAATTGATGTCAGTACAGCTGTTCTATAATAGTTTGAATTAATTTCAGTAGCTCGTGGTGGATCGGTCCTTCTGATCTCGCCAAATACTGAGCATTACCTTACAGCCATGCTTATTCATCTTTGCACATACGATTGCTTGCACTGCGGGTTGTAATAATGTATCCATTTTTGTCGCTTGTTATAGTTCCATACAAAAACGACTTTTTTATGCAGCGTTTGAGATGCACTTTAGATATGCAAAATCGTCTTTCAACTTCTCCTGGCTTCAATTCGTGTAGCATCTAACTTTCTACCTTTTGGATGAACTCTTATGCTTTCAAACACATAAAAATGGTTATCTGTGTCACTTTTAGTGCTTTTGCGAGCTCACCTAGTATTTGGCACGAGTCACTGAAGAAGGCCTCTAATTCTTCGTCTTCAATTTTTCTCTCTTGATCAGGGTGCTCTTTATTCTTGATATCAAAATTGCCACTTTCAAAGCACTTAAACCACTCAAAACACTGTGTTCTGAATAGATAGTTGACGTCATAAACATCCACCAGCAAACGATGACTTTCGGTGAAAGTTTTCTTGAAAAAAAACCTCCCAACAATTCTTCATGTTAATGCTTTCTTGTGAACATTTTTAAAAGTTTTCCATAAGGGCAAAAATCTATGCGAACGCAATGTTAGAAAATTGTCTTCATGGCTTTGATAGCTAACGTTTAGTACTTTGAAATGACATATATGTCATTGGAGTGTTACAGCGCATGACGTCATCTTAGGTAGAGACCTCAATCACAACACTTACACAAAGAACAGACACTAAACGCTAATAAAGCCATCAATATTGCATTCAACTAAGCCCCCCTTACCATGTGTTAGTATGTCGCCATCTAAAGCAATCAACATGTTCAGACCGATTGTTAGGCCTAAAATCGAAGCAAATCCAACTAACATAAGTCTTCCTCAGAAATGTTTCGGCAAAAAAACTTATGCTCTAAAAGCCAAAGCTCTCAAAAGATGCCTAGGCATTCCTATTACTGGACCCAACTTTATTACACTAGCTACTGCAATGGAGCTTTCGACTATGAGCTGCTTAAGCTGAATGAAATAATAATGGAAAATCTCTATTGGATTCAACTTATGCGTTTGAGCCACGCTCTGAGGCAAAAATACCTGAATTCGAAGAAAGGTACGAGAGACTGACTTTCTACATCACAACGCTCGGCCACATGTTGCGAAACCAGTCAAGACCTACATAAAAACTCTGAAATGGATAGTCCCAACCACTCACTGACTGCCCTGAAATCAATAACATGTGATTTGAACTCCCTATCTACAATGAAATCCACTGTGAATTTTCGCTTTCCAGCAGGCTTCCTACTTTTGAATATTGTTTGTGATCTCATATCTTGAATATCGCTTTCGGCTTAGTTCGGCTTTTTGATTGCCAGTATGTTTCATTTATATTGACTGGCCTGTTGTGAAGGTCCTTAACAGCGCCAAGGCAGTTAGTGATCTGAGATTCCAGGATCCAATTTCATCGTCCTTTTCTCGGTTACGAGGTCATTGCTGTAGGTCCAATCCATTTCAAGGTTCTCTTTTAGCTTTGGAAACAATTTAGGGTTTTCTAGCGATGGGAAGTTAATCTCTTGCCCAACCTCCATTATGGCTGCATGGTTACCACCTTCAATCCCCTTATCAGGACCGAAAGGCTCGTCTTCACCTCTTATGTCTTTGTAATGACATATACGAGGTATAAGTAGGGTTTTGTAGCAGCACTGTAGGAGTATTTATATTTTTTGGTATTTCATTTCCCATCATTGAGCAACCAGTAAACCCAATGTGCTATCCTGAGCGCATTTGCTACTAGTTAGTCATGGGAGTTAGGTTGAGGAATCAGAGAAGCTGTGGGTTGGGGAAACAAGGATCCCCTCCTTTCTCAAATGGGCTCGGGGCCGTCTACAGTGGAATTCACACAGTAGTATCTTGGCTTTGGCTATGTCATCGGTATTCCCAAGAAATTCCGTTTAATCCTATTCTGAAGTGAATCTACGAAAGTTTTACTAATAGTGGGCCCAAAATTGTTCTTGTTATCTAAGTTGGCTTTCTGAATATGCTTGAAAGCTTTGTCTTGCAAAATCTATTATATTCTTTCATCCATGTTTTTGACGAAATTTATCATATATGCAGCAAGAAGGGTCATAACACAAGATTTGCGTCAAGAAGTCATAACGTTTGTCAAAATAATGCCCAACAAATTCAACAATTAAACCTTCTCGGTGCTAGCGTTATACTTATATTATATAGATAATTAAGTATTGTTTCTAACGCCATCTGTGTAAGCACTAGTTCTAACATCATTTTGAGTTTGACATTCACATCAAATTAGCATTTCTTTTGAGCTCAGCTAGGAAAATAGATCGCCTTTCAGGCAAAAGTTATTAGAGAATCGCAAAAAATTACTTTATTTTCCATACTCGTTTAGCTTGATTCCTATTGATAACATACCAAAGCAATTTATTTATTATTTCTTCAAATCTTCATCTTTATTTTCCATTTGAATCAGTAACTGATGTTTATGTCATATATTTATGACATTGGTTCTCGAATGAATTTTTTTTATAGCTTTACGCGAAGATGAAATCATACGACTTCTTGAGGAATCGGACATTGATCTCTCTGATATAGATGAAAATGTCGATACCAATTTTACGGCAAGACCTGAAGACGGCAGGAATCGAGCTCCTGAGATGAAGAAACGAACTCACGATCACAGGTCTCCCTGCAATCTTCTTTTGTAAAGAGAAGACAAAGCCGGGGCCGTACGTACACTTCTAGTCATAGAGGTGGAAGGAGATGTACTAATACTCATGGGCGTATAGCTGAGGCAACGAATAAGACATCAACCTCCGATGGATGGAATGGTAATTTCGAACCTTTAGAACGTCCATTTTACAAACCTAACAATAAAAAAGTTGAAACCGAGTCATGGATGCCTCAAAATTACTTCACACAATACTCCGATGACGACATATTCGAGGAAATGGTATCTGCTACAAAAAGAACTCATATCCAAAGAAAAAGGAATACCTTATACCTGACTCTCAAAGAACTAAAAGTCTTTTTTGGCATTCAAATGGTAATGAGTGCTATCAACTTGCTAAAAATATCGTTGTTCTAGTGTCAAAAATATGGAGTTAAAATTATAAAAAAAAGCTATGACACGAAATAAATTTTTCAACATAACAAACTGTCTAAAAGTGGTGTTTAATAATGATGTTCTAGAAGCAAGCAAATGAAAGTGTTAACTATGGAATGTAGTTCTACTCTTCAAATCAGTCTTGCAAGGCTGTCAGGCACAAGAACAATTTTTGCAATTAAGCATCGATGAAATGATTGCACCATTCAGTGGCCAGTGTGAAATACGTCAATCTTGTCCAGGAAAGCCTAATTCTGTAGGCCTTAAACGTTTCGTGTTGGCTACTCTACAAGGCATTGTTTTCGACATGCTTATATACCAGGGCAATATACCTACCCCGAGTTAATTCAAGAACGATATACTCTTGGTGGAGCGTGTATTCTTAATCTCTGCAAAATGCTTGTGAGAGGCCACCACATTTATTTCGATAGGTATTCTACCACAGTGAAGTTAGCTGACACATTACTGCATAAAAGTTTTCACGTCACTGGCACCATCCAAAGAAAAAGAAGTCCTAAAAACGACCAGCTCTCTGATGAAAAAGCCTTTACAAATAAGGCCAAAGCAAAGACATATAAACAAATGGACGAGCAATGAGAATCTGTGTACTCGTCCATGTGAGAAGCAAATTTGCCACATAAATAAGTTATAAATAACTTACGCTCTCGAAACTATATGATTCCCTCTGCTTCTCCTTCCCTTTTTTTCCAAACAGGTTTTCTTATCTCTCTTCAGAAGAATCGCTTCCCCCACTGACACCCGCGCACACCAACGAAATTTCATTTCACGTGCACATTATCGCGCCTTCGTTATCATTCGGAAAACAGTTTGAGTACAAACAACAAACGACTCTCATGGAAAACGCAAACGTCAAAGCAAAAGAAAATCGAAAAGAGCGCGAAACACGCGGGAAAACTCATGTGTCAAAGCGGATGGAAATTTCGTAGACTATTAATTAAAACAGTGAATGAAGGTTCCGATTATGTACGCGCGATCTTTAAAATTAAAGAATTTTTAAATGTGAACGTGTTTCGCCGTGAATAGAGTGCTAAAACAAAAGCATATCACTTCAAACCTCAACTTCACACAACTTTATCGAAGGTTGCCAATTGCTTCGGCTCTCACGACCGGTTGCGGATCCAGTACTCTCTATATCTATGAGCCAAAGGCTATTGCGAAACAAAATGTAGGAGTGGCAAAGTGGTGAACATAGTTCGTTGGCTGGATCACAAACCACACACACAATTCACTCAAGTGAAAAAGAAGACGGTATAGGAAAAAAACGTACGAATTAGTATGTAGGCCAGAAATTGTCAAATCATACAATCAATATATGGGCGGAGATAACATGACTGATCGCATGCTGTCTATATGCCTCTCCAGATCACCAGCCAAAAAATGAACAGTACGATTTATATCCCACATGTTCCATTTGGCAGTAAGCAATGCCTGGCTTCTTTATAAACTAAGCCAAAGAAAGAATAAGCGCAAAAAAAGAAAAGTATTAATAAAACCTATACCTACAGAAGTAATAAGATATCATAAGGCTGAACACCTGGTTGATTATATTGATACTCAAAAAAACTCCCAAGGCTACTGCGGCGTTTTAGTCTAAATGTATTGTATATTATTTTTATGTAGTACACCAAAAAGAAACTGCCTCCTTAGATTTCATTTAAAATAGAAAGGCATTTTTTAGTTTGTAAGAAATAGTTTTTAATGTGAAAAGAAATTTTTCAATTTGTGGGATGATTATTGTTGTTTATCTGATTTTCAGAAGTATTTTTTTTTGGTTACTAAGAAGGTCCTTACAAAACTAGTTTTTTACGTTTTGTTGTATCGGTGTGAAATTTATATACCAAAACTAATTTTTGTGATGCATTAAAATACTAATTAATGTTAAAAACTTATTTACACTGGGTGAAACCTGCAAGAACCCATATGTAACGAATAAATACCTAATATTTCATCACTGATCTTGCTTTTTGATTTGAAATAAAGTTCTAGTGTCATATACATAGTAGTAGTTATAATATTTTTGGGCATACACAGACACCTAATATACCATAAACATTAACTTTTGAAAGATATTGAAAAAAAAAAAATTCTGGAATCTAAGAGGTTAAGTTCGCTGAAATTTTATCCCTCAAAAATTATGAACAAGGTTCTATTCGTTGCAATATCAGACAGCGATAAAGTATTTGTCTCGTTATTATGTTAACGTTTTCACTACGATACTAGAAAGATGCGATCAACAAATTTTCCAAAAATTTGAGCTATACTAAAAACTGAATACAAACTGATAATCATACATAACCTATACTTTGGTCAACATAACTGTTGCAACTAACAACGCAAAAAGAAAGAAATTTGTTTTTGGAGATCCTGGAGTGAGTACTGCTACCGCTTATTGTAGTTATATTATTTTTTGATGTTCCTGCCAAACTATTTCGGTTAGAGCAGTTTCAGTAACAAATACATAAGAGTACGCCACTAAAATCGTGCACTATCTGCCTGTCTGTCCGTCCGAGTGTCACACCCCACCCCTCGCAAACTACATAAGCTAGAAACATAAGATTTTGTAAATAGGTGTAAAGTGGCGCCCTCTTTAAAGTTTCACTACAAAAAAAATGTATAGGTGTTTAAGGGGGTTGTCCCCGTACAGGGGAGTGGCCCATACAGGGGAGTGCTCTGAAGAGTTGTTGCAAACCACGGAGGTCACCACAGTTGCAGACATTAACCCATTTCCGGCGGCTACCAGATGCAGTCCCCCTACAACCACGAAATTTCGTACACGCTTTACTTTTGGCCTAATTTGAAGAAATTTGAAATAACATATTTTGTAAATTCCCCTTTTTTTGAGAAAATCGGTGTTGCGTTTTCGCAACGTTAGCTGAAAGCAGTATTCAAAATTTTTGAAAAAGAAAATTATTTGCATTTTTTGTTTTTTTTTTATTTAAAATAAATTAAAGAACTTACGGTCTTAAACAATAATATAAAAAAAACTAATAACAACTTAAAGGACTTTCGGAGTCATGAGTTTTTTGTTTTTCCCGGAGATTTTCATTTTATTTATTCTTGCAAATGGTAACGATCAAAGCATTTTGGATGGAGTGGAATATTGCATTTCTTGCAAACGAATATGGTTTGGCTTTGACAAAGGGGGCATCTTAGACGTTTTTCGGTGGTTAATTTTGTCAAAACGAATAACTTCATTCGGTTTTCCTGCTCTTAGTAGTGACGGTTGATCACGAGACTCTGATCGCAATAGACAATCCACAACGAAAGTTCTGAAAGACAGCTGAGACATTGGTGTGTCTTTTGTAAACTTTTTGCAAAGGGAATGAATTTTCCATGCGTTTACTAATGCAGCGTCAAACGCATTTATTAGAAGTGGCCAGTACCACTTTTTTCCTCGTATCCTTATGCGGTAATTGCTTACCGCATTGTCGAATAAATCTACTCCACCCATTGTTTTATTATATTCCCGGATGGCATTTGGCATGGGAATGTTGAGGTGCTGCCTCTTTTTTCGGTCAAACCGCTTTGTTTGTTGTAACGGCTTGTCCATCAAATAATTGGATAAAACTGTCACAATCGAATTATCATGCCATCGTACAGCGGCGATCTCATTATTTTGGTCGAAACAGAAGTCAATGGAACCACGACCTTGCTTTTTCATAGCTTTTGTTTCACATAATTGAGCCTTAGCAGTTCTATTCTTGCGAACAGTGCCTGTGAACAAAAAGTACGTATTTCAAAATATGCTTATATTAAATAGAACATCATAGTACCTGTTGCAAAATAGCCCAGTTTCGAAAGCCGACACATAAGCTTGTGTGATGTAAAAAAGTTATCAAAAGTTACCGTGTGTTGTTCCGGTATTTCAAACTTTGAGAGCAATCTCAATACCACCTTTCGCCTAAACCAAATTCTGGTGAGTTTTCAGAAGTTGCGCCTGCATAAGGAATAAATTGGAATAAATAACCTTCATCCGAACATAAATTCCAATATTTGTATCCAAATCGTATTGGTTTGCCTCTGATAAACATTTTCGCGGAGTGACGCCCATAGTATGGAATCATTTGCTCATCTATTGATAGGTGATGAGCAAAAACGCCAAACTGTAGAAATTTTTCGTTTTGCATATTATTGAGAGAACTTATTTTGGCAAATTTATCACTCGGGTCGATTGTTCTATTGCTGCAAACATGAATGTATGATTTTATAACTTTAAATCGATCTCGACTCATTGCAGCTTTCACGATATCACACCGAAATACTGGTTGATCAGACCAATATAAATCAAGTTGAGGCACTGAATGCAGTCCAGAAAAATATAATATTCCAATGAATTTTCGGATTTCATTGAAATCCGTTCTGAATTTTTGGTCATTTTTGTCCTCATGAGCATATTCATTTGTTCGTTCAACAATAAAGTTGATAATATTGTTATCTATGAAGAGCTCCAACATTTGAAGTGGATTTAAATTACCTGAATAAAAGAGGTGAAAGCCGCTATTGCATTCCTTTCAAAAAATAAATATCGGAAGTTAACTTACCAACTTTTTTATAAATCTGGCCTATAATTTCATCAGAGGCATTCTTAGGGATCTTGGAAAACTCATTTCGATGACTCTTTGACCACTTTGGCGGTTCATAATGAAAATCCGTTTCTTTTTCAATTTCACTTGATGGATTTGCTGTTTTTTGGGTCAATGATTGATTTGTCATAAAATCAATTTCTATTTGACTATACTTTTGATTGATTCCCCAAAAGTACATTCCAGCTCCACTTCTCCAACGAGGTGGTTGGGAAAAACGTTATCCTCATTTAGAAGTTGTACATTGTCATCAATTTCTTCGCAGTCACTAATGTCATCAATGGTTTTTGGCGGGAGTATTACGACATCGGTGCGTTCTGCGGTATTTATTCTCGACTGCATCTCTTCCTCTTCATCCGAAGCTGCAGTTAATAGTTCTTCGATTTCGCGAACGGATAAATACTTTTGACGGTACATAGTACTATTTTATTCCACAATAATCACAAAACACAAACGCAACTACTCGTAACTGGACCAAAAACCAAACCATATGACAAAACCGCCAAGGAAACTTGAATTTCACGTGTCATCAAAGTGATTGAAACAATATCACAATGCATCCCATGTCTATTTTTAGATACGAATGATACTGCGTCAAGCGAACGTTGCGAAAACGCAACGCGTGACTTTAATCGTGCCTACAGCACTCGTAAATGATCACAATACCTTCCTACATGAATCAATATAAAATTTAAATAGTTTATTGAAGAAGGTGAGAATCTTTCAGAAAATTTTTAACTTTTTAGTATATTTTTAATCATTCAAAAAAATATTCTCTAAAATTTCAAAAACTGTCATTTTCGTTAACCAAAAAAACTCTAAAAAATACATTTAATTCTAAAATCCAAAAACAGTTCGATTAGATTTTTCCGTTAAACTTGTTAATCTATATTTAGTTCAATTAAATATTGGAGTAAGAATGCTGCAGGGGCTTAAAAGTAAGACGTTGCGTTTTCGCAACGTTAGCCGGAAATGGGTTAAGTTTTGGCAGAGGGATGTGCAGAGGCCGGCTAGCGCTCAGTCGTGTCGTGGGACTTCTGGGACACCTTCTGCTCGTGCTGAGCCACCTTACATAAAAACACTAACACGAAGGGAAAAGGACGAGAAAGGAGAGGTTGCATTGAGAATGAAAAATAATTATTGTAACACTTCATGTCTAATATTTTTTTTCTTCAACTAGCTTACAAGGCACCAATTTATCAAAAAAAAATGACACCATTGACACACTTCCTCGAATTGTTAATTTCCAAAATTCCCTTTTTCTTCAAAACAGCATGTCGAACAATCCATTCCGTAAATCACCTGCACAAAAAAAGGCGACAACTCCCTATTTCTTTCAAGATAAAATCACAAAAAAAAATCTTTCCTCCCCGAATTAAAATTTAATGCACCGCCAAAAGCAATCCCTATTGTTCTTCTCAAATTCAAATACCGAATCTTTCCTCAAATTAACCATTCCGCACCGCCAAACACAATTGCTTTTTATCTTCCAGTCAAATACTAACTGCCCAATCCCAGAAACCAATCCAGCATTTCACTTTCCGCAGATCAGATCCCGCAATCCTCTTCATTTTCAAATTACCGCTGCCGCATCTGGGTAACGTACTCAAAGTTCATTACACTTCGATTCTGCTACCCACACATCTTTTTTCCCGTATTGACAAACACAATAGTATCCATTGATTTGCATATATGGCAATTTGCATCATCAAAGAAGCGCTTGATTGAATGCAAAGTGTCGCATATACATTACGGAAACTATTGATTTTGCCAATACCTCAAAAAGAGTGCTTCCCTGCGCCCGGGGGAATTTGAACCCATGGTTCCAGCAGACCCCCAGTCGAGCACTCACGACGCAGTCAATGGTGCCATGTTTTGTCAATCTCCCATTCATCTCATAAGCAACTTCAACGATGCATTTGGGTATGAGATTGAATTTTGTTAGTAGGGAAACGTGAATTAATTTTTGTTAGTATAAAAAATAAAATTTGTTGATGGCAACTAGTGAATAGAATTAGTTAGTATGAAGGAAGGAATTAGGTTTTGTTAGGAAAAATGTATTGAATAAAGTTTTGTTTGTGGGAATTAATGAATGGAATGTTGTTAGTAGGAAAATTGAAATTATTAGTATATATTATATTATTTAAGTTGGAAATAAGGAGAAAGGGTGGGATTGTGATGATGGGGAAGTAAAAATTACAGGAGAATTTGAAAAAATGTTAATAAAAAAAATAAATAAATACACAGAGGAAAAGGTAGAAGTGCCCAAAGGAAGATGGAAATGTTACGGCGGCAATTTGAAGTTGCGAATGGGAGAAAGTCAGTATGCCGGAATTTGCAACAGAGTGCAGTGGAAGGGGTAAAGTACGAAATTTTTTTGTTCCTCTGTGTAATCAATGATTCAAGTCAAATTTTCAATTAATTTTTCGCACTCAGATATCGTTAAAATAGGGAAGTTTGCTCTTAATAAAGATATATCTCTTCTGAAACTTTAAAGTTTCTTTCTAAGCTACATAAATTGAAGTCAGGCGCCCAAAGGCTACTTCATATCATGAATATTTCACTATCAGTCCATGTCCTTAACATTGACTGCCCGCTTTTATCACATGTTGTATGTATGCGTGTCCTAGAAATAGTAAAGATACGAAATATCTAGGAACTGAGTGAAATCTTGTCTGCTTTACTCCAGGTACCTACAAATAAACGATATGTTCCAACCCAAATCATAAATAAACCAATGGTTTGTTAGTTGTCTTGTTGTGGTCCATGTTTTTGCCTCTCATTGTCCAGAAACCAAATCAATTTCTCCTCAAGTAAGGTTTTTGTGAAAAGATTTTATTAAATGTTATGTCCAACAGCAATTAAAGGATTATCTGGATATGTTTTAATTCCAGGAAACTTACAAAATTAGGTCACAGTAAAATCTTTAGTTCGATGGATTGTCTCTATTAACGTTGTCGGAGAAGTGTAGGCAAGATGGGCCAAACAAAATCTAATTTAAAGTTTGAATTTTCATTGATGGCAATCAAGTGAAATCATAAATAATAGGCTAATATTTGATGATAGACGGAGAGTATATTTAGGTTATGAAATTTAGTGCAACAATGAGTTTTATTTATATATTTTAGTGTAAGTTATTACAGTGTAAGCTGTTACTATTAATAAGACGGGTTATACAAATCTTGCAACCTTTGTCGTCAATTGAGGCATTTAAGTTGAGAAAAGACGGATCCTGAGACCAAATTGTTTAGAGAGGTCAACCTAATTACCCTCTAAAGGCTGACTAAAAAATTTAAGTTAGCAGATGACATTCAAATAATACTAAAATATTTCCATAATTTAACACGACATTCCTTATAATCCTTAAACCGCTGAAACATTTATGAAATATTCAGAAAAAAAAAATATCCAAGTGGTTGAATACGAGCACAATATTGTGATTTGATTAAATTCACGCAATATATCTGGCGGAAATTGCATTTCGATGCGAAAAAATGATATTATCCATTGCAACAGACTCTGATGGCAAGAAGATGAAAAAAACGGACAGAAAAATTGTCATGCATTGGAATATTATTTGTACTCAAGTGGTCATGATATCAATTTATTGCAGCTGAATTGATTGATAGTTCGTACTTTATTTGACATATTTAAATTTCACGGTGATTTATTGATAAGAATATTGTTCAAAAGCATTCATCACGAGTGTGGTACTATACCTATGCTATACATCTGTTGAGATTGTTCAATAAATTGGTAATATGCATTTTTATGAATTTTTTGTCTGTTGCGAGCAGTATGTCATATGGACATGATTTATAAAGGACTCAAACATCGAGAGTCCGGGAAAAGTTACGCTTTTGCCCCGTGTAAAATTAGTAGTGATTTTCAAAAGATCGTCTCCAATTCAACCATGCAACAAATTTCATACTCTCATATGTGTTGCTAAATATTTTTATGATATCGCACCTTTAGCTTATATAATTAGTCTAAAAAGTTATTTGAGAAATTTGATTCTACAAAGCAAAAACTACGTAAAAATAGTTTCACGAGTAGCTTGAACAATCTTGCTTCAATAGGGCATTTTAATAGTCAAAATACGTCAGAATGATCGCCGATGAGCATAAGCTCCTAATATAAACCTCCTAGTGTGTACTCGCCGGAAACAGAGTCTTTCGTTTTACTGCCAGCTAAGTCACATTGTGGTTCTATTGAATATTCATGTAAAATTAGATGAAGACAAACATGATCCTAAAAGAAATGTTGATTTACCCTTAGTGTAGCTTTAGCTTTTTCCAGGATAGGAGATGATTTGACGTTCTATATGGTACTTTGGTGATGTTACAGAAGAGACAACGCTGCATTGCATTATCCCTTCTCTGACATCATCGGATGTAAGACCTTGAGCGGTATACCTTCCGTCTATTGACTATCCTATAATTTTCGGATTGATCTACGCACTGGGCTTATGATTTTGGTATTGTGGACCTTATAGTCTTCTAATACAATAGCAGCAGAGTGAAATCTGTTCTGTGAATGGCTTATGGGGTTAACTAATGATCTTGTGGTGGATCTCAGATAAAACTCTTAGTTTCATTGCAATAAGTGTACCGTGCAGGTTCAGTTGGGGTGGACTCCTGGTTAGCCCAGTCTAACTTTGGCACCCATTCTCTTAGAAACTGGAATCAACCTTCACTATGTCTAAAATCGGAAAACCGCAAGGAAGCCATGAGTTCGGAGTGGCTTTCATTATTGACAGCGTATTTACAAATTATCACCGAAAAGGCTTTGTGGGGTTCGTATCAAGACCAAATTCTTAAATGTCTGGCTGGTCAATTGTCGCCCGCCTACAGAGATAAGGAAGAGGCAATCAAGGAGAAATTTTACAGCACCCTGAAACGGACTGTCGATGCATTCCCGCCAAACGACTTTAAAATTGTTCTGGGTGAATTTAATGCAAAAATCGGCCGAGAAACGACACAAAGGGAACAACCGAAGGAAACAGCCCCATGCAGAGACCAGCAACAACGGGCAATGGCTGATAGACCTTGCTACTAGCCCAGGCTTCACAGTAAATTCCATACACTTTCCACATCGAGAAGTCCATAAGAGAATGTGGGCATCCCCAGACGGTCGCAAATTTAACCAGATCGACCATGTTCTCATACAAAAACCACCATAATCATGAAACGCACTTGTTCCGCAGCGCTGTCTGTGATTCGGACCACTACCTTATAAGGGTCAAGTTCTGATGCCGTATCTCCAAAAGCTGTAAGCAAGGGACATAAATTAGGCTCAGGTACTATCCACATACATGTCAGCGCCGCATGAGCATATCCCTCCTATGGCTGTGCAGAGAGTAATGATTACATCAAAACCATGTGGGAGACAGTACAAGATGCGGTGGCGGAAGTAGCCGAGGAGGTTTTGGGATACCAGCCAAAGAAAATTGGAAACGACTGGTACGACAAAGAATACAGAAAAGCGTTTAAAAGACGGGATAAGGCGCACCAACAATAAATTCAGTGTACAACAGGGGCCAAAGAAGAACCATATAAAAGCCTTCGTGCCAAAGAAAGAAACGACTGACAATCAACACCAAGATCCAACAGATATACAAAAACGTGACCATAAACGAAGTCAGATGGACGTATGCCTTCATCAAACAGCTAGGAGATCGCTTTAATCCACAAACAGGTCTTTGTAAAAGTGTATAAGCATCAATCATAGGCAAACCTGTTGAAACTAAAAACAGATGGCTTCAAAATTTTCAGAAGCTCTTTACAGCGTCCCCAAAAACGGCTGAATCCGTGAATATTACAGAAGCAAGGCAAGATATTCCAGTCTCACCACCAACCAGAGATGAAATACAGGCAGCAGTACAGGACCTTATATAAAAATAATGCTCCTGGAATGGATTTAATACCAGTAGGACTACTTGAGATTAGAGATCTCCATCTAAGTAACTTTCTGCACCGACTCATTTTCCGAATATGGCCAGAGAAGTACCTCCAACTATCTCGGTCCATTAACTGCGTCCTGCAATTTCAAAATCTGAACAGCAATGGACTGTCTTCGTTGACCGAGTCAGACCAGCTTTTTCTCGGTTTCCCCACTGGACTCCACCCTTCAGTTCTCCCAACGAATACCTTTTTGGGTATCCATTACTCGTCCATACGATTCATGTGTCTAGTCCATTGCAGCTTTCGCAGCCTTATAATCGTTGACACCTGTGGCCTGCTAAAAATTTCATGCAGATGATGGTTGTATCGAATTTGCCATTTGTCTCCAACCTGCCTCGCTCCGATTATTTGCCTCAGGACATATCTTACGAAGGCATTCAATATTGTTACATATACAAATAATTCTGCGAGCTACTGTCATACTTGTTTTCACAACCATTAAGAAGATCATGATCAACAAAACGAACGTACTCAAAAGCCCACCAAGCATGATCAACTTATGAAAGTAACGTCACTACCCATTCTGTATTGCTCGAATATTCCAGATAGTGCGCTAATGTACAAGAAATGGATTGAATGCCTAGAGACCCTATATAAAGGCAAGCTGAATGAACGATATAGTAAAACTGCGATAGTGAGGAGTGCGAATTAAAAACGATATTGATTGTGAAGTGATAGACAATTGAATTAAAAATTGATAGACCAGTTGTACAATGAAATTATAAATTGTGCATTTTTAGTAAATAAACTCTTTCAACTTTATTTAAAAGACAGTGCGTTTTCACTTTCCCAGAACTTTTAAATTATTGGCCGCGAACCATAGCACGCGACAATATGTTTGCGAATGCTTGAGTTACGGCCCATATTCCGCACCATAGCATAATACAGATCTTCTCACAGATTTGTATAATTGGAACTGATCTTCAAAGTCATCAAAACTAAATAAAATATTTTATTTGCAAGCTGTATTCTTTGGAGTATTTCGTCTCTTTCATTAGCGGTTCTCGTTATTTTGGGCCTAAATGTACAAATTTGCTCACATTTTTGATACTGTATTCACCAATTATGATATTTTGTGTATTTGAGGAATTTTTCCTTGACTGTGTAATGAGCTTTGTTTTAGTCTCATTGATTTGTAGCCCTACTAGTTTTGCTTCGCTGTCGAGCTTCAGGAAAAGTTCTTTGGCAGTTGTCAATGACCGTGATAAAATATTAATGTTGCCCGCATATGCTACTACATGGAGCAGTTACCAGCGGACTGGCGGAAAAATATGATATATTCTGTACATAAAAAGGGGGACAGATTAAGATGTGAAAACTTTAGAGGCATCACTCTGCTATTCACGTCTTATGTAGTGTTCTCCAAAATCATAGAAAGTATTATAGGAGTTGTTGCAACCGCGGAAGTCACTGCAGTTGCAGACATTATGTTTCCGCAGAGGGGTGTGTAGCCCGGGTGACATACTGAGGCCGGCTAGCGCTCAATCGTGTCGTGGGACTTTCGGGTTACCTTCTACTTGTGCTGAGCCACCTTTATATAAAAACACTAACACGGAGGGATAAGGACGGGAAAGGGGGAGGTAATTTTAAGAAATGAACAACTAGGGTCTTAACGCGACATGGCCGTTTTATTCAATTCACAAATTATAATCCAAATCAAAGTATACGAAGAATAACAATATAAGAAGAAGCTACTAAAAAAACCTCTCTCGAAATTTAAAACAACATAAAAAATAAGCTAAAATATACCAACATAAACTAATTCGATATGATAAAGAATATAATCAAAACACTACTGGAAAATATTATACTTTATAAAATATTAAAAGAAAAAAAAATGAAATTGGTACTCACTTCTTCCCCTGCAGAACTTAGAGCGCCCGGTGAAATACAATAAAAGAAACGTGGGGTCACTGAAAATTAGATTGTAAGTTAAAATCACTGAAACAAAAAAAAATGCAACGGCCACTTTCATTAGCACAATCCGTTTCCTCTGCTCTGTCTACTAGCGGCAAATTTTTCTTTTTTGTACACCACAATGTGGATGGTTAGCTTACAAAAGTATATTTAAATTTTAATTACTAGTTTTTAATGTCTTTCTAACTTCACTCCTTTCACTTTTGATTTTTTCCATTGAATTTCAATCAAATTTTAGTTCTATTTGTTTCTTTTTTTTTTTCTATCATTTCCAAACTTACGACACTAAAATTCCATTCAAAACTTTCGTTCACTCACGATCCCGTTTCGTCTCCCAACCCAAATCAAGACTTTTTGTTCCCCCACTCCAAATTGACAAAAATATTTTTTCTAAATCATGATTTTCTTGTCCCCGCACTCCAAATCAACAAAATTTTTTTTCTAAATCACGATTTTCTTGTCCCCACATTCCGAATTAACAAAATCTATTTTCAAACACCGCACAAAATCAAATCCCTCTTATTCCCAAAGTCCAATACTGACTGCCCTAAATTCAAGAACCCAATCTCACATTTCACCTCCAGCAAATCCGATCCCGCAATCTTTCATTTTTCATTACCGCTGCCGCATCTGGGTAACGTAATCGAAGTTCATTACACCTCGATTCCGCTACCTGCACATCTTTTTTGTACCGACAAACACAACAATTTCCATTTTGCACATATGACCATTTGCATAAGCAAAGAAGCGTTTGATTAGATGCAAGGTGTCACATATATACGGAAACTATTGAGTTTGCCGATACTCCAAAAAGAGTGCTTCCCTGCGCTGGGGAAACTTGAACCCAGGGTCCCAGCCGACCCACGGTCGAGAGTCCACGACGTTAACAACGGAGCTACTTTCTATTGATCTCCCATTCATCAAATAAGCAACTTAAACTCTTTCTTGATGGTTATGAAATTGAAATTTGTTATTAGGGAAACGTGAATAAATTTTTGTTAGTATGAAAAATAAAATTTGTTAGCGGGAGCTAATGAATAAAATTAGTTAGTATGAAGGAAGGAATTAGGTTTTGTTAGGTAAAATCAATAGAAAGAAATTTTGTTAATGGGAATTAATGTATGGAGTGCTGTTAGTGGGAAAAGTAAAATTATTATTACATAACTAGTTTTTTGTAATTGAAAATAAGGGAAAAGGGTAAGATTGTGATGATGTGTAAATTTAAATTATAGGGAAATTGGTAAAATTTTAATAAAATTAAATAAATATACTTAAAGGATATGCTGAAGTCCTAGGTGCAGTTAAAAGACCATTGGGGACAACTTTTAACAGAAGTCTCGTCAGAAAGCTCCTTAAACCTGGAGGGGAGTGCCTCCGTTCAATGATAACTATTTTAACTGGACATTATCCATTTGGTAGGCATGCAGAATGCATGGGTATCCCTTACAAAACCTTTTGTTGCAGCTGTTGATCCAAGAAGAATAAGGAAATATTGTTTCACCACTTCTGCAAATGCCTAGCCTTGAACGAAGATGAATGCAGTATATTGGCCCCTACTTCTTCGCCGACCTAGCCAAAGTATTATTGGCGAATCTAAAGAGAATCACTCAGTTTCTTAACAGCCTAGGGTGGTTTTCATAACTTATTACTTATTTCCCCACATTTTTACTTATTCGCCAACATTTTTAATAAGCGAAAGCTCAAATATTTTCCTCAATCCTTTTATTATTCTGTAATGTTCATTTATTCTTCTCTAAGAAAACAATCATTACAACGAAAAATAGAAAAAAATTTATGAATATATGCTTACCCTTTGGAGTTTGTTGGCTTTAAAATGTCAAGTGCGCTTTTGACTACGGAAGACCGTAAAGAGAGGGACTCCAAGATTGGGCTTAAAGAAAAATTAGCCAAACTTCCGATGCATCAGTGCATCATTCGATAGCATGTTGACATTGCTCAGCTTCGATTAAAATGTTTGTACTCAGCTGAGCAACATGAGGAATTGGAGCTCGGAATTTAGCATGCACCTTATAGAACCACATGCAATTAATTCGTACACAGATGGATCTAAGAAACAGCAATTTGAGTGTTTGGGACTAGTACTAAATACGATGACCCACTGGATATGATGCCAAGCATCTTCTTGGCGAAGGTCTATATAATCGCAGTAGGCGCATAATAGCGCCTCCGCAAAGAATACTTGGGCAAAAACGATAGCCGTCTTGTCTGATAGTCAAGCAGCTTAGAATCATCAAAAATAATATCTAAGATGGTTCAAGAGCTTTATACAAAACTCAATCAACTGGGTGGTGACAATAAGTATATTTTATACTAATTGCCAGGGCACGCAGGACTGGTGGATGATAAACAAGCAGATGGGTTAGTATAGGAGAGTTACAGGCGGCATTAATTGGGTCCGAATTTTTCAGTGTGGAAGTGAAGGAACTAGAGGCTACGAAACGTAACAAACTCTGTACAAGTTATCCAAGGCTCAAAACAAGTCCTATAATGAGAAAAAATTTCAATTATGTATCAAATAAGGAAAAAGTTAGCTAAAGACCTTTGCAGGATTCCTTCTAAGCCATTGTAAACTCAGAAGATATCTTATGAAGATGTGTCTCAAGGAAAATGGCGATGACTGATTCTGTAGGTATGACAATGAAGCAACAGAACAAATTCTGATGCACTGCGGGGCTCTGTTCCATAGGAGAAGAGACTTACTGTCTAGCTAGGGAGATCTTGGATACTTGAAGCCAGCAAATGTTATGCACTTTCTACGAGAGGTGGGCCTGATCGAGAAGCTCTATATTTTTCAATGAGAATGGTAGCACAATAACTCTAAAAAAGTTGAAGTACAAAACCTCCAATTCATACAATGTACAATGAATACATAATGAAACTGCTGAATCTTTTCGTGGTGTATAACAAAACGCTTCACACCTTCCTACCAAGCATTAAGCATCAAGAATTAAAACTATCAGCTCAATGCTAGTTTTCCCACGCGTTTTCTGCGCTTACTGTAAAATATTCATATGAATTCAACTGACTATCGTTAGCCAAATATTCACAACACTCAGCCGTCGTTTCTGTTTACTTCCGCCCTCCACCTTTCTAACAAATATACACTTGTCCAATTTGTTACCAAAGTGTTTCCTTCAGACGCTGTTTGAATACGAAATGAAGTTATCCGCAAAATTTGCATACTTAGAGGACTCTGCTAAATCTTTGCATAAATTCGGAAAAGAGTTTTCTGTTGGTGCTGCTTCTTGTTTTAACGATTTCCTTCTTCACATACACACATTTTGAGGTATCCTCACCCACATCATATATTTTCCATACCATTCCAAGAAGAGGAGTACGTGGATGTATAGAGAAATGGGTTACTGTGGCGCTAGAGCCATGTATAAGGACGACAAGATTCATATGTTTAAGGGTGATTTTCCTTCACTGTCATGCTACTGACTACAGAATATATTTTCAATTTAGAAATTGAAAGGATACGGATTGCGTAAAGTTTAAATATATTCTCGTTGATATGAATTAGGCTTCGGGGAACCGTTTGTCTTAGTGGAAAGTTTATGGATATGAGAACAAAGTTTAGTGGAGTTTCTCTAGAAATCGTTGAGTCTATGAAATGTAAGCGTAGTCAAGGTAAGGAAATGCTAATGTATGGATTTCATTAATAAAGTGGGTAGAGTGAGTTCTTGGAAAGGTTTAAGGGGTATCTAAATAATTGAAAATTTTGAAACATATTATCATCGAAATATGATACCTCTAAAGGAGTATTTACCTGAAAGCAAACTTAATGTTGCTTGAATTCAACAGAAAAGAAACTTTTAAATAGAATCTCAGCAGATCATCACCAGGATAATTTACATTACCTTTAGAAATTAATTTTATATATTTTTGGGAAATATCATATTGGCCATTTCATTATATTTAACATATTTAGTTTCAAAAAAATAGTTTTGGTTTATTTACTTCATGAGGAAAAATAATTAGAAGACGTACTTACATTTAAACAGAGAGGGAGAGAGGCAGCGAAACAAAAAGCATTTGATTCTACACAGATCGGTTTTTTCGTCTCCAACCCTTGCACCCTTCATACTGACTGCTATATGGCAGTTTGGTTTGCTTCAAGCATTTTGAAAGTTTTTTTCCCACTTGTGCAGATAACGAAGTGGGAAAAAGTACTCAAAGTGGCTTTTTTAAACATTCTTTTGAATCTTTGCAGTTATATAGGCCTTGTTTTGAGGCAAAAGAGTAAAGAAGTTGAAAGCCCGTACGTATAGAAACATAGGCATAAGGATGGGAATCAGAAGTGGGTGGCATCCTCGTTGAATCCTCATGGAATAATACTTGTGTTTATAACGGTGTAATACTCGTGCTGGGAGAAAGAACCTGTTAAGGTTTGATGAGGAAATAGAGTTGACATTTTATCTTGTTTGAAATGTGGTACTCATAATTGAGTGTAGTTTAAAAGAACGTACATGTTTAATAATAAACCTTTTTAGAAAGTCAGATCCATTGACTTTAATTCGGGTCAATAAGACAGGGTTTTTACAAACTAGCGTAGCATCCATATGCGAACTTTATAAAACAAAATCATTCTCCGTATTTATTGGTCTTTTATGTAGTAGGGATTGTGCAGTATTTAAAGAGTTAGCCACTTATTCTAATTTCTCCAAATAGAATCTGGTATATGGTAGCACATTCATGCATCAGGTTATAAGCACATATGAACTCAAGATACTCATAAATGGCTATTACATTGGTATATGAAATGTGAAGAACATGTCTTAAAACAGCCAAAAATTCTATGAAATATAAAATACTTGAACTTCATGGTACGTTGCCATATGGTAAGCACTGCAGTCATCATCTTCATCATCATACAATACTATGGCGCGCCATAGGCCTTGATTTCCCTGCAGAAAACGCGTCTACTTATCTGAGTCGATCTATTGCCCCCGCCAATTTTGAAAACCAAATAGCAGTGCGCTCTCATCATAGGAAGAGTTAGACCAACGACGCTTCTTTGGTGTTCCATCTGCACTCCGCTTCTCTTTTTTCTAATGAATATCATTATAGGTATTACTAGTCTTTTTGTATCACGTGATTTTCCTAATTTCAATATCGGTATTTCACTGTTGTGGAGACTTCCAAATCATCAGATACTCCATATTCTCGTAGTTGTATCTCATTTGCTGCTATTCTCCTTCTATTTTGCATCATTTGGAGTTGCCTTCCAAAAGCATTTAATATGCTTGTGAAAGCTTTTTTAGGTAATTGGGAGGTGTATGCCATTTATGCACTGAGTGTGGGGCTCCCGTGTTTGGGAGTGACTAAACTACTCACTGAATAGCTCCCCTGTCAACCTGAGAACCTAGCCTGAAACAGCTTGTTGCATTACTTCAGGCCAGGTCTTGTTTTACTACGCCGCGAGGTACCTTCAAGTTGGGAGGTCTCTCCTTTAGCAGAACGAGAGGGAAAAGGAGGAATTGCTGGCCAAACGATACCCCAGACCTGACATCCCTACCACTGTGGGTCCCTTTTTCTTTTACAACTGCCCGAAAATAATTTTCCACCTGGTCCCATTTGTCAACCGTCCAAATACAGGGTTATCCATTTCGTGGTTGGAAAGTATAACCCTGCCATTTGATATCTGTCAGAATTAAATGTCATTCAAAGCATGTTTATTTTTTGCTAAAGGTTTGCCATTTAGAAATATGGATCGTTTAATAGTCGAAGAACGCTTTAAAATTATTAAATTTTATTATAACAACTTGAGTAAGGAGGAGAGTGCTCCTACCAGAAGGCCTTTGTAAACATCCTAGGGTTAGAAATAAGTTTTCTAATAGCTTGAGTCAATAACTTGAAGTGTTCATCCAATACTTAGATATGAAATCGTTCAAATTTATGCAAAATATGCACAATTTCTTTCATAAGCACAGTGTAGTCGCCATTTTGATCTAGCTTAAATAATTTTTCTGAATGCTCATGTTAAACACTTTTCCTTAAATTTTCAAGAAAACTAAAAGAAAATAAAAGTGACTAAGTCAATTTGAAATATGTGTCAACCATTAACACGTGTTATTGTTGTTGTAATTACATACAATTGAAACGGCTATAACTCACTTGAATATGATTCGATCTCGATTAAGTTTTGTCAACGTAAACATCTTATATGAGTCTATATAATAAATTTCAAGAAGTTTAGAGGGATCGTTTTGATTTTATGGGTGAAATTGTTAAATCTTTATATCATGCTATTATTAACAAAGTTCAGCAAATTCCGATTTCCGAGGTATTTGTTACCGTTGTATTTATAAAGGCCTACATTTGTGATAATTTTCAGATTTTTTGGCCCAAAGGTGTCCAATCGCGAGGGGGAGGGGACACAAATTTTTGGTGCATTTTGCCTTCCCCTGGACCCCTAATTCATAAATTGATCTTTTTATTTCAGATTCTCAAAGTTCTAATCAATACCTTTCATTTGATACCCCACTCGACTACCATTGGTTAAAAAAAAATTTTAGAGGCTAATTCGTTATGAGGGGGACCCCCCTTAAACACTTTTAAAATTTTTAAAAATACCTTAACTTTTGAGAGACCATCACTTTTGATCTTTTCAGGCAGATTGAGCATTCTAGCATTTATAGTTTCTGAGGAAACTAACTGTGACGCACGGACAGGCGGACGGACGGACAGACGGACGGACGGACAGACGGACAGACAGGTCGCGAAACTGGTAGGTCTTTGTGAAAATTTTTTTTACAAAGACCTACAAATGATGATTCTGCTGTATCAACTTTTGGGGCCTTACCAGCCGATTACGGTCGACATAATCGACCTACACAGCAAACAATTTCGAAACAGTCAGAAAATTTGAAGAGACTGGATCGGTTATTAGTATTGCAAGGCCTGTGCGTCATCGCAACATTCGTTCTGCTGTAAATATCGCTATTGTTGCTCAAAGTGTGGAGGAAATCCGAATTTGTCGATTCCTCGACGAGCTCAACATTTGGGCTTGTCTTACGGCTCATTGTGGCGGATTTTGCATTTGGATTTGCATCTCCATTCGTACAAAATCCAACTCACACAAGAGCTTAAGCCTCAAGACCATATACAACGCAGAATTTATGTGAATAGGGTGATTGAACAACAAGCCATTGATAACGATTTTTCGAACAAAATTTTCTTTAGTGGTGAGGCTCATTTTTCACTCAGTGGTTACGTAAATAAACAGAATTGCCAGATATGGGGCTCTCAAAATCCTCAGGTGATCGCAGAAAGGCCCTTTGCATCCGGAAAAAGTGACCGTTTGGTGTGCATTATGGTCTGGTGGTGTTATTGGCCCGTATTGTTTTTTGAAAACGATCAAGAAACAGCCATTTCAGTCAATTCTGACCGCTATGGACGGACGTTAACCGATTATTTTTGGAGAAAAATTTAAGATTATGATTTGGAGAGCGTGTGGTTCCAACAGGACGGAGCCACAAGCCACACAACACCGGCTAATCGAGCGCTCTAGCAAGAGAAATTTCCAGGACGCGTGATTTCGAGATTGAGTGATGTCAATTGGCCGCCAAGACCCTGCAACCTAACACCTTTGGATTTCTTTTTATGGGGCTATGCAAAAGATGGGGTTTAGATGAACAATCCTCAAAATCTTGAGCAATTCAAAACCAATATGCGTGAAGTGATGGCCGAGATATTGCCGGAAATGCGCAGAAAAGTCATTGAAAATTACCTCAAAAGGATTGAGGCCTGTAAGAGGTCCCGTGGTAAACATTTGAATAATGTTGTGTTTGAGATATAATGGCAAGGTTCAGTCTTTATATTGAATAAAAAGTTTTGTTTCCATCTGAATATTTAATGTGTTTCCTTTAGCTTTACTTTCCCAAGCGTAAAATGGATAACCCTATATTTGTAATTTAAGGAACTTCTATTGGGTTCTTTGCATACTTGTGCAGTGTGACCATAGTCAAGGCAGTTGAAGCATTAAAGAAGCACCGCTCTTTACTTAAAGATGGCCATGCATTCCCCTCCCATGGTTTTCTGGTACCAGCCTTGCCATTCTTGCCCACACCAGAGAGCTGCTTTTGATGGCCTCTTCTACCTCGGTCAGGTCTTTGACCCCTGCTACCATTCCTAGCCTATCAAATGCCTTTTCCTTCTTTCTTTTACTCCAATCTGCCATGTTCTGCCTTTTGATTTTCTTTGACCTTCTGGTGCTCATTGGCTTTTTACAATCTCTACTGGTAATGCTCCATGCGATTTAGGAGCTTCTCTACTTCAAGCTGCCCATTCTTTACACCTTTGCTGATTTGTTACAATTCGAATGATGATTTCATTCTTTATAAATATCTCCCGCTTTTTAGATTAGCCTTTCTTCTTGATGTCACTGGACCACAGTTGTACTTTTCGACCTCTTTTCTTGAAAGAGGTTATCGGCTTGCGTTTTCGAGTAAATTTTTGACAGTGCTATGAAATGTTCACTTCTTTCTTTTTATGCCGTGATGCTTTGGTGATTTTAAGAATTGTTCATTATTATTTCAGCATTCAAGAGCCTTACCTCAGTTGAAGTCACATCAGTAAGCGTAGAATTTTCGATGTTCTTTGAGCCCTTTTAACTTTTTTTCACCAAAGATAGTCGAGTAGGATGTCAAATGAGGCGTTTTGGTGAGGTCACTTAATATCTGTTATTAAAATTACAACACGTTGTTAGGGTAGGCCAAGGAAATGGGAAAATAAGAAAGAAATGTGTCCCCCTTGCGATAAGACACCTGTGGGCTAAGAAATTTGAAAAATGGAGGTAGTTCTCTATGAGTAGAACAACGACAAATATCTGAAAATTTGAAATTTGCTTAACCCACCCAAAAAGCAGGCACATCCTAGAAGACTCCCCGTTCTTCTTTTTTGGATCACTCTGCCGCAGAGACATCCGTTTTGACAAGGCTGTCCGTAAATCTCCGTTTTCCGTCCATCTTTACTGCTACGGTATATGCCATCGTTGGTACCTTTCTTAATCTGCTGTTTACATTTAACATATAACTGTTGGCACCGTCAACGTTGTTTGATATTTTACTAATTTTTTTTAGATTTTTTGCTTTATTTTGAGGTTTCTAAGTTGAACTGGGCCCCCCTTCGAAACCGCTATATCCGTTTTTATGTGTAGTCACTTTTTGGTCTCATGGTTCTCTTTGAAAGGCAAGGAGACCATGCGAGGGCTAGCCAAAGCCCTTATGCGGACAAGTGCTCAAAGCTAGGCCAGCGCTAATAAGGAGCCCGCGTCAACTGAACCTACACCACTAACCCAATGGTTCGAACTTCAACCCTACTCCCAGGCCTGCCATTTTACTGGCACGAGACCATATGATAGTTGAATTAGAGCTGTTTACGCATGAGTGTCACTATGGCACTACCATGCTACGCAGCTAGGTCCAAGCCATCGTAACCGCCAGCTCAAAGCATCAATTCAAGTTCATTATCCAAAGCATAGTCCAGATTCAGTCAGTGTCGTTACCTGTCATCGTAGGAGGAACCTTACGGTGATCTCCTATCCTCGTGCTGGTAGGCACTTTCAAAGAATTCTAGCTTCCAAGAGTATTCCAGTCTACCGGCCGTCCTCCTGTGGAAGCTTGCATAAGAAGCCACGTCTTACAACTGAGATTTGAAAACGTTATGCTTTGTTCTCCTGTTTATGCAGCTGCAGATTTATATGCGAACTAAATTAAATTTCGTACTTCTACCATCTTATTGACATCTTTGGTCTATGTAGTATTTAAATATAAAAATTCATCCATGATTTCAATTTGGTCTCGATTGAAATTTAAGTTTTGTCAGTTGTGAACATTCTTTGTTTTTAGGGTTTTGTAGAGAAATTGTTTAAAATATCTTAGTAATACTGGTACCAGTCCGTCCATCCGTCAGTGTATCGTAGCAAATTTCTTCGGGTACTATAGCAGCTACAGTTATCAAATTTTGCGAACAGCTCAGAAGTTCCTCATTAATGAAAGTTCCGTAGTCAAAAAAAAAAAAATTCAAAGGCTCTTAAGGGGGTTCTCTTCATCTAGAGCCCTTAAAATTTTTTTCACCAAAGATGTACTTCTTTATTTATTGCGTCTAACAGACTGAATACTATCCAATAACAACAAAATGGAACGGCAGACTAAATACAGCAATATTAAATGAAAAAATAATAAAGTGATGATAATTGTAGGTTAATTAGTAGTAAATCTCTTAGTTTCTTCTTAAAACAGGGGATAGGATCAAGTTCTAGATTATTATCATTTTGTACCATTCTTAAAATTGGTGAATTGAAATATAAATCAGTTCTTGTATATGGGATAGTGAAAGAAAAGCTCATCCGAGATGAACGAGTTGTTTGTCGGAAACGCAAATCAGAAAAAATATTTTATTTTTTATTTGATGGTAGCAGAGTTTATACAAAAAAACATGGGTCTAAATAAGTTCGTCGGAATATTAGAAATGAAAGCGATAGGAAGGATAAACGACTTTCATAAGGCTGATACGACAAATTCAACTTAAGGAAAAGAAAACGCGTAAACTTTCTTTGGACAGTTTCTAAAGAAGACACGAGAAAGGATTATCGGGGGGACAGTATTCCAGCAAGAGGCGAACAAGACAAACAAATAGGCGCATAGAAGAAGAGATGCTATTAAATTTATGTACTTGCCTAGGGATAAACCCGGAAACTTTAGACGCTTTAATGATTAAAATATGTGCCCAAATTTGAGTTTTGGATCAAAAATTGCTCCAAGGTCTTTCTGACTGAATACTTCAGAGAGAAAAGTATCATTTAAGATATAATTAGAATTAATAGGTGAGTTGTTGAGAGAAAAAGTCATATTATGACATTTAGTAATGTTAAGACATAAATAGTTTGAAGCACACCATTTATTTAAAGCATTCAGACAGCCTAAATGGGATTTGTTTGCTTGAAATAATTTATTGAACAAGAGACAGAGAATGAGGTTCAAAGACTGAACCTTGTAGAATACCAATTGAAGGACAAAAAAGTCTAGACGTCGTACCAGAGAGACTTAGATAAGATGACATCCAAGAGGGAAGAGCTCCCGAGATGCCAAGAGCTTCAAGCTTACGATAAAGAAGAAAATGATTCACAGTGTTGAGAAACTAATACTTGTTCCTCAAACTGTGAAAGTCACAAATAAAAATAACACGCTTTGAAAGGTCACGAATAAAACACGCACTGATCTGATTCCAAAACTGCACTCCTTTATTCAACATTCAATTGTATTTATATTCTAAAACAACATGCTCATCAATTATGTTAACCAGAACAGAGTTCAATTATCGAGCAAAGAATGTGCTTACTGTTGCACATATGTGTACATGTTTTAAATAATTGAACGATGTTCGATGAAGACAAAAAATGCTGACTATTTGAAATATGGAGAAGCAGGCAAATTACATAGTTCAATGAATCAAGAGGTCAATGTTTTCAATAATGAATGCTTTGCTGTATAATTAATTTTATGGATAGATTACAAATTGATTATAATTCTGAACATTCTGCTCGCCAAGAACCGCTGGTTCTTCTAACAGAGGATAGTTTGTTATCTTCCGTACCATCTCGTCTTCGGATTAGCATTGTTTGTAACTGGTGGTCTCCGCAATCTCCATATTAGGACGCTGATAATGATAGATGCAACTAGGAAGGTGAGGCTAACACTTGTGCCCAGAACAATGATGTGATGTCGCGTCTGATGCCAAATGGTAGCCGAAAACTCGGATCGCAGGAGCGCTTCTTGCTGTTGGGTTTCATGAATAAATCTATCGTCTTGTTTGAGTAGTGGTTCCGGGGCGATGTAAAGATACGACAGATTCGTGTTTTTTACGGTGTCTTGCATCAATCGTATGGGTTTAATGTAGGTTGACTGAACATGTACGGTTTCCATAATTTGAGAGTTAGCGCGGTTGAACTCTTGATGCTGCAATGAGAGCCCATTTCTATTATACCCACTCCTTGGATTTTAACATCTTGTCGATGTCCACTGCATGTTATGGCGATTGATTGCTTTTTAGAGGATAAAAATAGCCAGTTGTTAGCTCGGGTTAGCTGCTTCCATAGCAAATTTCCATCGTTTAAACTATGTGGGATGCCTGTACAATGTAGAAGCTCGAAGTTCCTTTGTTTGACTATTGGGAAGAACCCTGATATGAGTATGCCGTTTTGTGTTTTTGTAGTTTGTGTCCTCTGTATCTCCCTTGGTTCGATAAATAACCCCTTTCCTAACTTTGACTGTACTAGTGCCAGTGTTTTATGCATGATGGTTGGTGAGCATATTTCTGCAAGACTTCCAATTCCTGATTGAATTTTATATAAGCCATTGTAACGATTCTGAATCTGTTCTAGCCATTCAAACGCTAATTGATATGTGGTTAAGAAATCAAGGCTGATTCGGTTCTGGTCGATGGAATTGTACCATGAGGACATTTTTGTCAATGTTTTGGACACGTGATTGAATTTCTCAATGATGGCATTTAGTTTGGTTGTCAGTGCATGTTGAGTATCGTTGAGTCTAGCAGTCGTGGTTAATAGCAAATGTCCTTGATGTTGCATGGTGTCAATAAGGCGTTTCTGGTTTTCATCTAAGTTGTCGATATCTGTGTAGACTACATCGTTCACTCCGAATATTCCTTGCAGGATTTTTCCCAGAATTCCACGCCGTGATCGATTTTGAATCCATGAGGTGATTGACTCAAAGGTACTATTGACTCCCTGATTCAGTCGCTCCACTAGCTCCTTGCATCGTGTATTCTGATGAAGTCGAACACCTCGTTCGCGAATGTACGATGTGTTCTGACGTACTTGTTGAAGATTGGAAAGGTCTTGTTTGATTTCTTCAGGTGAAATGTGAATATCCATTCGTATTCGTCCTTTCATCAAGTGTACTTGACCGATATGCTCTATGTACAGACCAGACTCAGGGTGTTTCATAGTAAAATTTGCCTTAGTTCGTGTTACGCAAACAAGAACTGCCAGTAAGCAAACCATGAGTTTCGATAGAGTTGATGATTTCTTCGAAATGTCAGTTTTTCGCTCTCTCATAGTACAGTGAGGATCGATAGTGGAGTTTTCAGATGTTTTAGGCTCCTTGTGTCCCTCATCTATTGGTAGTGGACAGATTTTTGATATGGGTCGCTTCATAGTTCTGTCACTCGTCTTTATTGTTACAACCCTCGTTAACCCATCCTCTCCGGGATGGAGAGCCAAAATTCTGCCCAGAGGCCATTGAGTAGCGGCACAATTTTCAAGTTTGATGAGCACGAGGTCATTAACCTTTATGTTTCGGTTTTCGGTAAACCACTTTGCACGTTGTTGTAGCTGCGTAAGGTATTCTAAGCTCCATCGTTGCCAAAATTGTTGTTTCAATTTCTGGACGAGTTGCCATTTCTTAGTTGGGTTATCTTGTGTATTTTCATCAGGTAATTCGAATAGGTTTTCTCCAGTTAGGAAATGGCCAGGGGTTAAAGCGTTTAGATCGTTCGAGTCAGTGCTTATTGGTGTCAATGGTCGCGAATTTAAGCAGGCTTCGATCTGGGCAAGCAACGTGTACATCTCTTCGACATTAAGTAAATGTGATCCTATTACTTTCGTCAAATGCCGCTTCATTGATTTCACCGCTGCCTTCCAAATTCCTCCAAAGTGCGGACTTCCTGGTGGGATGAATTTCCAGTCAATGTTATTGATAATGAGTGTTTGTTGTGCTTCCTTAATCATCTCTTTGGCGGCTGCTTTCAGCAGTTTATTTACTCCGACGAAGTTAGTACCATTGTCGCTTATCAATGTGTGATACATGCCCCTGCTTCTTATTGCCGCGATGCAAGCCTTTGCCCTTAAGTCACTCACTAACTCCAAATGTACTGCCTTTGTTGAAAGACATACAAAGATGGCAATATACGCTTTTGTTGTTTTGCTGCCTCTATCACTACTTCATTTAATGATAATGGGTCCAGCCTAATCAATTCCCGTGCGAGCAAATGGCCTGCCTGGTTGAACTCGTTCATATGCTAACTGACCCATTAGCTGCTGGCTTGGCTTCGCGTTGACTTTAAAACATGTGACGCATTTTCCAGTTAATGCCTTAACTGTTGTTGCTCCGTCTATTATCCAAAATTTCGTTCGGATTGTAGCGTGAACCAGCTGTTGACCTCCATGCAACGTTAGATGATGGTAGTGTTTGATAATTAGGTTTGCTAAGTGTCCCCTAGGTAAAATAATTTGGTGCTTAGTGTCATAGCTCAATGCACTCTGTTGAGTCCTTCCACCTACTCTCAGCAGTCCTTCCGAATCCAAGAATGGTCGCTGCCTTATAAGGCTTGACTTACGCAGAGGCTTGTGATTCTCCAGTTGCTCAATTTCATCTGAGAATGCTTCTCGTTGAGCTATGCGAACGCAGATGATTTCCGCTTCCTTTAGTTCGTACTACTATTTTTGGTTTTCCATCTACGACAATACGCAGTTACTCGAACTAACTTTGTAAAAGATGAGAATATTTGGAAGATGTCGGGCGTTTGCTCAGATGTGATGGTTTGAGCTGAGACACTCGTCAAACACGCGTCGTTGGTTCGCCTTTCGATGTCCATCATAGCACTGTTGGTAAACGAATTCCCTTTTGGCCATTTACTGGGGTCTTCACTCAACCAGTGTGGCCCATTCCACCACAACGTTGAAGACTACTCTCAGCTTCGTAGTTGTGCTCTCTGCCTTAACCACAGCGTGATGCGGCATATAGTAACTGTACTTCAAGTGTTTCTCTTGAGCATCAATATGTGAATGATGTTATTTTGATAGCTCGGCTCAGTTAAGAGTGTGTCGTTGAGTGATTTTCCTGATGGCGTTTTTGCAGACGCGTTGAAGACTACTCTCAGCTTCGTAGTTGTGCTCTCTGCCTTAACCACAGCGTGATGCGGCAAATAGTAACTGTACTTCGAGTGTTTCTCTTGAGCAGGTACCTCTACCATATGTCCTAGTCGCCTGTACTCTTCCATGAACTCTATATACTGCTGCCATAGCTTTCCGTCGTTGGCTAGTTTCCTTTCTAGCTGTGAAAACCTAATATGAGCGTTTCGTTGAGAATCACGTAGAGTTTTTGCAGGCTCAACATTCTCCTTGAATGGAAGCCTCACGATATATCTTCCAAAGTCGTCTCGTCTGGTTGTTTTCTGGTACCATTCCGCAGCAGCAGTTTCTTCAGGCTTTGGGATAGGATTGACTGGTGCCTCTGTAAGATCCCAGAACCGTTTCACAAGTTGGTCTGTTTCTTCTTCAATACTGACCAATGATATAATTCCTGCCAAAGAATTTGAAGTTGCTGCCATGGATGTCGGTCCGAGTAAAATCCATCCGAATACAGTATTGACAGCGCAAGGCGATCCTTTCTTGAATCCCGGCAGAACTACAGAATTGTAAACATCTGCACCAAGCAACATATCAATACGTGAAGGTGTGCCACATAACGGGTCCGCTAAGTCAGCACGTGACAATGTCTTTGGAAGCTTCACTTTAGTGTCGATTGAAGGACATATATAAGTAATGTTGGGTATCACCAAAGCTGATACAGTGAACACGCTATCTCCACATCTTGGGTTGATATTCAGCAGCACGCTTCCTTTTGTTTGAACCTTTGAGGTTGCTCCTAGACCACATATCGTAATTTTAGCGTATTCGCGTTTCAGTCCGAGCAGTTGAGCAGGTGATTCCGTGATGAATGTCCGTTGTGAACCAGAATCAACAAGTGCTCTTAATGTTACCAACTCCGATGAAGCGTTTTCCACCTTGATTCGGGCTGTCGCCAATAGCACTTGCTGGCAAAGATAATTTTCTTCAGCAAAAAGTGAATTTGTTGATGGTGTAAATGGTTTAGCGTCGCTAGATAATACTGCAGACGTTCTCTTATTGCTGTCGTGGAGCAATGTATGGTGCTGTTTGGAGCAGGTTCGACATCTGGTTTTAGATGGACATTTACTGATGACATGTCCTTTCCTTAAGCAATTAAAGCACAAATTATTTCGTTTCACAGCCTCTTGTCGCTGTTCCAACTTTAATGCCTTGAAGGTATCGCATTGATTTATGTTATGACTTTTGCTGCAAATGTCGCAAGTCGTTACGTCACGAGCTGTGAGTGCATCCACTTTTTGGGGTTTCTTAGGACCATTCAACGCTTCTAATGTCCTGAAACGGGTTGTTAAAAAATCTATGAACGGTGCTAGAGTTGGTATCTCTGGTGATGCTCCAATGGACGTCTCCCATAATCTTCTTGTTTCATGGTCTAGTCTTTGTGTAACTGAATAAATGATCAGTATATCCCAATGCTCCGTGTTTACACCAATGCTCTTAATATTGGCAATGAGCTCAGCCGTAGTGTCCATGAATTGCTTAATGTTAAAGTCGCGTTCCTCCTTAACTGCCGGTAGTTTGTGGAACGTATGTAGATAGCTCCACGCGATGGATCGTTTGTTGTCGTATCGTTTACGAAGCATTTCCAATGCTGCCTCGAAATTCTCGCTGTTGATGTCCATATGCTGGATGACACGTGTCGCCTCTCCAGTCAGATGAGTCTTTAAGTACTGCATCTTCTCTACTGCAGATAATGACTCATTATTGTGCACCATTGACGTGAAAAAATCGATGAACATCCGCCATTGTCTGTAACTCCCGTCGAACTTGGGAATTACTAAACGCTCAAGCTGAACCTTTGTAGTTCCAGATGCAGGTTTCTCAGTAATACTGATGCTCGATTCACCCTGATGTTGCCTGATGCCACCTTTGAACGCCCCTAGCAGGTCCAAATATTGGTTGTGGCTGGTCTCGAAATCTTCAAGATACGAGTTGCGTCGCGCAAGATTGTCGGCCGTCTCGTCGAGCATGAGAGTATGATGCTCCTGACATGCTGTCCATAACTCCTGCAGTCGTTGCAGTCTTGCCTCAAAATAGCCAAGATTATGAAAATCCTTGCTTTCCTTCCCGAAGTTTTTCTTCAGCCTCGCAATGTTGCAAAAATGGTCGTATTGTGTGACCGTAGTCGATGAAGTTCCCTTATCATCTTTCGTGGCAGCAGATGCAGTTGTGGATTTGTCGCCCCTTGTTTCCGGCATATTGGCAAAGACTCTCCTCAGGATGTAGTTCAGCACTGGTGTTGATTACTTTCAGATTCTTATAACAGCGGAGCCAAAAACTCGTCTGCACCAACTTGTTTAAAGTAATTCAACGGTGGAGATTTTGAGCAATGGTTGCGTTAAGAATCGATTTTATCAAATATCACCAGAACCAAATCATTATTGTCTCCGATGCTTTGCCACTAAAAAATTCGTATCCGGATCCACAAATATCCAATTCGTAATCCGGCTCGACGGACCAAAAATGTTGAGAAACTAATACTTGTTCCTCAAACTGTGAAAGTCACAAATAAAAATAACACGCTTTGAAAGGTCACGAATAAAACACGCACTGATCTGATTCCAAAACTGCACTCCTTCATTCAACATTCAATTGTATTTATATTCTAAAACAACATGCTCATCAATTATGTTAATCAGAACAGAGTTCAATTATCGAGCAAAGAATGTGCTTACTGTTGCACATATGTGTACATGTTTTAAATAATTGAACGATGTTCGATGAAGACAAAAAATGCTGACTATTTGAAATATGGAGAAGCAAGCAAATTACATAGTTCAATGAATCAAGAGGTCGATGTTTTCAATAATGAATGCTTTGCTGTATAATTAATTTTATGGATAGATTACAAATTGATTATAATTCTGAACACACAGTGTCAAAGGCCTTGAAAAAATCTGTGAAGATCACATCAACTCGCGTTTTCAATACTAATTGTGAACTCTATTAAATAAGAGGTACTGGTGCATTCTTTAAGAATGCTCTGGAGCAATAATAGGAGTTAATGGGCTTGAAAGTCGATTATGAACCATTCGTTCAAGTAACTTTGGAAAGCAGGAAATAAGGGAAATGGGGCAGTAATTAGAAACTCATGAAGGATCAATACTTTTAAAAATAGGCGCAATATTAGCTGTTTTCCAAGGATTTGCGAAAGCACCAGTAGCACACCCGCACCATCTGATTTCCCAGATACTAGGCGATCTTGTCTAAAGATTGCATCCCTAAAATCATTTTTAAGCCAAGTCTCAGAAAAAAAGATTATGTCATCGTTGGCAATGTAAGACGCAAGATTTATTGCGAGTATTTTGGTGACAGAAATCGGGAGAAAATAACGAATTAAGGCGACTTAATCTTTCCGTTGAAACTTGCCTGATGGACGAACATTTTTTCGCGGAGTCCGCTTAAAGCGTTTTACTCGAATACCGGGAGGCCAGAAGTTTAGATGAAGTAAGAATGGAAAATTTGCCGGAACTGTTAATTTGAAAGAGCCGACAATGGGATTTGAACTAGTCTAACAGTAATTTATAATTTTAATTCTTCGACAGAAGTGTTTGAGGGAGACCCATAGCGATAATGTTGGAGAGACAATCCTGATTGAGCGTAAAACATCAGCTCCTAGAGCTCCTAAGAGATTGGCTTCCTGCATAATGTTGCGCATGGCTGTGATTTGGAAGCTGCAGAAGATTATTCTTCACAAGGGTTTTGATGCTAGGAGTCTTTACCGTCGTTTTGTTGCTGCTGGTATGAATGATTAGATTAACGTCCGATGTTAATTGAGTGTTTCCCTGTCTAACAGGTTAGTTCAATTTGCTTCTTATCGTACGCATCTTTGCAGAAGAGCTAGCACATGCAGCAATTGGCAAATTTAAATTGCTGTCACACTCCGCAGGATCCATATTATCATATGAGCCAGATAACGGTAAAGGATTCGATAAGCTGCGATTGAGAGGCACCGTGAGTGGTAAAAGTGGCTGCTCTTTAATGTCCTCATTTGAAAGGAGGTGCGATATTATCTCCTCCGCATTACTAAGCATCTCTTTTAATTTGAGCATGAGGATGAAGTGTGTCCACAGTTGATTTAGCCTTATGAAGCAGCGATGTTATATTTGCGGCATTTTTGACAATACCAGTAGACACCAGCATCCTTTTTTATGATTGCGTCAGCAGTAGCCCCTAGCAATCGTACGCACTTAGCCTTAAATGGCAATCCGTAGAAGCCATAACGGGTGATTAAAATTAAAGACATAACAGGTGACTAGATTTTAGGTACATGGTATTAATGCTTGGTTCAATTTATTAATGAATGACTGAAGATAAGCATCTAAAATTTAAAGGTGAAACAAGTCAGTAAGTAGGAGAATGCTCCTATCAGATGGGCCTTATAGGCATCATAGGGCTCGAACCAAATTTTCTGATGGCATGAATCGATGACTTGTATTATTCATCCAATGCCTACTTGCATTAGAAATCATCCAAATTTACCAAAAAAATGCTGAAATTCTTTCATAAGTACGTAACAGGCACTGGTTTGCTACAGCTTAAATAATTTTACTGAATGCCAATTGGACATGTTTGAATTGAACACTATTACTTATAATTTCAAGAAAATTTCATCAATCATCAACACGTGTTATTTTTGTTATAATTCCGTACAATTGAAATGGCGATAAATCACTGAAGTATGATTTGATTTCCAAGAAATTTTGTACGCATAAAATTTTTATGTTCAAATACATCGCTGTAAAATCTTGAGAAGCTTTAAGGCACCGTTCCGATTTTTGGCGGAAAATGTAAAATTTACAAATCAACATTATTAATACAATTAAGTTAATTTTGATTTGATTGATGCATTTTTGCTCTTGTACTCATAAAAACCTACCTTCTTGATTTTTTTTTAATTTATGCGAGGGGAGGGGACACAAATATTGTTCATACATTTTACTTCGCCCTAGAAACCTAGATACAAAAAAAATGACTTTTTTCAGATTCTTTCATTTGATACCCTGCTCGGCTAAATTTGATGAACAAAATTTTTAAGAGCCAATTTTGCAATATTTGACAAGATCTAAACTTTTGCGAGACCACCACTTTTTACAATTTCACAAAGTTTGAGATTTGAAGCTTCTACAGTTTCTGAAGAAACTTCTTGTGACGCGTGAATAGATGGACAGACTGACGTATGGATGAATTGGCGGGCAAACAAGATGCAAAACGAGTAGGTTTTTGTAAAATTTCTTTCACATAGCCCTAAAAATCGTGGAGATACATCCAATATCAAATCACTTAAGGGTGAAATTCGTTGAACTTGTATTATTATAATTCTATTGGATCAAATTAGCAATTTAAGTAGTTTTTTGAAACATCCTCATATTTTTTAATTTTCTGTAAGATTTACAGAAGTTATAGCCATTTGACTTGCCTCCAATTACAACGATCATATACGATTTTTCTACTACACGGGCTTTCTATCGAACCAGACACTACACTTTTAGTTGGATTTGCTCAAATTTTTCAGAGAAGCTGAATAATAAAAATTCATTTCAGATTCCGCTCAGTCAATTACAATATTTTAGCAAGTTTGGCACGATATTCAGCCGTTTTAAATGGAGTTGTTCTAAAGAAAGAATGCATTGGTTGTGCATGTTATGAAAGTTTTTTCTGGAACTACGTCATTCTACATACCTGTAACATATATGGTGTATTAAGAACGAAACCCTTCTGATATGAGCGTGGTTCTGTCTACCCAACTTGGTAATTTGTGCATTTGTCAATAAAAATGAAGTTGAATGTGATGTTGATGCTGTCGGTTTTTGTAGTTCATTTTGGAAACAACGGACAACAGAAACAGAGTATGCACTACGTAAAATGTGTTACGTTCCCGAATTTAAGGAAAGCATTACGATTGACCAGATTTAATCAGAAATAAACGGTGTCCAATATTTTTTTTGAAGATTCCCTACTCAGGATTTAATTTTATAACAACAACGAGTGCGTTATAGGTGGAAACAGTAAGTACAGGTATATTGCAAAAACGACAATTTCATACTGACGCATTTTTACATGTCGTGTGTTTGCTTAGATGGCTTTATCGGCTTTCCTCATAACTTTTGTGTACTAAGCGTTAGATGAAGCGCAATCACATGTGATCATACTCGATATAGATGGCAGATATAAAAACTTAATGGAATTGACGAATACAATCCTGAGAAGTACAAGAAAAAATGGGATCGTAAGATCATGCCAATCGATCCTGAGCTACAGTTTAATTTTAAAAGTGCTTTATTGAGTCCCAAAACTTTTGTTTACATTGATCTTTAAAGCTAAGATATACATATTTGTTGTTCTTATAAGTCTACTGGCCAATAGGCTCTCAAGACTACGTCTTTCTCATTTCCGTGGTTCAAATCAAGTTTCATTTTCATATAACTCGAAATATATAACTTTATCACTTAGATACTACTTACTATCAAAGAAAACGGGACGTTAAAAAATTTGGCTCCTATAACTTATATGTAGGGAATTTATCCATATAACTTATATTCAATTGGTCTTATTTTAGGTTCATTCTTCTCATTTTTTTATATTTATATTTATTTTTATATACACAGCTTATGCTAATATATTTTCCTAACTTAATTCTTAACTTTTTCCTAAATCCTTATTCTACAGTTCGCAATCATAGTAAGAAAATTAACCAAGTTGAAAATATGATTTTAATTACAATGCTTTAATTCTGTCTATATTTCCACTTCATTCAACCACCAAAAATCTTCACTCATGTACTTGTCCCTGAACATATCCATTGAGTACCGCCACATGGCAATGGGCTCTCTAGTGCCCATATACTCTTGGCACGTTATTTGCTTGTCGGTGTTACGTCTACATTAGTGATACAGAACTGGCACTCAATTTGTATCATGTACAATTCCTCTAGAACCGAGATATGGGAATATTTTAGGAGGAAGGAACCCTGTTTGCATAGCTCTATGGAAATAGGGGGAGTTCGAGTAGTAATGTTGATTAATCCAAGGGTTCTTTGTGGTCCGACTTGTGTAATTTAAATATACTTTCGAATAAGATGTTTCAGCTTGCCGATAGATGCCTATACTGCATTTTTCTCTCGAAAACTCAGAGTTTCTCAATAGTCAAGGGGCTTTGGTTGAATCAAATTGGACAACTGTATGTTAAGATGGGGCAGACTAAATTTTTGTAACAAATAGTTTTCATCTCAGGTAACAAGTTCCCATCGTAACAAAATCATCTGAGTGACATTAAGGGTTTTCGAGCTTTATCATGCCACTTGCCTGTGTTCGCTGTGAGATGAAGGCGTTGATCCAAATGCACTCCTAGATATTTTATATCAGTTCTATGTGGTATTCTTTCGCCATCGGCTATAATGTGGAAACCTTTCCAGTGATGCTTCACATTTCTGCCGGCTTGCATCAGGTTTGTGCGAAACAAACTAGTCCCGAACTTTTGAGCATTACTCTTCATTTTCTTAGCATGCGTGAATTATTTAATGTAATCAAACAGGCTCTGAAGTTCCTTATTGGCTTTTAATGTCTTTCTGTGTGCAGTGTAAGACGATAAGGTCATCTGCAAATGCAACCAGAGCCCTTTTCGATGACTCGTTGAAGGCAAAGGCCTTGAGTTAGGGGCCCAATAATATTACGAAAAGAGTAGGTACTGTCACCGTACCTTGTTGCAGTCCGTCAGATATTTGAAACAGTCTTACAGCAGAAATACCTCCTGATTCTAACTGAAATGATTTCTTATAAATACAATATACTGATCAACAAGCTAATTAAATGCTATGAAAATTTATCTTGGATTAGCTTAAAAATGAATTCAATGCCTTTTTCATGTCTATAAGACACGCGCCAACACTTACCGTCGTTCATGTGCCAACAAATATCTGATATTACTTTAGTAATTACGTGAATTGTGGAATGACATTTGCGGAACCCATACTGACTGTTACTGAAAAGTTGATTTTCACTGGTATGCAAATGAAGTGCTTGATTGATAATAGTCTCAAATACTTTACTGATATTCGGAAGCAAGCTGATGGGACGGTAGCTTCGTGGTTCGGTAAGGTCCTTGCCTTTTTTGGTGGGAGGAATGGTCCTTTTTTTCTAGTTTGCTGGAAAGAATCTATTATTAAGTAGATTGTTGAAAACAATGCAGTATTCTGTGACCAGTACATCAGGTAAATGTTTCAATACAATATTAGGTATGCCGTGGATTCCGGAAAATTTTTTATTGTTCAATTTGCGAAAGGTATCTACCAAGCTTTTATGTGCAATGAAATATCCAGCTATGAACTCTTTTGGTATAGCATTTGAACACAGAGTCTTATTGCAATGAAGTAAAGGCTCTTTGCAACAGCTTGCTTGAAAGTTGCTTACTTTCTCTGATACGATTTGGGAAAGTCGTTCTCTACCAAGTATTGCGTTTTGCTTTTGGATTGATTCTAGACTCAGCTCAATGACGTTTAACTTACCAATAGGCTGGGCGATAATGATATGACCCTGTACAATGTTTCCCTTGTAGATATTACCTTCTTCAAGGGAAAGTCGATATTCAGCTGTTATTTTCAAGTCAGCTATTCCACCCTTTTTTTTCGCCTGAAAATAGAGTAAATATGGGCAAACATTTCGTCAGGTCCTGTGAGCATATTTTTTGAAGCGTTTTTCTCTCCATTGGTAATTAATTTCTCCATTGTAGCAGAGTTTTATTAGATATCATACAACTGACATCATCTGTTTTGGAGTTTGTAAATTATTATCAATTCTCTCCCTAAAGCCTCTATATATTGAACTGATACGAGTTAGAATCCTACTCTTTAAATGCTGCTGTCTTTCTATTCTAGCTGTGCGATATTTGTCAATGTTGTTCAGAGGTTTAATCTTAGGAACAGTATTTGGATCGCTCCATCTATCAGTTTCTGCAGTATGTTCAAGTATTCGTCAATATCGATAAGAGTCAGATTTAGATTATTAGGAGCAATATAAGCAGTTGTCTCCGAGGCCATCCTCTTGTGACTTTTGATTATATTTTTATGGAGTATGTCCCAGTTTGTCTTTTATAGTTTAATTTATATACTGCATCATTGAGGTTCAGTAAGAAATAGTCGTCCGTATTCAGTGATAAGTTCATTTATATAGCTCTGTGGTCACTGTCGTAGTCCAAGGTCCTAAGTCTGTTTTGTGTTAGTTAAAGAAGATTTAAACGCACATCTAATAAATACAAATCCAGATAAGACCTTAACCGGGGTGATGTTGCCACGCTTGGGCCATATTATTCGCATTTAAACTCGATAGAATTCGCTTCGAGCCACCTTTTGAGAAAAACTCCTCTAGGGTTATTATAGGCATTTAACTATTCTCTATACTTTGCATTCAAATCACCAGCAAGAATGAAATAATTATTCAAATTGTGGAGTTCAAGTATCTTGAATAATGAAACAAACCTTGTCTTGAACTTTTCTGTATTTCTTTTAGCTGCATACGCTGAGATAATGTACAAATATTTATCACCTTGCAATTTCAACCGTATGCATGTCACCCCAAGACATTCACATCTACTGAATTCCAGTTTGATCAAAGCCAGATATTTGCATGTATTTTGAATAAAGATTCCCGTTCCTCCTCCATTTACCCCTTGCTGCACAATTTTCTATTTTGCGAAAAAAAAATATATGTAATGTAAAATTAAAAATTAAAAGAAACGGATTTTAGTATTTTTTTAAATTTTTGTTAGAAAAATTGCTTATTTTTGGTTTGGTCCGAATATAGCACAACAAACATAAATGGCTGAATAATAAATCATTCATTTCTTCCAATTTTACTTATAAAGAATTATAAAGTATGGAACAGAAGGAGGCAGTTTCTCTTATTATTAAGACATAAGTTTATTTTACACTTGCGATTTTCCATTGCACCCCGGCACCTTACAGCGCTGCCTCGTTGTCTAAGCACTGAGGTGTTCTACCTGGTCCAGATGCGCATCCTGAGATGGCGTGATGGCTACTGGTCTTCTTGTCTTCTTTTCTTCAATCATGTTCTCAAATGCATTTGAGGATCGTCCTCGTTTTGTACTGTTGCTACGTTTATTGGCCCAGCACAAGGCTTTTGCTACAGCTACTTTGAAGTCTACTAGTGCCAGCAATTCTTGGTCCTTAAATTTTCGCTTATATAATAGCCAGGCGTTGACGGTGACCGTGTCCATCATGTGAAAAGCGATTCTACGGTAAACATTTTTTTTACCTTATTTGGACTCTGTAATAACCCAGGAGTGCATCTAAAAGATCAACGCCAACCATATGTTGATTATATGTTATCACAGCTTTTGGACATATGATTCTAATATACGTTTTTTCCTTTTTATTACAGCGTCTAACATCCGCATGTGTTTTGCTGCCTAAATAAGTTAAGGCCAAGTTAACAATCCTGTTGTCATACCATGTCGTCATTATCCACCATTGTGAGCTTCTCAATCACACTACTCTTTCCTTTTTTTCTTAGGTCTTTTTCTAAGGGAATTTCATACTCAGGTATACGGTTTGATTTTATTTTACCTAATGGCAATATCCCTTTCTGAAAGCGGCAATTGTGTGTACCAGTTATCGGAAAAAGTCTGTAATTTTGTGCTTCTGGAATAGTTCTTGCAAGACAAATGACCACATTACTGGAAGTGCTTATGTTTGACAAACCTTCATTCGTCCCCTGTATATAGTTCGAAGTCATAGCTAAAACCAGAGGAACCCCTAAGAACAAAATTTTTGAAGCCTCATTTATGAGGCTTTCTGGGATTATATTGTCTCATAGTTGAGCGACTTGCACTCGGAATTATCTCTTTAGGGAAAGTTAGCAAACGCTCTCTAAGTTGGTTCAGGAATGGACGAAGTTTGTGTAACGGATCATAGCCTGTTTACCCCTTAGGCACGTGGATTGAGTTTATATTGAAGTGAATATAACGCTTTATCTCTTCAAAATGGTTACATGATATGACTGAGCTAACTTTGGGATGTCCTAAGGTTTTACCACGGTAATGTCTAGTAGATGGCAGTTGAATAATAGACATCATAAGCCATATATCCACAAATTGTTCAATTTCTCGTGGCGTAACAGTTATATTTTTTAAGGACGCTTTTCTGCTGCATGTAATATGATTTGTTGGGATATGTTTGAAAAATTTGGTCAGTAAATAAGTATTTGAAAAAGTTGTACAGTTGTTTCCAACTCCATTATCATTGAAGGCAAACTTAGATAACCAGTAAATTCTAAGTCGGAGTCTATTCTTTCAAAAAAGCCATCCCTCCATTTTGGTGTATCAGCTCTAGTAGCTCTTGGACGTTCTTCAGCAGGTTCATAAAAAGGAATTAAGTCCCCCTGGATCATCTTCAGACTCGTCTACAGTCTCGGGCACAGTTATCGATGGAAGTCTTCTAACAGGCCGTGCCAGGAGCTCCTCATCTTCAGACAGTTCTTTATCTGTACTGCCCTCAGGTATACTTTGAATAATGGTATATACACCATCGTAAAATCTGCGAGGATTCATGAGCCCTGAACAGTACGGTGTTAGCATAAGCTTACATGATACAAAAATATTTAAGAAGTAAGATCAACGGTATTTTATATTTCATCAGTATTATGCATGATGTGCCAAATATGTTCCAAAGGAACTTTGAATATTTTTGCATGTTGGTACAAATAAGATCTACAGGAAAAAGAGTACTTTTGTATCAGTTATATAAATGAAAACAATGAAATTTTACCTGTTTTACGTAAATAAAGGTTTATTTTACAATGAGCTTTTTTTCCCAAACGAATTCTTCACGTTAAGTATTTTTCTTTAATTTTTAACATCAACGCAGTCACTGTTACTGTGAAAAATTAATTTACAAACTTTGAAGTAAGGTGTAGTTCAACTAGCAGCTTTTAGATGGCATTGAAATGATTTTATATGAACATCTGTGCCCCGAAAATGGCACAGTATGCAGAAAACGAGAAAAAAATTATTCGATTGTAAATTATAAGCAAAACTATTGCTTGGTTCAAATATGGACAGCAATGCAGTAAGGGGTTAATAGCATTTTATCTATCAGTTCTAATGAAGACAAAATATTGAAAATGTAAATTATACCCGCAATTGAGGTTTGTTTCCAAAAAACGCATTACATCAGGTTTGTTTCTCACTACAAAATTCAGCAGATTTGCACGTCTGCAGAGGTCGAATTAAGAGTTAAGGCAATAATTGATAGATTGTTTTTTCTGGTAGAAATATGTGGTTGATTAACCATAAATGGGGTGCGTTTTTTCAAATATATGGTTGATTTTCCTGCTATGATTGCTCAATATTTTTTTTATTTTATCTAATCTGGTGTATGTTACAAGTTTTCAAATAATTTCTCTTCTTCTTCGTTGCACTACAGCCCCTCTCGGGCCTTCGCTTCCTGCAAACAGCACCTTCAACTGTCTCGACCCATTGACCGCGTCCTCCGATTTCAAAATCTGAGCAGCGATGAAATGCCTTCGTCAACCGAGTTAGATCAGCGCTTCCTTGGTTTCCCCACTGGTCTCCGGCCTTCAGTTCTCCCAACGAGTACCTTTTTGGGTATCCGTTGTTCGTCCATGCAATTCATGTGTGCAGCCCATTGCAGCTTCCGCAGTCTTACAATCGTTGACCCTCCGGCTCGTCAAAATTTGATACAGCTCATGGTTGTATCGAATTCGCCATTGGTTTTGGTCTAGCTTCACTCCGATCATTTTCCTCAGGACTTGTCGTTGATACGCGTTCAATATATTTGCGGATGCTTGGGCCAGGGAACATGTTTTACACCCATGGCATAACACAGGTCGTATCACAGATTTTTTTCCTGTGTATGCAGCTGGTCGTCAAGATCGTCAAAACTGAATAAAATATTTTATTTGCGAGCTGCATTCTTTGTCGTTTTTTGTCTCTCATAACCCGTTTTCGTTATTTTGGCACCTAAATACACAAATTGGCCCACATTTTCAAATAATTTACGAATCTTATTTTCTAGTCCTTCCATACCGATTTTTGTATCGCTACTCTCCTGAATACTTCTCCTGGCTACTGCATAGCTCACATATTGGTGAGATTTCATGGTCATAGGCTACATTTGGCTCTTCTGAGGCTATTGAGCATGCATTTGCTTCCAATTCGGCATCGTCTTTCTAGTTGTTGCTATGAGCTTGAGTTGGCATCTGATGAGCGTGCTCATACATAACAAAACTCCAACTTTCATTTGTATCTGATATTTCAACTACAGATAAAAAAATAAATAAATAAATGAAAGTTTGCCATAATTTTTCCATTTTCTAGTTGGATTGATTTTTTTAACGAGGAAATTATTGGAATAAAAAAATTCTTTTGTGCATTTTTCTGTTCAAATAGTAACAAGCAAAGGGGTTCAAAAGATTTGCTTTTATTTTTGAGGTTAGTGTATCTCCTTAATTTTCATCTTCCGTTTGTTTTAATTTTTAAGATAACTTTCTCCATAAGATTAAACGTAAATTGTTCCCTGATTCCGCAAAAATTTAAGCAGGCGATAAAAATCAGAACAAGTCATTGCTATATATCAGTTTTAATGATTCACTTTAATTATGCATCCAAACACATTGCATAAGCATTCCATTACTCTAAATCTTATTGAAAAAAATAGATTCATCAAAAAAACTTTACAAAATCATTATCAGATCCAAATCGCCATTTATCAAAGCGATTATCCTTTATCTCCACTGAATTTGAAGAAGACAAACAACATCAACTCATCTTTTAGCGAACCACTCAATAACTTCATTAACCACTAAATCGTTACAATTTACCACCACAACTGCCTACCCTTAAACTTGTGGCCAACATCTTTCTTGATACTCTCATCGCCCCCAAGGACCCGTTGAATCCGATCCGAAATGAGTCTGTTGGAACAGAATGTGAAAACGATTTTCGCCACAATCACCACATTGTGAAAGGACGATTAAAAAACGATTTCGACCATCCACGACAACAACTAATTTTTGGAAGTGCAAGTGAGCAAATGAAATCCGGGAGGTGATGGCGAAATCATTTGACGTTATCTCAACGGACAAACAGATCAAGGGTGGTTGGTTGGTCGTTGGTTGAAACAAAAAGAAAGTAAGCTAAGAAAAGAAACTTTGTAATGCGTACACACGCTTAGTAAGGATCTTGTAGTGTAAGACAATGAGCAGGCCAGGACGGCAACCTAAATGTTGCCGGTGAAGCAGAACCATTGAAGAAGAAGTTATATTAAGGGAAATTTTCAAACTGAAAAAGGAAAAGAAAAGAGCAAGTGCTTAATGAAGCGGAAAACAGGTTCATTGAAAATCGTTGCTCTGACTACTCATTGGATGAGATAGGATTGCCGACGAAGGATTCGATGATGGTGTGTAACAACCTTGCCAATTGGCACGCTTCATCTAAAGACTTTGGGTCTGAGTAGTCGAGACAAGGTGAATTGGTGTTGATTTGAAATGACATTTCGACATTACTTCATACACTAGATGCCCTTTTCAGTTTAAATATTTTATCTTTATGCCTCAAATTACTGCTTTTGAGACTCATATATTATTGCTTTATTGCATGTAAGTTTCAGCTCTGTGATAGAAGATTAACAAGATAACATCAAGGAACCTCTGCCTGCAGCCTCATCCGGCATGTCTAGTATAGACGTACTATAAGCCAAAATAGCAAACATACTTGTAAATGAATCTTTCTTTGATATAAAGTAACTAGTCAGTTGTAGTAAACTCTTTATTAATTCGTTTCTCTTTCTTTCGTGATCCTTTTAGGATACCATCAGTACGTGGCGCCCATTTCCGCTAGAGACCAGTGGACCAGCTCAGTCTCCTTGCTTTTACCAAAACAATAGTGAAATGAGTGCAAAGGAAATTTACAAGGGAATTTTTAATTGCTACGGAATATGATGCTGCCAACTCGACCAGCACTGTGGAAAACTTGCACTGGGGAAAAGTTGAACAGCAGCTAAATGTTGATGGAAATAACGAAAAATGAAAACAACGAATCCACCCACCGAAATTGCGGCAAAGGAAAAAATGCAAAATCGACCTTACAAAGGAAGAAACTCTACACGGGTGCGCACTCTATGAAGGCGGTTAATTGGAAAGTGCAGCACGCTGTTAAATTGCCGAGGTTAGCCGTTCTTCTAGAGTTTCAAGGATGAAAGAATCCTTGCAGAGAATTTTCACAGCAGGCGGAACAAAGTTGAGCTGTGCTGGGAAGAGTAAACGAGAAAATAACAACATTTAGCGAAAACCAAGAATAAGGGAGGGGGCAGCTGACGTCTAATTACCAAGTTGTAAACCAAAAAATAATTATCTTCGCTTTATTAACAAAATGATTAAAGTTTGGACTAAGTGGATTATGAAAAGTGAAATTGCGGCGAGATTTAGTAGAATATCAGGTAATGGTGCTAACGTGAACATTCTGTGTTTCATTTTTGTGTGGTCCTTTGTTTGTATGTAGTTGAGTTAGATGAAGTAACTCTTCCAAAATTGATTTTTTGCTGATTAAGAGAAGATATAAAGGAGTCTTAGATATTCAATCGATTGATTAGAAATACATAAACATGGAAACTCACAAATAGAAACCATTTCTTTCATCATATGTAAAATCAGGAAAGGATATAGGGTTTTAAACCATCAGAACTGACCAAATCATGTTGGATTTTGCTAGATTTGAAGATTGTTGTACGGTTATAAATGACTGTTTCTTAGGAATGAAAGTAATCACCCACCAATCAACTGATACAGAGTTTGGGAAGAAGAATACTCTAGTTAAACTCTTTTCGTACTTTATTAAGAAGAAGGTATAACATTTAATTCCAAATTTTAGTAAAATTGGGATGAATGCGTGTGCGCGTGATGTCGAACGGTGAAAGAGAGCTAAACACGTCCAGAAACAGATGATAAGTAAAAGTGATTTTTATTTTTCCATGATGATGTCAGCACCATCTATGAGTCGAGTCATGTCTGATTATATTTGAACTTGACTCGCACTAACCGCTAAAATATTCTCCACTGAGTAACTGCTAGTTGATGAGGAGTAGTTACGTCCAAAAAGAGACTTTTTTGGTTGTTTCACACCATATATTTTTACTGGCCGGGAAATTGATGAATGCTGTTCACTCTCTGTTAATGTGTCTTCCAATTCCTGCTCTGGATTGATGATAAACGCTGGCTTCAGTCATTCGGTTGATACTGTCGTTTGCTTTTCCTTTACTTGAATCCTGAAGACAACGTCGGAAATTCTTTCGATGATTTTATGCGGTCCTGTGTGGGTGGAGTTAGTGACCTCTTTACCGAGTCGTTTCGTAGAAAAACATGAGTGCACGTATATAAATTCTTATACACAAACGCGCTATCTCGCCTGTGATGTCCAATTGGCGTAGCTCGTACTCACTGCGTATCTGCTCGAAGTCTTTTAACAAATATTTGCAGGTCGCTGGTTTATTCCTTGTCGTGGAAAAACTCTATTAAGAATTCTCTTGTTCTATCATATACCTGATATGCTTTACTGCTTCATTTATGGACAGCGACTCCCGATCGTATGTTTCCGAGTTGTCGGCTGTCATTGCCAAAATCGCACTACCCTTGTGATGTGCTAGTAGAGTTGGCTATTGTTGGTAACTCCTTGCTTTTTTCAATAGCGTTCAGAGTTACTTGGTTCTACAAAATTAGTTGTTTATCATTTTTTCAGTTATCTGTCAAATATGAATCCAGTGGGGCTAAAATGGATACTGCATTTATCAAAAAACGTCGATTTCTGAGTAACGTCGTACTTCCAAAATATTTGATGGATATGGAAATGTAGGAATAGCTTCACCCTTGTTGGTAATTGGTCGAATTCCTTCACTAGATATGAAACAATACAGTTTATTCCGCTTTACCCATTTCCACTATACATTTTGATGGGTTTATTTTAATGGCGTATCTGCTCAATTGATCAAAAATTTGACGCCAATGTTCTGTGTGTTCCTCCATCTTAGACGATGCGATCAAAATGTTGACTACGAATATGCGTATACAAAATGAAGTCCACGCAAAATGTTATCTTAAAAATTGCTGCAAAGCTCTCTAAGCATTTCGCATACCAAAGGGAATGACGACAAACTCAAATAACCCAAAAGGTGTTGTTACCGATATCTTTTCAATATCTTGACAGTAATAGTAGGCAAGCGTGAGGTCTAATTTAGTGGAAATTGTCTTTCACTAAATTAGACCTCATGAGCATGAGCAACAGGGTACCGGCCAGGACATGAGCAACAGGGTACCGGCCAGGACCAGTCATCGCATTAAGACGTCTATAGTCATCGCAAGGTCTGATTTCTCCAGACTTCTTTAGTATGGCATGAAGCAGATTTGCCCAGGAATTTTTTGATGGCCTACATATTCCTTCCTGAATCAATTAATCAAACTCAGCCTTCATAACGCTACAAGTATATCTCTGAGGTGCCAGTTGGCGTGGTTTTTCACCTTTTGTGGTCCTTTGATTATAATATGGTGCTTAATATTATGTCATGCGGGTTGCTTGTAGTTTGACAATTATGTCCCGGATACTGTGCCAACAGGTTAGCGAATACGTTTGTTTTCTCAGTTACAATAACTTTGGTTACATTTACTCTAGGAACTGTATTAATTAAATAAAGATTCGCATCTGCGTTAATAAGGCGTTTTTATTTAATGTCTACGAGTGAATTACATCTCTTTGAAAAACCTGCACCTGGAATCGGTCGTGACACATTTGCGATGCGGAAATACTCCTGAAAATTCCTACGGAGGCGTGCGGTTTTCTAACAGATGGCATAACTTGATTTTATATTCCAGTGATACACCTTTCAAAATATGTGTTGGAAAACTACTGTCATATATTTTTAGAACCAGTATGTGTCATTTAGCTGAAGCGTATGCAACAATACTTTTTTTTTACTCCGAAAATGTCAAATCTTGTGCCGAATAAAGTGTTTTTGCGGGGAGTTCTTCTTCATTGAAGAAAAAGGCTGCTGAAAGTCATCGTATTTTGGTGGAAGTGTATAGTGTGCATGCTTTGGCTGAGCGTACGTGCCGGAAGTAGTTTGTATGGTTTAAAAGTGGCAATTTTGACTTGGAGGACGATGAACGGCCCGGACAGCCAAAAAAATTTGAAGATCAAAAATTGGAGACATTTCTCGACCAAGATCCATTCCGAACTTGCAAAATCACTTGACGTTGCTCAACAAACCATTTCCGATCATTTAAAAGCAATTTTTCACAATAAAGCTTCAATTTTCGAAAAAGAACCGGTACCCCTATTAAATTGAACCATTTTCCCCCAGATGTGTCTTCTGTGCTTCCGTTCGAAGCGTCTAACTTGATCTCTGACGCTTTTTTGCTTTCGTTTTAAATTCCACTGACACTACAAAAATATCGGCCCTTGTATCCACCAGAAATAACGCATCGCTTTGGCGGTTGTAAATAACTAAACGGTGCTGCTCCATTATGCTGTCACACATTGCACCGTAATGTGACGACTTTTTTAATCTTCCAAATTTTCATCATAATCAAATGAACCTTTACACTTCTTTGCACTTTTTCCGAACCGCTTATGATAAAAACAGAGTCCCATCGAAACATATGAACGTGAGCGCGAACGCGAGCGATAGCGAGATCGAGTTGTACATTGTTTGAACTTTGATTTCAATTTTCTGATCGGTTCTGTTAACCCGGCTATTGTTCCATTATCCCTCGAAGCTTGATATTTTGTTTTCGAAATGGAAGGCCATGAATTATATTCCAATACAATTCGATCAGCCACTTCCGTGAGAGTTTCAGTCTTAAATGGGCTGAAACTGTCAAAATCGCACGTACTCGTCCGGGTAATCAACGAAGCCACAAAGATATCACTGCTTCATCCGATAATTGATCAGCTTTCATCGATTTCATTTCGCGGTATAAATGTGACGGCTTTTTGTCACCAAGTTCAATCTCAGTCAATACTTTTGTGAGATGGGCAGTTATCGTTTCAGCTCTGCGTGTTTTTCTGCTACTTGTGGTTACTCCGCTTTATCCGAAACTTGCTACAAAATGGTAAAATCTATGGATCCAACTATCGCATTAAAATTTGCACCATCTTTCGATACATGATTAATAATGAATTTTGCCTCTACTTGAGCAAACTATAATGTGGGTATGCATTGCCAAAATGGTAGCAGTTTCAAATCTGAGACTGAATCTAATTTGGCCATTGTCCATGCCGCATTTTGCATCAGTGTGGTAGGGTTACTGTACAATGCCGGCCGCTGAGGGGTTACAGGTAGCTGAAGGGTTGGTGCTTCCGGTACGTTAGTATCCTCTTTGTCCGCCATTTTGGGGTTCACTCAATTGCACAACAAGATTGTACGCGTTGAAATTAAATTTTTTTGCGCGTAAAATTACTAGGTCACCAATATAGAGTTTAAGGTGTGAGGTAAAATCAAGGACACGTTAGTTAAACTCTATTCGTACTTTATTTACAAGAAGGCATAAGATTTAATTCCAAATGTAAGAACAATCGGGATGAAAGCGTGCGCGGTGATACCAAACGACGAGAAAGTGCTTAGCGCGTCCAGAAACAGATGACAAGTAAGAGTGATGGTTCCGTGATCTATGAATCGAATCATGTCTGATTATATTTGAACTTATCTTGAACTAGCCGCTCCGCTGATGGCTTTTATGGGATCCACCTTGATATGAGGGCGGTCCAAAAAGTACTTAGCCCCACCACTCAATGGCACCACTGTCAAAAGAGAGATTCACTGTCATGTAGTACATTCTTGTAGATGGTCACTGTCAATATATTAGCCAAATCGGGCTCGTAGTTTGTTTTCAACGCTTGTGGAAGCGGATGTGTCCACAGATTTTAGAAAAATGGAGAAACAACAATATCGGTCAGTGATTTAATTCTTATTATGGAAGGTAAATCACACAGCAAAATTAAAGAGTGCTTGGATGTTGTGTACAGTGAATCTGCTCATAAGATGGTGACCATAAAAACTTGGCTCAACGGGTTTCAACGTGGTTGCACGTCAATTTTTGAAGAGCCACGCCCAGGTGCTCTCAAAAATGGCTGCCACGGAGGATAACATGACAAAAATCTACGAGCTCGTATTGGCAGACCACCGATTGAAGGGGTGCGAGAGACAGGAGTTATCTTAAATAACCACGTTGGTCATATCTTGCTTGAAATTTCGGGCATGAGAAAGCTGTGGGTGCAGTGGGTGCCATGTTTGCTCACTCCAGACAACAAACGAAACCTTAAGACCACTTCAGAGCAGTGTTTGATGCTGTTTAAGCGCAATCCACAGGAGTTTCTGCATCGTTTTGTCACCTTCAACAAAACATGGCTACATTGGTACACAACAGAGAACAAAGAGCAGTCGCAAACGTACTTTAAAGAAAGCGAAGACTGCCTTATCGATCAAAAAGGTGATGGCTACTGTTTTCTGGGATTCACAAGGTGTGATCTATATCGAATAGCTAGAGAACGGCCAAATTGTTTACAAGTCTCTACTATTTCGAATTATTGGGCCACTCTTATGCTGAACTGTGGGAAAAAGGCCCCATTTGGCACACTCCGGCTCCTACTCCCACCATCGCCATGGCCAAATTGGGCTACAAACTGCTAGCCCATCCTAGGTATTCTCCAAATTTAGTCCTATGCGACTTCTTTTTGTTTTCAAACTTGAAAAGTCACTCGCTGGGCAGAAATTTGAGTCATATGAGGCGGTCATCTTCATTCCGGAGGCGTATTCTGCAGGCCTTGATAAAGCGTATTTTTCAGATGGGTTAAAGAAGTTGGAGCACTACTGGGTCAAATGTAACGAACTGAGAGGAGAATATTTTGGGAAACAAATTGCCACCTTTCCAAAACTTACGTTTTCCTTTGTAGGCTAAGTACTTATCGGATCGCCCTAGTATATGAGATGAATTCAACAATAGATTGCTGAACGAACGAATAAATATCAGGTCCTTCGAGTAGTCTATGGGCTAGTCCTATTTATTTGGTTTCGAAGAAATCGGGTGCATGGAGACCATGCAGGGATAATAGGAAACTAAATTCTGTAACTATACCCGCTCTTTATCCACTAGCCAGCATGGACAATTTCAACCATAAATTAAGAGTATCGACTTAGTGCAAGCATATCATCAGGTTTTGATAGCAGACGGAGGCATAGAAAAAATGGCCAGCATCACTCCTTTTGGACTCCTCGAGCTTTTAATGATGCCCTTTTGACTCAATTCAGAAAGTGAGCATAAAAACATCTTTGGGATATTTTAGACTACTTTAAGGTAGACAAAACAAAAATAAACTTTTTAAATGCGATTGTAGGAGATTGTAGCAACGATACCTGGGAGGCCTGGGCGATGGTGGAGGAATAAAGCTATTTCCAGAAAAAATCCATAGTATCCTCGACTGCTAAAAGCCAAAAACTATAGAAAGCTTACGACAATACTTCAAAATAGTCAAATTTAAAGGAAATTTTTAAAAAACGATGCCCCACTAAACTTATTTCTACACGAATCATGGTAGAAGGATAAAACTCCCAAATTGGAAGCAGCCTTTGAGAGAAAAGAAACACTCCGCAACTGGGGTGATACTCCAGCAGTTTGGATACGATGATTGGCAGCCATTAAGATTCTTCTCCAAAAAGTTCAATTACGCTCAGAAGAACTGCAGTGTCTTATATAAGTGCTTACTAGTGATATATTCAGCCATCAAATATTACTGCGATTGATTTAAAGGCCTACAAATTACCATGCGCACCAATCATAACCCTCGGTGTTACGCTGCATTCACTGACCCTTATCCCTTGACTGTTGTTCTCTTCAAATTATTTCAATATCTGCAAATAACGGCCAGCACAAGATTTTTTTCTAATATCTCTTTTCTGATTAATTTATTTTCTTTTTTAATCTTCTTCGACTAGTTGCATATGTAAAGATAACGAAGAGGATATCCTCACCTGGCAATGGAATTTTGATAACAGACATTTCAAGTGATTCAAAGTTTTTGAATTCAAATTCATCAATATTTTGGAAACAGTAGGGTCTTCTGACCAGTATCCCGGTGCCGCCTCCTCCATCACTATTTACTTTATCCTATCTTTTGAATTCAAAATCTTTTTGACGTGATGGAGTGCCATGAATTGAGGCGGGTTTCAGTGAGAAACATGATGTCAGGCTTTTAATTTGACGAGGAATTCCAAGAAACCCGGCACGTCGATGTAGACTCATAATGAAGTTAAGGTTGATTGAGATGCGAGGTCATTTGAAAAGTTTCCGGCCTTACCGGCAAAAAGTAATGCTACATTCAACTTGTCTTGCCAACAAATGCCATAAAAATTTTGTCATTCCAACTTGTAAAAACACAAGGACAAACAATGGATAATATCGAGTATCGAGCGGTGATTAGGTACCTCTATTGAAAAGGGAAAGAAGAAGAGATAGAATTGTCGCCCTCATTTACAACCACGAAACATTGGGTGGCCGAGTTCAAACGCGGTTGCACATCCATTTTTGACGATGAACGTTCGGGACGTCCAAAAACCTGCTTCAATGGAACTTATCGTCAGCTTAGTGCCCACAACCGTGATGGAAGATCGCCGATTAACCATAAAGGAAAATGCTGAGGCTTGTGGGATATCAACTGAATGAGTGCATACGATTTTATAAGCATGAGAAAATTATTTGATGGCCATAGTTTTTTGGAACAGCCGTGGAATAATAATGGTTGATTACCTTAAAAAAGGTAACACAATTAACGTGCCCTATTACGCTGCATTGTTGGACGTATTGAAGACGGAACTCAAGAAGAAGCGACAACACTTGGTGAGGAAGAAGGTGCTGTTTCATCAAGATAACGCGTGAGTCCATACATGCTTGGTCGCAATGGTGACATCAGGCGAATTGAAGTTCGAACTGCTTCAACACCCACCCTACTCACTAGACCTAGGTCTGAGTGACTTTTTGTTCCCCAACTTGAAAAGTTTTTTGATGAGGAAAAATATGGGTCAAAAACAAATGTTTAGAGGCAGTAAACTTGTATTTTTAGGTTTACCCAAAGAATTTTTTTCTGATTGCCTGAAGGGTTGGGAAAAGCTTTTAAATGTATTGACATGTTGGAGACTATCTCGAGAAATAAATGTTTATTTGGCTTGAAGCAATTGTTTTTCTTTAAGAAGCCGGAAACTTTCATATGACCCTCTTAATTATTGTCTAAAGATATCTGGCTGCTGAAAGATTTTGAAAAGCAGCTCATTATTACAACTTAAATTATTTATATTATTTACATAGTTGTCTGCTGGTCTTTTAGTGCCGAATGCAAACTATACCCTGGGCCTGACACGAAGCTACAAGATATAATATTGCGGTGTTTTTAGTTATGTTTTGTGTTAAATCTGACTTTTGCATCTTGATATTGGGGGCATCCTCAATATGATACTAGATGACCAAAGATAGCGTAGTTCACACAGTATAATTTTTCATTTGGCTCCATCTGAGCCAATTTGCGCTTGCCCGTAACATGGACATCTTCACACTTTACATATCTATACTACATGGCACAATTGGCAGCCAAATGATCAAATCTTTGGAACCTATAACACTAATTGACCTCTTTCTTCTACAGATGCTCCTATCTCACCACTGGGAAGTTCAAATACCTTATGAGTTGAAGAGCATTGGGACAGCTTTTACTGGAAATTGCAATAAGTAACAATTAAATTTTTATTTTCGACAGTTGATCTCCTAGTTGCAAAATTTTTAACTGTAATAAATTCTATTTCTGGTGTAGCTTTTTCAAACGCCTGAATAAGATCGCCCATATCCTCCCTGCAGTCTAGATCCTTCAACAATAAGGTCTAGTTTTTCTCGCTCTTGGGGGTGTACGTAAAGTGCGGAACCTCTCCAGAGCTCAAGGCGCTTTTTAATGTCTGAAAGGCAACCAGTGACTTAGTTTTGATAGTCGGCTTGTCAACATTCCCTGTTTTTATTTCAAAATCATGTCTTTGCCACTTTGCCCAAATATATTTATTGGCGGGACTATTTCCTTCTTCTTATTGACATTCACAGATGAACCAGCAGGATAACTGTTAATTTTACCTCCCTTTTTTAAGTTTTAAATATTCAATAAATGTACTGTCAGATTTATTACAGGAATATTTAGATTTTTTATTACCTTTGTCCTTTTCTATATTCATTGAATTACCTAGCCCAGCTAATGCTGCATAATAATTTGAACTAACTCCGCCTGTTCTGAACATCTTCTTGATTAGGTTTCTCTTGTTATTTCGTCCCTTCAGTTGCTTTTGATTTTTTTCCTTTTCTTTCTTGATAGTCATTTCTTTTTCCTCATTGAATGTCAATTTGCCTACTAGCTCCTCTCATGAATAGATCCTAAGTTTTAACTCTTCATTTTCCTTCTGGACCTTCTTCATATTGTCATTACCTTTAACTATTTCTCCGATTTCGGTCCCTGATAAAATTTTCAATTTACTCTTACGAATCCTCGTTTCAAAAATTTCTCGCCCGTGATTGTTAGCGATAGACATAATACTTATATTTGAAGCCTGAACCCATCGCGCTCCTCCCTTCCATTCCATACCATCAAAAGGTACTACCCTTAGTATGTCTTCTATCCTCCTCTCGTAACTTCTTCATAAGTAAAACTTAAGATATTCCATAAATTGCTTGAATAATTCGGTGGTAAAATGTTAAAAAAAAAAATAATTTCCAACTGGCTTTTTAAAAAATTATTTAATTTTAAAAAGCTAATGATAGGATTTTTTAAAAACACTTATGGATGCAACGAGTGCTAAACGTAGATTGAAGGACCTCCTTCAGATTTTTCATTTGATATCTTACTCAACTAAGGGTCACATCCTTACATTGAGAGATTACTCTTTAAAAACCTTTGATTTTTTTGACTTTGGAACATTTATGAACCAGAAATGCCTGAGCTGTTCACAAAATTTAAAATTTAATGATTGCAGTTTCCCTACTTCCTGACATGACTTGCTGTGATGCACTGACGGAAAGATGGATCGATGCATGGACAGACAGGTACCGATTTCAACAGGGTATTTTAGAGGGAAGTTCAAATATGATCGAGACAAATGCTCTGACACGTTTATTTAGTATCGAAAAAATTTACAAAAATTTACAGTTTTTCTACGAATTCCCCATTACAAGTTACGTATTTTGTCCACCTTACCGGAAGTTTTTTGATGCCGGTATCACAGAATTCGTTGGGTAACTCGGATAGCCAAGGGCACATGAACTCCTCTACCTCGTCGTCGGTGTTGAATCTTTGACCTCCGAGGGTTTTTTTCAGTGATCCAAACATGTCGTAGTCGCAGGGTGATAAATCTGGACTGTAGAGGAGGTGTTCCAGTTCCTCGCTCCCCAATTCCTATGTTTTATCGAGCGTGAGACGCGCGGTATGAGGACATGCGTTATCGTGAAGAAGAATCGGACTTCGTGCTAGAATGCTCCTCCATTTCTAGCGTTATTTTGCTATATTGAAGGTGTTCGTGAATGATAGACTCTACAGTACGTCTGCTGATACCGAGTTCAGCCAAAATGTCTGGAACATTCATCCTACGGTCCTCCAAAATTAGTTGTTCTTCGTTGTCTGGTGTGATGCTGGTTCGCGGTCGACGATCATGCGGCTCATTCTCGACGGTTTCGAGACTATCCTTGAATGCTTTGGCCTATTTAAACACAGCAGCCCTAATCAGGCACTCACTACCGAACTGATTTTGTAAACGCAGAAAAATTTCCGTGTTTTTTATGCCTGGCCACATTAAAAAATGAATGATAATATGTTGCGCAAGGGCGGTCGGCACTTTACGTTCACTCATGGTCGTTGCATGCACGTGAAACATGCTCTCCCAATGAAAACAATGCCACATTATTGGTAAGGGATTCAGCGATCACATACTCAAGCGATGACCTTCAAAACATACAGAGGCGCCGTCTACAGCGTTTGTCTCTATAATATTTGCACCACCCTCGTAAAAAAATTTCAACAAAGCCTATAAAAAAGTAGTTTTTGAATGAGTTTTCTATGAACCAGTTCTGAACGCAAACTCTCATTTCAAGAATTTGTGTGACTTCCAAAGTAAATTATACAATAAAGATGCCTGTGCTGGTATTGTCTGGTCCAAAAGATCAAATTTAATGATTTATAGGTTTTGCTGTATCCTGAAGGACAAAATATCACATAACAGTATAACACCACCACCTACCCAATGAGTTAGTCACTTTAAAAGGACTCTTTATTGCATTTTACAACTCTCATCACTTCCTTTCCAATAAGCCTCTGGACAGTTGACTTCGGTACCGAAAACTGGAATTGATTTCGCTATTCTTCGTCTCTTTTAAATTGCTTTCACGCCTGAACCTCCTCTTTTCCTTCATTTTGTCACTATCGCGTTTCAAGAGTCAGCAGTTAAGTAGATAGCAAGGAAAACTTAGCCCCAGTTCGTCTTTAATGTCTATTGGAAAAGTCAAAGATAAAACTTTTGTTATCCAGCATCCGTATGTATGCGCGTACCTCTATCCAAAACGCTAAGGAGAATGTTTTCATTCCTTTCAATTTGGATCAGCGTTGATGAAAGAATTACTGGGAAAAGGGAAGCCAAGGGGTGTGGGGGGGTGGTAGCTGTGTGCTGGCCGAAATGCCCAAGGCCACTATTTTATCGTATAGCAGAATCACGTACAATTGATGGACGTGCTGAATCGTAGACTTAATTTGTTTTTAATTTTCTCTGCTGCTTTCAGGCCGGAACGAAGCGCTCGGAAATGAATTTTGGCGCAAGAAGTGCTTTCAGCCCCCTCATACACACCGGAGGCAACAATAGATTTTGTTTGCATTGAGGAGGCCTATAACGTACTTCCTTGTTTACGAAACGTTTTCATCTTTCTCAGCTTTTGGCTGGTGGGCGACGATTTTTCCAATTCATTTTATATGAGATCAAACAGGGTAGCTTTTGCATTCTACAGAATTTCTGAAAACGAGATAATGAAACTTGAATTTACGAGCACTACAGACAATTCTTAGCGCATCTCTCAGTGGCCGTTGTTCAAGGCAACACAGCAAGCGTGGGGCGACTCAAACTGTATTGAAATAAGGGTTAGTCGATATCGGGTCCGTTCAGCATCCTCATTAAGTTTTTCCGACAATGCTAGTTGCCGGTTTAATTAAAAAACGAATGTGATTAATGATGACTTTAACAAAGGAAAGACCTTTCGTGCCCATTGTCCTAAATTTCACAAGAAAGAAGATTTCAGTTTCAGCCCATTTGCGCTATCTCCTTTTTTTGCAAATTTAATGAAATATTAATGTTTCCGCTTTCCTCTTGGCATCACTTGGCCAGGATATTTTCTCTTTTGCCAGCTAGCCGGCACTTGGGGATAATCATGCTACTTGATATTATTTGTTGAGAACTTGAAAATTTCCAGAGCTTCACTTTGAAACGGAAGCTGACGAAAATTAGAGATGAGTAGCCAATGCATAGTTGGTGTCGTAGCTCTTGAGGCATGGAGTCAAGATGCTCCTTCAGCCGCAGCTGTGGAGGTGATGCTAGTATGCTTCTAAACTGAAGTGCATTTGAAAGTTGAGATCAAACAACTGAAGTGCCGAGGTATGGGCGAAATTTACATGATTAATGTGAAAAGCTTTTCATAGTTGGATAAAAAGATCCGGAAGGATGAACAATTTTCATTCACGGCATGCAGCTTAGAAAAGCGACTGCACCTTCAATATTAAATAGCTAGAGTTACTACTAAGGGAGTCTCCGTTCCAACTAAAAGCTTTTAAAATATTTCGTGGAATTAATACATAATGACTAATCCACTTTACATGTACGGGGTGATTTTCTCACGCTCGTCCTCATTAATGCAACGATTGGTTTTAAAAAAATTTAGCTGGCAATACAATTAGATAACGAAGCTACAGAACCATCCAGTTGTCAGGATCTCCACATTACTAGTGTCACATCCAATCTGGCAGTTTCCATGTTGTTTGACATTCATAGTCACTGTACATGGAGCAGACTATTCGAGGCAGTTGTACCAAATGTTGAGTGGGTCACCATCGACACATTTTCGGACACAGTGGCGTGAAATGAATTTTAATGAAAGCATCCTGTCGTCATCAGACCCACACACTCCACGTCGAAGAGCATATACTCGTAGAGCTCGTGTTTAGTGTTCATTTATGACTGAAATAAAAGTACTCGCATCTGGTTCCGACCTGCTGTGGCATCAATGAAATCCACTCAACCCGGCCACCAGAACGAATAGAGTTAACGTTCAAATGAATATTCTTTTTTGTGTGTAACTGTAACGTGCTGAAAGGACTGCGTCATAAATCAATACGGCAAAAGTAAACGTTTGAAAGTTTCTCCACTTACACACGTTTCCGGGTTGAAATCGTATCAAGGCTCATTAGAAACGTGTCCACAACGTTCCAGGAAGTGCTGCTCCGAACATGACCTGAAAAGCTTGTTTCGTACTCTCGACGTGCTTAATAGTCCATTAATTTGAGAATTTTACCAAGTCCAGAAAAACTGAATCGGATAAGGTTCAATCAAATTTCGTATGTTCCTTACAAAGTGGATTTACAGGAAAAATGACGAATAGAAATTAGGACGATTCTGCTCCATATTCAGTGGCCCAAACATGAGAGCATAAACAGTGAGTGTCTGGTAAAAGTAAGCATGTGAAATACTCGAGATCTGTACAGTATTCGGCAAGATTAAGGAAAACTACACTTTTCAAGAATTGATTTGAGTTTGAACGCTACCAGATTCCTTTCAGATTGGAAGAATTTCATTTGCTTTCACTGTTCTAGAAAAACCACTACTTTACATTCAACACACTTAAGACACACGAACCCAGCTCCCATCCGGTGACCCAGAATGGAATATAGATCTGTGCGAGTCAAGATTCACTAGCGATTCCATAAAAGATTTAAATTTGATCAATCTAAAGGGATTGGTATCTCTCTGCATGGCGTTGTATCCTTCGCCCAACAACGAATCTCAATGTGTGAAACTCGATGCAATTTCCGTTCTCGGTTTACTAAGTGTCAAGGTATTTCAGGACATATCGCCGGAGAGTTGGGAGATTACAATGATTGAAATGTCGTCGTTTGCTTGAGTGGAATACTTTAAGCAGTCCGTATTGTGAGTGCCTAGTGGCTGCACAACGAGGCTAGCTGGCGTTTAACTATAGATGTGCTTGGGAGTGGATGTGCTCTCAAGTTTTCCGGGATGAAATGATGGATTGGATGGGATGAAAGATGGATTGCAATTTGCACTTTAGCATTTTTGCTTCATCGATAAGATAAAGATTGAATCAAAATGTGCAATATGTAGAAGTCAAAATACAGACTGGATATAATGTGATGTCCTTACGTGATGAATTGGAAGTATGAATGCAATGATTGATTGTGTGTGTGCTATATTAATCTGATTGAAATAGAAATGAAAGATTTTAGACAATGGAAGCATCTCTAGAAATCATCTTGAAACATTGAGCAGAACAGCAATAAATTTCCATTTAGAACATTTCTTTTTCATTCATGATATCAAATTGAACTACAAATTCTCTTCTTTTTCAGTGAGAAACGATGGGTTTCTCCTCTCCATTCATAAAGTTTGAATATAATATAATTTTTCATTGATACACTGGTCAGTAACAAACTAGTTGGGTTGACAGACATATGCCCATGTCAGAAGGATTTCGTACTGAACCTCTCAGAAAAGTAGTCACTCAAATTATCAATTCCCAAAAATATTAATTTTATTGACCTTATTTGAACATATCAAGAAGATCAAATCGAAACTGCAGTGACTGGTTCGATGGAAAGTCCATAAAATACCTAAATCATGTATTGTTGTTGTTGTAATTGGAAAAATTTCAAATGACTATAAAAAACTTACAAAGTTTAAGGACCTTTTGAAGGACTACTTCAATATCTAATTTCGTTCAGTTTAAGGGTACCTATACGATTTTATAGGGGAAAATGTTTTAATTCGAATATCATACTTTTATTAACAAAGTTGACCGAAGTTTGAACTCTAAGGTATTTGTTGTTGTTGTACTCAGAAACACCTACTTCGATAATTCTTTTAGATTTTTTGGATCAAAGGTGTCCAATCGAAAAGGGGACACACAAAAAGTTTCAAACAAAGACATGTCTTGAAAAGATCTCATCAAGACCTTTCATTTGATACCCATCTCGGCGCTACCTTTGATGATTTTTTTTCGGAGGCCACTCCCCTATACGGGGGGACACCCCTTAAATACCGTATAAAATTTTTTTCTTGTTGGAATTTGAAGAGAGCACCACTTTACACTTGCATACAAAATTTGATGTTTCTAGCTTAAGTAGTTTGCGAGAAAAACTGCTGCGACACACCGACGGACAGACAGGAGGGTTTGTAAAATTATTTTACAAACCCCTTAAAATATCTATCCTTATTTTGTATTATTTCCGTCAAAACGCTGTTTGTTTTTCTTTTTGACATACATATATTTCAGCAGTAATTTGCTCCCTTCTTCAGTGTCAGTTACTGGCATTGAAAAAGGGAGCTACTAACTCCAGAAATTTATTGTTGAGATTTGTCGGAAAATCATTTTTGAATTGAATTTTGCTACATAAATCAAAAGAAAATGAAATACTATTCATTCAGTCTGTTCTCCTTGTGCATTAAAGTTATGTCGGTTAATTGCAAAGAATAATATTATTTGAATATATTGATGTATAGTTGTGTGTCGTGATACATAGTTGTCGATATAATAATATTTATTCAGAAGTTTAGTCCGTTGTATTTTTTGAAACCTGAACCCACTGAAATTAACAATATGTTATGGGCAGCTGTAAAAGAGTTTCTTCAAAAGCCAGGAAAGAAAATTGTCAGGCAAGTCGAGAAAGCAATCCAAGACGTCAGAACAGGCAAGGACAACATAACCTACAAATCAGCAACATTGCAGCTATCGCACAGCAAGTCAACGTTGAGGAAAGAACACGGAAGTCACTTTAAGTCAGAAAATCGCCACGAGGGGTTGTAGATTTGTTTTGTTTATTTGAAGGTTGTCAGAAGTCAGTTGAGTTGGTGAATTTAGAATAGGAAATGGTAAGTGAAGATAGTCCAGGAAATGTCAATTTCATTTCCTGGCGATTTAAACTAAACCCAGCACTTAAGAACCAAGATCTGTATGATATGATAACAGGTGCAAAGCCCAGACCAGCTGTCGCTACGTCAACTGATACAGTCGCCGCTTGGTTAAAAAAAGATGTTGTGGCTCAAACATTGGTAGATTTAAATGCAAAAGTAAGATTGCGAACAAAATTGCAAATTGTAAAACTGCCAAAGATATGATAGACAAACTAGTGAGTTCATATGGTACAAAGACTGATGTAACTTTAGAAACGTCCTGAATCAAATTCTTTACCTATGAGTATGATGAAAGCAAGTCAGCTTTTGAGAACTGTATGGAGATTTAGGATCTCACCAATGAAGTATAAGCTGAAAATGATTCTGTGAAGGAAAGTTGGATCATGACGAGGATCATAAGTGTGCTACTGCCGAAATTGGCATATTTCAGGATATCCTGGGACAACGTAACCGGAGCAGCAAAGAACGTGGAAACTCTCATGGAACGTTTAAGACTCAACGACGAGCGACTCAAAGAAACGACGACAAATACAGAGGGCAGCACCAACAACGCTCTCATGGCGAAATGCAGGAACAAGGACACTCGTCAAACAGCAAGCAGGAAAAGTTGCAGTTCGCATGCTACAAATGTGGGAAGAAAAGTCGCGTGCTTAAGGAGTGCAGAGGCAAACCGTGTGATGAATACATTGCCTACTGCAAGAAGAAGTATTCATATAATATCTGTTAGAAGAAGGGACACTTCGCAAAAGACTGCGAATCTCGAGAAGAAGCGAGCAAGTCAACAAACGGGAAACCAATTAGGAAGGCATTTTTGACCACGGCCCTCTTGACGGTGGACAAAGACATTTCGAAGGACAAGGCCACTTCATGGTATCAAAACTGTGGAGCCAGCCAACACATGAGGTCTCACCGAGCGTGGTTTGTGCAGCTTGTTGAGTTGGACGAGCCCATTCCAGTTATGATTGTAGACTCATCCAGGCTAGATGGCGTAGCAGTCGGGAACATCGAGATGGAAGCATTTGATGGTCAAAAAGTGTATCCAGTGGTACTATAAGATGTCATTTACTTTTTAACTTTAATCTTTTCTCAGTGAGTCAGATGCTAGACAAGGGACATGTACAGAAGGCAAACGGAAACGAGTCAACGTTTATCAGTCTGGTAGCAGGGAAATTGTGGCAATAGCATAGCGCAAAGGAAATCTCTACAAAATGATGCTCAGGAGAGAAGAAGAGACAAGTTTGATGGCTGTGTCGATCAAAGTCTGGCACAAGCGACTCGCCCATCAAAATGTCAAGTATGTGAGGGACAAACTGAAAAGGAAAGGAATAAAATACATTGATTACTGGAATGAATATGTATGCACAGGGTGCTCGTATGGCAAGCTACATAGATCTTCACACCCAAACAACCCCAAGACAGTTCAGCAACCGTTAGATCCCGTGCACGTCGACACCGGCAAGATGAATATCCCGTCGTTGGGAGGAGCGAGTAACTGGCTCATGTTCAAAGACGATTTCACTCACTACCGAACCTGTTACTTTATACAGACGAAAAGTGAAGTACCAGAGAAGATCGAATATTACCTGGAAAACCAGCGAGGGAGGAGAGTGAAAAGTCTGAGGTCTGACAACGGCACCGAACTGAAGAATGCAAAAACCAAACAGATGATGGACAAGTTGGGAATTTCCCACACCTTCGCGAATGTACACACAGCAGGGCAGGACGGTAGGATTGAGAGAGAAATGAGAACGATTGTCGAGGCTGCCAGAATAGCGAACACATGAACGAGTTGGACGAGAAACTGTGGGCAGAAGCAATGAACTATGAAATCTTCACGATCAACTAGATTTGAACCAGCAACGAACCAGGGAAAAGCCCAGCAGAACTTTGGTTCGGAAGAAAAATGGAGATTGAGAAGCTGAGACTCTTTGGATGCGTACGTTACGTGCTGACACAAAAATTTAAAAGTAGCAAGATGGATATAAAATCAAAAAGGGGAATTTTGGTTGGCTATGATATTGATTCACCCTACTACCGGGTATATCTGAAAGAGAAAAGAGAAATTATCAGCTCAGACAATGTGATCTTCGACGAAGAAAAGATGAGGCTGAGGCAAGGAACTGAACTTGAGACACATGCACCAGAGGGCATACTTAAGAAGCAAGAAGAAAGCAGCAGCGAGACAGACAAAGAAGACAAAAACTGAGGAACTGGAAAGAGCGCTGAGGAGCCAAGCGACAACGAGAATGAGACATTAACGCCAGAAGAAGAGTCAGAAAGAGAGTTCTATGAGATCATCGGACTCTGCAACCACTACCGAGACTGAGAGACTGCCTAATTGACTTCCTTCGTTGAGGAAAAAGCATCAAAAAAGCCATGATTGGTGAAACGGAGGACATCCTGGTGAGTGAGGCACTTAGAGATGAGAAGTGAAGACGAGCAATATAGAAGGAGTACGACTCGCTGATGGAGATGAAAACTTGGAAGCTGGTGGACTATCCAGAAGGAGCTAAGCCGATCATTTGTCGCTGGGTGCTTTGAGAGAAGGTGGACGGCAGACTTAAGGCCAGATCAGTGGCAAGGGGATTTGAGCAGAAGGAGGGAACGGACTACACCTTTAGCCCAGTAGCTCGCCATGCGTCCATTTGCCTGCTCCTAAGTCACGCAGCGTAGGAGAAAATGAAGTTCGTATCGTTCGATGTGAAAACGGCTTTCTTGTATGGAAACCTGGAGCAGGACATCTATATGCACCAGCCTGAAGGGTTCAACGATGGAACCAGGAAAATTTGTAAGTTGAACAAGATTCTCTACGGACTTAAACAAGCTTCGAGGATGTGGAACGAGAGGGTCACCACCCACTTTGAGAAGAAGATAGGCTTGATCAACACAGGTGACGACCCGTGTATATAGTATAACAAGGAGAAGAGCATTATGCTGGATGATGGATTGGTAGCCAACAAAGATAAAGAAGAAATATACAAACTCCTAGACGAGATAAGCAAGGAATACGAGATAACATTCAGCAAGAAAGTACAAAACAAGTTAACGTATGTGGGCATGGAAATCAAGATCGATCAGGACGGTATCTTCGTGAGTCAGCCTCGCTACACGGAGAAGATCTTGAGAAAGATGAAACTCGAGCAGTGCAATCTAGCATCCACACCCACTGAGCCAGGAATGATCAACCATAAGACAGACTTCAAGAGCAACGAGGCACTTCCAGCGAACAACAACTATCGCAAGGCGATAGGAGGTTTGTTGTGCTTAGCCACAATAACCAGGCCAGACATAAGCTTCGCCGTGAACTACCTCAGTCGATTCTGCAACACGCCCATGAAGAGCCATCAGGCGATGGTGATACGTGTTTTCCAGTACTTCAGAGGGACCACGACAGCCGAAATTCATTTCGGAGGAGACAAGACACTCGTGATCAAAGGAAAGAAGCACATCAAAATACCACAAAAGGACATCCAGCAACACATCGGCAACACTGTGGCACTGCAACACGTCGAGAGCAGCAAGCAGATTGCAGATATCCTCACCAAGCCACTCAACAGAAGAATTTTCGAGACAGCTTACCTTGCATTTACTGATATAGAAAACTAGTAGTCGACAAATCATTTTTGAAATGAATTTTGCTATATAAATAAAAAAAAAATGAAATAATATTCATTCAGTCTGTTCTCTTCGTGCATTAAAGTTATGTCGGTTAATTACAAAGAATAATATTATTTGAATATATTGATGTATAGTTGAGAGCGGTAATATATAGTTGTCGATATAATAATACTTATTATTAAATCGACTTATTATTATTCGTTGTACTTTTTTAAACCCAAACCCACTGAGATTAACACTATATATATGTCAAAAAGATAAAAAAATAGCACTTTGATGGAGTCATACAAATCAAAGATAGTTTGGAAGCGCTAAACATGGGCAAATACACACAGTTAAAAACATCGTTAAATGTTTATAGCATATTTCGTAGGCACACACAGTGTTTCTGTCCCAAAAATATTAGTTTTCCTACTAGTGGTACCAGGCGTTAAATTTCTTTATTTTATCTTAATGCTAGTGGGTAAACCATTTTTTTTTGGTCATTTTGGTTGATATATAAATACCAGAATTTCTTAGGCTTTCAATGTATTAATCGAAAAGTTTACCTCCTGTAAACCACTCGATAAATCAGCCAATGCCCGGCAAATGCATGAGTAGACAGATATCCATAGGCACCCCTTAAATGCATCCGCAACGCGTATGCGTAGTAGGCCCGCAATATTATGCAATGAACAGTCGTCGTAACCGGCGATCCCGCGGAGCGATACCTGACAAAAATCGGTCATGCCTACACAATTTTGACCAAGTGACAAGTTTTGGATGACAGATCTCTGCCACTAAACAGCCACTTGACGGTGGGTATGGTGAGTTTATTAACACCTTAATCCCACTGAATCGCGACTTGTCGTCGGCCATGTGGTGAAGAAAACGCCTGGTACTTGTGTGTGCAGATCTGATTATTCCGTGAAATTCGAAAATTTCAGTTATTTCCTATTTAAGTCTACTTACAAATCAATAATTGGTAATATACCGCTTAAAGGAAATCCAACCTGCGATGTGGGGCAGCTCCAAACCAGGTGCGGACGTGATGAGTTGTGTTTCTTAATTGAATTCATACAAGGAAGTTTTGCGTGGCCGCCCACTGTACTTGGATGCACAGGCCACGACACCGTCGAATCCACGTGTTTTAGACGCTATGCTTCCTTATTTAAGGAGCTACTACTACAAGTGACCCTTGCTTGCAACCCTACCGTCTGTAAGGAACTCTCGCGTATACTATTCATGAAAGACCGTAAGAAGACGAAGAATTTGTTTTGAGCTCCGGGATACATTAGCCACGATGTAAAGGTAGGGATAATTGTGAAAAAAAAAGAAATTTCAGATAGTTATTCGAATTGAACAATTCTGTGTAAAGTATAGTAATTTACCGGATGTATGTAACTAGTGCGTTGGTCTGCAGATAAATCCACATCGACCCTAGACAAGGAAAAGGAAATATTTCCTCTGATGGGACGCCGTTTGGAATAAATTGACGAGAGACCCGGAAACAATGGAATCTTTCTCTATAGCAGAAACGACCATTGGTGGCGACGGAAGAAAGAAAAACGGAGAAAAGATCGATTGCGGATTTAATTCTCATCGACGATTACAGAAAGATTTAAGTTGGCAGCGGCAACCCAGTTTGTGATGAAAAAAAGTTTTGAATCGGTGGCGACCAGCAAGTATCTGGAATTTGTGGCAAAATCACCGGAGAAACTTTTCAGTTGGCGGCCAGCAAGTATTTTGGATCAACGGTGGAATAATTGGGGGCCCCTCTACGTACATGGGCTCAAAATTAGTAAGTGAATTACGTAATTTAAATAATTGTTAATATTGCAAACACATTTTCCTCGTTTAAGTTTAACCTTACGAGGAGTGAATTTCGGGAAAGTTTTCAGATTTGTTTTGACGTTGTGAACTTGACTCGTGAGTAACGCTAAAGGATATGTTAAGCAATATTGAGCTTCATTTGGTAAGCCTAGTAGAGGGTTTCAGGTGGTCTTCTATATCATTTCCACCACCACCTCGTGATTTTTCCTGTCTCCCAGCTTTGTGAGATTTGCTTTTGGTTTCGTGGATATGTTGTACGGTGGTATTCTTTAGGCGTTCCGTTTCAGGTGTGGTAACAGTCTATGAGTTGGAAATTCTTTTGGTGTCCCAATTTAGGTGCAGCAGCAAAATAACTCCCGCTTGACGGTTAATGCGAGGGTTTAGGATTAAAGCAAGTGGTACCCAAGCCCGTCATTAGAAAGTGTAACCGGGGCCCGCAGAACGCTCAATCGGAGCACCCTACTATCGAAATCTAAATTCAAGCACCAAGTCTTCACATTCAAATGTGCATACCATAACAAGTGTCGGACTTGTGTTGAAGCTCTCAAAGAGAATTTGGCAAGTCATCATTTCAGTCAACAAATCGTGATCCAGCAACTTGTCCAACCGGACCCATAGAACCCTCAATCGGAGCACCCTCGAGGGAAGGGTAACACTACTTTTGAAATCCAAATTCGAGAATACCAAATCTTCACGTTCAAATGTGCATACCATATCGAGGGTAGGACTAGTGTTGAAGCTCTGAAAGAAAATTCGGCAAGCCATCATTTCAGTCAACAAATCATGGTCCGGCAACTTGTCCAGCGTTGCAGGCACACGTGGATTTGGGACAGACCTACGAAGGACACAAGCTAGTGAATTGATTTCATTCAGTCACATACCTAAGTTTACAATTGTATAACTAGTTTAACCACATCCACTGATTTAAACACGGTAGCAGAATGTAGTTCTCAAAAGTAAAATATCAAGTGAAAAGACAGTTCTAAGAATATACCACAAAGTGAAGTAAACTTAAGTGATTCATAAAAGGAAAATTAGCTTGATTTGCCTTGTGAAACTAGGTAGAAAAACAGGAACGTAACCAGAGTAAAAGTATCAAGATAAGCAATGATGTAAAAGCTCAAATTTCTGATGGCAGTCAGACAAATTCGTAGGTAGACATTTCGTTTTCCAATAACTGGCACTCACTTATCAAACCACAATTTGTGCTTTTTTCACGTAGCTTCAAAAGTGCATTGCAAACATTAATGAGCTGGTATCTTACAGCTTTCACAGATTCACTTCTACATTGTCATCTAGTCTCTGAAAGTAGTTTAAGTGATATGGTACACGAGATTTCAAAATGCTCCATCTTTCATTAGAGCAAGAAAATATTGTATAAAGTCTTTGCAAAATACCAAAAAATGTTTGTGCTTGGGGACAAGAAGAAGCAGCGTCTCCTGTGGCATCCACAAGGAACATAGAATGCCAGAGTCATCGCTGTGTGCAATTTTTATCTCCACGCATGTTGGCCCCGTTGTCATAAGTTTGAGCCTTGCAGTCAGCAACGGATAGCCCCAACTCGTTCAATTGGTTGATAATATATTCTGTTCACTTCTCGGCTGTAGTTTTGTCTACCGCTACAAATTGTAGAAAGTGCTCCTTGATCTTTGTAGGCTCTTGATTTGTAATCCTCAAAATGATGGACGTTTGCTCAACTCTAGAAACATCTCGAGCGCAATCCAGAATTATGGAAAAATATTTGTTTTTCTTCATTTTTTAAACAATTTTATTTCTGACATGTATTGCCATTACTTCAATAAGCTCATTTTGAGTAGTTTTGCTCAGAAAATGGTTTCTGGATATGGATTCATCCATAGTTTGATGCAAGTATTCTCGATGGGTGGGGTCAAACCGTGCAATCAGCTTAACCATATCCAGGAAGTTTTCACTAGAGTTTTGTGACACCAAACTCTCTTCATGGTCTCTAAACGATAAATTGTGCCTGACTAAAAACTGCATAATCACCACCAACCTTTCTAGGACATCTTTGCAGCGTTTTTGTTCTAAGTCGGCTTGAGTCTGAGTTTGAGAATCAATAGTTTTTCCTGAAGACAACCCCTTTTGAAAAGTTAACCATTTTAACATGCCTTCTTTGTGAAATTTGTTGTTTTCATGGCTTTTTAATGACTCTGATAAATGTTTCCAGTCATTTACATCCTTAAAAGAACCAAGAGCACTAACATTAGATTTTGAATGATCATAGAATAAATGGCAAACAAAACAGAACACAGCGTGTTTCGATTCAGAATAGACTAACCAACGTCTATCTTGCTTTTGTCCATACATAAGAAATTTTGTGTAGTGGGCATTATTTAAATGTCTTCCGTTAGTTAAAAGGTATTTATCTATTTCAAGTCGTACAGGTCCTTTCTTAACTATGCTAGTTAGCTCTGAATATTTTAGTACATAAAAAAGAGTCACTCACATTAAAGTTATTCACTATGGAGGGCAAGCTGGTCTCTTCTGCGTCAAAACCTACACCGTTCTCTTCTTTCATTAGCAAATGTGTGGTTACACAAGTTTTTGACATAGTGGCCTCAGGAACTGCTACACCATGTCTTCTGTTGTCGATATCACATTGACTCCTTGGTACTCCCGCTTCCTAAGCAGAACCCTTTATGTCTAATGTGAAATCTGTTGAAACTCTCTCGCTTGGAAGATTATATGGTGTGAAATCATTCTTGAAAGATGAGTGACTCGTTGATGATAATGCTTGTTTGCTCCAGTATTACTGCACAGTTCAATTTCTTATTCACTGAGGTTGTGAAATATTTAGCCAACGATCCACTTAGCTTCCTTTCTTCATCTTTGCGTTTTTCAACTTTCTTTCGTTTTGCACTACCAGATTTATATTATCTGCCAACGTCACGATCGCGAAAGGCCATTGTAGATGTTTATAAACATACGCCGACTTACACAATCACAATCACTACTATATCCGTGAAGAGCACTACTCAAACGCGAGAACAAAAGACGGGCGCGATGCGAACTAACTCTGCTCTCTACACGACTCAGTCGCATACGTGACACTGATAGTGAATCGCCAATAGGTGTTTGTGTGTGTGGAGAGAGGGGTTGGGGGAGGAAGGTTGGCGAATGTCACTGCATTGCTGTGACTCACCATCGATACACTCGTGAATCATACCTCGTCTACATATAGTACCAGAGCTAATGCTACTGCTGTCATGTATCACATTTGTAATTCATTTCAAAATGCGACAGAAAGTACTGATGCAACATTATGGCAATTAATGATTTCGTCGAAATTTTATAAAATGTATTGCGCATCGGTGGGCGGTACTCACTTGCAAATTTTGATTAGTTCGTCCAAATTTAGTAAAGAGTGTGGACGTAGAATTTATTAACGTAAAGAATATCAAACCGAGACTGAATGAAAGGATGCATAACTCTATTTAAAATAAATTAATTGAACAACCAAACGAATGAAGGTATTTTCGAGTTAAAATGATTAGCTGGCATTATTGAAATTATTATATGTTTATTAATAACTGAAATAAGTGCGATAAACTTTCATGAATAAAATTTAAAAAAATAAAACTTACAATAAAATCACCGTATACACCAGGTTCTGAATTTATAATTCTATGTAAGAGTTTTCCTGTTACAAATCTACTAAACCTAAGATTCAATACAATACTCGTATATGAAAGTCTTAACAGCTATAATAGTAATTATAAGCAATATTCTTGGTTTCATACTGACTGACAGTTTTCGATTTACAACTGATACCTTTATTTCTAGCACAGTAGTACGTAGCCCTACCTCTAAAAAATAATAATAAATATCGAATTTTGGTTTTATTTAAGTATGTCACATTGATTCAATCTTTGCTTGCTTATTGGGCTGGTTTAAGAGGTCGCACTTCTAAACAACCTGCGTTTTTTGGTTAGGTCCTGACCGTAGGGCCCCGCTGACTTACCGGGCCCATTTTTGTGGGCTTCTTTTAGTATTTCACCCAATCGAAATAATTTCAGAGCGAGAAATTTCAATATTACAGATTTCTATGTCTCTTTTATTCTTCGCTTCCTTATAGGCTGGTTGAGCTTTACGAGCCTCGCGCTTCTAACCGACTGACCCGGCTTGCATTTTGTTAGGTCCGGGCCATGCCGCGAGGCTCCAGGCGGTTGCCCGGCACGTCCTGCCCTGGATCCACTTCTGCCAGCCTGGCTGAAACTAGATAATACAATATGTCATACTGATTAATGAAGAGCGACTTTTTGCGCAACTAGTTTGAGTAGTTATCATTTAATCAAAATAAGAAGAGTTTCTAAAACGTGCAGAAAGGGTTCTCTAAGTCCTGCCATCCACAGCATTTCAGGTCCTGCCAGGGAGAGCAAGCGACCCTGAAGTGTCAATTTTTGCAGTTTTTGCGAAATATATCAAAAACAGTTATTGTGACCGAAAGTGAAAATGGTCATAGTTTCTGATACGTAGGATAGCAAGATTTAGCGCATTGCATCCCTTCTCAAGCATATAAGCCTGTAGGAATGGGTAACTTATCGGCATCAAACAAATATTGCAATCACTAGGCTAGTTGCATACAAGTCGAGTAGAAAAAACGTTCGTAAGTTTATCTACAGTAATAGCAATAGCTGCTGGCAAGATTTGGTTGGTGACATGGCCAGGAATCCGTGAGCCCTGGGTTACAAACTACTCATGTAGAAAGCCAGCGTTTAATGGTTGGTTGGTTGATACGAAGCAGTAAAGATAGAAAAGAATAAGAGAAATCTGTTTTTAAACACCGTGTCCATGTTGATACCGTCTACGACGAGACACCAGTAAAGCGCACAAGTTTCATGAAGGTAGAACCGTAGGGGTTTCCATTAGGAACATAACAATTTTGTATCTTTATGTAAACGCACCCTTGAACTTTTTTAATAAATTGTCAATGTTTAAACGTTAGTTAAAGTCAACATATTAACCATGGTTAAGATAATGAAATGGAAACGTATGGAAATTATTAAAAATTACCACCGAAATTCTGAGTTGCAACTTTAAGAGTGCTTTTTCCAATTTTCAGCCATAATAATTGTCCCACCCGACAGGCTGTGTGTACTAAAGTGGGAAAGTACGAGTCTTAATTTTTACTATTGACGGTTCCGATGCCAAAAAGATGTCGCACTGCTCGAAATGAACAAAATATCACAGGCGTAAGTGCATCGATTTAAAATGAGCCAAATCAGTCGATTAAACGTCATTCTCAACAATTGGGCATCGCTCAAACAACACTGTGGCGTATTTTGCGAAGTAATCTTAGCCTACATAATTACAAGATCAAATTGACTCAAGAATTAAAGCCACTTGATCATTCAAAACACCGAAACTTCTCCAATTGGGCTCTGGCAAAGCTTGATGAAAATGAAGAATTTCACCGCAATATTATATTCAGCGACGAAGCTCATTTCTGGCTCAATGGCTTTGTAAATAAGCAAAATATGCATTATTCTTGAGATACCGTTGCATCTGCAAAAAATTACTGTTTTGTGCGGTTTTCATGCCGGAGGTGTGATTGGGCCGTATTTTTTCGTGGATAAAAATGACCGTCATAATACCGTCAATGGGGAGCGCTATCGTGTTATCTTTAATAATTATTCGTGACCAGAATTGGATGAACTTGACATCAAAGATATGTGGTTTCAACAAGATGGTGCCACTTGCCACACAGCATGCCTCACAATCAATTTATTGAAAGCCAAATTTGGTGAAGGTGCTATCTCGAGGCATGGTTTGGTTGAATGATCGCCTCGTTCATTTAATCTAATGCCATTGAATTTCTTTTTATAAGGCTATATCAAGTCACTGGTCTATGTCAAGAAGCCAGCAACTTTAAATGAGCTCAAAGACATTATTCAACGCGAAATTGCTAACGTTCCGATAGAAATGTGTGCCAGAGTCGTGGAAAATTGGATCCAAGGAATTGATCGCTGTAAACGGGCTCATGATGATCATATGACCGAAAATGAATATTATTCACAAAATGTCATGCGTGCACTACACCTAACATACAATAAATTTGAACTTGATATCTCAAATATTTCTGTGTTTTATCAATAGATGAAATTTTTATGTCTTTAATGGAAAACCCTTTAGAGGAAGCAGTCTTATCTAACTTGAGGACTACTTTCTAAAATAATATTTGCAATACATTCATTGCAGAGTCCAAGGAAGTTGGGGGAAGATTTACGAAGAATTAGTATCCAACTTTCTAGATCTGATAAATGTGCAAAAATCATAAAGACGGTTGTTCATAAGTACAATATCTGTATGTATTGCGCTGTCAAACAATAAAACCTCTTTCACGTTTGCTGCAAAATCTTGCTGAATTTCTTATTTTATTTAATAACCGCAATTTTGAATTATCAAATAAATTTGAAACGGGTTTTTTGTCATAAAATCAGCCCTTTTTCATACATTTTATGCTGGCATGCACTCTTACATGAAATTTTCCAATCTTCTAAGCCATTCTAATTTATTCGGACAATAAAAGCTTTTGCAAGAATTACAATTTCAATAAAACAGAAATGCTTCCACTTACTTCCTTAAAGTCCTCATCACATAAATGCATCTACACACTCATGTAGAATCTTCAACATGACGTCTCCCCCGAAGGAGTCCCGGGCTCTTGAATTAAATCGCTTTCTTGTGCAATTTCAAGTATTTGTTCAATTTTGTGAATCTGCGAGAGCATAATACCCTACATCATTCAAAAATTCTCAAAACGGTCATAATTTGTTCGCCAAGGATATAAAGTGGCCATAAAAGTCAAAACCAAATGAGATTCTTGGTGACTCTATAAAACCAATTCATAACCATAAAACACTTGACGGAAGCGCATTTCCCAACGCTGAATGCAATTTGAGGGAAAAGTGTTTATGCGGGTGTTAGAAGAGGAACCGAGCTAAAACGCTTAGGATATAAAATTAGATCGAAATGTGTTTAAGAGCGTATCGTAAAAGTGGGATCTAAACATGCAATCCTTAAATTTGAGCTTGCTTGTTAGTTGACACAAAAGATCGTAAATATTCCCTTGAAGGCTGCTGATGTGTGGTTTGTGAAGCTTCTTTAGTATTTTTCACAACCGTCGTTAATAATCAAAACAATGCTTAAAACTTAAATCTCCGATCTAGTTTTAGCCTCATCTCTTAGGGAACTTCTGCAAAATTTTCTCGTTCAAGTCCCCTCCATCCCTCATGCAATCGAAAAGATATCAGGATTTGGCGATGTTGCATATCTTCTAACGTCTCTTCTGGCATGTACCAAACTAATGCAACTACAAATCGCCACGCCGACAAGAATCCTTCTTGCTTGCATTGTACAAATATCATGCTTGTGAACTTAAGGAAGTCGTAAATCCTTTACAATTTCAGAGCTTACTTCTCACTAGGAAGACGCTGCTTACTCTCCAAACCATTCAAGCAAATGGCTTTAGCTCAATAAATTCAAATACGAACCGTTTGACACATAAATCTCTTTACAAGGACCTTTTCATAAAGTTGGTGTTAGTTTAAGATTGGAGTAGGAAACGAAGGGGCTTTGACTGAGACGATGTTGCCGGGATTTCATTGAGATTATGCTGTTCTGATTTGGACGGCAGAATACCAAGATATTCGGTTCACTTGCAAAAGACATCGGCGTCTGCAAGAATCCCAACAGTAAGCCGTACATGAATTGTTGCAGGCTTACTTTTGTGCAGTTTCTCATTGTTGCATTTTCCAGCAAAAGACCCAAATTTATCTTTTTGATGAACTAAATTATTAGTTGATGCTAATGCATTTATTTAGTTATTTTGTGGCCAGCATTATAACTTGACAATATCTTTGTAACAAATTTTCAGATAGTTTTCTACATCTTGCTAACAAACCAACCCATTTAAGTTCTACTTTCAGCTCATTAAGCTATGTCATTTATTCCCGCATTAACAGTCTCCTCCTAGTTCAGCACTCGAGCTAATATTCAAACAGAATATTAAACCGAAACAACGTATCAGTGCGCGACAAGTAGACATTATAGTTCATGACGTCTTAAAACCTCATCATATTCCCATCAACTAAAGAACAAATCATTATGGTAATATCTACGCTTTAGAGTACTGACAACATTTATCCCGAGTTATGTCACCATCAACAGCAGTGATTTATGGATGAGCCTTTAAAGCCAGGATAAACTTGTGACACGTGCTGGCACGTGGAAGTTCTAGGGTTATTTTGGAAGTAGTTTAAAATATGAACTAAAATTAAGGCATTGCGTAGATTCTCATCTTGTAAGTAAGGAGACATGTTGATGATTTCCAATAGTGCTCCATTTTGTGATGCCAAATGATTTTAAAGTTTTAGAGAACTTTTCATTCAGTAATGGATTCAATATGTTCTCTATGACCTTTGAAAAATACCAAGTCAGCTCATTGCAATTGCAACTAATAATTACCGAACAAATGAACATTGGGATGAATCCGAAATAACTTTCATTTATGCGGCTAACTCCTTAGGTTTTAAGACAGGGGTATCTGAACGACGAAACTATTTCTGGTTGTAATAAATAATAATTAAAACTATTATACTATTTGTTATTGTTATCAACACAAAGACAATAAAAACTTTTATTATTTAAATGGCGGTCATTCTATCGGCGGTACTTTTCACGAACATTATCGAAGAATTTTCAAAAATATTATCGAGGAATCAATTTGGCTTATCTTCAATATTTCTTTTCAAATCTGTCAAATTTGGAGGACTGTTATTATAGGTAACTCTACAAGAAAAAGTCTTCACGGGTTAAACCAGGGCTTTGTGATGGCCAATCTAGTTTTCCTCGTCGTGAAATCGTCTTTTCAGGAAACAACTCATGTAATGTCAATATAGAGTTAGTTTTGGTATGTGACACTGCTCCTTCTTGTTGAAACCATGTCAATGCACTGTAATGCTCAAATTTCTTTGTTTGAGGAGCAAAACATAAAATTGCATATCATGGCAAAACCGTGTGTAGAAATCATATTGACCGCTCTACCCCTATGATCTTCAAAAAACTAGCATCCAATATTGGATATGACGGACACAGTGGTCCACATGGATACTTTAAGGCTATGTGATGAACACTGATGTAACGCCATTGGTTCGAACCTGCCTAAATGTGAATATTTTGACGATTGAGGAACCAGGAACCACTATGGATTCGTTGTTAAAGAAAATTAAGTCCAAATTGTTGAGCCGGTCGAACATTACATTTATTCGGATTTTTCAGTAATAAAATAATAAGCATAATTTCTTCTCTATGCATTCACATTATTTCACTGATTTCGTATTTAAGGTGCCGCGCCCCACCGCCCTCAGCGTGTCATAGTATTTGGCCTCTAAAGGGATCGCCGTGTTGCAACAGCCACTTTATTCGCCTGATATGTCACCCTGTGACTTTTTTTTTGTTTCCTAGAACAAAATCGGTGGTCAATGGAACCCATTTTGAATCGATTACGGACATCCAGGCGGCCGTGACGAGGGCACTCGCGGACATCCCAGTCAAAGCGTTCCAGAAATGTAACGAAGCATGGAAAACGTACTGAATTCGTTGTATGGCTGCCCAAAGGGACTACTTTGAAGGGGATAGCAGAGTTGTATAGAATAGAATAATTTTTAAATATACGGTTTACATGAAATCAGTCTCATTACCTAATTGTCACACCTCGTATGATGTAAGTTTTTCAACGATCATGATTGGTGTACCTCCTCAAGAGCTGCCTCAGTTGATTATATTCTGGATGTTTGAACAATTGATATTGATGGAAAACGGGAACAAATCATATAACACTCCGCATGAGTGTTATATGATTTGATTCCGCACCGCACTGGTGCAAGTGATCGAGCTCAATAGTTCGCGACATAATGCGGGTGATCTAAATATATATTAATAAAGCAGAGCAGGTATTATTTATAATAAGTTCATTATTCACTAGTTTCCAGAATCTTATCTTTTTCTCTTTAACGGCATCTAAAACATTCATACCGCGAGCAGAATATGGGCACCTTATTTTATCGATCATATCATTGGTTTTTCCATGAGGAGATACGCACAAAAAGCTGTGACATACATCGAGCTAAAGACTTGTTTTTATGATGTCCTTTGATGTTTGTTTTGAAAGAGTTAGCAATGCAATCATTTCACTTTCAATACCATACTTGACCGCAGCATTACTGAGCATTTTTGGATATAATAAGGTTTTTACTAGAGCTGCACAGTTACAAATTCTCCCAAATTGGAAGCCATCAGAAGCGACCTTCGCAACTCAAACCACTTACTTGAATTCAATTTTAAATCGGATACTGGCTCAGTTTTGAAGATTTACCTGTAAAGTGTTCAAAAATCTCGATCTAACAATCAGGAAAGCTTCGTTCTCCATATCAAGCTTCTTCCAGGAATCACCATAGTCGAATATATCCCTGGTTATCTTAGAAGTATATATTCGCTGCTGTTTTCTATTGTGATGCATATTTAGCCGCACCATATCTCGTTCCATCATGCCTGTTCTGTAGGGTGGACTCTTTCTGAATATTTCATTACGTATTCTAGAATGTGTGCATTTGGTATTGAATGCTAAGAACGTGGCACAACAGCGACTTTGGTAACCATGTCTTGCAGAAAAATTAATACGCTTCTCCCCCACAGCTTTTGCGACAACCTTGTTGAATGATTCAACTTTGTTGCTTTGGACATTGTGAACTAGACTCCGTGATTGCTGTGCCAAGGAATAAACAGCCTTTAAAATTTGTCGTAACGATCCAAATTTTTCCAAGTCTGGAAGAAATTTCTGGTCGCTTGTTGCTCGTTTGCAAAATTATGATCTACATTTTCTGTGATCACCAAACACATGATATTTTTTATATCATCGTTCAAAATTACAACTTTCCGTGCAAAGTCACAATGTTCGATGTTACAATATTTTATTGCTGCTTATTGCTATATTATAAACTACACTGTGTTGCAAGATATCTTCTTCTTCTTCGTAGCCATACAGCCCATTTCGGGATTTCGCTTAGAGATAGTTAGAGTATCTCATTGTCATGATCTAATGTATCGGCACTCCACAAGGTGATATGATCATTATCACACTTTGGCCATGTGTCCTTCCACCCAGCTGTGATACGTTCTGATTTTAAATCGCACGTATCATAACTGAACAGGCTTATAAACCGTCCGAAGAACCACTAGAACTAAATCTCGTTGACGCCAACGAAACTTGAACCAGAGACCTTCAGCTTACGGGCTTAGTACTCTAACCACTACGCCACGCGGACGCACAATATATACACTGTGGAAGAGTTTATGTTGATGTCGTTATCACCATTAGGCTTTATTGTCTTTAGAGGAAAATATGAGCAACAGTTGTTGAACTTTAATTTGAATCTGGATTCTAGTCCGTTTCTTAATTCAGGTACTACATTCATAACGGTTGAAAAAATACCTATCCAACATTGAAAACATTGGCTGAAAAAATACCTATCCTATATTTTCCAACATAAAGATAATCAGAAAATTGTACGAGAACTGGAGGAGAAAGAGAAGGTACAAGATGAAATTGAGGAGTACGATGAGGATTCGCACAATCCAGATTACAAGGCCAAAGTAATTGATTCAGGCTAACGTGACAGCAACAGAATTTGAATTGGATGGAGGTGATGAAAAGGCAGAGACGTCACCAAAACTAAAGGAATTCATTGTAAAATATTTTCTAAGCCCTAAAGGGACTACTCGCAAAAATTTTCAGAGATACTAAATATTACTTTACCAGAATACTCCTTGATATTATTGATAACATAGATAATCATACTAATATTTGCATTCAGAGAAAAAAATGCATCTTGCTTGCAGAGAAAGAAAACTAGAAATCCTGTCTATCTTTGGGTCCTTATTTTCGATAGTAGGGAAGAGGGGTAGCCACACAAACCTAGCACAATATTTTAGTACTGATGAGACTGGTTTTATGGTTCTACGGGAAAAACTTAGCCAACGACGTTTCTGATTCCCAATGTGGTGCATATTGCTGGCGATGCAAATACAAAACCCAAACGAGCGGACATGGACAATTTCGCCCCCATTAGAGAAATTCTTAAAAAATTTATTGAAAATTTCGAACAATCCTATTCTCCTAGAAAGTTTCTGATCATTGATGAAATGCTCACTGCATTTAGGGGGCATTGCAGTTTCATCTGGGGGTTGGGAAAAAAGCCTGCTAAATGCGGCATTATAATATGGGGGTTTCCATCAAAGACATAGCAATTTGATCTATTAATAAAACACAAAAATATTGGAAATATTGAGTTTAAATTTCGATTTGGCTCATATGACCACCACGAGCCCGTTTACAGCGGTCAATTCTTTGGACCCAATTTTCCACCACTCTGGCACACATTTCGACTGCATCATTGGCAATTGTCTTCGAGCTTGTTTAAAGTTGTTGGCTTGTTGGCGTAGACTAGCGACTTGATATAGTCCCATAAAAAGAAGTCTAATGGTGTTAGATTGCATTAAGGAGGTGGCCATTCGACCGGACGATGTATCGAGATAAAAAGTTCATCAAATTTGCATTTCAATAAATCGATTGTAAGGCATGCTGTGTAGCTAGTTGCGTCGTCTTGTTGAAACCAGATATCATTGATGTCAAGTTCATCCAATTCTGCCGACAAATAATCTTCCAACATAACACAATAGCGTCCTCCATTGGCGGTAACATGACGGTTGTTTTCATCCACAAAAAAAACGCCTTAATCACACCTCCGACATGAAAACTGCACCAAACAGTAGTTTTTTGCAGATACAACGGTGTCTTAAGAAGCACATGTGGGTTTGTTTCTGACCAATAATACATATTTTGCTTATTTACAAAGGCATTGAAACAGAAATGATTTTCATCGCTGAAGATGATTTTTCAATAAAATTCTTCATTTTCTTCAAGCTTTCCCATAGCCAAATTGGATAATTTTTGGCGTTTTGAATGATCAAGTGGCTTTAGTTCTTGAGTTGGATCTTGTGACCATGTAGGTAAGAGCTTTCCGCAAAATATGCCACATTGTCGTATGAGCGATGCCCAATTCTTGAGAATGACACGAAATCGACTGATTTGGCTCATTTTTATTCAATGCACTTACGGCTGCGATAGTTCCTTCCGGTACGACATCTTAATTGCACTGGAACATCCAAAAGTGGAAATTTGGACTCAAACTTATCCACTTTACCACGCATAGCCTGTCAGGTGGGACTATTAGTACGGCCGAAAATTCGAGTAAGCGCTCTTAAAGTTTCGGCCACCTTAAAATTTCGGTGGCAATTTTTAATAGTTTCCAAACGTTGCCAGTTCGTGAACTTACCATGATAAAAATGTTGACTTTAGCAAACATTTTCGCATTGACAGTTTATTAAAAAAGTTTAAGGGTACGTTCATATAAAGATACGAAATTGTTATGCCCCTAACGGAAAACCCTATATATGCCTTATGTGATATTTGAACAACAAAGACAATTTAAAATTGGCAACACCTAGAAAGCTACTATGAAAAGTAAACGACGGGCCCTATGCATCAACAAATATACCTTAGGACATTGCCACTAGATTGACAAGTTCAATAATGAAAACTTATATAAATATTACTACCGACAACTTCTTTAGTAGCAATCCTTTATTGAAGAACGAACTGACCTTTTTGAGTGCGTCCGAAAATTTTTTTTGTCAGAACTCATCGTGGAAAGTTCCAGTATGGTCCCGAAGAGTTACAAGTTTGGTACTCAATCTGATGTAACTTTAGTCTCCATGGTGACAAAGAAACAAAAAGCTGTGCTTATTCTGTCTACTATGCATGACAGTAAAGTATCCAATGTAGAAACTGGCAAGTACTTGGCTACAATGCCCCTATATGTAAAGTAGACACTGTCGGTCTTATGTGTTCGAGGGCTTCCATTTCTATGACCATCCGAAGGTGGTCAATGGTTTTATTTTATTGACTATTTGAGTGGCAGGGATCGATTCTTTCAAACTTTTTAGGGCAATAATCCTAACAGTACAATTATTAGCGAAAAATACTTGCTGAGCTTAGGCATGTCACTCATAGAGGATAATTTGTAGCACTAGGCCAAAATAACGTCCTGTCCATGAGACATATACCGTTTTCTGGAGCAGCGTAAATAGGATACTTCATCGGATGGAGCGGAAGGCACTCGTAGCACGAAAAGACTTGTTTATCATTTCTGCTTTAGTAAAAAAATAATAAGATGACCATATTATGTTACAAATGGGAACGACTCGTGTGAAAAAAAAACATTCAGTGATGCTAGTTTCCTGAAGTTCATGTGCAGAACATGAAGAACAGCATGAAGATGTGTAATCTCATTAGTATGTGAAATTACTTTATTTATAAACTAAATACTTTGGTAACCTATTTCATAAGATTATGTTCCTATTGTTCACTTTGATTCCTTATTTTTTTTTTATGTGTCAATTGAAATAATTATATTTACGCAATTCGATAAAACAGAATAACGTAAGATGTTTTCTTAAAACATGATAAATAAACAATTTTTTTAGAAAATAACATGCACCTAATGTTTCTGTCAAACAAGTTGAAGTAAGCAGAAAAGTGCTCCTACCAGAAGGGCTTTGTAACCATCCTAGTGTTCAAAGCAAGTTTTCTGATAGCAGGAATTGAAGACTTGAATTATGCATCCAATACTTGCATAAGAAGCCGTTCAAGTTTATCCAAAAGATGCAGAGTTTCGCTCATAAGCATATCACAGCCGCCATTTGGTTTCAGCTTAAAAATTTTTTCTGAATGCTCAGCCAATTGAACATATTCAAATTAAAACATTATCCGTCAAATTTTCATGAAAACCCGAAGAAAATAAGAGTGCTTAGCTCGATCTGAAATATGTATCCACCATCAACATGTGTTAGTATTGTTGTACACTAATTGAATATAATTTCAATGGTGATACCTCACTTGATTATGATCCCACTTCCACAAAAGCATAGATATCTTATAATAATCTTCTTCTGCATCGTTGCTTTCTGCAAATAGTGCCTATAATTGTCTCAGTCCATTAACCGCGCCCATCAATTTGAAAATCTGAGCAGAATTGAACTGTTTTTGGTGACCAAGTCTGAGCAGCGTTCCCTCGATTTCCCCACTGATCTCTTGCTTCAGTTCTCCCACCGAACTTCATGGTTTGTCCATACGATTCATGTGTCCAGCTCATTTCAGCCTCCACAGTTTTACACTCAACGATCTGGCCAGCCTATTGCAACTTCCGCAGTTTTAAAATCATTGAAACTTCCGGATGGTCAGAAATTTCATACAGTTCATGGTTGTATCGAGTTCACCATTGGTCCCCGTCTAGCTTCGCTCCATTCATTCGCCTCAGACTCGTCGCTCAAATGTTTTCAATATATTTGTGAATGCTACTCATAGCATAACACTGGTCCTATCACAGATTTGTATACTTGGAGCTTTGTTTTCGTGTGTATGCAGCTGGTCTTCAAAATCGTCAAAGTTGAATAAAATATTTTATTTGTGAGCTGTATTGTTTGGCGTATGTCGTCTCTTTGATGACCAATTTTCGTTATTTTGGCGCTAAAATACTCAAACTGGCTCACATTTTCGATTGCTTTCGCCAAATCTGATTTTTTATGTGCTTGAGTTCCTTGTATTTTTCAAGTACCTGCTTGACTGTAAACAATTGGTCTATTGTCGACCCATCTGCCCTGAAATCACCTTGGTACTCCCCAATAATGCTGTTGGCGTATGACCCAATTTTGTTTTCTAAGATTTCTGGAAACATTTTGTAGGCCATAAAAAAAAGTGATATGCCTCTATAATTTCTGCACTATAGCTTGTAGTCTTTTTTGTGCAGAGGGAATATAATTGATTAGCTCTTCTCTTTGGGCATAAGTTCTTGTCGCCAAATGTGCTGGATGACTTTGTGAATAGTTTTGTGAATACTGCTGCCACAGTTTCTGTTGTGCTTCACTAGAATCTCATCGATGCCTAATTTTTGATTATTCTTTTGGGCTTGAATGGCAAAACAAACTTTATCCAGAGTTACTGAGTCCAATGGAAGCTCTCAGCAGACATCTATATGATCCGATGTTCTAGAACTGTGTGAAAAATACAGGAGGTTCTTGAGACAATAAATGATGCCCATCTTTCCTGAATCTTGGTTTCATCAGCGATGATATTGCCGATGTCATTATGACAGAGCGTAGTTTTAGGCTGATAATCACTTTTCAGGCTTTTCACTACTTTGTATGCTTGTCTTGTGTTGTTTCTCGCTAGACTCACATCTATACTTCTCAATGTTGTCATAGTATTCTCTTTTCTTAATTTTAATTATCTTATTTGCTACTCTTCTGAGATTTTCATAGTGATTTATATTCGTCCTGGTTTTCCTACCTATGTAATCTTTGTGTGTCTGATTCTTTCAGTCTAACGCATTGTGGCACCCATCATCGTACCAATCATTTCTCTCGCGCCGAGCTTGATGTCCAATGGACTGTTCTACCATGGTCTTATGATCCGCTTTCATTTCCATGCAGAGCCCGTTGCATATCTTTAACGATGCGTCTGATAAGGTGGAAGCCAGCTGGTGGTCGAGGGTCTCCATGAAATGTTTCACAACAGACGCCGTTTGCAGCCTTTTGATGTGGAATTTTTGTAGTGGTTTTGTGCGTTGCCATCCAGGGATACCTAGGCCATTTAATAAATGCGTTAATGCGGGAAGCGAATTGAAGATATGACTAGATTTCTGCTAAATGCAAAGTCAATCAGGCGCTGGCCGTTATCATTTGTATTATCGTGAAGGCTATATGCACCAGTCGTTCCCCGATGAGATAGCTCACTGTGAACCTTGCCGTTGAAACTACCCAAAATTATTCTTCAGTCGTTTGAGTTGATTAGTCTTTCCATGTGATTGTAGAACGTTTCCTTCCTTTCTTCGTCCTTTTCTTCGGTTGGGGTGTGAAGATTTATCAGCAAGGTTTTGAAGAATTTTCCTATTGATGGATCGCACACAACCTTTCATTGACTGCTTTTAAATCAATAACGTGCAATTTGAACTCCCTATCCATAATAAATGTGACTCCAAATTTTCGTTTCCAGCAGGCTTCCCACTTTTGAATATTGTGGGCGATCTCATGCCTTGAATATTATTTCCAGTCCTGTTCGTTTTCTGGGTTGCCAGTATTTTTAATTTATATTAACTGGCCTGTTGTAAAAGGTTCTTAAAAGCACCAGGGTAATTGAATGATCTGATATTCCAGAATCCAATGCCATAGTCCTTTTTCCGTTTGCAAAGTTGTTGCCGTGAATCCAATCCGTTCCGAGGCCCGTCTGCAGGTTTCGATAAACTAAAGGGTTTCCCAGGGGCTGGGGGTTGGCTCTTCGCCCAATCTCCATTCCAGCGGTATGGTTATCGATTCGATTATCAGGTGTGGAAGATTCGCCTTCACTCTCTCACGTCATCACAAAGAGGTGTAGCTAGAATTTAGTAGCAAAACTATAGAGATATTTACAGTTATAAGCATTTCTCGGCGTTTAATGTCTCATTATTGGGGAGCTTATATTAAACTACATAACCTTAAAATCTCAAGAATTTTAAGGGTACCATTTTGATTTTAAAAGAGAAAACGTAGTCTCCAAATCATACTATTTTTAACAAAGTTGAGTGAATTTCGATGGCTGTGGCACTTGTTGCTTTTGTACTCATAAAGGCCTACCTGCGTGATTTTTCGATTAAAAGGTCTCCAATTGCAGGGGGATAGGGGCTGCACACATAATTTTTGTATCTTTGGTCTCCTCCTAATACATGAAATGACATTTTGGTTTCAGATTCTAAAAGATCTCATCAATACCTTTAATTTCATTCCCTACTCGACCGCATTTGATAAAAAAAAAATTTGAGGGCTTGTTCGTCATGAGGAGAGACCCCTTTAAAAATTTTTGAAATATGTAGTAAGACCTAGCCTCTTGAGAGACCACCACTTTTGACCTTTTCATAAAATTCGAGATTTCTAGCTACTACAGGTTCTGAAGAAACTTGCTATGACACACGGACAGATGGACAGGCAGGCCGCGAAACGAGTGGGTCTTTGTTAGAATCTTTTAACAAAGCTCTAAAAACAACGGTAAGTATTATAAAAACGATTTTATTTACGTGAAGAGGGGACCAGCTCAAGTGCGGCCAAAATGCCGCCGCGTGTTCGCCGGTGTGAGTCTCATCCGCACGTCCACCGGAAGATTAGCTTTTTAGGGTTTTGTACTAAAATACGAAACCCTATTGCAATCACGACCTGTGTCCGTCTGTCCGTCCGTCCGTCCGTCCGTCCGTCTGTATGTCACAGCACTTTTTCTCCGAAACTATAGAGGCTACAGCAATGAAACTTTGTAGAAAGGTCAGAAGTGGTGACCTCTTGAAAGTTCAAGGGTGAAAAAATTTTTCAAAGGCGTTTAAGGGGGGTCTCCCCATATAGGGAGGGTATCGTTGGAAAGGTCTCAATGAGATCTTTTCAAAACTAGTCTTAAAACTGCCTTATTGTTACCGAGGGGGACAGGGGAAGGGGAAATGTTCGAACTTTTCGCGTACCCCCCCTCGCGATTGGACACCTTCCATCCGAAAAATCTGAAAAAAATCATGAATGTAGGCCTTCATGAGCACAACAACAACAAATACATGAGAAGTTGAAATTCGCTCAACTTTGTTAGTAATAGTATGATTTATCGATTTTGTATTTTCTTGAATAAAATCTAAACGGTACCTTTAAACTCAATAAAATTTTGCAAAAAGATGACTATTTATAAGGTTGATTTTTTCTGAAAGTTTCATAAAGATCGAATAGTATTTGCCGAAGTTATAGCGATTGCAATTTTCCTGTATTACTATGGAGCAATATGCCCTGTATTACTATGGAAACATATGGCTATGGAGCCATATGCGCTTTTTACCGACATAGACACTACAACTATGCTAGAATTTGCATGAAAATATCAGAAGTGATAGGTATCATGAAAATGAGTACATACAATTGAAACAAGTCGAAGAGGCAGGAGAGAGCTCCTAGCAAAAGGGCTTTGTAACCATTCTAGGATTCGAAAAAATAGGCCATGAATCGATGATTACAGTATAGAAGAGTGGCCCCTGAAAAAAAATTTCATGAAAGGTAGCCGATATGAGTATCAACTGAAAGTTCTCCATGAGAGCTTTTCAAAACAGTTCTTAAACTGACAGTTTTTGCTTCATGAAAAATGTGTTTCCTCCCTCGCGAATGGACACCCGTGATCTAAAAAATCTGAAAAAATTATCAAAGGAGATATTCATGGGTATAACTATAAAAAATACCTCAGAAGTCAAAATTCGTTCAACTTTGTTAATAATAGTATGATCCTCGAATTTCACATTTTCTCCAATAAAATCGTCTTTGACATGTTTTTCTCTCCAATAAAATCGTCTTTGACATGTTTCTTGATGTTATTCGTTGCTGGTTACTGCATTTTGTAAGTTAAGTACAAAACCCTTCTGACATGAGCATAGGTCTGTCTACCCAACTTGTTTCATCTTGGTGAAGCAGGAGATTTTGAAAGAAGAATGCATGGTTTAACGACGATAATGAATTAAAAGATGATGCTGATGATTCCAGCAATGATGATGATAAAGATGGATTTCCCACCCAACTCTTCGTTTGTTGCAGATGGTTGCGAGAATACCAGGTGGGTAGTATAGTAGTTTCTTTTTAAATCACGTGTTATTTTGACAATGATTGCTGTTTCCCACTCGAAATGATGTTAGTGAGTTGGTATTAACCTTCCGCGGAATAAAATGAATCGATTTACGCTTGAACAACGTTGAGAAAAATTGAAATCAAATTGGATGCCGACTTTTCTCAAAAAATTGTCTTTTCTGATGAGGCAGATTTTCATCTCGGCAGCTATGTGAACAAACAAAACTGCCGCATTTTGGGCTCGGAAAACCGACACGTGATTGTCGAGAAGCCAATGCCTTCTTTGAAAATTAAGCTTAAAATGCTGTTTCGATCAACGGGGAGTACTACGGAGGCATTTTCGCCGACTTTTTGTGGCCAGCAGTTGAGGATTTGGACTTAGCTGGCCTATAGTTTCAACAAGATGGCGCGCCATACCATACATCTCATCTAACAATCGATCTTTTGCTAAAAAAATTCCGAAATCGTGTAATCAGCCACCTTGGTGATGTCAATTGGCCTGCGTGAATCTGCGATTTGATAACGTTGGACTTCTTTTTATGTGGCGCTGTAAAAGATCGATATTATGCGGAAAATCCACAAACGATTCAAATACTGAAAATGAATATTCAACAAACCATTACTCAGATAGGGCCCGAAACCATCAATAATGTCTTGGAAAATTGGGCTGAAAGGATGGCTTACTGTCGCGCCAGCAGTGGCAACCATATGAATAAATTGTATTTCACAACCAACCGGAAGGTTTGTTCTTGCGAATAAAGCCAAAATATAAGAAAAAAAATTATTTTTGTTCATTTTATTGCATTTTTTAAAATAAAACTTGTATGTGTCCCACCCTTTATATTCAGTTAGTCATTTAGTAATCGCATGAAGGTTTTCAAGAGATTTTTAATGATTTTTTTCTGTTGTACGAGTATATGTTCCGAATTTTCGTTAGTGAAAATGAATTATGTTGAATGAGGTCATCGAATAGGTGAAAGGCACTAACATCGGAGGTATTTCGCATTAATCGTCCTAATCCACTGTAACAAAAGTTACAACCGTCAGTGATCTGCACAGGACAATAAGTTTGAATATTATCTACACAATCAAAACTTTACTTTATTATTGCAGCATAAAATTCTTCATTGCACCACCTGCTGAAACTTAAAACATCGCAACTCATTTGAATGTTGCAGAGCATATCCATATGTTTTCGCACCTCCATAATCACAGCACATCCAAAACTTATCACTCAATCTTTCCATTCCGTGCACACTCACTTACCTCTAACTATTACATACGCGTCATTCCTGCTTATCCGAAAAATATGGCACTAATATATCCTCTTTCATATGGAGTTAAGGACGAGTAACAACAAAAGGAAGACAAAGCAAATAAGAAATTCGCATATATTGTGCTTTGTTCTTTGCAAACTTTCCTCGTCTACCACTTTCTTAAATCTATCGTCATATTGTTGTAGCTTAGCATTCTTCACACAGTGCCTGAACCGTTCCTTTCGCCTTCTGCCATAGTCCAGGCCCACGTTTGCAAACAACACGACTTGAATAGCTAATAAGGAGACAAGAAACAGATCATCTTATGAGGATTTGCAACTTAGCAAAAAGTAACTCGAGTTGCATATAAAACATTTTTTGAAGGAATGAAGCGGAGATAGTGTCTGTGTTATCGCCTATCTATCTTGGAAGAGGTGAAGTTCCTAGTGGGAAATTTGGCTGACTTAATGCAGCTTTCATCTTGATATCGAGTGTCGCAACTTCGAAGTCGTTTGAGGTCGCAACGAATAAATCGCAATCAGCGCCACTATCATGAATTCTAAAACCCACTGAAGAGTTCGTTACCAATCTACTTGCAAACCATCACATCCTTAACTAGTGATTTTCCTAGCAAGATGCAGGATTCCCGGTTTCCCAACTGGCTAGTATGAATATCCTGTCGCTTCGAATGGGAAACATTAGCAGACCATCCGCCAAAGGAACAAGCGCCTGAGCTGCCAGAGAGCAATACTGAAGAATGACACAATGAAAAAGTATATTTGATGGCGGCAGTGGCAGTTCAAGATGAACATTAAAGGGCCAGGCGATAGTAAATTTGTATTATCCTTGCTGTGTAGCGTAGCACGTCCTTGAAATAAAATACGCTGAAATGCTATTTGCTGTTTAGTTTCTCTTTTTCGAAAATAAACAAAGATTAAAAGATAATGCTGCGGTTGTTGTTAATCACCAGTTGTTCGGTAGATAAGATCTGCCCTCTGACAATCCCGACAATATTGTTTGGCGGCAGCATCATGGAATCATTTTTATAGATGTTTTTATCAAGAAATATGAGACCATTTTCTGCTATCTTGATACGCGAACAGGAAATGTTTACAAAATAGCTTGCACGCGACTATTAAATTACTTCTGTAATTTAGCTGTGACTATACGCTAGTTCTGTATCATTTCTTTCATGCTATTAAATTATGTAACCAATTGATTTGAATCATTTTATCCTGAAATCAAATCTTTGATTAAAAAATCCATCAGTTTTATAGCATTTCATATTGTCAGGGATCGTTGGAAGGGGTATGCAGATACCACAATACTATTTCTCCAGAGATTTCTTACATTTTACAATCTTAATGGGAATGAAAAAACAAATAAGTTGGGCTGACAGAACTACGCTCATGCCAGAAGGGTTTTGCACTCAACCTTCGATATGCAGACACCAATAATGAACTAATTAAGAAAACATTAAGAACATGCACAACAAATACATACTTGCCTTAAGAAGAAAACAATTGCTACTCAATTTTAATTGGCTTCCAATTGATTGCAATATTACTAATATCATTAAATGTATGGAATCTGAAGGATATCTTTTTAAATTATTTTATCTAAAAATTTGCAGAAGATCCAGTCGAAATTGTAGTGTCTGGTTTAATGTGAAACCCAAATAGTACGAGTAGTAATCGGAGGAAACTTTAACAGCTTTAACTTGTCTAAATATGATTCGATTTATCGACACTTGTAGAGTATTAGGACCTTCTACTGGACTACTTAAGTATCAAAATTCATTGAATTTCAGGGCACCCATACCAATTGACAGGAGAAAATTTCATAATTACAAATTCAAAGTTTAGTTGAGTCTCGACTTCTTCGTAGCACTACAGCCCCTCTCTAGCCTCCGGTTCCTACAAATAGCGCCTCCAACTGTCTGGGTCCATTGACCGCGTCATCAAATTTTGAAACCCGAGCAGCGATGAACTTTCTTCGTCGACCGAGTGAGATCAGTGTTTTCTCGGTTTCCCCGCTGGTCTCCGGCCTTCAATTCTCCCAAAGAATTCCTTTTTGGGCATCCGTTGTTCGTCCATACGATTCATGTGTCCAGCTCACGCAAAATCGTTGAGACCTCAGGCTCGTCAAAAATTTCATACAGCTCATGGTTGTATCGAATTCCTCATTGGTCCCCATCTAGCTATATTATTCGCCTCAGGACCAATCGCTCAAATGCATTCGATATGTTTGCAGATGCTTGGGTTAGCGTCCATGTTTCACACTCATAGCATGATACAGGCCTCATCACAGATTTGTATACTTGGAACTTTGTTTTTCTATATACGCAGCTGGTCTTCAAAATCGTCAAAATTGAAAAAAATATTTTATTTGAGAGTTCTTTTCCTTCATTACGGGCTCTCGTTACTTTGGCGCTAAATACACAAATTTGCTCACATTTTCGATACTGTATCCGCCAAGTGTGAAATTTTGTGAGCTTACGGTATTTTTCTTCGACTAAGTCATGAGCTTTGTTTTATTTTCATTGATTTGTAGGCCTACTAATTTTGCTTCGCTTTCAAGTTTCAGGAAGACTTCTTTGGCAGTTGTTAATGACCGTGGCAAAATGTTGATGTCATCCACATAGGCTACCACTTGGCTCGACTCCGTATGACGTACTCCAGGACCAAATTGAACAACAATGGGACCAGCCCATTTACCTGCATTAGTCCGATATTTTTGTCAAAAGCATCAGTGAGTTGGATATTGACGCAGGCTTGGGAGGTTTTCGACGTCAATGTCATTTTGGTACGACGGACTGAGTTGGCTGGGATGCCAAAGCAAAGCATTATTTGATAAAGTACGTTACGATCAATGTTTTCGCATGCTTGCGTCTATTATTTATTTATTTATTTATTTATTTCTATCTAACAGAAAAAAAATAGCACAGCATACACAAAGAAAGATAAAAGTAATAAAAAATTTCAAAAGCTAAGAGAAAATAAATAAGAAAAATTACTAATAGTTGAGAAGAAGACAGTTGACAAATCTTTTATAAACGCAGTACGAGAAAGAGAAGGGCCCAAGCTGAAAGTCATCATAGTTACGTGGTAATCTGGATATGGGTGAGTGAAAATACACTAAACTACGTGCGAATGGAACATCAAAGATATTCGACGATCTAGTAGTACGCATAATGCCCCTCACTAGACTGGTTGACAAGGCGAGTATCAACAAACCACGGCAAAGCCTGTAAAAGAAATATTCGTCAAGTTAGAGTCGACGCGTTTCCAGCGAAGGAATATTGAGGATAGCTAAGCGTGATTCATAAAAAATGTAGGCAATCTGAAATTTCATGAAGACGATCCTGGTAAATCTTTTTTGTACAGTTTCTAGTGTGAACTTCAAACAATTCAAATGTGGCAACCAAACTAGCGAACAGTACTCAAGGGTAGAATGAACCAAGCTAAGATTTAACACGATTAAAGATCGGAAAAAATATAGGAATTTCTTAAGATCAAGACAGAAATGCGAGAAACCTTAGAAGTAGTTTCAGAAATATGAACATCGAACTTTAATTTTGAGTCAAAAGTTACACTCAAGTCCCTGAAGTGTGTCACCGTACATAGGTACGAGTTATTTAACGTAAATTGAAAGCTAATAGGGCAAGAGTTATTAGAAAATGAAAGATGGATGCATTTAGAAATATTTAGTGCAAGTTAGTTATAAGAACTCCAAGATAAAATTGGCATTTAAATCTTCTTGAAGCAAGGTACAGTCATCGATCAACGACACTACTTTGAAAACTTTGACGTCATCTGCATAAATAAGGCAGGAGGGGACAGCGGATGGTAAGTCATTTATAAACAGAGTGAACAATAGTGGGCCAAGAATGGATCCTTCAGGAACACCAGAAGACGGATGGAAGGAAGTAGAAAAAAAGCCTTGAAAAGATACCTGACTGACACGATTGGATAAGTAAGAGGATAAATAGTGGAGCAAATAATCAGGAACGTTAAGAAATTTAAGTTTGCTCAACGAAATATTGTGAATAACTGAGTCGAAGGCTTTAGAGAAATCCAAATACAAGGTTTTGACTTGTAAACGGTCCTCCATGGCTTTTGAAGTAACGGTCATAAATTCTAACAAATTCGTTAAGGTCGATCGCCCTTTGATAACACCATGTTGTTCAGGAACGAGCAACTCATGAGTAAGTGAATAAGGTGCACGTACACAATCTTCTCCAGTTATTTGGAGAAACAGGGTAAGAAGGAGATAGGCCGATAATTGGCAATGCCTGAGGTGCTACCTTTTTTAAAAATAGGAGTAACAGGATATTTTCCAACATGAAGGGAACGAGCCTGAAGATAAGCTAGAATTGAAGAGAAAGGAAAGGGGGACACAAATAGAAGTAGCTAATGATTTCACGAAATGATTAGGAATACCATCGGGATTTGAACTAATGGAGACATTAAGTTTTAAAATAAGCTTCATAACATCTTCTGGATAGCAAGTAAAAGGGAAGATGGAGGCATGTGTCTGATTAGGAACGAAGGGCTTTTGCTGGGAGTAGCATTAAAAATAGAAGAAAACTGAGTTCTAAAAAGTTCACAGATCTCAAGAGGTAAAGTTTCTATGCAGCTATTCAAATGAAGCGAGGATGGGTAATTGGAAGAGGATTTAAGAGAGCGTATATATTTCCGAATTGATTTTGAATGATTTGAGTTTAGAGAGCCTTCAAAACTATGAAAATAAGAAGCTTTAGTGATCTGCATCTTTTTCCTAGCTTTCAACCTCAGATGACAAAAAGCTGTACGTGACTCAGGGGATCTGTCACGTAAAAATCGTTAACGAGCTCGATCTTTAGCTTTCAAGGCTCGTCTCACATTGAGAGTTAATCGGGAAAAGTCAGAAGAATTTCTTATACTGTCAAGTGGAGTCGAGTTAGAAATAGCAGCGTTTAAGAAATCATAGAAATTGTTGCAACAAGTATACGAGTCAAGACCCCAAAAAAACGAGGACCAATCAACAGAGCGAATTGTTTCGGAAGGTTGCTCTTAATTAGTTTTATAAAAATTATAGCACTGACGCTCTTTCCAACAATAACGGACAATAGCAGTATATGCAATTTCAAAGCGTGGTAAGGTGGATCAGGAGAAACATAAGGAAAAAGAACTGGACGTGAGCATTACAACGATTGGTCCATACTACAAAAGAATAAGTCAAGAATATGATTATTGACGTTAAGGAAATTATTAATTTCTGCCAGGGAACACATGAACATAAAAGAAAAAAATTAAAGACCATATTTGAGATGAGTCAGAATCAACCTGATTGTCATCCCATGAGGGTTTGGGAAGGTTAAAATGTCCACATAAAATAAGGTGGCAATTTGAAAAGCACGATAAGAAAATACTAGATATTTCGGCGAGGAAAGTATTGTAGGTCATAACAGGAGACTTACAAGGTGCATAAGTGCAAAAGGCAAGAAGAGAAAAGGAAGACGACATGACTGCTTTTGCCCCACATATTCTACAGAAGCAGTGAAAAGTAAATTTTTTAGAAGAAACCAGTAAAAGTATTCTTGTAGGCGACTAGGACACCTCCTCCGTCTAACTTGTTGGAGATTGACCTGTCACGATCACGTCTAATAATTGTGTGATAGGGGAAAACTTCATAGTCAAATATACGAGTACTATCAGTCAACCAAGATTTAGAAATAAAGATTATATAATCATTAGAGAGATAATAGTATAAAGCTAGATCCTTAAGCTTGAATCTTAAACCCCGAACATTTTGATAGTAAATAGAAAATTTACTGTTAGAAAATTGACTTTTAAAAGTTCTTTTCTGAAAGTTTTTAGGAAGAACCGATGTTATAGCTTTGGAAGGGAGCTCGGCGGAGAACGAAAATTTCATTTCCTTGAAGTTATGAAAGATTTAACAAGCACGCCAGCAATCAGGTTTCAAGATGTAGTCACACGATGGCGAAATAGTCTGTTTGAAAGAAGCTATAACTCTGTTGATCAAATCGCCCTTCGTCAGCTTCTGGCAGCTAATTATTTACAGAGGTGAGCCAAATTTCTTGTTTACATAATCTAAAATGTCTTCGGTGGGTGTACTATACGCAAGCCCTTATATGAAGATTTGTTTCGGTGGCGCTACAGCTTGGAGAGATGGGAATTTCTCAGGGACTTTCCGCATTTCGAAATTTTTCGGAATGGCTCTCCAATGAGATGAAAATCTCTGCGCCATAGTTTATTGTAGTGATAGACGAAGAAGACTGTGAAGCAGGCAACGCGTCTGAAATACGAGTACTTGAAGACGATGCGGTAAATACCCTGACGTGATGGGTATTTTTTGTTGTTGTACTCATAAACACCTACTTCCATAATTTTTTAAGATTTCTCGGATCACAGGTGTTCAATCTCGAGGGGGGGGGGGGGGTACACAAATTTTTCGTGTATTTCCCTGCCCTGCGCGCCTCTCGAAGCAAATAGAGTCAAATTAAGACCTATTTGAAAAGATCTTATTAAAACCTTTCATTTGATACCCATATCGGCTACCTTTGATTAAATTTTTTTCGGGGGCCACTCCTCTATATGAGAAGATCCCCTTAAATACCTTATAAATTTTTTTTTTGGTTGTTGAACTTTGAAGAGAGTGTCACTTTACACCTGCATACAAAATTTGATGTTTCTAGCTTAAGTAGCTTACGAGAAAAAGTGTTGTGACACACGAACGGACGGACGGACGGACAGATGGACAGACAGGTCGCGATTTTAGCAGGGTTTTGTAAAATGATTTTACAAAACCCTAATAAAGCCCAACCACGTATTGCATTCCCGAATGAAATCTATTGTGGCTGAGCAAGAGGCTCGTCAATCCAATGTTGCGGCGTGACGATGCAGTGGACGACGGACACATAAGAGAAAAATCTGCTGGAGAAACCATCTTTGTGGCATAAAGATTATGCTGGGATTTGAACGGATCGAGTGTTCCACTTTAGATCGCCAAGCAGCGTGGTCGTGGAAATTACGCGGGGCGTGAGATGTGAATTGTAGACAGAAAACCTATTGTGTCAAAGAAGTTCTCCTCCGTAATCAAAATCGTGTGGTTATTCTTTAGCTCCCAGAAATAATTAGGTCCTCAAAGGAGATATGAAATCAAGAAACGTTGACTAGTGTTTAGATCAATAAAGGTCTCGTTTTGTGTGAAATAATTGGTGTTACAAATACAGTGCATCTAAAGAAAGACATTATTGACAATGAGATTAATAGACTTGACAACCGTTAGCAAAGGCAAATTACAGTTTCCGTTTGATCAAGTTCACTAGCGACACTCAGTGTCGCGTGTGAAAACGTCACAAAATAACGTCCCTGTAAATAGTGCTCTGCAGTTAAATTGCACTAAAGTGTTCATTCAACAATATTATAGTGAAGGAACATTCGCCAAATTTCATAAAAAGCTTGCAAGTGAATTTGATGGTTATATTGAAAGGCATACCTTCGAATCAACAAAAATGACACTTAGTGGTTATTTTGCTGGATGTTTGGCTTGTCTAAGAGCTTACTTAGTTTATATGTGCACTGAAACTCATCACGAAAGGCTCTTCGAAAGATATATTACTTTATTGCATCACAAAATGAGCGTGTTTATAGTCCAAAAGGGTTTGTGGTTTGTGTGTAATTGAAATTTCAATATTAGGTTGACCCGACCACACAGGACTTGTGCCTTCCCATTCCAATGAAGAGTTTTATGTAACGTCCATTAAAGCAGATGCTGGCTTTTTGTCGATATAAAAATAAGCAAACAAAAACTTAAAAATTAATCTACCTGCTTGTCAGTCACTTGTACAAATCGCATACAAGCTTTCCTAAACAGTTTACCCTCCGATGAACGGTTGATTACTGAACCAATCGCTACTGCCAATAAATTTTAGTTAGCAGCAATAGAGGAATCAGTCGAGGCATCACCATATCATCAACGAGCGCCCTGCGAGGATGTTTGGTGAGTACACCTGTTTGTTTTTATTTGTTCATTAAGAAATATCGTTCATTATTTATTAAACTGCATGAATTATTGAATACAATGAGAAGTAATTTTTATTCTACACGTATTTCAAACGTAATGTAAAAAAAAAAAGAAATAAAAGAAAAAAGCTAACAGGTAGATGAATTACCGTGGATATACACGATTGAATATAATTAAGATTTACTTAGGACTTGGAAAGGTTGTTCGTACTTGTTTCAAATATTTTTTACGATAGCTTCGATGAATTTTGTTACTCAATTCAAATAAAACGCGGCTAGTGGAAGGTTGATAACGCCTCGTCAATGAATTGATTACAAACATGTCCGCCTATATATACAGGAATGAATGAAGGAAAATAAAGAAAATGTGTGAGTAGAAAATTACCGTAGGTCTTTCCATTCTGCTTTATGAACTGGACCAGGTTTGGCACCCGCCTCGTTGGCTGGCCCCTCCACTATAATGAGCTAGCCATCGGGTAAGCTCACTTTTTTCTAAGTGTTCACAAGTGCTTCTGCAGGGTAAGCTGGCCTTCCGCTCGCATGCCTTTTTATGGCATAGGGCTACGTGATTCCTACACAAAATACCTTGATAGAAATTTTCAAAGATTATAATTTTCATATAAGGGAAAAATTCAGGCAAATTATGTTTGCACGAGTTTTTCACTCAAATTAAAAATATATGGCCACTCTTATTTTTGGATCTTGATCCGGTTGGAAGGGTGCGAGGTGGCACCGCTTCCACACGTATGCCCCACTCTTATTTGGGGGCTATAAGTAACGTTGGTATTGACGAACTCCACAAAAGTCCGTCTGCTTTCTCCAGGTCAAGTTTGTTACTAGATTTAAGTGATTTCTCATCTTAGTAGATTACTTCGGCCTCAACGCTAGTCGATCCGCATTATAGTTATTTCAGTTCGTGAATGTAAAACTTCTTTTGTAGTGGGTCTTGTGCTGGGGAAAAGAACCCGCCCCACGACACCGCAATGCTAGCCTGCAAGCGCATTCTCGCGTCCTTAGACAAGACCAATCTTGGCGAACTCCACCATCCTCTTTCAACGAGGCAGTAGAACATCACTGCAGTTCTTTACGGACGTTTATCCACTCTAATTCACTACAACCTAATCAAAAATGTAGTGTCTGGATTAATGCGAAATCCAAACAGTGGTAGTCGGAGAAAATTTAAATAGCTTTAACTTCCGTAAATATGATTCTATTTTATCGAAACTTGTAGAGTATAAGGACCTTCTATAGGACTACATAAGAACCAAAATTGACTAAATTTAAGAACGCCCATACCAAATGACAGAAGAGCTTTTTATCTTTACAAATTCTACTATTACAAACAAAGTTTAGTTGAATCTTGACTTCTTCTTCCTCGCAGTACTACCATCGGGCCATCGCTTCCTACAAATAGCGCATTCAATTGTCTCTGTTCATTGACCACGTCCTCCAATTTCAATACCGAGCAGTGATCAACTGTCTTCGTTGACTGAGTCAGAGCAGCATTTTCCCCACCGGTCTCCGGCCTTCAGTTCTCCAAACGAATGCCTTTTTTAGTATCCGTTGTTCGTCCATACGGTTCATGTGTCCAGCCCATTGCAGTCTCCGCAGTCTGACAATCGTTGAGACCTCACGTTCGTCAAAAATTTCATACAGCTCATGGTTGTATCGAATTTGCCATTGGTCCCCGTCTAGCTTCGTTCCAATTATTCGGCTCAGGACTATTGCTCAAAGGCGGTCAGTATATTTGTAGATGCTTGGATTAGGGTCCATGCTTGGCAGTTATTAATGACCGTGACAAAATTTTGATGTCACCCACATAGGCTACTACTTGGCTCGACTTGTATAGTAATGTACCTCGTGTGTCGTTATGACGTACTCCAAAGCCAAATTGAACAGCAATGGGGCCAGCCCATCTAACTGTTTAGTCCGAGAAATTTTGTCAAAGGCATCCGTGAGTTGGTTACTGATGCGGACTTGGGAGGTTGTAGACGTCATTGTCATTTTGGTGAGACGGACCGATTCAGCTGGGATGCCAAAGCAAAGCATTATTTGGTACAGTACGTTACAAACAATATTGTCGTATGCTTGCTTAAAGTCAATGAAAATTTGGTGTACGTCTATGTTAAACTCCCAGCATTTTTCAATTACCTGCTTGACTGTGAACAATTGGTTTATTATCAAGCTTCCTGCTCCAAAACCACATTGATACTCGCCAAATAATACTATCGGCATTTGATCCAAGTTTATTTTCTAAGATCTTTGAAAATATTTTGTATGCCATACAAAATAGAGATATGCCTCTATAATGATTCTACGTCTAGCCCTCATTGCGGGTAAACATATTTGTAATCGATCCTGTCATTGATTTTGAAAATTAATTAGTTTTTCACAAAAGTCAGTTTTCAAAAAATTAAATTAATATTTTTTAACGTCTGTCAAAAGAAAATTTTTATTTTTACTGGTAAAAGCATTTATCATCGAAGGAATCGACCCTCAGAAACATATCGAATATTGTTTTACTTGATAAATCAACAAAAGCAAATAATCCAAAGACTAACTCGGGCCTCCTGGTATGGAGGAGCCTGACAGCTTTCGTCTGTTGCGAGGACCCCGGGGAGAATAGCAATATGAAATTGGTGACAATTTTCAATAAAAAAAGACATACGAGTAGCCAGGAAAGGTCCGCAGATGGCGGGCGTTAAACTCAAATAGTCGAAAACAAACAAGAAGTGGTTCGGCTTCGAGTTGAAAATCAGGAATTGAGACTACGACTAAAAATCCTCGAAGATATGTACAAGAGAGGGAAGAAACCCCAAGGTGCAGAACCAGTAAAGCAAATAAATACGGAAAATAAGGCAAAGAAAGCTGTCAAACAAGTCATTCCAGAGGAAATACTAAGTGCTTGAGGTGCTAACCACAGCCAAAACTATTATACAGCGCTGGACGGACTCCAACAAGAAATGGACGTTGAAGAATGTATTGAAGGTAATGTTAATCAAGATAACGATGTTAATTTTATTTAGCACTTAAAAAATAAAAATAAGGGGAAGAAACCAGCTCGCAGTTCTGCTGGTTCCTCTCAAAAAGCTTCCAAAAATACAGGAAAAGTGTCAACAATTGATGTGTTCAGTCAAATTGGAAAAGATATGGTTCGGCTATTAGCAGCCGAAAATTAACTAACCAATTTTGAGATCAAACGAGTTAGTGTTGAAAAACTAGCAATTAGAACAAAATCACTGATTGATTTTAAGTCTGTTAAAAATGCGTTGAATTCTGGGGAGGTTCTACACTTCACATATACCCCGAAAAGTGAGCAGAATCAGACGATTTTGTTCAAGTGCTTGGACTGCGGAGAAGATACCATCAATCTTCTTCAGGTGCTCAAGGGAGCCATAACTAAAATTCAATTAATTTTCGTTAAAACCTTCGCATCAAGAAGATTGACGGTAGAACAGAAGAGTCCACCAGTGTACTTGGTGCAGATCTCAAATAAGAGCAGTCCAAGGCTCTTAAACAAATAAAATACTTGAACTTCCGAGTGGTGAACGCCTCCAGAAAAGGGAAGTAGACCAGTGTTATCGATGTCAAAGTTTTAGATATTCGGCTGCCAACTGCACCATACATTAACGGCGCGTCAAATGCAAGGCCGTTCATGCTCCCAGTGAGTGCAAATTGGCTTAGGCGGAGCCAAAAGGAAACTTATACTGTGTTAACCGCGGTGTTCTCGGTCATCCGGTATCATATTGAAGATGCCCCCGATATCAAGCTGCGAGAGTAAAATTTGTCCCAAAGCAAACACAACCATATCTTAGCTCCCAACTTCGTCAAGCCCGGAGTATTGTTTGCACAGGTCGCTAAAGAACAAGCAGAAAATGCTGTAAATAATGTAAATAATGTAAGTGGCAATAATGAGCTGCTTTTCAAAATCGACCAGCTATAAAACTCTTTATCGGAGAGAGTCGATAAACAAGATACAGAAATTAATTTTGTTTTGAGCGTTCAGGGCTTTCAAATGCGTCAAAATAACTTCTCATCCAGTCACATTCCCATGGATAGGATTCGTCGCATCTCGATTAACGTCAACTATATCGTTGCTATACATCGACGTGACTGTCTGCTTGAATTCATTGCTAAGCAAAAGCCTGACATCATGCCTCTCACTAAAACCCACCTCAATTAATGACACAATAGGGTAAACGGTGGTTGGGGAGGTGGTAGCGGGATATTTGTGAGAAGACCCTATTGTTTCCAAAATATTGAAAAAGTCGAACTCACAACCTATGAGTCTCTTGAAATGACCGGTACCAAAATGCCACTGCCAGGTGGGGATAACCTCTTCATTACCTCTGCCTATGAAACTAGTCAAAAGGTTCTCAAGCTCAAGGAGAAGCTCAATTCCTTGTTAGAAATACTCAAATTGAACAGGCTGTATAGTTATTATATTCTTGCTGGTGACCAGAACACCAAGCATACATCATGGCTGAACGTCACCAATAATCCAAGGGGTATATTCTTAAAATTGTGGATAACAGAGAACCAAATTGAATACAGGTGCAATCGATATGGGTCGGAGCTCCAAACATATCTTTGGACAAATTCATATTTTGACCTCTCCATTGCTGACGCAAGACTTGAGTTCAGCTTTAACAGTCCTCAACGGAAACTGTAGGGGCTTCCTTATGATAGACCATAACACAATCGTAATGTAAATTAATCATCAAAGGGATGATTTCTTCCTCATTCCAGTTCAACATGAAAATTATTGGTGAATTTCAAAAAAACAGACTGGGGAAAGTTTCAAAAGAAGTTTAGTCGGGATTACCAGAAGCAATGTTTTCCTTCTGATGATGATAACTCGTGATCAAAGGTTCCTAATGACTGGAATCTGACTAACGCTTAAATAGATCTCTATTTGTCGAAGTTAGAGAAGCTGACGTTGGAAACGATTGAAAAAGTCGTTCCCAAGATTGGACGTCGAAACAATATGGAAGGATAAGAAACACCAACCATTGCAATGCTAAAAAGATTGAAAAGCCTTCTTCTCACACGCGTCAACAATATTTATCGGCAATTTTTGGACTATAACTATCCCCCGTTGGCTTTGTTGAAATTACACCTGAAGAATATTTACAACTTAATCCGTTCATACTTTAGGAGTGAGGTCAGCAATCAATAGGCGGAAAAAGCGAGGGGTATGAACCCACAGGACTCAGAAAGCGTTTTTGCTAAAGCGAATAGCTCTGATTTTATTTCGTAGGAAGCCTCTAGTGAGGTATAGAATCTTGATGTCGCTAGTGATGAGATAAATCTTCTCGATAGGGCTGGTATCGAAACTGATAGTACGACTCTGGATAGAAAGGCAAACAGGATTATATGTGATGGTTGCCCTGATTGGAGGGTAGCTCAGAACGGATTCCACATGAACCCTGTAATCGATACCTCGGTGTTCATCTCGATCAGTATCTGTACTATACTGAACATGTCAAAATCATGCTCAGTAAGGCACAAAAAGTAGCCATGGCCCTTTGACGGCTCTTTTATTCCAGATACAATGATCAAAAAGTCAAAATTATCTGTTACAAGACACTGGTTAGAGCAGTTTTTACATATGGATGTCAGATGTGATGCAACCAGACGGCAAGTACTATGGAAAAATCAAGGGTTTTCGGAAGGAAATGTCTTCGTACATGTACTGGTTTGTACAGAAAGCCTGAGACGGATGGGAAGCATTATATATCGAATAGAAGAACTTATCAAACTGCTCAAGTGACTAGAGTCGATACCTTCATATTGAAACTTCTTCGGAATCCTTTCCCAAGATCTGTAACTGTAAGTGAAAACCCTTGGATTTCACAGCCGTTCCACCCTACAAACGGGTATATGGCGACTTGCCTCGCTACTTGCTTCTTTCCTCCAGAAGCATTCGTGTATTTGGACAGGAATTGATATGTTTTTGATTTTGATGGCGTCTCAATCATGTATCACATATATAGACGAGCCACTGATGAGCAGATAAAGCAGCCTCCAAATTTGAGTTCACAAGACCAACAATTCCAATGGAGATACTCATTTGCTAGATTTGTTGAAGCTGATTGAGCTGAGATGGAGCAATCTTTGTATTGGTGGCTAAATGACAATGCTTAAATTATTCGTGTTTATTTTTTGTTTTTTTGTTTTTCGTTACTTAGTTTTTGAGTGACAGCTCATTATAACTACATTTTGTGCTGTATGTTTATGTTATGTTTATCATATCATGTTTAGAGAAACCGTTTAAAGTTTAGGTTAGGAATATTGTGTTGTATTATATAATCTATTACTGCTTTGGTAGGGGTCTGCGGTTCTGACCTCGTTCGTCTCAGGCAGAAGTAGCCGCCAGCCCGCTTGATGTTATTACCTTCTAAATTCTAGAGAACTCTAACTGGGACCAGCCGCCTCGATAGCTTGTCAGAACATACTCAAGTGTAGATGGCAGTCGTTTAGCTAGATGAGCCCCAGATAAACCGCCAAACGACAATGTGGTTTGCCGGAGAATGGTTTTTTAAATCCAGATGTGAAAGAATGGCTCATACGGCTGATTTCAAAAGTGTAAAAGTTAGCCGTCATGTCAATAAAACTAAATTCGTGAACCAAACAAGAATAGACATACCAAAACGGTAAAAACTGCTCTTAAGGGACTACTATCTGAAGAATGTCCCGTGCATAGGAGTCCATCATGCTAGAAAGGGAACAAAAAAAGTGAAATATTGAAAAGGATGCAGCAAACAAAACATACTTCTCAGTACTTCCTATGCAAACATACAGAGATGTATGCTCACAGAAAAAATAAGATTCGCCTATACAAATCACTAATAAGACCTGTGCTGCTATGACTCTTAGAAATGTTTCCAAAAAGACCGCATGCGTATTCAAACGGAAAGTGCTCAAGAAGATATATGGCTCAGTTAAACATGAAGCAGAGTGGAGATTTCGCTTTAACGACAAGCTGTATAATCTCTATGAAGCCTCCCTTGTATTCGCAAATATAAAGTTAAGCAAACTTTAATGGGTATAATATGTGGAGAAAACGGAAGAGGACAGGCTCCCCAGTTAACAGTTGAAGAGTAGAGCGCATGGGAAATGTCTAGGTGGGAAACAAAGAAATGATAGTAAGATCGATGTTGATAGCAGGTCTTTGCTTGGGATTCCCAATTGGTGAATGAGGTCGCAGTACCACGACGATTAGAGGCGACTACTACTGGAAGTAAAGGCCTGGATGGGGGCAATTCCATAAATGAATGGTAATTTCATCAATAGTTATGAATTTCATAAAAACATGAAGTAAATTCCAAAAAGTTCAAAGAATCAAAAACTTGATAGCCCACTAGGCATTCTAGATTTAAACAATATTACAACTAAAACCAAATAAAATAAAAAAATTTCAACTTTTTTACTGTAAAGTTCTTTAAATCAGTTTTTGACTTCCTTCAGGACCTCATATCTTCCATATGGTTCCATATGGTTTTGGAGTACAATAGTGAGAGTGCATATAAAAAATTCAGCCTTTTTCCTTGTTCATATTTTTAGCTGCTGTTGGCTCTTAATTTGTAAGCTGAAACAATTCAATATAGTATGAAATTCAAGGTGCCGAATTATCTTTCTCAAGGACGAACATTTTAAACCATTTATCTCGCACGCATATGAGAGGAAGCAATTTTCGATTGATCTTTATCGAGATTGCTTATTATTTGACATCAAATGAACTCATAACAATTTCACATTCAATATTTCAAGTCCCACATATTCCATTTTATGGGTGAACAGATACTAAGTTAAAGCATTATACCCTTCGTTAAGACCCAAACAAACGCTGAAATCTTTTGCGTAAACCGTGAATTTCTTTGGAAACCAAAGAAGCTTCCAAATTTGATAAAGAGTATATGTAATGACGCCTAGAGAAATTGATATTGATTGAAAGAAAATTACGTGGCAAACTCAATTCTTTGAAATGAATATTGCTCCAGAAATTGAATAAAAAATTAGCCGTTATTTAGTCTCTCTCATAATTTGGAATATAATAATTAGGTCAATATCTTAAACAAATGTTAGCCTTACCATGGAATCGATTCAATTATTAAAATTCCTCCAAAAAGTCCAGCAAGAAATCTCATTTTGTAATGAAAAGCTTGTTTAATTAATTAACCAAAAAGGTATCCCCTAATCAATTTCGGAAGCTTTTAATATCAACTGAAATACTTAAAAGTAACAATTTCTCTTCATCACAACTTTGCTTTGATAAAGCTGTGACCTTCGTCATGTTTCAAGTTTTCTCAAAATTAATTTCGTCTGCAATTTCCGGCTTTTCTTCGTCTAATTTCCTAAAATAATCCAGGGCATAAGCTAATCAAATTCATTTTTTCGTTTACGCCAGATAAAAAAGGACTTCGCCTCTTTGATCTCCATTCCGAACGTTTAATGGCTTTGGTTTTTGTTTCCATGTTCTTTGACTACTGAACTGCTAAAATGGCGTTCTTGACCGATTCCCGATGAATTTATTTCCCCGTTGTCCTTTTCATGTTCGCAAGTTTTCTCATTTCCTTTGTGATTTATGCGGTGAAATAATTTGCGACAGCTTTTCCCTGAATTTATTCCAAGTGAAGTGTAACGTTGAAATAAAACATCAAGCCCTTAAAACTGCAAGCAATTAAAGGACAACCGATAAATTGTTCATATCGAAATGGTTACTTCCATTGGTGAAACAATTCAAGGACATTACTCTCGATATAATTTCCGCGTACCGTAATTCTGAAATGTGTTTTATGTTGCTCTTTTAGCACCCCCTTTATTTTGGCATCCCCCTCAGTCGCTCGAATTTATTTTTTTGTTTTGTTTTCGGCATAGCAGCCGCAAAACTCGCCACAAAACGAAGCCTATCATAAAATCTCACGGGAAAATTATTAAGGCAAAAGTAACAATTCAACTGAAAATGAGGGTGATAATTTGGGATATGATTTTCGGCTTTACTGATGTTACTCTACGTTTGCTGTTTTACTGGCCGTTCACGAGCATCATTTAGGTAAAAGTTAATGGTTGTTCGGAGCAATAAATGAAGAGCATATTACTTTTTTCGGGCTGTGGTCATAAATTGCAAAATGAATGATTAAAGGACATTGTTCCCTTGAATTTAGAACCAGTGGATTCGGGCTTACCCTTTTTATGTTGAAAATTAGGATAAGGTGAAAAAAGAGACGCTGGTGTGTTCATTAATTTCAGATTTCTGGTCTCTAGGGGAAAATTAAAAATCCAAATGGTTTATCCGTTATATTTTTTAAGGATTTAGAGGCTGGAGACTTTTTCTGACGGTAAAATTTGGAAGGAGAAGATAGAATGAAAAATGTTCACCAATATTGTACATTTTATCCTACGTATCAGGAGATGCTGTAGATGCCATACATCTATGAATTAAATGCTTTACTGCACCATACGGTTTTGATAGACATAACGAAGTTGATGTTTTTATTATGTGCTGTGCTTTTTCTTCGCCCGTTTTATTTCAAGATTTTCCGAAGGAACTCCAAACCGACCTCTCATCAGTTATAGACTTGAAATCTGTCAACGGATTGTACTCAACAGGTCGCCAAGTCCGGACACATTTAGTCTACTCCGAGGTGGCCGCGGGCAGGCTAGCTAGTTCGGAGAAGAATTTCGATCGCAGGTCTACTACAGGCAAACTAAGTGCGTCTACAATTCTCTCAGGCACTGAAGCAAATGCCCCATTTATAGCGCATCAAAACTTTTCATCAAGCTGATCATACCTTACTTTACCTAATTTTTATCTCTTTTCGATCGTACGTCCAGTCCAAAAGAGAGAAACAAAAAAAAACAACATCAACGAAAATCATATGTTCCTGATTATTCACCGACGTGATGCTAGAAACAAACTACACAAATCCAAAACCGAATCAATTTACTCGAACTGAAAACGTAGTCAAGCTCGGCACCGCGCACCTGACCGTCCAGTGGCGGATTTTTAAAACCCTACCCCCTTGGTGGCATACTCACTTTCGGTCTCCTTTTTCTCCTGAAAAAAAACTACCATCTTTTGAAAAGGAAACATTTTGTTTTCATTTAGCAACCCATATTATTATTTCACAAAAACAAAGGAGCTATGTAAACGGTGTCTGACTAAACGCACGATGTTAATTGTGAGTCACACCATAACGTCAAGTTTTCACCCAACTTAATTTGACGTTTCTTTGTTCAAACATTGAAACAAATTCAACCATGGAAAGGTACACAACTGAGCAGTGCGTTCAGGTTGTTGAAGCCTTTTACGAAAATGGGCGTTCAAATCAAAGTCCATTTCGTGCTCTTCGTGTTTTTTTTTGGGTAGCATAATCTACCAAATGTGTCCACGATCGGGAGAATCATGCGCAAATTTCAGCATACCAGGTCTGTAGGAAATGTGAGTTTCACCTTTGCATGCTCGCCTAGTTCGTTCTGTGGAAAACATTACTGTTGTTCGCGATAGTGTGGCAGAAGAGCCGTCAACCTTGACTCGTCATCGTGCCCAACAATTCAACATCTCAGGAACATCACTGATGTGAATTTTGAATAAAGATTTGAATTTACACGCTTACAAGATTCAATTGATTCAAGGGCTGAAACATACTGACCATTTCAAGCGTCGGCAATACGCCGAATGCTTGGTTGAACAGACAGGAGGGAATGGTGACTTTACAAAGAAAATCATCTTCAGCGACGAGACACACTTTCACCTCAGTGGATTCGTTAACAAGCAGAATTGCTGCATTTGGGCAAATGAGAACCCACGAGTGATTGTTGAAAAGCCGATGTATGGTTTATGGCCTGGTGGTGTCATCGGGCTAGACTTCTTCAAAAATGAAGATGGCCCAGCAGTTACTGTGAATAGTGTTTGCTATAGCGAGATGATAACGGACTTCTTGTGGCCAGAAACTGAAGTTATGGACCTGGACAATATGGGGTTCCAACAAGATGCTGGTACATGCTACACCACTAACGAAAGAATGGCTATTTTGCGCGAGAAATTCAATAGCCGTGTTTACCATGTTATGGCGATGTTAATTGGCCGCCACAATCATGTGATTTGACACCGTTGGACTTCTTTCTCTGGAGATATTTAAAAAACAGTGTACATCAATAAGCCAAGGACGATTCAAGAGCTAAAGGAAGAGATAATTCAGCACATTATCGACATTGAACCTCAATTATGTCTCAGAGCTATTGAAAATATGGACCATCGGATAGAAGTACGCCACCGTAGTCGTGGCGAACAGTTGAGCAATATTTTGTTTCACACATAATTGTCATAGAATATTAACATAATTCTTTAAAAATTTTTTGTTTTATTTACAATTAACATCGTGCGTTTTGGTTGGCAAAATTTTATACGGATAGTGTCAATGATTCGATGAGTTGTTAAAAGTCATTGTTTTCATTTAATTTTTGATTTAAAAACGTTTATAATCATCCCTAATCGGGCAGTTAGTTAATAATAAGATAATCGAAACCGTATCGGAACTAATAAACGAAATTTGAGTGTTTGTGTTAATTTTGTTTAGACAAATCAAGGTGGAGTGGCTTGCATTATTTGCATAATAAATAATCATTCATCAACACAGCCCGGAAAAATAGAATGTGCTAATCAATGTTCTTTCCATTCACGCCTTTGACGTTCAGCTGTGCACATGTGTAGGAGCAAGTTAGAATAGTTGTATTCAATGTCACATTATCTTTTAATAAATGAAGTAGATCCGTGCCGTTACGGAGTTTGGGCTTAGCCACGGAAGGAGATGGCGCGGTGATGCATGAGATCTCAAAATTGGCTTATCGATTCTCAGGGGATTTCATGCTCATGTATCGTTTATGATTCTCGCGAAAAGTGGGTGAAAACTTTAAATTTGATAGAGTGAAAATTTAATGATTGTCATTATATGAAAATTAGCTGTTTTACGAATCGTGTTTTCATACCGTTTCGTTTTATGTAAAATGCGTTCTGTCGGTCTGAAATCTATCTATGAAAATAATAGTGGAATTCTAAAGCAATAATAATGAGTGTTGTCTTGATCCTTGTTTTGAAAAGGCAAAAGAAATATACAAATAATCTGTGAAAATGCTCATTTTAATGCCTCCGATTGACTAAATTCTAACGGGGAAAGTAAATTTTCAACAGTGGTTTAAATGAAACCTTTTATTCCGTAACAAGTTGATATAGTTGATTGGGGATGCTGGTGTAGTGCATGACAATTTCTATTTTTGATAAAATTGCAATAACACTCAAATGTAACAATATTTGACAAAAAAGCTGGAAAGATGCAGATCGTCCCAAAATGGATTGATGGTGTTTTGTAACCGACGAAATTTAGTAAACTTTCCGCTTGATGAAACTTTTGGATCAAGAGTTCTGAGATGTTTTGTGTCTATTCTTTCAATTGCTAAACTGATCTTCAAATGAATCAACCAAATACATACATGGCAAAGTGAAATTTTAATAAGAACAATTAGAATGAAGCAAAGCAATTCTCAAGTCTTTTGTCGATGATTTAAAGTGCAACAATTATCGCACTGGGTTTTTTATCAATATTAAAAACAAGTAGAGCCGCAAAGAGAAATACCAAGAAAACAAAAAGAGGAAACGTTATAGAGCGGATTGGAATTCATCTATGTTACAATCAACGTGACAAATCTTTGTTTTGGTCGTGGATAATTATTTGTATCGTAAAAATCAAAACAATTGTTGAGGATTGTTTTATTTTGCATTAGCTAAATAAATGAAAATGAATACATTCGGTAGAAATTTACACAAAAGAAGAACTATAAAATTTTTAGCGCTTGCAGGCCTCTTACAACGAGCGCTCGACGACGGAGGACTGGGTAAGAACCCTTTTGTTCATTAAACAATAAAAACTGCATTTCAATTGAGATAGTCTGAAAGAACAAATTTGTAATTAAAAAAAATGAATTAACGTATAAAGAAATATAGAAGAAAAAGTAATTACAAATTAAACTGTTTTCATATTAAATTTTACACCATATGATTGAACTTATTGAAAAATGAAATTAATTTATTTTAATCTTATAAATTCCTAATTATGATTAAAATGAGAAAAAAAGAAGAAAAGTTTTAATTGGAAAGAATTATCATTTCCGAAAGTTTTCTGTAGTGGGCATTGTTATAAGCAATAAATTATGTATATATATGTATATTTTATAAAAGAGTAGATAATTAAGTTTTAACTTTCGGTCTTTTCATTAATATGAAACCCTGACCAGGTATGGGACCCACAATGTTGGTTGGCCCCTTCACTCATGAGCTAGCCATCGAGTGAGCTCGCCCCTTTTTCTTTGTCATTGCAGGTGCCCTCGCAGAGTAGAGTGGCCTTCTGGTTGAGTTTCCTATTTATGCTAAAGTGTTATGTGATTCCTTCTTACAAAACATTAACATAAATATGAAACGTTCATATTTTCCATTTAAAGGAAAAATTCATGCAAAAAATGTTTGTGTGCGTTTTTCATTTCAATGAAAAATACTCGTATATGGTCACGTCCACGATGGATTTTGGTCTGGATGGGGAGGCGGGGGTTTTGTACAAGGGGCACCACTGTTATTTGGTGGTTGTAAGTAGAAATAGTAAAGACAAGATCCTCTCGAGTCCCTCCCGCGTTCGCTGGGCCCAGTCTGTCGTTTTGCTTTAGCGATCCATCTCCTCAGTACGTTACCTCGGCCTCGACATACGAGTCCTAGGACACTTAATTAGTGAATGCAAAATCCTTTTTTTGAAGTGGGCTCTTGTGCTGGGGAAAAGAACCCACTCCACGACACCGCAATGCTAGCCTGCCAGAACATTCACACGTTCTCAGACAATGCCAATTCCGGCGTGCACCAGCGCGGCGTGAATTCACTTGCAGTGTTGCAGGTGAAAAAGTAATTTGGTGAGTAAACTTAGAATACTCCCAACACTGGGAAATGTTAAAATGAGCTAGCCATAGGGCATAGCTTCCTATTTGCGTTTTCAGGGCTATTGCTAGAAATGATGGGCTTTCCATTTCTCTACATGGCCCAGTCATCGTCAAGATCTTTGATCTGGTTGGGAACGGTACGAGGGTTTCTGGATGCCCTACTTTTTTGTGATCTATGACTATCCGCATCCACGATAGATTCTTATCTGACTTCATGTGCGATTAAGTTGAAAAGGTCGTCGCGTCTTTTCGTACAATGTCGTTCGGATGTTTACCTCGGCCTTCGACACGTGTCGAATGTGTCTATTTATCACATGAAACAAATCGTAAGCGTGAAATTTTTTGTAGTGGATCCTTGCACGCGTGGAAACAATCCACCCCAGGACACTGCAGCACTAGCTACCAGCAAGCTTGCGAATCGCCAGGCAAGACCATTTCCCGCTGAGCACAAATTTTTCACTCACTGAGGCAGCAGTCCTTAACTGGCTTTTAATTCCATAGAAACACTACAAATATATCACTTTGGGCTTTGTTATGTGGCTGATTAGTACACAATCTGAAATATATCCGAGTTGACTCTGCAATAAAGTATTTTAAATTGCAAAAAAATTTAAGCTGTCTCAAACTAAAGTTGTGTTAATCATCTTTGTTAATTTAGAAGTTAATTAGGACTTCAGAAAAAATGTATTAACAGGGTACTTAAGTTTTATTCATTGAAACCATACGGTAGTTGATAAGATATGCTAGAACAGACACGACTAAAAAGGTTATGTGATATCGACAAAGAAAAGTGGGAAGAAGAACAAAGAATGCAAGAAATCAGTTGGAAAAGGAGCTAAGCGTACGCAAAATGCTTCTAGTTACCAATGTGTGCCAAAAAAAGAGCACTAAAACCCCCTTCAGCGACAAACCGCAAAGTGGTCTGATGAAAAAAACACAGATAAACAAGTCTATGTTAAAATGCACAATGATCAATCATAAATAACGTAGTCTGAATTGCAGATGGCTGCAATACATTCAAAAACTATTCATAGTTCACCCAAACAATTCTAGCCTGGTGAATATTCTAAAAGCACGATAAAAAGTCATTGTTTTACCAACAACCAGTTACAGATATCAAAACATGATCTCAGAAAAAATAAGACTACCGGAATAGATGTAGTACCACCATCTAAATAACCTTCTTCACCGTTTTGTATACAGAACACTGTCACAGGTGCAAATAGTAGAGGACTGGTGAAGAAGCATCATATGTCCTACTAATAGGGTTTTCCATTAAGGACATAACAATAAATGTATGAATCTCAATAAATCGATTGTGAGGCGTGCTGTGTGGGTAGTGGTGCCATCTTGTAGAAACCGCATACCCGTTTCATTGATGTCAAGTTCATCCAATTCTGGCTGCAAATAATTTTCCAACATTACACGATAGCGGCTCTCCATTGACGGTAACATTACGGTTGTTTTCATCCACAAAAAAATACGGCCCAATTACACTTCTGGCATGAAAACCGGTCCAAACAGTAATTTGTTGCAAAGACAACGGTGTCTCAAGAAGAACATGTAGGTTTGCTGCTGACCAATAATGCATATTTTGTCTATGAGCACAGCCATTGAGTCAGAAATGGACTTCATCGCTGAAGATGATTTTTCAATGAAATTCTTCATTTTCTTCGAGCTTTGCCAGAGCCCAATGGGAGAAGTTTTAGCGTTTTGAATGATCAAGTGGCTTAATCTCTTGAGCCAACTTGCTCTTGTAACTATGTAGGCCACGATCTTTTTGCAAGATTTGCCACAGTGTCGTTTCAGTGATGCGTAATTTTTGAGAACGACGTGGAATCTACTGATTTGGCTCATTTTGAATCGATGCACTTACAGTTGCGGTATTTCCTTCACTTCGAGCGGTGCGACGTCTTTTTGACAACGGAACGTCAAATAGTGAAAATATGGACTCAAACTTTTCCACTATAGCACGCGCAGCCTGTCGAGTGGGGCGATTGTTACGGCCGAAAACTGGAGTAAGCGCTCTTAAAGTTGCGACCACCGACTCAGAAATTCGGTAGCAACTTTTAATAATTTTTAAACGTTGCTGGTTCATGAACTTTACCATGTTAAAAATGTTGACTTTAGCCAAGATTTTGACGTTGACAAAAAAGTTTAAGGGTGCGTTCATATAATGGCAAGAAATTGTTATGTCTCTAATGGAAACCCTTTATATATATAAATATATATATATATATATATATATATATATATATATATATATATATATATATATATATATATATATATATATATATATATATATATATATATAACTGTGTCCAAAAAATAAGGTGACATTTGAATTTAAACTGCGCGCGTCGAAGGATTTGGAGAATTTTTCTTTATGTTGGTAGTACTCTCAGTGTCATCTATGTCAAATTTACATGTCAAAATATTCATTACTGCTTAAGATACGCGTCGTTTTGTGAGCTGCTGAAAGTGAGTTTTTCGTTTTTGCGGTGTCGAAATTTGTTAAATTTGCATTAAATTTTGTTTGCGGAATCAATTTTCTGCTGCGGATACGTTGAGAATGGTGCAGAAAGCCTTTGAAGATGAGGCTGTCTAAAAAAAATGTTTGCAAGTGGTTTAGTGAGTTCCAAGCCCGCTGTGAACCTGTCCGAGGAGAAGACGTCCTGGGAAACCATCAACCTCCTTTCTTCTTCGAATATCTTGGTGTTGTGCATTATGAATTCCTTCCGCCGGGCCAAACAGTCAACGAGGAATATTTCTTGAACGTTATGCGTCGTTTGCGTAACGCTTTCTGCCTAAAAAGGCCGGAATTGTGGAAAGACAATTCTTGGTTTTTACACCACCACAATGCACCATCCCATACTGCACACGTAATTCGTGATCCTTTCGCCCAAAACTCAACCCATATCGTTCCGCCACCACTGTATTTGCCTGATCTGCAACTTTTGGCTGTTCAGCAAGCTCAAAGGACCGCTCCTGGGACGCCGTTTTGATACGATAGAGGAGATTCAAGCCGCAGCGAAGACGGAACTGAAGGCCATCCCGGAAACGACGCGTATCTCAAACACTTATGAATATTTTGGCATGTAACTTTGACATAGATGTCACTGACAGTACTACCAACCTAAAAAAAAATAATTCTCCACGTCCTTCGATGCGCGCAGTTTAAATTCAAGTGTCACCCAATTTTTTGGTCACAGTAGTATATATTTATATATACATATATATATATATATATATATATATATATATATATATATATATATATATATATATATATAACAGGCCAATTAAAAAGTTCCCGGTCGAATGGGGCCGTTTTTCGATTGGACTCCGGAGTGAAATGATGGAGCCATGTTTCATCCATTGTCACATATCGACGCAAAAATGCAGGTTTATTGCGTCTAAACAGCTTCAAACACTACTCAGAATCATTAACACGTTGTTGCGTTTGATCGATTGTGAGCTCGCGCGGCACCCATTTTGCACACAGCTTTCTCATGTACAAATATTCGTGAATGATATGATATACACGTTCAGATAATATCCTCACAATGTCTGCTATCTCAATCAACTTCACTTTACGGACATTCAAAATTATTTTGTGAACTTTTTTTATGTTTTCGTCGCTGATAGCCTCTTTTGGGCGTTCGCCGTCTTCGGTGCTATTTCGCCACGTTTAAACTTAGCATACAAATCATTGATGGTCGATTTTCCTGGTGCAAGCCCCCGAAACTTTTCATCAAGCCAAGATTTTGCTTCAACTGTATTTTTTGCCTTCAAAAAGCAATATTTTATCAGCACACGAAATTGTTGTTTTTCCAGCTTTTTTCAAATAACAAAAGTAGCTACACTCACAACGCAATATCTCACAAACTAATGGTCGGACTGCTGTCAAATTTTGGTACGTATCGTTTGAAGGTTCGCAATAACTAAAAATTATATGGATTTCATATTAGCACTGCCATCTGTGTATCACATAGGGGACTTTTCAATTGGCCTGTTATATGAGGTATTCTCCGCAATGAGTAAATTTCTCTCGGTAAATTTACCTAAAAACAGCACAGAAGCAATAGAAAGAACTTATCGCTGTAAAAATAAGTTATGTAATGGCGTAATATTCGATAAAATCATGCAACTTAAAATAAGCCAAGATAAATTTTTAGCAAATACCATTCATTACTGAGAATATAATTTTGATAACGTTATCATAACTGCATCTTTATTTTATGTATTTACAAATAAAAGTAGCGTTATTGATATGCTACGAGAAACACTTGCAGCAAATAAAATGTTTTCTTGCGAAGCAGAATATAGTGCCGATGTACTAATAATTGAAACCGCTATTAGTTTGCAATCTCTAAATATTGTTTTAGTGTCGGGGGATGTGAATGCTTTGGTTTTATTGACTGCGCTCTCACCAACAGATAGAGAAATTTATTTTCGGAAACCAGCCAAAGGCAAAATACCACAAAAATTATACGCTTCCAAGAGCTTAGAAACAGTATTACCAATGTGTAAACAATATATCCTGTTCTTACATGCTCTCACTGCAAAACGCTCCGACAGTATACAAAAACAAATGTAACGATACCAATGACATTTTCAATGCAGACCTTATATGTATTCTTTCTTTATACGCTGCCTTTCAAAAAATAAAAGGTCTAAATATATTAAGATACAACTCTTTTGTAAAAGCAACTGCTACAAAAAATTCATTTAAATCCTGAATCACATTTATTGATGTGGTACATTTCAGCCCCTTTGCATCTTTATTCCGAAATAAATCTGAATTTTTTTCCCCTAAATAATTAGAATATTTTTTTCATGAAAAGCTGTCGGGCCTTGCTTTATGTGTGGGCAGGCGCGTTTCGACTCATAATAATAATTCATTGATGACATTAACTTTAACGCACTTATCAAATATAATTATATATAAAATTAAACTCTTCGGTGTAAATATTTCTTTTCAATTTTCTCCTTTTATTTCTTAATAAATTGTTCTTATCAATTATTTAATCAAAAACGAGACTTATTTTCTTTTTTAATTTTGTTATTTCAGCTTTTAACTATGCAAGCGAAAAGGTTTTATTAAGATTTATTGACTGGTCCAATGTTTTGAGATTTTTATGCCTTACGGTGTTCAACTACAAGCTGAGAGATTTGAGATTTTTATGCCTTACGGTGTTCAACTACAAGCTCTGTTTTAAGTCCAAAATATTAAAAGCCCGCAATCCTTCGATAATGTTTTTTGATATGTATATTTTATTTTTTTAAGGGTTTTGTATTACGCGTAAAATACAATATCCTATTGGAACCGGTACATGTCTCCGAAAATATAGAAGCTACAGCCATGAAACTTTGTGGAAAGGTTGGAACTTATGACTTCTAGAAAGTTTTGGGGTGAAAAAATTAATCAAAGAGTTTTGATGGAGTCCTCCCATATAGAGGAAAGACCCTCAAAAAATATTTTTCATCAAATGTTGTCAAATGGGGTGTCATATGAAAGGTCTTAATGAGATTTTTTCAAAACAAAGCTTAAAATGACTTTATCAGTATCGAGGGTGGCAGGAAAAGGAAAAAAGCACGAGATTAAGACGTATCCCTCCCCTCACAATTGGACACCTTTCATCCGAAAAATCTGGGAACAACACTACAACAAAAAATACATCAAAAGTCGAAATTCATTCAACTTTGCTAGTAATAGTATGATTTATCAATTTTACACTTTCTTGAGTAAAATTGTAAGAGCACGATCAATTTCAATGAAATTCAATACGCATGTGTCGATTCATATTCATTACTGAAGATTTCAGAAAGATCGAATCGTACGAGGTGTGCCAACTAAGTAATGAGACAGGTTCCATGAAAACCGTATATTTAGAGATTATTCTACAACTCTGCCATCCCCTTCAAAGAAGTTCTCTTAGGCAGCTATACAATGATTCTAGCGCATTTTCCATGCTTCGTAACATTTCTGGAACGTTTCAACTGGCATGTCCACGAGTACTCTCGTCACGGCCACCTGGATGTCCGTAATCAACTCAAAATGGGTTGCTTTGACCATCGTGTCCACTTTGTTCTAGGGAACGAAAAAAGTCACAGGGTGACATATCGGGCAAATAAGGCGGCTCTTGCAATACGGTGATCCCTTCAGAGGCCAAATACTGGGACACGCTGAGGGCGGTGTGGTTCTTTGAAACCATCTTCGCGCACAACTTTTTCATCCCGAAATTATCGGTTAAAATTTGTCTAACTATTTCACGGCTCACACCCAGTTTTGAGGCCAACATTCGAATTGTTAAGCGCCGGTCTTCACGGATTAGGGCATGCACACACTGCATATTCGCATCAGTCCGCACCTTGACTGGTCTCCCGATCAGCGCCTCGTTTTCTACACCCCTCTTTAAACTTTTTATGCCATCAAAACACCTGGGCACGACTAAGAGCACTTTCACCATGCAATTTTAGCGTACGTTTCCGAAGCTGTTTCGCGCAATCTGGCGCATAATTTTATCACGACGCGTTGCTCTTGATTTCGTTTCTCCATTTTCGTGACGAGCACCACCAACACACGTCCACTCAACACGACACAGCAGGCAAACGCAACAAGCTAGAGCAATGGTAAATATATAAATGAAGAGAGGAAGGATGCCGAAGAAGGGGAGGAGAATTTCAAGGTCGCAGGTTTACCACAAGCACGGTAATAAAATCAGTCTCATTGCTTAATTGTCACATCTCGTATATAACAGAGTTTTACTGTATTACAACAGCAACTATATATGGCTATGGGACAATATGCATTTCCAATCAACCAGACACTATGGGCTTGCTAGCATTTGCATGAAAGTTTCAGGAATTATATGTGAAATGAACATCTTTGAGAATTTGTTCAACAGATGACATGCGTAATCGTAAAACAAAACGGCGACCGTTTTAAATGAGAATATTGCATAAGATTGTGTTATTTTTCGCAAATGTCAATATGTTAGGTACACGCTACATACATTTGATTGAATCTATTGTTGCAACCATTAGCAGAGAGGTGTGTAGCCCAGGGTGGCATACTGAGGCCGGCTAGCGCTCAGTCGTGTCATGGGTCTTCTGGAACATCCTCTGCTCGTGCTGAACCACCTTACATCAAAACTAGCACAGAGGGAAAATGATAGGAAAGGGGGGTCACATTGAGAAATGAAAAATAATTGTTATCTTAGAACATTGTGGCCGTTTTTATTTCAATTTAGGAAAATACACAACAACAATTCGTGAAAAAAAGAATAATATTGTAAAACAAAACTAGCCTCTGAACTGTAAACTGTTGAGAGAATTCGGCAAAAATTATTATGGAGAGAAATCGAAAAAAATTATTATAGAAATCGACAAAAATTATTATGGAAAACTAAAATATGTGCATTACTCACCCCTATTGGTGCTGCTGAGCGCTCGGCAACTGTTGGGAGGGGCACTGAAAAAAAATCACTGAAACAAATTAAATTCACGAACTTTACGTTATGTTTTCTTTTCCTTTACGTTAGCATAAAACCACAAAAAAAAACAATATAAACTTTACTTTAAATTTTATAATTTACGCAGCCACTAATCCGCTGTACGGCAGTTTATCCCCATTAAGTTGAAATAATTACTTCACGTATATTTTCAATTATTCCTTCAAATTCAATCCATCTACCAGAAGGAATCCGCCCACAGATATTATTCTTGCGTTTTTTTCTTTTTTTATAGTTTACGAGTACCGGCACTTGAGTATTCAGCTGTTATTAAAGCTAGCACTTGCCACTTAATTTTTTTTTAACCGTTATTTTTTCTTAATCCAAGCACTGTATCCACTTGGACTTTCTTTTACTAAGAAGTTCATTAGCTGCACTATTACTTCAACTATAATTCCTACTCTCCCTCTATACACTTGTTTTAATATTCCATTTCGAAAATATTCAATAATAATATTCACGACAAACTATAAACCTGTGAACTCTTCTTTTTCTTTTCTTTAATTCGCGATTTTCAATACACATATGTCTTTTTTTTCTGTTCAACTCCGCCTCAAACAGATTCATCCCTTTTTCACTGTCACTATTGCGAAACCAATCATTTATCCCCTCCAAAATCAGACTCTATCCCAAAAAAAAAACTCCCTCTTCTTCACAAAACCAAATCCGGAATTTCGTTTTTTTACGAATTCACCATTCCGCACCGCAAAACACAATTCATTTTTATCTTAACAGTCAAATACACACTACCAAAAATCAATTTTCTTCCACTCCGAAAACTTCCTCGTCTTTTCCAAATCAAAATCTGACTGCCTCAATCCTCATCAATTAATTTCACCTTTCCAAATCATATTCCGCCATCCTTTTCATTTATAAATTACCGCTGCCGCATCTGGATAACGTAATCGAAGTTCATTACACTTCGATTCCGCTACGCACACATCTTTTGGTCCATATCGACAAACTCAATAGTATCCATTGTTTTATATATGGCAATTTGAACACTCCAAGAAGCGCTTGGTTGAATTCAAAGTGTCACATATACACATTTCGGAAGCTATTGGTTTTGCCGATACCCCAAGAAGAGTGCTTCCATGCGCCGGGGGAACTTGAACTCAGGGTTCCAGCAGACCCTCGATCGAGAACTCACGACCAGCTAATGGTGCCATGGATGGTCGATCTCCCATTCATCTCATAAGCAAATTCAACGATGCATTTGGGCATGACATTGAATTTTGTTAGTAGGGGAACGTGAATTAATTTTTGTTAGTATAAAAAATTAAATTTGTTAGTGGGAATTATTAAATAGAATTAGTTAGTATGAACGAAAGGAATTAGGTTTTGTTAGGGAAAAGGTATTGAATGAAGGTTGTTAGTGGGAATTAATAAATGGAATGTTGTTAGTGGGAAAATTGAAATTATTAGTATATGTTATATGATTTTAGTTGGAAATAAGGGTAGGATTGTGATGATGAAGAAATTAAAATTGAAGGGAAATTGGAAGAATGTTAATAAAATTAAATGAATACACAGAGAAAAAGGTACGATTGCCCAAAGGAAGGTGGAAATGTTACGGCGGCAATCAGAAGTTGCGAATGGGAGAAAGTCGGTACCCCGGAATTCGCAACACTATTCATGAATGGCTGAAAATGAGCAGCTAAAAATAATCAGTGAAAAAATGATGAAGGTGAATCCAATAACAAATTATTTAATTTTAATTTAATTTCAACTTTGCTGATACTCGTAATAATAGAATCTGTAAATTAAATTGTTTCACATTAAAACTGTATTAGTATGATTAAATTGAATGAAAGTAGAAAGTTAAGTATCCTTTAAAAGGTCTTTATACTCTATGAGTTTTAATAGAATGTAGAGAATTTATTGCGTTTGAATTTTCTCCGATAGCAACATCCAACATAGTTTTTCTACTGCATGGGCTTTTCATCAAACCAGGCACTGCACTTTTGATTGTATTATCCCCAAATAAATAGTTTAATAAAAAGGCATTTAAGGTTCAGCTTAGTCAATTATTTTAGAAATTTCGCAACAAAATGTTGGCCAGTTAAAATGGAGTAACACTGGTTGTTCTTTTAAAGCAAAAATATATTTGTTGTGCATGTCATTAAAGTTTTTCTTGAATTAAATCATTCTATACTCGCATTTTTGCATATCATATGTTGAGTACAAAACCCTTTTGACACGAACGTAGTTCTGTCTACCTAACTTGTTTATCAATTGTGCCTTGTTTGGCGAATAAATAAATTCGTTGTGATTCAAGTTTTACCCATCTTTAATCCTGAACTTATAGAGTAATCAATTCGCCAATGATATAACTAAACTAAATTTCATTTCGCCAAATAAAACTGTCTGCCTTTGAAATTCAATACTCATCAACCAAAAATCAAAACCTCAATGAATCCATTTTAATGGGGCATTCATCCAACTTTAATCCTCGCTAAACCGTTTATTATTCCAGAAATAATTAAATTTATCTTAACGACACTTCTCGCCTCCCCACAAAAGTAATTTTATTATTGACTAAACTTAATATCTGTTTATAGGCTGGGATAATGACTAGGGAAACCACATCGCAAAAAAAAAAACTTGACTAGACAAACTCGACCTACACCGATAAGGGTACGAGTGAGATGTTTAATGCTGTGAAATTGTCACCAAATTAAATCAAGTTCAAATTGAAATTTTATGGCAACATTAGAACATGCGAACTATGCGGACCGGTTAAAGTATTAAAGGATTACGACGTAATACTACGGAGACATTAATTAGATGGCCGAAAGGCGAAAGATAAATGAAATTACACGGAGATTACGTATATGACTTAGTTGTTTCTGGGCAAATTAGACTTGTTTCTTTTTATGGGTAAATGTTATTGCAGTGTTTATTGCTTGAAACTACTAGATATAGTTTAATGTTATCGACAACGTATACTGTAACAGGAAAACGGTATCCAATGATGGAAGTACGAGAAGTCCATGAAATTTTGCAAGGTATATTCGCACCTCTGCACCACTTCCACTCATTACTGAAAATATAATTTTGACAGCGCTATCATGACTGCATCTTTATTCGATGTTTTTACAGCTGCTTAGTCTCAAGCTATACTGAAAGTAAATGAGCTCATGTTATTTTACTGGAAATGAGCGAAAAAGTTAAACACTCAACAAAGCAGGAACAGAACAATGAAAGTACATTCATTCTCGGTCGCTACGTAAAAACGCTTTATCAAATTTATGGTACTTATACCTCTATCTGCTGGGAAAACTCTTTTTCAGCAAACAGCCATCCAAGTGAAATTCCCACCATCATAAATTTTCCTCTGGAAGCTCTTTCTTCATATTTAATGAGATGAAATAGATAAGCCATCTTGCATTAGGGTTTGAGTACACGTTCTCCCTGATATATGATCCTGCCCTACGTGTGTTCGTATGTGCACATTACCCGGCCAAATTAACTAAGAAGACATATCCATGTCGAAAAAGTATCCTGGCACGTTATTGGTGCTGACATCTTTTGGAATGTGAGATCGCCTTTGCGACGTCAAGTTCGAGCGTTGGTTTATTTCTGGATCGTGGGAAATCCTGGAAAGATTTTTGTAATTTTCGTAGGGTATCAATTCCTATCAGAATGAGTCTTGAGCAAATAAGACAAGTCCGTTGAGCAAAATTAAAAAAGTTCGATGATTTTTCGAGCCAACTAACTGACAGTGATGTTAAGCATGAAGGCGAAGCGACAGCCAACCTAGAGAGCAGCTTAAGACATCGCCATGCTTTGCCAGCCAGATATCATCATCATTCAGGACTAAGAAGGATGTTGGCGAGAAAGTAAATAATAAACTTGTTATCAAGAAGTCACGTCACGAACAATTTCGTATATCGACCCCGAACATAAATCGCCACGTACAAGATATATTGGCTGTAAAGTTTTGCGAGTCGTGTGTCAGGAGAGCAATGAAATAGGACCTTGTGGAAATCCTTTTGCGCTATTTCTTTTTCACGTTCCGGAGAAAACATGTTTTGCTTCTCGTACCCACGTTTAGGCGATTGAGAAAAAATGTTCTAGCATGCGTTCTTGGAAGAAGAAGAAAGGGAACGGGTTAAGCCTTTCGAGTCTTTTCCTACGACTCTAGATAGCACTATTTGGAAAAAGAAAAGATTCTTCGCTTACTTTGTCTATATTTGATTATTATGGATACTACTTCTTAACTCCAGGAGAGATATTACAGTCAAGGCCATCAGTGGAGTTGAACCGAATTACAATGGAATTTAAGGTATTTGGTATACCAGCAGCTTTGTATGTGCTAATCAATTAAAGAGCAAACATACCGATTTCCGTATTGTACTCTTTTCCAATGCTAAAGTTGCTCAACAATTTATTTCTCCCCAGTAATGCTCAGGTAATTCAATCAAACACAAAGGAACATTTTATTCTGCATTCCTATAAAATGTTCTGTTATTTCAAATTAATGTCAAAATATAATTAATTCCGGCACGCAATATATTGCACACCTACATGTCGTTTCCATGACAAATATGCACGAATTTCACTTGCCCTCATATACATCCTACTAAAATAGAACTGATTCAAAGCTACAGCGCTAATTAAATCGAATTAATTCGAACACCATTACTATCAGTCCATTGTCGCGATTTCAAGAGCTGTTCATTGCACTAATGAAAAGTTTTATTTGCATACGTAGCTCTGCATGTGGCGCGAATGCAAGGTACGAAACTTTGATTTAAATTTATTAGAGATTCATTAAAATCGACACAAATCTATGTAATGGGAAATTGCTGTGAAACGCCGAATGAATTTGTAAATGTCCTCGGAAGCGTTTAGTGAAGTGTTTCGAAAAAATTTCAGAATATCGAAGTTTCACTGTTTAATTGTCCTTGATATGGAGAATTTTTACTAGCTGTTTAAAAACTTTACTATTCAAACAGATTCATGACCGTCGATTCTTATTTTCGGATTGTATTTGATACAAATTTTAGTTTGAATTCCTTCTCTCATAAATTCATCACTAATGATTATATTATAAATATTATAATGGTTAAAAATTCATGAATAAATTATAACTCGGTAATTTAAAATACAGAATGTGTTTAAAATTTCAAGATGCAGACTAAATAATCATAAAAGGTTTGACTTCCAATTGTAGTAATCGAGTAGTCGCCTAAGCAAACTGCTCGAAAACGACCATAATGCTGATTCAAATTTCAATTGTAAATTTAAAATTATATTAATCATTTAAATTTGCAATTGAAATCTGGACACGGCAACCCCCTTTACAACGGAGCTTATCCACGATTGCAGTTTCACTATGAAATGGAAAGTGGATGGAAGGCTCGCCAACTGATTATGAGTGGTCCCGCAACGTGACGACCAGCAACAACGAGGGAGTCTGAATCGAACAATCGAGCGAGGCAGTTGTGCGTGACGCTTGTTTGAGCTCCTTGTACGCGTGTTTTAGCGCTAATTGAAAATATTACGGCGCACAACGTGGACTAAGTGTTCGCCTTGTAAATTGCACGTCCGTCCGAGCTTTGCCAGCCCTGCGGCGATCGAACCGTTAACCGCGGTCTTGAGTGCCATTCCGGTTCCGAGTAGCGGGGCTGCGAGACGACGAGATTCGCGAGAAACATACACAAAAATCAGCTGCCGACTTCGCAGGCCTCGCTTGGTTGCCGCTGCGGATTCCATGAGTCAAGCGACGTGTGACGAGTGTTGCTCGCGATTTGTGGCGTATGTATATTACGTTTGACTTGGATTCAATTTGTTTGTAAGCTGCACGAGTTATGTTACGAATCACTTTAAGTTATAAAAACAAAATCCCCGTTGGCAGCACCAGCCGGAAAGGTAAATTTCTCGTATGTAGCGTAAAGTTTCGAAAAAGAATTTGGCTTGCCTACTACTAAACTTTTTTCTGCAATTTTCGTAGTAACACATGGGTATTTATTAACATAAAAAAAATCTGGCCACATTCGTTTTTAGAGACCTTTTATCGGGGCGCAAATATTTTGCTAATCAAATTGAGTTGCACGCGTATGGATTACATATTGAAAATCGGCGGATCATAAATTGTTGCAATCATACAAATACCGGTTTCGCCCTTCTCGCATTTGCTGTTTACACAGTTCACAGTGGTAACCACACAAAGGCTTAAATAGCTCGAATAGTTAATTTCAAAAGATTTCCATAAAAGTTTAATCAGCACTTGCATTGCCATTAATATATACATTTTCAATTTTTTTCTGAGCTATGAGGGCCGTCATTTCGATTTTTATTGAAATCGGCTGCTAAAAATATTAAGCTGTAAATTTTCGACTGTTTTATTTGTCATTCGATTTGCATAATTAAATTAAATTAACTTGCCTTAATAACTTATAATTTCAAGTTTCAACGGAATCTGTTGAGAACCTTGGCTGCTAGAGGGCTACAGAAATAAAAAAAATTGTATGCCACCCGCCTATATGGGGAGACCCGCCTGTATGAGGAGACCCCCCTTAAATACCTTAAAATATTTTCTTGCACTGCAAATTTCAAGAGGCACCACTTTTGACATACGTAGAAATTTTCCTCATTCTAGCTCATGTGGTTTGCGAGAAAACTTGTTATGACGCACGAACAAACGGGCGGACGGACGGACAGACAGACAAGTCACGATTTTATAATTTTTTAGGGTATTGTTAAAAATATTTTAACAATGTCTTAAAAATGATCTGGTTTATAAGTTCTTTCAAGTAAAGTCATTTAAAACGTTTCCATGAAAAATATTCATTATTTCAGTTGCCACTAAAATAGCGAATTGCGCTTGCCTTCAGACCTTTGGGGGCCGCAATTTTGAATGCATGCATTTGATTTTGGATTATTTTAAATCTTTGTATGCTAGGACCTCATCAATCAATGTACTATCTCGTTCAAATAGGAGTTTCACTCTAGACAGGGCAAAATAATTCAATTTTTAAAGAAAATGGCAGCTAAAAATATTAGGCTTTAAATTTTCGACTTGTTTATTTTTCATTCAATTTTAATAATTTCCTGCATAATACAAGAACATAGTACAGAGATTCATAATCTCAAGTTTCATCAAAATCCGTTGGAAAATGTGACCGCTAGAGGGCCACAAAAACATGAAAAAAACGCATATTTAAACGGCCGCCATTTTGAAATTTGCACATGCATGATCACCAAAATATCAAAGACTGTAGGTGTAAGTAATGTCTATTTTGAAATCAAGTTTCATATATGTCGAATCAAAATTGCGACTTTTAAAAGCCTTTGAAATGTTGACCTTCAACTGGCCGCCATTTTGTTTTTTGCTACCTGACCTCCAGTTTTTTTACGTAATTCTCTAGATACTTATAGTTCCTATCAAACTACCGAATTTCATGAAAATCTGTTGAAAGCTTTGACCACTATTACAACAACAAAATTTTGCACGTTTTTCGACATTTGAGCGGCCGCCATTTTGTTTCTGCCGTACCGACTTTGGATTTTTTATTGTGAGATTCATCACATACATCAATGAACCTTTGTACCAAATTTCATCCAAATCGGAGCTATACTTTGGTCAGCACAGAAATCACGATAATTACCCAATACACCTATCCTGTAAATTTGGTGAAAATCGAAGTAAAATTGCAACCTCTAGCGTGGTCACAAATTTCGTTATATCCCATATATATATATATATATATATATATATATATATATATATATATATATATATATATATATATATATATATATATATATATATATATATATATATATATGTATATATATGTATATATATATATATATATATATATATATATATATATATATATATATATATATATATATATATATAAGGTGGGCCAGAAAGGCGTACGATTTTAAAAACACTCTTGCGTTTGGAGCTTTAGAGAGGGGACTGCGCGGGTGGCGGGGTTAAGTAGCTCGGTTCTCGGAAATTTAGTCGCGATGGATCACTTCACCGGAGCGCAACGTGCATTCTGCGTTAAACATTATTAAAAATCACAATTCGTGCGCTACTGTTCGGCGTTTATTTTGGCGTGAATTGGATTACATGACATAATCAGTGTCCGAAAGAAAGTGTGATTCGATCGTGGGTCAGAAAGTTCGAAGAGACTGGTTCGACTCTCAAACAGAAGCCTGCAGGACGCCCAAGGTCAACAAGAACGGAATTATCGGACCCTACTTCTTCGAAAAAACAAGGCCAATCGGTCACTGTAAATTCTGACCGATACATAGCCATGTTAAGGGATTTTTTCTTTCCACAACTGCAACAATTTGAAGCCTATAATCGTGTGACATGGTTTCAACAAGATGGCGCGACATGCCATACAGCTAATGCCTCTTTGGCGGTCGTAAACGAGATGTTTGCTAGGAAACTGATATCGCGCCGAGGTGACATTGCATGGCTTCCTAGAAGTCCGGATCTGACGCCACCGGACTTTTGTTTGTGGGGATACCTAAAAAGTAGAGTCTACACCAATAACCCAGCCACGATTAACCAGTTGAAGACCAATATCCGGGAAGAAATGGCAGCTATTCCCCGTGCAATGTGCCAGCGAGTTTTTAACCAATTTGAGGGTCAGATTCGAAGAATGTTTGCAGCGGGGTGGTGCACACCTGGATGACGTTATTTTTAAGAAATAAATTTCCCAGATGTCAATTTTTATAGAAATAAAAATTTGTATGTGAATTGCACTCAGTTTTTTTTAATGATTTTTTCAAATTCGCAATTTTTTCTGGCCCACCCTGCATGATGCTCTCCGCAATAGGTAAATTTCTCTCGAGAAATTTACCTAAAAAACAAAGTTTTCTATCAACACGACTTTATTACTTACTTAATTATTTTATTTAAGTAAAATGGCAAATTTAGGTGTGCTAACGATGCACCAGACAATTAAATATGAAACTTTAAGAATTTAAAAAATAGGTTAAGCGGTCATGAAGTGCAGCCAAATGTGAAACTTTTATACTACATTTGCAAAAACAAGTTAAGTGATATGGTAGCTGGAATTTACTAAAATGAAATGTAAGCTTATGAGGAAATGTGAGTAGTGGGTCATGTGGGCGTAGCGTTCAACTTGATGTGATCTAGGCAATGGGGTCACAAGGACCTTGTGGACGTAACTCCTCCCTTGGACTGAAGTGTAGCGAACAGGAACTATAGTTTGGCGATCTTCTGTTTTCGGTGAGGAGTGGCTTTCAGCAGTAGAATACTTTTTCAATCTCAGGACGTCTTTTTTCTAAATGCTGGATATTGTTTGGGTTTAGAGTAGCATAGGGTTTTGAAAAAATCGAAAGGTTGTTTTGAGTTCAGGTTAGGATTAGAAGGAAAAATGTTTCATTATTTTTTTGGAAAATGGGAATTTGGACATTAAATATTATATTTGTGCTATTTTGATAGGATTTAATAGTTCGTATATATTCTCTTCCGACTGTAAATCAATGTTTTATTCTTTGAAGGGGTTATAAATTTTTGAGAGTGCCTGGGGGCTTAAAATTTGCTTTGAAATTATACCCAGTTTTGCTATTATAACCGCTTCAGATATTTTGGATAAGTGATTACGAAGTTTGTCTTTTCGGTAGTTTACCTGATTAAGGAACTGAATGTGTTGGAGAAGATGGAAATTCTTCCTTATACCGTTATTAATCTGATCTTGATTTAGCCGAAAATAATTGTTGACGATGTTTTGTTGAGAGTTTTTTGTGATCTGTAATTTCTTCGAATCTTTGAATCATTTGATGATTAAGGAATGTTTGGTGGTTTGCGGCTTCCTGAAGATTAAGCTTATCTGACCGTAACTTTTCGATTTTGTCGTTTAGGCGGGCAGCATCATTTGCGTCCATGTTGCTGGTAAGAAATTTGATGGCTGTTCCCAGACCATTTATTAGCCCACGTTTGTTTCGATATTTAGGTAAGAGTGATCCCAGTTTAATTTGTAGTTCGTGCAGTTTAAGCTTTGTTGTGTCTCATTTATCTTTTAGTTCATGTATGCTTTCAAGTCTTGAGAGTGTGTCTTCAATTTTATCTAAGGTTTTCAATTGGATGATGTGTATGAAGTCCTTGTGTCCATTCGTTACTTTTGCCGTCCTTAGTTGTAGTGGTAGAAGTCTCCGGTTGTTTAATAGGTCGTGTATTTCCAATCTCTGGCTTAGTGTCATGGTCAACATCAGATTTGCTAAGCTTATCATCAAAAACTTCATCGTTGACTTTTCTGCCACTTTTTTCTTTTTTTTACAACACTGATTCTAATATTCACTCGGTGTTATCGACTAGTTCATTTTGACCTTCGATTTCGAAAAAGTAGGCTTTCCGGTTTTCTAACTTCGATATACCTTCAAAGCTTTTCGCGGGAATATTCGATTAACCGTCGATATTACTCTAGGTGAAAAACAAGTTGAAGTAGCAGGAGGATGCTCCTGCCAGAAGGTAAATCAAACAATATATCCTGCATATCAAAACTTGACTAATATACAGATTCCATAAATTGAGTTCGAAAAATTATTATGGTTATTATGATTTTAAACTCGCCACTATTATGTTTCAAGTGTTTCGACCCCATCGCTTGATTAATCATGATAACACATGAACATTACAAACCATTTCTAAAATTTTTATCAAAATTCCTACATATTTGTAGTGTCTAGGTCCCTTGCAAGCGTGTATCTCCCTAGTATCACGTGTTAATGTTGTTGTAATTGTTAGATATTCAATCGACTGCAACTTAGCTGTTTATTGCTCAGAAAACTTAGATTTTAGATTTTGGGAAATTTAAGGGTCCCATCTTGATTCTATAGACGAAAAAGCAAAATTTATAAAATGTACCTACTATTATTAACAAGGTTGATCGAATTTCGACTTCTAAGGTATTTGTTGCCCTTGTGAAGGAAAAATTGTCAGTTTAAGTACTGTTTTGAGAAACTCTTATAAAGAAATATCATTTGATACTCATATCGGCTACTGTTTCACGATGAAACCAAAAAGAAAAATGTTTCACGATAAAAACTCTAATTCCACTTTATTGCGACCAAGTTATCTTACGAACGGACAATGCAAAACTGAACAATGGAAAATCTCTTTCAAAGAGTTTCCCGTTTTTGAAAATTTCGGTACATTGTTCCCGCGTAAAATTAATCTTATACTAAATTCATAATATTCTAAACAATTACGTGATTCTGCGATATTCATAGTTTACGGGCACCCTGTGACATTTTTGACATTGTCATTTCAAAACATTGTAGACAGACGTCAAATGGTCATTGCCAAGTGAAATGTAAACGATAGTTCTAATTTATTCTCGTGCAGGAGATCAACAACAACTTCAATATCAGATAAGTATATCTTGTTTACATAATAAGTCCGATGCTTTGTGGGGTTTTGTTATTTCCAGGACGTTAACTCGCATCGCATGGAGCGGAGCCAGCAATCGACATGACGAGGCCAAGCTGGAGAAGAATCGGCAGAATAGTGAGTACCCAACATACTCCCCCGGCTGAGGGGTGCAACGCCTCAGCAGCAACAATGCCCTGTAAGTAAACTAGTAATTATTTAGTTTTGCAATTTAGAATACCTTTGGTGTCGTTTCATTTCCAATCGATTCTTTGCTGCGCTACGCTTTATCTGCAGTTGACTTTGGTTGGATTAATCTTATCTATTGAGTTAGGCGTGATGAAGTTGTCCCACCTATGCTGGGCGTCCACCTCCACCTATACTGCAAACCACCTCCAAATTGTTAGGTTAAAGCAAAATTGACTTCAATCGCAGTATGATATTAATGTTTGTTCGGCGCAAGGTCTGAGTGAAGGATAGGATAGGGGAAAATAAGGATGGTGCGACAAATATATACATATATATATACATAAATATGTAGATTCCTGCGTTGGCAGCAGCGCAATTTTCGTAATTGGTCTTGTATAGCTTTGCCGTTTGTCCACACAGTCACGACACGAACTAAATTATCCCTTCCGGGGTGTACTTGAATGATCCTCGCTAATGGCCACCGGTAGGAAGGAAGTTTTTCATCCTTGAGGATACACAAATCTCCCACCTTTATGTTGGTTTCGTATTTAAGCCATTTTGGTCTACGTTGCAAACGATTCAAGTATTCTGTCTTCCAACGTCTCCAAAAATCTTGTGCAATCTTCTGAGTCATCTGCCATCTATCAAGGTAGTTAACGTTGACATTTTCCAATTCAGCTTCAGGTAGTGCTATCATTACGTCGCCAATCAGGAAATGAGCTGGCGTGAGTGCAGCGGTATCCATCGGGTCATCGTTGAGAGGGCAGAGAGGCCGGGAGTTGAGACAGGCTTCGATTCCAATCAACACTGTGGATAGTTCCTCATATGTTAGAGACACGTGTCCGGCAACGTGACGTAAATGTGCCTTAATAGATTTCACACCAGCCTCCCAAAGTCCGCCAAAGTGAGGTGATGCTGGTGGATTGAAATGCCAAGTTACGCCTTCATTTGCAACAATCTCCGCCGCTTCATTACTAATTTTTGTGATTCGCTGCAACTCAGCGGCTGCGCCAACAAAATTGGTACCACAGTCCGAATATATATGACTACTGAATCCTCGTCTTCCCATGAACCGCCGTAATGCTGCTAGGAATGCAGGCGTGGACAAGTCACTAACGATTTCAATGTGTATGGCTTTTACAGCTAAACAAATGATAATAGCCACATAACCCTTTGTCGTCCTGCTGCCTCTTCCTCGTCTATCTTTAATTTTAAACGGGCCACAAAAATCGACGCCGGTGTGTGTGAATGGACGCGACATAGTTACCCCTTCTGGCAAATTGCCCATCAACTGGCTGGCTTCCTTTGCCTTTGTGCGAAAACAACGAACGCATTTATGGATAGATTGTTCAGCCCGGTTGCGCCCATCAATTACCCAAAATTTTCTTCTTAAGGTATTCAACATCAGTTGCGTCTGTCCGTGTAAAGTAGCTTGATGGACTTCTTGTAATAATAAATCGGTGAATACACCATTTCGCGGTAAAATCATCGGGTGTCTTGCATCAAATGTTAAAGGCGCGTGCTCGAGTCGTCCACCGACCCGCATTATTCCCTTGTTATCAATAAACGGGTTCAAATTGACCAACCGACTTTTCTTTCCGACGGACGTACCCTTTTGAAGCTCACATATTTCTTCCGGAAATGCATCTTGTTGAACATGCCTGATCCAAAACTCCGAAGCGTACCGTAATTCGTCGCTAGTTAGATACTTTGGCAAATTGTGTTGTGTGGACTTCTTTCTAAGAAAACGGAAACAATATGCCGTCACTCTAATTAATTTCATTAAGCTAGAATATTTATTCATCAATTCATCCAAGAAATACTCTGTCTTTATTCCCACATTGACCATCATGGATTTTCGTTTTTCTATGTCAGTTAACTGAATGGTTTTATTTTTAGGCCAATCATTGACACCTTTAGTTAACCAGCTTGGCCCATGCCACCACAGCTGACTATCGAGTAAATCGCAGGGCTTTATTCCTCTAGACGCTGCATCTGCTGGATTATCCTTCGAAGGTACATATCTCCACGGTATGTTACCGGTGACGTCTAAGATGTGAGCTGTTCGGTTACTGACAAAGACAGTCCATCGTGTCGGCAATCCTTTCAACCAAGCCAAAACGACCTCGGAATCGGTCCACAACCACGTAGGTATTTGATCAAACTTTAATGCTGCCTTTACTTCTTTTAGCAATCGGGCCAACAAAACAGCTCCGCAAAGTTCCAAACGCGGAATCGTAATTGGCTTCACCGGCGCCACCTTAGTTTTGGCCACTAACAAATGACTTGCAACTGTGGAACCTGATCGCACCGTCAAATAAATAACTGCCGCATATGCTCGTTGGGATGCATCGCAAAACCCGTGGAGTGATACCTCCGAATCCTTCTGGTATGCTACCTATCGTGGTATTTGTATATTTTCAATTTCAGGTAACTGTTTTAACCAAGCACTCCATTCTCCATTCAAAACATTGGGTATCGGTTCGTCCCAATCTTGACCTGACAACCATAAACCTTGCAGCAATATTTTAGCCCTTATCGTGAAGGGTGCTAACCATCCTAATGGGTCATACAAACGTGCTATTGACGATAATACTGCTCGTTTTGTATAAGTTTCTAATCTTTCATGGCTTTTGAGACGAAATGTAAAATAATCACCGATTGGGTACCACAGTATTCCTAATGATTTATATCCATGGTCCATTTCAAACTTAACGCAGTTATTCATTTCCACATCTTCCGTTGGAAGTCCTACCAAAATTTGATTGTCATTGGCTAACCATTTCCTCAATTGGAATCCGCCAGACTTCAAGAGCTTAATCAGCTGATCTCTTTTAATGACGCTTTCTTGCACACTATCACCTCCAGATAATAGGTCATCCACATAAAATTCCTCCAAGAGCGATTTACTTGCCTCAGGGTACGTTTCTCTTTCGTCATATGCAAGCTGGTGTAAAGTTCTAATAGCCAGAAATGGTGCTGAGCTAGTTCCAAACGTCACAGTATTGAGGGCGTAATCTTTAATTGGGACATTTGGTTCGGGCCGCCAAACGATCTTTTGGTAATTGGAATCTTCCCGATGCATGTTTACTTGTCGGTACATCTTGGCTATGTCAGCCATCATAGCGCACTGCTTTAGCCTCCACTTCATTACAATTGCTGTCATGCTGCACTGAAGAGTTGGTCCGGTCAACAAGGTATCATTCAGAGATACACCAGAAATTGTTTTCCGGGAAGCGTCGAACACCACTCGTACTTTCGTCGATGTGCTTTCCTTGTATACTGCGTGGTGCGGAAGGAAGTTAGATGTAATCACCTGTCGACCGTTTTCCATTGCCCATTCGTTGCAATGAGGCACTTCATACATATGTCCTAAGTCTAAATATTCTCGTAGTACAGCTGCATATTCCTCTCGGAGACCTTCAGTACTGGCAAAACGTTTCTCTAGGTGCAATAAGCTTGCAATTGCACTTGATCTCGAAAGCCCTAAGGAATTTCGACTTTCCGAGTCTTTGAATGGTAATCTTACTTGATACCGACCATCTGATTCTCGCTTTACATGGGTAACATAGTGATGTTCACAGGCATCCGCATCTTGCGTTCTAGTTCTATCCCCATCAACTTCCTCTATTTCCCAAAATCGTTTTAACCTTTCGCTTATTTCCACATTTTCGTTCAGTTCAACTTTGAATGAATGAAGGACTTGCTGCTGACCAATGTTCACACTCCCAGATACTATCCAGCCTAGCTTGGTGTGCTGTAACACTGGATCTAAAGTCAATTTTTTAATCTCGCTGAGAATTACTTGAGCGTATATATCCGCTCCCAGAATGACGTCAATTTTGCTCGGATGATCGAAGTACGGGTCAGCCAAATCAATGTTTCCTATCTGATCCCTAATCGACGTGGAAACCAACTGCGATGGAACAAAGCTAGTTAGCTTGTTCAAAATGAGTACGTCCACTACTAAGCATTCATTTGTCTTGGTACGCAGTCTAAGTTTCAAAGTCCCATTGGTTTGAATTCCTCTCGTCTTCCCAATTCCAGTTACAGATATGTTCGTGCAACCTCTTTTGATCCCGAGTCCTTGAGCTGCGCTCTCCGTAATGATGGACGCCTGTGATCCTTGGTCCATCAAGGCACGAAGCGTCACGAACCCGATTGGAGATTCCACTGTCACCAGTGCTGTCGCTAACAATACCGCTTTTGGAGCATTGATGGTCGATGAGTTAACTTTGGCGACTGTTGAGCCTGCCGTTGGAAATCGATGATCAGCTGAAGACGAAGTAGACGGTTGTCCATTGTGTGACCCAAATGTCGGCAATTGTTGTCTTAGCGCAGGGGTCCAAGGTTGATTATTCTGCGCTGTTAGTTGCGGTGACTGACTATTAGGGATAAACGGGGGCGGCAGTTGATGGGACTCCTTTCCGATAATTGAGGCATTTGGTCTATGTAGGAGCGTATGGTGGGCCTTCTTACAGTGAAGACACCTCGATTTACTAGGGCATTTCCCGACAAAATGTCCTTTGTTTAGACAATTGAGGCACAAACCATTTTTCTTTGCCATTTCGAATCTTTTAGGATATTCTAACTTCAGGAAGCTCGAGCATTGTCTCAAATAATGTGGTCCTTTGCGAAGAATACACACGATTTGTTGCGCCTCCTTTGTCACAAATACGTTGTGTGATGTGCGAATGGGTTTATGCCTTTCTACCCCAGCAGCTTCTAACGCTCTGAACCTGCATTGTAGAAACTCTTTCAGTTGTTGAAACGATGATATCTCCGAAACCTTGGCTTGCTGTTGCTCCCACATCTGTCGTGTTTCGGCTGGTAATCGCTGTGCCGTCAAATGCACTAATATTGCATCCCATATGTTTCCTACCTTTAGATTGTCTATGGCCTGCACGCAATCAATTGTTTTGTCTAACAGCATTTTGATCGACGATGCGGTTTCGTTTGCGTTGCTTATATGGAGTAAATGGTTGAACTGCGTTTTCAACAACACACTTTTATCGTCGTACCGTTCCACGAGCATTTTCCACGCTGATTCATAGTTTGCTTCGGTAATCGAATAGTGCTTCAATAATTGTTCTGCTTCACCTGACAGACTGCATTTCAGATAATGAAGCTTCTCCACTTTCGGTAAATTGGCTTTTTTATGGATCAGAGACGTGAACAGATCTTTAAACGATGCCCATTCGTCATATTTTCCATTGATTTTTGGCAGGTTGATCCGTGGGAGCCGAACGTCTGTATCATCCATTGCTTTCGATGACGGACTCGCTCCTTCTTTACAACTTTGCGCTCCATGTGCCACTTGCTCCACTCGCAACTCTTCCAATTCTACCTCGAAATTCAATTCTGCCTCCTCAAACGCCAGATATACGTTCTGTTTAAAATAATCTGCTTCAAGGATCTTCTTTCCGTCTACCAATTCAAGAATCTGCTGATGATTCTCCGTGAAGGACCGACGAATTTGTTGCACCCGTTTCAGTAGTTTTGTAGCGTACGCGGTTGTTTTCCGTACCTTAGGGTCCTTTCGGAAATTCGTGACCATTTTGCTTAGCTGCTCGCTTAGTACACTTTGTTGTGCCACTAAACCATCCATCGTTCGTGAGGTCGCAGGACGTGATCCCAATACGAAATTCCAAACTATTAACTTTAATCAAATCGAAGTTTAACAAATAATGTAATAAACAGTCGCACGAAAGTCCATTTGCTACTATTAAGTAAGCGGCACGGCACAGGATTCGAACTTACTCAAGTTTAAATGACGGTTCACAAATTCCGCCCAATGTCCAGTAAGTACCGTTACCGAAGCACCGCAACAAGGATCCAAATCTACACCAAGTTTCGAATGATTTAACCTTTTCCCAAATCAGCAGCAAACAACTAAATTTCTCTGCAACGATGAGCCGATGCAGCGCAAACTTGATGTGTGGTTCGCACTCTTAAATGCACGAACAACAGCAATTGTGCATAAAATTCTAAATTTAATACCAATTTGACACCGATACAGTGTCTGACCAATAAATTCCAACGCAATACTCAACCGATGTAGTGCGGATTTGAAATACGGTTCGCTCTTCCCAAAATAAATTAACCTTGCAATCGTGCACCAACTTTTAGCAAATAAAGTTGATGTGTGACCAATAAATTTAACCGCAATATCCATCCAATGTAGTGCGGATTTGAGACACGGTTCGTTTTTTTCCGAAGTAAATGAGATTTGCAATTGTGCACCAAATTTAAGCAAATAAAGAATTAAAGATGATGTCGATTATGAAATTAGGATAGAAAGGACTAAAATATGGAACTCACCAGACCTTGCCTTGCTCAATTGCTCACTTTATTAACCCGCGCGAACCGACCTTTAAGCGCTTTTTCACTGCACTTAAATCAACAAAATTAAATTGTAACTGACACACCATTTAAAATTATCCGGAACTATATCCGGCTCGACGGACCAAAAAATGTTTCACGATAAAACCAAAAAGAAAAATGTTTCACGATAAAAACTCTAATTCCACTTTATTGCGACCAAGTTATCTTACGAACGGACAATGGAAAACTGAACAATGGAAAATCTCTTTCAAAGAGTTTCCCGTTTTTGAAAATTTCGGTACATTGTTCCCGCGTAAAATTAATCTTATACTAAATTCATAATATTCTAAACAATTACGTGATTCTGCGATATTCATAGTTTACGGGCACCCTGTGACATTTTTGACATTGTCATTTCAAAACATTGTAGACAGACGTCAAATGGTCATTGCCAAGTGAAATGTAAACGATAGTTCTAATTTATTCTCGTGCAGGAGATCAACAACAACTTCAATATCAGATAAGTATATCTTGTTTACATAATAAGTCCGATGCTTTGTGGGGCTTTGTTATTTCCAGGACGTTAACTCGCATCGCATGGAGCGGAGCCAGCAATCGACATGACGAGGCCAAGCTGGAGAAGAATCGGCAGAATAGTGAGTACCCAACAGCTACCTTTGATGAAATTTTTTGTTCAACGGCCACTCCCCCGTACTGTAATTATCGATTCATGGTAAATTTTTTCGAATCGTAGAATGGTTACAATACCCATATGCTAGGAGCTCTCTCCTGCCTCCTCGACTTGTTTCACCTATGAGTATTAATTGTTGGTACTCATCTTCAGGCATTCATTAAATTGAATCAAGTGTTAAAATCATGCGCCTTAAACGTTGAAGTTGGGGCAAAATACATCAAAATTATTCAATCTTCGCATTTCAAACAGCCACAATTTTGCTTTACGATTGCTAATACCGCTGGCTGAGCCAATTCTCAAAGAAATTAATGATACCTATCATTCCTGAAATTTTCATGCAAATCCTAGCAAAGCTGTAGTATCTGAGTCAGTAAAAAGCGCATATTGTGTCATAGCCATATGTTTACATAGTAATACAGCGCATATTCTTCCATAGTAATACAGGAAAATTCAAATCGCTATAACTTCATAAAATACCATTCGATCTTTATGAAATTTTCAAGACAGATTAATCTTATAAATAGTCATCTGTGTACTGAATTTCATTGAATTTAGGGCACCGTTAAGATTTTATTCAAGAAAACATAAAATCGATAAATCATACTAATACTAACAAAGTTGAGTGAATTTCGACTTCTCATGTATTTGTCATTGTTGTACTCATTAAGGCCAACATTCATGATTTTTTTTAGATTTTCCGGGTCAAAGGTGTCCAATCGTGAGGGAGGGGACACAAAATTTTCGTACATTTCCCCTTCCCCTGCACCTCTCGGAGTAAAATTTGTCATTTTAAGACCGGTTTTGAAAAGTTCTCATTAAGACCTTTCATCTGATACCCATATTGCCTACATGCGATGAAAACTTTTTTCGGGGGCAACTCCCCTATATGGGGAGACCCCTCTTAAAGACCTTATACATTTTTTTTCGTGTTGAAACTTTGAAGAGGGCGCCACTTCGCACCTGCTTACAAAACCTTTTGTTTTTAGCTCCTGTAGTTTGCGAGAAAAAATGGTGTGACACACGGACGGACGGACAGACGGACAGGCAGGACGCGATTTTAGTAGGGTATTGTAAAATGATTTTACAATACCCTAATTAGAAAACCGAACGGTTCAACTGCGCCAGTTATGTTACTAATCACTTTAAGTTACAAAAAAAAAACAATGTTTTCTATCAACTCGACTTTATTACTGGACAGCTATGAACATAATAATTATTTTATTTAAGTAAAATGGCAAATTCAAGTGTGCTTATGATGCACCAGACAATTAAATATTAAACTTTCAGAATTTACAAAAATAGGTTGAGCAGTTTTTGCGTCCATTTCTGGCAATGGACTATGTTTGTGCACTCGAGCATTTGGTGGCGCCACGCGAAGCCACAGCCAGTTTCAAGGTGGCATGAAGACAGTGAATGATCCGAGCAGTGTTGATAACCATGTGGCAGTGTTGTGAATTGCAAGCCACATAAATTGTTGGTTATCGGGTGCAGACGTCTGATGTTTCATCAATAGCGGATTGTACGATCGTTCAACATAATCACATTACGAAGAGGGAGAATTGGAACCTTTGGTTGCATCGGGTACCGCTATTAATGGCGACATTGATCCAGAATTAGATGACAATTCAAAAGGTTGAGATGCAAATTAAATGTTGAATAAGAATAAAAAACTATATGGAGTACAGCCGGCATATTTGACAGTTGCTTGTTTACAAAGATCATTCGTTATTTACAAAGTTCGTTCCATGATTCGGGCTGTAGCATTTACTGATGTGTGTGGTTTTTGCAAATTATAAAATTTTTTAAAAGGATATATCTGTAAATATTACAGGAATTAGTAGGAAAGTTTAGTAAAAATAGGTCAAGCGTAATTTATTTTCTATATCCGAGTATAATAAACCACGAGCCGTGTTTCGATGTGCAACTAAGAAGATAAAGAATAAATAAAAAGAAACCTAACTTCAATTGGATATAGTATTTGTACGAACATACCTAGTTGGTTAAAGGTTAGGTTAGGGTTAGTGTTGCTGGGCTTGCCACACTTGTGCTGTTAGTGCATCCGTGTTTGTTACTGAACTGCAGGGTACGAGTACATCTCTTGTAAGTTAACGATTTGTGCATATGTGCTAAGTGCTTCCGACTTGGACGTGAATCAACTTCTATTGTAAATCAGCTTACCACCTGAATGCAACCTGCTCCCTCGCGCACTTGACTAGAGTTGAAATACATTCACCAGATTAAAGAATTAACCAACCAATTGTCACCAGCGCTAGTGCCAGTGGAAGGATGTGCACGGGTAATTTACTTTGGCATCCGAGAACTCATCGGCAGGAGAGCTTGCTATTTATGCTATGGTTCGAAGGAATTGGTGGAGCGAGGCGTATAAATGTGATATGATTTTCATCTGAAAATCAGCGATAACGAAACCACCTATAAATGCAGTTGACCTAAAGCAGATTGACTCAATATCATAGTAGTTTAAGGAAATTTGATTGTATGCAGTGTAAAAGTGTAATTTGGAGTTTTCCTGCACATCTTAATTTGTTTCAGGCATTCATCCACATCATCAGCGGGCACCCGGCGAGGGTGTTTGATGAGTACCCTATTAATTTCCCTATTTTTGTATGTTCTTTATCATTCATTGAATTTTAAACGTTCATAAAAATTTCAATTTTTAAAATCTTATATTTAAAGAACGTATTACCCGCGAATTTCCAAGGGGGGAAAATGTAACCGACGGATTCCCTGTTTCCCCCGTATGGTCACCGCTTTATCGCGGCTACTCCGGCGGAGGCTCCACCGTCCCCAATCTAGCTCACCCGAAGACGGGCGTGGGCGCCACTCGTCCGTTTTCCGGGCCTCCCAAGGGGTCGTCCGAACGAGAAGACGACCGCCGGAGCAAAAACTTTCACTTGGCACTGAAAAACCGAGAAACACACATGCGCTAACCTCGCCAAACACTACCGTTAAATCTCCTAGGTCTGCGTGGGCACCGCTCCCGGGAAAAGATTTCCTGAGCCGCACTCCTCACAAACTGGAAAAAAACGTAAACCATTTGATATAAAGGAAGATCGAATATTCAAATCTACTTTAAGTTTATTTGTCAAAGCAAACAATTCAATATCTTAATGTTACAAGGAAGCCACTTACTTTGATTTCCTAACATAAAAAGGGGCCCCTCGATTCCGTTGGCTCGCGCTTTCCACAGCTGCCTCGTCGAAGTTTGTACCGCACTCACTGCCGACGTTGATTACTTTCTTTTCGCCGCTCCACCGTTGCTCGCGCTTTCCACAGCCGTCTCGTCGAAGTTTGTACCGCACTCACTGCCGACGTTGATTACTTTCTTTTCGCCGCTCCACCGTTGCTCGCACATCCAAAAAACTGCCCGCTCAAAAGAAAAGAAGGAAAAGAGACCGCCTGCGCCAATCTTCTCGGCTTAAATATTCTGACTGAATCCCGTTTTTTTCTTTTCCCTTCTATCCACCGGGAAAAACTCGTTTTGAGTGACTTTGCACGAGTAACTCCCCTCGCTTGTTTCCACTCAAACTACACACTACCCATGGCGATCCTATTGGGAATCGCACGTACTATCGCCGAATGCATTGATTCCATCTCCATTGTCTGGTATTGATGATTCGTCGTTTACTTGTCTGCTGTGTCGTCTTCGGCGACTGATGATGCTCCGATGATGACGATCATTTGAATCGTTGGTTGGTTTCGTTTCTCATGATCCTTTGGATGTTTAATCTTTACCAAATACTCCCCGCAATTTATTAAGCCATAGAGTCTTATTATGAAAAACACAATGTCGCGTGAATGATGAAACAACCATCTTTAGCCGCAAATGAAGACTCTCCTGGCCGGAAGGTGGGATTGATGTTCGCTTAACCTTCCCAATTGCTTAGCAATCTTTCCCAACTATCATTGGGGTTCAAATGTAGCTTCCCATGTCTAAGCATTGTGGGCATTATCGACTGATTTAACGCCGACGGTGCACTTGCGCCTATTAGGCTCGGTAGGTACGATACGATGTGTCTTTAGGGTTTTGGATATTTCATAATATCTGCCACAGTCGCTGTACTCATGCTTGAGTGCGCAAACATTGCATTGGAATGGGGCGAGATTTGAGTACGAAGCCTTATGACAATGCAATTGCGTTGCATGCTCTGCCGCATATGTTGAATGGATGACGACTGTTTCCGCTCCGTGTGTATTTCGCATTTCGTTTTCGAGCTCGCGCTGGTGCTTGGTGCCTCCGCCGCTTGCTGCTGGTTGCGTTGTCCGTAATTGTGGCGTGTGGAACGGAAGCGACCTAGCTACATGAGTTTAATGTACATTAAGTTACAAAGCAAAATTACTATGTGGCTTCCTGCTTGTAATTAAAACAATTATAAAGTTTTAAAATTATTGTGTGGCTTCTGTTGTAATTAAAGCAATTATCAAGCTTAAAATTATTGTGTGGCTTCTGTTTGTAAGTAAGATAATAATTCTTTCGTGAATGGAAATTAAAATTACTTGTTGCAAGTTACAACATCGGACTACTAGAAACAACAATTAGTAAAGTGCGGCTCGGTATTGCGTAGGTTAAACTCTTACGTAATCGCGTATGGTAGTGTTCGGGTGAGCGGCGCTACGGAGTCTCAATGTTCACCCGTAACAAACGTCACATTTTTGCTTGTATAAAAAGAAAACAAAATAAATATTTCCCTTACAACCAAGCACTAAGAAGCGGCGATCGGTACCAGACACATTTAAAACACATAGAATTTAGTTTATCGTTGAACTAAAGGCAAATAGGGACTCTAAATTAAAAACATGTTATATACATACATATATATATATATATATATATATATATATATATATATATATATATATATATATATATATATATATATATATATATATATATATAATTCTTTCCTATAGCGTAGGTTTTACTTTGAAGGCTGTTGTAAAAAGCACTTTTGTTCATAACCCAGTATTGTCATTTATTTAAAAAGAAGAGGAATAAAAACAACAAAAAAATGCTTTGGTAATTGAACTCTTTCTTTTCAATCACACCTGACCGGGTATAGCTCCTCTACTGAAATGAGCTAGCCATCGATTCTACGTCTAGCACTCGTTGCGTGTAGACGTGTTTTTAATCGCTCCTGTCATTAATTTTAAAAATTAATTAATTTTTCACAAAAGTCAGTTTCAAAATATTGAAATAATTTTTTACGAGCCAGTCAAAAGTAAGTTTTGATTTTATTCGGGAAGAATTTATCGTCGAAGGCATCGACCAACCGTACCCATAAACCAAGAAAAGGCCAAACCAAAGACAACTCGGGACTGCTGTATGGAGGAGCCCGACGGCTTCCCTCCGTTGGGGGGCCCCGGGGAAAGTGACGGTGTGAAATTGGCAAGTGTCAACAAGCGGTGACATACGAGCACCCAGGATACCGCAGATGCCGGTCGTAAAACGCAAGTGCTCGAGGATAGACAGGAGGTGTGTCACCTTCGAAGTGAAATCGAAGAGCTAAAGGCAAGAATTCAAACGTACGAAGAAATGTTCAAGACGGCAAAAAAGTTCAAGAGAGTGGTCCGATACGAATAATCGAAAAACAGAAGAAAGCTGCAACTCCAATAATAACTGAAGAGGTATTAAGTGCTGGTGGCACCAACGAAAGCCAGAACTACTTTGCGGCGCTGGATGGACTCCAACAGGACATGGAGGTAGACGAAGGTAATAAAGACGATAATTTTATCTTATATTTAAAAAATAAAAATAATGAAAGTAGAAATAGGGAGAAGAAACCAGCCCGTAGTTCTGCTGGTCCTCCTCAAAAAGTAGCCAAGAATACCGAGAAAGTTCCGCCAATTAATGTCTTCGGTCAAAGCGGAAAAGACATGGTTCGGCTGTTGGCAGCCGAAAACAAATTGACAAATTTCGAAATCAAACGAATAAATTCTGTGAAGCTGTCAATTAGAACGAAATCACTGGTAGATTTCAAATCAGCGAAAGATGCTTTGAATTCTGGGGAGGTTCCGCACTTCACCTATACCCCCAAAAGCGAGAAGAATCAGACGTTCTTGCTGAGGGGCTTGGACTGCGGAGAAGATACCGTCGATCTTCTTCAGGTTCTCAAGGAAACAGCACCACAAATCGAGTTTATCTTAGTGAAAACATTCGCGACAAGACGGTAGAAAAAAAAAAACTTACCACTTTATTTGGTACAAATAACAAATAAGAGCAGTCCAAGTGCTCTTCAGCAAATCAGGTATTTAAATTTTCGAGTGGTGAGGTGGGAACGCCTCCAGAAGCGAGAAATCAACCAGAGCTATCGCTGCCAACGATTTGGGCATTCGGCTGCCAACTGCGCCATGCATTACCGATGCGTTAAATGCAAAGACGTGCATGCTCCTGGTGAGTGCGAATTGGCTCAGACGGAGCCAAAAGAGAAGTTCTATTGTGTGAACTGCGGTGTTTTTGGTCACCCGGCATCATATCGAGGATGCTCCCGATATCAGGATGCAAGATTGAAATCTGCCCCAAAGCAAACACAAACACACCGCAGTGTCATAGCTCCGAACTTCGTCAAGCCCGGAGTATCATTTGCACAAGCCGCTAGAGGACCAGCAGAAAATGCGGAAAATAGTGTAAATAATGTAAGTGGCAATAATGAGCTGCTTCTTCAAATTTATCAGCAACTAAATCCCTTATCAGAGCGAATCGATAAACAAGATTCGAAAATTAACATTGTTTTTCAGCGTTTAGGACTTTCAAATGCCTCAAAATAAGTTGTCATCCAGCCACATTCCCACGGATAGGATTCGTCTCATCTCGATCAACGTCAGCTCCATTGTTACTTTACATTGGCGTGATTATCTCCTTGAATTCATTGCCAGACAAAAGCCTGACATCCTGCTTCTAACCGAAACCCACCTCAATTCATGGTACTCCATGACATTCAAGGATTTTCAATTCGTAAGAAACGATAGGGTAATAGGTGATGGGGGAGGTGGCACCGGGATATTGGTTTGAAGACTCTATCGTTTCCAAAATATTGAAAAAGTCGAATTCAAAAGCTTTGAATCTCTTGAAGTGTCCGTTATCAAAATCTCACTGCCAGGTGGGGATAACCTCATCGTTATCTCTGCCTATGCAACTGGTGGAACTGTTCTCAAGCTCAAGGAGGAACTCAATTCCTTGTTTGAAATACTCGAATTGAACAGGCTGCATAGTTCTTATATTCTTGCTGGTGACCTGAACGCCAAGCATACATCATGGCTGAACGCCACCAATAATCCAAGAGGTGTATTCCTGAAATCATGGATAACAGAGAACCAAATTGAATACAGGTGCAATCTTTATGGGTCGGGGCTCCCAACATACCCTAGAACAAATTCATATTTGGACCTTTGCATTGCTGACGCAAGACTCGAATTCAACTTTAATAGTCCTCAACGGAAACTGCAGGTGCTTCCTTATGATAGCGACCATAACGCAATCGTAATGGAAATCAATCATCACAGGGATGATTTCTTCCTCATTCCAGTTCAACACGAAAATCATCGGTTGAACTTCAAAAAAACAGACTGGGGAAAGTTTCAAAAGAAGTTTAATCGCGAGTACCAGAAGCAATGTCCCCCTTCTGATGGTGGCAACTCTTGCTCAATGGTTCCGAATGACAGGAATCTAACTAACGATGAAAAAGATGTCTATTTGTCGAAGTTAGAGAAGCTGACGTTGGAAACGATTGAGAAAGTAGTTCCCAAGATTAAACTACGATACAATATGGAAGGATATGAAACACCAACCATCGCAAGGTTGAAAAATTGAAAAGCCTTCTTTTCATACGCGTCAACAATATTTATCGAAGATTTTTGGATTACAACCATCCCTCGTTGGCTTTGTTGAATTTACATCTGAAGAATGTCCGGAACTTAATCCGGTCATACTTCAGGAGTGAGGTCAGCAATCAATGGGCGGTAAAATTGAGGGGTATTATCCCACAGGACCCAGATGGCGTGTTTGCGAAAGTGAATAGCATATTCCGCAAGAAGTTTCGAGTGAAGGTATCGAATCTTGAAGTCACTAGTGATGAGATAAATCTTCTCGATAGGGCTGGTATCGAAATTGATAGTACGACTCCGGATGGAAATGGAAACAGGATTATTTGTGAAGGATTGGATAAACTTGCCCTGATTGGAACGCATTTTGAATTGGTTCATCTACCAAACCCTGAGAGAGGGAACGAAATTTTTTCAGAGGTCGTTGAAGCAAAAGTTTCCGACTTCAAATCAAGCCTGAACGGCCAATCAATTCTTCATTTCAATAAAACGTTAACATCTGACCTCATACCGAGCTTGAATCTTATTGATTATTTTGTCAGCTATGAAGACTTGTGTTTCATATTTCGCAAGATAAACAACAAGAAATCATGTGGTACTGATGGTATTCCAAATGTAGTTCTCCGACATTTGCCTGAGGTTGCTATTAGGAACTATTGCATATTGTTCAACAACATGTTGAGCAATTCATATTTCCCAAATGAGTGGAAAAAGGCTAAGGTATTTCCGATCTTGAAGAAAGGAAAAGAATCTTCATGCCCCAAAAGCTATCGCCCAATTAGCTTGCTGCCTAACATCAGCAAGGTGTTTGAAGTGATACTCAACAGAGCATTAAACGCCCACATTGAGGAAAATGAGTTGATGCCGAATTGCCAATTTGGTTTTCGTGCCAGGCATTTGACCACACATGCAATAACGAAAGTAACCTCAGACATCTGTTGGAAACTAAATGATAGACAATGTGTTGGAGCATGTCTCATTGATATGGAGAAAGCCTTTGATACGGTATGGTTAGATGGACTTATTTTTAAACTCCTTCAGGACAAGTTCCCCAGACACCTTGTCGCCATGATGTGTGATATGTTATACGGGAAATCGTTTGTTGTAACTGATGGAAATCTGACAACAATGCGCGAGTGCAAGGTCTTGAATGGTCTACAGCAGGGAACAGTTACTGCGCCTCTGCTCTTCTCAATCTTCATTCGCAAGCTATTGAACGGCTTTGATTTTAACGTCTCGCCAACGCGATCATTGGTAGCGTTTGCTGATGATCTGATCATCTATACGGCAGACCGAAAAGCTACAATAGTTCAGAGCAATCTCCAAAAAATGTTCAATGATGTACAGCTGTACACTGACAATTGGCGAATGAAAATCAATGCGCAAAAGTGTGAAACAATCTTGTTTCGGACAACGCTGCAGGGGGTCAGTCAAGACCTGAAACGTAATTGGAAAGATTTTCACATCATGGCTGATGAGGGTAGTCTTGGACGGGTTCCACATAAATCCTGTGTTCGATACCTCGGTGTTTATCTCGATCAGTATCTGTACTATACTGAACATGTGAAAATCATGCTCAGTAAGGCACTAAAAGTAGTCATGGCCCTTCGAAAGCTCTTTCATTCCAGATACATTGATCAAAAGGTCAAAATTATCTGTTACAAGACACTGGTTAGACCAGTTTTGACATATGGATGTCAGATCTGGTACAACCAGAGTGCTAGTACTATGGAAAAGTTAAGAGTTTTCGAAAGGAAATGTCTTCGTGCATGTACTGGTTTGTACAGAAAGCCTGAGACGGATTGGAAACATTATATATCGAATAGAAGAATTTATCAAACTGCTGAAGTGACGAGGGTCGATATCTTCATATTGAAACTTCTTCAGAATCATATCGCAAGATCTGTGACTGTGAGTGAAAACCCTTGGATTTCACAGCCGTTCCACCCTACAGACGGGTATATTGCGACTTGCCTCGCTACTGGCTTCATTCCTCCAGAAGCATTCGTGTATTTGGACATGAATCGATATGTTTTTGATTCTGACGGCGTCCCAGTCATATATCACATATATCGACGGGCCACCGATAAGAAGATAAAATATCCTCCTAATTTGAGTTCACGAGACCAACAGTTCCAATGGAGGTACTCATTTGCTAGATTCGTTGAGGCTGATCGAGTTGAGACGGGGCAATCTAGGTATTGGTGGCTGAATGACAATGTCTAAATTATTCGTGTATATTTTCAGTTTTGGTGTTTTTCGTTATTTAGTTTTTGAGTTTCAGCTCATTATTGCTACATTTAGTGTTGTTGTTTATTTTTGTTAAAAATTAGGTATAGGTTAGGTTTATATTATGTTTATTATATTAGGTTAGAGATAAGGTAAAACGCTTAGGTTAGGAACATTGTTATAGATTTTTTTAAGTATAAGATAAAGTTTTTGATAGCATTTATTAGAATTAAGTTAAAACATATTAGGTGTAGGATCAAAGTTCACTGTAGTGTTAAGATTATAAATAATTTTAGAATAGTGTTGGTTGGTTTTTTCTCCTTTTTCCAATTAAATTTGAAAAATATGTAATAATCTTCATTGATTTGAATTTGCTATAGTTTTTTTTTTTTAATGTGTAATGATAACGTACAAATTTAGAGAGCCATTTGGGCCATTAAGTTTTTTATTGTTATTGTTTGGAATTTGCTTTATATTCTTTTAAAATTTTTAACGATTAGTATTAAATAAAGCGCTTTTGATTGATTGATTGATTGAGCTAGCCATCGGGCGCACTCTTCCCTTCTTTTGTTTTATAGAGGCTCTTGCCGGGTAGAATGGCCTTCCGTTCACATGCCTTTTGATGGTATAGAGTTATGTAATTCCATCGCATAATACTATAACATAAATTTGCCACGTTTATATTCTTCATTTGATGGAAAAATTCATGCAAATTATGTTTGTATGAATTTTTCACTCAAAAGGGAAATCTATGGCCAAGTCTATGTTGAGACCTTGATCCGGTTGGGAGAGTGCGAGGGTGCATCGCTTCCACCTGGATGCCCCACTCTTATTTGTGGGCCATAAATATCGTCAGTAACAACGAAGTCTGCTCAAGTCTGATCGGCATTTGACATTTTTTAATTCGTGAATGCGAAATTTTTTTGTAGTAGGTCCTTGTGCTGGGGAAAAGAAGCCACCCCATGACACTGCAACGCTAGCCTGCCAGCGCACTCATGCGTCGCTAGACAAGGCCAATATTGACGGATCTCACCATCTTCTTTCGCTGAGGCAGCATACCATCGCTGCAGTCCTTTACGGATAGTTAGTCCGCATCAATTCACACCGCGATCTTTCAAAAAACAACTTCAAGTTCCCCACAGTTGGCATTTAAACTTAAACCATTTAAAATAAAAATTTTCGTAAAACGTAATCACACGTTCCGTTTTGAGAAATTTGGATATCTTTTTTTGGATGACCTTGACGAGATTGAGTGTCTCGCTTTTTTGTCTTTTTTGACGCACTACAGCCTCTTTCGGACCTTTGCCTCCTGCAGCAAATGCCTCCAAATGACCTGGTACATTGACCGCCTCCTTCACTTTCAAAGTCCGAGCAGCGATGAACTGTCTTCGTCGACTGAGTTAGATCAGCGTTTAATCGGTTTCCCCACTGGCCTCCGCCCTAAAGTTCTTCCAACAAATACCTTTTTGTGTATCCGTTATTCATTTATACGATTTACATGGCCAGCTAATTACAGCTTCCGCAGTCTTACAACCGTCCAGATCTTCGGCTCGTCAAAAATTGCATACAGCTCATGGTTGTATCGAATTCGCCATTGATCTCCGGCTAGTTTCACTTCAGTTTTTCTCCTCTGGATCCATGACTCGAATTCGTTCGACATATTTGCGGATGCTTGGGTTAGGGTCCATATTTCACAGGTTTTATCCAAGATTTGTATACTTGGAGCTTTGTTTTCCTGTGTATGCAGCTGGTAATCAAGATCATCAAAACTGAATAAAATATTTTATTTGCGAGCTGTTTTTTTCGGCGCATTTCGTCTCTTTTATTGACGGTTCTCGTTATTTTGGTGCCCAGATACAGAAATTTTCCCACATTTTTGATATTGTATTTGCCACGTTTGATACTTTGGGCTTCAAGGTGTTTTTCTCCGATAGTGTCATGATGTTTGACGCAAATCGATGCTTCATTTTAGCCACCTCTCGGAATTCATTCTTCCCGTTCTAAGGAGTGGTTCCACTCGAGCTTAACACAACCTTTGCGCTAAATTAAATAGATCAAGCTACGGGCGAAATTTGCTGAATTGATTTCATTATAGCTCGTCTCATCAAAGCATATATTTTTGTTTTCTTCTGGCGTATGGCAAGGTTTATTTGATCGTTTGTCCCTTTTCGGTATTTATTGGATTGGCTTCGTAAATTTGGAATGAAGGTTAGCAGAACAAGACTTCTTAGACAGCTCAACTGGCTAACTTGTAGGAATCAACAGTGTTGCTATGTGGTTTGAATGATTATTTTTTCAAATTCAACTTCATCGGTTTTGCCAATATACATTATTCGTAAGTTCGGCATCAAAAATTACTTGTTCGTCGAGAGCATTTGAATTCTACAATCCATTATGCATGTAAGTAGAAGAATTAACTATCTCTTTATCTTTTCCTTCCTCTCGGGCCTTCACTTCCTATAACAAGCTGCTACAATCAGTCCATTGATCGCGTTCTCCAGTTTTGAAATTCAAGTAGCGATGAATTGCCTTCGTCGACTGAGTCAGACCAGCGTTTCCTCGGTTTCCTTCTGATCTCTGCCATTCAGTTCTCCCAACAAATACATTTTTGAGTACCCGTTGGTCATCTAATGATTCACATGGCCACCCTATTACAGTTCTTGCAGTCTTATAATCGTTGAGACCTCCAGTTTCTTAAAAAATCCCTAACAGGTTATAGTTGCATTAAATTCACTATTGGTCTCCATCTGGTTTGACTCCAATTATCCGCCTTAGGATTGGTCTTTCAAAGGTGTTCAATGTATTTGCGGATCTTGGGTTGGGGTCCATGTTTCACACCCATATCATAGCATAGGTCCTACCACACATTTGTGTACTTGGAGTTTTGTTTTCCTGTGTATGCTGTTGGTCTTCAATATCATCAAAACTAAATATAATATTTTATTTGCGGGCCTTTTTCTCCAGCGTATTGCATTTCTTTCATTATCGGTTATCAGTTCACTTCATTTTGGTACTTAAATATACAAATTCACCCACATTTTTGATATTGTATCCACCAAGTGTAATATTTAGGGTAGTTGAAGTATTTTTCCTCCACTGCCACTTAAGTCGACTTGTATAATAGCCTACCTTTTGTATCGATCGACAGGTAGCCTACTTACGGCATGTTCCAGAACCAAATTGAGTAGGATTCCTCACTGGGCGACTATAATAGGGGCAACTCATAATTTTTTCAATTTGCCATCCACTGAATCCATCAAGAAATGGGTGATTGATGTTATTTATGTTGCGCCTCAACATATTTTTGCGTTCAAGGTGTATCTCTTCTCTTAGAGCCATCTGTAAACATCTGATAAATCAATCCAATAATAATCATCAACAATTGTTTCATGTCTACGTACTACTGGGCAACTTGATTGAGTTGGATATTAAATAAAAATTCGCCTAATTAGTGTTAATGAAGAGCTTGGCAGTAGCCGACAAATACCACATCGATCTCTTCAGCGATGAATACTATTCCGATGTAGTCGAATTGAAAAAAATGGTGGAGCTATTTATGTTATAATGAAAATTTTGTTTGTATAAGAACCGCTAGTTAATGCTTATATAAGAACTATTAGTCAGTACATGAACCATTCTACTGCTGTAATCCGAATTGAATTGTACGGGGATAGGTAATAGGAAGAAGAAGAGACGGGGAAAAACTAATAAGAGGATTAGAAATACAATCGCTGAGCTAACTAGATGGATTTTTTTTTATTTGTCCGCGAGTTTGTAAAATTAAAAAAGTTGGGTAAACAGACCTACGCTCATGTCAGAAAGGTTTTGTATTCAATTTCCAAAATACAGTCACCAGATCGAATCAAATCAAGAAACATGTCAAAGACCATTTTATTGGAGAAAATATGAAATTCGAAGATCATACTATTATTAACAAAGTTGAACGGATTTCGCCTTCTGAGGTTTTTGTTATTGTTATACTCATAAATATCTCCCTTGATAATTATTTCAGATGTCCATTCGCGAGGGAGGAAACACATTTTTCATGTATTTCCCCCCTGTGCCCCCACTGAAGCAAAAACGGACAGTTTAACAACTGTTTTGAAAAGCTCCCATGAAAAATTTCATTTCAAACTCATGTTGGCTACCTTTGATGAATTTTTTTTTGCAGAGGCACTCTCCTGTACTGTTATCATCGATTCATGGCCAATTTTTTCGAATCCTAGAATGGTTACAAAGCCCTTTTGCTAGGAGCTCTCTCCCGCCTCTTTGACTTGTTTCACTTATGGTTATTAATTGTGGGTACTCATCTTCAGTCATTCATTTAATTGAATCAAGTGTTCAAAGCATGCACCTTAAACGTTGAAGTTGGGAAGAACTAACTCAAAATTATTCAATCTTCGCATTTAAAATAGCCACCATTTTGTTTTACGATTACTGACACCACTAGCTGAACCGATTCTCAAAGATATTCATGACACCTACCATTCCTGAAATTTTCATGCAAATCCTAGCAAAACTGTAGTGTCTGAGTCGGTAAAAAGCGCATGTTGTTCCATAGCCATATGTTGCCATAGTAATAAATGCAGCGCATATTGTTCCATAGTAATACAGGAAAATTCAAACCGCTGTAACTTCGCTAATTATGATTCAATCTTTATGAAACTTTCAGGATAGGTCTATCTTATCAATTGTCATGTGTGTACTGAATTTCAATTTAAGGGTACCATTAAGATTTTATTCAAGAAAACATAAAATCGATAAATCATACTATTACTAACAAAGTTGAGTGAATTGCGACTTCTCAAGTATTTGTTGTTGTTGTACTCATCAAGGCCTACTTTCATGATTTTTTTCAGATTTTTCGGATCACAGGTGTCCAATCGCGAGGGGGGGATACACATTTTTCGTGTATTTCCCCTCCCTGTGCGCCCCTCGAAGCAAACTTTGCCAAACTAAGACTTATTTTGAAAAGTTCTCATCAAGACCAACACCTTAAATTAAATTTTTCTTTCGGGGGGCCACTCCCCTATAAAATTTTTTTGTAATTGGACTTTGAAGAGAGCACCACTTTACACCTACATACAATATTTGATGTTTCTAGCTTAAGTAGTTCCCGAGAAAAACTGGTGTGACACACGGACGGACGGACGGACGGACGGACAGACAGGACGCGATTTTAGAAGGGTTTTGTAAAATTATTTTACAAATCCCTAAAAAAGTGGCAATTATAACTCAGGTATGGAGTAAACACGGAAAGTGATACACAAAAAAGAAGTTTTGATAACGTGATGGTCCGGTTAATAAGGAACTAACTGTTGAAGGCACTCGCCACGGCTGGTATGGATATGCCGCTGATGACCACTGTGGCGCAGCTGAAGCTCCTCTACGATACACTAAAACAAAGTGAAAGCGACGATTCATTGGAACCAGAAGACACACCTGCCGACAATCATTCACCCGAATCCGAATTTGAGGCTACAACACGTAGAGCTAACCTCGATATTACGGCGGCTAAGACTGCTAGCACCACTGGTGTCCCATCTGCGGCCGACTGACACCGATGTCCCGATTTTTCCTATAACACCGTCCGGCGCAGCAGCTGTTATTGCGATGAAACTGCTACACCTATGAAAACAACTGCTTTTCACGATTTTAAAGCCGCCGCCCGTTTTCCTTAAGCCACTGTTTTGTCCCAACGAACCCTTTTGGCTAACAAAGTCACCAAAGAAGAGGCCATTGAACAAGAAATTGCGATTCTGAAGAAAAGGTAGGAACTACTCGAACTACAACATGCGATTGGTCTACTCGAAGTAGGTAGTCAACCGGCTCGGACTGCGTACATTCGACATATTGATTTTAGTGATGTTGAATATGTGGTCAACAAATATAGCGGTGAAGGCTAGTATGATGTCCGGAGCATTATAAACGATCTAGATGACTTTTTGGCAACCGGCAACACAGATTATCACTTTAAGCTGTTAAGCCTTCGATGTCTCCTCGAGGGAAATACAAAAACTTTTCTCAGAACCACTCGTACCGCAGACTATGCAAGCCTGTGAACCAAACTGATGGTGGAGTTTGGTCGCACGTTAACTCTACAAGACATCTAGCGCCAACTAGAATCCCGGAGATGAGATCAGCAGAACGAGACGTGGCAGAGATATGTTCTCGAAATGCAAGCAATTGCAAAGCCCGCCCGACTCACCGAAACCGAATAGTTAGCCTTATCGTGAATGGTCTAAACGTCCGCAATTCTGAAGCCTACTTACTTCTGAGAGCACGCAATGTGCGACAGCTGAAGGAGTTACTTGAGCGTCATGGAAGGTGCATTATATCTGCTCTAAAATTTGTTGCTAACACACGTGAAGTCATCGCAACTTCCCGCCGATTTACTGAAAGTTTCCGTGAACGTGCTGCAGTGGTACCCAGATCAAGTGCTGCAAAATCTGTCGTTCCCGTTTCTTGGAAGAAATGCCATGCTGTTTTGACTGCACTAGACGAGGCAACTACCAAACTTCGTGCCCTTACGAAAAGCATGCACCAGGTTCGTGCTTCAAATGTTGGGAGATAGGACATCAACACCAAAATTGCCCGAATCAAATGAAAGTCATGAGAGTTATTCGCAACACCAACACCGCTGTCTACTTAAACGAACCGAAGAACGATAGTGATATAACTGACGACGAAACTAACAGCGCAATTAATCTGGTAAGTGTTGTTTTACTTATAGTATGGGAGAATACACAGAAATGGTATAATTTTTACTCTTTCAACACCGGCGGTCCTATTAGTTTTGTGAAACGATCTCTACTCATTAGCAATCGAACCTTCGATATGACGCTCCATTACTCAGGATATGCAAGGATGAAAACGGATGGTAAGGTCGATGCCTATATTAAATTTCGTAGACAATGTAGAAAAACTCCTCTTTTAGTGATTCCAGATGAAGTAGTATCACCATCCATAATCTAAGGCCGGCATTTTCTAAAGGAACTAAATATTTATCTTCGTGAATTCAAAGATATTAGTACTCAGGTGTGTAGTCATAAGAATAAAGCGTTTGAAAAAGACAAAAGTTATTTCTGTGCCTTCAAACCGACAAATAATAAAGGGTTAACCAGTCCATGTGCTAAATACAAACCTCCTGAAGAAGCTACCTATGAATTTAAAAACATTAGATCTACTGATAAAATTCGGCCAATGCTGGTGCACCCGTTAATGATCAGACCGACATTAACCTTTGAACGTTGTCCGACATTAATACATTACCCCCTGATGAAACAGAAACCATAGAAATAAATATGTCCCTGAGCAAAACCCACACTGAAACCCTTAGAATCACCATTTACGAAAACTATTTGAACCCTCTGAATCCATTGTAACGCCCGATCACTATCGGATGGAAGTTCACCTAAATAATAAATGAAAATTATCTTACCATTAGCGAACAGGAAATTCAGAAGATCACAGAAGAGCTACTAAAGAAGGGGATCATTACACTCAGTAATTCCCCATACGCTTCTGCCATAGTCTTAGTTAGGAAGAAAAGCGATAAATTGAGAACGTGTGTGAACTACAGAGTCCTAAACAAACAGACCATACCAGACAATTTTCCGTTGCCACTTATAAAAGACTGCATCGATTATTTGGCATTAAAGAGGTTCTTTTCAATTTTAAGTCTACGTAATGGATACCATCAAGCTAGAATGGCACCTGAATCTGTAAAATACACAGCATTTGTAACTCCAAAGGGTCACTATTGATACTTGTGGATACCCTTGAGGCTGAAAAATGCTCCTACTACATTCCAGCGAGTCTGCTCGAGTCTGGATCCATTTTCGTCTGCATGGACGATATACTGATCGCAACCGCATCCCTTGAAGACCATGTTGAGCTGCTAGGTCGAGTCTTGAAACATATTACCGAAAAGAAGCTTGAGTTATAATTGGGAAAATGTAGATTTGCATTTGAAGAGATCGTGTATTTAGCGTACTCTGTCAGTGTCTCTGGAATGCGTCCAAGTGAGGCCCATATAAAAGCCATCAAACAATATGCTATACCGAGGAACCAGAAGGAACTTAGGATTTTTCTCCTATTCTCGCAAGTTCATCCCATCATTCTCAAAAATAGCCAAACCGCTGCAATACCTCACCCGCAAGGGTGTAGCCTTCATATTCATTGACGAATGTAACGTGCCTTTCATTGAACTACGCACTAAGTTAGCCACTGCCCCATTATTAGCAATTTATGATCCGAAAAAAGAAACTGAACTTCATTGCTATGCTGGCTCCTCTGGCTACGGAGCAATATTGATACAAGGCAAGTCGATAGTAAGTTTCACTCTGTACTTTTTTTTCGAAAGCTACCAGAGCCGCTAAACCACGTTATCACAGTTTCAAACTGGAGACGTTGGCCATTATCTATGCACTGATGTGCTTCCGAGGTTATTTAGAAGACATTGCTTTTAATATAATAACAGATTGTAACTCTCTGACGCTCATTCCTAACAAAAGATATGTAAATCCAAGAATCGTCAGATGGAGCCTTAAGCTTGAGAATTATAACTACACAATACAGCACCGAAGCGGAGTGTCCATGAATCACACATCAGGCTGATACTACACTTCTTGCCCTTCTTAAAATGACGAATCAACAACTAATACTGATTCTAGAGCTACTCTGATGCAAAACAGATGACGGATCCTTGATTTATCCTTAGACCACTACCCGAAATCAACCAAAACCAGTATTTATGCCCCCCGCTGTCCTGTCCTAATGTCCGCTGTCCCTTATGCCAACATTGACGATCCTTTCATGTATCATGCTATTAGAATCAATAATTACTTACAAGACTCTAATGAGAAGCACAACTGATGTAACTGATCAAGAGTTAGCCACTGTTAACAGTGACAACTTAGACTTTATGATCCAAGTCACGTACACCCGGGACAAACGCATCCAAAAACTTCGTGAAAAACTAGACTTATGTCCAGTCCCAGGCTACCAGTTATTAGAGAGTCTTGTCTTTAGAAGAAATGAGTCCGGACAAGTGCAAATGTATGTACCATTAAAAATGATGGATAATGTGATTCGTTTGACGCATGAAAAGATTCGTCACCTAGGAATAATAAAACTTATGAGCAACTGAAGAAACACTATTGGATTCCGAACCTGAAATGAAAAGTCGCAAAATTTATAAGAAACTGCGTAAAATGTACTATGTACTCACCACTGCATCGTTCTAATGAACATAATCTCTGTAACATACCGAAGGAAAAAATACCATTTGATACTGTACACTTGGACCACTTTGGCCTTTACCTACTATCAACTCAAAGAAGAAACAAATATTGTTAGTTCTAGATTGATTCACTAAATTTGTGAAACTGTATCCGGTTAACTCGACAAGTATGCGAGAAGTCATCAATAGCCTTGATAAATATTTTAGTTATTACAGTGGCCCAAACGCATGATAACTGACCGAGGAACTGGTTTCACCTACTTGGATTTTAGCACATACTTGGCTAAATAGAGCATTGATCATATGAAAGTTACCTTTGCCTCTCTATAAGCCAACGGGTAAGTGGAAAGGGTAAATAGAGTTTTAAAACCTAAGCTTGCCAAACTTAGTGAGTCCATTAATCATGCTGATTGGTCTAACCTTTTGTCCCAGATTGAGTATGGCATTATCAATACCACCCACAGTACCACTAAACAGTCTCCTAGTAAACTTCTGTTCAGAGAGATAAAATTGTGGATAAATTAACTGAATACTTAATCGAAAAGAGAGATAAGGCCTCAGATCACAACCTAGATGACCTCAGGGCACGCGCTGCCTCCGCCGTTCAAAAGTCACAGGACTACAACCTCCAATACTTCCAGAAACACAGCAATCTGCCCCAAACTTATAATGTAGGAGAATATGTCGTCACGTATGGACACCACCTTGGCATGAATAAGAAATCTCTAAGTACCGCGGACCGTACCTTATACACACAATATTAGTCTTTTGTTTCAAGTAGCCTTTGCCTTACTCGACTGCTTGCTATTCCGTAAGAAAAATTGATTCCGAAGAGCCGGTTTCAAAAAAAATCCAAAATTGCATGACTGACTCATCTTCTTTAAACTTGTAACAAAATCTTGAATATTTTGCCCTGATTGTTGTTTTCGACTGTTGAATTTGAAATTTTCTGCGAATTCCATACCTTCTGGTTCAAACAATTCTTTCAATTTCTCGGCTACGTCTTTGTATTTCTGTTTGTAAACATCTGCATTGTCCATAAAATTGCACAACGTCGATAAATTCTTTGTGCCAATGTAGTATAATAAATACGGCAGTCGTTCTTCTCCCTCTATTTTTGAAATGAAAAAATTATCCTTCTAATAGCTGTAACCAACGCTTCCATTTGAATTGCGTCGAATCGAACTTATCTACCTGAAAAATATCTTGTCTGTACTCATGTCTTCAGGCTACAAAAACTGAGACGGGCTTATAATTTCTTCTTTATCCTCGCTTCCAGAATTTTCGTGTCTTGGATTTTCAATAATTTCTTCCTTTTTTTGTATTTTCCACTTTTTGGTCTGTTTAAGTTGCCACCACTGTGTTTACACCACCCGTTTTTTCTAAACAATCACTCATAAATTTCAGATTTTTGGGTACACTATGTTACACCGTATACGTGTATGTGTATGTTTGTATGTGTTCTGTTATTCGATAACGGGCTGACTCGCGAGCGTTTATACTTTATACACTATCACTTGCGGAAACTATAGGTGTGTATCTTCATCACATACTCGTACTTCACTGTCTTAACTCTGTCTCTGTTTGACGGACTTAAACTATATGTGTGTATGTATTCACACTGTGCTCCAGTGTCTTTTCTTATATCTATTTTCCGCGCACACGAAACTCTTATAGAAAGTGAAGTAAAGTGCATGCAAGATAGAAGAGGAAGGAGATAGAAGATTAGAAGAAGGGAACAGGAAATAAGAAGAAGGAAGATAAGAAGGCGACAGAAGATAAGGAAAAGGAAGATAGGAAGGAGACAGAAGATAGGTAGAGGAGGAAGTCGAAGGCAGAGGGAGATAGCGAATAGAAGAGAAGTAGAGTGAGACGGAAGAGAGGAGGTTAGAAGTTAGAGCAAGACGGCAGATAGATAGAGCGAAATAGAAGAAGATAGAGCGAGAAAGAAATAGAATATAGAGCAAGTAAGAAGGTAGAAAGAAATAGAAGATAGAGCAAGTAAGAAGATAGAAAAAATAGAAGATAGAGCGAATAGGAAGATATAAGATATAATACCGGGACTCCGGGTGAGTACTTGCTATTCCTTGACTGACCTGGGTCAGTCTCGGTCAAATTTTCTCGATATTTTCTAAATATTGAATTTTGTTTAATATTGAAAATTAGTTATTTGGCAGACTCCCTACAAATTATAGCAAATAGATAGTTCCCTTTTGGCGGACAGGATTTCGACGGACGGTGGCGTGGTTGCCGGACGTGACATACCTGCAGATAAAGATGAACAAATTGCTTCGCTGGTCACCCAGCTTGACAATATAACGCTGAAGTTGGATCAAGTGTTTGTAACGCTGTTAGAAACACAAGAGACACTCGCGAAAACTAATGCTGAGCTGGCCGACCAGCGAAACAAAAATGAGCTGCTAGCTGCGAAAAATGGAGAACTAGTGTTAATACTCAAGAACAAGGCTAAGGTAAACGGGAAATCTAAAAAAGACAGCCCTCAGATGAAAAAGTGAAAGGTGAGGGCGTCTTCACCTCCCAAGTCATGTTCCTCATATGAAACTACAGAGAGTGAGATGGAAGTTGACTACAATAGTAACAAAGATAAATAGGATGAGATTTTCCCTGCCCTTCCACCACCAAGTCCAGCTACGATATTCAAAGAAATGGCCATCACACCAAAACCAACAGTTCCAAACACTACAAACACACAACCCACAACACAAACACTAGAATCTAAAACAGTTCCGATCATTTTACGAGAGCCCTCAAAATGGTCTCAAACACTGAACATCATGAAAACACAAAACATTTCATACACATCCGCGAAAAGTGTCTACCTGGGAATACAAATTTTGCCAACTACACCCACAGATCACAGACGACTGACCAAAGCACTAACTAAGAACAAATTGAAATACCACACTTATAAACTTCCAGAAGATAGACAGCTGAATGTTGTCATCAGGGGTCTGTATGGCCTTTCAGCTGAAGAGATCAAAGAAGACTTACAGTCTCAGGGCTTCAACTCAATTGAAGTCTATTACATTAAAATGAGGGAAGGTCTCTCTAAAGTTGTTAAAGTTCTCCTGCCATAAAGCGAAACAAATATTTATAACATAAAATCTGTATGCCATCTTATGTGCATCGTGGAAGCATAGAGTCCTCGTACGGGCCAGGGTATGTGCCACAATTGTCAACAATTTGGACATTCTGCTAGCAACTTTCATGCACAGTCTCGATGTGTTAAATGCGATTCGCTTCACCATTTCTCGAACTGTCCGAAGAAAATAGAAGAGAAAGCAAAATGTGTTAACTGTGGCGGAGAACATCCAGCAAGCTACAGGGGTTGTCCCAGGAATCCAAAGAACGTGAGAAGTTCGTTTGCACAGGTTGCTGTAGCCCAACCCACACAACCAGCACAAAAACAAACAACCACGACACAGGCCCCCCACGCATACAAAATCAAACTCACAATATGGACCAAATGTTGCAAGAGATGATATCAAACTTGATTCAAACCATGTTCGCTGCATCTCAAAATGTCATCAACACTAAGCACTAATGAGTTTAATGAATCACGTTTCAATTCTGACGTGGGATGCAAATTCCTTGCCTCAGCATACCGGTGAATTACAACAATTTATTTTTGATCATAAATACGATATCATCATGATCCAAGAAACCATTCTGAAGCCTGGAAGACGATTCCGCATCCCCAACTACATCATGTACAGAAATGATAGAATGACGGGTAGGGGAGGCGGAACGTCCATTCTCGTGAGACGAAACGTGAGTCATTATCTCATCAATACACCCACTTGAGAAACTAGAGGCCACAATAATCAAGGTGCGAACTGATTTTCTGGAGTTCATTGTGATTTCTGTTTACAATCCTCCATCAAATAGAAATCTTTTAGATGATCTCAGAGTACTTATTGCATTTTATGGCCCTATCTTCATTGCAGGAGATCTAAATGCCACAAACCGCCTTTGGGGAGCTGTGAGAAGCAATAAAGCTGGGACCGAGCTCAATACATTCATCACAGCCAACCACTACAGCCTGCATATCCCCAATGAGCCAACACATTACGGATCCAGACATGGCTCTGTACTGGACATAGGAATATCACGAGATATCACACCAAACGTTCGGTTAAATGTCCTCGACGAACTGTCTTCCGACCACAAACCAGTCTTTTTCCTCATGGAAAACATCTTTATTGGTGTTCCTATGCAGGAAAAGAAAACTACCAACTGGAAAGCGTTTAAAGTCACTTTGGCCAATGATACTAATTTTCAATCACCAGAAACGGCCGACAACATCAACAATATCGTTGAGAACATAACTCAGAAAATTATATAGGCAAAAGAGGACCCCACGGTCATAACTCTGAGAAGGGAAACGAGTCCCTATGAATTCCTTCAGAATATCAAACAACTGATCAGGAGAAGGAATCAAGTTTGGAGGAGAGCTAGGTTTATAGGTGACCCTACGCAACGAATAAACGCTACTCGGATGACAAATGAAATCCGTGATAAAATAAGGGTATTCCGAGACGAGCAATGGGAGAGCTTTTTGCAGAGTCTCGAGCCTGGATGTGCCAGTTTCTGGCGAATGACCAACTATTTTCAGAAAAACTGTAAGATTGTGGTACCGCCTATTTATGGTCCGAATGGGATGCAATTCTACGATGCAAGTAGGGCAGAGGCTTTTGAAGATTCCCTAGAATCACAACTCTGCGAAAATTCTTCGGATGAGGAGGACTTGGAAACTGAGGAGGGAATTGAATCTTCTGTCAACAGACTCCTGATGGATAACATTCAACACGAAGACAGGATTAAACCAACAGACTTAGACGAAATCAAAAACATCACCTGGATACGACACTATTACAAACACTATGATTTCTAGGCTACCAGACAATATTTTACAAGCACTTACGGACATTGTTAATGCGATATTTCGTTTGCGAAAGTATCCCAAAATATGGAAATCAGCGGTTATTATTGTCTTCCCGAAACTTCAAAAGGACCCACAATTTCCACAAAACTGGAGACCCATCGCTGTCAAAAATTGCGGGAAGGGTGATTCTGCATCGACTTTATGAGGTTATATCTGATAAAGATATTCTACTGGAAGAACAATATGGCTTCAAAGCCAAACACTCTACTGAGCTCCAGCTAGTTAGAGTGGTCCAACATATCAGAACAGGCTTTAATCGCAGGAATTCAACAGGCTTAGTTATGTTTGACATAGCTAGGGCCTTTGATAAAGTCTGGCATGCAGGACTTATCTTCAAAATGCATCAGTTCAATATGCCATTGCAGCTCACTCAAATAATTGGCTCCTTCTTGGAAGGCAGATCATTCCGTGTCAGAATTGATAAACAACTCTCAAGCCTGAGACCAATTGATGCTGGAGTTCCTCAGGGCTCGCCCATATCACCGGTCCTATTAGGTAAATTTCTCGAGAGAAATTTACCTATTGCGGAGAGCATCATATATATATATATATATATATATATATATATATATATATATATATATATATGGGATATAACGAAATTTGTGACCACGATAGAGGTCGCAATTTTGCTTGGATTTTCACCAAATTTTCAGGAAAGGTGTATTGAGTAATTATCTCGGTTAAGTTCGTGAACCAGCTATATCGGCCCGGCAAAAACAAAATGGCGGCCATTTTAGACGAAAAATCGTGATTTCTGTTCTGACCAAAGTATAGCTCCGATTTGGATGAAATTTGGTACAAAGGTTCATTGCTGTATGCGATGAATCTCACAATAAAAAATCCAAAGTCGGTACGGCAGAAACAAAATGGCGGCCGCTCAAAGGTCGAAAAACGTGCAAAATTTTGTTGTTGTAATAGTGGTCAAAGCTTTCAATAGATTTTTATGAAATTTGATAACTTGATAGAAATTATAAGTATCTAAAGAATTACGTGAAAAAATTGGAGGTCAGGTTGCAAAAAACAAAATGACGGCCAGTTAAAGGGCAAAATTTCAAAGGCTTTTTAATGTCGCAATTTTAATCCGACATATACGAAATTCGGTTTCAAGATAGACATTATTTAGGCCTACAGTCTTTGATATTTTGGTGATCATGCATGAGTAAATTTCAAAATGGCGGCCGTTTAAATATGCGTTTTTTTCAGGTTTTTGTGGCCCTCTAGCGGTCACATTTTCCAGCGGATTTTGATGAAACTTGAGATTATGGATCTCTGTACTATGTTCTTGTATTTTGCAGGAAATTATTAAAATTGAATGAAAAATAAAAAAGTCGAAAATTTAAATCCTAATATTTTTAGCTGCCATTTTCTTTTAAAAATTGAATTATTTTGCCCTGTCTAGAGTGAAACTTCTATTTGAACGAGATAGTACATTGATTGATGAGTTCCTAGCATACAAAGATTTAAAATAATCCAAAATAAAATGCATGCATTCAAAATGGCGGCCCCCAAAGGTCAGAAGGCAAGCGCAATTCGCTATTTTAGTGCCAACTGAAATAATGAATATTTTTCATGATAACGTTTTAAATGACTTTACTTGATAGAATTTATAAACCAGACCATTTTTAAGATATTGTAAAATCTTTTTAACAATCCCCTAAAAAAATTATAAAATCGCGACTTGTCTGTCTTTCCGTCCGTTTGTTCGTGCGTCAAAACAAGTTTTCTCGCAAACCACATGAGCTAGAATGAGGAAATTTTCTACGTAGGTCAAAAGTGGTGCCTCTTGAAATTTGCAGTGCAAGAAAATATTTTAAGGTATTTAAGGGGGGTCTCCCCATACAGGCGGGTCTCCCCATACAGGCGGATGGCATATAATTTTTTTTATTTCTGTAGCCCTCTAGCAGCCAAGATTCTCAACAGATTCCGTTGAAACTTGAAATTATAAGTTATTAAGGCAAGTTAATTTAATTTGATTATGCAAATCGAATGACAAATAAAACAGTCGAAAATTTACAGCTTAAAATTTTCAGCAGCCGATTTCAATAAAAATCGAAATGACGGCCCTCACAGTTCAGAATAAAATTGAAATGTATATATTAATGGCAATGCAAGTGCTGATTAAACTTTTATGGAAATCTTTTGAAATTAACTATTCGAGCTATTTAAGCATTTGTGTGGTTACCACTGTGAACTGTGTAAACAGCAGATGCGAGAAGGGCGAAACCGGTATTTATATGTTTACAACAATATGTAATCCATACGCATGCAACTCAATTTAATTAGAAAAATATTTGCGCCCCGATAAAAGGTTTCTAAAAACGAACGAGGCCAGATTTTTTTTATGTTAATAAATACCCATGTGGTACTACGAAAGTTGCAGAAAGAAGTTTAGAAGTAGGCAAGCCAAATTCTTTTTCGAAACTTCTCGCTACATACGAGAAATTTACCTTTCCGGCTGGTGCTGCCAACGGGGATTTTACAATATATTTACTGCAGATCTTTCTACTTTGCCTCCAAAGGTAAAATTATCACTCTACGCTGATGATACCTTGCACAACAAGCAAGTGTCATCACCTCAAACTTGAAACGATCGATAAACATTTTATTGGAATACTTTCGCAAATGGAAAATCAGGCTTAATTCTGATAAAACACAGGCCCTATTCATCACAAGAAAATCACTACAAACTCCACAGACACTAAACGTTGACAATGAAACAATAGACTGGGCACCAACGGCTAAATACGTTGGACTTACATTCGACACAGGACTGACATGGAGACAACACATACCAAATAAACAGGGACACTGTATTGGACTTTTCTCCAAACTATACCCACTCGTTGAACCCAAGAAACAGCCTTAAAAATCGACTGCCCATCTACAAACAAATTATACGACCGACGCTACTATACGGTAGTTCTGCTTTCTACCAGACGACAAAGACTAACAAAAAAGCACTTCTGTCCTTCCAAAATAGAATTATTCGAAAGATCTAAAGAATTCCATGGCACATTATAAACACGGACATATACAAGGACCTAAGACTTGAGACAGTTGAAAAATACGTACGTGACAGAGCACTGAAACTTTTTGATACAATAGACAACCACACTAATAGTACCCTGGCATTCCTTCGAACTGTTCGGAACAGGGATGATTTACGTTATCCAATAATCCGCCAAATAACTATATAAAATTTACTTCTAAAATTATATATTGACTGAAGCTGGCTCAGGAAGGTAAGTGGGTACTGTAGTACTCACAGATACGAGGGAGTTTAGGTGCTAAATCGCACTAACTCCATACCCCCCACATTCCAAAGAAACTCTTATCTGGCACAACTCTTTTTTTTTGTACTTTTTTTCTATTCTTTCTGCAATTATGCACCGTCTTTGTCACCAACTGTAATATTTGTGGGTTTTAAGTAAATTAGACAATAGTTTAATCAACCGTAACTTCACTTTATTCTTGAACTATCGGTTTAATAAACACATGGCGTCTTAGCATCTTGAATTAATATCATCGTGAAATCGGTCCTTCTTGTATGCCGGTCACTGAGCAACTGACTTAATCATTCACACAACTCCCACACTCTTCTTTCAGATCTTCATTGAATATGAAACCCATATCAGTGACTGGCTTCTCTGTTCCAAAGCAAGTCATCAGACTACAGATCATTTCATTACCGGGATTAGGAGTCATCGCATTTCAATTCACGCCATCGAGACCCTAGGTCTGGTTGGGAGGGATTTGAGAGGGCATCGATTCCAACAAAATACCGGATTCGTTAAGTAAAAAGCCAGTCCTTATCACATGTGATTGTGTGATATGAAAAATAGGACGTTGTTTTTAAAGATTGTTCTTTCCCTTGAAGTCATGCCAAGGACTTTATGACCTTTGTTTTGAAATCTTGCAATCGTGCGTATGAAAGTTTTTGCAGGTGCCTTGGTTCTAGGGAAAAGAATTCACCCATGACACCGTAGACAGCTAGTTGCCAGCACACGTACGTGTTCCTAGGCCTTTTTATTCTAGCGATGCTTCGTATTCTAGTTCGCTGAGGCAGCATTCCATCATAGCACTTGTTTACGGTCGTTATAATAATCTTAAGTCACTATATGCTCTTAAAAAATTGTGAGTTACTTTTTTTGAATCTTCATAAAATCTCTGCGCACTGATTGGAAAACCCTCACAATGTTCCCGAAACTTCAAACGATTAAGCATAATCGATTAAGCTACAACAGCAAACGAATCATCTATTCTAATTTTCTTTTAATCCAACGATTCCTTTTACGAACCAAATAAAATTTCACTTTGTATGAAGAAAATACGACATATTGAGTTAAAGTTAATTTTTTTCATAATATTGGTTATCTAGTTATCTGGTCCATTATGAAAATGAAACCATCTCAACTTTTTTTCGGTTTGTACAAAAGATCCATCTAAATAGTTTGAAACAGTTTAAAGATGCTTTTAGGGGTCCTAAAATCTTTATAGCAAACATTATAAGTCCTCCTTTAATTGAGATAGTTCTTCAATCGCAGTCTCCGTACCAACTGAAAATTTACTCAAATATCTCCTTTATTCTTTTGGAAAAGTTCTCAACAGTCTTTCGGAGGATCATCTCAGACAAATCAATCAATATGACTCACACAAAACTCTTAGCGACTTGTTTCCATTACAAGTTTGACCTCTCGCTTTGATTCTATTGACTCAGAAAATCTGGTGGTAGTTCATAAAATTGTCTGTTTTGTATGACTGCAAACGAACTCTCAATCCCTTTCGCAATTGTCTCCCCATACGAGTGTGTACGTGTGTTTACGAGAAGAACATCATGCTGGCGTAATAAAAGTTGCATTGCATCCATTCGAAAATACATTTTAGCAATTGCAAGCGAAACTTGTGCCAAACTGTGTAGATGCTTCACCTTATCTTTTGGTTCCATCAAAACAAATCATCCTGACTATTCAGACTTTGGAAACGCTCCACTACTGTTCCATCCCCAAAGAGGAGCGCTAAAAGCTTCGACTCATTCACTATTCAACCCTTTCCCAGCAGATTTGCCATTGGGATTCGATCGAAATGGGCGCACGGGGGCTAGGGCAAAGTGAATATATTGCAAGCAGTCATTTGGATTGGAATCCATGAATTACAGTTTAAGGAGAATCCAAGTCCAAATGGCAAGGAATTATGAGATGATAAATATGATTTTTATTGTATGCATATTCAGCAATGAATGTTTAATTTGAAATTCGAAAACTGTGTCATTTGGAAGGGCGAAATTAAATTCTTAGTTGCGGCAATTCTATGTATGATGTCAAATTAAACTGCGTTCCCAAAATAGGATACATCATAATCTCGCTTGCGTTGTCACTCAATCCAGCCTGCATTATCACGTGGCAGAAAAAGGCTTTAGCAAGCTAAAATCTCTATTGTTCGTACTTCCATCGAAATGGCGTGACCGTTTGAAAGCAAGAATTTAAAGTTTTTCACTAAATTCAGTTATTTTACTTTGAATTCAAGAAAGTCATAAAAATTTTCCCGAAGCATATCCTTAACAAAGTAATCGTATCTTTTTCAGAGCTTTAGTCCCGAAGAACACAATAGAATCAAATCGAAACCCTTTTTCCATATGAAAACAAATTCTTTGGGGAATAGTCGAAACCCTTTTTCAAATCGAATGTACTGAGCGTAAAATTGGCGGTTGTGACATATCCTGATATTTTATTCGTAGTTTCAATTCAATTTTATTTGGTCGGGGATAATCCGATTTTTTCGTGATGAGCGGTTCGGACGAAATTGAAGGACTTTCTCATTTAAACCTTCTCTTTACATTAAACCACTAGAGCATGTTTGTTTTTCAGTGAAAGAACTTTAACAATTGTACTTATGTATACGAGTATGTACATACATATGTACATGCTTATGTGTGTTTATGTATGCTCATGAGCATTTTTATTGCTCTTAAGCTGAAACCTTTCCTAATAAAACCATTTTATTTAACCTCCAACAGTTAATGCAGGTGAGGATTATGCAAACTTCACTTTAAGGAAAATGGTTGCTGCTCACCGAATTCCGAGGTCATTTGGAGGAAAAAATACCTTTGATCTCGCCGTTCACTGCTTTCTGCGGCCCTTGCGCATTTCATTTCGCCACCTCGACGTGTGACCAGTAAGCTATACCGAGAGGCCCACGGAATATAAACTTCCATGAAACTAAATGGCATCTCAGACATATGGTCGTAAAATAAAAGAGAACGCTTTGCTTTCCAGCCAGGAAAAAAGAAAATAGCCTTGACGAGAAGGCACAGCGGAAAAGCGACTTCACAAATAGTCCATAAGCGTTGTCCCTGAACGTTTGTAAGCAACCAACGAGCCGTGGCATGTATGGTGGTGGCTTCATAGGTATCAGGATTACGTTTTCTTTTCATCAAGATTTTCCTCGCTAGCTCTTTTCGGGTACAGTTGCTATTTTCTGGCCAATTCGTCAAAGAAACACGGCGAGAACCAGTTTTAGTGATGTATGGTTAGAGGTTGTTTCGCAGAAGTAGAAATATAACCTGAAGGACGTTTAGGAAGCTGCCTCGTCGAGTTTGTTCAATAAATTAGTTGTGAGGCAGAATACTAGATATTCTGTTTTATTGCGTTTGGTAGAAGTAAGACGAGGTGATTTGATACGCTCACTAAAAAATGTGTTAGAAGACCATGAAAAAGTCATAAATTTTTAATCAGCTGAGCAGTTTTTGCGGTTATATGTGAGAGGTACTGCCAAATAGAGGAGAATAATAACTTCTGCAGTATTTCTACCAGGGAAAAGTGATTGAGGAATAGAGAAAAAAAATTCCGAGAAGCAATTCCATTTTTAGGGTTTTGTACCCGTCCGCCTGCCCATCCCTCTGTAAGTTACAGCAATTTTTCCCAACACTTTAGAGGCTACAGCGACCAAGCTAAATGAAAATCTTTAATGTTTTTGGGTGACTGCTCGCGGGATAAGTTTAGCACTGGAGAAAACTGAAGTGGTCATCTTGACAAAAAAAAGCATCCCTAGAGGAAGTATGATCAGCATGGGAGATATACGAATCGAACCGAAGTCATCGATGAAGTACCTGGGGCTACTGATCGACTCGAAGATGAGTTTCTCTGAGCAAATCAGGACAATGACCAAGAAGGCTGCTTCGGGAATATCGGCTCTGAGTGGACTTGTCGCCAAAGTAGGGAGACCCAGCCCATCAAGAAGATGCCTTTTGATGAGTGCTGTAGGGCCTGTGCTACTGTACGGAGCAGAAGTACGGGGTGACGCTCTCAGCAAGCAGGTATACCGAAAACATTTGGCACAAGTATAGAGAAAAGGAGCACTGAGCATTGCATCTTCGTATCTGACAGTCTCTGATTCGGCGGTGAGAGTTATTGCAGGCGTAATACCTGTCGCCCCCTTGCTAGAGAGCACCGCGCTATTTACCAGCGCCGAAACGCACTCGTTGCGCGTAGACGCATTTTTAATCGCTCCTGTCATTAAGTTTAAAAATAAATTAATTTTTCACAAAAGTCAGTTGAAAATATATTTTTTAATTGAAAACCATCACCGTCGAATTATTTGAGCATTTATCGAATACCTGAAATTCATTTCCTGAAGCAGTATCAAAAGTGGAAGTATGTTCAAAGGAAGTCCCGGCTTGAGAATATTCCCTCTAGTCTCGCTGCAAAAGTAACGAGATGGAGGAGCCCGATGGCTTCTGCCATCGACCAGAACGATCGTGTCTTTCGCCAACAATGACGGGCGACAAAACTCAAAAGAAGATACGATAATCACGAAGAAAAACCGCAAATTTTATCGGTCATCGAGATTGAGCAGCTGATTAAAGAAAAGGAGAAAACTGACAAGATTGAAAAAAATAATGTAGAGCTCAAGCTTCAAATCAAATCACTAGAAGCACTCGTTGGAACATTGACATTTAACAAATCTCAAGAAAGTAAGAAAGGAAAATAAGCAAACTCAAAAATTACTGCAGATATGCCAACTAAGAATCCAAAACAAGAAGCTGATCAAGAGGATGTCCTCAGCGCAAGCGGAATAAACGACAGCAGGAATTATTATGCAGCGCTAGCTGGACTTGAAGATACGATGAGTATTAAAGAGGATCCAGGTGAAACTTCTGATTATTCTACTGCTAAGCTAGATAATGGTTTTATAGAATACCCTAAAAATTAAATTTATAGAATACCTAAAAGTAATGGAGAAAAAACCAAAAAATTTGTCTACTAGTCCGTCCGTCAAGACTAATGAAAAGAAAGAAAAAGTCCCACCAATCAATGTATTTGGGCAAACGGGCAAAGATATGGTTCGGCTTTTGACAGCCGAAAAAAGCTAAATGATTTTGAGGTAAAAAGAGTCAATGCCCATAAACTGACAATTAGGACTAAGTTGTTCGTTGATTTCCAGGCAGCAAAAAGTGCGTTAAACTCTGGAGATGTTCTGAATTTTACATACACCCACAAAAGCGAAGGAAACCAAACGTTTTTATTGAAGCGTCTGGACAGCGGAGAAGACACAGTCAATCTCCTTCGATCTCCAAGAAGTTGCACCAGAAACACAATTCATTTCCGTTAAGAACTTTGCAACTAGGAGATTGATTGTGGAGCGTAAAAACTTGCCTTATTACTTAGTCCAGATTTCCAGCAAAAGCAGCTCAAGAAATAAGGTACTTGAACTTCCATGTAGTGGGGTGGGAACGCCTTCAGAAAAGTGAGGTCAACCAGTGGTACAGGTGTCAAAGATTCGGGCATTTGGCTGCCAATTGCGCCATGGAGTATTGGTGTGTTAAATGCAAAGATATTCATGCTCCCGGCGAATGCAAATTGATCAGGCGGAGCCAAAAGAAAAATTATATTGTGTGAGATGTGGTGCCATTGGTCATCCAGCATCATATTGGGGATGCCCCCGGTATCAAGATGCTAAGGTAAAATTCACTCCAAAGCAAAGTCAAGCACACCACATTGTGATACCTACCAACTTCGTCAAGCCTAGGGTGTCATTTGTACTTGCTGCGAGAGGACCAGCAGACAATGTTAAGTTAAATAAATAATGTAAGTGGCAATGATGAGCTGCTCCTTAAAATTTATCAGCAAATAAATTCCTTATTGGGGAGAATCGATAAACAAGATTCGAAAATCAACATAGTTTTTCAGCGTTTAGGGCTCTCAAATGCCTCAAAATCATTTGTCATCCAGTCACATTCCCATGGATAGGATTCGTCTCATCTCGATCAACGTCAACTCTATTCTCACTTTACATCGGTGTGATTATCTCCTTGAATTCATTGTTAACCAAAAGCCTGACGTCATGCTTCTCACTGAAACCCACGTCAATTCATGGCACTCCATGACATTCAAGGATTTTGAATTCGTAAGAAACGTTAGGGTAATAGGTGATGGGTGAGGTGGCGCCTGGATATTGGTTCGAAGACCCTATTGTTTCCAAAATATTGAAAAAGTCGAATTCAAAAGCTTTGAATCTCTTGAAGTGTCCATTATCGAAATTTCACTGCCAGGTGGGGATAACTTCTTTGTTATCTCTGCCTATGCAACTGGTGGAACTGTTCCCATGCTCAAGAAGGAACTCAATTCCTTATTTGAAATACTCGAATTGAACAGGCTGCATAACTATTATATTCTTGCTGGTGACTTAAACGCCAAGCATACATCATGGCTGAACGCCACTAATAGTCGAATAGGTGTATTCCTGAAATTGTGGATAACAGAGAGCTATATGGGTCGGAATCTCCAACATACCCTAGGACAAATTCATATTTGGACCTCTGCATTGCTGACGCAAGACTTGAATTCAGCTTTGATAGTCCTCAACGGAAACTGCAGGTGCTTCCTTATGATAGCGATCATAACGCAATCGTAAAAGATATCAATCATCAAAGGGATGATTTCTTCCTCATTCCAATTCAACATGAAAATCATCAGTTGAATTTCAAAACAACTGACTGCGAAAGTTTCAAAAGAAGTTTAATTGGAAGTACCTGGAGCAATGTCTTCTTTCTGATTATGGCAATGCTTGCTCAATGGTTCCTAATGGCAGGAATCTAACTAATGGTGAAATATGTATCTTTTTGTCGAAGTTAGAAAAGCTAACGTTGGAAAAGATTGAGAAAGTCGTTCCCAAGATTAAACATCGATACAATATGGAAGGATATGAAACACCAACAATCGCAAGGTTGAACAGATTGAAAAGCTTTTTTCTCATACGTGTCAACAATGTTTATTGACGATTTTTGGAGTAAAACCATCCCTCGTTAGCTTTGTTGAAATTACACCTCAAAAATGTCCGGAACTTAATCCGTTCAGATTTCATGAGTGACGTCAGCAATCAATGGGCGAAAAAATTGAGGGGCGTTAGCCTACAGGACCTAGAATAGCATATTCCGTAAGATGCCTCGAGCTGTCTTGAAGTCGCTAGTGATGAGATAAATCTTCTCGATAGAGCTGGTATTGAAATTGATAGTACGACTCCGGATAGAAATGGAACCAGGATAATATGTGAGGGACTGCATAAACTTTCCCCGATTGGAACACATTTTGAATTGGTTTATCTACCATACCCCGAGAGAGGGAATGGAATATTTTCAGAAGTCGTTCAAGCAAAAGTTTCCAACTTCAAGTCAAGCCTGAGCGGCCAATCAATTCTTCATTTCAATGAAACATTAACATCTGATCTCATACCGAGCTTGAATCTTATTGATTATTCTGTCAGCAATGAAGACTTGTGTCTCATATTTTGCAGGATAAACAACAAGAAATCATGTGGTACTAATGGTATTCCAAAGTTCTCCGTTGTTTGCCAGAGGTTGCTATTAGCAATTATTGCATATTGTTCAACAACATGTTGAGCAATTCATATTTCCCAAATGAGTGGAAAAAGGCTAAGCTATTTCTGATCTTGAAGAAAGGAAAGGAATCTTCATGCCCTAAAAGCTATTGCCTAATCAGCTTGCTGCCTAAAATCAACAAGGTGTTTGAAGTGATACTCAATAGAGCATTAAACGCCCACGTTGAAGAATATGAGTTGATGCCGAATTGCCAATTTGGTTTTCGTGCCAGGCATTCGACCACACATGCAATAACGAATGTGACCTCAGACATCTGTTGGAAACTAAATGATAGAACAATGAGTTGGAGCATGTCTCATTGATATGGAGAAAGCCTTCGATACGGTGTGGTTAGATAGACTAATTTTTCAACTCCTTCAGGACAAGTTCCCCAGACACCTTGTTGCCATGATGTGCAATATTTTATACGGGAAATCGTTTGTTGTAACTGATGGAAATCTGACAACAATCAAATCAAGGTCTTGAATGGTCTACAGCAGGGAACAGTTACTGCGCCTCTGCTCTTCTCAATCTTCATTCGCAAGTTATTGAACGGCTTTGATTTTAACGTTTCGCCAACGCGATCATTGGTAGCGTTTGCTGATGATCTGATCATCTATACGGCAGACCGAAAAGCTACAATAGTTCAGAGTAAACTCCAAAAAATGTTCAATGATGTGCAGCTATACACTGACAATTGGCGAATGAAAATGCGCAGAAGTGTGAAACAATCTTGTTTCGGACAACGCTGCTCGGGGTCAGTCAAGACCTGAAACGCAATTGGAAGGATTTCCACATCATGGCTGGCGAGGATAGTTCAGAACGAGTTCCACATAAATCCTGTGTTCGATACCTCGGTGTTTATCTCGATCAATATCTGTACTATACTAAACATGCCATAATCGTTCTCAGTAAAGTACAAAAAGTAGTCATGGCCCTACGAAGACTCTTTTATTCCAGATACATTGATTAAAAGGTCAAAATTATCTATTACAAGACCCTGGTTAGACCAGTTTTGACATATGGATATCAGATCTGGTACAACAAGAGTGCTAGGACTATGGAAAAATTGAGATTTTACGAAAGAAAATGTCCTCGTAAATGTACTGGTATGTACAGAAAGCGTGAGATGGATAGGAAGCACTATATATCGAATAAAAGAATTTATCAAACTGCTCAAGTGGCAAGAGACGATATCTTTATATTGAAACTTCTTCGGAATTATATCGCAAGATCTGTAACTGTGAGTGAAAGCCCTTGGATAAACAATCGTTCCATCCTACAGACAGATATATTGTGACTTGCCTCGCTACTGGCTTCGTTCCTCCAGAAGCATTCGTGTACTTGGGCATGAATCGATATGTTTTTGATTCTGATGGCGTCTCAAATATAGATGGGCCACTGATAAGAAGATAAAGTATCTTCCGAATTTGAGTTCACGAGACCAACAATTCCAATGGAGATACTCATTTGCTGGATTCGTTGAAGCTGATTGAGCTGAGATGGAGCAATCTAGGTATTAGTGGCTGAATGATAATGTCTAAATGATTCGTGTTTCTTTTTAGTTTTATGTTTTTCGTTTCTTAGTTTTTGAGTTTCAGCTCATTATTGCTAAATTTAGTGTTGTTGTTAATTTGTGTTAAACAATTAGGGATAGGTTAGGTATATGTTATGTTTATTGTATTAGGTTTAGAGGTAAGGTTGCACGCGAAGGTTGAGAATATTGTGATAGAATTTTCGAGTATAAGATAACTTTTTGATTGAATTTTATTAGCATTATTTCATGACCTATTAGGTGTAGGATAAAAGTTGACTGTTGTGTTAAAATTAGAAATAATTTTCGAATAGAGTTGGTTTCTTTTTCTCCTTTTCCAATCAAATCATTGAATATGTAATAATCTTAATTAATTTGGATTCGCTATAGTTTATTTAGATAAATATGTTTAACTGATAACGTATAAATTTAGAGAGCTATTTGGGCTATTATGTTTTTGTATTGTTAGTGTTTGGAATTCGCTTTATATTCTTTGAAAATTAATAGTGATAAGTATTGAATAAAGCTCTTATTACTTTGACTTTGAAGCAAAGTTCATGGATGCGCCTCAAGACTTCACAAAGTCTCAAAAGGAGCGACGGAAGAAAATCATTGCACACAGCCGTAATACTGGTGCTGGGGTCCTTGCTGACCAGGTGACTGGGGGATAACCGACCGCTCCTGCTCGTCCACATCTTAGGGGAGAGTCGCTGGGGTTGGTTAGCTTTGGAGTCTCTCGGTTCATCTGGGGGCGGGAAAAATAGATGCAGCATGTAGAAATTTCGTGGAGCTGACCCAGGTGGAGGAGTAGGTGGAAGGGAATTATTTTATGATATGCACTGCGAGAGAAAGCTTGCCTACGGATCTAACTGGGTAAAAGGACCAGGTTGCTGGAGACCCTGGTAGTGCTGACGTTAACGCAAGAACTAATTAGTCAAAAACTTCAAAGGCTTTTATTTCATCGTATTCTACTTAGAATTTGTATTCTACTTACTCCATAAACAATGGAAACCTTCAAATTATCAGATCTTGTGATCAATTTATTCCAACCTATTCCATTTTAAAGTCTCACCCCGTCCAATCCTGTAACTATTCCTCTCAATTCTTACGCAGTTCTAACATAACTTACCTAGCACTAAATTAGGTACTTAACTTAGCTTGTCACTAGGTTATTGACTTACTAGCCATCTAGATCTGCCTTTGTGGACTCTTCCTTCCCCTTTTCTTTTAGTAAGTTTTTTCAGCTTATTATCATTATTTTTTTTCTAACGGAGATTATACGTGATAGGACTTAAGATCCTTGAACTTTTTTTAACCTGGAACATGGTCCCACCTTTTTGTCTCTTCACTACAAGAATCAAAGGGGTTCCGGTGTCGATTCCTGTGAGTAGAACTATGCTGCGCCTGACACGGTAAAACTCCTCCTCCATATGAGGTCTTTGTCCGCAAGGGTGATGTCCACCTTTGTAGGGTGTAACTCTGCGCACTCCGTGTAGCAACCATTTTGAGGTGCACTAGTACAACCCTTAACACCCGACCCAATGTTCTCCTTCTCTTTCTGAAAACCTGTAGCACTCTCACTGCGTTGCTGGGGCCGTGACCAGGAAAACACCATCTTGCATTCAAAATTCAATAAATAGGGTTGCTCCTCCATAGTCTCAAGATTTTTTTTGTAGAAAGTGCATCCTATCTTCGCCAATTCCCTATCTATTTTGCGGTAGTTGTCTCCCAAGTAAGCCCTGAGTATCGATTTTATAGTCTGGTTCACCCACTTGCCGCATTGGCCTAGGAGTGGAAGAGCGCGGTATACTGTGTGTGACTGCAAAAACCTTCCAATAACTCGTGGAATTCTCAACCGAAGAACTACTACCGCATCAACATTGAGGGTCATAAGGACGTGTCCCTCAAGCAACGTGGCCACCTGTGAGGTTGTTGCATTTCACAGTGGGAATATAAGCGGAAAGTTGGTGTGATAGTTCTCCACTATCAAAATGTTCACATTTGCTGCCGTGGATCAAGGTTTTGGCTTAACAAATCCACGCAGACTATTTTCACGGTGCTTTGGCCTATCTGCTGTTGGTGGATAACGGACTCTAAGACTGACTCTGCTCGATTTTTGTGGCCTGGCCCACCTTACATTGGGTGACGTTCCGCTGTACATTCACTTGCATTTCAGGCCCAAAATATTATTGGACTGTGTGGTTGTATGGTCGAGGTCACGATGCTAAACACGAAGTCCCAGGTCAAGGTAAATAGTGAACCAATGGACAGATTTTTTATGGTATTAGGCTTAAAACAAGAGAATGGACTTGCCCCAATGCTCTTAAATATTGCGCTGGAACACGTTTTCAGGACGATATCGGTTGAAACCTCGAGTACACTAACGTTCAAGTCCACACAAATGGTAGCATATGGTGATAATGTCAATATTATGGCACGTTCAATCTTGGATGCCAAAAGAATATTTCTGAGCCTAGAATTTGAAGCAAACTGGATTGGCGTACGAGCTAGTAAAACTGAAAATAAATTCAGGATTACTTATGAAAATTCTTTGTATGTAGCTAGATAATTGATTCGCATTAATAATTTTACTGAAAATTATTAGAGAAGAATAATGTTGGAAAAGGATGGTTTTAACACATGTGCTGATTCTCATCAGGCCATCACTCTTATTAGATAAACATGAGTGATGGCGACCACCATGCTCAGAGGTGAGAGAACTATTTTTAATTTTTATACTTATGCGAACTCAATATATTTTTGTAAATGGAGATCGATGCTCGCACGGTGCAAGAAGCTCAGTCGTTATCGTATGGATTTACATTAAATTGATGAAAAAAGGGTAGAATGATCTATTAAAAAGGTTAGCAAAGACAAGCACTTACAAGAGAAAATTAACCTGAATAAAATTTGTAGGTACAAAAACATATTGATTTCGCATAAGCAGGAAAATTAAAAATAATTCTCTCACTTCAAAGAATGTTGATCGCCATCACCCGTGTATATCTAACAAACCGCCTTCTTCTAGTCTTTTTCTTCTCTGATAATTTTTCAGAAAAATTATTGATGCAACTCAATTATGTAGCTACACATAAAGGATTTTTAGAAGAAATTTGAAGCCATTGGAGCCGTTCAAAAATTGAGATCGATGCCCACACGGCACAAAAAGCTCAGTGTGGAGCAAAGTATAGTATTGATTTAAATTAAATTGATGTACTGTAAAATGGGTTGAAGGATCAATAAAAAGTTTAGCAAAGATAAATTCATGACTCAAACGTGAAAGAAAACTCCATTTTGACAACATATGACCAAAGGCGACTACAATCTTGAAATTGTGTATAATATTAATACTTTGGAGCCAATTTGAACAGAAGAGGTGCCGATAAGGACAAGATTGGTCGCCACTTAAATACTGAAAATAAAGTTTATTTCTCCGTACTTCCCATTCTAAGGTATACGGAACTGAATCATTGATCCTGACAAGAGAATCCGAAAAAGCAGTACAAATATTTGAAAACAAAGTGCTTCGGAAAATCTACGGTCCAGTGAAACAAGGAACAGAGTAGAGTCTACGTTACAATGATGAATTGTATGAAAAACCGGCTATCCAAAACAACATTAACGGGTACAAGGCAAGGTAGACGTCCAGTGTGTAGACCAGAGACTCGATAGGAAGATACGACAGAAGCTGATAGGAGATAATTTTTGGTAGTGAACAATTGGCGGACAAGGTCACGGAACCATGATGATTGGAGGAGATTTATCCGGGGGGCTTTGGCCCGGTTTGAGTTGTTGTATCATAGGTAATAATGTGGCCGTACATGCAACTGACTGATGTTTTTCTTGTCTTTCTTTAAAGCGGCAACCCTGGTACGCATTATGTTTCGGGATGACATTTCACTTAATATGCTGTCCCAGGGATTTTCCTCCTGAGTAGCCCCTTCCAGGGTCTCTACCACCGATACAGACCCAAAGGGTGTGTCCAAGATATTGAGCTACCTTTCTGATGCACCACCTTGGAATCAAACTCTTCAAGCCTGACAACCATACACGGGAGTGATAGTCGGTAACAACTTTGAAAGAAGACCCTTCAATGTAGACCCTGAGCTTTTCCACCACCTAGAGGCCCATTATATACTCCTTCTTTGTGGCATGGTACTTCCCTTCTACCTTCGGGAGGGAATGGCTGAGCTAGCACATGGCCTTCTCACTCATCGGAAACATCTGGCTTAGAATGCCTCCCAGCCTAGGTTTGATGCGTCAATCAACGGGAGGTCAAATTCAGGTTGGATACGAGTTGGTACTCACAACAAATTTCCCTGGCGTTGGTCAAATGCCGGTCACGTTCATCCGTCCAATTAAGGGGCTAATTTTTGTGAAGGAATTTCACCTCTCCTTCATATTAACCTAAAACTTTAATGGGGAGCATTCATTACAGAGGCATATTTTATCGCTTATTAACTACGTATCAAAAAATCTATTGCTCCACCCCTTCTCTGGATAACTACCCTATCAACCCATATTATATATCTCATCCCCGGCAAATTAACCAAAAGTTGTAAAAATATTTTTGCACACTGAATAAAGGCGGTAAAAGTTATTGTTGAACTTCTACAAAGAACTCAATCTGATTACCCCACCCCGTCGCCAGAAAAGTAAACAACTTAAGCTCCATTAGCCACCCCGTATCTCAAGAACCAATACAGATTGAAACGTATTCAAGGTGGCATATTTTATTGCTTGCAATGTAAGCAACAAGTAAGCCCCAAAACCATCCCTTCAACTTATACCGCGCATTTTATCTCGCCCCTATTAAGCTACATTATCCACTTTATAACGGAAATATAATTCATTATGAGGTTTGATTTTCAATAGGCTTTTTTGGCAGATCACGCGTGACTCCTGTCAAACTGTAATGTGATTTTTATTCAGTATTGTTTGACAAATCATCATAGAAAGACTTAAACCCCAACAACGTATCTGAATTTTTCAGCTGTATTACGAGAATCAGTGTTCTGTGACGGCGCTACTCTGCATACAGTTAGAGAAACAATGGACTTATTTAGAAATCGTTGTGATAAGAACCTGATTTAACGTTTCGGACCAGTAAATTGACTGCCAAGATCGTGTGATATCACACATTTCGATTATTTTCTTTGTAGTTACATGAAATTTCTGGCCTTCAGGGATCAGCCAGCTTCAATCGACGTTTTGGAAGCCAACATTACTCGTGTCATTCACGAGATACCGTTCGCTATGCTGGAGCGTGTCGTCCAAAACTGGACTCTCAAGATGAACCATTTACGGCGTAGTCGTGATCAACATTTAAACAAGATAATCTTAAAAAAGTAAATTTCATAGATTGTTCTTTTGACTCACAATAAAAATTTTACCATAGAATACAACTTTATGCCTTTTATTTTAGATTAAAAGCTAAACCTCATAATGAATCACCGTATACATTATCACTAGTTTATTACGGACAAATGATATTACTGCTCCACTCTTTCCCTCGGGAGAGCGGGAAAAGTGGATTAAGGGTTAAGTTAAGGTTAAGTTACTATAAAAGCTTAAGCAATGAAACTTTGTGCAAAGGTCAGTGGTGACTTTTTGAAAGTTTTGGGGTGGAAAAATTTTTCAAAGAGGTTTAAGGGGGTCTCTCCATGTAGGGAGCTGCCCCTTTAACATTTTTTTCCACCTTTGGAAGTCGAGTAGGGTGTCATTGGAAAGGTTTAATGAGATCTTCTCATAACAAGTCTTAAAATCGCCTTATCATTACCGTGGGGGGGGGGGGGGGGCAAGGGAAGGGAAAATGTACGAACTTTTCGCGTACCCCCACTTGCGATTGGATACCTTTCATCCCAAAAATCATGAATCTCCTTTATAAGTACAAAAACAACAAATACGTGATAAGTCGAAATTCACTCAACTTTGTTAGTAATAGTATGATTTATCGATTTTAAGTTTTCTTAAATTAAATTTTAATGGTACCTTTAAATTCAATAAAATTCAGTACACAGATGACTATCTACAAAATTGAAAGTTTCATAAAGATCGAACGGTAGTTAACGCTGTATTACTATGGAAACATATGGCTATGAAACTAACATGTATGCACTTTTTACAGACTCAGACACTACAGCTTTACTAGGATTTGCATGAAAGTTTCAGGAATGATAGGTACCATGAATAGCATTGAGAATTGGATCAGCTAGTGGTATCAGTAGTCGTAAGACCAAACAGCGGCTGTTTTAAATGAGAAAATTGAGTAATTTTCAGTTATATTTCCCCAACTTCAACGTTTAAGGCGCATGCTTTCAACATTTGATTCAATATAATGAATGACTGAAAATGAGTACCTACAATTAATCCTCAAACGTGAAACAAGTTGGGGAGGCAAGAGAGAGTTCCTAACAAAAAGGCTTTGTGACTATTCTAGGGTTCGAGCAAATAGGCTATGAATCACTGATTACAGGACACGGGAGTGGCCCATAAAAAAAAAATTCATCAAAGGTAGCTGATATGAGTATCAAATGAAAGTTCTTTATGAGTGCTTTTCAAAACAGTCCTTAAACCGACAGTTTATGCTTCAGTGGGGATACGGGGGGAATACACGAAAAATGTGTTTCCCCCTCGCGATTGGACACCTGTGATCTAAAAAATCTGAAAAAATTATGAAGGGAGATATTTATGAGTATGACAATAACAAATACCTCAGAAGTCAAAATTTGTTCAACTTTGTTAATAATAGTATAATCGTTGAACTTCACATTTTCTCCAATAAAATCGTCGAATCAGACACTGCAGTTTTGATTTGATCTTCTTAAAATTTTCAGATAAGATTGATGATATAACTGCTTTTGGGATGTCATGATTTGAGCTATTTTCATTAGTTGAAAATGGAGAAACAATAGACTTTCTTTAAAATTTTTTGGTATGTTTCCAGATTTTATTCGTTGCTGGTGACTTCATTTCGTAAGTTGAGTCCAAAATCCTTCTGATATGAGCGCAGGTTTGTCAACCCAACTTGTTTACAACTCAAGTCTCTTCTGTAGAAAATTTGGGTGGCCGACAAACTTTAAGTTTTATCTCGTCCAGCTGAAAATTTTAAATTAGTGTTACCAGCTTGTTTTTGGTAAAAAATAGTAATTCTATTTCACCGTTTCACCATTTCAATAACAAATTATGAAATTCAATCTCAAATGCAATGATTCGCGGTACGCATTCCGAATGCTTTGAAAACTGATTCACAACAACACAGGAAGCTAAATCTCTGTAAAATTTCATTTGTTTTTATAGCTTTTAGAGTATTGTAAACTCTGTGAACCTGTTTATCAGTTCGCCAAAGGAAACTTTCTCAAAAATTACACAGCTGAAATCGTGATCGCTTATGAAGAAGTAAAGTAAGTAATCACTCCATAGGTTGGGTATCAGAAAAAATTTTAAGAGGTTTTTAAGGGGGACCCCATACATGAAAAAGACTATTAAAAATATTTGTTTGCTATATGTACCCGACTTGGTTATCAAATAACATGCCTCGGTAGCTTTTTTCAGGTTAGTCATTAAAAGCGCGATGTCAAAGTTATGCTTGCTGAGTAGACAAAATATGTTGAGAATTGTGCTAAATGGTTTTCAAAAGAACTTTGCTAGCATTTCCATGATTTGAAAAAATCCAATGATTTGGATAATAATTGCATACATAAGATTTTGACATCATTCGATTTCTAGCAATCATGTAAGCGAAATTTGTCTATTTACTTGCATATTTAGGAAAGGAAAAATTACTAATCAGATTCGCTTTAATTTTTAGTGGAAATTTGATTCCTCTAGTAAAATGTTTTTCTTACATCTGGAAACGTGGCTTTGAGCCCATTTCAGTTGCCTTTTTGGTTTTACGAGTAGAATATTTACTTTAACCGAACTCAACTGACGTACTATACATCATCGTAAGTTATGTGCATGTTAATCCAAAGGATATTTTTTCAAACGAAGTTAATATATTCACATTTAAAAGTGACTTGTACAGCTACGAACGAGCAATGATCATTTTAGTACTTTATTAGGAATAAAAATTAAGATCCTCTCAAATCCTTGTTATCTACTCGTATTTTGGTTACATAATATTACAAGTTAAGTATTTCTTGTGATTTCTCGACCATCAGTTTGAACGAATAACTGAAATCTCATTACTGCTCATTGTCGCAATAGTCTTGATTATATACAAAATGTTTGCACATCTTCAATGTTCACTCCTTTCTTACTCCGAAAAATTTCCGAAAACCTGCGCCGTACTCGAAGTCTCCACCGGCGCGAAAAACCTCATTGCATAGAACGGCGGAGAAAATGCTCCCCTGCATTACAAGAGAGCAAGGAGAATCACAATAATAATACTCGCATCAAGGGATGCTGCCCATCACGCAGATTTCAGTTCTTTGTCAAAATTCCATCTGACGACCGCCAGCCTGCCAATTGGTTCGACAATTTTGGACGTTATTTCGTGAATGTGATAACGATTTCCGGAATTACAGTGGTCCCGCTTCCTTATCGCCGCCCTTCAATCTTAAATTCAAGAGTTGGTTTTTCTTCTTCGGCTTTGATGTAATGTGAACGGTGTCCTTTAAAGAAATTTTTCTGCGAGAAGCTTTGCATCGGTTGCTTTTTATTGGGGGATGATACATGCAGGTGTAGGTTACCTGAAGATTAGTGCTATCATGTATGACGGTGTTGTAACTTTGCTTTATAGAAATAACACATGTTAACGTAAAATGCAAATTATCGCGCCACACCCTTGGGTCGTCATCCGGATTATGTGGAAGTCAGAATTTTGAAAAAGTCTCCATCGTGAATGATAGGTTCTAATTTTGGCGTTTAATAATTAAGTGAACTTCTCCCGAAATTCCTAGCCCGAGCCTTTGCTAACCGGAATCATTCGGTTCGAGTGTCCTCTTTGATTCGAATCATTTATTTAAACTGTGCCACCCGATTGCAATGCAAATATGATAATGTAACCGCAAATCTTTCGAATGCAATATCTTCGCGTTCGTTTCCCAAATCAGTGTCAACCGCTCACTCTCTGCCACCATTATTTCCAAAGGATCTCCGCCCGAATGCTGTTTCCAACGCCGAGAATGGATTACTGGCCGTTTCTGCTGCTGCTATTTATTTGGGCAATGGGTACGTCTTTCTTGCTGTTTGTAATTTAAATTAAATCTCTTTGAACAGGACGAACGTGTCCAATAACATGACGTGGTTGTGGAAACGTTCGCTCTTTGAATTCTAAAGTGTGTTATATAAATTGACATGATGATTTGAGCAAATATTACCATCGAAGCTAGTGGGAAACGAGCGTTGGAGCCCAACAGCATCAGGCATTTGGTACAAGTGCTAAGTAAATATTTTGTTTGTTGTGCTGCCTGAATGTGTTGTGGACAGATGACTGCATGCAAGGAATGTGTCAGCAAGGGCATAAGGATCTTTTGATGGCTGCCATGCTGCCTCATCGCCACAAGGATATTACATATAATATGAGGCGAATAGAAATTCTCAAGGAGTCTGAATAGGTATATGAAATGAGTGTTTATGATTTTGTAGCAAATTACAATGGGAGTTTGAAGGATATGAGGCTCGAATAAGGCAAGGAGAGTTGTTTGCTAAATGTGAATGAAAACCTTGAAATGCTTGAAGAATGAATAGACGGATGTGTATTTGAAATGCTTGAGATTTGGTCATTGTGTTTAGTGCAAACATGAGAATGATATTAGTTATATGATTGAGGCCAGACTACTTTAAATTATTAAATTGATCAACTTTCGTAGATGAACGAATACTTGAAAAGTTTGAAAATTTTTTTTTTTTGACTTTCTTTGCAACGATAAAATTTATGAAAACGAAATAAATTTAACACATTCCAAAATTCCAAGTTCCGGTAAATACACCATAGCTTCAACTGGAATTATCATACCAATTTTATCACTAATAGCCCTGTGTTTATTAAAACCGTTGGTCTTATGTTCTACTGGTCGTTTGCAAAACCAATTGAAAACAAAATAGATCTCTGTTAAAATTACGTATTTTTAAGATAACTTGCCCAGTCTACAAAATAGTGAAAAGGAAACGATATTAAAAGAGACATGATTATTGCACCTACAACTCTGCTTACTTTTTCACTCTCCCTCGCTGTTGAAGTTATCCTCCTACTTTGTGGTACTTACGTGTAGCCTCTTTAACTTACACTTGCTTAGAGTACAAAAGTAAATAAAAACAAGTTGGGTAAACAGACCTACGCTCATGTCAGAAGGGTTTTGTATTCAATTTACAAAATGCAGTCACCAGATCGAATCAAATCAAGAAACATGTCAAAGACGATTTTATTGGAGAAAATATGAAATGCGAAGATCATACTATTTTTAACAAAGTTCAATGAATTTCGACTTTTGAGGTTTTTGGTATTGTTATACTCATAAATATCTCCCTTGATAATTATTTCAGATGTCCATCCGCGACGGAGGAAACACATTTTTCATGTACTCGTATTTCCCCCCTGTGCCCCAACTAAAGCAAAAACTGACAGTTTAACAACTGTTTTGAAAAGCTCCCATGAAAACTTTCATTTCATACTCATACCGGCTACGTTTGATGAATTTTTTTTTCAGGGGCCACTCTCCTGTGCTGAAATCATCGATTCATGGCCAATTTTTTCGAATCCTAGAATGGTTACAAAAACCTATTGCCAGGAGCTCTCTCCCACCTCCTTGACTTATTTCACTTATGAGCATTAATTGTAGGTACTCATCTTCAGTCACTCATTAAATTGAATCAAGTGTTCAAAGCATGCACCTTAAACGTTGAAGTTGGGAAAAAATAACTCCAAATTATTCAATCTTCGCATTTAAAACAGCCACTATCTTGTTTTACGATTACTGATACTACTAGCTGAACCGATTCTCAAAGATATACATGACACCTATCATTCCTGAAATTTTCATGCAAATCCTAGCAAAACTGTAGTGTCTCAGTCGGTAAAAAGCGCATGTTGTTCCATAGCCATATGTTGCCATAGTAATACATGCAGCGCATATTGTTCCATAGTAATACAGGAAAATTCAAACCGCTATAACTTCGCTAAATATGATTCAATCTTTATGAAACTTTCAGGATAGATCAATCTTATAAATAGACATCTGTGTACTGAATTTCATTGAATTTAAGGGTACCATTAAGATTTTATTCAAGAAAACATAAAATCGATAAATCATACTATTACTAACAAAGTTGAGCGAATTGCGACTTCTCACGTATTTGTTGTTGTTGTACGCACTAAGGCCTACATCCCTGATTTTTTTCAGATTTTTTGGATCACAGGTGTCCAATCGCGAGGGGGGGGACACAAATTTTTCGTGTATTTCCCCTCCCTGTGCGCCCCTCGAAGCAAATTTTGCCAAACTAAGACCAGTTTTGAAAAGTTCTCATCAAGGCCTTTCATTTGATACCCATATCGGCTACCTTCAATGAAATTTTTTTTTCGGGAGGTCACCCTCCTATATGGGGAGACCCCCCTTAAATACCTTATAAATTTTTTTTGTAGTTGAACTTTGAAGAGATCGCCACTTTACACCTACACACAAAATTTGATGTTTCTAGCTTAAGTAGTTTCCGAGAAAAACTGCTGTGACACACGGACGGACGGACGGACGGACGGACGGACGGACGGACGGACAGACGGACAGACGGACAGACTGGTCGCGAAACTAGTAGGGTTTTGTAAAATTATTTTACAAAACCCTAAAAAGGTTCAGAATATTTCTACTACAGAAGACATTTGCTCTTCGAAGCATCAATATTTTGCAATTAGTTTTCCAACCAAAATAAAATAGCTTTATAGGGCAATCATAAAGTGTGTACTTATAAAAATCAAATATAACTTTCAGTTTATAAATATTCCAGCGGCATGTATTTTGAACCAAAATAAAATAAGTATGTCTAGATGATGTCTAGATTCTTCCATTTTAAACAAATACAATTTTACGAAATTTTTATTTGTCTTTGGAAAAGAAAAACTCTCCATTTCTCTCTAATGACTACAGCTTTATTATTTTTCCATCGGCGTACAAAAAAAAATGCTTACCTTACCCACTTAAATTTCCGCGATTGTATCTGAAAATCAACATCACATAAATTTGAAATGCAAACAGGCATAAGAAAATCGGTGGAAATGTTCAAACTTCTGTTTCGTCGATGTTTATTTACCTCTGATCTTTTACAAACAATTTTCTTCTTCAATCATCAACTTTCCAGATGAACTCATGTATCAATTTGAATCATATATAGGGTTTTCCATTCAAGACATAATAAGTTTGTATCTTTATATGAATGCCCCTTAAACTTTTTTAATGAACTGTCAGTATCAAAACGTTAGATAAAGTCAACGTTTTTATCGTGGTAAAGTTGACAAACCAGCAACGTTTGGAAATTTTTAAAAATAACCCCCTTAATTCTGAGTCGGTGGTCGCAACTTTAAGATCAATTACTCCAACTTTCGCCCGTAATAATCGTCTCACTCGACAGGTTATGCGTGCTATAGTTGATATCTTTAAGTCCAAATTTTCACTATTGGACGTTCCGGTGCCAAAAAACGTTGTACTGCTCAAAACAAAGGAAGTATCGCAACCGTAAGTGCATCGACTTAGGGGCCAAATCAGTCGATTCTACGTCGTTCTCAAGAATTGGGCATCTCTCAAACGACACTGTGGCGTATTTTGCGAAAAAAAAATTTTGGCCTGCATGGTTACAAAATCAGATTTACTTAAGAACTAAGGCCACTTGATCATTTAAAATGCCGAAACTTATCCAATTGGGCTCTGGCAAAGCTTGAAGAAAATGAAAAAATCATCTTCAGCGATGAAGCTCATTTTTGGTTCAATGGCTTTGTTAACAAGCAAAATACACATTATATATATATATATATATATATATATATATATATATATATATATATATATATATATATATATATATATATATATATATATATATATATATATATATATATATATATATATATATATATATATTTGGTCAGCAACAGACCCACATGTACTTTTTGATACACCATTGTATCTATAGAAAATTATGTTTGGTGCGGTCTTTATGCCGGTGATTCGATTTTATTTTATTTGGTGGATGTAAATGACCGTCATGTTACCGTCAATGGAGAGCGCGATCGTGCTATGTTGGAGGATTTTTTCTGGCCAGCATTGGATGAACTTAGTTTCAACAAGATGGTGCCGCTAGCTACACAGTACGCCGAACATTCGATTTATTGAAAAGCAAATAAGGTGAACGTGTTATCTCGAGAAATGGCCCGGTTGAATGGCCGCCTCGTTTATGCGATCTAATGCCATTGGATTTCTTATTATGCAACTATATCAAGCCACTGATCTATATTAACAAGCCAGCAACTTTAGATGAGCTCAAAGACAACATCCAACGCGAAATTGCCAATGTTTCGGTCAAAATATATGCCAGAATGGTGGAAAATCGGGTCCGAAGAATCCATCGCTGTAAACGGGCTCGAGACGAATTAAATTCATAAAATTTAATGCTTGCACTTCACTAACAATAAATTTGAGCTCAATATCTCAAATATTTTGTAGTAATCTATGGCTCTAAAAGCCAGCGCTGACACAGGCTCACAGCACAAACTCAATTTAACAAGGATTCAGTCGATTCAGTCACCTTCCCCATCGCAACACTCGTTTTTTTTTGCATGGAAAATAGGTCCAGAAAATGTCTTTTGTACTTAACTCCCGGGAAACAAAATTCTAAAACTGTTTAATATTTTAATGTGCAGTGATTTTATTACAATATCTTTTGAATATAATTTAACGAATTGCGGTGTAACGCGGGATACAAATGCTTAGAACGAAACGGTTAACCTTTTAAATTATATGAACGCTAAAATCATTGTATCATTTAAACCCCTTAAAATTTGTCTAATTCTTCCGATTTTTCCCACTTAATTACGCCAAATCATTATAAACGAATATTGCTTTCAACTGATAACTTAAGCGAATCTACAAAAGACGACTTAGAATTTAAAAACAACCGAAACGAGTGTGCATTATCACCATCGCGGGTTCACCCATAGATGGCACTATTAAACGAAACTTTGCGCGATTTTCCATTGCTGTTTCGTTGCTCGATGGCTCGGCCCAGCCATTTTTTTCGCAACTTGGGAAAACACGCGGAAGTTTGCGGGCTGTCCGCATAGAACGTGATTCGGTGTTGTTTTAAGCTGGTTTAATTTATTAGTGCAGTTGAGTTTAAATAGAAAGAAAAAAAAAAGTGGAATCTGTGAATTTCATTCGTTGGCAGATGACTTATTGGAGTAGCGGATTGAACAGGTCGCGAACGGCTCGTGGAAAGTGGAAAACAGAAGAGAGGTGCTTGTTTATTTGCTGCAGTTACATTAATAGGGACCCGAACCTTATCATCTTGGGATATGGAGAATACTTAATCCAGTCAAATTACTGTTGCTATGTTCTTCAAATGATTGAATAACGTTTGGGCGAAACGGCTGACTAGGTAGTTTTGATGGTGATCAGTGAGAGCCTGTGTTAATTAAACAAGAAGCGTCGATATATGTATATCTTTGCTCTCCTGTGGCGTTAAATATCGTGATATCTATGGGGGCCACTATAATGAAATTAGTCTACTACTAACTATTGGACATTAAATAGGTGTAATTGAGAGGACATTGATTAGAGAAAATTGGCGATAGGAATAAATAATGGAATGATGTTTTATAATTGAACCGTGTTTCATATTACAAAAACAATTGAAATTTAACGAGCCCTAATAAGGGAAAATAGAGAACAATTAGTGTTAGAAGTGGACTTCAATCGTGAAATACTGCAACTGATGAAAAGTGAATAATTAATTATCACGTGCAGTTATTTGAAAAAGACAAAGATTGTGTAGTGCGAATTTTCAGATAATTTTCAAAAGTCAGAGATTGTAAAGCGTGAACTTTAAAGATGATTAAATCAGGAACTCGAAAAGCAAAATGCGTGGACATCCAGTAGCAAAGCTGCATTGCGTACTCGGTTGGTGGAAGTAATATCTACGAGTGGACAGGATCCAGATAACACGCCAGAACTTTAGCATCCAAGCACGGTACAAAATTAAGCCATGGTGAATCCAGTGATGCAGTTGCTAATGGCGATGAAGACAAAAATGAACGAACTGTCACAAAAATCTCAGGAGTAAAAGAAACCATAAAACAACAGCTTGAGGAACAGTCAATTTCAAAAATTATCGACGAAAAATTGTTAGAAAATTCTTTGAAGCTCGAGCATGACCTTAGCCAGATGAGCGGGAAAATCGGGAAAGTGGACAGCAAGGTCTTGATGTTGATTGAGGAAGTGGAAAAGCTGAAAGTAACCTGGAACGAAAATATTATCGTCAAGGCCAAGTCATGCGTCAAAAATTTGGAGGCGCCAGTTTTCGATGAGCAAGCGTCTTGGAGCATATGCAAGACTCAGTTCGAGGCCACTACAGTAGTAAATAGCTGGACCGACAGCAAACGATATTAGTGAGCTGCGATTTCTTTTTACAAAACACCCCACCCCAAAGACCGACCTTTGAAAAGCAATGGAGACGGCGAACGCAGAGTCTCGGGGCTTTGCTGGCAAAAGCAAGTCGGCGACCATGTCACGATTGGATTAGCCGAGTGAACGTCAAAACAAACAAATTGTTTTCTTACATAAGCCTATTCATATTATGAACTGATCTCATTAGTGCAAATCATTTTCATAACGGGCAAACACTTCAAATGACGATTTAACATAAACTTAATCTAAAACTATTTGATATTCTAAAATAAAATATCCGTGATGTGCGAAGAACAATTATCTGGTTATCTGCGCGCGTGATAGTTTTAAAAATAAGAGAGCGTGTTTACGAACTTATTGGTGAGTCGAAACAGCCAACAATTAAAATTTGCGGGGAATACTCTGTTGATGTAAACTTTTTTGCTAAGGAATTATTACCAGCCGCCGTGCACCTAGAGCTGACCAAACTTTCTCAATGCAATCACGGTGTTGATAGTGCAAGGGTAAATACGGGTACCCAACGCCATTTGAATTGAGGACAAGCGCAATTACTCGATGGCCTGCCGTGATTACAGTGATTGATAACTACTCGTACACATACAATACCCAAGCCCCATTTCGATAACGATTTCAATCCGTCCGAAGAACCAGCACTGGAGCAGTACTAATTAGCTGATGCCGCGTTTGATTCGTTTTCGAGGTCTCGGCAACCGTTTGTTCGGATGATCGAACATATGTCGCCTCATTGCCAATCAACTAGCAAGAACGAAGCTAGCGGGAAGAAACAAAAGGATTCGGCGGAAGACAGAAAGAGCACCTCTACAAACGTAGACAAATATCGAAAGAGCTCGCACAGCTCCCGTAACCGATCATCTTCATCACTAAGAAACCTCCGCTCAACCATAAGTGAATCAGGGAATAATAGTCATAGTCAACGACAGCCATTCAGTTGGTCGTCTACGGATAATTTTATAGCACCACAACAACTGAAGGCCGGCTGCAGAGAATGGTGTGGAATTGCTTAAACGTATCATTGAAGTCGGAAATGAAACTAAGCCAAATCAAACCTACCCTTGAGCAGTCATGTAGGCGAATTTCTGCACTTTATGGAACCGGCAATAACATCAATCATTTGAATCGCAAAGACCTGATCGACTACAGAGATCCAACCTGTTATTATCGCATGAAAGAAGCTGCACGATTTGAATTCGATACACCTATAAATTGTGTACGACACTTCCTCGAAAATAATTTCATTCAAATTTTGAATCCTGACTTCGCTAGAACGCTACTGCTAGAAGCTGCTGTGATCGGTTTTCATCGTTGATGAGGAAGATATTAAAGCGTCAAAAGTTAATTTACTTCATTTAACAGGCGGTGGTTCAAAAGCGAGTTTCCTCAGTTTTATTGCTAAACTGACCATTTTTCCGACGTTCTTACCTCTTCGATTTATTGCCAGCGGACGGGAATATATTTTAACAAGTGATTTTATTTCTAAATTTTGTATGGCATTCGCCCAAAGAACCTCTATAGTGATAAGTGAAAATAATACTAATAGCAACAAAGCTATCAAAATTGAGAATTTACAGGACGCCTCCAGCACCCATCGAGCGCTCGACGGAACAAGCGGTGACTCCTTTTAATTAATAAAAATCTATGCCCAATATTTCATATTAATTATTTATATTATTAATAATAAATTATAAAATTTTTTTATATATATACAAAAATATGTAGATACATATATTAGATTTCGGCAGTAGAGTTGGTTTCAAATTAATTGGAAGCCTAGAAATTTAGTTGACGCGTTTTCATTAGCTGAACGTGATTAAAATTAAACATTTTTACCTTGTCTGTTGAAAAGCAACTCGGTTATTTCAAAACCTTACGAAATAATTAAGAAAAAACTGGATGGAATCTTAAGTTAAGAAAAACTAACTTGAAAAGCATAGTATAAACATGCAACATTTGGTATTTATATGCTATAAGTAATATGAGCTCTCATTGTTTTGGACTCGAAACAGAATACTTAACGATTTATTAAGCAATCGATTTTTGGCGGTCTTTTGCTTTAATTTATTTTTTTTTTTATCGCAAATTTTGAAATCTTTACATTTGCAAGCGAGTCATTTTACAATAAGTGGCAAATTAACATTCGTGAAGGACGTGTATTGTAAATAAAATGTCAATAAAAATGCAGGAGTAAATTTTAAAATCGGTCTTTCCCTTCCGGTTTTTCTGATCGGGTATAGGACCCGGTACGGTGGCAGGCTTCCACCCCAAAATATGAGCCAGCCGCCGGGTACAATATAATTCCTTCTTTTGTTTCAGGTGACTTCATGGGTTGAGTGGCCCAAGCAAAGTGCCTTTTTATGGCATAGAGTTATGCAATTCAATTGTATAATTCTATGACATAAATTGGTCATCGGGGTACTCCCTTCTGATGGGAAGGTTCATACAATTCAAGTTGTATGAGTTTTCCACTCAGAAGAGGAATACCTGGCCACTTCAACAAATTATCAATGGATTTATTCCGGTTGGGTGGGTATGAAGGGGCTCCACCACCACCCGGTTGCCCCTCTTTCATTTGTGGGTAAAGACGAGGTCACCCAGAGTTCGCCTTTCTTGTCAGGTTTCACTTGTTCTCGTAACAAGTTATAATTCCCTCTGTGTAGTTATCTACAATTTTTGCGACTTCGGTCGTTTTCTTTTGATCTCTGAAAGCAATTCGTGAATGCGAAATTTTTTTGTAGTTGGTCCTCGTGCTGGGGAAACGAACCCGCCCCACGACACCGCAATGCTAGCCTGCCAGCGCATTCACGCGTCTCCAGACGAGGGCATTCTCGGCAGATACCTACATCTTCTTCTGCCGGGGCAGCAGACCATCCCTGCAGTCCTTCACGGACATTGAAACTCATTTAATTCACTACAATTTCTCTGTTTTATTAAAGATAAAGCTGTTATGTCCTTAATAGAAAACCCTTCAATAAAAAACATCGATGTTTTTTCTGTTTTAATTATTCTTATCAAGAAAAACAATCTTTAGATTATGATAAACAATTTCATGAAACGCTATCAAGACCCTTGCTTATTTATTTGTTCCTCATATTTGTAGGATTTTCAACTTCCAAGAAACGTAACTGTGCTGCATAAAATAAGTTTTTCTAGAAGTTAAAAATGTTAGTTGGTGCCACCAGCTAGAAAGGCAAATTTCTCGTAGGCACACTTTTTTAAAAAGCAAATAAGAAATTAATTGCCCACCACTTTGAAAGTCGAACACCGCTTGAGAAAAATATTTTGTTGTACAAATACTTTCAACAAAAGCCATTTCAAACCTTTTCATGAAAATATATTCAACACTTCTTCCTCGTAGCACCATAGCCACTCTCGGGCCTTCGCTTCCTCCAAGAAGCCCCTTCAACTATCTCAGTCTATTGATCACCTCCTCTTATTTCGAAATCCGAGCAGTTATGAATCGGCTTCGTGGACTGAGTCATGCCAGCGTTTCCCCACTGGTTACACCCTCCAATTATCTCAACAAATACCTTTTGGGATATCATCCATGCAATTCACATGGTCAGCCCATTGCAGCTTCCGCAGTCTTACAATCGTTGAGACTTGCAGTGCATCAAAAATTTCATACAGCTCGTGTTTGTATCGAATTTACCATTAACCTCTATTTTGTCTCTTTCCCAATATTCATCTCAGGACTTGTCTCTTGAAGGCATTCTGCGTTCAATATGTTGGCAGGTTAGGGTTAAGGTCCATGTTTTACCACCATAGCATAACACAGGTGTTATCACAGATTTGTGTACTTGGCGCTTTGTTTTCTTGGATAAGCAGCTGGTTTTCAAGGGCTGTATTCTTTGGCGTAATTCGTCCCTTTCATTATCAGATCTCATTTTTTTGGCGCCTAAATTTACAAAATTGCCCATGTTTTTCGTATTGTATTCATCAGTTGCAATATTTTGTATATTTGAGGCAAAATGCCTTGACTTCATCATGAGTTTTGTTTAATTCTCATTGATTTGCAGCCCTACTAGTTTTGCTTTGCTGTTGAGTTTCAGGAAAAGCTATTCTTTGGCAGTTGTTCACGACTATGAGAAAATGTCAATGATGTCCGCATAGCCCACCACTTGGCTCGACTTGTATAGTAACGTGGCTCTTGTATTGACAAGTAGCTTTCTTATGTTCGTTACTATACAATACGAGGTGTGACAATTAAGTAATGAGACTGATTTTATTACTGCACTTGTGGTAAACCTGCGACCTTCAAATTCCCTTCCCCTTCCCCGGCATCCTTCTCCTTCTCATTGATATATTTACCATTGCTCTAGCTTGTTTAGTTTGCCTGCTGTATCGTATTGCGTAGACGTGTGCTGTTGGTGCTCGTTATGAAAATGGAGAAACAAAATCAAGAGCAAAGGGTCGTGACCAAATATTGCGCCAGATTGGGCGAAACAGCTTCGAAAATATACGGTAAAATTGTAAAAGTGCATGGTGTTAGTGCTTTTAGTCGATGGCATAAAGAGTTACAGGAGGGGCGTGAAAGCATGGAAGACGAGGCGCGGAGCGGGAGACCAGTCAAGGTGGGAACTGACGTAAATACGCAGCTTGTGCGTGCCCTAATCCGTGAAGATCAGTGTTTAACAGTTCGAATGTTGGCCTCGAAACTGAGTAGTCAGACAAATTTTAACCGATGATTTTGGGATGAAAAAGTTGAGTGTGAAGATGGTTCCAAAGAGCCTTTCTGAGGAGCTCTCAGCGTGCCAAAGTATTTGGCCTCTAAAGGAATCACCGTGTTGCAACAGCCACCTCATTCACCCGATATGTCAGTCTGTAAGTTTTTCTGCTCCCTAGAACAAAATCGGTGGTCAAGGGAATCCATTTTGAGTCGATTACTGGCATCCAGGCGGCCGTGACGAGGGTACTTGTGGACATCCCAGTCAAATATGCACTGAAATCGTTGTATTGCTGCCCAAGGGGACTATTTTGTAGGGGTGGCCGAGTTATAGAATAATTTTTAAATTTACGGTTTTCATGGAATTAGTCTCATTACTTAATTGTCACACTTCGTATATCTACAATATATTCCATAGCCAAATTGAATAGCAATGGAGCTAACCTATCTCATTGCTCTAGTCCAATATTCGTGTCAAACGCACCGGCAAATCGGCTATTGGTGTAGACCAGGGACCTCATTGTCGGGTTGATAAGATAGACTTATTTGGCTGGGATACTAAAGCGAAGCATTATTTAATACAGTACTTTACAATTAATACTGTTATATGCTTGCTTAAGGCCACTGAAAGTTTGTTGTAATATTACGGGGAAACCACGGGGATTGGTTGAGCCAATCTGAACACTATGAATGACGCCTCATCAGGGTAACGTGGTACGAATATTGCTTCGTTGAGCCAAACTGTGCCAGCAGATTTTGCAGTATATTGTTCGCTCTTTTTACAAAGTCAAAGGTAAGGTTCAATTATATTGGCATCGACTGCAGTACAGTGGGTTTTTGATACCTTATTAAAGTGAATGCAATTTAAAGTAGGATAGTTAGGCTCGCAAAGTTTTTTGATACCACTCCCATATTGGGACTGCTTCTCCACAGCATCCACAGTTTGACTGGCTCAGCCTTGCTCACTTTGGGTTATTCGTCACCGACTGCAAGGCTTTAACCTAAAACGGTAACAGCACAACAAACAATCACGGAACAATTATCAACCGACAGCAAAGAGCCATAATAAATAACACAACGTCACCAACAGCAGTTAACACAATCTCTTGTAGCAAAGATGAGTCGCTTGACTCACCTTCCACATCAACAGTATTGTCCTTGCTCAATAAAGTTCCTTTACTATCACCACATCAACGTGCTCAGGATCACTTCTAACCAACTGGAGCCATTTTTGGGACATACTGTCAATCAAGCAATAGAAATAGAAGCAGTCACAAATCGAAAGGTGGTTTTATGGAAATAACCCGAGAAGCGGGTGAAAATCTTGTTATAATAAGAGCTATATCTATTTGGCAACGAAATAATTATTACAGCAGATTGATTACAAACACAAGGCTTTAAATGCGTGGCAATATGTGACCAGCATGAGAAAATTTTTAATATCAAGAATTGCTATGGAATTCCTAACATATCACAAATATAGTTAGCTGTAAAATTTTTGAGACAAAACACAACTTTACATATGGCTTCTATTTGCTAGACATTAAAAGGGTTTTGAACGTAACTCCATCGTTAAACGGTGAACACCTATTTAAACAACCACGCCAGTGAATCCCATCATCTCGTCTACGATATTACTTTTCTAGGCCATATGCTGATGGTTATGGACAAGATTACCAAGAACCAAAAAAGAAGCAAAAATCGTATTAACCATCTTCGTCTTCTATTTAGCACTACAGCCCCTCTCGGGCCTTCGCTTCCTGCAAACAGCGCCTCCAACTGTCTCGGTCTTTTGACCGCGTATTCCGATTCCGAAATCTGAGCAGCGCTGAACTGTCTTCGTCGACCAAGTCAGACCAGCGTTTCCTCGGTATCCCCACTGGCCTCCGGCCTTCAGTTCTCCCAACGAATACCTTCTTGGGCATCCGTTGTTCTTCCATACAATTTATGTGTCCGGCCCATTGCAGCTACCACAGTCTTACAATCGTTGAGACCTCCTGTTTGTCAAAAATTTCATATAGCTCATGGTTCATCGAATTCACCATTGGTCCCCGTCAAGCTTCGCTCCGATTATTTGCCTCAGGTCCCGTTTCACAAAGGGTTTAATATACTTGCGGATGCTTGGGTTAGGGTCCATGTTTCACACCCATAGCCATAACCTCTTTTAATAATTTAAAATTTCAACAATCTCTAGAAATGGGTCGAAGGTAAACAAATATTACTGAGGGTGCAACTTGTCAGATGTCCGTCACAGTGACAAGTCCGAAAGTCATCCAAGACTCCGAATTTCCAAATCATAGTGTAGGGTGTAGTGAAAACTGCAAAAAACGGCACAAACTGATTCAGATTTTGGGGAAGGAACAGCAGAATAGTAAAATACTGAGGTTCTGTTGGATCTGAACCTTCAAATAGGCAACGACTAAAGGAAGAGCTCTCTTTTTGTTCTTGATTGTTTGGAATGGTAGACTGATAGAAAAGTGTAGAATCATGGATTTCTGGAAAAATATTAGAGTGAAAATTTGTTGAGGAAAGTTTGGAATGTTGAAACGATGGGGAAATTGGAAAAATGGCGAAATTGATTGTCCGCAGAAAAAATGCGCGGTGGGAGTGTTTCTTGTATTCTATATAGCCATGCTGGAGTGGAACCTGAGCGGATTTCTTCTCCATGACGCCGACAGCAGAGTTCATATTAGAAAGGCTTCCTATTAGGTACTTGTTGTTAGCGAAGAACGGTTAGTTTGAATTATACATGCATATTCGCAAAATTATCTTTTAGATTGAATTTTATAGTGAAAGACCAAAGCTTTTGTTTCTTTGTCATTCGTTTTGGACTGATAGCACAATATATCCTTGTCACGGCTGACCCAATGGGATATAGTGCATGGTCTACTAAGAATAATAAATTACAATTAGCGTTTTGGCTTATTTCCAAAAAAAAAAAATTTTTTTGATTGTACTAGCATTGGTGTTGTTTGGGTAGTGAACAATTTAAGTGCAGGGTGGGGAAAATAGAGTTTTGCCAATCAATCTTGGTATCAGAGGGTGTATTTAACTAGTACTGGTGTAGAAAAATGTCGGCTCACACAACAAAACAAGGCCCGACTGTGTTTCAAGAAAAAAGGGATTGTAATTGATTGGCTCCACTCGTTTGGCATATGTGTTTGCTGCCAAATGTTCTGAACGACTTTATCGATGGCTTTTGAACACCGCCACCTCCATATTTACTGAGCTCCACTAGATTTTCATCAATGCCTGGCATTTTATTATTCTTTTGGGTTTTGATTGTGAAACAGAGATCATCCAAAGTAGATGGGGCTGTGGGACTGTGCAGAGAATTTAAAAGTTTCTTGAAATATGATGCCCATCTCTCCTTAATCTTGTTTTCATCAGCGCTGATGTTGCCGAATCCATCACCGCGGAGTGTGGTATTGGGCTCACAACCTCGTTTTAGACTTTTCACTACTTTGTATGCTTATCTCGTGTTATCCTTCGCTAGACTTACATAGATGCTTCTCAATGTTCCCTCTTCGTCCTGGTTTTCTTACCTAAATATTTTTTGGACACCTAATTCTTTTGCTCTAAAATATTCTGACACTCATCATTGAGCCATTCATATTTCCTGCGTTGGGGTTGGTGCCTGATCATCTGTTATGCCACAGTCTTAATTATCGCTTTCGCTTCCACTCATAGCTCGTTGTTTGTTTTCAGCCATGCGTCTGCTAGGACAGGAGCCAGCTAGTTGTCGAAGATCTCCATAAATTTTTGTGCATCAGACCCCATTTGGAGCCTTTTAATGTCGAATTTCTCTAAATGGCTGGCCTTTACCGAATACGCTTTTAAATGCAAAATCAATAGGTTAATTTGTTCAAGTAATGATCCGAGTTCCAATCGGATCTTCGGTATGTACGGACGTCAAGTATGCTCAAGGTCCAAAGTTGTTGGATCAGAAGATGATCAACCTGGTTTTGTGTGCTGCAATTCAGCAATACGCAAATCGTTTTATGCTAGCATCAATGTGGGAAGCAATTCGAATGTATGACTAGATTACTGCTCTATTATCTACATAGTCAACCACGCGCTGGTCGTTATCATTTGTTTCATCGTGGAGACTATATCTACCAGTCGTTCCCCGATGAAATAGCTTATTGTCAACTTTCGCGTTGAAATTACATAGGAATATTTTGGTGTCGTTTGTAAGCGATGAGCTCACTTATCGTTCCAGGTGATTGTAAAACATTTCCTTCATTTCCTCATCCCTTTCTTCGGTCGGAGTGTTTACCTTTATCAGCCAAATTACGAAGAATTTCACTTTGTCAATAATAAGTTGTGTGGTCTCATCTCTTGAATATCACTTCTAGTCCAGTTTACTTCCTGGACTATATTTATACGTCACCTTCTTGAATATGCATACATTATTAGGAGTCTACAATCTTGCGCTCACAATTTCACCCCAGTTTACGGTGCATAAAATTTGCATTGAATAAAAATAGTGGATACTAAAAACAAATGAAAATTATTTCAAATAAAAACTTAAGTACATTTTCCTATCCCTTCGGTGGTTGCATCAGATGATGCGCTAAACTGAGTCTATAAGGACATGAGTACATCTTGAAACCAACACCCCAAAAAAGCATTTCAGGTGAAATTTTTCATGCACACCTATACCAAAAAGTTGCTTAGTTTTGTTAAAATAAGGCTCAGCTTTAATATGTCTCAAAGGTTGAAGGAATGTGTTTTCGCTTTTTTTTCAAATTTGTGCAGTATACATTTACCATTAATTTTAAATGATTCTTTTGATTTCACGGCGGCTGTTTAGCCTAATTTCTTCTTCTTCGTAGCACTACAGTCCCTCTCAGGCCTTCACTTCCAACAAAAGGTGCCTCCAACTGTCTTGGTCCATTTACTGCGTCCTTCAACTTCCAAATCCGAGCAGTGATGAACTGTCTGCCTCGATTGAGCAGAGTAACCTAACTAAACTACACAAAATAAGACTTAAAATAGGTTCCATAATACAGATTAAACGCCTTTTTATTTTTGGGGTGCCTGATGACCCAATTCGACGGTTCATAGTAAAACATACTCGCGAAAGTGGGTTTGTTTATCATCGATAATTTCATCCATATTCCGGATCAATCGTGCCACTCTGTTATGAGCGTTAACACATACGAAACACACATGTAAGTTGCTTGCCTTTTGCATGTTATCAATAGAATTATCAAACTCAAACGATATATGATATTGAATTATTTACACAGTGCGACAGCACAGTCAAAATAATTCAATATCATACTCGTATATCATTATCACAAGCTGGATCGTTTTTAAAACCACAATGCTAAAAACACTTCATAAGACTAGTTATCCGATGAATTTCAATTTGTGCTTGGCAGGAAACTTTTCATGATATTCTAAACATAATTAGCATTCGTTACTCTTCAAAGTTGTATTTCGATAAACGTCGGAAATTTAAGAACGCTAACTGAAATGTAAAAAAGACATTCCATTTACTTTTTGACCAACCAAATAATGCCTTTTTACAATCAAAATTAAATACACGAAAATTTTTACTACAAATAATCCTCTTCCTAAGAATTTAATGTCATCCTTTTAACTGTTCAAGAATCCCAATAACACAAATTAAATGACAAATCTCGACAATATCCTCAATTATTCTCTGAAATCATCAAATAATCGGAAATGCTTGAAAAATGCTTTCAACCGTCATCAATATATGTATAATACGTTAATAAAAAAATCCAACAACATTACATTCGAAAATTTTCTATTTGATTTAAAATTTACCGGGAAAGAACGTTTCCCTCAAAGCAACTATTTTCATACATGAGCTTGATTCTGAGAAAACATTTTCTTTTTCGTCAAACGATTCTTCCTACATATTTTCATTTTCTACATTTCTAAAAACAACATCAACATCATTCCGTAGTCATCTGTGCAGGAATCGAACCGGCGACAAGGACATATCCCCCAAGCCTCCTTACCGACATGAAACTGATGGATTCGTTAAGATATTCCATCCTTGACATATCAAACATTCTATGGATTTCGATTGATATTGTAACATAACAAAGTACTCGATAATATTCTTGTTTCACATGTGGAGTGACTCCTTGTATCTACAAGTATGTATGTAGGGCCTCTCACCCTAGTGTTCTCCGTCCTCAATCTCCTGTCAATGCATCGCATCACCGGCTCGATGGAGATGTGCAGAGGCCTGTAATAAACAGACCGTAATAGTAATAGTAAAGCAGATACAGATACTGGAAATGGCAAGTTGGTTTTTGAATTCCTTTGAATTGCCGGCAGGAGCAACGGATGGTACTAGCTAGTATGATGGATCCTACGGGAACCATCAGCACAACAATATTGACGACAGGTAATTGGGAAATTGCTTTAACCAGCGGATTGTCGTTTGATGATTGATTGAAATTGGGAAATTCCTTTGCGAAATAGCTAAGGGTAGGAGTGTAGGTCAAAATGGGCTGAGCGTCATAAGGATCTGCTAGGCGTATGGATGAAATAGAATTTCGGAAGTAGTCATTCCTCCAAGTGTTGCAGGTGGTTCTGGTGTGCTGTGATTCCAGCAATAGTTATTATACATTTTATTAGACACGGAGATTAGGCTGAGATGTGCATATGCTGAGGTTTAAAGGGTTCTTGTTTAATTCTTTTCAGTTTCTTTGAATATATTTAACCATACCAACTATAGTATGCGTTATATTTTCCGAGTTTTAATAACAAATGCATTGAATTTTCTTGACAAACGTATGCATGTTATCAGAATATAAGGTAAGCCATTGACACTCATTTGACCACACTTTTACTTGAAGTCCATTTACTAATAGTGTTATTTATGTATAGCTGGCAAAAAACCTTATTTCAAGACTCGACAATCGTTAAGGACTCTATTTCATTTATTAAAAGGCAAAGACAAAACTCCACTTTAGTCAGTCCCAATCCCGGTTGAAAAGGACGAGGGACGCAATTCTTTCCCTTACCCCTAGCTTTCATGATTTCTCAACATAAATCTCATGAACAAATGGTTGTAAATGGTTTTGGGGCCGCGCATTGGGCTTACTGGTACCCCGATGATAGGACATTAAACGCCGAGAAATGCCAATAGCTGCAAATATACCTGCAGCTCTGCAACTAAATCCAACTTACAGCACCTTTGTGAAGGACGTAAGAGGGTGTAGGCAAGTCTTCCGTCCCCTGATAATGGATATGAAAGTAATAACCATGTCTCCAGAATGGAGGTTGTGTGACGCGTTTACTCCCCGTACCTGGAAAATCCTTCGTAGTTTCGAAACCTGCAACAGAGCTTCCGAATGGATTCGACTCATGGCAACGAACTCGCAACCGAAAAGATAACTATGGCATTGAATCCTGAAAAGTCAGGTCTCTCAACCACCCTGACCTTTCTAGTCAATATAAATTAAACATACTTGCAATCCAGGGTACAAACTGGACTGGAGGTGATATTCAGGATATGATATCGCACACAATATTCAAAAGTAGGAAGCCTGCTGGAAAGCGAGAAATCGGAGTGGTACTTATTGTGGATAGGGAGTTGATTTTAAAGCAGTCAGTAAATGAATGTGTACAATCCGTATAAAAGCAAGATTCTTCAAAATCTGGCTGGTTAACATATATGCCCCGACCAAAGAAAAGATCGAAGAAACGGAAGAATTGCTCTACAATCACTGGAAAAACTAGCTGACTTATTGCCTACAAACGAAACATAAAAAATTCTGTTTGATTTCAATGCTAAAGTTGGCAATGACTTATCTCATTGGGGAAAGACTGGAGGGATAGCCTCCACAATGAAACAAATGACAATGGCCAGCGCCTGATTCACTTCACATTTGGCAGAAATATAGTCATATGTTCGACTTGCTTCTCACTTTGACGCATACATAAAATGACCTGCGTATAACCAGATGGCAGCACACAAAACCAAATCGACAATGTTCTTACCCAACCACGTTTGGCCTCAAGCATACTTGACGTCCATATATACCGAGGAATTATAACTCAGATCATTAATTAATAAAGTGAACCTTTCGATGTAGCATGTGAAAGGCATATCCGGCGAAGACCAGCCTTCAACGAAAATTCGACATCAAAATAAAATTTTTACGGAGATCTTCGACAACCAGCTGGCCCTATGCTATCAGACATATCGCCGGAAAACAGCAACGAGCTCTGAATGGAAGTGAAAGCGGCAATTAAGACCATGGCAGAACAGACGATCGGGCGTCAAGACAGGCGCAAAAGAAATGATTGGTTCGTTGATGAGTCCCAGAATGAATTATACAAAGAAAATCCGGCGTACAAGCAATACTTATTTTGGAAAACTAGGACAAACAGAGAACGTTATGAAAATATTAGAAGAATAGCTAGTAACATCTTTAGAATTAAGAAAATAAAATACTTTGACGACCAGTTGCGAAACATCGATGTAACTCAAGCAAGCAACAATACAAGAAAAGCTTAAAAGGTAGTGAAAAGCTTTAAACGAGAATATTAGCCCAAGTCCACGTTTTGCCTTGATTACTGCGGCAACATCGTCGCTTATAAAAGTGGGATAATGAAAAGATAGGCATCATATTTCAAAAACCTTCTGGTTCCCCCCACACAGCTCCAATATATTGGAGCCTATAGATATCCCCGGAGACGTTTCTTCGTTCTTTTTTCATTACCGTTGATTTAAACAATTCCAAGCTTCCAGTACAGATTTTGAAACAGTGTAATGTTTTCCAGATACGGAAAGTTAGCTTGTCGCCTAGCCTCTATTCTGGCGGCATGGTTATTACTTTCAAGTCCGTTACCAGGTATGGTAAACTCGCTTCCACCCACTTACGTTCCCAGGAAAGAGGTTTACGTGGGATTTAGTTGCAGAGCTGTACATGTATTTGCAGTTATTGGCACTCCGTGGTATTAAATGTACCATCATCGGAGAATTAGTAAACTTAGTGTGTGAGCTCTAAAATATTTACCATAATTTAATCATGGGACTTAGGAGGAGGAATTATGGAAGCTGTGGATTTGGGAAACAAGAAGTTCCCTCCTCCTTCCTTAAATGGGCTTTTGCCCGTCTACAATGGAGTTGGGTGATAAATAAGGTGTGGCAAATGCATCGCTCCACTGTACATGTCTTATAAAATGCTCTTCAAAATCAAAGCCAGAAAATTAAAGCCGTAGTATAAGCGTATTATAGAAGAGTATCAGGGAGGCTTTCAAAGTGGATGGTCTACAATACACCAAATATTCCAGTACAGCAGAAGCTCGAAAAGTGCTGGGAATATAACATTGATGTGCGTCAATTCTTTGTAGACTTTATGCCAGTATATGGCAGTGTCAAAAAAAATGCGCTGTACAAAATTATGCTTGGATTTGGCACCCCAAAAAAACTTGATCACATGGTCAAAGTCAAAATGCTAAACACAAAGTCCTAGGTCAAGGTAAATGGTCACTTAAGCGACAGCTTTATAATGGAATCAGGCTTTGAACAAAGGGATGGACTTGCCCCAATGCTCTTTAATATTGAGCTGGTACACGTCATCAGGAAGACATCAGCTGAAACCTCAAGTACACCAATGTCGTAGTCCACACAATTGGTAGCGAATTCTGATGACGTCAACATTATGAAACGTTCAATCTTACATGCCAAAGTAACATTTCTGAGTCTAGAATCTGGTGCAAACCAATTTCACCTACGAGTTGATGAAACGGAAACTAAATTGATGACTCTAACTAGGAAAAACACTCCAGTTCGACTAAATTTGACCGTACGTGACTACAACCTGGAAGGTATGAATAACTTAGTGCAGCTTGGAGCCAACCTGAATAGAAGAAGTGGCAAAAAGGACGAGATTAGACACCGCATAAATGCACAAATAAAATCCATTACTCTGTGCTTCCCATTGTAAAGTCCAGAGTTATGCACAGGCAATATAAGCTCCGTATTTATAAAACACTTGTACAACCTGTGCTGTTATATGAAAGTGAAAGATGGACTCTGACGAGTGAATTTGAAAAGGTAGTGCACGTATTTGAACGCAACGTGCTCCAAAAAATCTACGGCCCAGTGAAACAAGGAATAGAGTGGAGACTACGTCACAAGCATGATTTGTATGAACTATTGGACAATCCACCTTTCACCTCTTGCAGAAAACTACGTAAATTGCAATGCGTCGGCCACGCACAAAGAATGTAAAAAAAACCTGCCACCCAAAAGAACATTGAAAGGACTCGATGAGAAGACTTGATGGACGCTGAGAGGAAATTATGTTAATCCTACAGGGGAAGGCTGCGCTTGGGCTGTCGCATCAAAGATTATATATATATATATATATATATATATATATATATATATATATATATATATATATATATATATATATATATATATATACATATATATAAATATTTATATATATATATATATATATATATATATATATATATATATATATATACATATATATATATATATATATAAATATTTATATATATATATATATATATATATATATATATATATATATATGTGTATATATTTATATATAAATATATATGTATAGATATATATATATATATATATATATATATATATATATATATATATATATATATATATATATATATATATATATATATATATATATATATATATATATATATATATATATATATATATATATATATATATATATATATATATATATATATATATATATTTATATATATATATATATGTTTATATAAATGTGTATATATTTATATTTATACTTATTTATATTTTTATTTATGCATACATACACAATATATATATATATATATATATATATATATATATATATATATATATATATATGTTTATATAAATGTGTATATATATATATATATATATATATATATATATATATATATATATATATATATATATATGTTTATATAAATGTGTATATATATATATATATATATATATATATATATATATATATATATATATATATATATATATATGTACAGTATGTATACATATATATATATATATATATATATATATATATATATATATACAATCAGGTAAAACTAGCGGAGTAGGATTCCTAATAAACAATAAGTGGTGAAACAAAATAGTCGGTGTAACAAGCGTCTCAGATTGAGTAGCCAGCCTGACACTCAGGCTCTCACAGAGATACACCTTTCAAATTATTCAAGTCTACGCACCTACAACTAGCCACAACGACAAAGAAATTGAGGAATTCTACACCGGCCTCAACCAAGCTAGGAACAATTAGGACAGCCACTTCAAGTGCATGATGGACAAAGGAAAGACCAAGAAGTGTTGGTGAGAAAATTTAGACTAGGACAAAGAAATGAAAGAGGAGAACCACTGGCACAGTTCATCCACCATTACGGTTTATTCATAACAAATACTTTCTTCAAGAAAAACAAAAACAGGATATGGAGGTGGGAAGCACTTAATGCGGTAACAAGAAACGAAAATGATTTGATACTTACCAAAGAACGGTCAAAGACGTTTTTGTAATTAACAGATTTAAGACCGGAAGCGATCATCAGCGCAAAAATCACGCTTGACTTAAAGACAGAAAGAGGCAAACTGGTCATGGATGCCAATAAAACCTGGCTTCAACACTGAAAACATCAAGTGTAATATAGAGAGTTACCAAGCCTTAATAAACAAAGAAATAAATGCACAAAAATGGGACGAAAACCACCTTACTGAAGCCATTCTGAAAAGTGCCTAAATGGTAGGTGGTCCACGAGTAGATCATAGGCACCACAAACTATCCAATAAGACTAAGGCGTTGCTCAGATACGCAGGGAAATGAAAGCATCCTCAAACATCGAAAGGATAGAATCTTCAGAAAGCTACAAAACAAAAAGGAAGATATCAAGAAACATGACGAAAGACTGGTGGAAGATGCCATTACAAATAACAGAAGACTCAAGGAGGTAAAAAGAGCACTCCTCATTGGCGAAAAACAGGTGATAGTTCTAAATCATGACGACACCCCACTTACAGATAGCCAGGAAATAATTGAGGCAATCACTAACTTCTACTGAGACCTTTATAAGGCTCCAGATAACTCAACTCTCAACTTAATAACAACAACTGCTTTCTCTGGAACCAACGATAATGCCCCAAATATCCTAGTGGAAGAGGACGCGATGGCTATCGACTCCATTAAAAATGGTAAAGCATGAGGTAATGATGGTATCACGGCTGAACTACTCAAGTACTTAGGCAGAGAAACCTGGAATCTACAGGCAGAAATATATAGTGATTGCATTAACACTAGATGTATACCTGATCAATGGAATAGTGCTTATATAATACTGATCCACAAGAAAAGCAGCAAAGAAGACATCGGGAACTACAGACCAATAAGTCTATTATCGGTCTTCTACAAAGTATTTACGAAGCTCATTAGCAACCGAATACAGACAGCCCTAGATGCCGAACATCCACGGGAGCAGGCTGGTTTCAAAAGTGGATACAGCACTATAGATCATATCCACGCACTACGGGAAGTCTTGAGTAGATATAAAGAGTATGAGTAACCCCTAGCACTGGCCTTTATAGACTTTGAGAAAGCCTTTGACTCAATCTTTCCTAATGCAATAACAAATGCATTGATAACACAAGGCATAGGCAAACCATGCGTGGAAGTTCTAGCTAACATCTACCGCAACGCCAGAGCATAGGTCAAAGTACTAGAAGGCAGTCTAGAGTTTTCCACACAAAAAGGGGTAAGACAGGGAGACACCATATCGCCAAAGCTTCTCAACGCGACGTTGGAGGGTATCTTCCGAACTCTAAATTGGGGAAAAAAAGGATTGGACATCGATGGTGAACACCTCAATCACTTGAGATTTGCAGATGACATAGTCCTTTTAGCCAACAGCCAAGATGAATCACCAGAACAGCTGAATGAACTCAACGCGGCTAGCGGGAAAGTAGGCTTGAAAATGAACCTAAGCAAAACTAAGATCACATTCAATGACTAATTAAGCATTCAAGGGCATACATAACCTTCTTTCCTTTAGAAGTCAGTTAAAAAGTGAACAACACCACATTAGAAGTAGTCGAAGAATCTGTTTACCTTGGTGAGCTAATACACAGATTCGGCTCGCTACTACCAAAAATCAATCGACGAATAAAAATGGCATGGAGTGCTTTCGGGAAGAACTCGATTAGATTCAAGTCTAAAATGAAGATGAACTTGAAAAGGAAAACCTTCGATCACTGTATTCTACCAGCCCTGCTGTACGGTAGTGAAACATTTCGATCACAGGTCCGATATCCAAAAATAAAAAGCATACGCAAAATTACAAGAAAACATTTTCTTTAAAGATTTCAATAGATTACAAATTTATTTCGCTTTTTACTTCGATTTTAATTGGGGTTAGTTTGTACTATTGGTGGCTTTTGAAATTTCCTTGCTGATATGTTCAAGATTTTCAACGGAAAAGTAAATGATTATTACAATAATTATATTTGAAGGATTCCAAATTACAAATACTCTGCAGCAACATCCTAATTAAATAGAAATTATTTTACTTTTAAGCCGTTCATTTTGATCAATTCTTGCAATCTTCTATATCAAACAGATGACTAGAAAATAAAATAATCCTTAATAGCATTCCTTGTTGAGAATGTACTCGCTTGGAGATTCCAATGACAAATTATGCAAGTCAGCGTAGTTGACAATCGCTCGATGCAGGGACTCGTTTGGTGCATATGCATCAAGAGGCATACTCCGCTGTGAACTTAATTTCCTCGTAGTTGTAAGTATATCCACTTCTCTCTGTTTTCAGTTGCTGAACTAATATGCAAATCGAGACGAAAATTGAGCTTCTATCCATGCCATAACTGCAATGAACTCGACACCTTCCGGTACTTCACCCTCTAGTGTAGGCCATCCCTTATATTGGAATGTTGTCACTTTATTAATTTCATGGATTTTACAATTTGTCATATTAAGTTCTCTCCTCGTGCAATAGGGACAACTTTCACCGTGCATGTATTCAACTAAAATATGATTGTACTGAATTTCATCGTCGGTCCAGTACCGTGGACATTTGATGAACGAATAGGCTGATATACGATTTTAAAACTTTTTAATCAGCATTAATTCACCAACGAACTTAATGCAATTTCATGCAACTGCTGCCGCCTGAATCAACCCCTTTTTGACAATCCTGGAACCGAAAAGCACTCTCTCAAGTGAATCGATTGCAGCTTTTTACAGTACGGTAAATTTATTAGAGACGAATCAATTCACCGATTATGGCTTCAATTTGGTATTTAGCTGCCATCCACTAGCATCAAAGACGTAATCTGATGTATCCTTTCAAACTTTCCAGAACACCGGAACTGATTTCACTCTTTGACTGATATCTTTAGACACTTGCACTTCTTTTTAATTATAGTATGATAATACCTCTATTTCTACTTTCATTGTTTCCTGACACCTACCCAAAACGCGGTTCAGTGACAGCGAGTGGTTAAAGAGTCGTTCCGAACCAGCGACGTCAATAACGACCTGCAGATCGTTGCCAGTGGCGTAGGGCTGATTTATTACAAGTTTTGCTCAAGGCTATTGAGTCTTGTTTCCAAAACTTTATGAATGCTTCTAATCATATTTTCAACTTCTTTTAGAGTGTTTGTCTGATGCATAAATTTTGCATCATATCTCATTAACAATATTTTGAACAACATAACCTTTGAAAGAGAAACGGTTTGTTAACTTGATATTTCTCCGGTTATTTCAGCACCTCATAGGCGTTTTCTATAATAGCAAAATCGTTGCCCCTAAGTGTTAATAAGCCACGATTTGACTGGTTTGGAGAATAAAGTAAGGGTTTCTTAATTTCTAATACCCTTTGAAACATCAAGTTAGCAGAGTCCCATCGGGTTGATACATCTTGCATTATTTTTTTTCAGTACATAGAACTTGTATTTGGACCAAAATAAACTTCTTTATTGTATTAACATAGGACTTGTTTGGAAAAATTGAATAATTGATTTAACCTTTGATTGCATTTGGCTAATTTCTTTCCAACCATTTTGGACGATCAAGCCCAATGTATGGGCAAGGCATAGAATATGACTCTATTTGCCTTGCCAAATTGCTGCAACAGTATTTACTGCGTTGTTACTGACGACGCTTGTTACTTTTTCTGCCAAATCCCATTCATTTATAGTACGCTTAATTTTATTGCGTAAGTGTTGAGCTGTATAACGTTCATCGCTGCATTTAAAACAATCCAGCAAAGCTGATTGCAAATTCATATCATCACTTTCATCGAAAATCAAATGTGCTGTTATATTTAGTTATAAAATTTTGATTATTTGATGATGTCCAGCCATCTGTCGTCAACGAAACAAACTTTATGCTGCTCAAAGTTAATTTTAATTTTTCTTTTGCTGCAGCGGTTGATACAGTTTATCTACAAGGCAGGACATAGTTGAGATTCAATAAGCTGACAAATTTTTTGAACTCAGTACTTTCTTTGAGTGAATATGGTTAGTAGTCCTTCGCCATAAAGTCAAAATCAAAGCCAAAAGCGCTTTATTCAATGCTAATCGTTATAGATTTTCATAGAATATAAAGCAAATTCCAAACATAAACATACAAAAACTTAATAGCCCAAATGGCTCTCTAAATTTATACGTTATCATTAAATATATTTAAAAAAAAAAACTCCAGCAAATTCAATTAATTATAATTATTGCATATTTTGAAAATCAATTGGAAAAAGGAGAAAAAACCAACCAACACTATCCTAAAATTATTTATAATTTAAACACAACAGTGAACTTTGATCATACACCTAATATGTTTTAACTTAATTCTAATAAATTCAATCAAAAACTTTATCTTATACTAAAAAATTCCATAACAATGTGACTAACCTAACTGTTTAACCTTATCGCCTATTCCTTCGCCATTATCTTTACCAACTGTATGTCTAGTTTTTAAGGTTATTTTAAAATCATTTTACAATACCCTACTAAAATCGCGTCCTGTCTGTCCGTCTGTCCGTCCGTCCGTCCGTCCGTGTGTCACACCACTTTTTCTCGCAAACTACATAAGCTAGAAACATAAGATTTTGTAAGTAGGTGCGAAGTGACGTCCTCTTCAAAGTTTCGCCACAAAAAGAAATTTATAAGGTCTTTAAGGGAGGTCTCCCCATATAAGGGAGTTGCCCCTGAAAAAAAAAGTTTTCATCGAGTGTAGGCAATATGCGTATCAAATGAAAGGTCTTAATGAGAACTTTTCAAAACAGGTCTTAAAATGACAAATTTTACTTTGAGGGGTGCAGGGGAAGGGGAAATGTACGAAAATTTTGTGTACCGAAAAGTCTTTATGAATACAACAACAACAAATACATGAGAAGTCGAAATTCACTCAACTTTGTTAGTAATAGTATGATTTATCGATTTTATGTTTTCTTGAATAAAGTCTTAACGGTGCCCTTAAATTTAATAAAATTCAGTACACAGATGACTATTCATGAGGTTAATTTGTCCTGAAAGTTTCATTAAGATTGAATGGTATTTTATGAAGTTATAGCGATTTGAATTTTCCTGTATTACTATGGAAAAATATGCGCTGTATTAATTACTATGGAAACATCCGAGTATAGCTCTGGACCAATATGCGCTTTTTACCGACTTAGACACTACAGCTTTGCTAGGATTTGCATGAAAATTTCAGGAATGGTAGTTATAATGAATATCTTTTAGAATTGGCTCAGCTAGTGGTATTAGTAACCGTAAAGCAAAATTTTGCCCCAATTTCAACGTTTAAGGTGCATGCTTTTAACACTTGATTCAATTTAATGAAGATGAGTACCTGCAATTAATACTCATATGTGAAACAAGTTGAGGAGGCAAGAGAGAGCTCCTAGCAAAGAGGCTTTGTAACCATTCTAGGTTTTGAAAAAAATGGCCATGAATCGATGATTGCAGTACAGGGGAGTGGCCGCTGAAAAACAAATTACATCAAAGGTAGCCGATATGGATATCAAATGAAAGTTCTTTATAAGAGCTTTTCAAAACAGTACTTAAACTGACAATTTTTCCTTCACAAGGGCAACAAATACCTTAGAAGTCGAATTTCGATCAACTTTGTTAATAATAGTACATTTTATAAATTTTGCTTTTTGCCTATAAAATCAAGATGGGACCCTTAAATTTCCCAAAATCTATAATTAAAGTTTTCTAAAAGTAATTGTATATGGTTCGAAAATTTCACAATGATTGAACAATAAACAGCAGTTTTGATAAAAATTTTAGAAATGGTTTGTAATATCCATGTGTTATCATGACTAATCAAGCGATGGGGTCAAACCACTTGAAACGAAATGGTGGCGAGTTTAAAATCATGAAAACCATAATAATTTTTCGAACTCAATTTATGGAATCTATATATTAGTCAAGTTTTGATATGCAGAATATATTGTTTGATTTACTAATTGTTTTACAATACCCTTCTGGCAGGAGCATCCTCCTGCTACTTCAACTTGTTTTCAATTTATTCTACAAATCTTAAAAAACAAATCTACATATTGAACAAGTTTATGAATTTACATCCTCTAATTATAACTTAATTACTCATAGATTTCACTTACTGTGAAAAAAACCTTTCAACAAAATCTAAATAAATATGTGTTAAGTTTTGATTGATTTCTTCTTTTTTCACTGAAACTCAAAACCAACACAACAGCCAGCAATATTTCTTTTTTCTGAAGCGACAAATTAGAAAATTTTGGATGTCAAGAACACACGTTAATAAAATTTGCATGGAAACAGCTCACTTAACTTATCACTTGTAAACGGGACATATACCCATCATCCATGTGCTTCATCTTACAAACTAAAGCAACACACATTTATATATAAACATACCCATGAGCGCAATCCCAAAAGTTGAAGCTACACAAATGTGTGTTCACACTTCATTGACCCAAACGTTTAATGAGCTGATCCGCATCCGCACGGTGCTGTGCAGGCATTATGAGTCGGTTATAACCAACAGCATTTTTTATGTTGGGTCATTCTCATTGGTGGGTATAAATGAGTCTATCTTTCCCAGATAAATTGAACGACTCATACTAAATTGCATGACCGAGTCATTTGGGGCATAGTAACTGACTCGGTCATTATGACTGACTCAACCGCGAATGACACATCATTAAAGTCAACCCATTTAAAATAAAATGGCGGGTGCTCAAATTTCGAAAAATTTGCAAAGATTTATTAATTTATTCTTGACTGATCTTCTCAACCGCTGTTGATGAAACTTGGCAATGTGATAGAAACTCTAAGTGTCAAAATTTCAAAGGCTTCTAAACGTCATAATTTACAATGGATTTTCGCAAAACTTGATGTTAAGGAAGATATTGAATAGATCTAATGATTTTTAACTTTTGTGATCAACTAAATGCAAGTTTCATTATTATAGTTTAAATATTATGTTTCCAGACTTTGTGCCCCAGTTTTTTCAATGGGTTTTGATAAATCTCCGCATTATAGGTTATTAAGTAAGTTTGCGTCGAAAATTCAAAACCTAGTATTTTCAGTTGTCTTTTCCAATAAAATTTGAGTGTAAATTAGCTGATCATGTTAGTAAGCACTACTTTATGTCCAGTTTACAAGATTTTCGGTACTCGAATAATTTTCAGATTAGAGAAATTTCAGATAATTATCGACAAATGTTGCAAACTTGTTATCTTGCTTTTTTTTTTATTAAACACAAAAGCCCCTTTTGAGCCCTCGCTTACAGACAGAGTATATCATTACCTTGATCGAATATATCGCCACTCGATTGGATAGTATGGTCAACACCACGCTTTGGCCGTATACCCATCCACTGAGCTGTGATATGCTCTGATTTTAAACCATCATGTATTATAACATAACGAGCTTATAGTTCGTCTGGAGAATCACTCGAAATAAATAATATTGTCATCAACGGGATTCGAACTAGGTACCTCCGGCTTACGCAGCAAGCACTCTAACCATTACATCATGTGAACAAAATTTATTAATTAGACACACATCCATAAATAGTATGAATTTATAATTGAAGGCGAACTTGTGATTTTCCACTTGTGATCTTATGGATGTTTTGATTACAGTGTAATGGATTTGAATTTTTTGCAAACAATATGAAATGCTAGCAATTAACTAACGTTGATAGTTTTTTTTTGTGAGCGCTAAAAGGTTTCATTGCTTCTCATGTAGTTCATACCATTCAGATAAATTCGCAATCGGTCGACGACCAAAGTTATTTCGTAAACCCCCATACCACATAATGGAACCGTAAACATCTTCTCTGTCGACACTGTCTTCAGCTATTCTACATTTGAGCTAGCTTTGTTTATGTCTGCATTATCTACAACTATCCACTTCACATCATATTCTCCTTGCTGGACATTATGCAAAGTAAATTACTTTACGAGTGGTTTGGGATTACGGAAAGAACTAACGCTAAAGGACACCATTAGTATATGCAATGTTGGCTCGCTGCTTCTCCTGTCCAACGATACTTGTCCAGTGAAGTTTTCCAAGGATGTTTGCCTCTGAATCCATCTACATGAATATTTTCACCCCAAACGTGTGATGATGGACTTAAAACGAAAAAGTTTACTCGTTTCGGAATTCTTTTTACTTGCTACTACTTTAAAAAGAACTTGGAGACAAGAAAAAGGAATGTAGACGAATGAACTCTGGAATGACGACAAAAAAGGTTAAAAGTTTGTGGACATGCGAAAACTTTACAAACCCCAGCCAAACTCATTTTTCCTCGTCCCACTATTCGGATGACGGTTATTCACCAAAGAATACCGACATACCCTTTTTTGACCTCCAGTCCCAGTTTCACTTCTTCCACCGAGATATAAAGTTTCCTCTTGTGGAACATGGGAAAGCGTGTCCTTCGGTATTAGATGACTGCAAATTTACACGTTCACCATATTGTGTCCTTTGCTCATGGTAGTCATCCTTCTCCGCTGAACGAAGATGCAGCACATTCACATATAACTTTTATATTTCGTGATAAATTACTTTTTCATGCTTTAAAGTTGATAAGCTCGGACAATACTGTTGGAGTTTTCCCTTCTTTTTTGTAATTTAATTGGACACTAGTGACTGGTGTCCGGCAAATAATGTTTGCGTTTTATTGAACGTGTGGAAGATGGAAGACGTATGGAATATGGGAGGTTAGTACGAAATCTTGTTAACCGAGTTAAAAGGTTTTTAAGGGTAATTTGAACATGCGACGACAAAAAGACTGAAAGCTGAAGCATGCACAACCATAGAAGAACCGTAAAATAAAATGAAATTGACCTTGCAGAGGGTTCTCTAATTTCTCTATGCCAATGCAAATGAAAATCTTTCCCATTCTTTTTCAAAGAAGGTAAGCTTTTTAATTATCTAACATAAAATCCTTGCGAAATAGTTGATCTGTAATTAACTTGGTACTGACACGCTTCAAATACCTGAAAAGATTTACCTTGCCTCGGAAAAATTTGTAACAAGTTTCTTTGGCACGTCATTTCTCAGACAACCTTTAAGAACTCCTTAATAAAGATTCGTAACTTCCTGGAAAAAGTTTACACAAAGAACAACCTTTTCCATTCTTGAATAAATTTCAAATAAACTCTTCCTTTTTGAGGTGATAGAAGGTTCATAAATTTGATGAAGTCTTTGTAACATCCTGACGAAATTTTTCTCCCAACAATTTCATACTTTTGTATAGAGATTTCAGATAGCAGCCGTAAAACTTTGGATTACTTTGAATTCATTATTTATGATGGAGATGCAATAAAGAGTCATCCATGCTGCATGAGATTTAGTCATTTTGGAAATGTTTGGGTGACTGACACCACAATTCAAATGGGCGGTGTGTTGTGGAAATTCAAATTTGTAAAGTTGTTATGCATTTAGATAGGAGTGCAATTTGTTTGTAATGTGAAAGATTACCTTTAACAAGCTTATCAGGTATGTTCTTTCATTATGAAACAAATCGAAGTAAAAGTAGCAGTAGAGTACTCCTGCTGGAAAGGTTTTGTAATTTAGTAACTCAAGCAACATATTTTGAATATCAAAACTTGACTCATATACAGGTATTATAAACTGAGTTCGAAAAATGGAAACTCGATTGTTATGTGTTGAAACTATTTTGCCTATTTTTCTCTTGTATTATAATTGTTTGCCATTTTGCTCTCTCATTATCTTTTCTCGTAACAATGAACTCATTTTATACGAAGCAGTCCAAAAGCAAAGGGTTTTCCAGTAAGAGGTGTTATTTTGAATAGCCCGTTATTCCGGTAAATGTCACTTTTGAAGCTGTCATATTTTGACAATTCACAAGTAAAACTACGCCACTAATACAAATGGAACAATACACGCATTGAAATTATAAAAATTCACTTTAAAAATGGTGAAAATTTGGCAGAGACGGTTCGTAAAACTGGAACATTCTTGGGTCGTCGTGAAGCACCTTGTCGGAAAACAATACAGAAATTGTTGGGAAAATTCGAGCTGTTGGTACAACTTAGTGATGTAAAGAATAGAACCTGTGCACGTCACTCAAAAACAGCCGAGAATATTGCTGCTGTAGCTGAAAGTGTTGAAGAAAACCCAGTTTTGTCCATTCCTCGTCGCTCTTTAGAATTCGGCATTCCAAAAACGTCATTACACCGTATTTTGCATAAAGATTTGGATCATAAGGCTTATAAAGTTCAGTTAACACAAGAACTCAAGCCTTGAAATGTAGAAAATGATCCGGGGTTCCATCGAAAAATCATCTTGAGTGATGAGGCCCATTTCTACCTCGGTGGCTTCATCAACAAGCAAAATTGTCGCATCTGGGGCTCAAGAAACCCAAAAATTATTGTTGAAAAGCCTCTCTGTTTTCGAAGTGTGACTGTTTGGTGTGGTTTATGGTCCGGCGAAGTCATTGGAGCTTAATTTTTCGAAAATGAGGCTGGAACAACAGTTACGGTGAATGGGTTGTGCAATCGAGAGATGATTAATGATTTTTTATGACCGGAATCGGTTGGTGTTGTTTTAGGCAACGTTTACTATCAACAAGACGGTGCTACGTGCTACACAAGTAACGAAATCATTCATCTTTAACGGGGTCACAATTGGCCACCGAGATCTTGTGATTTAATACCTTGCGCCTTCTTCCTCCGAGGCCACGTGAATGAGAAGGTCTACGCTAATAGCCCAGCGTCAATTCAAGACCTCAAAGATGGAGTTCTTGAGGCTATCGAGGACATAGGGCAGCCACTTTGCGATTTGGTTATGGAAAATTTCGTGAAACGGATATGGTCCTGTAAGCGTGGTCGTGGTGGTCATTTGCCTCATGTTATTTTTCACTATCAACGACATATCTTTTTCTTAGTAATAAAATAAACATTCAATCATTTGTATTAAAAAATAGTATTTTTTCTGTAATATCGAAATAACACCTCTTATTGGAAAGTCCTGTAACACCCGGTGTTATTTCTTATTTTTAAAATTGGTGCCAAAACCCGGGACCTATAAGCAGAAAAAATGGATACACCGACACGGACGGTATATCGCGGCCAATTAACAAAGATACCAAAGGTTGCTAGTGAATATTTATCGAGCCCGGTTTCAAAACGTGAAGACCATGGGGCTTTGGGTGAGGTTGAAGAGGGATTAGTTTCCTATGTCGAACGAATAACAGTCGCGAATGATATTCTCAAACGCTTAAATAGCGAGTTAAAGCCTTTAACCAAACCCGAAGTGGCGCAAAAGGAATACAAGTCCATAGTCGAGTACAAAGACAAAGCAGCCGGCATATTATCTCGGCTAAAACAGCAGCTTACGCGTGTTTGCAAAATTTCATCGTCAATGATGGGTCAACCTCGGACCTTTGTTACGCCGAAACATTCTGTAAGTGTCGCAAAACTTCCTAAATCAACGTTAAACGTTTTCAGTGGTGAACTTCGCGACTGGCTTCCCTTTTGGGGAGGCTTCCGGGCAGCTGTTCATGATTAATCAGATATAAATGGCGCCAATAAAATTAATTATCTTGTAAACCATTTAAGTGGAAAGGCTGCAGAATCTATTGCCGGCCTCACACCTACCAACGCTAACTACAATTCGGCAGTCTCTTTGTTGTTGGAGCAATATGGTGATCTCTCTCCACAGATCGACCATACTATACAACAATTTATGAGCCTTCCACACATACATTATCGTGACAACCTAACGAATCTACAGAAACTGTACAGCAATATTGTTTCACATACCAGATTATTAACAGCTTTAAAAGTCCCTTCATCTCAATACTTTATAATGTTAAAGAGCTTAATTCTGAAATCTTTCTCTCGTGAGCTTGTGTTAGAGTTTCACTGACGGAACCCGTGCAATCAAGAACATTCCGATAACATAAGTGACGATGATGAACTAGACAATGGTAATAGTAGCTCCACCGGTAACAGTAAAACCAGTTCTTCACGTAATCTGCATTGTGACAAATTAAGAGAGATCTAATTATTTCTAAAAAGAGAAATAAATTCTTTGGAGGACGTCTCTTTAGTCACAAGTAGTTCAAGAATTTGCCCAGCAACGAACACAGTTAGCCCAAAGTACAAAACTGCTGCAGGGCTTTTAACGACCACTAACGCCATGCCATGTCTGTTTTGTAAGAAGAACACTCACACTGCCGAGTGCTGTGATGTTTCTTTGAGTTTATTGGAGGAGAAAAGTATCTTGAAGAATTCTAGTTGTTGCTTTAAACTTACTAGGCGACGTTACAACGAGAAGAGCTGTCATAAAAAGCGATTAAAATAAATTGCGTGCAACAATAACCACGCAACTTCAATGTGCGACCCCGCCTATAACGCAAAAAGTAATGACGCCGATAAAAACAATTTCTTTATTCCTTGTTCTCCTTTCATCCATGAAATTTTCCAAGTCTTGCTACAAATAGCGCGCGTATTTACCATAAACAATAATCGGTCTGTTACTTTACGCGTGTTGTTGGATGACGGTTCACAATAAACTTATATGAAATAGAGAGTAGTTGAAGAACTGAGCCTGAATACATATGATACGGTAAAGTTGAAAATTATCTCATTCGGAGGTGCAAAACATTTCCAAGGGGAAAAAAATGTAATCGGGTCAAAGTGACATTACGTAGTTTACATAACGAACGGTTCATTGACGTTGTCGCGATAGTGGTACCGGACATTTGCCCTAATATTTTTATTGACACTGTTAGTATTGACTCGGAAATTTTGAAAGGTCTCATGTTAGCGGATGGTGACTCGATCGCCGCGATATCTTTTGGTGGCATCGGGATGCTACTAGGGGCTGATATTTATTGATCCACCTTAACCGATGAATTTCAACGGATAAACAAAAAATTGGTCACCATTAACACCTTATTCGAGTAGACCTTACAAGTCCAATATCGGCAAATTTTGCTCCAGGTGCTCCCTGTGAAGTCCTTACAAATCTCTTACTCAATCTATATGAGGCGACGGATCAAATCGAAAACCTTTGGAAGCTGGATTGTATTTCATTTAGCGAAATGAATTTGCAGACCAATTTTGACAGCTTGATTAACGAACATATTTGCAAAAGGGAAACTCTGTATGAAGCCTCTTTATTATAGTTAAATAAGGAAAGTGTTCTAAATGATAATTGTCAGAGAGCTTTGGCGCATTTGAAAAAAGCTAAGGGACCGCTTTAATCGTCCACCGAAAGAGAAGTTAGAAGAATACGAAGGTATTATACAGGAATTTGTTTCTACAGGCATTGCACGATGCTGCGATGACAATAACGTATCTCGCTCCTATTTCATGCCTCACTGACTCCATGTCACGAGGATAAAGAAGCGACTAAAACGTTTATGGTATTTGATGCTTCAGCTAGAACCACAGATAATTTTTCACTGAATGATTTACTGTGGTCAAAGCCGAACTCACTGCCTGAAATTTTAACTATGCAGCTAAACTTCCGAGTTGGAAAATATGCAGTCATTGCAGACATTGAAAAGGCTTTCTGGTACACCCTACCCCTGAAGACCGTTCAGCTCACCGTTTTTTCTGGTTCGAAAGGTTAGGCAATTGGGGAAAAATTATTATCTTGGAGATGATGCGTGTGAGCTTTGGCGTTAAATGCAGCTCGTTTGCTCTTTGTGCCACATTGGAGAAATATACAAGAGTAGAGTCCATACATTTTCCAAAAACTGGTGCAATACATTCATCTGCTTTTTATATGGATGACTTAATAGTCAGTTTGAACGAATTTGAGGATGCAATTCGCTTATTTTATGAAACATGCGGAGTTTTGAGCCGTACCTCTATGCATATCCGCAAATGGCAGGCAATTGAACGAAATCTTTAATTTACAGCCTGAAGCTAATGCTAAACAAAAGGTATTAGGTCTTTTGTGGTATTTAGAAACGGATGGATTGGCGGTCGATTCGTAGAAGACCAGTAATTTACTAGCGATCAACGTCACTAAACGAGAGGTATCATAAGTGCTTGCAACTATCTACGACCCCATGAGATTGCTATTGCCCTACATGGTAAAAATGAAAATCATCTTTTAAGAGACGTGTCGAATGAAGTTACCGTGGTATTGATCTGTTTCTCCTGAATTGTACAACGAATGGTGTGAACACAATTTCGATCTCCACCTATTACCGGAGCTATTAATTCAATGCTATACCTTCGACTCAGAGTCACCAGTGGAACGACAACTACATATCTTCGCAGACGCATGTTTGAAGTACTTATCCTGATGGGCATACTTTCGTCTCTTTTCTATGTGCCAAAAATCGAATTTCTCCTCTCAGATGTAGAGAATCCACGGCTTTTACTCTTCCGAGGATTGAACTAACTGCTGACTTACAATCAGCTAAATTGTTAAATTATTTGAATTTCAAATCAAGTTCGAGGCGGAGTATCTCTGGACAGATTTCATGATAGCTTTGCACTGGATTTGAAATGACAAACCTCAACGCAACGTTTTCGTCAAAAATCGTGTGCGAGAAATAAAGCAACTAACGGAAGTAACTAATTGGCGGCACTGTCAAGGATCTATAAATCCAGCAGACTTTCTAACTCGAGGAATGAACGTTACTGCACTCTTTAAGGCAACGATTTGGTTTAATTTACCCAGTTGGCTGTTGAACGAATTAGATTAGCCACCTGGTGAAGACGACATATTAGAGGCAGAGCCTTTTAAAAGTTGTTTTCTGTCAGCGGTAGGAAACTTTGCTAACGGTAGAAGATTTTAGCAGTCATTAAAGGTTGTTACAATTAACTGCTTACATGTTTCGTTTTATTGATCGTCTTCGTAAAATTCCTCTACCCAGCAAATATTTAATTGCTTCCGAAGCCCGACGAGCGGATACCTACGGGTTAAAACTTAGCCAGTTTAACGCATATAAGAGGGAGGTAACTACATTGTCTAGCAAACAAACCTGTCCTTAAAGTTCTCGAATATTATCGCTGAACCCCCTTACCGACGAGAAAGGAGTTTTAAGAGTTGGAAACTGACTTCAAGAATCAGGGTTCAATTTTGACGAGATTTATCGGATTTTAATACCTGAAAGATCACATTTAACAAATTTGCTTATTATGCACGCGCACGAAGAGGCACGACATAGAGGAACAAATATTACTCTAGTCTTCCTTCGTAAACGATTTTGGCTTATGTTGATCGATGTGTTTTGGATTTATGTTGAATCGATGTGCCGTTTGCAGATCGCTCAAAGGAAAACCCGTGGACCAACCCTTTACGCCAATACTTAAGGAGCGATTACTTGCAACACTGGGCGAGATTGCAACACAGTGGGGATCGACTTTGCTGGTCTCTTATTCGTTTGATCAAGATCAAATGAACAAACGAGTGGTAAAGTATATACTCTTCTCGCAGCATGTGCAGTAATTCGGGCAGTTCATTTAGAACTGGTACTCGACCTCACAACGGAATCGTGAGTTTTGGCCCTTACGCGATTTTTTGGTAGACGTGGCGCAACTCGTCTTTTCATTTCTGATAACGCCAAAACCTTCAAGCGATCTGCTAAGGAATTCAAGGAGTTAGAAATTATCAGACGATCCGAAAGCTCCTGAAACTTGTGATCAATGAGCATATTTTGCGGAAGTTTACTGGTAAAGGAGCTGCCTGGTGGGGCGGCTTTTATGAGCAATTAGTAAAAAGTATCCAAGAAATGCTTAGAGCTTCGATTCAACGAACTATGCCAATGTTCGATCAGCTAAATACTTTTATCATAGGAGCAGAACTCGTTACCAACACTCTTCCTTTGACGTATCGAGGCGACAATCTTCAGGATCTGTCGGCTAGAACACCGCCTCAATTTATCATCGGAGCCTTTCCTTCAAGTTTATCTCCATCATCTTTACGAGCAGCTGATCAACAGATACGCACTAAGTGACAGTCAACTTTTCGATACGCAAACTTATTCTTCAAACGCTTCCGAACCGAATAGGTCCAACTGCCCAGATTAGCCCACCATACTTCGAAACAATTCTCACGTGAATTAAAAAAGGCGATATCGCAATTGTTCATGATCCTGCTACTCCTCGTCTTTTCTGGAAGTTAGCTGTTGTACAAGAAACATCTCCTGGGCGGGATGTTCGAAAAAGGTCTTGTGCTGTTAGACTGCATAACGGCACAATCCTCAGGCAACCTGTGCAGCATTTGCATACGTTGGAAATTTTTTAAATTTTCATTCTGCGAATTCGGCGGCAAAAGGATGTTAAAGCTATTTAGCCTATTTTCCCACATAGACGCAAAGCGCAAAACTAGATTGACTATGTTCTAATCTAACAATGATGGGTCTCAAGCATACTTGACATCCAAACATACCGAGGAGCCAACTGTAGCTCAGATAATTACTTGATAAAATTAAAGTATTGATGTCGTACATCAAAGGCATATTTGGTGAAGACCAGCCCGCTACAAAAATTTGGCATCAAAAGGCTCCAAGTGGCATCTGTGGCCAATAATTACACAGAGACCCTCGACAACCAGCTGGCTCCCATCCTATCAGACGCCTCGCTAAAGACAAGCAACGAGCTCTAGATGGAAGTGAAAGTGGCCATTGAAACTAAAGCAGAACACATAATCGGACATCAAGCCTGCCACGAAAAAAATGATAAGTTCCATGATGAGTGCCAGAATGCGGTAGATACAAAGAGTACGTAGGTAGGAAAACCAGGTAGAAGAGAGGACAATATGAAAATGTTAGAAGAGTAGTGAATAGGAAAATTTAAATTAAGGAAAGAAAATACCATGACGACCAATTGAGAAGTATGGATATAAGTCCAGCGAGCCACAGCACAAGACAAGCATACAAAATAGTGAAAAGCCTGAAACGTGGCTATCAGCCCAAAACCACGCTCTGTCGTGATGACATCGGCAATATCATCGCTGATGAAACCAAGATTCAGGAATGATGGGCATCATATTTCAAGAACCTCCTGTATCCTCCTCACAGCTCCAGAGCATTGAAGCCTATAGTTGTCTGCGGAGACCTTCTATTAGTCCCACCAACTCCGGATGAAGTTTGTTCCATCGTCAAATCGCAAAAGAATAATAAAATACCGGGCGTTGATGAGATTCCAGTGGAGCTCATAAAATATTTTGGCAGCATTGTTCATAAAGCCATTCACAAAGTCATCTAGCACATTTGGCAACAAGAACATATGCCAAAAGTGTGGAACCAATCAATTATACTCCCTATTCGCAAAAAATAAAGTACAGTGCAAAAATCATAGAGGCATATCACTACTTTTCACGGCGTACAAAATTTTTTTCAAACAGAGTTTAATTGGGGAGTATCAAACTGGTTTTAGAGTAGGTAGCTAGATGAAAGACAATTGCTTACTCTCAAGCAGGTACTTACAAAATGCTGGGAATCGAACATAGATATGCACCAAATTTTGGTTTACTTTAAGTAAGCATTCGAGATAGTATTGATTGTACCGTACTTTACGAAATAATGCTTTGCTTTGGCATTCCAGCCAACGTGGTCGTCCTACCAAAATGACAATGACGTCAACGACCTCCCAAGTCCACATCAATATTTAACTCACCGATGCCTTTGACACAAATATCGGACTAAAGTAAGGAGATGGGCCGGCCCCATTGATATTCTGGAATAAGTTATAAGGAAGCTACCAGTCAATACACGAGGTACATTACTATACAAGTCGAGCCAAGTAGTAGCCTATGCGGATGACATCAACATTTTGTCACGGTCATTAACAATTGCCAAAGAACTTTTTCTGAATTTCGACAGCGAAGCAAAACTAGTAGAGCTACAAATTAATGAAAATAAAACAAAATTTTTGTCGCAGTCAAGGAAAAGTACCTCAAATGCACAAAATATCACACTTGGCGAATACAGTATCAAAAATATGAGTACATTTGTGTATTTAAACATCAAAATAACGAAGACAGGTAATGAAATAGCCAATATATGCCGAAGAATACAGCTCGCAAATAAAATGTTTTTTTCAGCTATGACGATCTTGAAGACCAGCTGCATACACAGGAAAACAAAGCTCCAAGTATACGAATCTGTGATAAGACCTGTGTTATGCTATGGGTGTCAAACATGCACCCTAACCTAAGCATCTGCAAACGTACTGATCGCCTTTGAGCGACGGGTCCTGAGGCAAATGATTGGAGCGAAGCTAGACAGGGACTAATGGTAAATACGATACAACCATGAGCTGTATGAAATTTCCGATGACCCGAAGGTTCCAACAATTGTAAGGGTTCGGCCACATTGCGTTTTTCCTGTCGTAACCAGCTATTTTTAGACGCAAATACGAACACACTGCGACAAGATTTGCAAAGGGACTTCAGGCATGCGCAGAACTAATATGCTCATTTGAAGGTATGTCTTTGCCAGGAACACATGCGCTAACTCATTTGTGCGCTATGCAAGAAACTTCCGTGCACGTTAGCGTCAAATGTGCAAATGATGTGCGCGTGCGCGAGTATCACAAAAACTACCTACCAAACTGGTTTTAGGAAAAATCGCAAATTCCTGCGACTGCCGACCTGGACAACATTGTCGAAAATCGCAGTGTGCGGGCTTCCATTTAACCATGTGTAACTTGCGACGGAAGTGCGACTATATAGTCGTAGTCTCATGCATCCCTAAGACTACGGAAACCACAATGGGCTGGCCACATGAATTGTGTGAGTGAACAACGAATACCCATAAAAGGTATTCGCTGGGAGAATTGAAGGCTGGAGACCAGTGGGGAAGCCGAGGAAACGTTGGTGTGACTTGGTCAACGAAGGCAGTTCATCGCTATTGGAAGGTGCGGTTAATGTTCCGACTCAGTTGGAAGCGCTATTTGCAGAAAGCAAAGGTGGTAGTGCTTCAAAAAAGATTACAATTAAACTTCAGGGCTGTTTTAATTTGCTTGTTCTGCGTACTACTATATATGATCTCGAGATATTTTAGTAGATACAGTATCGAGCCACTACAGATTAAGTTTTTTAATAATATAACATTTCAACTACTCAACCTTAGACGGTCCCAAGCCCATCGAGAAAGAGAAACGGATCCTCTTGTTTGCTAACCTTAACTGACCATGATTTATCATTCTAAATAGCACGACCAGATGGTAGAAAATCGGCTCGGGTTCTACATTGGGCTTACTTGTTCTCGAATAATGGGACAATAAACGCTGAGAATTGCTAGTGATTGTAAATATATCCTCAGCTCTGCTACTAAATTCTACTTACACCTCCTCTGTGGGTATGTAAGGGGATTAAAGTGAGTCTTCCGTGCCTGACAAAGAATCGATAATAATATCAAAGCCACCAAAGTGGAGATGTGATGATGGACTAACTCCCCATCCTTGAAAATTCCTCCGTAGTTTCGAAACATGTAACAGAGCCTTGAAATTGTTTGGACCGATGGGAACAATCTCGCAACCAAAAACTGGACTATGGCATTGGATTCTGAAATGTTAGATCATTCAACTACCTTGGAGCTGTTAAAGACTTTTTACAATAAGCCATTTAGTAGGAATTAAACAAACCGGCAATCCAAGAAATGAACTAGACTAAAAGTGATATTCAAGATATGAGATCGCACATAATATTCAAAAGTGAGAAGCCTGCTGGGAAACAAGAATTCAGAGTGGCATTCATTGTGGATTGAGAGTTCAAATTGCACGCTATTGGTTTTAAGACATTCAATGAACAAATGGGTGCATTCCATGCAAAAACAAAATTTTTCAAAATCTGGCTGATAAGCCTACATATTCTGATCGAAGAAAAGGGCGAAAAAATGAAAGAAATATTCTACAATCACCTGAAAAGACTAGTCGACTGATTGCCTATGAGCAACAAAAAAACAATTCCAGGTGATTTCAACGCTCTGGTTGGCTATAAAGTATCTTATTGGGGACCAACTGGAGGATATAGCATCCACGATGAAACAAATGCTAAAATTTGCATGTAGCAGAAATCTAGTCATATGTTGGACTTGGTTCCAATGTTGACTCATACATAATATGACCTGAGTATCACTGAATGACAACATGCATCCAACGTAACGTTGTTGGATCAGCACATAGTCGATCTAATGTGCTGATCCAACAACACTACGTCTTGAGCCAACTTCGTCACTTGATCAAATTAACATATCGACATTAAATGTCAAAGGCATACTCAGCAAAGGCTAGCCTTCTACAAGAATCCGACATTGAAAGGCTCTGTACGGCGTGTGTTGTTAAAAATTTCACGGAGACTTTCGGCAACCAGCTGGCTTCCATCCTATATGGCACATTGCTGAAAACAATCAACGAGGAATGGATGGAAGTGAAAGCGGCGATTAAGATCCTGGCAGAACAGGCAATCAGACATAAAACTCAGTACAAATGAAATGATCCAGAATGCTATGGAAAAAAGATCCAAGTGCACAGAGTGTACTTAGGGAGGGCATACAAAGCATACTTAGGCAGGGTAACTAGGACAATGAGATAACATTATGAAAGTTTCAGGGGAGTAGCGAATTAGATAATTAGGGCTTAGAAAAGAAAAATACCATGACGATCAATTGGGGAACATCGATGCAAGTCCAGCGAGCAACAGCACAGGATAAGCGTACAAAGTAGTGATAAGCTTTAAACAAGGTTATCGGGCCAAAACCACGCTCTGCCATAATGACATCGGCAATATCATTGAAAACAGGAATAAGGAAAGATGAGCATCATATTTCAGGAGCCTCTTTAATCTCCCACACAGCTTCAGAGCATCGGAGTCCATAGATATTCCCGGAGAACTGCTTTTTGCCACACCAACTCTGAATTAAGTTTTTTTCCAACATAAATGCCCAAAAGAATGATAAAGTACCGAGCATCAATGAAATTCCGGTGGATCTCATTAAATATGGTGGCAGCATTGTGCAAATAGCCATCTAAAATTTCATCCAACACATTTGGCAGCAAAAACATATGTTAAAAGAGTGAAACTTACAAATTGTATTCCATATCTACAATAAAGATGGCAAACTACAGTGCAAAAGCTATAGAGGCATTTCACTGCTTTGTACGACGTATGACATATTTTCAAAGATCTGACAGCATACAATCAGATCATACGCTAACAAAATTGTTGGGGTACATCAAGGTGGTTTTAGAGCAGGTAGATCGACAAAAGACCGCTTGCATGCTGTCAAGTAGGTCCTTGAGAAATGTTGAGAATTCAACATAGACGTACACCAAATTTTCGTTGACTTTAAGTAAGCATATGACAGTATTGATCGTAACGTACTGCACTAAATAATACTTTTCTGTGGTATCCCAGCCAAATTAGTTCACTCTACCAAAATGGCAATGATGTCGACGATCTCCCAAGTCCACATTAATAACCAACTCACCCATTAACATCAGATTGAAGTAAGAAGATAGGCTGGCTCCGCTGCTGTCTAATTTGGCTCTCGAATACATGATAAGATAGCTTGTATGGATACAAGAGGAAAATTAGTACACAAGTCGAGCTATGTGGTAACCTATGCAGATCACATCAACATTTTCTGACGGTATTTAACAACTACCAAAGAGCTTTTAGTGAAACCCGACAGCAAAACAAAAGTAGTAGGGCTACAAATCAATAAAAATAAAATAGATCTCAAGACGCAGTTGAGGAGAAATACTGCAAACACACAAAATATCAGCCTTGGCAAATACAATATCAAAACTTTGGTCCAATTTGTGCACTTAGGATTCTAATAACGAGAACCAATAATGAAAGACGCCAAAGAATAAGAGCTCGCAAATAAAATATTCTATGAATTTTTGACAATCTTGAAGACCAGCTATACAGGAAAACAAAGCTCTAAGTATAGAAATCTGTGAAAGACCTATGTTAAGCTATGGTGTGAAACATGCCGAATCCAAGCATCCGCGAACGTACTGAACACCTTTGAAAGACGAATCGTAAGGCAAATAATTAGAGTAAAACTAGACGCGGACCAATTGCATATTCAATACATTTATGAGCTGTATGAAATTTTTGATGAGCTGGAAGTCTGAATGATTTTAAGATTGCAGAAGCTTCAATGGATGCTACGGACGAATGATGGATACCTAGAAAGGTATTCGTTGGGAAAACTGAAGGGTGGAGACGATTGGGGAAACCGAGGAACGGCTCATTTTACTCAGTTGATAAAGACAGTTCACCACTGCTTAGATTTTGAAAATGATGAACGTGGTAGGCAAAGACAGATAGAGGTGCTTGTTGTAGGAATCGAAGACCCAATAGGGATTGTACTGCTAAAAAGGAGCAGAAAAATAATATATCACAAGATACCATCAATTGTATTGGAGCCCTTCTTTCCATCTCCTATGCTTGGCACACCTTACACCTGTTCATATTTTTCGTAGTGTCTGAGTTCATTTTTTGCCAAAAGAAACTCTTCTTTAAGCATGCGAGGGTTTAGCTTACCCCCTTATGACCTGCTGTAGGCACATCTTAGCAACCTGCCACTTCCTCTCGGTCTTTGGGACAACATTTTTCAATCATTACTCCTTTCAGTCCTGGATATTGACCCAGCAAATATTTCCAGTGCACATGGTCACTCACTCTACAATCCAAGTAGCGAAACCAAAGTGCAAAGTCTAGAATAAGTCTCCTGTGCCGGGATACCATTCCCAAGAACTAACGAACCCTCTTCAGATTTCTTTGGTCTGATATCTCCAAAATACGAGTACTCTTCATCTTTTTCAGATCCACGTTGTAACTAACTTCATTTACTTTGTAACCAAAACACTGTAGCTTTGATCCACAGAGTTTGCACTTTGCCCGAGAAACATTTAACCCAGTGTTCCGCTGCTGCTTTGATAAGTCCGGCTGTATTTCCAAGTGCTTGCCAAAATCTTGTATCATCACAATTATATCATCTTGACCCTTAACTGTAGTGGTGGAGAATCGTCACACTTATATAGTACCGGGTCCACGGAACCCACCAATTTTTGATTTTAAATAAAATGAAAATACTTTTCAATTTGAAGTTTTTATTTTTATTAAATTTGAAACTTGAAACATCAACAATTGTAGTATTTAACAAAATCAACAATAGAAACTTTTATTCTTATCTATATTGGCATTATTTACTTAAACTAAAAACTTGCTTTTGAAAAAAAATCATATAAAATAGAAAAACGTAATGAATAATCAAATGCAACTCATTTCATGTATTTACAAAAAATAATACTTTTTAAAAAATTTAAAACAAAAACTAAAAAAACTTCTTTCAAAAAAATTTTGACATCATAAACTGATGATCAAGTTATGAAATGACATTGCTGGTTAATAAAAGCATTTAGTGCACCCATGTCTTACATTCAATTTAAAACAGGCATTTTCCAACGACGTGTTTCGCGACTACTTAAATATGCCGAACACATTTGATCGACCGAATCAACACTGCCTTTTGTGCTGTTATAATGAAGAATAATGGCACGTTTGTTAGTAGATCCTACTACAATATTGTCATGATGCATAGAATGGAATGTCAGACTTGTTCTTCTTCGGCACATAAGTCACATCTGTCGTGTCATTCATAAAGCCGAAAAGTGATGGTCCGATTGGTCGATCCTTGTAAGGCAAGAACTCTTCAAGAATTTCCTTCTTGTATTTCTTCATAGCTCCAACGACAGTAAGGCCTTTGGATTTAATAACATTGATGAGTTGCATCGGTGTGTACCAATTGTCTTTAGAGATGTTGTTTCTGTCAAAGTCAGGCCGTCGGTACTTTTTCCGTAGTATAATACAACCCATATCTGTTGGGTTTGCTTGCAATGTACATTTTGAAGGAGCAGCGTGCCTTAAAAACAAGCAACATGTCATCAATAGTTGCATTGACACCGATAGAGTAATTTGCTTGCGAATTTTTATTGAATATGATAATCTCTGTCACTAAGCAACTCGGATTAGTTCCTCTACTCTTTCATCAGGGTTATCAAATCGATGACACCGTAGAAGTATATAAAATCGCAATGACGATGTATACAGCCCGTCTGTCGTCCAGTGCCATCAGTAGCGAATAGAGATACTACAGCATCATGATTTGACTTGAATACTGCAGAGTAGGGCAGACGAGCTAAATAGGCTTCCAGCTCCTGCAGAGTTCATTCCCTCAATTCTGTGGGATTTTTTGAGTGGTACTTGAGCCAAAACCCTGCTTATTTGTTGTTTGTCCACAAAAGTATTTTGTTTTTTATATCCGCATCAAATATTATCTGATAATATTATGGCTCCTGATACGGGTGTTTCTTTCAGATGGTGTTTTTGCCCACTTAAATCTATTTTTTCTATAAAAATATCCCATAGAACCTGTCTCTACATTCACTTTTTCATCTTGGTAAGTGCCTTTGCTTTCAGATAATTCAGACTTTGAGTCATGATCACTCGTTATCATAAACTGTGGGGGGCGCTGAGGCACATGCCGTGTTTTTTACACGCGTTCAGAAATTTAGCATGGGTCCACTGGGCCCCCGGCTACCGTTAAGGTTTGATATGTAAATACGTAGGGGTTGAGGTTCACTGCCAAAACCTTATCAATTAGCGGCTGGTAGAATGCTGACGCATTTTGCAGCCCAAACAGCATGCGTCGGAGTTGAAAAAGACCACGATGAAGCACGGTGATTGCAATTCATGGTCAATAGACAGACTTGACGTCCAACAAAGACAAATATTTCACCTCACGCAGTGTTATCAAGGTAACTGACGTATGCAGGATGAGATAGGCATCGTTTTTCGTCAGTTTATGTAGTTTGTGATAGTCAATACAGATACATAGTCTTTCTTCTTAAGAAAGAGAATCGGTGAAGCTTATCAGTTCAAACATCATGTTTAATTCTGAATTTATGTACAGGTTTAACATGATAATATATCTATTTGATTGATACGGCTGTGGTTCTAATAATAAGGTCAAACCCACCTACAACACCCAATGCCTCCTCCATTAAGTTAAATTGTTCCTGTAGCAAAGTATCTAACGCATCCCTTCAATGTTCATCAATGAATTGACGACAACTTCCCCCTGTAACGTACTTAAAAGAATCCACTACCAAATGCCAACTGGCGGATGAAGCCCACTTCAAGAATTAGATCCAGAGGTAGAGATTATATTATTAGGACCTATACCCAGTTTAGTTGTGACTCCAACCTTTTTATTCCCGTCCCAGCAATCTCGCATCAGTCGTCATTAGCCATTAAAATACTGCGTTGGATGATCAACTCCCATATCCTTCAGGAAACTTTAGCTACCTCTACGTACTACCGTCCAAATCGAAAAGCTTGAGAAACTATTCTCACGTTTTCCATTCAAAAGAAAGGCAACCAAGGCTCCATGGCTACCGAGCGCCACGGAAATTTTCCGACAATCCATATTTTGAGGCTAATGGCCCCTAGCCCTCGACGGTCCTTTGCTTCCCTGGTTCTTTATTTTGAGGTTTATTCTCCTGTACTCTAAATTCATCGAATACTGCCCCACTTGCAATTTCGACAATTTCCCTTTATTACCTCCGATAGACCACACACGAAACAATTAGAAGGCTCCGTGTATCTCTTGAAGTGTGCCCTGGTCTTTGGCTATTCCAGTATTGACCGCCTTTGCTATTTCTCGCTGTCACTGTTAATGTTCTTTTCTACCTAGGAACGCAAGATCAGACTCCAAGAGTTGTTGACTAGTTTTTGGGGGTGGAGGCTTATAAGCTACGACAGATACTTGAGTTAACTCCCAATTTCGCCCAGTTCTACTAGCTCTGCTTTGTCGATTTTCAAAGATCTGACAGAATAAAATCGGATCATACGCTAACGGTATTGTTGAGGTATATTAAAAAGAGATGAAGTTTTCCCTCAGTTCTAGTATAAAGGAGAGGGGGTTTTTCCTCTGAATATCGAATTTTTCCTCTTTTTAATAAGAAATAGTTCGTCACTGAAATAAAATTCTCTCCACGTGTCAGTTTGATTAACAAATCAGTTTATAAAACCCATTTGGCAGAAGCACTTTTTTCGAAATTCAATTGGTTTAATTTTAACATTAACATTGGAGTGTAATTACTGAGTTCATTAATCATCCCTATACTTTTATATGTATATTCTTCCTATACAATTTTATTTTTCATGTTTCTCATTTTCATTTTTGTATTAAATACTCTTAATTGGGCTCTTCGCCAATGCAATCTCAATAAAATAAAAAAAAATAAGTACTGACTTTTTGATGCGCTATCCTAACGAATATTGACGGTTGAAAAATATTCTATTTACCCGAAAGTATGCTCACATCATAAAGTCTACAATTCATAAATTTTTGTTGTTGCGGTTGACAGATGTGCAGCTTATCATTTATGGTTTCGTCACCGTAAATATAGTCTTTTAATTGTATTAAACACTTTATCAAGATTTACTTTGTTTCTACAAAGGTTTATCACTTTGTTCCTACAAAGGTTTATTACAATAACCTTCTACATGACGAGCACTTTATTGCACTCACTATTGCACGCGAGTTTACTATTCCTTATGCGTATATGCCGTGTGCCTTACGAGTACATATGGTAATCAATATATCTTGAACATTCACCGATGACGTCTGGTGTTTTTACTCACCAGCCCTATACGGGTAATTGCTGCAATGATGTAAGTGCTGACGTCATTTTTAATTGCTTACAATTCAAGTATGTTCTTGATCTTTCCAATGATGATTCATTGTTTATTATGTAATGTATTACTTTGTTGATGGTAGAATTATGTTGTTAAGAATAACTTACAAGTTAATGTGAGCATGCAACATTATTGTGTTGAGGCATCCAATGAAATCCAAGTGTAATGACACTCATCCAACGCTTCTAACTCTTTCATCAAGGAGAATAAACAAATCACTTGAAAGTTGAAAGCCATTTGCCTCACAAATAGCCTCTTCACAACTCATGCCATTTCATTTTGCCTCGTAAGAAAAATCATCTCGTCATCATGTAATGTCATCGCTTAAATTAAACCTTAAACTCAGCAATTAATTCTTGGAAAACATAGCACCTTCCTGCGAATCCTATCAAAATTACATTCATTCGGAGCACAACCCCAGCACAAAGGACTATCCAGAGGCTCCTCTCGCTATAACAACGCCACAGTGAAAACTTTTAAATCACACGCCTAATTGGCTTTTAGACTCACTGAAAACTTTTTATTAGGCAACAAAATAAAAGTTTTCGCCATGAAAACCTCAAATTGGGCAAACCATTTTATCAAAACCAACGAAAAGTCAGTCAATTTTGCAAATCTGATGCGAATGACAAAGAGTAAAAGATTCAAGGCACTGACGAAGAAAATGCTCAAGACGGAGACCAACACGCAGAAGAAGACCAACATGATCACAATAACAATGATTACTCCATAATTTCTTCTGATTATTGTGTTTCGTGCTTTTAAAATGGAGCCGAAGAAAGAGAAGAGAGTTTGGGGTTTGTGTCTTGAAGGAGCTTACTCAAACAATTACCGAATGAATGGAATTCCCTTTCGGGAAATTGGTCGTTTTTCTTGAAATTGTTGAGACTATAAAGGACTATTATTAGATCTTCCAATCGATGAAAGTTTTCTGTGGTACACTTTGTAGGGATCCATGAATGGGAAGGGTTCTGCTTTGAATTTCCGTAAAGTTCGCCTGTCTTATTTGCATCATGTTTGGGCATTCAGATACTCTGGAAATAATTTGGTGATTTGCTCAGGATGAAAGCCAAAAGTTAACTGAGTTTAAGTTGTTTTATATCGCAGGACTATATATAATTTGTGGTTTAACTTTCAGTTGCCTTCCGACCATTATAAATAGCATCTTGGTTAGAACTATTGCGAAGTATAGCCATTGAAAGGGTTCTTCAATATAAAGTAGAACATTAGTAAAATTCCAGGATGCTCACCAATATGACCTATAAAACCGTCCTGATAACGATTTCGGGCCCTTTTCAAAAGAATTTTGGAAGCTTACAGTAGCGTGAAGCAGAATGCTGACCTTAAAAGCGTTGAATAAATGACTCGATACTGAAGGCTTCACCTCTCAAAGATTAATATTTCATATTAATCAGCAGAAAAGTTGTAGTTTGTAGTCATTTAAGCGTCTGAAAGTTTGATATCCTTCTCTAATCTTGGGATTAAAAGGGGTTTTTCGAACATGAATCTTTTTTGAAATTTTCACAGTGAAGTCCCCAAGGCAATGCTCATCTTCTGATTGAGTATTTGAGCAATTGAACTTCCATCAAAACAATGCATCCGATGTTTTTCAACAATCAGTTGAGGCCTTGTAAGGATATCGATTCTATATCTGCGTCCTCTGAATTTTTCACTACCCCGATGTCATTGCAGTTGAAAAATAATCGTGTCCATTCACTTCCTCACTTAACATTTTGAGTGAGTTGCCTCCGTTTCGGCACTCGTAGCGAGCTGTCTCCTTACCTTCTTGCATCGTTGTCCTGATGAAAGTTAAACAATAAGAAACACTTTAAAGACATCCTAATATCTTTAAATTGTCCGTCCATGTCTTTCATTGTCTCTGAGTTGAAAACGCGCGGATGGCAAAAAGCGAAAATGTACAATACGAGCGCTAAGAATGAAAAGCGAATGAACGATGAAAATCGTTGGCAGAGATGGAAAATGGAGCGGATCGGAGAAGTAAAAAGACATGATGGTGTCTTGTAAAGTGTAGTCTGAAGGTGGTGGTGAATATCTTGAGAAAGAAAACTTTTGTGTAACAAAAGTTTAAACTATAGCGTTTCGCGAGCATACAAGAATGAGAGTGCCCTGGACGAAAATTAAACTCTCCCAAGTGGAATTTTTAATTTCATTGTTTGTCGTTAAAATTACAGACAATCGCTGGCAGTCAGCTGGGAAAAAACGGACACTTAAAGAGAAATTGCATTGCGGTATTTAATTTGAATAATTGCAATTAATAGTAGTTTAAGCTCTTTTAACTGTTGCTTAATCGGATTCAGCCGCAAACTTATTTCCTTTGCCAGGACAGAAGGTGGGGTGATATCGAATTTCGGGCACTAGGTCATGGAACAATGAAATGGAACAAAACGATAGAATTAATTTCACTGCTGATAAACTATACTTTCGTAAAAAGTGTTTTTATTGGTTAGTTTTCCTCCTACTGAACACTATCTGTTGTAAAACTGATTTGAAAAATGATAGATTCAGTTTTGGAGATAGAATTATGGTCTTTATTATACTTATCTGTTTAATAATATCTGAGAATGTTACGTATGGGGTTGAATAGCCAACATGATCACAACAGACCGTAGGATCACATTAAAAATACATACAATTGTGGAAAGTGTCATTATTGTGGGAAATGTTATTTTGCTTTTGGGAGAAGCTATTTCTAAGGAATTTATGTAAGTGTGTATAACGTTAAATCAAGCGATTTCGGTTGGAGTCTTAGAGTTCTGGCTAGCCCATTGAGACGGGGACGCCACTCGCCAACTCTAGTGTTGCCCTCAGGAGCCAATTGGGGAGCTGGAGGCTCCCCGGAATGATTCGGTCATTAAAATACCCGCTTGTAGCATTTACCCGGCTCATCAAGCCGCCTATCACTACTTTCACTGAAGGAAAAAAACACCAAGTATGCAAATTTGGGATCCCCGATAGAGAGGATTCTTATTTGCACTTGCTTCCGCTAAACAATCGACTGAGCAGATTGAAATTCCCGAAGGGAAGGATTCTTATGCACTCCAGGCGTAATCTATGCCTTCCACCAACACGCGGAAATACGGCGGTTGAAATACTATCACAAAACAAAAAAATTTCATCCACAAATTAAATGATAATTCAAAGATAATCTCAAATATCATGCAATGCCAAAGGTTTTTCCAATAAGAGGTGCTATTTTGAATTCCCTATTTTGGTAGATGTCACTTTTGAAGCTGTCATTTTTTGACATTTGACAAGCAGAAACAACGAATTAATAAAAATGGAACGATATACGCTTCAACATTGCTTTGAAATTATTAAAATTCACTATAAAAATTGTGAAAATTTGGAATTTGAAAAACTCGAACATTTTTGGGTCATCGTGAAGCACCTTGTCGCAATACAGAAATTGGTGGAAACATTCGAGCTGTTGGGACAATTTAGTGATGTGAAGAATAAAACCCATGCACTTCACTCAAGAACAGCCGAAAATATTGCTGCTGTAGCCGAAAGTGCTGAAGAAAACCGAGTTTTGTCCATTCCTCGTCGTTCTTTGGAATAAGACATTCCACAAACATCATTACACCGTATTTTACATAAAGATTTGGGTCTTAAGGCTAATTAAGCTCAGTTAACACAAGAATTCAAGCCGGTCAATCGTCAACAACGCCGCATCTTTGCTGATTGGGTCCTTGAAATGCATGAAAATGATTCGGAATTTCTTCCAAAAATCATCTTGACAGATCAGGCCCATTTCCACCTCAATGGCTTCATCAACAAGCAAAATTGTCGCATGTGGGGCTTGGAAAACCCAAGAGTTATTATTGAAAAGCCTCTCTATCCTCAACGTATGACTATTTGGTGCGGTTTATGATCCGGCGGAGTCATTGGACCTTACTTTTTCGAAAATGAGGCTGGAGCAACAGTTACGGTGAATGGATTGCGCTAACGAGAGATGATTAATGATTTGTTATGGCCGGAATTGAATAGTATTGATCTGGACAACGTCTACGTTTAACAAGATGGTGCTATGTGCCACGCAAGCAACGAAACCATTGATCCTTTACGGGAAAAGTTTCCGAACCGTGTTATCCCTCAAAAAGGTGATCACACTTGGCCATCGAGATCTTGTGATTTAACACCTTGCAACTCCTTCCTTTTTTGCCACGTCAAAGAAAAGGTCTACTCTAATAGCCCAGCGTGGATTCAAGACCTCAAAGATGGAATTCGTGAGGCTATCGAGGACATAGGGCAGCCACTTTGCGATTTGGTTATGGAAAATTTGATGAAAAAGATATGGTCCTGTAAGCGTGGTCATGGTAGTCATTTGCTTGATGTTATTTTTTACTATCAACGACATACCTTCCTCTTTATAATAAAATAAATAACCGATCATTTATATTAAAAAATATCATTTTTCTTTTAATATCAAAATAACACCTCTTTTTGGAAAACCCTGTATTATTTATAAACTCAAAATCCGTACACTTACAAAATTTCCCTTGACTCCTACGTTGAGGACCCCGTCAATGGTCAAAATCCTCGCACTTTAACTCGCTCGCTGTCTGAATCAATTTCCTTCTTGTTGCCTGGAGCGAATTTCCCCTCGTTATTTGATTAGATTCTTCCACGCTCCTTCCTTCTCGTATTCGCACCTGTTGACTCATCGTGATCTCACTATTCCGCACGTTCATTCTTCCTCACAGCCCAAATATCCGTAAAAGAGACCATCGCTGGCTCTTTACTCACCTTGTCGCAACCGCTCTTTGACTTGAGTTGTAGAACCCAAGTTTAAGGCCACAACATTCACCAACCATTCAATCATACAGTGTTTACCTCGGACGCAGACCTAGTTTTTCTTGGTGGCTATCTTTCTTTCGAGCACAGTCCTGCATTATCGATAACAACCATATCGACTTGTTTTGGTTGAAGTGTCATTTATTGTGTTTATGCTTGTGTTTATGTGCATGAATATTTGAGCCCATCGCGAAATATTTTAAAATAAAGACGGTACGCGTTTATGGTGGCATATTGGCTCTACCATGTTGGGTTTCAGTGGTCCTCTTCGTTACTGGTGCCATAATTGTGTCGGCTGATAATTCTGAGGATTTCGTAAGTACATATTGATTTAATTTGAAATTGTGTTTTAATAACTGCGAGCTCATCTATCATCAAATAATCTTGTTTCAAGCCTTTCGCTCAAACGTTCATTTTCGACATCTATTGCTTGTCCATCTTCACTGAGACTCAACAACGACCAATCATCGATCTCGTTCATGCTTAATCCATTGCAAATTGGAAATGTCGATCCAGTGGGTCGATTTGCTGTACCGCCATACAACCAGTCAAAATTCCATCCAAATTACGTATACTAAGTTCATTATTCGTTCTTCGAACAGATTTGTCTGCAATCTCCCATAGGGACTTATTCAAAGCCCGCGCCAACTGTTCAACGTCTTTCAGCATATTAACGTGTTTCTCTAGCAATGCGTCTACAAGCTTCAGCATTAGTTCAAACTCTTCGTGAATTTTGGAAATGGATTTTTGGATATTTATAATCTGCGCTGAATGCATGAAATAAATATTATCTTGGGAGGTAGTGAAATATTTAAACATTTCTTTCCTGGTTTAAGCAAGCAATTTTTAGGTCATCGGGAAATTTATTGTTTATCTCAAACGGAATTATCAGATTAAAATATTCGTTGACTTTCTTTGAAAGGACCTCAAGTTTTGATTTAAACCTTCCATAGTTGGTTTACTGGGACGCAAAACTGATCTGATTTGATGTACCGTGCCCGTAAGAGTTCCCCGCATTTTTCGAAACGATCCTTTAGCCTTATACTATTGTCTTCCACTGCATTAGAAATATTTTTTTCGGCCATCATTTGTTTTGCATGTTCTATTTGAGCTAGATAGAGTCTTCTACCACCCTGTAATTGTCTAAAACTGGACTTCATTTCTTCTACTTTATTCTGATACTTGAAATCCAAACATCAACCATGACAGCATAACTCAACAGCACTTGTAAATTGTGTAATGTGGCTATTGTGCAATGACGCGCCTGTGTTTGAACATAGAACATCATGTGCTTCGCCACCTCAATTCCATGTTTCCGATTCTATAGTATCGCTGGGAATTAATTCTTTTCGCAGGAATTTTATGCTTATCCGTTTCATTTAAAAAAAATAAATGGTTGTTTATCGTTATTGGACTCATTCTGGGGATCACCATCAGCATGGAGTTATCAGCCAGTATCAGTCGTCATACGTTTAATAGTAATACACCGCACCACGTTAGAACGTTAGCATCGTATTTGATACCGTCGGAATGATGATAAACGATATAGCATCTTGGCGTTAAGTAGTTTGTGCATCCCGGAGTCGTTCTTTTTTTTCGAGAGGTAGCACTTCCCTAGCCCCGAATTTTCCTCCCAATCCTTGTCGTTAGAGTGGATTTGAACTTTGCTGGCGAAGAAAAGCTGCTTCCTTTTTTAGGGTTTTGTAAAAAAATTTTACAGAACCATACTAAAATCGCGTCCTGTCTGTCCGCCCGTCCGTCTGTCCGTCCGTGTGTCACAGCAGTTTTTCTCGGAAACTACTTAAGCTAGAAACATCAAATTTTGTGTGTATGTGTAAAGTGATGATCTCTTCAAAGTTCAATTACAAAAAATTTTTATAAGGTATTTAAGGGGGGTCTCCCCATATAGGAGGATGACCCCCCGAAAAAAAATTCGTTGAAGGTAGCCGATATGGGTATCAAATGAAAGGTCTTGATGAGAACTTTACAAAACAGGTCTTAGTTATGCAAGTTTGCTTCGAGGGGCGCACAGGGAGGGGATATACTCGAAAAATTTGTGTACCCCCCCCCCCCCCCCCCTCGCGATTGGACACCTGTGATCCGAAAAATCTGAAAAAATCAGGAATGTAGGCCTTGTTGAGTACAACAACAACAAATACGTTAGAATTCACAATTCACTCAACTTTGTTAGTAATAGTATGATTTATCGATTTTATGTTTTCTTAAATAAAATCTTAACGGTACCCTTAAATTCAATGAAATTCAGTACGTAGATGTATATTTATATGATTGATCTAGTTTCATAAAGATTGAATCATATTTAGTGAAGATATAGTGGTTTGAATTTTCCAGTATTGCTATGAAACAATATGCGCTGCATTTATTACTATGGCAACATATGGCTATGGAACAAAATGCGCTTTTTACCGACTCAGACACTACAGTTTTGCTAGAATTTGCATGAAAATTTCAGGAATGATAGGTGTCATGTACATCTTTGAGAATCGGTTCAGCTAGTGGTATCAGTAATCGTAAAACAAAATAGTGGCTGTTTTAAATGCGAAGATTGAATAATTTTGAGTTAGTTTTTCCCAACTTCAACGTCTAAGGTGCATGCTTTTAACACTTGATTCAATTTAATGAATGACTGAAGATGAGTACCTCCAATTAATACTCATAAGTGAAACAAGTCAAGGAAGTGGGAGAGAGCTCCTAGCAAAAGGGTTTTGTAACCATTCTAGGATTCGAAAAAATTGGCCATTAATTGATGGTAACAGTTCAGGAGAGTGGCCCCTGAATAAAAATTCATCAAACGTAGCCGATATGAGTATGAAATGAAAGTTTTTATGGGAGCTTTTCAAAACAGTTGTTAAACTGTCAGCTTTTGCTTCAGTAGGGGCACAAGGGGGAAATACATGAAAAATGTGTTTCCTCCGTCGCGGATGGACATTTGAAATAATTATCAAGCGAGATATTTATGAGTATAACAATACCAAAAACGTCAGAAGTCGAAATTCGTTCAACTTTGTTAATAATAGTATGATCCTTGAATTTCATATTTTCTCCAATTAAATCGTCTTTGACATGTTTCTTGATTTGATTCGATCTGGTGACTGCATTTTGTAAATTGAATACAAAACCCTTCTGATATGAGCGTAGGTCTGTTTACCCAACTTGTTTTACTTATTACCTAACCTTACTTAACGCTAATAATTTACATTGCTTATAGCAACATTACCTCTATTTGATTAATTAGTCCATCCCACCAGTACTTCAGCGCGTGGAGTGGTTCCTTGACAATATTCTGATTAAAATGTTGGAGTGCAAGGAATTCCTTCCTTCCAGGAGTTACTCCGGGTTTGTTTTTTTGTTTAATTTTATATTTCATAACACGTGGGATAAAAATATCTTAAAGATTTATAGAGATCATTATTTTATGGAATCCTAACATCCTCTCCTTCTTGAAACACTCCTAGGTGTAGTTCATGATTTGTCGAAGACGTTAGCTGACATCTTTTTGATAATCGTGGTAGTGTATGAAATTTTGATCCACTGGTATGCTTACATTTCGGTTCCTGTATTTTGGGTTGGCTAGACTATCGTGAACGTACTCTGAGCCGATGTTGCCATCACGCTTCTGCAAGTACTTGTATGATAGTTAAACATAGGAATTCAAAATATAACTGTGCGTATCATTGTTGAAATGTTAGCGTTTACTTCCTGAGTTATTTCCATAATCGTTGGTTGATAGTTATGGCAGATACGTTCATTCGATAATTTTTTCTATTCCTTGGTTGTCTAGATGTTCAGAGAGGTCTGCCAGGGGGTAGAACGAAAAATTTATGGTGCTTTGAATTTCAGTGTGGCCGGTAATTGTTAACGTTCGATGATTTAAGTTGCACTGTTGACTTAGCCTTAAAATACCACTTCCACAAAGGTAGAAGACTTGAAAGTCACACAAAATCGTGAACAGTTATCAGAGATGAAAAAAAATATTATAATACGGAGCAGTAAAAAAACTCTGAGTTTATAAAAACTAGCTGTCTTTAAGTATCTTGACGATAGGGTCTAAATGCCCTAAGATACTGAATTTTCAATCCTCTGGTCTTATCATTAATTTGAGTTTATTAGATGTTCCTTAAGTCTTTTCTTAAAAACCAATAATGAGTTTGCGTTTTTCACTGATTCTGGGAGATTGTTGTACAGGTATATACGCAGAGCATCATTCGTTGCATCGTTCTTTAGTCAATCAGTTATGGCGTAAGGTATTACATAATTGTTGGCGTTTCTTGAATTTCTTCTTTTAAAAAGTAGGTCCACTTGTTTGCAGTATTCAGTTTGATCTAGGTTCCCGAAATCGAAGTTACGTGGACAGTGCAAGAAAGTTGGCTATATGAACCAGAAAGACGACTTCGCACTTATATATGTTGGATTGAGCAGTATAGATAGGATGAAACCGAGCACAGATAAGGCGGTCTCTGGTAGATGCAGACATTTTCCACGCTCTTCTGTTGAAGTTAACCGCGAAGTATTCTGTAGAAAGCTAATGTAATGAAGCTGAAATATTTTTTAACGGTGGTCGGAGCAGAATAAAGTTTAAGAAGCTCTTCAATTGTAGTAAGCGGTATTTCACATTTTGAAGATGATGTTCGATGGCGTCGTTCTTGTTTAAACTCCAGTTGGGTTGTATATTTTGAGGAAGGTATCTGGAGAAAAAGGGAATATTTGAGTTTTTTGTCGGTTCCCATGTATAACTAGTAACTGTTTGCGTAATTGGCTTAGTTTCATCAGTAATATGTTTATTTTGCCTTGATAGGTGTTGGTTACAACTTGTATCAGCATGTCTTGTATATTTTTGAAGTTTAAGGGTAGAATCGTGGTTTGTACAGTCAAGGAGCTAGAGATGCTCGATAGAGTTTTGATTTTGAATGGTGTGTTTGCCAAGTGCTCATGTCTGAATAAATCTTAATCATTGAATATTGTACTTATTATTCTTTTTCTAAAATATTTGATGTGCAACCCAGTATCACTATTTGATTTTTTATTAAATTTTATAGATAGCCCTTATTTTGCTTTAATTTTACTTATGTCCTCACAAATTCTTCATTTAGTACCCCAAATAAAAGATGAGCGACAGAGCCAACGATGTTTAGCGGAGACCTGCAAGCTCTTGGCTAGTGTTGATATATCTCGCTATGTAATTGAAAGAATTGTAATATGAATGCACTACAATATTGACCAATATGGAAAAGTTCGTCTTGTGTCAAGCAAATGACAATAACGTTAGTTATGTGCTTTGCATGACCCTCATATTCTTTCTTATAGTTGGTTAAGTCGGACTAAGTTTCAATTTTCCAAGTCTTGTCCATTTATTTGATTTCTGAATATAAACTAGTGCTGGTTTTGAATGCGATTTTTTCTTTCATTGATTGTCGTTGCCCTCCTCATTCGTCTTCTTGATAGAAATTTTTCCTCGTTTGGGTGTTGATACTAAGTTTTTACCTTTTGGGCTCTTAGGGGGCTTCTTTTGGGCTACTTTTATTACGTCAAAAGGTACAGGAGGAATTTTCAAATTTTTAGTATTTATACTTGTAGTGCCGTCTTGAACAAGAGGAAGCATAGTCGTTGTATTTGTGGCTTTGTCGTGAGTTAGAGGCTCATTTATCGCTTCTCCTGTACACGGCATAGAATTGATGGTCTAAAAAACTGGGGAAATAATGCTCGTTGCCCTCTCTATTTCAAGTTTTTTTCCCCTTTTGTCTAATTCCTTATTGAACCTTGTTGTTCGTCCCATGCCCCAATTCATTGGCGGTAAATTTGCATCCTTTAGAATCACTAATGTTCCTGATTCTATATTTTGCTTAATTTCTTGCCACTTTGACCGTGGTTGTAAATCTTGTACGTATTGTTTGGTCCCCCTTCGTCAAAAGTTCACATGAAGTGCTTTCACCCGCTTCCATCTGGTTAGAATAGGAATCATGTCAGGGTGAATTTCGGGCTCAGGAATGGTTGCTAAGGGTTGTCCAATCAGAAAATGACCTAGACTGCTAACAATGGGCAAGGTGGTCAAGACTGAAGGATAGGTTCTTTTTGACGAATGACGGTGTTAAGCTCTTCATAAGTGAGTGAAGCACTTACTACCGTACGTTTTAGGTTGTACTTTACTGACTTATTGCAGCCTCCCAGAGTCCACCAAAGTGAAAATACCTCGATATGATGGGCAACCAATCGAATGCTTCATGGTGCATGCTTCTTCAATCGAGTCAAACCTTTCATTAAGGAATAAATATAATTCTTGAAGCTCTGAGCTTGCTGCAACGCAGTTTGAAGCATTACTTCTGAATAGTTTGTAAGGTGGTCACCGTCTGTAAATAAAGCGTTTGAGACATCCAATGAAGGCCACTTAAGTTAAGTCCATGGCAAACTCAAGGTGTACTGCCTTTGAAGAGAAGCAAACGAAAACGGCTACCCAAGCTTTAGATGGTCATTTTTCACGGACTTTGAAGCGGGTGTGAATTGACTCCAGTATGTAAAAATAGCTTAGATTTTGGAGTCGTTCTACTGTCATATCTCCTAAAAGTTGAGTAAGAATCAAGCCCATAGCATACACTGTCAGACTGCTTTGCTCGCCATCCCCTTCCCATTGATACACCATAATGTTTGGCGTGTGATATATAAAAGAGCTTGTGGTCCTGCATGTAAGTGCTTATGATGAAGATGTGTGAAAAAAGGTGGATTGAATTCAGTCGTGGATGAGACCAACATTGGGTCTTTTATGTTGAATGTAAGCAGACTACATCTTAGTCGACCACCTTCCCATACAATCCCATGTTGGTCTAAGGAGGGTGCTTGCGATTGGAGTTTACTTTTATGAGCAACAGAATATTCCTTCATGATATGCTCGATATCATCTGCAAAACGTTCTTCCGGCATTACATTTACAAATGTTTGTAATGCACCTTATATTTCTTCGGGGTTTGATTTGAAGCCAAAATTCGTCTTTTTTTGCGCTGTTGGCAGTTTTTAATAAAGTGTAGAATGAAAGCGGTTACTTCTTGCAATATCTTAAAATTATTCTAATGCTGTATGTTTCGGATGACTGATATCGCCTGGGTACGGTTGTCATTGATTATCTTTTCTTAATTCTAATGATTTTTTTGTTACTCCTCTGAAATGTTCATAATGTCCACTCTTTGTCCTGGTTTTCTTACCTGGTACGCCTGACTCGCACCATGTGTCTGATACGGTAGGAGCCCTCTTGTTGCCAAGAGTCTCCATAAAACGTTATGCCATAGACGACGTTTGGGGCCTTCGATGGTGCGTTTTCACCAGATACGCCTGAATAGATGATATCGATAGGTTAATTTGATCAAGTAATGATCTGAGTTACAATTGAATCCTCGGTATGTACGAATGTCAAGTATGCTTGTTGTTGGATCAGAACATGGTCTATCTAGTCTTGGGTATTTCCATCCGGTGATACCTAGATCATGTTATGTATGCTTTGGTGTGGGAAGCAAGTTGAACGTATGACGAGATTTCTGCTGCAAAGTCAATCAGGCACTGGCAAATACCATTTGTTTTGTCGTGGAGGCTATACCCTCCTGTTATTCCCCGATGAGATAGCTCATTGCCCACCTGGGCGTTGAAATGACCCAGAATTGTTTTTGTGTCGTTTGTAGGCAATGAGTCGATTAGTCGTTCTAAGTGATTGTGGAACGTTTTCTTCATCCTTTTTTTTGATCGGGTCGTATGCATTTATCAGCCAAATTTTAAAGAATTTCATTTTTATACAAATCGCACACGTTTGCTCATTGACTGCCTTCAAAAACTTGTGATTTGGACTTTCTATTCGCAATTTTCTCATTTTCTAGTGGGCTTCCTAATTTTGAATACTGTGTGTGATCCCACATTTTGAATATTACCTCCAGTCCAGTTCATTTCCTGGATTGCTCGTATGTTTGGTTCATAATGACTGACGTATTGTAGAACGTCCTTAACAGCACCAGGGTAATTGAGTGATCTGCCATTGCAGGATCCAATGCCATAGTCTTTGTTTCGGTGGTGCAGTCATTGCCGTAGGTCCAATCCATTCCGAGGCTCTTTTGTAGGTTTCGAAACAATGCAAAAGTTCCCGAGTGCAAGGAGCTAACCCATCGCCCAAATTCCATTTGGGCGTCATGGTTTTTATTTTCAATTCAGTTATCAGGCTCAGAAGACCTGCCTTAACTCCCTGATATTACCACAAATGAGGTGCAAATACGATTTACTAGCAGAGCTGTAGGTTATTGACATTTCTCGATAGTTAATATTCCATCATTGGGGAATCAGTAAACCAAATGTGTGCTCCCGAGATCATTTACTCCGCGTTGTTCGTAGGATTTAGGATGGGGAATTATGGAAATTGGAGGTTAGGAAAACAAGGGGATCCCTTCTCTTTTCTCAACCCGGCTTGGTACCGTCTGCGGAAATTAAAAAATATATTGTACTATTTTCCATTTAATGTTCGATTGTTCCTTCCATCATCAACATAATGTTTCTTGTTGGCGTAGTGTTGTGTATTGCTTCGTATTCTACCCAAGTTGATCTTTGGATGTACTGAATTCAGACCTTGTTTCTATTGTTGACCTATCTTGTCATTCTTTTTCGAACCTGTCATTCTGCTAATTTTTTGGTCGATGTTCTTTGGCCTTTGCTGCTGTACCTGTGATTGTATCTTTGACCATTTTCCGCATCCTTTGGGTATCATCGCTTTTCCCTTCTGCCCGTGGAACCATTTTCAGAGTGTCTACTAGTGATGATATGCAGAACGATTTTACCGAATTTTCCTTTAGCTTTGCGAGTTTGTGTTCGGTGGCTTCAATCTTTTAAATATTTGAAGATACTATATCAGAATGTTAGCACCAAGAATCACTAGGGAGTCAATAGTGAAGATAATCAATTCTACAATAATAAGACTTGTAAAGATTGCGGAAATGAACGAAATCGCCAAATCAGAAAAATTGAACTACTCCAAATCTCAATGTGTTACAAGAGCTTTGAATTATAGTCACTTTTCAAAAATTTTAGAATTTTCAAAACAAGTATATACTTTTTTCAATACACTAATGTATATTGTATACCGTCGATAAAATTAAAATGAATATGAACTTTCATCTGACAATTTAAACTCCTACCTTCGCCAAGGCTTGGACTTAAACGCGGGCGCTTCAAAACTTTATCACAAAAATTTTATAATTCATAAGAAATTTTGTTTAAGGAATGCTGGTGTCCTAAGTGAAAGAACTACATTGTTCTTTCACCCGAGCGTTTCAGCTATCAACTTAATAGCATTTTTCGCTCGATGGACTTCAGCTGGTTCCAGCATATGGGCTGGTTCCATTAAAAATCTCGCAGTTTCGTACGAGGTAACCGATATACTCCTCAGGAGAGCTTGCAGTACTGCCATGCTGCAGCATACATATATACATATATATGGGTTCGTGGTCACCTGGAACCCCCGCAGTCGAGCTTCCCCGAGGTGACTGATGTGACAGCTCCTGAGGAGTATATCGGTCACCTCGTACGAAACTGCGAGATTTTATAATGTGTTATGAACATTTAACGTTTAAAACCTTTGTAAAAAGCACTTACTTGTTTTCATTCTATTTAAAACAATTTAGTGATATGAAATAGATCTTGGAAATTCGAAGTGAGCGCAGCACATTCAAAGTGATTTGAAACAAAACATTTAAGCGGTTAAAATCAATGCAACACACTTAAGTATATTGAAACTACATACTGAGATTTAAAGTGAAATAGACAAGCGTTATTTTTGGAAGGCAATTTCACTAAAAATGCACTTAAAAGAGTGAATTGACTACAGGGAATGTACCCATATGTGAAACAAACACAAAGGTTGGGTTTGAAATTTGTGCAGATGGTAACGATAAAATTGTAGTAACTAAAAATCTGATGGTTTCTGCTAACCACTACTAGCGTGCTTCATCTACCAAACCACTGTCACGTCTAAAGATCTACCATTTCGCGTGCTTGCAGTTTTAAGTTGTTTTATGTATGCTTAATTAATCCACATATGAACTTTGTGATGAACGGAAATATGTAGTATCGGCAAAAAATAAAACATACAAAAACTAAACGAGCAGTTCGATGACTTTACATTATTCAACTTTCAGATAAGCCAATAATTTTACTCTTTCATGATTGGAAATTGTTTTATCCAAAATAAAATTGGAGATGTAGTATAAAATCAATGAACGTATTTAAAACTTTTCTACATTCGCTTGCGAACTTTGAGTTTTTCTCACAAATTTGTAGGAAACTTTTACCTATCATTCGCCCGGAACGGATGAACTAACTAGCAAAACTAGCAACTATCGATGTCCTTTATGGTTACGAAACTCCTAGTTCTATCCATCGAACTGCCACTATCAATAACGTTTCGTTCACTTTCCAACTTTATCATCAATCTCATTTGTATTTTGTCTCTGCCTTTTTTCCAGGACACTATCAAGTTGTCGATGGATTGTTCGTGACCAATATCGAGGTTCCAGAAATTGTTGATTATCGCGCTCGTGTCACATTATCCTGCAGCTATAATATGAGTGGACACAAACTGAATTCAGTGAAATGGTATAAGGATGGTGAAGAGTTTTTCAGGTAAGTTGAACTAGAAATTTGAGTTTTGAGATACATAGATGCTTCGTTTAATGGTAACGACGATGTAGAGAATATGGAAAATTCGATTGGACCAGGTTAGTTGCGAGGAGGCTTGAGGGTTAATTAGTTCGTCAATATTATATTAATTTCTGATTGAAGTATTTAGAGGAAGTGGTCTCTTTATAAAAATACGATTTTTTTTTTGTCTCGTGATGAAGTGAAGAGGAACGTGGAACAAAAGGTTAATTTGTTGCTTTTGAGGAAATGTGTGATAACGCTTATCCTAGCTTGATATCAAAATAATGTGATTCTCAATAGTATTTCTTTTTAGTAAGATGCTGACCATATCATAAGAAGGTCAAAGCTGGTAATGAAGAGAAAAGTAATCTGCTTTGAACAAATACTAAAAGAATTGCATCTGCTCATAAATATTGCGACTAAAATAAAAGAATTTAGGATTTGCCATTACGATGAAAAAATCCTTGATAAATGCTAAGGCAACTCTGAAATTCTTTATCAAATAGTTGCCCATTAAAAAACTATCCACAGCCTAAACTGCTTGACTTGGGTGATCAAATGAAAATCAGTATTCCAGTACAGTTTAAATAAGACGGAATAATGTATCATCGACTATTAGCTATATATTCTAAAACATGCCCATCGAACATCACTCACATATGAATTAAACATAACTTTATTTGGACATTTTATTTGATCTTAATACACTCATCATTTTTGTTTGGGCATATATATTGTACAACATTAAAGGCACCCTTCCGATGTTCAATTTGGAAATTGAACTCTTGCTCCTTCAGTCCCCAAGCCAATCGACCAGAAAGATCTGACTGCTGCATGAGCCAGTTTAGGCTAGCATAGTCGGTAATGATGGTGAAAGGCAACTCTTTGATATACGCCCTAAATCTCTTGATGCTTTGCACCACAGCTAAGCATTCCAATTCAGTATAGCTATAGCTGCGTTGTGCAGCGTTCAGCTTTATCGACATATATGCGATTGGATGCTCTCCATCCTCATTGTCTTTGTGGAACAAAACACTTCCAATACCCACTGTTAGTGTGTCATTGAATATAGATGTGCCTTGTAAAATCGGGATTTGCCAATACTGGGGCGGAAAGAAGCTGCTGCTTCACTTTATTGAAGGCGCTGTTGACGGTAGCAGACCACTTGAAGGAGCATTAACCCTTAAGTACATTCATTAGAGGAGCGGTAATCGATGAAAAGTTCGGAATAGAACGTCCGTACCATCCTGACATGCCCATGAACCATCCCAAATCTTTAGCTATTTGGGTTTCAGGATAGGAAACTATACCTGAAACCTTCTCCGGGTCGGATACCATCACTTACCACGAAGCCAAGATATTTGGTATCGTTCTAGACAAACTTGCTCTTTTCAATATTACTGGTCAAGGTGGCATCCCTAAGTTGTTCTGCAATAGTACTCAGGAGCTCCAAGTACTCATCAAATGTTGAACTCGTAACAAACAGGTCATCTGGGTAAAGAATTGCTTTGTCCTGCAGCTCGTACAGTATTACTTTATGTATAAACCGACTCATCGTTTCGAGAGCATTGCATAAACCAAACGGCATGACTTTAAAATGGTACAAAGGCCTACCAGGAACAATGAAGGCTATTTTTTCATTCCTTGCTGCAAACAACGGAATTTGCCAAAAGGCATCCTTCAGGTCAAAGCTGGTAATGAAGTTGGTGCTCTGCAACTGTGCCAATAGATCTTCAATCAGTGGCAATGGATAGGCACCCTTGACGATCCATTGGGTTTTCTGACAAGGGTCTCAGGAGAGCTGCACGAACTCTGACTTTCCTCTATTGAGTTCGTCACACAACAGTTTCTGTATACCGGGCGAGACAGCATAATCCCACTGCTTTATGGGCCGAGCAGAACCAATGTCAATGTGATGATATTCTACCATTTCGCGTTATACGACGGAAACTGTTGCTTGAGGAAGTCTAGTCTTTGCTGACCTTTTGGAGACAACTGATGAAATTCAGGGTTTGGAGGCTCTGTGGCTGCTTCGATAGCGTTGACTTGGATTGGAGCGGTTTTGAATAGATTGCAGAAGCCAATGCCAAGATACACTGCGTGCGTCAAGGAAAGGACGACTAAAAATTTTTCGCTTCAATGAGGTGGCATATCCCTGAACAGGATCCTTGTGTCCTGATGCAGCCTCGACATGAGTGTGCATGCTATGCATACGCAAACCTAGGTCCAAGGCTCCAGCTCCAAGTGTTACATACCCAGTATACCCTGTGTATACTGGTATGAACTGGGAGCTACATTTGATTTGTATCCTATATACAGCATCAAGGCTCCCGGGAAGAGAAAGACATAACACTTATCTGCCACTATAACCATCCAAACTAAATCAATCAAGCCAAAAGTTAACTTTGATGACTTATTTTTATTTTGTCGTTAATTCTTTTGTAGCTTTACATATTGTTTAAGTTTTGATAGTTACATTTTTTGGAAGTTCTTTGTATTTTTTGAAAACTTATAACGTTATATATTGGATGAGGTGCCTTTAACTTCCCTTTGGATTTGGATTTCCCTGTTTTGCCGGGTATTATCGCGCTTTCCATGTGAGCGTTAGCCCATAGAGTGAACCGAAGAAGATGGGTGAATGGATCGGGGTGGCCACACGGTGCGAAATGCCAAAAGGCCGATTAAGGTCCATGGCTCAACCCAACACCTCACCCCTTACCATATCGTTTAACACTATCACTATACTTCCGTCTAAATCTTTACTCTCGTAATTACTCGTACGTTTTAAGTAATGTATGGATAGCAGCACGCTCCCTACAAGATTCAAATACAAAACTGCCTTCCATAGCTTGCTCACGAACTTTAATTATCAGCCTTAATTCTCTTGAAAATTTCTTTCGTTCCACGTCTCGCTTGCTTGGATGGTGAAAATCAGTAGGCGAATATGCAAAACTTGGAAAATTGAGCGAAGAAGTGCTTTTTGCTTAAGCTTTCGGCTTTCCCACGATCTTTTGGGACACTGTGTGAGAGAGCGTTTTTCACCTGAACTTTTAGCTTTTCCTTCAGTTTTACTCTCATGGCAGCTTACCCAAAGCTTGTCGTCCATGATGTGATAATTCATGTGAAGTGCATTACAGGTTAATCTTTTTTTATTTAATTTTTCACTTGATCATTGGAGGACAAGTACATGCTTCGATAACAATAGGTGTATGTGCTTGCTTGCCTAATTTTATTGGCAAAGCGCGAGTATATTGGCAGTGTTTGCTCGCCGGCAACCACTTCAGTGATGAAACGGAAGTACATATGTTGTATTTGTTTACTCGCAATATAAGGGTACTGACATCGGCTCCACTATCTAGCAAGCCCGTCAATTTACGACTCTTGACAAAAATCTCTGCGTAAGGGTAACAATTTACTCCACGCTGGCACGCATCAAGAGACGCCTGGCGAAGGAATACCTCGAGGATCTACGAAAGCGATCCAAGGAATGACTTGCTCTAAGACAAACGGTTGGGGCTCGATCACTGTATGCCATTCCACTAACCGAGATAAAGTCGGAAGTACTGTTTGGGACTATCGGGGTGATATGAGTTGATGTTAAGCGATAGTGTTTTGGGATTAGAGAAGAAGTTGGCAAAATTATTGCTTGTACTGAATTGCACAGGATTCAGTCATTGAAGGCGTTTAGCACGAGATCAACATTGGTGGCTGCATCTATCTTACCAGATGGTTTGTTGGGGTTAGCGCCGGAAAAAGACACTACTTTCCGTGAAAAGATAATTTGCTGCCACAGATGGGACAGTAAGAATTCATTACTCTTCCCTTTCCACATCCAAAACAGAAAATGTGATTAATAGAGGCCATGACATAATGGCTTAAACTTGTGGAGTCTCAGGTGCAAAGTATGGATTGGATCTCACAGGCAGAATGTGCATGTCAAGTGACTTTGAACCGTGGATGGGTCTCCATTCAGCTTATCCCTCGCTACTAAATTGTTGTTTGGAATAGAAAGGTATGGTTTATCGTAAACGTCCCAATATAAAACGCTCCCATTAGCATGGATGGAGTGTATCCCCTGAACTACACGTCGTTCAAATAATTTGCGACGAGACCTCAATCCTCTGCACGCATCTTCGGTATGGCTGGATCCTATAACCAACTACCAAGTGGAAGGCAAAGTCAGACCCGCCAAATGATGCTGGAGCCGGTGCCTCATATTTTTGGCTACAATACATTGCAAATCAAAATCAATTATTTGAACTTTCATCTGCAGTGACAACGCCTCCAGGGCTTCGTAATATTTTGTAAATCACTCACCTGGACGCTTAATTGGGGCATTCATGGAGCGATGGATTTCTTCGTCCGTATGATATGGCGAAAATCGCTCAAACAATTCATTTTTAGGGTTTTGTACTAAAATACAAAACCCTATTGCAATCACGACCTGTGTCCGTCTGTCCGTCCGTCCGTCCGTCCGTCTGTATGTCACAGCACTTTTTCTCCGAAACTATAGAGGCTACAGCCATGAAACTTTGTGGAAAGGTCAGAAGTGGTGACCTCTTGAAAGTTCAAGGGTGGAAAAATTTTGCAAAGGTGTTTAAGGGGGGTCTCCCCGTATAGGGAGGTGACCCCTCAAAAAAAAATTTTCACCATTAGTAGTCGAGTAGGGTGTCATTAGAAAGGTCTCAATGAGATCTTTTCAAAACAGGTCTTAAAATTGCCTCATGCGTACCGAGAGGGGTAGGGGAAGGGGAAAGGTACGAACTTTTCGCGTACCCCCCCTCGCGATTGGACACCTTCCATCCGAAAAATCTGAAAAAAATCATGAATGTAGGCCTCAATGAGTACAACAACAACAAATACATGAGAAGTCGAAATTCACTCAACTTTGTTAGTAATAGTATGATTTATCGATTTTATGTTTTCTTAAATAAAATCTAATCTTTATGTTTTCTTAAATAAATCTAATGGTACCCTTAAATTCAATAAAATTTAGCAAATAGATGACTATTTATGAGATTAATCTTTTCTGAAAGTTTCATAATGGTCGAATAGTATTTAACGAAGTTATAGCGATTTGAATTTTCCTGTATTACTATGGAACAATGTGCCCTGTATTACTATGGAAACATATGGCTATGGAGCCATATGCGCTTTTTACCGACTTAGACACTACAGCTTTGCTAGGATTTGCATGAAAATTTCAGGAATGATATCATGAGGATGACTACCTACAATTGAAACAAGTCGAAGAGGCAGGAGAGAGCTCCTAGCAAAAGGGCTTTGTAGCCATTCTAGGATTCGAAAAAATAGGCCATGAATCGATGCTTACAGTACAGAGGAGTGGCCCCTGAAAAAAATTTCATGAAAGGTAGCCGATATGAGTATCAAATGAAAGTTCTCTATGAGAGCTTTTCAAAACAGCTCTTAAACTGACAGTTTTTGCTTCAGCGGGGGCACAGAGGGGGGGGGGGGGAATACATGAAAAATGTGTTTTCTCCCTTGCGAATGGACACCCGTGATCTAAAAAAATCTGAAAAAATTATCAAGCGAGATATTTATGGTTATAACTTTAACAAATACCTCAGAATTAAAAAATTCTTTCAACTTTTTTAATAATAGTATGATCCTCGAACATGACATGTTTCTTGATTTTATTCGTTGCTGGTTACGGCATTTTGTAAGTTGAGTACAAAACCCTTCTGACATGAGCATAGGTCTGTCTACCCAACTTGTTTTAATCTTACCCAAGGCAGAGTCTCTCTGTAGATGTCTCAAATCTACCAATACTACTGGTTTGCGGCTCCTTTTAACAAAACATGAAGATCACTGATCAAATCATGGTCTGATAAATGGCAATCTCTGGCCAGACTGCTCACATGAAATAAAAGTAGTTGCACAGTTACCCCGTTTACTCCACCATCAAATGTAATTCCCCATTTGGTAATTGGTAATCGCCCGGACATCGCAAGTTCATCGCGTTGGGATTCACGGTCAGTGACATGAGGTGAGGCCTCAGTTGCACAGTTATAAGTAGAAGATGAGAGCGAATCACTTGGCACTGGTATCTGAGGATCTCACACAGTGCTTGAAGTTCCACCTTCGACAAAACGTTTTATGATTCCCGTAGAGAAGAAGATACGATGAGCCTTTGTAGTTCTCTGTCCAACTGCGTGTATGTTGGATACCCACTAGCGGTCTGTCGAGGCATGATCGTGAAAATCCCAAATTTCAGCAAAATTAAATAATTAAACACTAACCGAGAATTCCTTGAAATACGAGAACACTTTAACCAACCCAACCCAAAATTGATCTCACTAATATTTACTTGTAGATAAAATCAGCCAACATAGTTTTTATTATTGAATCGACTGTGTTTTTTTCTAAAAGCTTAGCTTTTACTTAAATATATATATATATTTTTTTTTTTGTTAGAAGAATATTGCCATATTGTGTCTATGAAAAGGATATTGGCAAGCATATTACCACCCCCCAAGAAAGTCAACTAATCTTTTTAAGAGGACAAGGCGATTAGTTTGATTGTCACCATGTGAAGAGTAACCCCTGCTCACTGCGTAAATTATCAAAACTAATATCAAACTCGTGGTTTGTATTACCTGCAAAAGGATCAAGGGATCAAGCACTTCTCGGAGCGGAGTTCCTTTCCTCCCGATCAGTAAATTTTCCTAAGGAATCTTAAACTAGTTTACTAACAGCAACACTTTACAGACTTAAATTGTGTTTACAAAACGCTGATGTTGATGTTGATGTTGAATGATCTACAGCACAGCACAGTTACTGCGACTCAATATTGATTCACAAGCTCTCCAATGGCTTCGATTTTAACGTCTTACCAACAATATCATTCGCAGCGTTTGCTGATGAGCTACAATAATTCTGAGCAATCTTCAACAAATGTTTAAAAATGTGCAGCTCCATACCGGCAATTGGCGTATGAAAATCAAGAGGCAGAAGTGAAAAACAATTTTGTTGTGGACAACGCTGCAGGAGGGATGGGGGGGGGGGGCAGTTAAGAACTGAAACGTAATTCGAACATTATGGCTGGTGAGGGAAGTTCAGAACGAGCTCCACATAAATCCTGTGTTTGATACCTCGGTGCTTATCTCGATCAAAATTTGTACTATACTGTGTCAAAATCATGCTCAGTAAATCACAAAAAGTAGTCATGAGGACTCTTTCATTCCAGATACATCGATCAAAAGGTCAAAGTTATCTGTTTCAAGACCCTAGTGAGACCAGTTTTGACACATGGATGTAAGGCCTGGTACAACCAGGGTGCTATTATTGTGTAAAGATTAAGAGTTTTCGAAAGGAAATGTCTTCGTGTGTGCATAAGTATGTATAGAAAGCCTGATATGGATCGAAAACACTATACCTCGAATAGAAGAATTTGTCAAACTGCTAAAGTGCCAAGAGTCAATATCTTCATATTGAGACTGAAGAGAATTGGGTAGATTAAATGTGCCTGTGAAGGACTGCAGCGATGGTCTGCTGCCTCAGGATGGTGGAGGATGGTGGGATCCGCCAAGTTTGGCCTTGTCTGAGGATGCGTTAGTTCATTGGCAGGCTAGCGTTATGGTGTCGTGGGGCGGATTCTTTTCCCCAGCACAAGGACCCACTAAAAAACATTTACAAATTGAAAATGGTCTCGTGCGGACTGACTGGTGTCGAGGCCGAGGTAACCTACTAAGGGTTGAAATTGCTTATAGCCCATAATAAACTGGGCCGGGAGACTTCATCGTTACCGACGATACTCATGGCCCACAAATGAGAGTGGGGCATCTAGGTGGAAGCAGTGCCCCCTTGCACTATCCCAACCGGATCAAGATCCAAATGTAGACGCGGCCATTAATTTCCCATTTAAGTGAAAATGAATAGAAAGACCGAGCTAGGAAATTCAATTATCTATTCATTATATTGCAAAAGAGAATATATAAATTATAAATAAGTTGAATGCAAAGTACTTTAATTTTACTCTATCCCAACAATCAACTCGCATCTAATTGCTTTTATTCTCGCTTTTTTTCTTTTTAATATTTTCCTTTCCGATTTTAGTCTTATTACTATTACGTTTTGCATGATAAACCAAAATACATGCAATGATCGCAAAAATCAAAAAAAAATTTTGAACAACAAAAAAACACTAAAAGTTTATATTTTGCTTCAGTTAATATGATGCAGAATTTACTGTATTTAATATTTTCATTTCAGCATCGTGCATATCAAATACACAATACCTAATATTTGGAGAATTTAACATTAGTTGTTTCGTTCAATTAATAAATTAAGAATAAAAACGAATCAATGTAAATAAATAAATATACAGGATGCGTACGATATTTGAGGACATGCATGAATGTGACTATAACTTCGCGAATTTTTTTTTAATTTTTTTTCCAGATAAGAAATGGCGGACTAGAACATCACTCAAGGTATGAAGAGACATGCTGTCATCGTCGCTATATGTGCAAACCATACAGATTTAGAGGTCTCTAGTTTTCTTAATTGCGCCCCTTCATTCGTGCATAAGATTCGCCGTGAATTGGAAGCGTCAGAAGGCGATGCAGAATCGGTTGTAAAACGCAAAAAGTACGAACAACGTTCTGACACTGTCTGATCTGCAGAATTTTCAGAGCAAGTGCAAACAATCATAGACGAGGACCCTTCAAAATCATTGAGGGTCCTTGCGAGAGAGCTTCATATTTCTGAGCGCCTTATTCGTAGAGTTGTCCACGAAAACCTTCATTATAAGTCTTACGTGATGCGCAGAGGACAATTCATGTCGGAACGAACAGAGGAACAGAGAGTTGTCCGATCAAAACGCCTTTTAAACAAAATGAAACACTCTGAGGCGCCCAAAATGTCATGGGTTTTTCCGACGAAAAAATGTTTGCCCAAGATCAAAAGACCAATCGCAGAAATGACAGTTGGCTATGTTCAAATCATACGGAGGTTCCTGTTGCTATGCATACCAAATTTCCAGCCACTTTTATGGTTTTAGGTGATGTCAGCAACGAAGGACATGTTATGCCACCACACTTTTTTTACTCAAGGGCTTCGAGTGAACTCTGCTGCATACATCGAGGTTTTGGAGACGGTAGTAAAACCCTGGATATACAATGTAAGCGGAGGCAGACATTTTTCAACAAGACTCTGCTCCTTCACATAAAGCGATGGCGACACAAGATTGGATGGCCGAAAGTTTTCATGACCACATAACATCGAACCTATGGCCTCCTAGCTTCCCAGACCTTAATCCTTTGGATTATTACGTATGTGGCGTAGTTGAGCGTGAGACCAATAAGCGTTCTCATAATACCACTTCTTCGCTCAAGACTGCTATTAAAGCCGTTATGGCCAATATGAACAAGGAGCATTTGATTCGGGCATGTAATAGTTGTTATTGCTGCTAATAGCGATTTTATTGAATAACTTTATAGCCATATATTAATTTAACCTTATATAGAAAATTTCTGAAATTCCATTAAATTTTGTTAAAAATACAAGCTAATTGATTTTACTCTCAAGTTGTCCCTAAATATTGTACGCATCCTGTATTGTAAAGATTACTAAATGTTCGTTCAGGCTGCGTATTGACGATTCGCGGCAAAGGATGTTACCTCTTGAAGAAAGTTTAATTTTCCGTTGTTTTTACGACACGCCACCACTTCTGATGCAACACCATACGTGGTGCGTTTAAGTGGAATGTTCGCTCGCTGATTATTCAAGGCGCATGGCAAAGGCAAAGCACAGAACACCTCGATGCAGATACCGGTTTCGAAAAGTAGTAGGAAGATTCGATACTACTTGAGCGTACGCGATCCGAAATCCACGATTCGCTAAAAGCTTGCTACCAGCACTGAAATCTTTTAATTACACCTCGAAATCTAGATACCACCACGTTTGCGGCTGAAGCTGTTTCAGTTACTTCTACTGCTGCTCATGCTGTTCTCGCAACATGTTCGCTGTGACGATCAATAACAAACTTCCCTTTTGGTTGCCAATCGTCCACTTGCTAGACTCGACGAGCCTCTCATTCATTCCGCTGCACACTTGCCTTCGCCAATATAAAACGTGCATGTGCAGCGAGAAAAGGAGTTGCCAAGGCCGCATTTCAATTGCAGATTTGAATTATTAAATTAGTGAAAAATAATATAAGAAAAATTAAATGATAACAGAAAAAGATAAATATCATAAAAAATATAATTACAAAGAAAAATTTAAATTTAATATAGAAAAAAAATTATCGTAAATTTATATTTAATAAAATAAAAACAATTATTTGATGATTTATAACCACGAATTGAAATAATAAATTTTTTTTAAATTTCGGCTAAGTGCTATGAATGTTTTCAAGTAGTTTGCTTAGGAGACTGCTTGATTACTACAAGACTTTTTCGGAATCATATCGCAAGATCTGTAGCTATGAAAGCCCCTGGATTTTACAGCCATTTCACCCTACAGACGAGTATATTGAGACTTGTCTCACTACTGGCTTCATTTTTCCCGAAGCATTCGTGTGTTTGGACATGAATCGATATGTGTTTGATTCTGACTGCGTCCCAATTATAGATCGCATACCAACAATTCCAATGGAGATACTCATTTGCTAGATTCGTTGAGGCCGGTCGAGCTAAGACGGAGTGATCGTATTGATTGCTAAATGACAACGTCTAAATTATTCGTTTGTTTTTAGGGTTTTGTAAAATAATTTTACAAAACCCTTCTAAAATCGCGTCCTGTCTGTCCGTCTGTCCGTCTGTCTGTCCGTCCGTCCGTCGGTCCGTCTGTCCGTGTGTCACAGCAGTTTTTCTCAGAAACTACTTAAGCTAGAAGCATCAAATTTTGTATGTAGGTGTAAAGTGGTGCTCTCTTCAAAGTTCAACTACAAAAAAATTTTATAAGGTATTTAAGGGGGGTCTCCCCATGTAGGGGAATGACCCCCCGAAGAAATAATTTCATTGAAGGTAGCCAATATGGGTATCAAATGAAAGGTCTTGATGAGAGTCTTAGTTTGGCAAAGTTTGCTTCGAGGGGCGCACAGGGAGGGGAAATACACGAATAATTTGTGTCCCCCCCCCCCTCGCGATTGGACACCTGTGATCCGAAAAATCTGAAAAAAATCAAGAATGTAGGCCTTGATGAGTACAACAACAACAAATACGTGAGAAGTCAAAACTCACTCAACTTTGTTAGTAACAGTCTGATTTATCGATTTTATGTTTTCTTGAATAAAATCTTAATGGTACCCTTAAATTCCATGAAATTCAGTACACAGATGATTATTTATAAGATTAATTTACCCTGCAAGTTTCATAAAGATTGAATCATATTTAGTGAAGTTATAGCGGTTTCAATTTTCCTGTATTACTATGGAACAATATGCGCTGCATGTATTACTATGGCAACATATGGCTATCAGACAATATGCGCTTTTTACCGACTCAGACACTACAGTTTTGCTAGGATTTGCATGAAAATTTCAGGAATGATAGGTGTCATGAATATCTTTGAGAATCGGTTCAGCTAGTGGTATCAGTAATCGTAAAACAAAATAGTGGCTGTTTTAAATGCGTAGAATGAATAATTTTGAGTTTTTCCCAGCTTCAACGTTTAAGGTACATGCTTTGAACACTTGATTCAATTTAACGAATGACTGAAGATGAGTACCTACAATTAATACGCATAAGTGAAACAAGTCAAGGAGGCGGGAGAGAGCTCCTAGCAAAAGGGTTTTGTAACAACTCTAGGTTTCGAAAAAATTGGCCATTAATCGATGATAACAGTACAGGAGAGTGGCCCCTGAAAAAAAAATTCATCAAACGTAGCCGATATGAGTAAGAAATGAAAGTTTTCACGGGAGCTTTTCAAAACAGTTCTTAAACTGTCACTTTTTGCTTCAGTGGGGGCACAGGGAGGAAATACATGTAAAATGTGTTTCCTCCTTTGCGAATGGACATCTGAAATAATTATCAAGGGAGATATTTATGAGTATAACAATAACAAAAACCTCAGGGGTCGAAATTCGTTCAACTTTGTTAATAATAGTATAATCTTCGTATTTCATATTTTCTCCAATAAAATCGTCTTTGACATGTTTCTTGATTTGATTCGATCTGGTGACTGCATTTTGTAAATTGAATACAAAACCCTTCTGACATGAGCGTAGGTCTGTTTACCCAACTTGTTTGTTTTGTGTTTTTCGTTGCAAAGCTTTGAGTTTCAGCTCGTTATTGCTACATATAGTGTTGTTGTTTGTTTATGTTAAAAATTAGGAATTGATTTCAATATTTAGGATAGGTATTTGTTATATTTATCATATTAGGTTTAGAGATAAGGTTTAATGTTTAGGTTATGAATATTGTCGAAGTACTTTTTTAGTATAAGATAACGTTTTGAGTTAATTTTATCAAAATTACGTTATAACATATTAGGTATGGGATAAAAATCATAAAAGATTTTTGAATAGCATTGGTTGGGTTCTCCAATTGAATCACAAAATATGTAATAATTTTAATTAATTTGAATTTGATATGGTTTTTTTGGTTTAATGTATTTCATAGATAATGTATAAATTTAGAGAGCCATTTGGTCCATTAGATTTCGTAATTTTATTGTTTGAAATTTGCTTTATATTCTTTTAAAATTTTTAACGATTAGCATTGAATAAAGTGCTTTTGACTTGACTTGATCAAATTCAGTACTCCGGAAATCACAAAATTTGATTTATTACTATAGCTACTCATAAATATATTCGTGGTATCTCGCCATAAATCAACACGAAAATTTTGAATAAGCTATAAAATCAAGTTTCATCATAAAACTTTAAGTCGAAAATCCGTAATATACTCATATAACTCATATCCTCGCTAGGTTCTACTGAAAAAAAAGAGAACTTCATTCGCCTAAATGTCTACCATAAATATTTTAAACATGAAATCCTCATTAAACAAAAGATATAACCAACCATTTACACACATTTTTTTCTGCGCTCTAATGATACAACATTTGCACGAAAATTTACTATACAACCATTAACATCCACACGTATCTGTGCTCGAGTACGTTAACTCGCTTGTATCACGTAGTCGGCAGTATCCCCTTTGGAAACCCTTCTTTTTTCTGTCCAACAACCCTCAGATAATATCCTCTTGACAACACGATGATTGCCCCCAAAACTCTCGTTCACTGTTTTGTTATAATATTTTGTATTTTTCCGTATTATGTCGTCCTGGCAAGAACACACACACAATTACAAACATCACAACGCCATCCCCACCAAAAAATATCAGGAAGGACTTAGAAACAGGATATTTGATGTCAATCCATGCATAAAGGAATGCTATATCCTTATCATGAATGTAATGTCGGTTAACAAAAAAGGATGCACGTTGGAGCTGGCCAGAGGCTGGAGGAAGTAAAAAATGAGTAGAAAGTAAATGTGGGGTAAATTAATGGTGAAAGAGTGAAAATTTGAAAGTGTGAGACTCTGTGAATACGATAATACACCGGAGAGTATTAATTAAGATTTGGGAGTCGGCAAATTAGTAAATGTGACAAGCGGACACGCTGCTTGAAATGGGAAAGTGTCTGCAAAGGATTGTCAAGGACATTGAATGCAAAGTGGAAACAGGTGTAGGTATAGGCAGAGTTGGAAAACAGATAAGGGGTGATTAGGGTCTAACCACGTGCAAATATCTGATTGCTTTCTAAATTTCATTACTCGAAGATGTTTTTCTAAACATTAAGTAAGATCGAGTCCATCTTTTTATACCATTTTAATTAGGGAAATCTCTAAATCCGTCCCTATCTAATCAACGTCCTATTTAACGCTCATTTTCTTCCTTGTCCGATTCTATTCACAGATACTCGCCAATGACTCCACCTACGTTCTCGCAATTCCACGTAGCCGGCGTGACAATCCTCAGTGATAATTACTTTTGCAACGAGATTACGTGTAGCATAGATATAGGAAATCTCAAAGTCTCATCTTCAGGTGCTTACCGTTGCGAGGTATCTGGCGACGCTCCAGCTTTCAAACTGACCAGTCGGACAGCGAATATGACAGTGGCCGGTAAGTATTTAATCATACATAATAGTTTTTCTTTCTGCTAGACTGAATAAGGACTGAATAGGATGGGCTGGATATGCGGACGTGGCTTGGCCAACAAAACGTCTTTTCTTTCGGTGGATTTTCCGATTTCGCCCGTTTGAAAGTCTTTCCGGTGTGTAATGAATTCTGTCTGAAGTCAACCGACGCCCTTTGCGCCACATCGCCCGCTAGATACGAGTAGGTACAATCCTAAGATAACCGACGAGGATATGCTTCGTTTCCGCCAAGACGATTTCTTCCCAGAACGACCTTCATAAATCATATCCAGGGAATGTCATACGATTACCGCTAGACACCATCAGGATAAAGTCTGCTTTTCTATCTTTACGGTTGTGGCTATTTCAGTTCAGGATATACGAATGTGTATCTGTGCGAGTCGGGAGAATGATTTCTGGTTAGGCTATTTTCATTCCTGCTGTCCAGCGTGCATTTTATTTCAGAGTTATACATTTAGTTGTACATTACTTAAAATACTCCATATTTTATGGCCCTGGGATAAGCTTGCAAGCCATAGATAATTTTCTAGGCAGCAAAAAGATATATGCGCATTTTTACTGCACCGTTCACCTACAGGGTGTGGTTGGAGGGCTGTCATTAAGAAATGAATAAAAAAGAAGACTTAATTCAAATAGAAGGTTCCTGGGAAATCATAAATGAAAAATTTTGTAGGAATTCTTTGTGAGTATTCAAAGTAGTCAAAGTTTTGTCTGAACTATTTATTTCAGAAGTTAATTGTAATTTAACAGAGAAGAATTTTTTTTTAAGAATTAAATGAAATACGCAAAATTTGAATGTTAATTTGTTGAATATCAGGCTCGCTCCACTGATTGGCATCAGCAATATCAAACTTCATATTTTTGAGCTCTTAGAGCAAAAACTCTTATCAGCCTAAGTGGCACTAAGTTTGCAGGTAAAGTTTAAGAGGACTTCATTCATTTGTTCATTTATTTTGCTACCTTGGGCCAATTACTAGTGAGGGGTGAAAATTCTCCTCCAGGTTGATAAAAAACACAATTTTTCGTGAGTTTTTTTTTACTTTAATTTTTCAACATAACCGCCATCAAGACTAATGCATTTTTTAAGATATCGGTGCTCTAAAGCAGTCATACCGTTTTTAAAGTCCGATTCGTCGAGCTCTTCAAAAAACGCATTAACAGCATTAATGACCCTCTCGTCGGTCGCAATTTTTTCGCCTTCGAGCTATTTTTATTTTGGTTACGAAACAGATGGTAGTCACCGATTTAGTTAATCCAATTACAAAATAGGCGAAAATTAAGAAGGTACAAAAACAAAGTTTAAAAAAAAGGTTACGCTAATATTGAGAGCTCTTCGTACTGCAGATTTAAAAATTCGCAAAGAATGTGGTGGAGAACAAAGCTGAAGATTATTGTAGGCTCTTACGGATCGCGAGTATACGAGGTGTGTTCAAAAAGTATCGCGAATTTTGAATTTTCGCGGGTTGCGTATATTCGAATTTCGATTTTTTTGTGGCGTTATGTTGGTACTCATGTCTGTCACTTATGCCGACAAGCTCGGCCATTTTGAATGTTCACTTGATTGGTGATAGCTGCTTTACTTGCACGTGTTTTCAATCGTCTTCGATTTTTACTTATTCAAAAAAATGGATCAAAGAACGTGTATCAAATTTTGTGTGAAAAACGAAATTAAGTGCGCGGATGCATTCCGAATGTTGACTGTGGCATACGGAGAAGCTATCCTGGACCGAAGCAACGTTTATCGGTGGTACAAAAAGTTTTTAGAAGGCCGAGAAGATGTGAACGACGAAGAGCGTGCCGGACGCCCGAGCACTTCAACAACAGACGAAAAAATTAATGATGTGGAGAAAATGGTATTGGCCAATCGTCGAATCACCGTTAGAGAAGTTGCTGAGGACCTAAACATATCGATTGGCTCGTGCCATTCGATTTTTATCAACGATTTGGACATGAGACTGGTCGCCGCGAAATTCGTACCAAAATTGCTCAATTGCGACCAAAAACAGCAACGCATGAACATTGCTAATGAGATATTAAACTCTGTCCGCGACGAACCAAATTTGCTCCAGAGGGTCACAACTGGTGACGAATCGTGGGTTTATGGTTATGACGTGGAAACCAAAGCTCAATCATCTCAATGGAAGCTGCCGCATGAACCAAGACCGAAAAAAGCGCGCCAAGTTCGGTCGAATGTGAAAGTTTTGCTGACAGTTTTCTTCGATTGCAGGGGCGTGGTGCATCATGAGCTCTTGCCACAGGGAAGAACGGTCAATAAGGAATATTACCTGCAAGTTATGCGCAATTTGCGCGAAGCAATCCGCCAGAAACGCCCGGATTTGTGGGAGAACAAAAATTGGCTTTTGCACCACGATAACGCCCCTGCTCACACATCGTTGCTTGTGCGCGACTTTTTGGCCAAAAACAACACACTAATGATGCCGCAGCCACCGTATTCCCCAGATCTGGCCCCCTGTGACTTTTTCTTGTTTCCTAAACTGAAGAGGCCCATGAAAAGACGACGTTACGCTACGCTTGACGAGATAAAGACGGCATCGAAGGAGGAGCTGAACAGGATTAAAAAAAATGATTTTTTGAAGTGCTTCGAAGATTGGAAAAACCGTTGGCACAAGTGTATAATATCTCATGGGGATTACTTTGAAGGGGACAAAATAGATATTCATGAATAAATAAATAATTTTTGAAAAAAAAAACAAAATTCGCGATATTTCTTGAACACACCTCGTAGATACGTGTCGGTTGTTGCAAATGGAATGATTAATTGATCGGACGACCGTGTCCTCAATGGCGCACATTTATGTATTGTATTGCATAGGTCCGATGCTAAGAAGCCTCTGTAGAGCTTAAAAAGGAAGCACAAATGTAAAAATTATCTTCTGAGTTCGAGAGGTGGGATATGAAGGGAATTTAGACGCTCACTGTGGGAGCGATAGGAAAGATTATATATATATATATATATATATATATATATATATATATATATATATATATATATATATATATATATATATATATATATATATATATATATATATATATATATATATATATATATATATATATATATAAATAATATATATATATATATATATATATATATATATATATATATATATATATGTATATATATATATAAATATATGCTCTAGAGGTAGTGTCAGCTATATGTACATCAAACTTTTAATTGTGTATTTAGGACACAACTAATTCACCGTTGATAGTAGCAATTCATTAATTGAAATCGCATTTACAAAAGGTGTACGCTTATTGGTGAAACACATATGCAAATATTTGGACACGATGAGAAGAAGACGATTCAAAGAGCACCATCGAAAGAGGGAGTCTTAGTCAGATTGAAGGTCATTACAGTCAAGTTGTGAATAGACAACTTTAAAGGTTTTCAAATCATCTCCATAGAGCAGACAATCAGATGTCAACACAGTTTTTAGATCATTTCAGAAAATATTGAATAGAAGGGGGCTGAGGATCGAACCTTGAGATACTCCAGAAGAAGGACATGCAACAAGAAACCACACCATGTAACCGATGAAGAACGATTTGTCAGAAAGGAGGATAGCCATACAAGAAGACAGCCAGAGAGGCCAAAAACCTCAAGTTTCTTCAGTAATAGACTATGGTCTACTATATCGAAAGCTTTGGCGAAGTCCGCGTTAGTCATGTCCATTTGGTGACCTTCATAAATTGATAGGGCAATCGCATTGGTAAACTCAGCCAAATTTGTTACCGTTGACCCTTCCTTAGCAAAGCCATGCTGCTATCTAGCGAAGTCATTGGAAATTGCATCATATATTCGGTTATGAACAATTCTCTCAAAAAAATTCCCGAAACACGACAGTAAGAATATAGGCCTGCAATTATGTGCTGAGCTACGGTCCCTTGATCTGTGAATTGAGAAGATGTTGGCTCTTTTTCAAATTGCTGGGAACGTCTCTACAGTCAGGCTGGTATTAATAAAATCAGGGATAAGGACACACACATAAAATGCAGTACCCCACCTGGTCCTGAACTCATATCAATGTAGTTGATTATACTTTCAACTTCGAAAGGTGTTGTAAAAATGGTGCTCAAATGAGAGGAAGGATTCGTTGGCGGAATGGGTAAGGGTGACGAAAATGATTGGAACACAGAAGCAAAATGGTCTGCAGGTATAATATTGCATACGGCCTGACCATCAGACGCTTGTTTCCCATGCAGGCTAATAAAGCTTGGTACATTAGAAGTGAATTTGTGAGAATCGACAGATGTCCAGAAAGATTTGGGATTTTTCGATTGTAAGGAGGCCTCAATGGTGTTAAAATATGAATGCATGTTGAATATGAATGAATGTTTATAAGATGAAAGATACGTCTCTGAACCGAAACGCTGTAACTTTTTGCGCGCAAACTTCTGTTGTGAATCAAGGAGCATTCTTTTTGCTAGTGTATCAGCAAGCATAGAGATAAAAAGATCACAATGAAATTGATATTTTTTTATGTGACACAATCATTCTAAAGCTTAGATCCCATTCAACGGTTGGTGGGTTAAAGTCACCGCAGATCAAGAAACGCGTAGAGGGGTATGAACCGTTAATGTAATCAGAAATGTAAAAAATATATAGGTTATAGACATGTAGGAGGAGTTGCGTGGCATATAGACGCACTCAATAAACACTAGTAAGCTAGACGATAATCTCAAACCAACTACAACGGATTCAATAGGTGGGCAGAAGGTGATGTCTCGACAGAAAAAACTTTCAAAACGACCGCAGTCAAGACACGTCTGCCATGGCATTTATCGGATATAGCTTTTTCTCTATCTTCACGTTATACATTATGTAGAGGGAAGAGTTCTTCATTTGCAATGTCCTTTAAAAGCCACATCTCAGTTAAACATATTTCATCATCATTTGCCAATATGGATGCTAAATTCATATCATTTAGTTTGGTTCTCACACCCCGAAAATTTTGATAATACAAGTTAAGGTAATTATTTGAGGTGTGATTGTATTTTTTATTCAGTTTCTGGTTCTTATTTTGTTGGTTGATCGAAAATTTTTGTACGGCCTTCGCTCTAAATGTTTAACAAGTAAACCAGTTGGCCAAAAGTCTGGTTAAGAAAGTTCCTGTAATTGCATTAGAACTATAAGTTTAAACGACGCTACAATTCTTTTTGTGTTCTCTTTCTTTGTTAGTTTAACACAATCTAGCACAGAAGGCATAAAGCCAAGCTTAGAAACAACATATTCCTCAATCTCCTCCAGCGGTGCATTAATTGATAGGTGAGATATAAATAATGGAAAAGGGGACGATATCACTATTCGTTATAGCCCTGAGTGATTGTTGGTTTCTTGACGTGATAAATTTGGTCTTGAGTTTGCAGGGGCTAGTTGCTGTTACTGATTAAGAGTAGATTAGCTAATCTTGGTGATGCGGATGCCTGCGCGTTCAAAGAAATTTCTCGTGTACTATGACAAACAGGCTGTGTTCTGCTCCTCGTTAGGGTTCGCGGTGCTTCGACGGATAAAGATTTGGTTGCAGATTTGCTATCTTTATCATCTAGCTGGATGCTTTCAACAGTTGGTTCGACCGACTCCTTAGTATCGCCTGCATTTGGCGATGGCATAGGACTCGAGAGGCTACGATTAAATGGTACTGTTATAGAAAGCAAGGACTGCTCTTCGGTATCAGCCATCGTTAAAAATTGAGCAATTTCTGCATTTGTGTTCTCAAGCTCCTCCTTTTATTTAAGTATTGCAGAGGAAAGGGCATCTCCAGTCTACTTAGCTTTCTGAAGTCTGGTTATGGAAGCTACAATAATAAGCTTTCCCCACCGTTCACAGTACTAGTAGACACCAGTTTCTCTTTTCATGATGGCGTCTACAGTTTAGCCCGTTAAGCTCACACATTTAGCATGGAAAGGCAGACAACAGAAACCATAGCAAGTAACAAATGAGGTTTTGCTGTTTTTGTCCAAACACAATCGGGTGGCACAATTCGTCAATTTTCTTATTTATGACATGTAATTAAAGAAACCAAGTAAAAACTTAAGGACCAATTCACGGAAGTTTAAATTATGCAAATATACACAGCAGTTTCACTAATTTTTGCATTAAACGTACAATACCTGAACTAAAAAAGCCATGTTTGAAGCAGTGATACTCGTATTACGATATTTAAGCTTATTTATGAATATCACGATAAGGGTTTGCAACGCAGCTATTATTTATTACAGGCACCAGAGCATAAGCACAAACTCAGATATGAACAATTTAGTGATAATGTTTACCTCAGATGGCACAAAAAATAAAGCTACACAGGTTCTGTATTTAGGATGAAAACAATGTTTTTCTCTGAAGAAATAAACAATCAAGCAAAAGGAGAACAGTGCCACTTGACTCGAGATGCACACAACTTTAAGGGTAGATGAACGGAGCTTCAATCTATGTAATTTGGACTAATAATAGTCACGACTAAATACCAGATTAAGCAAAAAAGAGAGAACAGCGAATCAATATGTCCAAAAGCTTCGGTAGTTTGATGGGATTTGGCGAAAATAACAATAGATTAAATTAGTATACTAAGATTTATTTATAATCCGACCGAACAGAATGACATAATCAAGGCATTGACAGTAGCTCCAACTAGTGAGCTATTTAGATAACTATGACATTACATTGTTTGGTTTATACTAGTTCTAACAAAGTTTGACGATATTGCAGGATGGGGTAGTAGTTCGAACTTCAGTAGTTGGATTAAAGCCATCTCAATCAGGGTTGTTGTAGATATTTACACCTGCACTCGCAACAATAGAACTTCCATATTAAATTTAACATCGGCATCCGTAAAAATCCGTATTGATTGTGGATATATTTGTGCAAGTAGCAACAAGATGTCAAAGCAAAGTTCTGCCATTGGCACGTCCTGCCAATATTCCTAAAACAACTGATAGAAGTATTACAAAGATGAGAAATATTTGGTGTGTGGAGAGATTTGGTGTGCTCAGACATGCAAAAAATGCGTAAATTTTTTTCTTGATTAGTGAATTTGGTCATCGTTGGTAGATTCACTCTTCATACAAAGTAAACTCACTACGACATCAAATTGCAAAGTAAAATTTGGAAATATTTTAGACCAGATGACACTGATCGAACGAATTTCGGTGCAAATAATGTTGAAAAAATTTGTTTGGAAGTGTTGCACGACTACTTTTCTCAGTAACCACTTGAAACCCATGCATTTTAAAGAATTTACTTTGTTCCAAGGCTCAAAATAGAAAAGGCCTAGGTATTAACGGATGGCAACACAAAAAACCAAACCGTCAAATCTCTGATCGAATAAAGATCAGTCTTGAGCATACTTGACGTCTGTTAAGAACGAGGAGTCAATTGTAACTCGGATTATGTATTACATGATCAAATCAACTTACCGATGTCGTATGTTAAAGATATATTTGGTGAAGATCAGATCTCTAATAAAAGTTAACGTCGAGAGGCTACTGATCCCGTCTAAGGCAAAAATATTCACGGAGACCCACGAAAACCAGCTGGCTCCCATTCTACCAGATACATCGTTGAAAACAAGCCACGAGTTGTGTGGGGAAGTGAAAGTGGCAATTAAGACCGTGGCAGAATATATGATTGATATCAAGTCCGGTGCAAAAGAAATGATTAGCTCGATGATAAGTGTCAAAACGCGATGGACAAAAAATATTTTCCTAGGAAAACCAGAACGAAGAGAAAAAATCTCAAAAGAGTAGTGAATAAGGCCATTATAATTAAGACAAGAAAATACTATGACGACAAATTGAGAAGAATTTATGTAAGTCTAGCGGGCAACAACAAGAAACAAGAGTGCGAAGTGTACTTAAAAAGTAAAGTGGCTTTGTATTTTTAGGAAAAAATATTTACTTAATCGTGAATATTTATGTTCTCCCCTCCAAAGTAATCAATTCACTTGTGCCAACGCTTTTTCAATCCTCATAAGCACTTTCCGGAATAGCTTTGAGCTCTTCCAGCGATGCAGACGTTATCTCCTCAATCGTTCCAAGAAAAAGTGACATGGGGCCAAATTCGCTGAATATGGTGACTGAGACATGATTATGGTGTTTTTTTTTTGGCCAAAAAATTGTTGATCTTTGATCCATTTTTTTCGATCGTACAAAATCACCAAGCACACAAAACACTTCTAACCGCTATGCCTCTCACAAATAAGCTAAGCATATTATATAACTGAAACTGTAAGTGTACCAACATACAAAAATAAAAAAATCTTTAATGGAATGTACGTTGCCCGCAAAATTTGAAAAGTCACCTTACTTTTTGTACACACCTCGTACATGCAAAAACCATTTAGGTAGGCTTAAAATTATCACCTGGGTGGGCTTTAATTAGTTTTAAATCCAGAAAAGATTTTACTATGGGTAATTCATAGCTTAATGTGGCTTGAAAAGTTTTATCTCAGTATGAAAAAGATGCATTTAAGTTGGTTCAAAAGTCTTACGCGGGAACCCATAGGGGTTAGACTCCAAATATTTTTCTTTGAAGTCTTCCTGAGATTTTTTGAGACTTTAATAGCATGATTTCTGTATCAGTTGAATGTAAAAATCATTGAGGGAGGGCTGCAATTATTACTCAGGAAAATGGATAATATCAGCTCGTGAAATTTAGAGGTCAGCACATATTACAATACACTGAGTGCAATACTTTACTATCATTCAGGTATAAAAGTTATTGCAGGACAGATTTCTCCATTGCTTAGGGTTAATAAACGGTAAGAAATAATTGAATAAATTGTCTTTTTGAAAACTTAAAGTGTGGCTTTATTTTCTGAAATGTGTACTAACAGATCTTGCGTCCTATCAATATTTTTGGAAAAAGTTCTTCGCCCCTGGAGCATACATATGATTCATTCTATTTTATATAAGCAATCAGTAGTTATTAAGAATGCAAAATTTTCGTTGACTTTAAGCAAGCATACGACCAAACAATGCTTTGCTTTGGCATCCCAGCCAAATTAGTCCGCCTTACCAAAATGACAATGACGCCGATGACATCCCAAGTCCACATCAATAACCAACTTACCGCTGCCTTTGGCACAAATATCGGACTAAAGCAGGGAGATAGGTTGGCCCCATTGCAATTCAATTTGGCTCTAGAGTACGTCATACAGAAGCTACCTATCGATACGTGAGTTACATTATATTTAAGTCGAGCCAAGTAGTAGCCTATGCGGATGACATCAAAATTTTGTCACGGTCATTAACAACTGCCAAGGAAGTCTTCCTGAAACTCGACAGCGAAGCAAAACTACTAGGGCTACAAATCAATGAAAATAAAACAAAGCTCATGACGCAGTTGAAGGAAAATACATCAAATACGCAAAATATCACACGTGGCGAATACAGTATCGAATATGCTAGCGGATTTGTGTATTTAGGCGCCAAAATAACGAAAACGGGCAATGAAAGAGACGAAATAAGCCGAAGAATACAGCTCAAAAAAAAATATTTTATTCAGTTTTGACTATCCTGAAGACCAGCTGCATACACAAGAAAACAACGCTCCAAGTATACAAATCTGTGAGAAGACCTGTGTTATGCTATGGCTGTGAAACATGGACCCTCACCCAAGCACCCGCAAATATATGGAACGCCTTTGAGCGACGGGTCCTGAGCCGAATAATTGGAGCGAAGCTAGACGGGCACCAATGGCGAATTCGATACAACCATGAGTTGTATGAAATTTTTAACGAACTGGAGGTTTCAACGATTGTAAGACTGCGGGAACTGCAATAGGCTGGCCACTTGAATCGTATGGACACAACCGATACCAAAAAGGTATTCGTTGAGAGAAACCGAGAAAACGCTGTTCTGACTCGATCGATGAAGACAGTTCATCGCTGCTCCGATTTCCAAATTGGAGGGGCGATCAATGGACCGAGACAGTTGAAGGCGCTTTTAGTAGGAAGCGAAGGCCCGAGAGGAGCTGTAGTGTTAAGAAGAAGAAGAAGCTATTAAGAATCCCTTGAAAATGTAATAAATTAACTCAATCTAGTATCTTTGGCCATATTTAAGTATTTATTTCCGAAAATTGTAGAAATAAAAAATTAAAAGGATGAAGTGACTTCCAATGTAAACGAACCCTGTTTTACTTCTTAAAAACTTCACGGTAAATTGTTACACACTCAATACGTTCTTTCTACGGTATTTCAGATATCAAGGAATGTGGTATTTATCATAACTTTCCCATTATCATCCTCAGCATATCCTCCTCCATACGTTTTCCCGCATCTTTACAGCAGAAGGGAACGTACAAAGGATATAAATTCAACTTTGTATAAAATATTTGTAGTTGGCGATAATTCTTTGTCATGTTTTTGGGATAGGAATGGGAATCAGGCGTACCAAACAGAAAAGCTGCTCCACCACCTTCATACCTACATCATTTACTCATACAGTATATCAGACAAATCTCATAAATTTGCTTGTGGAAGTGAGACTATTTTTATAAATTTTATGCATTGCAACCATCAGGGCAATTAAATAAAGGCTGAGGATATTGCACAATCAAAACAAAAATACGGTGTGTAGTGTAGAGGGTTTGATAGCTGAGAAGCGAGCAGGGCGAATTATGGATAAAAATATATAATGGAAATTTACGCATAATTTTGTTATGCTTTATATACGTCTAAGTTAATTGTTTGAACAAATGATGCTCATAAAGTAAATGGAACGTGTTTGATCCGCAATGAAATGCTTTAAGGCATAAATTGTAATTCAGATTTTAACCGTATTTGTTTGTAGAGTAGTTCATTTGTTTTTCACGACTTGTTGTTAAAGTTGAAGAACTATTCTTGAAGTGTAAATATTTAATTTAAGTTACTTTTTTATGATCTTAAATTACTTTAACAATTTTTTTCTCTTCTATTAATAGTTCTTCCGCAACATGACCCACTTATAAATGGAGTGAATCCAACATATAAGGTAAACGATTTCATTATTGCCAATTGCTCATCAGATTGGTCAAGTCCTGCAGCATCACTTTCGTGGTTTATCAACGATGAAAAGGTAATTTGGTCAATTGAGTACATTTTTCGAATAAGATATAGCACTCTGTGTATTTCTTGTGATTAGCTTTCTTATTTTTCTTTGAATCAACCGGAACACTGACTCCTAAAGGACAAAATTGTTGTTATTTGATCCATCAAAAGATAATTGCACGTCTATAATAATATAAGAAATTTTGTTCTTTCTTCATTGCATTGTTCTGGTTTTTATTAAGAAGTTTATTGAGTCTATAGCACTGCAATTTGCATGAATTTCCAGAATAAGACATTGTTGCGATCAGCATGTGTCGCATGTTGGGAATTTATTGTCATCTGGTTGGATTGTTCATCATTAGCAATCAAGGGTTAAAAATTCAAGCACCCAAAAGTCACTAATGAATGAATTTCTTTTAAATATGCGATAATAACAACAACGAACATTTGTTCGCGTCATTCAATAGCGCAATAGAGTATCTGGTCGTTGTTGGCAACATCAGCTGGCTGCTGTCTTGGCGACAGCACGGAATGTCGCTAAGCGCACAGCTGAGAAGAATCAGCCAAACAAGTGCTATGGAGCATCAGTTGTGCGCTTTTCGAACGGGATGTGTCAAAAACGGCAGTTGCCGGCTGTTGAGCTTTTGACAGGGCAGAGTTTTTGGAGGAATTGGGTAGTCTTGAGTTGAGTGTGGATAAGCAGTCTGGGTTTGGCTTTGAGATGAGAGTCAATTTTTTGGCGGTATTGGAGTGAATTTTGATTGGGAATTCGGCAATAAAGTTTTAATTTGGAATTTGAAGATGGTGTTTTAATTTGTAACTCGGGAGATAATATGTCAATTAGGAATTTGGAGGATAAAGATAAATTTGGGGTTCGGAAAGTAGATGAAAGTTCGAAGGTTGGTAGAGGGATAGTGAAAAAGTGTTAACTGCTAGCTTTCAGTTGACATTTTTTATACAAATATCATGCACAATTAAAATTTGGAAAGTGTCTATTTTGATTAGTGGTGAGAGAAAAAAAATACAACATCTGTAGTACCTTTAATTTGCCAAATAAAGGCATATATCTGAGGCGTCAATAATGAAAAAAAAATTTGTTAATAAAAAATATCAACGAAGTGAAAAAACGTGAATAAGAAGTTAAAACTGAAGTGGAATAAATGCACAGTGCCCGATAAAGTAAATTAAAAGTTCGGTGCGATAGCCTAACATTTGGACAAGCAAGTGCCAGAGCTCCGAAACTGAAAAAAAGAACAAAGAAAAAAAAGCAGTAATAGAGGTTATGGCTAGGGAATTCAATCCCGAGTCCCGGGAATACGGGATCCTGACCATCTTACAGGCTTTAAAATTTTATTTATTTAATCCCGGAATTTACGGGATTGAATAATCATTTTTGAAGTTTTTATAAATACGCCGCTTGAAATGAGCTCCATCGCCTTCACCTAAAATTTGTCCACTCTTTTGTTTTTGTTTGTTTAACTTGTTTAGTTTTTCCCAGTCAATTCGATAAGTTTTTGAGCGCGGTGAAGATCAGGCAAGTTCACGCTGTCCAAGCAGATTCGACTAGTTTATGTGTTGCCTGACAATTGAATAGATCACGTGATAAAGTACAAAAAAGAAAAATGGAAAAGTACAAAAAGGAAGCTTCTTTTAAACGTTGACATTTTTGTTGGTAGGAATTCTTTTCGAGTACGATTTCGTCAGCTCTTTTGCATTTCCCGTTTATTTCCCCAGTCAATTCGATTAGTTTTTAAGTGCAGTGAAAATTTGACAGATTCACGCTTTACAAAAAGTAAGTTTTTTTCAAACTTTAACATTATTGTTGGTAGAAATTCTTTTATTAGAATAGTAAGAGCGAAACAAACAGACGTTGCTTTTTTTCTTTTTACTTTAAACCTACTGATTTTTAATTATATAGTCGCAAATGAGATACATATGTTAGTTTATAGATAGCATAAAGGGAGTAGCATGTCCACACATAAAAAGATGGCGATGCTTCCTCTTTTTGTAGTCATTTTTTGATTGCCAAAGAGGAAAATACAGCGCAATGTAAGCGTTGCCCAGCAGTTTTGAAAACACTTGGAGGATCTACCAAAGGATTGCATACCCATCTACAAGCGAAACATTCATTGGGCTCTTTCACACGGGAATGGCAAAAAACCCCTATTCAAACAGGTTTCGCGCTTACGCCCTTATGTTTACACGTTGCATAGTTCAGCCAACCTATTTTTGTATACGATACACGTCTTGCAAGTGTATGTGTCAAAAGGATCATTTGATCGTTAAACGTCGTGCGGACAACATAAAAGCGAAGACAGAGAGATAAGCGATTGAGAATTGATGTTTTAGCATTGAATTGTGCACGAGGTGACAAAAACTGGAATGATTAATGTATTTTATGGTTGTTAAAGTTTGTCGATTCAAACTTCTATTGGATTTATTAGAACCTCCGTGTTTTTCCACTTTCTGAAAAATATATTCCAAATTTGAAGATCTTTTAAGTCGCATATTTTTCTTGTTGTGTTGTCAACTGGCATATTATAATGCGATTCTATAAAGATTATGCGTACTGTTAATTTTTTATGGATTTAAAATAGGCAATTTAACTTTATTGAAATCGAGATATTCGTCGTGTTGTTTCCTGTAATTGAACATGGCCTCCGATTTTATAAATTTATTGAATAACGCGTAGCTTCTCGCGTCCACGCATCCATTTTCGCACGCAAATTAAAGAAAGGCAATCGTTTCATGACGACTACCTTCTTCAACGAATGTTCAATTCGGAATGATTACCGGCATTTGTATAAATTTCCCCCACCAAATGATCAACAAAATGCATTTGTGTATGTGCATTACGCTCGTTCACCCTACAAAATGTTGGCTTGTTTTTACCATCAGGTCCCCTCAATGCCTCTCACTCTTCTTGCCCATATAACCTGTTTAACGCTCACTTTAAACGCTGCGTCTGAAAAAGCCCATTGACATTAAGCTCGACAATATTTTCTACATAAAATGCTCATAACGTCGAAGAACCACCCTTGAAACGAAAAAGCAATTCGATCGTGGACTATTTTTGTAAAGCTGATACTCTCGACTATGTCTAAACTCGGATGACTGCTTTAGAAGGGTTTCCAATGAGTGCATTTGTGACATCAAATGATTTAAGGACCTTAATCCTATCAAAAATGTATTCAGATTTACCCAGATCTGCGGCAACAATCCGCAATCTGTAAATTACAGCCATAAAATCAAAGCGCGAATAAAAGCTGAACTATTCACATTAGAAAATGAACGAGAAAGATCCAGTTTAAGCTTTGACGAATGGACTTCGAGCTCAAATAAAAAATACATGAATATAAACATTCATTCATGTAATACAACATGGAATTTAGGACTGGTTCGCATAAATGAATCATTAAGTGCTGAGGCATCTGTGCAATTATTAAAGGAGCGCTTTTCTGAGCTACACATTTCTCTTGATTCTGATATTGTTGCAATAATAACTGATGGTGCAAACATCATGCTTAAGTTTGGAAAGCTTGTGAAAGCAGAGCACCAAGTTTGCTATGCACATGGATTCATTTAGCCCTTTGCGATTTATTGTTCAAAAATATAGACGATTCAATTATGAGCCAATCTTTAAATGTGGATTCATATGATGATGACGAAGACCTTAGATCAGGTTTAATTATCAAATCAAGCCATTTTTGAGATTAGACGAGCGATCGCAATATTAGAAACGTGGTTAAAAAATTTCGTCGAACAGCTGTTCGGTTCAAAAGATCACCTATGAAGAATGATACAATTCTTCAAATTTTTTTTTACAGCAGGAACATCGAAAATAGCTAGCGTTCAAAAAACCCTTATAGACCTGAATAATCCAGAAATTTTCGATGAATCTGATTTAGATATCATAAATGAACTTTAAAGTTTCTTTTCAAACAGTTGAGTGGCAATGAATCCATTATGGCGACTAGGTTGAAATCATATTTGTCAAAACGCTTACAACTACGCCAACGTAAAGAATTAAGTGGCGTCTTAAATTATTTACAAAATCCTCACAATGAGAGTAGTTGTTTAGATGATGATGTAAAAGATTTATTTTCACGTCCAAGCAAAGTACAAATTTAAAAACAGATAATTTTATTATTTGAATGTTTGAATACCACTTTTTGTGTTTGTAGTGAAGAAAATTATCCTGTTACACCAATGCAATCGACTTCTTGCAGTATGGTGACTTTAACAGTAAAAGAAAAGCTTCAGCTGGAAATCAACAATAGTATGAAAACATTAACTCCTGAGGATATCAAAAAAACAGACTTTTCAAAATTGATCAAGCAAGGAATTGCTCTTTTCGAAGCAACTCAAACTTGAGGTCACAATTTGGAACAAATTTATAAATATTTGTTGACAATACCTCCGACTTTCATCGAGGTGGAACGCTGATATGTGCAACGAATTGAGAACTAGGCTTGGAGACGAGACATTGGATGCGTTAGTCTTTCTAAGATTTTATTTCCGCAATGCAAATAAGATGTAAAAGGTTAATACCTTAAATTTACCTCATTAATTTAATAATATTATTATTATAAAATATATCTGAAACATATTTTGTTAATTACAGACGAAAATATAATAATTTGATTTTAAAATGTCAAACATTAATGTGTTTATGAGAAAAAGTAATTGATTTACTTAAGTTGAAGCCGAATTTTGTGAATTAAGTGACAACTGATAACTATATTATAATTAAATGCGTGAAATAACAAAAGCGCTAAAGTGGCCCAAAAATCTGCAAGACGCATACAAAAATAGCCACTGTTTGAGTAACCGTCAAATTTGATCATAGTTAAATTAATAACATGATGTTAGTGTTCATTTTCTAATGAATTTTACAAAAATTGAGATGCATACAGGCTTTCAAACTTTGAAAATTTGACCTGTTTTCATTTCAAAGTTGATAGCTAATCTTTTAAAAAAAGGCTTCTTTTATATAAATCCTTCTCATGTAACCTGTTTTACAAATATTCATGAAAATCTAGCAAGGACTTGATACTGCAGTAAAGAACTTCTTTTATAGTTCAAACTATGAGAAACCACTATCTCGAATTTGGAAGTTGAAGTTTGGATGGTTTTGCAGAGATCCTTCGTACAGTCTGGCTACAAATCATGTTGAACGTTATTCAAATCAAAGCTTTATATTGTTGAGAGCCGAAATCATACATTTTTGTTTTAATTACCAACTGCATGTTCAGCTCGTTTCTAATATATTTTTCTTCTTCCTCGTCCTCGCTTCCTGTGACAAGCCATACTGTTGTTGTTTGTTTCAAATATTTAGAAATTGGTTTTATTCCATTTTATATTTATGACAATATAAAAGGAAATTTATATTCTGAGGAGTTTGTAAGTATCTGATCACAAATCAACGAAAAAAATGTCTGTTTTCTTCCAACAAAAATACATGAACAATTATTTATTCAGTTGATCTGAATCAGGTTGTTACCTTTCACGTTCTTGTGTGCGTTTGGTGGAACAGATAATCAAAATGGTGGTAACGTAACGCGTAATATATTTTTAAAATATTACTCTGAGAAAAATGATACAACATTTATTTATGGAATTGTATAAGACCATTATTTTAATACCATTAAAAAGAAAAGTCAAGGGTACTCAACCACTCCTCCGACGAGCGCTCGTTTTTGGGTGTGAAGGCTCCTGCATAAGTTGATCACGCTAAATCGTTCTTTATTTAGGCTTTCGTTATTTATTTTGTACTAAACTAATTTGTTCAAACAAAAACAATAACGACTTACGCGTGGGTATCAAATTCTGTTTCACATAAATTCTAAGTAATAACAACATTCATTTTAAATATCGACTTTCAAGATATTAGCGTTCAGTGAGACTTTCTCTCCTACTTTGAATACCAGCATCTCGAGTTATGGACATGAGGAATAACGGAAAGCATCACCCAAACAACAGTTTCCAATTGATAGTTTTGGCTGTTTGGCAGTACTAGTGTTTTGTTCACCCGTACTACTGCAAACTCTCAGAGATGATAGATCTGGTTACTTTTGACCTTCTTCATCCAAGAGCTCATTAGCATCAATTTGTGCTTCATTTTTATCGCCATTCATACTCCAAATTGAAGGTTTTGCTTGCATCATTATTCGAGGACAAATTCACAGCAAAACTTAATTTCACCGAAGCACCATCTTCATACTCGTACTTAGGTTTTTCACCTATAATTGCTTCCTGCTCTGCTCTTACACTCACATAGCCAGGCAATTTTAACGGCGAAATAATCTACCGTTGGTCCAAATCTAATGAGATCAGTACACATAGAACACTTGAAGGTTTCAGTGAGCTCAAAACCTTGACTAGCACTTCCACTGTGTAGTCTGCAACTTATCGAATGTTGCGCTACTATAATAGGCTAGATCAAGACGTTCTATATTCTCAGGTTTTACTGAAACATCTAGAATTTCTTTGATTTTTGTGCTAATTGCATTTAATGTGAGGATCCATTACAACCTCACACAAACAATATTTTATCCCCAAACGAAATATTCAACATTTAATATCGTCCAAGCTCTATGTAGTCGCAGAATACACAAGACAAACATATCACTACCAGCGAGCCCAACTCATGAGACTACTTGGCCATTTGGGGTTTGGCTCTAAATCATTGTAGCTGGGGTAATTGTTCTCACAAGCTTTACACTGACACTCAAAATTATATGTATCTGCGAGACTATTCACCTAACTTTTTTTGCACACGCGGGGACTCCTACCCTCCATTTCCTTCGGTGCTTTCGTAACGATACCGATTCGTTTTATGTAGGCGTGTGAAATGTACAATCAGATTTTTGTTGCGAATTCCAATTTTATTTTTTTTTTTGCCCCCATGAATCTCGCTTTCGCTGCAGAAAACTTGCACTGAGGCCGCGTGGAAATTGGAGTTAGGATTTTTGTGCTGCTGCTGCGGCTTCATTTGAGTTGTTTTGGGGGAGGCACACAATCCACTTTTTGAAACCCTAATTTTTCCCCTAGAGCACTCAAGTTGCAAAACAGAAGAACATCTCCAGACAAACGCTGTTTCACTGCAGGAAAGCAGTCGATCCAGTTCAACTTGTAACGGCAATTGAATTTCTTGCAGGGCATCGCGGTTATATGTAACAATAACGAACAACAAATCAGTGTACAGCGGGGACACATTGAATTATATTTGGCTCAAAAACATGTAGCGCTGAAAACATAGTCGTACAATCAAACGCGAAAATAAAACACAATCTGTGACGCGAACGAATGTTTTGCAGCGACGCTCCGTCTGTCCCTCACTGGAACTACTTTACGTGCCAGCCTCAGAAAATTTATGGAGTTTGTCATGCACAAATTGGATAATTTTTCACTACGAGCGCTTTACAAGCTCAAATCGAGTAAAGTCGCTTAGTAAGTAACGAAAACGAAATAAATTTGCCAAACTTATCACGTGACACGCCACACAGTCGCAGTTGTTCGCGTTGAATTTGAACTCGGGAAAATCCGCTAAGAATACTTTAATGTGGGCGCAAATGGCTGAAGTTCCTACCCGTCTCGTGGCGGTTCCCAGGCAGAGATCTGTCGTCTCGCACTTGTCAGCTATTTAGCAAATTGTGCAAGGCTGACAGATCTCTGTTGCGTATCGTTCCGAAATATTGGAGGTTATTACATAATGAATCAAATCGACTAATTAATTCTCTTTACCAGTCCTTAAGCATGTGGAGCAGTTCCTTGGCATTATTTTAGTCAATTTTTTGCAGTGCAAGAAATCCGTCTCTTTCAAAAGTGGTTCCGGGCTATTTTTTGTTTTGTTTTTAATGTCCTAATACGTCTTGGTTGTCAATGAATGGTATGATGACAATCTTCCATTGTTCCGTGCTCGACAAAAAGCGATACCAAACGTCGAATAATGTTGTCAGACGGTACCTGTTGGCCACGATATTTTCAGGGATATGCACGTTGACTTAAAACAACTGACTTTTTTCAATTTACTTCGCTTAATTTACAGTGCATTGTTTCAGTTTGGAGCAAAACATGGTTGAAATTTTGCTGAAATAAGGTTTTAAAAGCATTTCTAGTTGAGTCAATCGGTTGACATATATCAACGCAATTCAATGTTTCCATACCGACACAAAAGAAAACGCACCCCTTAATATATATATATATATATATATATATATATATATATATATATATATATATATATATATATATATATATATATACATATCTATATCTATATATATATATATATATATATATCTATCTATATATATATATATATATATATATATATATATATATATATATATATATATATATATATATATATATATATATATTGTTACATGCACGAATAATTTTGCGAGTTATTGTCGCAATTATTTCCACAATCGTTAAGAAGATCATGATCAACAAAACGAACGTACATACTCGAAAACCCACTAATCGTGATCAACAAACATCAACGTCTGAAAGTGAGTCACTGTTCCATTCATTACGCTGCTCGAATGTTCCCGCTAATTCGCCAATGTACGAGAACTAGGTTGAATGACTAGAGACCCTAAACAAAGGCGAGCTGAATGAATGGAGGGATTCATTAGAACCGCGATCGTAAAAACTGCGAGAGTGTGAAGCGAGTAATAGAAAAGCGATATTGTGCGAGTAATAGAAAAGTGATTTTCATTGATTGTGAAGTGATTTGAGAAGACAATTGCGATTGAAATTTATGGACAAGCGGAAGTTAGACTTTTAATAGTGAAAATTAAAATTGTGAAATAGTTAAATAAGTGATTGTGCATTTTTAAGTAATTAAATAAACTCTTTTAATTTAATTTAAACAACATTACGTTTTCACTTTCCCGAAACATTAAAGTTATTGGCCGTGAGCCATAACACGCGACTATATATATATATATATATATATATATATATATATATATATATATATATATATATATATATATATATATACGGGGTGTGTTCAAAAAATATCGCGAATTTTGTTTTTTTTTCAAAAATTATTTATTTATTCATGAATATCTATTTTGTCCCCTTCAAAGTGATCCCCATGAGATATTATACACTTGTGCCAACGGTTTTTCCAATCTTCGAAGCACTTCGAAAAATCATTTTATTTAATCTTGTTCAGCTCCCCCTTCGATGCCGTCTTTATCTCGTCAAGCGTAGCGTAACGTCGTCTTTTCATGGGCCTCTTCAGTTTAGGAAACAAGAAAAAGTCACAGGGGGCCAGATCTGGGGAATACGGTGGCTGCGGCATCATTAGTGTGTTGTTTTTGGCCAAAAAGTCGCGCACAAGCAACGATGTGTGAGCAGGGGCGTTATCGTGGTGCAAAAGCCAATTTTTGTTCTCCCACAAATCCGGGCGTTTCTGGCGGATTGCTTCGCGCAAATTGCGCATAACTTGCAGGTAATATTCCTTATTGACCGTTCTTCCCTGTGGCAAGAACTCATGATGCACCACGCCCCTGCAATCGAAGAAAATGACCGAACTTGGCACGCTTTTTTCGGTCTTGGCTCATGCGGCAGCTTCCATTGAGATGATTGAGCTTTGGTTTCCACGTCATAACCATAAACCCACGATTCGTCACCAGTTATGACCCTCTGGAGCAAATTTGGTTCGTCGCGGATAGAGTTTAACATCTCATTAGCCATGTTCATGCGTTGCTGTTTTTGGTCGCAATTGAGCAATTTTGGTACGAATTTCGCGGCGACCCGTCTCATGCCCAAATCGTTGATAAAAATCGAATGGCACGAGCCAATCGATATGTTTTGGTCCTCAGCAACTTCTCTAACGGTGATTCGACGATTGGCCAATACCATTTTCTCCACTTCATTAATTTTTTCGTCTGTTGTTGAAGTGCTCGGGCGTCCGGCACGCTCTTCGTCGTTCACATCTTCTCGGCCTTCTAAAAACATTTTGTACCACCGATAAACGTTGCTTCGGTCCAACGTAGCTTCTTCGTATACCACAGTCAACATTCAGAATGCATCCGCGCACTTAATTTCGTTTTTCACACAAAATTTGATACACGTTCTTTGATCCATTTTTTTGAATAAGTAAAAATCGAAGACGATTGAAAACACGTGCAGGTAAAGCAGCTATCACCAATTAAGTGAACATTCAAAATGGCCGAGCTTGTCGGCATAAGTGAGAGACATGAGTACCAACATAACGCCACAAAAAAATCGAAATTCGAATATACGTAACCCGCGAAAATTCAAAATTCGCGATACTTTTTGAACACATCTCGTATATATATATATATATATATATATATATATATATATATATATATATATATATATATATATATTTATATGTATATATATATATATATATGTATATATATATATATATATATATATATATATATATATATATATATATATATATATATGTATATATATATATATATATATATATATAATATATATATATATATATATAAATATATATGCTTGGATTATGAACTTTATCAAAGCAATTTTATAGTATCTTTCACAAATTTAAATGGTCATCTTAATTGCCACTCAACCTAAATTAATGCTGTATAGACTGTCATGCATAAAAAATCATCATATCAAAATAGATCAGAACATTTTCAGAGAAATTCAATTTTGCAAATTAAGGGCAAAGTCAATTTGTCAGGAAATATCGGTTGATAAATTTGTAATATGATCTCTGTATCTACAAACGTTCAAAATTGTAGCAAACATCGCATGCAAAAAGTGAACACATAAGCTTACTGTGTCATATCCTTTCCAAGCATACACGTTTGTATCTGTTCATACAGGCACACATTAAAGGCGATATATTCTATTCCCATTTAGGCATCACCAGATCTACTTCAACCTCTCCAGGAGACAACGATGACAACAAATGGATTCAATTTACGACTAAGGAGTTTGGAGCTTCGATTTGTTTTCGATAAACATCGTGACATGATGTATTCAAGAGACGTCCTTAAGCTTAAGTGTTTGGCCGATATTAATCAGATAACATTCCTTCGTCGTGAAAAGGAGACGACATCGTACATTATTAGGGATGATAATCTGAGAAACTCCAAGCTAATTACGTCAAGGAATTCAGGTAAGATAATTGGCTGTAATTATCATGTTTTATTTCAGATGACTTTGCATGAAACCTTTTGTCGACATATTTCTGCAAGATTTGCTGATCTGTTCAAGAGTTTTTGACATCTCAAAGTGTCCACAAAATATCCTGAATCATTGCAAAAACTGAATCATGCCTGACCGATAAAAACAAAATTGAAATTGACTGAACAATTCAAGTATTGAGCAAACAAACCACCGTCTACCTTTTTTGGCATCTATTTACCCTTTGGCTTTCCCTATTCGAGAATCATTGAAGGAAAGGAAAACCTTTTTGTAGTCCCATCACCGGTGACGGGTGACCAAGAGCACACCCGAACACGACGGCTCGTGCCTTGTCATTTAGCTAGTTTCCTTCTACTTTATAGTTGAAAAAAATGTTGGTTCATTTCTCTGAAACATTTTAGCAATCATGAAAATACACAAAGAGGAAATAAAAAGGCCGAAAAAATGACAGAGGAGAGAAATGGCCGAAGCCAAAAATATTTCCAGACAATTAAACTCAATTAGGGGCAATAGAGTCTATTTGGGGTGGTCGAAAATTGTTCACTGAACCAAATTCGAGTTAATGGTATCGCAAGAGAAAGAGACAGACAATGGTTGGTAAGTGTTGAGGAAACGAGCTTGGGAAATGGAAACCAACACAAACAGTTCTGGAAAGGGCTATTGGCAACAATGAGGAATGGAGAAGTACAGCGGAAGTACAGTGCGAGTACCAGGACCTATGTTCAATAAGGATAGTGTTGGTCAGGCACAACCGTCATATATCATATTGTATGCAGGAACACTATTTTTATAGTTTTAGCATTTTGGTAGATAACCCAAACTGACCTAAGCTCATTCATTTTTACACAGATCTTTCTCTAATTGTAATTTTACGTGTGTTGGATCCTGTTAGATACGTGAATCGTGGGAAGTTCACAGAATTATGAAGTACTAGGGCAAGCTGAGCTTTGTGGCAATGGTGATGAAAATTTGCTGACTATGAAAGCCAGCACCTTTGTTCTGTAATCGTTCCAGGCAGAGAGAATGCCGGAATTATGATTGATGAATGCCTACGTCGGCTTAATTGGCTTACATGTACGACACAATAGAATTCTCAGTTTATGCTTGAAAAACCTTTACTCTGATCATAGTATTTTATTTACTCGTCGACATTGCGTGAGGATAAATGTATTTATGTTCAGTGAGTGGCAGGATTTTCAGGATGCATGAGTTATTTGCCAAGTACATAATTTTTTCTATTGTTTTCATATATGAGCGGAATCAGGGTAAAATTTTGAAATACTTGAAACGAACTCTACTAGTGTTTTTGCTCTGTGGTAAGGCAAAGCAAGTCAAATTTCACAACAGTTTGTTCAGTGTTGTACAAATTAATTCTAAGCTTTTGTGAATACTTTGTGTGATTAATTGCTTTGGATTCTCTCAAAAATTATACAAATCCAAAATTGTTGCTTTTGCTTAGATTTTAATTTTTGCAGAAAGTGCTTTTTAGAAAATTACTTAAGGGTGCAGCAAACTGTTTTAGCCCTACATCAATTTAATGCTATCTTACTATTCCGATAGGGGCATCCTTCCTCTGTTTTGTCATCCTTGAATAGCGAATATTATTACCAAACTAAGTTAAATTATATGAAAGTCCCTACATCCTCATACTTTAAATAGAAAATCTAGTTTGTAATTATGCAGCAGAAGATTACCATTTCAATCAAAATTGCATTTGAAATCACGTAAACGATTCAATTAACATATTTTCCTCATTACAGCGCATCTTACACAGTGTAAATTGACAGCAGTCAGTTTTCTCATCCTGATATTCATCGTCATCAATCAGGCGCAATTATCATTAAGGATCAACGCTTCATCTAGGTAGTTAGTTTAATTAAATTCTAGATCATTAACATATTTACATGAGTTACTATAATATATTCAATTATTTTTTAAAACAAAAAATCAAAAACGAAAAAGTAAACAAAAATTAACGATTGCCAAAGTGAAATGAAAAGCAAAGCTTATTTAAGTGAGGATTACGAATATTGAGGAAAAACCAATGCATTTAAATATAATTTCTTAAATATTTATGCGTATTTTCACAACCATAATAGATAAGATGAAAAGCCAATGGAATAAGATTTGTAAGTTAATTAATTGAAGCCAATAAGATTACAACTAAGGAGATCAATTGCATGTGAAACATATTAAAAGTCAAATATCAAAATTATATATAAATGGTTATTTCATTTCGCTATTGTGCATCACAAAATTTTATTCTACCCAACTTACCAAAGTTCCTAGTGTAATCTCTTTAAATAGCAAGTATTCAAGGACATGCAAAATGATTTGATTGAGCAAAGCATAGAAGACATGGAATTCCCTGGTTTTCTAATCAAATTTTCTACATATTTTATTATTTTATTTAAATTGCTTTAAAATAAAAAAAAATGTGTTGGTCGAATATTACGTTCAGTTAAAATAGGAAAGATTGCATTACACAGATCCTACATTTACGTGGTCATCAAAATTATTTCAATTTCTAGAACGACTCATCCACGGCCATTATTATCTTCTGCACGAATTTCTCCAAGTTGCTCGCAATTTCGGCTCACTTCGTCCATTCAAGCTGCAATGCAATATGAAAGAATGAAAGACAGCACTATTCCTTCAAATGCCACTTTCCGTCTTGAGTTTCAACCCTCTCGTATCACTTTGAATTCATTTTGAAATTGAAACGTTGTTGAATAGAAATGTTCCTCTATTGAAATCTCTAAAAGTTTTCCAAGAAAAAAGTCCACAGCGTCCATATTGATGGAATGATAAAATATTTGAAAGAAAACGACGACCATATTGACGGAGACGATTGAATGAAGCTGAGGACGAGTCTGGGATCGTGGAAGAAGGACAAATAATTGAGAGAAGGAGCAAATCGAAAAATTGAAATTTCTTCAACGTCTTCGCTATAAAACGTATGCAATCTTGAGAGTAACCACTATCCATACCTTTCCACTTACCAATTCCAAGCCCATTGGCTGGCTCTTTATTGTAATTGTCCTTACAAAAGATCCTGCGGACGCATGGATAGCTCTCTTCCGTCCGTCAAATGCATAGTCTATTGTTCTGATGAAATGGGAACCTCTTGAATGCTGAAGATAGTTTTGGTTACAATTCTGAAGCACTCCTTTCCCAGCATTCATTAATTGCTAATAGGGACAGCGGGAAATTGTTCACTGTTGGAAATGAAGAAAAATATTGAATGGAGCGATTGCATAATAGAACTCATTTTCGTAATACCTCCTGGTCTGTTTAATGTAATTGACAGCCTTAATTTTTATATTAAGAAAGTGCAAATTGTGAAGAATGGTTGAAATTGTAATTAATAGTTCTTCATCAATTTTTTCATTAAAAATAAAAACTGCAGCATTGTCAATTAAATCACAGTCTTTATTAAATAAATTGCTGCGCTCATTCAAATCATGAGCTGTAAATAAAAGCTTAAACTAACTTCGAAACTGAGATGACATAGCATGTTCAGAATAACATGAAATATTGACATTTTAGTTATTTTGAGGAAACAAACCATATAAATCATAACATATATAATTAAAAACCTTCAATGTAAAAATACTCAGAAAGTTTTCATTAAATAATACGAATTAGAAAATTAATGCACAAACTCAATTTATTGCAAGCTGATTTTCCTTTTTTAACTAAAAATCAATGATCCCGCAATAACCCTGAAAGCAAATTTAGATGGAAATAATATCCTGATTAAGTTTGCTCATTAGAAAATACCAAAAAGTAACAATAGCCAACAAGAAACAAATGACTAGGACATAGATCCTAATACAACTGCGATATTTGGCGAATTGGAGCCAAATCTTCCCATTTGCATCCATTGATTCTACCATAAGAAATAATATACCTACAATCACTTTTGACTTGCTTATAAAATAGCAAAAATAACAATTTACGTTCGCCCCACACACGAATCCAACTTAAATAAGGTAGAAATGGATGAATAGTTTTTAGATTACACTGACTTGCAATGAAATCTTCATTTAAACAAAATAATGTACATATTGTCACGTGTTATGGGTCGCGGCCAATAATTTCAATGTTCCGGGAAAGTGATAACGCAATGTCTTTTAATTAAAGTTAAAAGAGTTTATCTAATTTCAAAAAAAATGTCCAATTATTGATTACACTATTAAAAGTCTAACTTCCACTTGTCCATAAATTTCTATCGCAATTGTCTTCTAAAATCACTTCACAATCAACGAAAATAACTTTACTACTACTCGACCAATACCGCTTTTCAATTCTCACTCCACACTTTCGCAGCTTTTACTATCGCGGTTCTAATGAATGATCCCCCCATTGATTCAGCTCGTTTTTATACAGGGTCTCAAGTTATTCCATCCATTTCTCGTACATTGCCGAACTAGCGGGAATATTCGAGCAGCGTAATGAATGGAACAGTGACTCACTTTCAGATGTTGATGCTTCGTGGGTTTTCGAGTACGTTCGTTTTGTTGATCATGATTAATGGGTTTTCGAGTACGTTCGTTTTGTTGATCATATCTTCTTAATGATTGTGAAAATAATTACAACAGTAGCTCGCAAAAATATTCGTGCATGTAACAATATGAAAAGTTTCATGCAAAATCTAGATCTGTTTTCAATTCCCCTCTACCACATATAACATTTTTAATCAATTTTGAGTTTTAATTTTCCAAAAATTATATTTTTATCGTTTCCGCTTAGTTATCCATTTACGATGGCAGTTCAAATATGATGGTGACTAACGCTTGAGATGGCGCGCATGTATGTTTTGTATGGCGACTAGCGGTGACAATCGTAATTTCGACCATCGAAACAACGACACAGGGATCGGCGGATTAAAATTATTTTGACGTTCCTTGTTCCTTGTTATCTCTCTCTCGCTATCTAACTGCCTTTGTGTGGTGTTATGATCTTTTCGCTGCAAAATATATATCTGTAAATTAAGAAAACCTGGTTGGTATTTTTAATGATTTAAGTGGATTGAATCCCCATAGTGGTGACCCCGACGTGGTCCCCTAATTTAAAGTGACTTTTAAAAGGAATTCTAATGAAAACTTAGTTTTCGTGAAAGTGCGGAAGTGGCGCCAACGTTTTCTTTTCAAAATGGCAAATGCGTCAAATGGTGAATTCTAATGAAAACTTAGTTTTCGTGAAAGTGCGGAAGTGGCGCCAACGTTTTCTTTTCAAAATGGCAAATGCGTCAAATGGTGAAACGCCGAAAACGCACAAAAATGCACCGCCATTCGCGCCAAGATCTTCGTTATCTGCGAATTTATTTGTCGAAGCATCGCAAATCACGAAATTTCCTGTGTTTTGTAAAACTGATCAGAACTTTTGGTTTGATCTGATCAAAACCACTTTCCACACACATCAAATCATCCAGTTTGCTGAGCCCGAGATACTGCCACACGTCATTTCCCTGGCAAAGAAACCACCGACGGAAAACAGATATGAAGCAGTTAAGCAACGAATTTTAACGGCATTTGCGGAACCCACGGCTGAGACGCTTATTTCAAGGCCAAATTCTGGGACGCCAAACCATGATGAAATGCCAAAAATTCACCGCCGATCGCGCCAAGACCTTCGTCATCTGCGAATTTATTTGTTGAAGCGTCGCGAATCACGAAATTTCCTGGGTTTTATAAACCTAATCCAAAATTTTGGTTTGATCAGATCGAAGCCACTTTCCTCACACATCAAACCATCCAGTATGCTGAGCCCGAGATACTGCCATACGTCATTTCCCTGGTAAAGAAACTACCGACGGAAAATAGATATGAAGCAGTTAAGCAACGAATTTTAACGGCATTTGCGTAACCCACGGCTGAGATGCTTATTCCAAGACCAAAACCTGGGAGGCAAGAAACCATCACATTATCTGCAGGAGTTCCGCAATACACGAGAAGAGCAGGTAACCGAAACCATGCTTAGGTCACTGTTGTTGGAGCAACTCCCCGAAAACATAAGGGTGGTATTAGCTTTATCAAGCGAGCCGGACGTCGAGAAACTAGCCAAGATGGCAGATTTAATGTTGGAATTACAAAATCCACCTGGAGTTATGGCAGTTCAGCAGCCACTAAACTACCAATTATCGCAAATCTTAGACCGACGTGAACGATGGGAAACCTCACAGCAGGTCGAATAAGTGGTCACGATCGAGAGGAAAATTTTGCTTCTTCTACACACGCTTCGGAAAACAGGTAAGAAATCGCAAAGTACCATGTCAATGGAGAAATATTGAGATGGCGCCGGAAAACTAAATTCGTCGTCCCGCATTTTGGTAGCTGAGGATGACCCACTCCTCCAACGCCGACTTATAATAGTGGATAAAAAGTCTGGTTTGCGATTCTTAGTGGATACCGGTGCTGATGTGTCAGTTCTTCCAAAAACGAAGCATCACACTGTTACCTCAAAATTTAAATTAAACGCTGCCAACAACGCACCTAAGTATAGGGGAAAAATTTTTAATTGCTGGACCTTGGTTTAAAAAGACCATTTCTTTGGAGATTCACTATCGCGAATGTTCAACAGCTCATCATTGGAGCCGACCTGTTTTAGCATTTTGGTTTGTTGGTTGACCTCCGAAGGAAGGTAATCGTGGACAGCAAAACAAACCACAAAACCATCGGAGATATTACAAAAAATGCCAGCTGTAAACTATCAACCAATTCATCATGTGAACCATATAACTGACTCTCCCTGGCAATATTGAATCACGGCGTCTACCACCACATATTGACAATGGACCACCAGTAGCTGAGCGGGCAAGGAGAATACCACCGGAAAAATTACGCGAAGCTAAGGCAAAATTCGATCTGATGCTTGGACTCGGAATTCGTCAGCCTTCAAGTAGTCCATGGGCAAGTCCACTGCATCTTGTCCCGAAGAAAAGTGGCCATCGGCACCCGTGCGGGGATTACCGCCACCTGAATGCTGTCACCATTCCGGCCAAACATCTGATCGCGCATTTGAGCGGTTTTACGCATAATCTGCATGTATGCAAAATATTTACCACGTTGGATTTGACTCGTGCATATCATCAAATCCCGGTAGCGCCCGAAGATGTTCCCAAAACTGCCGTCATAGCACCATTTGAGCTTTTTGAGTTTAAGGTGATGCCATTTAGACTCTGCAATGCTGCTCAAACGTTCCAACACTACATCGACTTAGCGCTACGAGGATTTAGATTTTGTTATGCTTACATCGATGATATCTTGATAGCATCGAAATCGCATGAAGAACATGAACAGGATCTACGAATTATTTTGGAACGGCTTCAAGAATACGGATTGTCTATTAACGTCTCGAAATGCATCTTTGGAGCATCATCCGTGGAATATCTTGGATACCTTATTGATGAAAATGGCATCAGTCTCCATCCTGCTCGTGTGCAAAGCATTCTGGATTTCACGAAACCGTCAACGATTGAGGAGCTACGAAAATTTCTTGGTGCCATCAAAATCTATCGGAAATCGCTACAGAACGCAGCTGAAATTCATGCACCACTACATCGATTTCTAGTTGGCGCTAAGAAAAAAGATGTCATTAATAATATGGAACCCTGAAGCTGAGGCAGCCTTTAAACAGTGGAAAGAACAAATTGCAAATGCAACGCTGCTACGACACCATCGGACACTGCCATGGGGGCTGTATTGGAACAAAGAAATAAACAACGAGTAGGAACCGCTTGGGTTCTGTTCTAAAAAGTTCACCGCCACTCAAACCCAATACTGCACATATGACCGAGAATTACAAGCCATATACAGCGCCATGAAGCACTTTCGTCATTGATTATCTAAACGGACCGTAAACCCCTTACGTTTGCCTCCAATCAAACGGCCAACAAACCTTCTCCACGACAGCTGCGGCAATTGGACTTCATTTGCCGATGTTCGACGATTTTAGTCCACATCGCGGGAAATAAGAACACCACGGCAGATGCATTATCTCGATCCAACTCGATAACAATGCCGATAGCAATCACCAGCCTGGACTTGGCAGCAGCTCAAAAAGAGGATGACGAACATAGTCAATTACATCAAGGGGATACAGCATTGCAGTTACGTAAACATTGTGTCGATGACACTGATACAACTGTCTACTGTGATGTATCTACTGCGGGAACCCGGCCATATATTCCAAAAATACTGCGACGGAAAATATTTGATATGACCCATGGTCTGTCTCATCCTGGCCGACAAGCAACGAAGAAAATTATTAGTCGGAAGTACGTTTGGCCTAGCATGTCCAAAGATATCTTCTAAATGGGCCAGATTATGTCTTGCGTGTCAGCGTAGCAAAACGGACCGGTACACAAAACCACTTCAAGGCCATATCGAGATGCCCGACGCAAGGTTCAGCCATGTCCATTTAGACATAGCTGGCCCCTTGAATCCTTCGAGAGGTTTCCTATATGCGCTGACCATCATTGATCGTTTTACGAGATTGCCCGAAGCAATCCCCATCAAAACAATCACGGCTGATGAAATTGCAACCGCATAGCGCTTTAGAGCACCAAGCATTTTGACTTCAAATCAAGGATCACAGTTCGAGTCACTCATCTTTCAGGCACTGATACATTTAGATGGATGCAGAAAGATCCGGACAACATCATTTCATCCTGCAGCGAATGGAATTATTGAACAATGGCACCGTTCAACGAAAGCGGCCATAATGTGCCACAACAATAATGAGTGGATCGACATCCTTCCAACCATCTTTCTTGGTTTTCCTTCGAGTAACAAGGACGACATTGGCGCAACATCTGTGGAGCTGGTCTATGGTACAACACTCTGAATGCCGGCAGAATTCTTTCACAACAATGAAATGCCACCAGACCCAAAACTATTCGTACAAAAGTTTCGGGAACACATGAAGGGGATAAGAGCAACTCCAGCATTACGCCATGACAAACGAAAGATTTTCGTCCATAAGGACCTTTTGTCATGCTTGCACGTTTTTCTGTGCATCGACCGTGTAAGGAAGCCGTTAGAAACGCCATAGGAAGGACCGCCAATCGAAAGGACATCAGCAAATGTTTTTAAACTCGAAATCAATGAGAAACCGATGAACATCAGCATTGATGGTCTAAAACCTGCCTGCTTTGAACACACTGCGGATTCAGCGATGCAACTATCTACAACTCATCAAAAACTGGCGCCCCGAACGTATTCTGGTCCGAAATCGTAAAATTGAAACGTATCGTTCAGTAATGTGTGATATGTATTCAATTATAAACAACTGTTAAACGTCAAACGCATACAGGAGGGAGTACTATGGCGACTATCGGTGAGAATCGTAGTTTCGACCACCGAAATGACAACATAGGGATTGGTGGATTAGAATTATTTTGACTTTCCTTGTTCCTTGTTATCTCTCTCCCGCTATCTAACCGCCTTTGTGTGATGTTATGATCTTTTCGCTGCGAAATATGTATCAGTAAATTAAGAAGGTCTGGTTGGTAATTTTGTTGACAAAAGTGGAGTGCATCCGCATATTTAAAGGTCGTGGCTTAATTATGTGACAGCTGAGTCCCTCACAAACAGTGTGGCATAGTTTTCGTCAGGAGTGCATGTTTCACGCGCGTGCAACGACCATGAGTAGGCCTTCACGATAATCAATTAAAAATATAGAAATCGTATCGTATCGATTCTCGATACGATATACGATACAATATTCAGTGTGGTTATACCAATAACTATACGATACAATTGATTCACGAAATTATCGTATCGCCGATAAATGCGTCCCGATATTATCGAAAAAATTAATTTTAAAATTTTTAAAAAAATTTGATATCAAGTCCGATAAAAATATAATATAATTCTTCTATCAGGGATTGTAAATTCGACTTCTTTTTTAGTCGAAAGCACTGGTGATTTGAATTTGATCCATTTTCTAAGACCTTAATAAAATGCTGTGAATGAAATCCAGAAAATTAAATAATTTCATACTAGTATTACGTTTCAACTTTAGGGTCGCATTCCTGGGGAACCACAGCTAAGTTTTGCTCCAACTCTTTCTCAGGCAAAAGTCGGTGCTTTCTAGGAATAACCGAAAACTGCCTTGCGAGTAGGGGAGGCAGTTTGGCATAAGAGGGGTGATGTATAAAGCATTTCACCTATTAGCTAGAATTGTTTCTTGAAAAGAAAAAGTCGCAATTTTACTTCGATCTTTTGTAAAGTATAAATATCTTGACTAAATTCATTATCTGGCCATATCGGCCGAGAAGTAATAAAATCACGGCCATTTTTGTCAAAAATCGGTGACATCTGTTGCGACCAAATTAAAGCTCCAATTTAAATGAAATTTGGTACGAAGACTAACATGAATATTTGAAGAAGTTTTCAGGAAACAAATTTCAGATTTAACTGCGTGTTTCATAGATTTTACCATAAGCAAAAACTTAATTGTGAGCTCAACGTGCTTCCCGCATCGTCGGGCTCAGTAAATGACGTAGGGATCACCTGACGGAAGGACCCACAACCAAATAAACCAAATTTTTTTCACCGAAGGCAGTCGGTAGGAGTATAAAATCAAAGGTATTGATGAAAACTTTTCAAAATAGGTCTTAAACTCACACTTTTCTCTTCAGGAGTGCAGGAGGAAGGATAATGTATGAAAAATGTTTATCCCCCCTCACGGTTGGACCTCTTTAGACAGAAGAATCTGAAAAACCCATGAAAGTAGGTCTTTATGGGTACAAGGGCAACAAATACCTCAAAAATCAGAACTCCATCGAATTCGATAATAATAGTACATTTTACGAATTTTACGTTTTCATTTATGTAAACGAAATATGATCCCTAAATTTGCCAATAACTCGTTTCTAAATTTTCTGATCTAAAACGCATGTGTTCTGGAAGTTTCATAAAAAAATCAAGCCACAAACAATTAAGCTATAGGCGATTGAAAATTTATCAATCGTAACTACACCCAAAATCGAGAGATGTGTAAGGATGTTGATAAAAATTTCAGAAATAATTTCTGACATTTATATGTCATCATGACAAACCAAACATAGAGGTCAGCACCCTGAGAATAAACTGGTGATAAATCAAAATACATAATAACCATATATTAATTTTCGGAGCTCAATTCATGGAATTTGTGTACGAGTCATGTTTCAATATTCAGAAGTTCGATATTCAGATGTCTGATTTCCTAATAATTTTACAATACCCTTCTAGCAGTAGCCCTCTCGTGCTGCTTTTAATTTCTTTAGCTTGTCGTCGAAGAGTGTCATGCTCTTCTTCCTTGGCCTGATTTGGTCGCTGGATGGGTTGTTTATTCTTTGTCCGCCTGGTTCCTTTTAAGTAAATTTTTCAAAAGAAATTTACTTATTGAACAGAGTACTTTACGGGGGCGGGCCAGTAGGTATTTAGCCTACAAAAGAAAAACGAAGATTTTGGAAAATTGGCAACTTTTTTCTCAACACAAACTCTCTTAGCACGAAACACGACCCAGCGATGCTCCAATTTCTTTGACTCGTCTAAAAAATGCGTTCTCTCTAGGTCCGCAAAGCAGGCCTCCATGGTAGCGATGGCCTCCTCATTTGTTTCAAACTTTTGCCCGGCAAGTTACGTTTTCAAGTTTAAAAACTAAAATAAAAGTCACACTTGGCCAAATCTGGAGAATATGATGGATGGGGTAGCAGTTTGTAGCCCAATTCAATCAAGTTGGCCGTGGGGATGGCGAAGGTGTGATTTGGTGCGATGTCATGGTGGAAGAGCCATTTTTTCTTCACCAAATGGGGCCTTTTCGTCGGCAATTTGGCGTTGAATCGGCCCAATAATTCGGCATAGTAGAGCTCTATGACCGGTTCGCCCTTCTCCAAGTAGTCGATGCGGATCACACCTTGTGAGTCCCAGAAAACGTTGACCATCACCTTTCCGGCCGATAGGACAGTCTTGGCGTTTTTTGGAGCATGTTCGCCGGTTGAAGTCCACTATTTTGACTGCTCGTTGGTCTCCGATGTTTACCCAAATTATATTTCGTCGCCTGTCACGAAATGACGCAGAAACTCCTTTGGATTGTGCTTAAACAGCGTCCAAACCTGCTCTGAAGGTGATATCACGGTTGTCTTTGTTGTCCGGGGTGAGCAAATGCGGCACGATTGCGATGAAGGCTTTTTCAAAAACCTAAGTATTATGGTCACAGCATTTTTAAGGCTCACTGATCAATACTATTTGGGCTTTATTACCGTCTACAATCTACTGAAGAAAAATTTTAGAGATTCTAATTTTTTGGTGATTGCCTTCACCTTGAGTGTGGGGCTGCCAGAAAAACAAGCTTCTTAACTATCCATTAGATACTTCCGCCGCCAAACTGAGTGCCTAGCCTGGGATTTTTCTTCTTCTTCACTAGCACTACAATCCCTCTCGGGCCTTCGCTTCCTGCAACAATCGCCTTCAACTGGCTAGCCTGGGATTATTTGGCGCATTACTGGATACCAAGCCAGAGGAACAACTTGGCAAACTGTGCAATTTACCTGGAAAAGTTTTTCTGTTTTTCGGAGAAGCAAAGTTCAAACATGTCTAAGAACAACCTGAGATCACCCAGTAGCTTTCGGGGTGGTGCGGTGAGTAAGTGGTGCCCACACCCGACACCGATGCAGCAAAACCAAGCAGCCCCAGCTGAAGCACCTTCAATTTAGGGGACGACACTATACTCACTTAGCCTTCCAAGTATTTACGTGAGTATTTATTAAAATCAGCACTTTGACACTCTAAATTAGTAATAACTTGGAGCAGCATAATTTGTATTTTTCAAACCTTTGAATGCGTGAATTTAAAGATCTCAAATATGTGACCTTATTGAAGGGTTTTCCTAATACAAAACTAGTTTATTTTACCAAAAAAAGTAGAATAGACAAACAAAAGTACTTATTTTTATAACGAAGCAAAATTTCGTCTTAATTTTACCCGAAAATCGCTTTCCCCCGGCGTCGTCCCTATTATTTTCGCCTTCTGTTTTTGACTTTAACTTTACGTTTGACCCAATTTGCTGAAGTAATTTCTCAGTGATTGAAGAAATAAGTTTCATTCACAATGTTCTTATACGAGTATATTCAAGAGAATTGTGGGATAGGCCGGATATGATTTAAAAAAATTAAATGCATTTTAAAACCGAAAAAAGCAGATATTAAACATAAATGAATATCATAGCTCTAAAAAATTCATATTGTACATCATTAAAAACGACATTCTCGCAAGTTAAACCAACAGTAATTTCCCTTTTCCTATTTATTTCTCAACTTACTTGGGCACATTTTCGGGCAAATGTTTCGCGAGACAAAAAAAGGATCTAAAACACAAAGTAATTAATTTAAAGCTATTTTCTGTTAAGGACACATATCAGACCTATAATTTGTAGTTTCCTAGATGTTCGTACAAGCTGCACTAAATCAAAATTATTAATTCGATTTACAACTTTTACAATTTATAAAGCACAAGTTATGGCACCAAAACAAAAGTTGATTGACTGATGAAATTTACAAACTCGTTGCATAATTTAATTTGGAAATAAAAAGAAACAACAAAATATGCATTTCGTTAATAATGTCCCCCGCCCTGATGCACCAATCTATATCTACATGTTGCTCACCTAAACTAAATACTATAGAATATTTTACATAGCATCAATTGTAAATAATATTTGTATAATAGTTAATGAAAAGTAAACAATAAAGTTTCATTTCTCGCATTTCCGGAAATCCCTAAAATAAACGAAGAATATGTAAAGGTCATAAAATATTTTGTGAAATGACAACATATTGCTCAATACTCGAAAAAAGAAATATTCATTACTTTAGGGCTATGAAAACAATGTAATATAATTAGTTAATATAAAAGCTACAATTTTTTTATTTGTTTGTATAAAATAATAACAAATTTAGTATCATTACTATTGTTAATTTTATTGTTATACAATATCAATAAAAACGAAAAACGAGAAATATGAAAAATGAAAATCAACTTTGGTAAATTTGCTATTAAATCACAATCTGGATCATTTCAGCAATTTAATATTGAAACTCGAGTAAAAAAGATTTGAGGCAATCCAATGTAAGTATTGAAGGATCCAAGCATAGATTTGTTGGTTCTCAATCCTTCGACTCATATTACCGCAATATCTATACAAACCCTCATAAATTCTTCGCATACATTCTGATTTGGAAATTTGTCTGGATTAGTTCAATATTATTTATTCAATAAGGCGAAAAGGGTTATCACAAAAAGGATAGACACGGGCTCGGGTATGTATGGTTGTAAGTGCTTGTATTATATCTGCCCTGTACATGGAGAACGGGAAATATGGATTTCATATTATTCGACACTTCAACAGGATTTTCAACGAAAAGTTTATGTTGTAGAACGGACAGGAGATATTTTGTAGGATTATTAAATCAATAATTCAAATTGAAGAGCTGAAAGAAAGGTTTAAAATGGAATTAAGTTTTAGGTTGTGGATGCTGGAATTAGAAAGGAAATTTATTAATATATATATTACAAAAATGAATCTAATTACTTAAAAGGATAAACAATGTAGCTGTCGGAAATTTTTAAAGAATTATTTCTTATATACTTTGTAAAACCAATTTTCCGTTTTGAAAATAAATTAAGTCCATGAATACCAAATATTTTAAGCTCTTAACATATTATTTAATTTCAGAAACTTTAAAAAGTATTCAAAAGGAATAAAACAAGTTGGGTAGACAGAACTACGCTCGTATCAGAAAGGTTTTGTACTCAATATACGAGATATGCAGACACCAGTAATGAATAAATTCAATTAAAACGTTGACGACATATACAACAAATATATTCTCGCTTTCTAAGGAAAACCATTATTACTCTATTTTAATCTGCTGCCATTTCATTGCAATGCTACAAATATCATTGAGTGAATCTTGGAGACATTTTTGTTACTTATCTTATCTGAAATTTTGTAGAAGATCTAATCAAAAGTGTAGTGGCTGGTTTGGTGGACAGCCCAAATGGTAAGAAGCCCGAACAACAACGATACCCAAAAAGGTATTCGTTGGGAGAATTGAGAAATCGCTGGTCTGACTCGGTTGATGAAGACAGTTCATCGCTGCTCGGATTTCGAAATTGGAAGACGCGGTCAATGGACCGAAACAGTTGGAGGCACTTGTTGCAGGAAGCAACGAAGAAGAAGAAGAAAAAACCCGTACAATATTTTTGTTGCAATAGGTTAAATTTCAAACGGCTATAACTTTTATAAATACGATTTGACTGAAACTATCAGAGTATAAGGCCCTTTTATCGGACTAATAAAATAACAAATTTTAGTGAATTTTTGGGTACTCATATGAATTTACCGGTAAACATTTTACAAATCTTACTATTATTAGGTATTAATAAAGTTGAGTAAATTTCGATTTTTAAAGTATTTAATTTATTAAATCATGATTTTTTACCTTAAAATGTGCACATAAGCCTGTATGTACTTCAAATGTTCAAAATGAGGAAAAATTACACAAATTTACTGAATATTCCCTCCAAAACGGCTGGCAATTTGTTTTATGATTGCTGATGTCACTCGTTGAATGAATTTTTAAAGATATCAATGATAAATATCCTTTCTGAATGTTTCATGCAAATCCTAACAAGCCCATAGTACCTGGAGTGATTGGAAGCACAAATTTTTCCCCATAATCATATTTTGTTGTTATTGTTGTAATACAGGAAAATTCAAACCACTATGACTTCGTCAAATATTATTTTGTCTTTTTGAAATGTTAATATAAAATTTCATTAAATCTAAAGGTACCCTCAGGATTCTATTCAAGAAAATGTAAAATTGATCAAGTATAGCGAGTTACGATTTCTGAGGTATTTGTCGTTGTTGTACTCATTAAGAACTACCTTCCCATTTTTTTTTTAAGATTGATTGGTCCACAGTTGTCAAATTGCTAGCGACGGATACAATTTTTTGTGCTCTTCCGTTTCTTCTAACTCCCGGCTTTCGATCTCAGCAAGTCTTTTCATTTGATATCCTGCTGAACTATGTTCGGTAAAAAAAATCGAAGGGGTCAAACCATTATATGGGGAGACTTCCCTTAAAATCTTTAAAAATTTTTCTGATAAGGAACTTTCATTAACCAGAAACGTCTAAGCTTCTTGCAAAATTTGGTTTTTTTTCTGAGAAAACTTGCTTTGACACAATGAAGGACGGACGAACAGACGTATGGGCAGACAGGCACCGTTATCAATAAGGCATTCTAATATTTTTTAACAAAACTCTTACAGACGATATTTTGATAGAATAAATATGTTTCTTACTATAACTGGATAAAACCAATATTTGCATCAGTGAAAATGAATGTGAAAGGAGTAAAAGTAAAACTAAATAATAAAATTAAGTTTTATCCAATAACTTCATTTATCTGTTTAACAGAAAAAAAATTCCAATAACAAAATAGATAAAATAAAAGTACAGCAAAATGAATCAAAAAATAGCACAGCACAGATAATAGTAATAAAAAATGCAAAAATTAGGAGAAAATAAATAAGAAAAATTACTGAAGGCTGAAAAGAAGACAGTTAACAAATCTTTTATAAACTATATACGAAAGGGGGAAGGGCCCAAGCTGAAGGTCATCATGGTTACGAAGTAATCTGAGCATGGGTGAGTGAAAATACACCAAACTACGTGCAAATGGAGCATCAAAGATGTTCGACGGTCTAGTGGAATGCATAACGTTTCTCATAGGAACCTGGTTGACAAAGCGAGTATCGAGCAAACCATGGCAAAGCCTGTAAGCCTGTATAGGAATTTCTTAAGATTAAGCCAGAAATGCGAGAGGCTTTAGAAGTAATTTCAGAAATATGAACATCGAACTTAATTTAGAGTCGTAATTGACACCCAAGCCCCTAAAGTGTGTCACTGTACATAGGTACAAATTATTTAGCGTAAATTGAAGGCTAATAGGGCAAGGGTTATTAGAAAATGAGAGATGAATGCACTTAGAAACATTTAATGTAAGTTCGTAAGAAGAACATCAAGATAAAATGGCATTCAAATCATCTTGAAGCAAAGCACAGTCGTCGATTGACCACACTACTTTGAAAACTTTGACGTCATCTGCATTAAGAAGGCAGCAGGAGTTGACGACAATGGATGGTAAGTCATTTATAAACAGCGCGAACAACTGTGGGCCCAGAATGGATCCTTGAGGAACACCATTTCACAAGGTTTTTTCCAAAACAAATGAGAATTCTGTCATAAACATTTTTTGGTAGCGCCATCTATGTACAAAATAATGCGTTGGAAAGTTACATCCCCCCCTGTTTTCCAGTGAAAGTTTGGTGACATTTGGTTTGGTGGAAGTGAAGTTATTGCGTCTAAAGTGACAGTATGTTTGTATTATCAGTACAAAAATGATTTTCAAACAAAGAGCTAATACCAAATTTTTTTTAAAATCGGTAAAACGTTACCAAAACATTTGAATTGATGAAAAATGTTTATGCGATGATTGTCTGTTGTATATTTTAGAATCTTATGTTAGGAGCTTTGAAAATAATTCAATGTAACCTCAAAACTTTCAAAGTACAGCCATTAATTCTGAAGGAAAAATAGAGATGTTCTCCATAGCACTACAGCCCCTTCTGGGCCTTCCTTTCCAGAAAAAAGTGCTTCAAATGACTCAGTCTTTTGACGGCGTCCTCCGATTTCAACATCCTGGCAGCGATGAACTGTTTTCATTGACCAAGTCAAACTCCACTGATCTTTGCCATTGAGTTCTCCTAACGAATATCTGTTAGGGTTTAAGTTGTTCTTCCATACGATTCATGTTGCCAATTTATTGCAACTTCCGCAGTTTGACAATCGTTGAAACCTCCCGTCAAAAATTTCATACAGCTTATGGTTGTATCGAATTCGCGATTGGTACCCGTCTAGCTTTGTTTCGGTTACTATGCTCACGACTCATCTCTCGAAGGCGTTCAACATGTTTGCGGATGTTTTTATTATGGCCCGTGTTCTGAAGCCACAATAAAGTACTGACCTTATCACAGATTTATATACTTGAAGCTTTATTTTCTTGTGTATGGAGCTGGTTTTCAAGATTGTAAAAACTGTAGAAACCGAGTTCCTCACCATAATACATCTCTTCATTACCACTTTTTTAGGTCTTTATAAAAAATTTTTTTACAAAGACATACTAGTCTCGTAACCTGTCTGTCCATCTGTCTGTCCGTCCATCCGTCTGTCCGTGCATCACAGCAAGTTTCCTCAGAAACTATAAATGCTACAAAGTTCATACTTTGTGAAAAGGTCAGAAGTAGTAAATCAAAAGTTTTGGTCTTACCAAGCATTCTAATTTTTTTAGGGGGAGCCCCCCCTGATACCGATGTAGCCCCTAAAAATTGTTTAAGCATAGATAGTCGAGTGGCGTATTAAATGAAAGGTCTTGATTAGAAATTTTAGAATCTAAATGTAAAATGTCATTTTGTGCATGAGGGGGTCCAAGGGAAGGAAAATTGTACCAAAATGAAAAGGCAATGAACAAGTCTAGTTGAACGACAATACTTTATTAAAAATGGCAAACTCAAAAATTGAATTGATTCCCCAAATGGAACGGCAAAATATCTGAAAACTTCTTAGATTGAAAGAAAAACTAGATCAATCGACGAAAATCTCGGCAATTTGATATGTTTGATTGGAAAGCAGATACCGATTCTAGTACAGAACTTATGTCAAAGAGAAACATAGAACGCTAATAACAAGCGAAAATCATAATAAGCCAGACCAAGCTTTGGTAAATCACTTGATGCTTTGCTTGGTTTTGAAAATAAATGAACCTGCTTACCTTCCATTCTACAAGGTTGATGCTGCGTCTCAGAACTGTACATGAAAGTTTAATAAGAATGAACAATAAAACTCACTAATTATTTAACCGTCTGCGATCCAATTACGGACTCATGCATTATGAACAATCACAGCCAACTATTTACAAACTAACGATGATTAGATAAAACAAGCCATATGACTTTTACATTCATTGGAAGCGAAAAATCAAAGCGAACCCCGTCAGACACAATGATAATCAACTCACTAAATTTGGTGATCTCCTTTCCTGTCAATCAAAGTAGAGCAGTTCCAGTGAAAACTTAAAATAATTAATGGGAACGTTTAAACTTATGTGAAAATTGGTTCGGGCGAATATTCACTCAAATTCGAAAATGTTTTGTATTTTCCCACAAGTGTTTGGGGAGGAAAATATATTGCGAACAAAGTGAAATGAGCTTAGGCGTTCCCTGTGGAAACACCCTTCTTTTCTTTTTTTAGGAGAACGTTTATAGGTGCTAGTTCGGAGTAAACCAGTGAGCCTAACTTGTTGCTTGGCAGCTCAAAATGGGCTAATTAGCAAAGAAACCAACTGGTGCTCACGCCTGTTCAACCACGTGCTACAGGGTCTACAAGCCCCAGCCAAAGCACCCTCAATTTGAAGGGTGACAGGCTCTACTTGCATAGCGACGTACCTTTTGTATCGACAGGTAGCTTTCTTATGATGTATTCTAGACCCAAATTGAATGGCAATGGAGCCAGCCCATCTCCCTGCTTCAGTTCGATATTTGCGTCAAACGCATCGGTGAGTTGGTTACTGATGCGGACTTGAGAAGTTTTCAAAGTAATCATCATTTTGGTGAGACGAACATATTTGACTGGAATACCAGTGCAAAGCATTATTTGGTACAGTACACTCCACACTGTCATATCCTTCATTAAAATCTACGGAAATTTGGTGTTCGTCTACGTTGAACTACCAGCATTTTTCGAGTACCTTTCTGACTGTAAGCAATTGGTCTATGGTCAATCTACTTGCTCCAAAGCCACCACTTCCCAACAAAACTTTTGGCATATAATCTGATTTTATTTTCTTTGAAAATATTTTGTTTGCCATATAAAGAAGAAATATGCCTCTATAGTTTTCGCACTGTAACTTGTTACCTTTTTTTGTAGATAGTGAATATACTCGTAATTGATTGGCTCCACCTGTTTGGCATATGTGCAGGTTGATTTTATGGATATCTTTATATATATACTGATATCACTATATTTGATAAGTTCCATCGGAATCCCCGCGGTCCTTAATGGTGAAACAAACTTCATACACAGCTGATGAGGTCAATGAAAACTCTCTGAGAATATCTATAGGCTCCGGTGCTCTGAACACGTGCAGCAGATTAAGGAAATTTTGAAATATGTGCTCATCTTTCCTTGATTCAGGTTTTGTACAAAATTATGTTGCCGATATCATCACGGCAGAGCGTAGTGTTGGGCCAATAATCTCGTTTCAGGCTTTTCACTACTTTCTGTGCTTGTTTTATGTTGTTGTTTGCAAGACTTACATCGAAGCTTCTCAATTGGTCATCAAAGCATTTTCTTTCCTCAGTCCCAACTTTCTTATCGGCTACCCTTCTGAAATCCTCATAATGTTCTCTCTTCATCCTGATTTTCAGGGCTTTGCCACAGCACAGCTCAGAAAATATGGAAGCTAGAAAGCTCAAACATTGCGTACAGGTACAGGTCGAATAGATGGTCTTTCAAAAGTTTAGGTCTTATCAAATAATTCAAAAAAATTTAAGGGGGTCCCGCTTTAAACTGAAGTGACTCTTTGGCATGACGTTCTATGAAACCAAACTGCTTATATGCCCGAGCAAGCATTGCATACTGTTGAGAATTTAAAGACAATTTTCTGTCCAAAAGAACGCCCAGGTCTGTGATCTGGTCAATTTTTTGAAGTGGAGAATTGTTCAGGTTGTAAGTGTGCTCGAATATTGAATTCTTTCTCGAGAAGCTTATAACATAACACTTTCCAACATTTAGATGAAATCTATTATGACTACACCATTTCAATAATAAATTTATTTTGGCCTGCAGAAAATAGCCTTGGAATCGGAATTAACCATGTGGTATAGTTTGAAGTTGTCGGCATACAGAAGATGAGGTACATCACTTAAAATTTCAGATAAGTCGGAAATGTGAAAATGATGAATAAAAAGGAACCCAGGTGGCCTTGTGAGCTCCAGAAAAGGCAGTAAATTCTTTTGAAAAAGTTCCTTGAAATTTTACAAACATTTTTGATTATTTAGGTATGATGCAATCAAACTCAGCAAGGACCCAGAGATACCGAACTTCAGAAGTTTGGAGATCAAAATTCCATGATCGACTCAATCAAAAGCTTTCTTGAAGTCTGTATAAACAGCGTCAATTATCAAATGGGCCCAATAATTCAACATAGTGAAGCCCTGTGACTGTTTTGCCCTTCTCCAGTTAGAATGCAGATCACACCTTGTAAATCCCAGAAAACGTTGGCCATCAGTTTTCTAACAGATAGGACAGTCTTGGCCTTCTTTGGAGCTCGTTTGTTGGGTTAAATCCACTGTTTCAACCGCTCGTTGGACTCTGATGTATACCAGTGGAGTCATGTTTCGACGGCGGTCACAAAACGACGCAGAAACTAATTCAGATTGCGCTTGAACAGCGTGAAACATGCTCTGATGTGGTCGCGCTGTTGCGCTTGTGAGAAAATATGGCAACCATCATGCCAACAGCAAGAATCGAATCACCAACTAATATTGCTATCTTCCCATTTTTCTAAAATCCTGGGATAGTTCCGCTTCCACACGCGGTAAAAACAAAACTACGTGTCCGATTCGGCTGAAATTTTTACAGTGGCCATCCACAAGAATGTATTTAACGATAGCAAATCTTCTTTACGAAAGTGGCACCGTCATCAAAAATTATGTGCGGACATGCATAAAAAATATACGTCCGAGCTGATAACTTTCTTATAAAAACTATACGAATGCTCAGAGTCGCATGCTCGATTGAAGTATCTAATTGCGTTGAAGTGAAGTTTATTCTCTATATATTAATATTCTGCACAAAAAATATGTCAAATTTCAAATCTTTGCTACTTAGTGGCCGCAACGCGTCTATTAATCTCCTACTTTCGCTTTAATAGAACTTTCGATTATACCTGTACTTTCCACAAATTAAAACTTTACGTGTTGCTAATGTCACTTAAGGGAAGTAAAAACTAAACTCAATCAAGATGTCTCTTTCCACTTTTCAGCATTTCTAATTTGTTACTCGAATGCAATTTTCGATTTATTCAATTTCGCCTTTTGTCTACTTCCCTTTGGTTTCCATCACATTTCAAGTTGCATCACTTCACGAACTGCTTCATTCCATTTTTACTTGGTTTGTTTGTTGGTTGTTGGTTCTGTTGTTTGTCTGTGGGTAATCCTTTCCGCTTAGAACTTTTTAATTCGGAAAATTGTTTCTTACCGCTTTGCGCAACGACGATCCTTTAAGAGACATAATACAAAGTAAAACTATTAGAACTTTTATTCCTACTTTCTCGGGCTTAGTCTTTGTCTACTCTGTTCCGATTTAAAGGAATAAACTTCACTCAAGGGATGTGAACTGCTTGCTGAAAAAATTATCGTGGAACTCCTTTTGTACAGTGAAACCCCATTTAGATTCGCTTCACTACGTCGTAAGATTGGATTAGCTAAGTTGAAAACGTTTTTTTTTTTTGTGCCAAGTACAGTATGTGAGTGCTTTGCGATATCCTTTCTGGCATGACCTAATTGAATGAACTTCACTTGTGTTAGAATCCTTGCAGAAAAAATTTAGTCGACAGATTATTGCCAAGCAGATGCTTGTTAGTTACTAAGTAAAAGACTAGTTTTGTATCGCAAGTAATGTCGCTTAAAGTTGATTTTTATTACAAAACCAATTCAATCAAATCCTTCCCTCTTTAATCGATTCCCATTACTTTGAGAAGCCTTACATACGAGTACATAAGCCCATACGGAAAACTAAAGTTTTCCGAGTAAAGTTAATCCCAAGTGAATTTACTAAATCGCTCTCCATAGTACTATCCCCAAAGATCTCCTCCTAAGAACTGGTTAACTTTAAAGCTCCGTAATGAGGATATATGGGCACTTTATTTATTTTGTTTAGGTCGTCGTCATTTTTATTAATAATAAATGAGTTTTTCGTGAGACCAAGACACATTCTACCATCAGCGGCGAACGTACTTTGTGTACTGCTCCTATATCACAGCAAAGCAGATGTAATTTTGGGGTTTCAAAGGTTTCCAACCTAAGTACTATGGGGAGTCATTCAAAAAGTTTTAATACCATCGTAAATGCTAGAAAATGGATCAATCTGAGAGCCATTATGTGGTCACAGCAGTTTACATTATTTAAAGGCCATATAGGGAGAGATTGTAGCGTAAGATTTCTAGTTTAAGTTAAACGCGTGAATGTAAATAATTAAACGTAATATACTAAAGGCTTCAATTGCACAGATTAGATCCAAAATAGAGCATCATAGCTTTAAACAGTATCTGGCGCTAATTTCAATAAGTTTTCATGGAAAAAAGACCAAAAAATCGAGTACTAACTAATTTAACGATTTCATTTATAAGGGTTTTGTAGAAAATTTTTTTTACACTATATTAAAATTGATACCTGCCCGTTAGTGCGCCACAGAAATTTTTTTCAGGAGCTGCAGAAGCTACAATCGTCGAATTTTGTGTCCAGCATAGAAATTTCTGGTTAATGAAAGTTCCATAGTCAAAAAAAAATGCAAGGACTTTTAAGGGTAGTCTCTCCATAAAAGGATGTGAGCCCTTAAACATTTTTTTCCACCAAAGATGGTCGAGTAGGGTATTAAATGAAAGGTTTTCATGAGATCTTTTAGTATCCGTCATTAAAATTGCAATATATTTGACAGGGTAAGTAGACAAAGAGGAAGAACTTGAAAAAAATGTATCCCCCTCTTCGCGATAGGCCATCCGTGAACCGAAAAATCTGAAAAAATCATGGAGAGTACAACAACGACAAGTAGTACCCGAGAGGCTGAAATCAACTAAACTTTGTTAGTAATATTATGATCAATCAATTTTACATTTTCTTGTATAAAATCGTAAGGATACCAGTAAATCCAAAGGAAGTTTTCACTCTTATGGTTACTCATAATGCTAATCAACGATAAGAATTTCAAAAAAATTTGATAGTATTTCAAGAAGCTATGGTAGTTTAAAAGTTTGGTATTACAACAACAACAATGCATGGCTTTTGAGCAATATGTGCTGACAATCGACTCAAACACTACAGACTTGCTATGATTAACATATCCTTGCGAGTCTGCTAAACCAGGGATATTAGTATTTGTAAAACAAAATGGCGACCATTTAAAATGAGACTATTGAGTAAATTTTTGTTATTTTCTCAAACTTCAGCATTGAAAGTACAGGCTATTAACTCTTGGAGAAAACATACAATTTACAGGTGACAAAGTCATGGTGGTAGGCTCTTATGAGTACCAAAATAGCTGATACCTTAGAAGTTAATATCACTCAACTTTGTTAATAGTGTTAGGATCTGTAAATATATAATTCCTTCCAGTGAATACATATGGGTGCCCTTAAATTTAAATAGTCATAGGAAAGATCCTTATAATCTGGAAGTTTCAATGAAGTTAAATAAGATTTACGGAAATAATAGTCATTTGAAAGCTCTCCGAGTACAACAAAAACAATTTACTGTTTTTCTCTCATTCCAGCCTTCCATCGGACCAGACACTTCTTCTAATTTCCAGATAAAATGAATAACAAAAAAATATTTAAGATTTAATTCAGCAAATGGTTGAAGTAATAACCATGCCGCCGGAATTAAGATTGGTCAACGAGCTGACTGCCCTTCCCTGGAAAAACCTAAATGCTTCGAAACTCTCTCTGATTAAGCTCCTGGCAGCAACCTCGAAAATACAAAAGGACTATGGCATTAGATCTTGGACTGTCAGATCACTCAATTACTCTGGCGTTGTTAAGTTGTTCCAAAAGGCCAGTCAATATCAATTCAAAATGCTCGTAATCTAGGAAACGAATTGGACTGGAAATGATATCCAAGACAAGAGACCTCAAGCAATATTCAAAAGTCCGAAGCCCACTGGAAAACGGGAATCTGGAGTGGCCTTTATAGTGGATAGGGAGTTCAAATCGCAACAACATTGAGTCTCGAGCATACCTAACGTCCGTACATATCGAGGAGCCAATTGTCACTCAGACTTTTACTTGATCAAATTTACCAATCAATGTCGTATGTCAAAGGCATGAAAAAAATTGACGTCGAATGGCTCCTAACGGCGTCTGTGGCCAAAAAATTAGACGGAGACCCTCAACAAACAGTTGTCTCCTTTCTTATCAGGCAAGCAACGAGCTCTCGATGGAAGTGACAGTGGCGATTAAGACCATGGCAGAACAGACGATCGGACATCAAGCTCAGCGCAAGAGAAATGATTGGTTCGGTGATGAGTAACAGAATGCGTTAGATAAATAGAATCAGGCGTACAAAGAAAACGTAGGTAGGAAAACAAGAATTGAGAAAGAACACTAGAAAAATTTCAGAGGAGTAGCAAACAGGATAATTAGAATCAAGAAAAGAAAATAAATGCAATTGATAAGTTGAAATGTAAGTCCAGTGAGGGAGAATACAAGACAAGCAAACAAAGTAGTGGAAGTCTGAAACGTGGTTATCAGCCCAAAACGACGCACTATTGTGATAAAAACAAGATTGAAGAAAGATAAGCATCATTTTTCAAGAACCTCTTTAATCCTCCGCACAGCTTCAGAACATTGGAGTCTATAGATATTTCTGGAGAGCCCAGAGTCCAGAGGAATAATAAAGCGCCAGACGTCGATGGGAATCAAGTGGAGCTCATCAAATATGGAGGCAGCAGTGTCCATAAATCTTTTTACAAAGTCCCAGCACATTTGGCAACAAGAACATATGCTAAACGAGTAGAGCCAATCAATTATATTTCCTATCCATAGAAGAGGTGAAAAGCTATAGTGCGAAAATTTTAAAGGCATATCACTACTTTATACGGCGTACAAAATATTTCAAAGATCATACGCCAGCAGCATTATTGGCGACCAAAAAAAAGGACGAGAAAACAGAGGAAGCGTTTTACAATCACCTGAAAAGTCTGGTCGACTCATTGCCTACAAAAGACACAAAAATAATTCTGGGTGATTTCAACGCTAAGGTTGGCTATGAACTATCTCATTGGGGAACGGCTGGAGGATATAGCCTCCACGATGAAACAAATGAAAATGGCCAGCGCCTGATTGACTTTGCATGTAGTAGAAATCTAGCCATACGTTTGACTTGCTTCCCACATCGACGCACTCATAAAATGGCCTAGGCATCACCAGATGGATGCATACACAAACCAGGTCGATCATGTTCTGATCCAACAACGTTGGGCCTCGGGCATACTTGACGTCCGTACATACCGAGGAGCGAATTGTAACTCAGATCATTACTTGATCAAATTTACCTATCGATGTCATATGTCAAAGGCATATTCGGCGAAGACTAGTCTACTGCAAAAATTTGACGTCGAACGGCTCCGAAAGGCGTCTGTGGCCGAAAATTACACGGAGAACCTCAACAACCAGCCGGCTTCCATCTTATCAGACGCATCGTTAAAGACGAGCAACGAGCTCTGGATGGAAGTGAAAGCGGTTATTAGGACAGTGGCAGAACAGACGATCGAACATCAAGCCCGGCGCAAGAAGAATGATTGGTTCGATGATGAGTGCCAGAATGCGTTAGATAATAAGAGTATGGCGTCCAAAGAAAACGTAGGTAGGAAAACCAGGACGAAGAGAGAACACTATGAAAATCTCAGAAGAGTAGCGAATAAGATAATGAGGATTAAGAAAAGACCATACTATGACGACCAATTAAGTAATATATGGGTAAGTTTAACGAGAAACAACACAAGAAAATATACAAGGTAGTAAAAAGCCTGAAACATGGTTATCAGCCCAATACCATGCTCTGTCGTGATGACATCGGCAATATCATCGCTGATGAAACCAAGATTAAGGAAAGATATATTTCAAGAACCTCCTTAATCCTCCGCACAGCTCCAGAACATCGGAGCCTATAGATGTCTACGGAGAACGTCCATTGGCCCCACTAACTCTGGATGAAGTTTGTTCCACCATCAAAGCCCAAAAGAATAATAAACTACCGGGCATTGATGAGATTCTAGTGGAGCTCATCAAATATGGTGGCAATAGCGTTCATCAAGCTATTCACAAAGTCATCCAGCACATTTGGCAACAAGAACATATGCCAAAAGAGAAGAGCCAATCAATTATATTCCCTATCCACAAAAAAGGTGACAAGCTACAGTGCGAAAATAAAAAATATTTTCTAAAATGGGATCATATGCCAACAGTACTATTGGGGAGTATCAAGGTGGTTTTAGGGCAGGTAGATCAACAACAGACCAATTGTTCACAGTCAAGCAGGCACTTGAAAATCGCTGGGAGTTCAACATAGACGTACACCAAATTTTCGCAGACTTCAAGCAAGGATGCGACAGTATTGATTGTAACGTATTGTACCAAATAATGCTTGGTTTTGACATCCCAGCCAAATAAGTCCGTCGTAACAAAATGACGATAACGTCGACAATCTCCCAAGTCCGCATCAAAAACCAACTCACCATTGCCTTTGACACAAATATCGGACTTAAGCAAGGAGATGGGCTGGCTCCATTGCAATTCAATTTGGCTCTGGAGTACGTCATACGGAAGCTACTTGTCGATACGCGAGTTACATTACTATACAATTCGAGCCAAGTAGTGGCCTATGCAGACGACGTCAACATTCTGTAACGGTCATAAACAACTGGCAAAGAACTCTTCCTGAAACTCGACAGCGAAGCAAAATTAGTAGGGCTAAAATCAACGAAAATAAAACAAAGTTCATGACACAGTCGAGGAAAAGTACCTCAAATACACAAAACATCACACTTGGCGAATACAGTATCGAAAATGTTAGCGAATTTGTGTATTAAGGCGCCAAAATAACGAAAACGGGCAATGAAAGAGACGAAATATGCCGAAGAATACAGCTCGCATATAAAATATTTTAATTCAGTGTTGACGATCTTGAAGACGAGCTCTATACACAGGAAAACAAAGCTCCAAGTATACAGATCTGTGATGAGACCTGTGTTATGCTATGGGTGTGAAACATGAACCCTAACCCAAGCATCCGCAAATATATTGAACGCCTTTGAGCAACGGGTCCACAGGCGAATATCGAAAAAACTAGACAGAGACCAATGGTGAATTCGATACAACCATGAGCTGTATGAAATTTTTGACGCGCCGGAGGTTTCAATGATTGTAAGACTGCGGAAGCTGCAATGGGCTGGACACATGAATCGTATGGACGAACAACGGATACCCAAGAAGGTATTCGTTGAGAGAACTGAAGGCTGGAGACCGGTGGGGAAACCGAGGAAACGCTGGTCTGACTCGGTCAACGAAAACAGTTCATCGCTGCTCAGCTTTCAGAATTGGGAGACGCGGTCAATGGACCGAGACAGTTGGAGGCGCTGTTTGCAGGAAGTGAAGGCCCGAAAGGGGCTGCAGTGCTAGGAAGAAGAAGTAATGAAGAAGAAGTAAGGAAGAAGATCTAACAATAACATGTGATCCAACTAATACTTTTGAAAGAACAACAGACCTTGTGAACGGTTATTAAAAATTATCAAGTGGTGGTGTGTACGCTAAGTGAGATCGATCACTTGAAACACCAGATGATACGCAACAAATTTACTTAAAAATGCAATAACCAAACAATTAGTTGGTTTGATATTCAGGTGGGATAATCAGGATGAAGAGAGAACATTATCTCTCAGAAGAGGTGCAAATAAGATAATAATGCTTTGACAACTAATTGAGAAGCATCAATGTGAGGCTACTAAGCAATAACACAAAACAATCATACAAAGTAGTGAAAGAAATAAAATGAGGTTATTATGGCAATATCGCTGCTCGTAAAAACAGGATTAAAGAAAGATTGGGATAACATTTAAAGAAACTTCAGAACATCGGAGCCTATAGATATTTCTGGAGAATTTCCATTGGTCGCATCAACTCTGAATGTAGTTTCTTCTCCCGCCAAGACTCAAAAGAGCAATAAAACGTCGAGCATCGATGAAATGCCAGTAGATTTCATTAAATATGTTGACAGCGGCGTTTAGAAAGTCATCAATAAAGTTGTCCAGCACATTAAGCAACAAGATCATATGCCAACCAAATTCCCGTTTCACAAAAATTGTGATAAGCTAAAGTGCAAAGCCCAAAGAGGCATATCACTGCTTTGTATGGCATACAAAATATACAAATCAGATGATTCGCCAACAGTATAATTGGGGAGAATCAAGATGACTCTGCTCTTAAGCTAATAGACCAATTGTTTATCGTCAAGCAGGTACTTGGAAAATTCTAGAAAGTCAACATAGACATATGTGTACATAGTCAAATTTGGATTGCGTGAGTACCTGATTTTCAATGCCTAACCTCACGATCACCATTAGACTGCGATTAATTTAAGCGCCAATCATCGCTCCCGAGATCGGTTCTTACATTGAGGGAACTCTCAAATTCATACTGGTAGATACGAGACCCAGCTGTATCTGACGCTATAAGGTCAATACCAACCTTTGTTTTTAACCAACAGCCACCATGATACCCAGCGAAGGGCCCCAACCAACTAGCTGATCATCTGAAGAAGGGGGCTCATCAGCTACCCGTGGCACCTGAGTATACCTTTAGGATTAAGGATCGCAGCAATGAGTTGATATTGTTATCAGACAATCACAATGTCACTGTGTTTCAGATCACGTTCCCTTTTTATTAAGTGATTCGGGTACCCCGGGAACGCCAGTCTCCGTTGGTTTCACTGAAATAAGAGACGACAACCGAACAATAGCAGTTGCACCCCTTTGAATCATCAGATTAGTCCTGCCCTGGGGGAATTAGACAACCATCAAATTTTCGTTAAGTTTAAGCAACCATACGGTAGTATTAATCGTTTCGTATTTTGCCAAATAATTCTTTGCTTTGGTATTCCAGCCAAATTAGTCCGTCTCACCAAAATGACAAAGACGTCGATAACCTCCCAAGTCCGCATCAATAGCCAACTCACCTACACCTATGACACAATTATCGAACTAAAGCAGGGAGATGGGTTGGCTCCACTGCTGTTCAATTTAACCCTAGAATGCGTCACAAGAAATCTACCTGTCCATACGTTACTATGCAAGTCAACTTAAGTTGTAGTGTATGCGGATGGCCTCGACATTTTGTCATGGTCGTTAACAACCGCCAAAGAACTTTTCCAAAAATTTGACAGCAAAGCAAAACAAATAAGGCTACAAATCAATAAAAATAAAATAAAGTTCATGACGCAATCGATGAAAAATACGTGAAACACACAAAATAACACACTTGCTGAACACAATATCAAAAATGGGGAGGAATTTGAATAATGAGAATCGATAATGAAAAAGATGAAATACGCCGAAAAGTACAGCTTACAAATAAAATATTTTATTCAGTTTTGACTATCTTGAGGACTATAGTACATTCACGTAGTATCGACACATTCTATTAACACACTTTCTAAATTTTCCCAGGGGCCAGTCAGCTGAGCCGGGGCCTTTCAGCTGAGCCGGGGCCTGTCGTATTCAAAAAATAAAATTAAAAGCAAATAAAATTTCCGGTGCACGTGCTTTATTACACGTTTCACCGCATGGGAGCATTACCAAATCCTAATAAAAATTAAAAACTTGCAAAGAACGAATTTGTTGCTCTGCAAAGTTAATAATTTTTGAGATCTAGTAACGCTAAAATCTCTCATCGAAGCACATTTTGATATTCGCATCAGCATTTAGCTACCTATCAGCTGCCGAAGATTTATGATTCGCTCTTCGGCTTGTATTCGGTTTTTTCCGGAGATAAGGTTGAGCGTGGATACTATGCGAATGTACTATACTGAGGACCAGCTGCATACACAGTAAAGCAAAGCTCCAAGCTTATAAATCTATAATAAAACCTACGCTATGCCCAGGGTGTTAAACATAGACCCTACCCCAAGCATCCGCAAACATATTGAATGCCTTCGAGGGACGGGTCCTGAGGTGGATAATTGGAATGAAACTAGACGGAGACCAATGGCAAATTTGATACAACCATGAGCTGTATGAAATTTTTGACGAGCCGGAGATCTCAACGTTTGTAAGACTGTGGAAGCTGCAATGGGCTGGACACATGAATCGTATGGACGAACATCGGATACCCAAAATGATATTTGTTGGGAGAACTGAAGAGTGGAGAGTATTAGAGAAACCGCAGAAATCCTTATCTGACTCGTTCGACGAAGACAGTTCATCGCTGCTTGGATTTCGGAATCGTAGGTCGCAGTCAATGAACCAAGACAGTTGGGGGCGTTTGTTGTAGGAAGCGAAGGCCCAAGAGGAGCTGTAGTGCTGAGAAAAAGGAGAAAAATGGAAATTATCCTAGTAACGATATATTTATCTAAGCGAAAATAAATTTAATAGAAAAACTTATATTTTAATAAAACCTGGAAGTATAATAAGTCATCGATATGCAGGAAATCGAAAATGATAGAAACGGTTCCGGTCATACAAGCATCGTACTGTAATAACAGTTTTCTTTTTTGGGGTTTTGTAAAATAATTTTACAAAACCCTACTAAAATCGCGTCCTGTCTGTCCGTCCGTCCGTCCGTGTGTCACAGCACTTTTCTCGGAAACTACTTAAGCTAGAAACATCAAATTTTGTATGTAGGTGTAAAGTGGTGTTCTCTTCAAAGTTCAACTAGAATTTTAACTAAAATTTTATAAGGTATTTAAGGGGGGTCTCTCCATATAGGGGAGTGACCCCCCGAAAAAAAATTCATTGAAAGTAGCCGATATGGGTATCAAATGAAAGGTCTTGATGAGAACTTCTCAAAACAGGTCTTAGTTTGGCAAAGTTTGATTCGAGGGGCGCACAGGGAGGGGAAATACACGAAAAATTTGTGTCCCCCCCCCCCCTCGCGATTGGACACCTGTGATCCAAAAAATCTGTAACAATCAGGAATGTAGGCCTTGGTGAGTGCAACAACAACAAATACGTGAGAAGTCGCAATTCACTCAACTTTGTTAATAATAGTATGATTTATCGATTTTATGTTTTCTTGAATTAAATCTTAACGGTACCCTTAAATTCTATGAAATCCAGTACACAGATGAATCATATTTAGCGAAGTTATAGCGGTTTGAATTTTCCAGTCTTACTATGTAAAAATATGCGCTGCATTTATTACTATGGCAACATATGGCTATGGAACAACATGCGTTTTTGACCGACTCAGACACTACAGCTTTGCTAGGATTTGCATGAAAATTTCAGGAATGATAGGTGTCATGTAGGCCTTTGAGAATCGGTTCAGCTAGTGGTATCAGTAATCGTAAACCAAAATAGTGGCTAATTTAAATGCGAAGATTGAATAATTTTGATTTATTTTTTCCCAACTTCAACGTTTAAGGTGCATGCTTTGAACACTTGATTCAATTTAATGAATGACTGAAGATGAGTACCTACAATGAATGCTCATAAGTGAAGCAAGTCAAGGAGGCGGGAGAGAGCTCCTAGCAATAGGGTTTTGTAACCATTCTAGGATTCGAACAAATTGTGTTTCCTCCCTCGCGGATGGACATCTGAAATAATTATCAAGGGAGATATTTATGAGTACAACAATAACAAAACCTCAGAAGTCGAAATCCGTTCAACTTTGTTAATAATAGTATGATCTTCGTATTTCATATTTTCTCCACTCAAATTGTCTTTGACATGTTTCTTGATTTGATTCGATCTGGTGACTGCATTTTATAAATTGAATACAAAACCCTTCTGACATAAGCGTAGGTCTGTTTACCCAACTTGTTTTTTGTAATTTTTGTGATTTATTTGGTTAAATTTTTCAAACCTTAAACCAAAATCATTACATTTATCCAATATCTGTGGCCATAGAAAACAAGAGAGAATAGAAAACAATTTTCGAAACGTAATAAGTAAAATTTTGAAATGACATCACTATATTTTACAAAACATAGCGACAAAGAAGTTTATATTCCAATAAATTCAAAGCAGCAACACTGCTAAACCTTTCAATTTGACTATAAACTTTATCTCTACGTTATCCTTAATCCAAAATTTATGCTCATCGGTTCAATTTAATAGGAAACTCGATTGGATTCATTAATATTACATCAGAATCCTAGACCCAACACATACTTCGCCATTCACCCATATCATATCAATATATTCATCTGTCCCTTTGGGAAAACGGAGTGCATAGGCTCGTATGTAGATAAAATCAACGGAGGATCTCTAATAACCTGAAAATGTACTAAAAACAAAGGCAATCCCATGAAATTAATGAGTTTATTAGTTAAATGTCATTTTCTTGTCAAATATCCTTTTAGAGGCCCTCCACAGTCAGCAAACAGCATCCATGTCAGAAATGCTATTAACATGCCACTTGGGTGCTTCAAAACGTGTATCTATGAGTATGGTAGATGAGAAGAAGTATCTGCTAACATATAGTACATATGCTGAAGAATTAGTAGTGAAGGATGGAGAGAAAATTAGTCTAATGTTGGGGGATGTTGTTTGTTTCAAGGTAATATTCATATTTTCTATCATCCTGTAATGTCTGACAAGGGAAATAACACATGTTTGTGGATTTTAATAAATAATGGTCGTCTTCCAAGGATTCTCTTTACTGGAACGATAATTTGATGTGAAGCATAGTCGATTTGCCAAGGTCAATTATGTTTGATGTAATATGATAGCGTAAATCTTGGAATTTGACGCCTTCTAGAAACAGACTTGGGTCTATCGTTTACCCAGCCACAGGCAAAGTAAAGAAAACAAATAATTTATTGTGGACTTCCAACGTATCCTTGGAGCGAAATAATATTCAACACGAGTTTTCTCTATCTATCTTCTTTACCATTCTCAACTCAACTCTATCCAAGTGCTTGGGAAAGTAAAAATTTAAACTTTTAAAAAGCATTCACCCATCATATTCATGTTTGATGGGATAATGGAAGGATAATAGTTTTTGATCAAGTTCACCTTCGGGCTTTGCAAACGCCAAGTAAAGCACCGTGCGAATACCGTAATGCAGATAGAATGGAAGATGCATCGGATTTTCTTGAAGGAGCTCCTTTTGCTATGTTGTAACACAGCGTCGCTCTCTTCAGTTCCATTGCATAATCATCATCATGCAAGGCTTCAGCTCTATTCTGTAGTTTCTTTGCTTCCGCATGGACACTACATAATTTATTAGGGGAAAACTGTTTATGCATTATCATCTTTAACCCAGTTTGTATCTATGCCATTTATTTTTAAAGGCTAGATTCTAGATCCTTCCTCTTTGTTGCTGTTTACTCTTTATCTCTAGTTAGTCAAATCGTTAAAGCTATTTCAATCCAGTAAGCCATCACTCTCTGATTCAGTTGAAAAGAACAAAATAAGTTTTTAATGTGAGTTGGAGAGTAAATCCTACAGTGTTGATGAAAACGATGAACTCAAGGATAGCTTTTGGGGTCCAGTATGGAATATGATAAGCTAATGTTTATAAGAAAGGCTCTCACGGTCTAGTAGGTTTCCCATAGTATTTAATATAAGTTGACTAAAAGTTTACCTTTCAATTTATTAGGGCCTTATACAGAAATACAAAACGGTATTGAAATCATGGCATGTGCTGACCAGCTGTCCATTTGTATGTCACAGTAGTTTCTCTCCAAAGTTACAGAGGCTACGATCATCAAACTTTTTGAAAAACCCACAATTGATGACTTCCAGAAAATTTTAAAGAGGAAAAAAGGTCAAAGTTTAAGTCAAATCTTCTCAAATAGTCGAGTGGGGTGTTTTATAAAAGGTCTTAATGAGACACTTTCAAACAGGTCTTAAAATTTCCAAACATGTGTCAAGGGAGTGGGAGAGTTTAATACAGGGTCTGTATAATTAGTAACCGGACTGAGCCTGCCCCGCGCCGTCAAAGCGTCTGCTAACCGGTATCTGGTGCTGTAGTGGTGATGGGGGTCTAGGTAAAGGGAACCAGGCTGCAGCAGTTGCCTCCAAGTGCTTGTAGAGATAGCATGGAGCGAGAGCGGAGTGCGCGTTCAGTTACGTCGTAGGAGTGAAAATGGAGCGTACGATCGAGCAACGTGTTAGCATCAAATTTTGTGTCAAACTCAGGAAAACGGCCACGGAAACCCTTCAAATGATTCAAGAGGCTTACGACGAGGATTCTCTGTCCAGAACTCAAGTGTTTCAGTGGCCCAGAAATTTCTAGGCGGGCCTAAAAACCACATAGACATCCAGGAGCATACAATGTTGCAGCACAAATGGCCAGATTACAGCGGTTGGGATGCATGATTGATGCAAAATTTGACTTCTACAACGATCTTAACTTGCTGAAATTTTGAAGACCCTTCACTTAAAGGAGTTGGGTTAGTGAAGCGAATAGCTATTCAACTAGACCAAATGCACGCACAAAATACAATGATTCAAGTATGGTTGGCACCAGTAGATAGTACGCCGGCGAGTCAAGAGCAAGAGAGAGTGAAGATGTGTCACGTTGATCATGAGTACTATGCAGTTCCTTGTAATTTAAAATCATCTCATTTAACGGTAAATAGTTGTAAAGGGGTTTTTATAATTGTGCCATTTGTGTAACTGCGAGTAAAGTGACAAGTGACTTGCCAAATCACCAGTAGGCTGGTGGCTGTTTGGGCTATTGTAAACGGAAGTAAATTCCATGGACATGGGATTTTTCACAATCAGGTGAAATTGTGATATTTTCAATCCATGTTATTGTGGTGGTTGTGGGTCATTAAAACATTATGTGAGAATCATATTACTCCTTGAGACGATGAAGCACTTTCAGTTGGTTAACTTGTGTATTATTTGGCGGTTATCAAGTTATATCGAAATTGCGTGATGTGATGTAGTGCAAGTGCCCATGCGGAATTGCTCTTTTACCAGCGAAGAGCAGAAATATAGAAAAACAGTTGAATTGGTTGCTGTTTCATCAGTTTCCAGTGACGTTGAAAATTTTGAAAGAAATCGAGCTTGCTGATAGTAGCTATCGATTGTCACTTGTAAAAAGACAATTTGTGTTTCATGAATACATTTGCAAAGGTGATGGTACTTACAGAACAGCAACACAAACCCATACTCAGCCAAACCTACTTAGCCACCTAAGTACAATAATAGCACCTAATGAAACTTCAAGTAAATCTATAGCACACATACATCACATAAAACTTCAAAAGATGCAAATATAAAAAAACATGTAAAAATAGAATGGAAATAAAAACGATTCGGGTGTAAGGGGTGAAAACATTTGCGAGAGAGTATCAGCACGACGTTTTGTGTTCCTCTCCGATGTTTGATAGAAAACTTAAACCCTTGCAGTTAAGAGCCTCTTCCTCTTCAGTAAATTGCACTAGCATGACTCCAACTCCATGTTGAATTTCTTCACAACGAATGGAGAAAGATTTCTGGAAGTCAGGACAGTGCAAGAGTGAGGCAAAAACCAAGGCTTGCTTGACATCTTCGAATGCTTTTTGGCTGAGCTTGAATCAGATGAACTTTTTTTTCTGGAAGATGTCCGACAGAGATGCTGAACCATTGCATAGTTTCAAACGAACCGTCGGTACCAATTGGAAACTCCTGGGAAACGTCGTAGCTGCTGATAGTCTAAGCAAGGGAAACTCACCAATTGCCCAAGTTTTGCCTGGAGCTATTTTGATGGTACCATGTCCGATGCAATGTCTTGGATATCGGACTTCGTTTATGATAAACTTGCTTTTCTGGACATTAGTGGTGAGTTTCATCTTACTGATAAACAGAGCTGCACTTTGCAGTAGTAGAAGATGGTGGTCAAACGTTTCCATCAACCGAGTCATCGCTTGCAAGACGTTACACAGGCCAATGACGAACTGGTATAGTGGTTGTTCAGACACTGTGAAAGCGTTCTTATCTCTTGCCCCCTCATCAAGTAGAATTCGCTAGAAAGCATCCTTCAAGTCGAGACTTATAATGTAGTTTGCTTTTGCTACTCTTCCCAATATTCCATTGATGGGCGGAAGAGGTTACATTTAACTGGCTTTACCACGAAGATTACTGGGAAGAACCAAGCCCTTTGAGGTTCCTCTATAACCCCCAACTCTAGCATCCTATCCAACTACGCGTAAACTAGCGTTTCCCTGGCTGACAAGATGGCGTAGTGTCTTTGCTTATGAGCTTGCTGCCACCAACTTTGATAACATGAGATATCAAAGCAATTCGGCCACGGCCTTGTAAAGCATAAGATGGAATAAATGCTTTCAGGCGTTGTGGGTGATTAGGAGTTAATTTGTGTCTGTCGGGCATAGAAGTTAGCTCGTGGATGTGTCGAATGTTATTTATTTATTTAGGTCCAGATCAACAGGAGTCATCCCAATTACAGAGTTGGTACAAAAAACAAAATATTGATAAGTTAGGAATACATTAATTCGCAACCAAAAGAGACTAATGCGAATACAATTCTAAAACAAATTAAACAGTAGCAAAAAAAATAATTAAGAAAATCCAAAAAGCAAAGATTTCAGTGAGTTTTTAAAAATAGGAAAGCTAGAAGGAAAATAACCAAACCTAAGTTCATTGTGTACCCGGAGCAGATGCAACATAGTTGAATTATAGTATAATTCCATTCTTGCAAAAGGTATACAAAGTCGAGAAGGAAGACGATTTAGTCTATCAGATTCCCTCCATCGTATATCATTTGCCACTGGAGAATAAATCTGACGGTGGTGAAGTTTAAATAACAAACATTCATCTAAAAACGTACGACGAGCTACAAGGGAAGGAAGTTTTAATAGGACAAGACTTTCATTATAAACTCTGTAAGGCAGATTGAATTTGTAAAGCAAGCACCTTGTGAATTTTCGTTGAATACTTTCAAGATCTGCAACTAAGTAAGCATGGTGCGGAGACCAAATCTGAACAGAGTATTCCAGAATACTCCTGACCAGAGAAGTATATAAAAGCAAGGCAGAGGATATTTCGCTAAAAATATTAATATGACGGAGAATGAGTCCAGACAACCTAGCCGCTTTAGAAGTTACATGCGATATATGTTTATCAAACTTGAGTTTGGAATCAAAAACCACTCCCAGATTTTTCATTTCAGACACCAATAGCAGAGGATGATGATTTATAGTATACGTAAAGGAAAGGAAATGAGGCTTGAGAGAATAACTCATTGCTTTACACTTGGAAACATTTAAGGGTAGTTTATTTGACTCCCACCAGTTCCTTAGGACAACGAGGTCATCTTGCAAAGATCCACAATCCGATTGTGTATTAATACACCTATACAATTTTAAGTCATCCGCATAAAGAAGTGAGTTAGACTCAAATCGATGCGAAAGATCATTAATAAATATGAGAAATAGAAGAGGGCCTAAAATGGAGCCTTGAGGTACACCTGACGTTGGATAAAATGGTGGTGACACCACATTATGGAGGGATGCAGAGCAAGACCGATTTGATAAAAAGAGAAAATTCAGGATACAATGGGATAGGGGAAACCATAACATTTCAGCTTATTACAAAGAATATCATGCGGGATCATATCAAATGCCTTACTAAAGTCGGTGTATATAACATCAACTTGCGAGCGAGCATCAAATGATTTGGCGATAAAGTTAGAGAGTTCCAACAGGTTACTAGTCGTTGAACGCTGAGGAAGGAATCCGTGCTGTGATTGAGAACAACACGGTAAAAAACAATTAAGGAGTCTAACATACATGATTTTTTCAAAGATTTTGGGGAAGCACGAAATAATGGAAATAGGGTGGTAGTTTTTCACAGATGATCCATAACCATCTTTCAGTATCGGTGTAATAAATGCAGACTTCCATGCAAATGGAAATGAGGCCTCTTCTAAGCTTATATTGAAGAGAATAGCAAGAGGAAGGAAAATGGCAGGAGCTAGTGTTTTAACAAAAAAGCTAGAGTGTGAATCCAAGAATAAATCAGTGGCCAAACCAAATCAAATTATAGGACGAAACTGACGCCGAGGTAGACGTTCTGGGTCAGTGTGGGAATGATTAAAATATGATACCCCTAGTTTGACCTTAGGGTGTTGTCAACCTACCCTTGATAAAATGTTTGGTGCCATCAGTGGTACTGATATCAGAGCGTCAAGGTTTTAGCAACGTATCGTGTTGCTGGAGTACCTTTGAGCTGAAGCTCAATGCAAGACAGCTAATACTTGAACCCGTGTCAATTAATGTGACAGCAATTTCACCCAACGTTTCGATAGGTGCGTGAGGTCTGATATCAGCTAGGGCAGGTGCGCGCTCTCTCTCCTCCAACGAAGAGTTGACCATTTTGTCTTGCGCTGGCATGAAGTCACCTCTTCTGAATCAAAAATTTGCTCTTGTGCTGCACGATATTGCTGAAGTCAAATGTGATACGGTTTCAATGCATGAGTCAGTGACTATTGGAGTTCTTCAGATAGTACCAGAGATGGTCGCTTCGAAAATGTTGAAAAAATGTTTCAGTGCAACTGGCAACTCCCATGTTCAACAAAGTCATGTTTTCCACTCTTTGTAAGAAGGCACCCATGGTCACAGGGTTGTCTTGGCCCGAAAATATCAACTTCCAGCAAGCCATGATGTGCAACACTTTAGATAGTAGAATAGTGCACGGGAACAATTCCGTTTGCAGCTATGTAGTCGTAGCAGTGGGGCATTTTGGTGCGTAGACCTTCCTATTCGACGACTTTCTGGCTGAGTCGTTAGCGGGAGATCTCAGGTGTACCAAGGCATTGAGCCATGGTCAAGATCGGCCCGTTGAAAAATCTCTCGATCAGGGCTCCAGACAAGCGTGTCATTCTGGTGGTGCGTGTATGAAGTTGAAGTATTTAATCTGAGCTTACACTCTAGGGCCATTGATTTTATCACTCCGCTGAGCCTTAGAGGTGCTGGGTTTCAAGCTAATGTTAGAAATGGCTCTGTGGTCTCCGTATTGTCTACACTTGACAATAAGATAGGAGGCTAGGCAGGCAGGCAGGCCAGGCAGTTGTTTCCTCATTTGCTTCATACTGGCAGGCAATGCCTGTATGACGGCCAATAGCTGGGCCATTTCGGAAGTCAATGTTGAGGATTGAGCTGTAGGTCTGACTTGTGATAGTGACACAACTCCATCTGTGTCGCTGAGTGTAATGAGCGTATTCGATTGGTTGAGCCAACTTTGAGGCAATGCTCCATAAGTGATTGACTTGGTGGATCTTTTTACTAGTGGTTGTCGTCGTACAAGTAGAGGGCATGTAAATGATGTCTGACGTAGTTGGCCCATACATAATTGGTAGAGACGATGACCATAAGGCGTCCATGTCCTCATGATATATGGAACAAAGCGGTATCGGTTCGACGTCCGACCGAAATTTTCTCCGCTCTGGGCTCCTTTTTGTGGGCATTCTTCTCCTGGAAATCCTATAATATATGTGAAAGAATAAAATTGATATGAAATTTCTAAAGTGGCTGTCAGTGGCAAACTATGATACCTGCGAACAAAAAAATATAAATATAAGTATAACTTTTACTCAAAAATGATAATATACGACTGTCAATATTAGATTCGGTCTTTCCACCCCCTTGTATGCAGGGGCATCAATGGTGAGTTCCCCCTAAGTATTACAAGTACTACTCTCTTGAGGCATCGTGTTCATAAAAGCTCTGAAATCGACTCTCGGCAGCTTGCGTTAATTCAGCTAAAGTCAGTCGGCCGAGGGTGAATTTTGATCTGCTTGGAGCACCTGTCTTGTCATGGATATCCCGGACTAGCAAAGCTGCTAATCCACGAAATCAAAATCTATGTAGTGATAGACATTTAGACATCACTTGGTTTGGGTTGGGAGCCCGCCGCAAAGATGTTAGGTAACAACTTCCGAATATGTACAGGGATTCTAATATCATTTGGCCTTCCTAGTCATATAAAGGCGGTAAATCAATAATGTGTAGTTTAGTTGTTGGGGATGTTGGGACACGTTTAGGTATTTCTTTTGGCAGTTACTTACCCGCCAAAAATTCGGACACTTTGCGGGGATGACCTAGAGACGCTGGTTCTTCTCAGGCTCTCGACTGTTGATACAGATGGGCTTTTCGTGCGCCACGTTGTGTGCCATTCGTAGTGGTTTTTAGGGATCTTAAACTGTCCGCAAAGAACCGCAGTGGTGTTCTGCTGCCTCAGCGAACGAAATCAGTGCTACGCTGGAAATGGCCTTATCTGGGGGTGCGTAAGCGCTCCGCTAAGCTAGCTCTGCAGCATCGTAAGGAGGGTTATTTTCCCACAGCACAAAGGCCCACTACTTAATATTTTTCCCACTTATAAACTAGAAGGTGACCGGAGTCGAAAAGTGGAACCAATTGGCTGGTGAAAAGGTGTCAATGGCCGAAGTAATCTACTGAAAGAGGTTACAAAAGAAAACGTGACGACGAATAAATTATTGACCATGCGATACTCATGTCGATTTCATTCTTACTGAGGACGCTCACAGCCCACAAATGAGGATGGGGCATGCAGGTGGTGGCGATACCCACACGCACCTCTCACTTCCAGATCGAAATAAAAAAAATGCTGCCTCGGCCCATATCGAATGCGGAAGGCCAAGTAGCCCAGTGAGAGCACTTGTAACAATCAAAAGAGTGGGAGAGCTCATTCCGTGGCTAGCTCATAAGCAGAGGGACTAGCCAATGTGGCGGATCCCTTACCCGGTCAATATGAACCATATAGACCAAAGAGACAAAATATTACTTTAAGTAATTATTTGAAAATACCAGATTTTTTGTCAGTTTGCAGCAAAACACTTAAATGTAACCATTTTTACCTACAAAATATTCAAACGATGGATAACACTCACACATGTTTCAAAACATTGCAGTTGGTTGATTTCTTGTTGCTCTGAATGAGCTGCAACAAGAAATTGCTAAAAGATGACATTATTGATCATTCAACTAGCCCATATAACTCACCCTTTTTGCTGGTACCAAAGAAAAGGGACAATGGCGATACTAAGTGGAGACTAATTGTTGGTTTCACGCAGCTAAATAAGAAGATAGTGAAGGATAAATTTCCTCTCACTAGATTAGAAGATGCACTAGATAAATAAGCAGGAGCGAAATATTTTTCAACACTAGACATTACAAGCCGCTTCCATCAAATAAGGTGAAATGAAAAATCAAAACCACTAACTGCTTTTTTGGCACTCAATCGTTACTTTTAATTCAAAAGATTACCTTCTGGCCTCCTAATATCCTCTAAGAGCTTTCAAAGAAGACTAACCATCTTCTGCATGTTTATACGTGGACGACATCATTGTGTTTGGTTGCAGTTAACTCATCATAATCAAAATCTTGCAAAATATTTAGTCATCTAGAGAAATATAATCTCAAATTAAATCCCAAAACGTGCAATTTCTTACGAAGCGAAGTTGGATATCTGAGACACCTGATAGCAAAAGAAGGTATCTGCACAGACCCTGCTAAATGCAAAGCTATACAAATCTTTCCTGTACCTAAAAGTAGTTGCATTTTGTAACTACTCGTACAACCGACGATTATACGTGATTTTACAAAAATTGCAAAATGCCTGAACAATCTTCTGAAAAAAAACTTTTACATCCAAAAGGAATAAGATGCTCCGGCGGAGCTTACGGACCCAATTAAGCTCGCCCGGAGGTGAGCATGGGACGCCACTCGTTTGTCCACCTAGACCCCAATAAGCTGCCAAGCGAGAATATGGCTTGCCGGTTTCACTTTCGGCAGCATGAAAGAGGATACTTAAATCACTTTCCACGATGCAAAATAACGGATTCTACCTACAACACGCGAATTATATGAGCCTCTTAACTCTCTCCAAGAAGATTAAGACCGCGAGACTTTGTCACACCTCCCCCAGACACTAACATTCCACTTTACATTTTGTTCGCGAATTCATTTCCAAGCCGCACCCGTTACAACCTGTATCATAACATTTGTCAAATTCAAATGTAATACAGAAAGAATATGTTACACCAGCGGCGAGATGGCGCTGGCCCTGGAAAAGGGCCATAGGCGGTATGAACGGGTCAAGCGTGTGTAGGCGTGCGTCATAGAAAAGTTTAGTCAGTCGGCACTCTAGATTAAGGCGAGACGTGAATGAGTGCTGTCGTATGGCGTAATTATTGGATTAATAAAACTTAATGATTAAAACCGTGTGTTTGATTAAAACTGTAACAAATCAGAAGTGGGATCAGTCTACGTGTCGGAAAGTTGATTTTTTCGGCGTTTCAATTACAAAATTTGTGAAATTCAAAAGTGACGCCGTTTCTTCGTTGGAATAACGAGCGAAATATATGGTGGTGTGAGTGCAACAGGCGATCGCGTTCAAACAGGTGTACGTGCAAAAGCTAAAGCAACGTTGATGAAATGTCGATCGCGGCAGAAGAGAACTTATCGAGCGCCGAGGAAGATCTGTCTCCGCGTAAGACAAGGGCAAAAGCGAACGCGGGCATATCGGGAGCGGAACCGGAAATGAGTGTGTCAGCAGAAAAATCAGATGTCAATGCAGCAGTAAAGGCACTGATGGATGGCGGATTGGCGGTGCGAATCCGGGCGGCGGTACAGCAACAGGCAGCATTGATTTTTGCGGAAATGGCGGAGACGAGGGAATCGTCAACTGCAAGTAAAGCGTCTAGAGCTGAGTCATTGGATCGCGAAACGATGGCATGTAGCCGTCGAGCTATGCGTGTGGCTGATGATATTGTTGAGTGGTTCAATCCTGAAGATGCTGATATGAATGTGGATCGATGGTTGCTAAAAATAGATCAGCTTGGTGACATTCATGGGTGGTCGGATTACGACAGAAGTACAATCGCGCAGGCGAAGCTACATGGTGCGGCGAGGACCTGGCATCGGCGGTTAGAGTCTTATGACTACTCGTGGATACAGTGGAAGGCGAAGTTAGGTGCATCTTTTCCACGGCGGCACGATTTTGCTGGAATGCTGGAGGAGTTAGTGCAGCGGCGCAAACTGTCGACGGAGCGTATGACCACGTATTACCACGAAAAGTTGGCGTTATGTGCTCGGGTAGACATTCAAGGCGAAAGTGCCGTATCGTGTATCGTACGTGGATTACCGGAGGAATTGTGGGCGAATGCACATGCGGTAAATTATACAACACCGGAAGCTTTGTACAATAAGTTTTTAGCGGGGTTGGAGTCGTACAAGGTGGAGAAAAATGTTGTTAAAGCTGGTGCGGCAAGAGAGGCGTACGCAAGGCGACCAGTAACTTCTCAATTGGTGATCCGATGTTACAACTGTCAGGCAGAAGGCAGCCATATGAGTCGAGACTGTCCAAAGGCGAGAGTGGATAGATGCTGGAATTGTAAGGCCAGTGGACACAAGTCGTATGAATGTGGTCGGAAAGGATTTGCTGGCGAACAAAAACAGGTGAGTTTACTTATTCAGCCAGCAGATAAAACATTTAGACAGACAGGATATGTAAATGGCAAGGCATTGCGGATTTATATTGATACCGGAAGTATCGAAAATATAATAACAGAGGAGGCCGCTATACGATTGCAATTGGTGGTATGCAAAACAAAGAAAGATGTAGTTCTTTGCGGCTTCGGTGGTGGCAAAGCAGTGGCGTTGGGATCAAATTGTTTCGAACTTACGATGGATGGAGTCGACTTGAAAATCAAGGCGTTAGTTACAGACTGACATGGGGCGAATTGAGCTGCTGCTGGGACAGCGGGCGATCAATAGCCCTGGCGTAGCGTTTGTGGTGAGGAACCAAAAGGCGGTATTGGTGAAAGACCAAGATTTGGGCGAATTACTGCGGCGAGTGCAATTAGAGGCGGAATCGCCAAGACTTCAAGTCACGCTGCGAGAGGATTTCGAGTGCCGACCTCATTCGTGCGGATGGGCAATGGTGGAAATAAAACAGGATCCAGCTGGTAAAACGGCGTTCTCTCCAGCGAAATCTTTTAGAGATGGCGAAGCGTTGGTGGCGATACCAGGTAGCCTGTTAACATGCGGAAGTATTGGTGCATTAACGGTGACAAATGTTGGGCGAGGCAACGTTCGTTGGAAGAAAGGTCGAATCATTGGCAGAATAGACCCTGACCAGTTGGAAAACGACGAGGAATTTTCCGAAGAAACAGAAGCAAGGCTATGTAGTTTAGAAACATCCAAAAGTTTGAATTTTAGTAAGGTGCAGCTAGGTGATATTAGTATAGAAGATAGGGAACGAGTATTTAATTTATTAAAAAGAAAAGCACATTGCTTTTCAGCATTTGAAAACGATGTGGGGTTAACGGAATTAGGTGAAATGAAAATAAAATTAACCACAGATTTACCTGTACATTATCGTCCATAGAGGTTGGCGATGTCTGAAAGAAGGATTGTGCGGGACAAAGTTCAGACACTTATAGAGAGCGGAATTGTTAGGGAATCTAGTTCGGCGTATGCTAGTCCTATTGTTCTAGTACCAAAGAAATTGGGCGAGGTACGGATGTGTGTGGACTATAGGGCGTTGAATGCAATAACTATAAAAGAGCGGTATCCGTTACCACTTATTGCAGATCAGCTTAGTAGATTGGCGAACAAGTACTATTTTACTACTTTAGATCTGGCGCAAGGATATCATCAGGTACCAATGCATCCTGAATCAGTTCATAAAACGGCGTTTGTCACTCCGGATGGACAGTATGAATATTTACGAGTTCCGTTTGGATTGGCGAATTCCCCGGCAGTGTTTCAGCGAATAATAAATAAGATGTTAGGAAAGCTAAGGCATGAACATGTGTTGGCATATATGGATGATCTATTAATTCCATCGGTTAGTGTAGCTCAGGGAATAGAATTGTTAGAAGTAGTACTAAACTTGATAGAGCAGGCAGGCCTGAAGCTAAATTTAGATAAGTGTACGTTTCTGATGGAAAGAATAGAGTATTTGGGACATGAAATTTCGGCGGAGGGTATTCGTCCAGGGAAAAGGAAAGTTAAGGCGGTTATTGCGTTTTCGGCTCCAGTAGATGTGCATGGTGTCAGGCAGTTTATTGGGCTGACTTCTTATTTTAGGAAATTCATACAAGGATTTCCAATACTGGCGAGACCATTAACTGAGCTTACCAAAAAGGATGCCCAATGGAAATGGGGTGAAGAAGAGCAGAAAGCGTTTGAGAAACTGAAGAATCTTTTAGGAGATAGACCAGTACTCATGATGCATGAAAGCGAGAGATCTACTGTCAAAGTCAAAGTCAAAAGCGCTTTATTTAATACTCATCGTTATAAATTTTAAAAGAATATAAAGCAAATTCCAAATAATAACAATCAAAAAACTTAATGGCCCAAATGGCTCTCTAAATTTGTACGTTATCATAAACTCACTTCATCAAAAAAAAAAACTATAGCAAATGCAATTAATTACGATTATTACATATTTTTACAATTCAATTGGAAAAAGGAGAAAAAACCAACCAACACTATCCAAAAATTATTTATAATTAATACACAACAGTGAAACTTTGATCCTACACCTAATATGTTGTAACTTATTTCTAATAAAATACAATCAAAAAAACTTTATCTTATACTAAAAATACTATAACAATGTTCCTAACCTAAGTGTTTAATCTTATCTCTAACGGAATATAGTAAACATTACATATACCTAACCTATACCTGATTTTAACAAAAATATATAACAATACTAAATGTAGCAATAATGAGCTGAAACTCAAAAACTAAATAACGAAAAACACCAAAACTGAAAACAAACACGAAAAATTTAGACATTGTCATTCAGCCACCAATACCTGGATTGCGCCGTCTCAACTCGATCAGCTTTAACGAATCTAGCAAATGAGTATCTCCATTGAAATCGTTGGTCTCGTGAACTCAAATTCGGAGGATATTTTATCTTCTTATCGGTGGCCCGTCGATATATATGATATATGACTGGGACGCCGTCAGAATCAAAAACATATCGATTCATGTCCAAATACACGAATGCTTCTGGAGGAATGAAGCCAGTAGCGAGGCAAGTCGCTATATACCCGTCTGTAGGGTGGAACGGCTGTGAAATCCAAGGGTTTTCACTCACAGTCACAGATCTTGCGATATGATTCCGAAGAAGCTTCAATATGAAGATATCGACTCTAGTCACTTCAGCAGTTTGATAAATTCTTCTATTCGATATATAATGTTTCCAATCCGTCTCAGGCTTTCTGTACAAACCAGTACATGCACGAAGACATTTCCTTTCGAAAACTCTTAATTTTTCCATAGTACTAGCACTCTGGTTGTACCAGATCTGACATCCATAGGTCAAAACTGGTCTAACCAGTGTCTTGTAACAGATAATTTTGACCTTTTGATCAATGTATCTGGAATGAAAGAGTTTTCGAAGGGCCATGACTACTTTAAGTGCTTTACTGAGCATGATTTTCACATGTTCAGTATAGTACAGATACTGATCGAGATAAACACCGAGGTATCGAACACAGGATTTATGTGGAATTCGTTCTGAACTACCCTCGCCAGTCTTGATGTGGAAATCTTTCCAATTACGTTTCAGGTCTTGACTGACCCCCTGCAGCGTTGTCCGAAACAAGATTGTTTCACACTTCTGCGCATTGATTTTCATTCGCCAATTGTCAGTGTACAGCTGTACATCATTGAACATTTTTTGGAGATTGCTCTGAACTATTGTGGCTTTTCGGTCTGCCGTATAGATGATCAGATCATCAGCAAACGCTACCAATGATCGCGTTGGCGAGACGTTAAAATCAAAGCCGTTCAATAGCTTGCGAATGAATATTGAGAAGAGCAGAGGCGCAGTAACTGTTCCCTGCTGTAGACCATTCAAGACCTTGAACTCGCGCATTGTTGTCAGATTTCCATCAGTTACAACAAACGATTTCCCGTATAACATATTACACATCATGGCGACAAGGTGTCTGGGGAACTTGTCCTGAAGGAGTTTAAAAATAAGTCCATCTAACCATACCGTATCAAAGGCTTTCTCCATATCAATGAGACATGCTCCAACACATTGTTTATCATTTAGTTTCCAACAGATGTCTGAGGTTACTTTCGTTATTGCATGTGTGGTCGAATGCCTGGCACGAAAACCAAATTGGCAATTCGGCATCAACTCATTTTCCTCAATGTGGGCGTTTAATGCTCTGTTGAGTATCACTTCAAACACCTTGCTGATGTTAGGCAGCAAGCTGATTGGGCGATAGCTTTTGGGGCATGAAGATTCTTTTCCTTTCTTCAAGATCGGAAATACCTTAGCCCTTTTCCACTCATTTGGGAAATATGAATTGCTCAACATGTTGTTGAACAATATGCAATAGTTCCTAATAGCAACCTCAGGCAAATGTCGGAGAACTACATTTGGAATACCATCAGTACCACATGATTTCTTGTTGTTTATTTTGCGAAATATGAAACACAAGTCTTCATAGCTGACAAAATAATCAACAAGATTCAAGTTCGGTATGAGGTCAGATGTTAATGTTTCATTGAAATGAAGAATTGATTGGCCGTTCAGGCTTGACTTGAAGTCGGAAACTTTTGCTTCAACGACCTCTGAAAATATCTCATTCCCTCTCTCAGGGTTTGGTAGATGAACCAATTCAAAATGTGTTCCAATCAGGGCAAGTTTATCTAATCCTTCACAAATGATCCTGTTTCCATTTCTATCCGGAGTCGTACTATCAATTTCGATACCAGCCCTATCGAGAAGATTTATCTCATCACTAGTGACTTCAAGATTCGATACCTTCACTCGAGACTTCTTGCGGAATATGCTATTCACTTTCGTGAACACGCCGTCTGGGTCCTGTGGGCTAATACCCCTTAATTTTTCCGCCCATTGATTGCTGACCTCACTCCTGAAGTATGACCGGATTAAGTTCCGGACATTCTTCAGATGTAATTTCAACAAAGCCAACGAGGGATGGTTGTAATCCAAAAATCGTCGATAAATATTGTTGACGCGTGTGAGAAGAAGGCTTTTCAATCTTTTCAACCTTGCGATGGTTGGTGTTTCATATCCTTCCATATTGTTTCGATGTTTAATCTTGGGAACTACTTTCTCAATCGTTTCCAACGTCAGCTTCTCTAACTTCGACAAATAGACATCTATTTCATCGTTAGTTAAATTCCTGTCATTAGGAACCATTGAGCAAGAGTTGCCACCGTCAGAAGGGGGACATTGCTTCTGGTACTCCCGATTAAACTTCTTTTGAAACTTTCCCCAGTCTGTTTTTTTGAAGTTCAACCGATGATTTTCATGTTGAACTGGAATGAGGAAGAAATCATCCCTTTGATGATTGATTTCCATTACGATTGCGTTATGGTCGCTATCATAAGGAAGCACCTGCAGTTTCCGTTGAGGACTATTAAAGTTGAATTCGAGTCTTGCGTCAGCAATGCAGAGGTCCAAATATGAATTTGTCCTAGGGTATGTTGGGAACTCCGACCCATATAGATTGCACCTGTATTCAATCTGGTTCTCTGTTATCCACGATTTCAGGAATACACCTCTTGGATTATTGGTGGCGTTCAGCCATGATGTATGCTTGGCGTTCAGGTCACCAGCAAGAATATAATAGTTATGAAGCCTGTTCAATTCGAGTATTTCAAACAAGGAATTGAGTTCCTCCTTGAGCCTGAGAACAGTTCCACCAGTTGCATAGGCAGAGATAACGAAGAGGTTATCCCCACCTGGCAGTGAAATTTTGATAACGGACACTTCAAGAGATTCAAAGCTTTTGAATTCGACTTTTTCAATATTTTGGAAACGATAGGGTCTTCGAACCAATATCCCGGTGCCACCTCCCCCATCACCTATTACCCTATCGTTTCTTACGAATTCAAAATCCTTGAATGTCATGGAGTGCCATGAATTGAGGTGGGTTTCGGTGAGAAGCATGATGTCAGGCTTTTGCTTAACAATGAATTCAAGGAGATAATCACGCCGATGTAAAGTAACAATGGAGTTGACGTTGATCGAGATGAGACGAATCCTATCCATGGGAATGTGACTGGATGACAAACTATTTTGGAGCATGTTGACCTAAACTTTGAAAAACGAAATTGATTTTTTGGTCTTGCTTATTAATTCTATCTGAAAGCGATTCAAGTTGCTGGTAGATTTTAAGAAGCAGCTCATTATTGCCACTTACATTATTTATTTTATTTATATTGTTGTCTGCTGGTCCTCTGGCAGCAAGTGCAAATGATACCCCGGGTTTGATGAAGTTGGGAGGTAACAGATTCTGATTTACTTTGGTTTGCTTTGGGGAAAATTTAGCTCTTGCATCTTGATACCGAGGGCATCCTCGGTATGATGCTGGATGACCAAATGTACCGCAATTAACACAATACAATTTTTCTTTTGGCTCCACCTGAGCCAATTTGCATTCACCGGGGGCGTGGATATCTTTGCACTTAACACAGCGATAGTGCATTGCACAATTGGCAGCCGAATGACCGAATCGTTGACACCTGTAACACTGGTTGACCTCAGTTTTTTGGAGGCGTTCCCACCTCACAACTCTAAAGTTTAAGTACCTTACCTGTTGGAGGGCACTCGGACTGCTGTCGTTGGAAATTTGTACCAAATAAAATGGTAATATTTTACCTTCTACAGTTGATCTCCTTGTAGCAAAATTTTTCACACACATGAACTTAACAGCTGGTGCTGCTTCCTGCAACATCTCAAGGAGATCAACTGTATTCTCCCCACAGTCCAGGCCCTTCAACAGGAAGGTCTGATTTTTTTCCGCCTTTGGCGTATATGTAAAGTGGGGAGCTTGGACACTATTAAGAGCATCTTTCGCCTGTTTGAAGTCAGCCAGTGTCTTTGTCTTGATCGAGAGCTTATCACCGGTCACTCTCTTAATTTCAAAGTTTTTGATTTTATGTTCGGCTGCCAATAACCGAACCATATCTCCTCCACGCTGCCCAAAAACGTTTATTGGAGGAACTTTTTCTTTTACCACATTAATTTTATTGGGAGGACCAGCAGACACACCGGTTGGCTTCTTCTCCTTTTGCTTATTTTTTAATTTTAAATATTTAATGAAATTATTATCGCTATCAATATTACCTGTCTTATCGTTGCTCTCCATCTCGACGTCCATTTCCTCGTGCATTGCAGACAGCACCGCATAATAATTGGCGCTGTCGTTCGCTCCTCCTGCGCTCAGGATATTTTCCGCATCATGGATTGTCTTGCTCATATCTTGCGATTTCATTTTATTTATTGGTACTCCTTTCCCATTGGTCTTGCTTGTTGTTTCCAGTTTTTCATTCTTCTTAGTGAGTATCGGCTCTTCTTGGCCGGACGTATTCTGCGGCTTGGCTTTTTGTTTGTTCCCATTTGACAACGTCCGGACCATATCTTCTAAACTCTGTATCCGGAGTTTTAATTCGTCATTTTGTTTCGTAATCCTTGTATTCTCCATGGTTACTTTTTCATAATCTTCGCTTGAAATCGTAATTCGCTTTCCATGCTCACAATTGTCTTGTTCATTTTTCCGCTTGTTCATTTTGTCATTTGTAATTTTCAAAATGCCTGGCTCTGGGTCCCCCAGCGGTGGGAAGCCGTCGGGCTCCTCCATCCCCCGGTGAAAAAACTTTTTTTCCTTTCTTGAAACTTTCTCGTAGGTAAAGTCAAGATACTCGATAAATTGTTCGAATAGTTCGACGATGTAATAAGTTTCTTTATAAAATTACTTTGTAATTGACGTTTTTTAAAAATTATTTTAATTTAAAAATTCTTGACAGGAGCGAATTAAAAACACGTCTACACGCAACGAGTGCTAGACGTAGAATCCGAGAGATCTACTGAACTGCATACGGATGCAAGTAAATGGGGATTGGGAGGTATTCTGATGCAGAAAAGTGAGAGCGACACTAATTGGCGACCAGTAGAATATTTTAGTAGAGCTACAAGTAAAAGTGAACAAATGTATCATAGCTACGAATTAGAGACATTGGCGATAGTCGAATCAATAAGGCGATTTCGCATATATTTAGTAGGAATACACTTTAAAGTTGTGACTGATTGTGTATCAGTCAGGGCGACTCTTCTGAAAAGAGGTTTGATTCCTAGAATCGCCAGATGGTGGTTGGCGATTCAAGAATTCGATATGGAAATAGAGTATCGACCAGGTGGGCGAATGGCGCATGTAGATGCATTGAGCCGTAATTCCATAATAGATGATTCTGTAGTTATGTTGAGTGACAAGTCGGTTGCTGTGAATATTGTAAACATCACGGAGGATGATTGGTTTATGACTGTTCAATTGCAGGATACTAAAGCACAGGCAATTGTTTTGGCGCTTAAGTCAGGAAAGGCCAATAAGGATATTAAGGCGAATTATAAAATTAGAGATGAGCGACTCTATCGAGTTACGTTATCCGGCGAACGATTGTATGTACCCGCAATGGCTCAATTTAGCTTGGTGAATAAATATCATGATGGTATTGGCCATCCCGGATACGAGAGATGTTTGGCACTTATTAAGGAAACATATTGGTTTCCCAAGATGGGGAGGTTTGTACTTAAATATGTAGAGGCTTGTTTAAGATGCGCATTTGCCAAGGGTGATTATGGGCGGGGTGAGGGATATCTGCATCCAATTGAAAGGCGTTCCGTACCGTTTGACACGGTGCATGTGGATCATTTAGGTCCATTCGTCAAAAGTATACACGGTAATTCGTATTTACTTATAATAATAGATGGATTCACTAAATTTGTGTTGGCGAAACCTACTAGAACTTTACGATCAAGTGAGGCGGTAATAAAATTACGTGAAGTATTTGGCGAATTTGGTTATCCTAGGCGTATTATTAGTAACCGTGGATTGGCATTTACGAGTAAGCAATTTAGTGAATTTATGGCAGAAAAGGGCATTAGGCATGTACAGAATGCAATCGCAACCCCGAGGGCGAATGGTCAAGTCGAAAGGGCGAATCGCACAATTATACAGGCGTTAGCGACAAGTGCGGAGACAGAGAGTCGATGGGACGAAAAGCTGCCAGAGATTGTGTAGGGTCTCAATAATTTGGTGAATGGTAGTACCCAATTCTCTCCTTCACGTTTGATGTTTGCACATCAAAATGGTTTGATAGCTGATTTGGTGCTTGGCGAGCTAGCTAGCGAGGCGAGGACTGATGAGAGTCCGGCGAGCGTGGCGAATGCGCATGGTGCTGAGATGGCAGACCTAAATGTAGGCGAAAGAGCAGGCCACACGATGAGCGAACCAGCACTTGGCGAGGCGCCGTCCGGCGTAAGGACGAGGAACGAAATGGCGAATATTTCGGGCACCAAAGGGAACCAGCAGGATGACGATCTTGTAGGTACCCCTGCGAGCCAACAAAGTGACGACTTTGAGGGCATTGCATCTCAGTTAAATCATCAGCTGTGGGCGAATCGTAAGCGGGCGGGCGAAAATATTAAGAAGTGTGCAGGGCGAAGAAGTCAAGATATGACAAGCGGCGAAAGGTTGCAACTAAATATGAGGTGGGTGATTTAGTACTTTGGCGACGGGCAGCTACAAACATGGCAAATTCAGGCGTCAATCAAAAATTGGCGAAATAGTTTGATGGTCCTTTTAGAGTTTGTAAGGTGATGGCGAATGATAGATATGTTATTGAGACGGTTAAGGGTGTACGGGGTTACAAGCGGTTTAAGGCGACTGTGGCGATTGATTCATTAAGGCGATATTATAGTACAAATTGCGAAGTAGGCGAACGCGAAGCGAAGGGCGAGGAGGGTGAAGAGGTGGATCGACTGGATCTGATAGATCTACTAGAGTCGTAATTTAATATATTAATGAGGGCATTAATTTCGTTTCAGAATGGCGGAGTGTTACACCAGCGGCGAGATGGCGCTGGCCCTGGAAAAGGGCCATAGGCGGTATGAACGGGTCAAGAGTGTGTAGGCGTGCGTCATAGAAAAGTTTAGTCAGTCGGCACTCTAGATTAAGGCGAGACGTGAATGGGTGCTGTCGTATGGCGTAGTTATTGGATTAATAAAACTTAATGATTAAAACCGTGTGTTTGATTAAAACTGTAACAAATATTTAATTTTTGGTTACTTTTCACTTTTTAGTAACTTCTGTATTACAATTTTATTTTTCTTTTCAAATTCCATCATGAAAGTAGCAAAGAAAACTAAACGGTTACAATTGAGCGAAAAGAAAAAGAAGTAATTTTTCGAAAAACTTACGGCTCTACGAAGAACAAAGGAGCTTCCGTCGTGTTCTAAGTGAATACTTTATGAATTTTGCCAGCAACTACGAGTGGGGTAGCGTTTGAATTTTATAAGTAAAAATCTAGAATAAGTTCCAAATATTTCAATGAAAAAAAAAGACAAAAAATACATAATTATTATGTGCAATACAAAAATATAAACATGGCATCAAAGGAATACATAAAAAAAATTGTTTAATCATACAAAATTTAAATTTAATCAAATTTAAATTTATTCTTAGCGTTGAGGGTTTGATTCTAATGTCAATTATTACAAATGTCAAATGTTCTAATTAGACATTTTCTTAGTATGTCCAGTCCAATTAGTGATGCCATATGAATTTTTAGAATTATGTTAGATGTTAAGCTTTTAAATGTGCAGTTATTTTAAATAGTGTACAAGCTGGAGAATTTTATGAATAAAGTTTCTTTGACTTTCCATCAACGTTGGGTGTTTTACTGGAGATGCCCACAATCAGCAACAATATTGAGGTCGAAAACTCATCAAGTAGTTCTGTCTAACCAACTTGTTTATATTATCAGTTGTAGATAAATTTTTACGGTAGATATTATTATGAAATTAAGAAAATTATCTTATGTTTGTAACCGAGAATGGAATGGCGGATCCAGTTCGTTTGTATCAGGAAAGAATATCAGCCATACATAACATAGCTGCATTTATTAAATCAATGCTTCATAAATACCTGCACTGACTGCCATAAAATATCATGGCATACAATTAAAGTCTAACAGTCTTAATTTTCCAGGTGAGTACTACTCACCTAGAATCCACCGCAACCTAGTTCTTGCACATCGCCGCGATGACCGCAATATGACGATAAATGAATTTCTAATCATTTCACGCTGCAGTTGATTGGCAAGTTTACATTACCATTACACTGTGTGGAGAGCACACATCATACGCTGATGTCCCGGATGGATCGCCTTTGCCATATCTGATCCAGCTCCGTGGGAAGGAGAAGCGTAAAGCCATTATTGACTTTCCAGTCAGAGCCCATTCGTGCTAACTCGTTCGCATCTCGAGTGCAGGCCAAATAGCTGGTCATCTAATCAGAACACAATGATTACTTGATTGCTTTTTGTTTCCACTCTTTTCATTCTGAAATCAATCTTAATCTCGAGGCCAATGGTGCACACCTGATGATCTAATTTTCTTTTCATCCACGTAGAAGAAAAGATGCACTTTAGTGCGTTGCATGTAGTGCAGAAAAAGTGCAATTGCTTAGAAGAAAATGCTCGAGCACCTGTCGCTTGAATGAAACTTCTTTCTTTTGTTATCTATGGTTGTCGTCTTTGCAGAATTGTATTCTTTTCTTGTGATTGATTTGAGACTTGTGCGACAAATGAGCATTAAGCAGTAAATTGTTTACAGATTGAAACTTAATCCTAGGGTGTAGGAAGTCTCAGTGGCGCACTTATGGAGTATGCGAGTGTTTCATAGGCTGGAATTCACGTTTATAGTAAAAGAGTTAACGCCCGAGTTTTTCGTCAATTCACAATCAACTTGATTTCTTTAGAAATGTTAATATTGTATATCACTACCCTGGCCCAGAAATGTGGGGAAGCTCGAAAATGAAGGTGAACGGAAATTTAGCATAGTTTAGGCAGCATCATAATAAAAGATACAGCGTATAAGAAAAGGGCTTAGTATCAAAGTTACTAGGGCATTTGAGAAATACAAGCAAGTTTTTCAAGTATTGTTTTTTTCACCTAGAGACAAGATAAATTGGATCAGATCCCAACAGGAGTCTTTCCTCGGAGGTGTTACTTCTTGTGCCAAATAGGAATGTTGACTCTCTTTAACTAATGAATTTTAATAAAGAAGGCATTCTCTGTATACTCAAAACAAAGCGCCTAGCTTGAAGGTGTAAGTTGCACGAAATAATTGCAAATTTTTATAAAGTTCGAAGTCTGACAGTTCTCATATTGATGATGCATGGGATTTTCAAATAAACTGCTAGGAATTGCGTGAGTTTGTGCTGGGAGCTAATCTGATGACTGGCAGTGATAAAATCTACATCATCAATCAGTCCTGACACTCGGTTCGTCTTTGACGATACGTTTGTGGTTTGTATTAGCATACTTTCAAAGAAAACAGGTTCCTCTATTCAAGAAGGAGGGGCCTAAAATTACAACAACCGTCTCTCCAACGCAGAAACAATTGTTGCTTCAACAGTGAAGACCAAAATCCTACAATATCTCCATGCCTGGGTCGGCATCAAAGAGATTGCCCCATAATCAACCTAAACAGTTGAGCAGCTCCGTTGTGATTAAAAGTTGCTACTCCTGAAGAGAGAAGGTGGTCACCTCGTTGAAGCAGCTAAGTTTGTTATTTTTCTGGGCTAAAGTTAACTACATTCGTCAAGTTTCTATACTTTAGGCATAGATGAGTCATTCACTTCAGCTACTTTAAAATCTTTACGTTTGACACTACCCTTGAAATGCAACGACCTTCTTCGGAGAAAGTAACGATTGCTTTTTGTACAATGTCCACCTCCACGACAACGCAATGCTACCTGCCAGCACGTTTATGCGTCGTCAGGTAAGGCCATTTCCAGTCGAGCACTAACATTTCGCTCGATCGCTCATTCCTGGTTTAATGAGTATTGTGCCAGATTTTTTCCATTTCAACCGGTTTTATAGTTGAAGCAGATATTCCTGATGCCATCGCTGCCAATACTGGTGGACTATTTTTTGTCAAAGTTGGTATATTGATAGACGATTGACGTTTATCTCTCGTATGTCATGTTGTAAAAATATTTTAAGAGAGCCTCCAACTAGGAGGTGGGCAGGAGTGAGGATACAAAGGTCGTTTGGATCGCTTAATAAAGGAGTTAGGGGACGGGAGTTCATATATGTTTCTATTTGTACCAATACTGTATAAAGCTCCTCGAACGTTAATCGCGTTTGTCCTAAAACCCGTTTGAAATGGCATTTACTTGATTTTATCGCTGAAACCCATAGGGCTCCCTAGTGTGGTCCATTCGGTAGTAGAAAATGCCGCTTAATATTCATTGATGCGTATAATCTAACCATCTCTTTCTAAAAAACCTCGTCATTAAGGCGCAGCCCCCAGTAAAACTGCAACTTTGGGTAAACTTTACTGCCGTTCTCCTCAGAAATGTTACAAATATTTGCAGACATTTTTTGGCTAGAAGTCAGAATGAACCTTTGGCTATTGAATCAACTCATTATATTTTGCGAAAAGTTTGTTGCAAAAGCTATTAAATTCAAACAAAATAACATGTTTTCACTAAAAAATGTAGTAAATCTCTAAAACTACTTAACGTACCGAGTTGATTTAAGCTACGTTTGTTAGATCTAAACTATTTACTTCAAATTAACTCACTTAAAAATAAGAAGTTTTTTGCAAAAACAATAACAAAATGTGGAAATTTGTTACAAATCAATGTGTATTCGAGATATTTGTTCAGCGTGTGCAAATTACACATTTTGCTCTCGGAATTTTTTTCAAAAATCTTTTTTGAATTTTTGATGAGTTAATTCAATGTAAATAAGTTAAATCTAACAAACGTAGCTTAAATCAACTCGGTAAGTTAAGTAGTTTTCGAGATTTACTACGTTTTTTGATGGAAACATGCTATTTTGTTTGAATTTTTTAATCTTCTCAATAAACTTTTTGCAAAATGTAATGAACTGGTTCAATAGCCAAAGGTTCATTCTAATTTCTCTTTAAACAAATTTTGCAAATATTCGTAAAGTTTTTGAGATGGACGGCTGTAAAGTTTACCCAAATTGGCAGTTTTACTGGGGGCAGCGCCTTAAGTAAACCTCCTAACTCCTTCAATTGATTGTTCGATCCAACAAAATGTTTACTAAAAATATATTTTTGCAAAGACCTGTATGAGAAATAAAGCAACGTTAGCAGTTCATAAATGCTTCGGTTGTTAAGTCTACGGCCAGTTCAAGATCCACTGCTTTGGTTGACATGCACACGAATAAACATAAATATGCCTTGATTGACGAACGAGCGTCGTCCCAAAAGTACCCGACCTGGCTTATGAATGCAGGTAGTTTTAAAAAAAACATTTACCGCAATTAACATCACCTTTCAATAACTTAATATGAAAAATTCATAACGGTACGTTTATTATTATTTTTTTACAAACATCCAAGGTGAACGCTCTCTGTGAATTTGTAAATTTGGAAAAAATTGAGCATCGTTATGTGATACAATACTTTCATTTGAAAGGTCTTAGTCCAAAGCCTTCTTTCCTACTCTGGGGGAGTCTACTCCTTCGTTTATAACGGTCAAATATTGGGTTACTGAGTTTGAGCGAGGTAGTACGAGCTGCCAAGATGAACATCGCAGTGGTCAACCAAGTGAAGTCACTACATCAGAAAATGTGAAGAAAGCCCACAAAATGTTATTGGATGACTATCAACTAAAAGTGCGCGAGATAGCAGACATAGCAGGCATTCCAAAAAACGCTGCAGATCACGTTTTGACCGTAAATTTGGACAGGAGAAAGCTGTGCGCGAGATGGCACCCGTTTTCTGGAATGCGCATGGAATAATATTTATTGATTATCTCGAAAAACAAAAAACAATCAACGGTGCATATTATGCAGCCTTATTGCAGCGTTTGAGTGATGAAATCAAGAAAAAACGGCCCCATCTGACGAAAAAGAAAGTGTTGTTTCATCACGACAACGCACCAGCCCGCACGTGCGTCATTGCGATGGCTAAAATCAATGAGTAGAAGTTCAAATTGCTTCCTCACGCACCCTATTGCCAGATCTGGCTCTCTAGGATTATTGTATTTTTCTGAATTCGAAAAAATGGCTTGATAGCAAAAGATATGCCAACAATGAAGAGGTAGAGTCTGCGGTTCGTAACTATTTTGAGGAGCTTGATGGTTCCTACTACAAAGCGGGTATCGAAGCTATAGAACATCGTTGGGAAAAGTGTATCGAGCTGAAAGGAGTATATGTTGAAAAATAAAAAAATATTTCTGCAATTTTTCTACTGTTTTCTTTGTCTGGTCGTGTACTTTTGGGACCGCCCTCGTACCACAAGCATTCGAACAAATTTGGTCTCACATCGATCGAGCACAGAAGATTGACAGATTTTTGGTATCCATTTCCTATTTCCAAATTTATATGGAAGAGATACGCGGCTTGCTTTAAACCAACTGCAAAACGTAACTAGAGAGAACGCAAAAAGACTGGATTTTAGGCGACCAACTTGCATTCGGTTACATGTAAAAGTGTCGTATCATGATTCAATACTGACTCGATTACTCCAAGACTCACTGGGTGGCAACCCAAAACAACAATGATAGCAAATATCGGTCCATCTAGTATTAATTATAATGGAAATCTAGCAACTCTACACTACGCCAGTCGAGGTATAACTCTTCAGAATAAGTCTATTAAGAATGACGATCCACAGAATGCTCGGTTGTAACAGTATCAGAAAGGGAAAGCTAGATTGAAGAAATTAATGGCAGAAAGGTTGCAGGCATAGATATACGAGTAGAGTACTGGATTCACAACCGGTTGCAAGAGCCGAAGTAATTAGCAACCTTCACTATAGCTGTGTGAAGTTGAGGTTTGAAGTGCTATGCTTTTGTTTTTGCACTTAATACACTCCGAAACACGTTCACGTCTAAAAAGTTTTTAATTTTGAAGATCGCGTGTACGAAATCAACACTTTACTTCACTGTTTTTATTAAAAACTTACGACACACGAGTTTTCTCGCCGTGTTCGTGCTCTTTTCGCATTTCTTTCTCTTTGACGTTCGAGTTTTCCGTGAGAGTCGTTTGTTGTGTTGTACTCAAACTGTTTTACGAATGATAACGAAGGCGCGATCGTGTGCACGTGAAATGAAATTTTGTTGGTGTGCGCGGGTGTCAGTGGGGGAAGTGATTCTTCTGAAGAGAGGAAAGAAAAACCTGTCAGGAAACAAAGGGGAAGGAGAAGCAGAGGGAATTATATAGTTTCGGGAGCGTAAGTTATTTATAACTTATTTATATGGTAAATTTGCTTCCTACATGGACGAGTACACAGATTCTCGTTGCTTGTGCATTTATTTATATGTCTTTGGTTGCAGGCAGAATGCGTGACTACGTGAAAAGAAACCGAATCTGCGGTGAAAAAGGTTATGAAATCGTCAGAAGAGCCAGTCTTGGATGAAAATGAAGAGATTGATAATAATGAAATGAGTGCACTGATTGCAAATGATGCTGAGTTCAAAGCCGCGTAAGAGCGAGAACGTGAAATCATGATGCAATTGGCATCAATGATTCAAGAATTAGAGGGTAAATTAGAAGGGGGGGGGGGGGCAGGAACATTCTTAACACTTACGCAGACCGACACATTAAATTAGAAAAAGGTTGGAAGAGATTGTAGAGAGTAAGAAACGAGAAGTTGAAATGCAATAGCAACTGGAGTTACAAGAGGAAACAACCTTAGAGATATTGGGTAGGGTAACATCGTTAGAGCAAGAAGTCGATCTGAGAACGAGAACATTTTCAAAATACTACAATAAATACAAGGCGCTACAACAAGAACTCATCGATACCAGTAATGAACACAATCGTGATCGCCGTGGGCTAGAAATGACAAACAAAAAATTTATAAAGGAATCAAAACGTCTACTCCTTATCATTTATGATTTCGTCCCCGTCGAAGTGAAGCATCGTTTACACACACAAGCTCGGTATGACGAGGAGTAGGTAGAATAGAAATCATGTGCTAATAATATTAATGACGTGATTTAGTTCAGGGGATTTTTCGCACAGACTACGAGTGTTCACTTAGTGGTGATATGTACTGATTTAATCATATCATAGCTGAGCAAGCACACGAGGAGCATGGTACTGATCAAACCAACTTCCGGAAAAATCAGTATGGTCATGAAAATGAGATACCCTAAACTATCTCTAAGCGAAGGCCCGAGAGGGGTTGTAGTGCTACAAAGAAGAAGAAGAATATTAATGATAATTCTTCAATGCAACGACCGGTTGCGTATCCGGGACGACGAAGGCCTATCTCAGAATTGGCATTGCAAGAAGCGAAAAAGAGTCCAGCGGAATCGATACGTTATAAGGGTGAAAATACTGTGAGCTATGAATTGGATATGCTGTACCGGGCGACACATGAATATCAAAGTCCAAAGGCGTCAGTGTCGTTGCAAGCTGGTTTGGCTGAAGCAATGCAAGCTGATGATGATATCGATATTATTGATAATGGGTACAACAACAGCATTCGAAATCGACTTGACCAAATATTGAATCAATTAATCAAACAAAGCTCATGCCGCAGTCGAGGAAAAATACCTCAAGTAACAAAATATCACACTTGGCGAATACAGTATCGAAAATAATAGCAAATTTGTGTATTTAGGTGCCAAAATAATGAAAACCGGCAATGAAAGAGACGAAATATGCCAAAGAATACAGCTCGCTAATAAAATATTTTATTCAGTATTGACGATCTTGAAGACCAGCTGCATATACAGGAAAATAAAGCTCCAAGTATACAAATCTGTGATAAGACCTGTGTTATGCTATGGGTGTGAAATCCAAGCATCTTAAAATATATTGAACGCCTTTGAGCGTCGGGTCCTGAGGCGAATATTTGGAGCGAAGCTAGATGGGGCCAATGGCGAATTCGATAAAACCATGAGCTGTATGAAATTTTTGACGAGCCGAAGGTCTCAACGATAATAAGGCCGCGGAAGCTAAAATGGGCTGGATACATGAATCGTATGGACGAACAACGCACACCCAAAAAGTTATTCGTAGGGAGAATTGAAGGCCAGAGACCAGTAAGGAAACTGAAGAAACGCTGATCTGAGTCGGTCGACGAGGACAGTTCATTGCTTCTCGGATTTTGAAATTGGAAAGTGCGATCAGTGGACAGTTGGAGGCGCTATTTGCAGGAAGTGAAGGCTCGAGAGGGCTGTAGTGCTACGAAGAAGATTATTTCCTTTGAAGTTACACAGACTCTCTGGTCTTCAGGGATAAGAAAGCTTCTAATGGCGCTTTTGAAGCCAACATTACCCGTGTCATTCGTGAGATACCACTTGCTACGCTGAAACACATCGTCCAGGATTGGAACGTCAGAATGGGCCATTTACGACGTAGCCGCTGTCAACATTTAAACAAGATAATTTAAAAAAGTAAATGCCATAGATTGTTCTTCTTAAAATTACTTTATAGTTAAAAATTTTATTTATAGCTATAAAATATTTTTTTTTTTGTTATTTAAAGATACTTATTTCTTTTATACATTAGATCACACTATGTATAACATTGTTTTCGACCTACCATGTGTAGACATCTTCAGTACTATATCGCGCTGAGGAAGACTACGAGTGTTATATCGAAAACAATGTTATATAATGTTATACATAGTGTGAAAAATAAATCTAATGTTTAAAAAGAATAAGTGTCTTTAAGATACAAACATTAGAAAAATATCCGATATTATACATTTTTCTTAAATTCAATTGACTGTCTTTTATTTGAGATTAAAGGCCAAACTTCATAATGAATCACCCTATATTTTGTAGTGTAGCTTTGTTGCGCAACAAAAAACCGCCTCATATGTATGATGCCGTAAGGGTTCGGCCACATTACGATTTTTCTGCCATAACCAGCAATTTTTAGACGCAAATACGAACACACTGCGACAAGATTTGCAAAGGAACTTTAGGCATGCGCAGAACTAATATGCTCATTTGAACGTATGTCTTTGCCAGGAACACATGCGCTAACTCAATTGTGCGCTATGCAAGAAACTCCCGTGCACGTCAGCGTCAAATGTCCAAATGATGTGCGCTTGCGCGAGTATCACAAAAACTACCTACTAAACTGGTTTTAGGAAAAATCGCGAATTCCTGCGACTGCCGACCTGGACAAAATTGTCGAAAATCGCAGTGTGCGGGCTTCCATTTAACCATGTGTAACTTGCGACAGAAGTGTGGCTAAATAGTCGTAGTCTGATGCATCCCTAAATAGCTAGTAGACAAGCACGCATACGTGTGTTGTATTTTGATTTTTATGGCCCTATTCTTCAAGCCATAAATCTTTTGTCTGCACTCCTACACACTTACCTCTCACTTCAGCCTACTAGGACACTTGCCAAACTCCAGTAAAAGATTGTTTATTTATTATTTTTTCATATTTAATTGAATTTCATTATCATAATGTTTGCATTTCATTCATTACACTTTAACACTTACGACCTAAGAACACTAATCTGCATCAGATCTTAGATTTCGGCTGCGGGGTTGGAGGTATTTGTTGACGCTCTGGTTGCCTGGAGTTGTTGCCTCGTTGGTTGGGGGCCGTATGTCCGGTGTGTCGTTATTGTGATGCCTTCTCTTTTCCGGTCTGTTGCTGAAACTCCCTTTGGTGACGTTGGTACGCTCCGCTGCAGTCGATGCAACCTTGGCCATCCGTTTTGCTTTGCAGGTGCACTGCCATACCAACACATGCCAGCGACCTTGCAACGCCAGTGGTTTTGCTTCCATCATTTTTGTGCCAAGTGACTTCTTCTGCCGAGCCCGGTATTCAGCAATGGTGATGGGTTTGAGGCTGATTTGGGGTTCGCTATGATGGCCTCTGCCAAGCCTAGTCTTGGCAGCATCGAAAAGTTCTAGACAAATAGCCAACCAGAGCGCTTAGGTGGGCCGACACCAAAAAAATCCAATTCAACCTTTCACGATGCCTAAAAAACGATTTCAGCATATGCATCTCGACATCGTCGGCCCGTTAATTCCTTCCCAGGGATTTAAATATTGCCTCACGATAGTCGACCGCTTCTCAAGGTGGCCCGAAGCTATTCCGTTGGCTGACCAGAGGGCAAATTCGGTAGCCCAGATGTTGTTTAAAAAGTTGGTAGCTCACATAGTTCAAGTGCCGCTTTTTAAACCTTTGACAGCATATTTAGGATGCAAAAGAAATAGAACATCGCCCGATCATCCCGTAGCTAATGGTATGGTTGAAAGCTGGCATCGCTCCTCAAATTTGCAATTATGTGCCATGAGAACTTAGGCTTCCTGTGCTTCCTAACGTCCTCTTGGGCCTACGTGGGACGTTCAAGGAGGGTATTGCGGTTTTGTGTGCGGAAATGTTGTACAAAATGATGCTTACATTCCTTGGAGAGCTTGTGGCCCCCACCCTACTCAAACCCGCACAAGGTGGTGAATCGTATCTCCGATGCACTATTCACAATCGATATCAACGGAAGAGTGGTCAATGTATCTACAGAACGATTCAAACCTGCGATCATTGAAGACGTCCCTGAATCATGATCACACACGCTTGAAGCCCAAGTTAGCTTACCAGTGACTCACGATTCTTCACCACAAATTTCGATGCCCCCAGAAATAAACATACCATCAACCTCTGGCGCTCTAATTAAAGTAGCAGCAGCGGTCATACTAACTCCGGTTTAAAGCTTGCGTCCTCGTGCGCACACCACTTTACCACCAGACGGTATAGGCGTCGGGTCCCCTGACGACACACCTACCACCAGTACCCGGAGCGCAACCAGCACCATGGCTAGTTAAGGAAGCAGCACCCGCTCCTTAAATGCAACCCTGAAATTATGGTGCCTCGCCATCGAGTCGGATACGTGTCTTACCACCGATCAATGCTCCACCAAGAGGTTGAGGACATACCCGCCAGTTAGGAACTGCTCCCATTCGTTGCAGTTAATGGCACATCTATCGCGTTGCATTTAATGTTTGTTGTGACTTTGGCACCTTCATCAGTTATCCACAATGCTTGCCAAAGTCAGTCAGGAGGGAGTACCGTAGCGCAGCAATTGCTACTGTTTACGACAATGTACCTCTAGTACAAATTGTAATAGGAGAAGAACAAACCAAGTTAGACATTTGCCACTCGATCATCAGCTCAGTAATTTGTATGTAAGAATAAAAATATTGTTTGAATTAACGTGAGCATCGAATGTTATTATTCGTATCACTCAAGCAACTCTACATTCAACCGATACTTATATTTTCTATTCTTTAGCTATTTAAAACTTATAAGAGGTTGTTGTTTCCACTGTTATATTATTTTTTTTCTATTCGAACAGTTTAGAACGTAAGCAAGCTTGTTGTAGTGGATCAATAGTGTTTGTACTATTCACTGTAATATTCGAATAGTTTACATGAATAGTGTTTGCAATTTCTTTTCTATTCATTAGAGAGTCGTCAAGAAAAGCCGGTCAGCTGTGCCTTAAGGCGGGGTCCCGTTTAGTTCAGAGAAAGGAAGAGCGAGTCACAGTAAAGGTTTTTTAAGGGTAAAATGACTATTTTGATGTCACTGAAAACCAGTTCTGAATTTTACTCTTGAAAAAAAATCATGCGGTTTTTGGAAAAATTGTTAAAGAAGAAAAATATTAGATGAAGGTGGTTTCAACGTGTACTATAATTCTCTTCAAGGCATCACACTATGAACACCTACAGGTGATGGCGACCAAAATATTAATGCAACTCAATCGAACAGCAGCGTGAAACAAGTTGGGTAGACAGACCTACGCTCATGTCAGAAGGGTTTTGTACTCAACTTACAAAATGCAGTAACCAGCAACGAATAAAATCATGAAACATGTCAAAGACGATTTTATTGGAGAAAATGTGAAATTCGACGATCATACTATTATGAACAAAGTTGAACGAATTTTGACTTCTGAGGTATTTGTTATAGTTATACCCTTAAATATCTCCTTTGATAATTTTTTTAGATTTTTTAGATCACGGGTGTCCATTCGCGAGGGAGGAAACACATTTTTCATGTATTTTCCCCCCTGTGCCCCCACTGAAGCAAAAACTGTCAGTTTAAGAACTATTATGAAAAGCTCTCATTGAGAACTTTCAATTGATACTCATATCGGCTACCTTTCATGAATTTTTTTTTCAGGGGCCACTCTTCTGTACTGTAATCATCGATTCATGGCCTATTTTTTCGAATCCTAGAATGGTTACCAAGCCCTTTAGCTAGGAGCTCTCTCCTACCTCTTCGACTTGTTTCATTTGTATGTATTCATCTTCATGATATCTATCACTCCTGAAATTTTCATGCAAATTCTAGCAAAGCTGTAGTGTCTAAGTCGGTAAAAAGCGCATATGGCTCCATAGCCATATGTTTCCATAGTAATACAGGAAAATTCAAATCGCTATAACTTCGGTAAATACCATTTGATCTTTATGAAACTTTCAGCAAAGATCAATCTTATAAATAGCCATCTCCTTGCCAAATTTAATTGAGTTTAAAGATATTGTTTAGATTTTATTTAAGAAAACACAAAATCGATAAATCATACTATTACTAACAAAGTTGAGTGAATTTCGACTTCTCATGTATTTGTTGTTGTTGTACTCATGAAGGCCTACATTCATGATTTTTTTCAGATTTTTCGGATGGAAGGTGTCCAATCGCGAGGGGGGATACGCGAAAAGTTCGTACATTTCCCCTTCCCCTGCTCCCCTTGGTACTTATAAGGCAAATTTAAAACTTGTTTTGAAAAGATCTACTCGACTAACAATGGTGAAAATTTTTTTTGAGGGGTCACCTCACTATATGGGGAGACCCCCCTTAAACGCCTTTGAACAATTTTTTCACCCTTGAACTTTCAAAAGGTCACCACTTCTGACCTTTCTACAAAGTTTCATGGCTGTAGCCTTTATAGTTTCGGAGAAAAAGTGCTGTGACATACAGACGGACGGACAGACGGACACAGGTCGTGATTGCAATAGGGTTTTGTATTTTAGTACAAAACCCTAAAAAACAAAATTTCGTATGTAACCTACAGCTCCGTAGCCATCCGAAGCGGGATCTATGTATCCGCACGTTGCAATTAAGGCTTAGTGCAAATGACATGGGCATGTGCACCATTAAGCTGATGTTCATATTATTGTATGATCAATGAAAAGCTTAGTGCAAATAAATGACTTACAGGGAAAATTGAGCTGAATATAATTTGTGGATGCCAAAACAGATTTAGTTTTCGTAAGAAGAATAAGCTGAGAGGATTCTCTCACCTCTAAGCGTGCTGATTGTGGTGACCCGTATGTGTCTATAATTAGAACTACCTTCATCTAACATTTTGCTTCTTTGACAATTTTTTGAAAAATATGAATGCAGCTCAATGAAACTGCTGCATGCAACATAAAATCATAAGAAGATATCAGTTTTCACACACCAGAAGTCAACATCAGTTTTTATCTTAAAATTTTAAGGCTTTAAATTTATCTTTAAAATACGCGTATAGCATGGTGAGACTATAATCTATCTGACACAGTTTTGAGCAGGCATGGGTGTGTTCAGTCTTACCTGCACAAAGTTGGTAAGTCACGGTCCCCCGATAGTCAGTTTAGCCCAGGAGAGGTAGACAATGCCTGCCACATATATTTTGCGTGCACAAACTGGAGCAAGCTGCAAAGAGACCTCTACAGGGAGACGAGAGAGCTCACTCCGGATACTATAGTCGCGGAGATGCTTGAATCGGTTGACAAATGGAACCAGGTGGCACATTATGTTCGGACAGTCCTAAAAGATTGCTTGTCTAGCAATTTTTCTTCCTCTCTCCCCGCCCGCTAGAAGAGGGATCCCCCAGCTTGAAGGCACCCCATGGTGTAACAAAACGAGACCTGGCTCGATGTAATGTGTCAAACGGTTCCAGGCTTAGTTCTCGGGTTGACAGGGGAGATGTTTAGTGGTTAGTCCAGTTGTCTTCTTGTGAGCATGGCGGTCCCACACTTTGTGCGTTAATAACATTCACCTCCCAACGAAAAAAAAATACAAGTGTATACTTTTCTATGTGAGCTTAACTTTAATGGTAGAGATTGAACATCAGCAGGCATTTGAAAAAGGAAGCATAAAGCATAATCACTTGAAGGAAATAACTTTAAACGGTTGTCCTTAAGAGAAAACGCGTCTTAAAGATTATTACTGTCCCGTTTTACATATAGGACTATCTGCCCGATAGATGCTCCCTTATCTGTTGAGAACATACGAATGAGTAGGAATTTTCCATCAAACATAACAGTTTGGATCATCAAACCTCCTCAGCACATTTAGACAAGTGTAAGACTTATAAGACATTTTCCCCGGATCGCATCTTTTAATTTTATTGCTAAACAGAGTAGAATTAACAATATACATGAAAACCAGCGAGTAGTCTTGAAATAAGGTGACAATGTTATTTGTCATGAGTAGAGGAATTTTATATCGATATGCTTCTAAATAGAAAGATCAAGTAACAATACCCGCAATTTTTAAGGAGTTTATCAAAATTTCACACTTGTAATTGTAATGTCTCCCACTACACTAACAACATTGATGGCATTTAACATTCCAATCCCTCGTACACATTGAATTCTATGCTTAATATTAAATCCACTTAACATCCGATGAATACTGTAAAAGTATCTAAAAGCAGATTAAAACTAGTTACATATATTGCTCTTCTAGCCTTTGATAGAGCTTGTCCCCCGACCAGAGCACAGTTAGTCACATCTATGTTTGCTTTAATCTATGCTTCTTATACTTGTTACCAGTTTGTTGCATTTGCCATGCCATCATCGATCCCATCTACATAGATCCATCCACTGACGGCGTATCCTACTTTTTAGCATAGAGTTTAATAATAAAATTGTTTGTGCTTTCGGAATCTTTTACATTTCTCTCCGACACTTGGAAATGTTTAGACGATAGCTTAAGTTTCAAATTGTAAATAATTAGAATTTTGTTTTTTATTTTTTTACTCAAGAATGGTGAAAAAGATTAATCGAAAATTCCTACCGATTTTCCTTGTAATTTTCTTCGTTTCAAAAGTTTCCACCACCAAAGACCAAGAGAGTGTAAGTTTAAGTGAAAGCGTTGCTGGGTCCGCTGAAAGACTGCATCGTGTCGTTAGAGTTGAAGACGAAGAACTTAATTTACCACTGAGTAAAATATTTGCGGGAATTCACCATAACTATAAAAGCACTTATGTCGGAAACTGCTCATCAGTGGAGCATGTGAAGGATGTGTCGGGAAAAACGTTAGATTCTATGGAACGTGAATTTATAAAGCCGAAAAAGACTAAAAAGTCCAACAAACGCAAGAAAAAGAAGAAGACGACAAATCATCACGAATTCGTCAATAGTGAGGATAAGGTCCTGCAATATGAAATCGGTCCAGATGTCAACGTCAGCTTGGATAAAAGCCAAGAGATTGTGAGTGTTGATATGGATGTGGATTATATGAAGGATATTTTCGCTGGTAATTGGCTCATTAATTCCAATAATGGTAAGAAAGATTTTTAACTTTAATTTTGGTATATGTTAATTTTACCTAATATTACTTCTTTCAGGTCGCAAGAAAAAGGACAAAGGAGGCATCATGATGAAAGCACTTTCACTCCTCATTTTACCATTCCTCATCCAGTCTTCAATTTTACCATTCCTTGTGGCAAAATTGAAATTGTTATTGATCAAATCAATAATTATAGGCAAGTTGGCAATATTTTTCCTGGTGGTCTCGGCAATTAAGAACAGTCAAAAGGTTGCAACGTACGAACCAGTACCAGCATATTATTCAGCAGAACATCCTTCAAGACGTTCCGAAGGATTCACAGGCTACAGAGTCGAAGGCAGACCAACGGCATGGGTTAGTTAAGTGAAAGATGTTAAAGCGCAATTTTTTCAAATCAAAGATAGTCAAGAATCAAAAGACAGATTAACAAACAGACAGAGTTAATTGTTGGTTGTGCTTCAATATTTCATTGATTTTATTGTTTCGACAAATGGAGACTACTATAAAACTTATATCAGTGCGATTCAAAGATGATTTGAATGTATTTTTTACAATAAAATGATCAAATAAAATAGAAAAATGATTTTCCCATTTCTTCCCATGGATACCATATCAGATATTGCTTGTAGCCTCTTAATAACAACATAGTTATCAAATGTTCTTCGACCTCTGGTTATTTTATCCACTGTTCTTTAAAAGTTTTTGTGGTAATAGGTAACTAAGCCTCTGGGGAGGATCAAATACTTATTTCATGCCAAAAACAGTGACAATAAGAATTTAAAAACATTGATGCATAGTATTTTTGAGTTGCTATTTTAAACAAGTATTAGACGTCCATTTACGCAAAATGGTAGCCATTTTCTTCCATCTTAAATAAATTTTTCGAATACTTGGCCAATCAGACATGTTCAAATAAACCACTACTCCTGAAGTTTTCACCAAAATTAGAAGACAACTGTAGTATATTGCTCAATTTGAAATATTTACCAACCACCACATGTTGTTCTTACTCGCAAATTTCCATAGAATTGAAATGGCTGTATCTTATCTGATTTTGGTCCGATTTCAATGATCTTATGTCAATCTTCACAATTGTGAAACTTTTAGAAGTTTGCGGCAAACGTTTCTAATTATAAAGGAAACATTAGATTGAGAAATCATACTATCACTAACAATTTCTTCATAATATTTTGAAAAACTATGAAGTGATTGTCGCTCTTGTACTCAAAAGGGCATACTTCTTTGATTTTTTTCTGGTTTTCTGCTAAAAAGTGTCCTATCACGGGGTCATCTCCTGGTTCATAACTTGAATTTTTGACTCATAATTGAGATATAGAGTTTTAAAAAATAGGGACTTCAAATCGCACATTATTAGTTTTAAGGCAGTCAATGAACGGTTGTAGGCGATACGTATAAAAGCGAAACTATTCGAAATCTGTCTGATTAATATACACACTCTGACCGAAGAAAAGGACGAAAAAACGAAGGAAACGTTCTATAATTATCTGAAAAGACCAGCCAATTCATTGCTTACAAATGACACAAAAATAATTCTGGGTGATTTCAACGGTAAGGTTGGCAATGAGCTTTCTTATCGAGGAACCTCCACGATGAAATAAATGACGACAGCCAGTGCCTGATTGACTTTACTTGTAGCATAAATCTAGTCATACGTTCGACTTGCTTCCCACATTGACGACCGGATGGTAACATATAAAACCCGATCGACCCTGTTCTGGTCCAAAAACGTTGGGTGTCGGGCATACTTGACGTCCGTACATACGGGGGAGCCAATTGTTACTCAGATCATTACATGATCAAGTCAATTTATCTATGTCGTATATCAAAGTCATATTTGGTGAAGACTAGTCCGCTACAAAAATTTGACATCAAAAGGCCCCAAGCGGTGTCTGTGGCACAAAATTTCACAGAGATTTTCGACAACTAGCTGACTCCCATCTCATAATACAGTGACAGAACACACAATCGGAAATCAAGCCTGGCGCGAAAGAAATTATTGGTTTGATGAAGAGTACCAGAATGCGCTAGATAAAAAGGATCAGGCGTACAAAGATTAATTAGGTAGGAAAACCAGGGCGAAGAGAGAATACAATGAAAATCCCAGAAGAGTAGCGAATAAGATAATTAGAATTAATAAAAGAAAATACTATGATGACCAATTGAGAAGCATCGATGTAAGTCTAGCGAGTAACAATACAACACAAGCATACAAAGTAGTGAAAAGCGTTCAGCCCAAAACCACGCTCTGTCGTGATGACATCGGCAATATCACCACTGGTGAAACCAAGATTAATGAAAGATGGGCATCGTATTTCAAAAGCCTCTTTAATCTTTCGCACAGCTCCAGAACATCGGAGCCTGTAGGTGTTTCCGAAGAGCTTCCATTGGCCCCAACAACTCTGCATGAAATTTATTTCATCATTAAGGCCACAAGCTACAACGCGAAAATTATAAAGGCATATCACTACTTTGTATGGTGTACAAAATATTTTCAAAGATGTTAGAATACACAATCGGATCACATGACAACAGTATTATTGGGGAGTATGAAGGTGGTATTAGAGCGAGTAGATCGACAACAGACCAATCGTTTGCTGTCAATCAGATATTTGAAAAATGCTGGGAGCTCATCATGGACCTACACCAAATTTTCGTTGACCTTAAGCAAGTATACGATAGTATTGATTGTAACGTACCATACCAAATAATGCTGGGCTTTGGTATTCCAGCCAAATTGGTCCGTCTTACCAAAATGAAAATGACGTCGACAACCTCTCAAGTCTGTATCAATAACCAACTGACCAACACTTTTGACATAAATATCTGACTAAAGCAGAAAGATGCGTACGTTATAATACATGTCAAGCCAAGTAGTAACATATGCGGATGACATCAACATTTTGTCACGGTTATTAACAACTGGCAAAGAACTCTTCCTGAAAATCCATAAAGAAGCAAAACTAGTGGGGCTACAAATCAATGAGAATAAAACAAAGCTCATGACGCAGTAGAGGAAAAATCCCTCAAATGCCCAAAATATCAGACTTGGAGAATATAACATCGAAAATGTTGGTAACTTTGGGTTTCAAGGTGGCAAAATAATGAGAACCAGTAAGAAAAGAAACAAAATACGTCGAAGAATACAGCTCGCAAATAAAATATTTTTTTTTTTCAGTTTTGTCGATCTTGAAGACCAGCTGCATATACAAGAAAACAAAGCTCCAAGTATACAAATCTTTGATAAGACAAGTGTTATGCTATGACTACAAAACATGGACCCTACCTTAAACATATGCGAATATATTGAACGCCTTCGAACAACATCTCCTGAAGCGAATAATCGGGGTGAAGCTAGACGGAAACTGGTAGCGAGTTCGATACAACCATGAGCTGTATGAAATTTTTGGTGAGTTGGCAGTGTCAACGGTTGTAAGGTTGCGGGAACTGCTATGAGCTGGCCACATGAATCATATGGACGAACAATGGAGTCCCGAGAAAGTATTCGTTGGGAGAACTGAAGGCCGGAGGCCAATGGGGCAACCGAAGAAACGCTGGTCTAACTCGGTCAACGAAGATAGTTCATATCTGCTCGGATTTCGAAATTGAAGTATGCGGTCAATAGACTGAGACGGTTGGAGACACAATTTGTAGAAAGCGAAGGCCTGAGAGGGGCCGTAGTGCTACGAAGAAGAAAAAGTGAAAGTATAATCTATAGGTGCTAAGTGAGACATTGAATGACTGCTCACTAGTTCAGTCCACCACTGAAGACAATCAAAGTGATCTTGATGAAGAAGAGAATCTTTAGAGCAAGGACGATGAGTACTGGAGATCCACTTATGGAGACGATGCCGATGGTGAAGTATCTAGGTACTGATCGACTCGAAGATAAGTTTCCCAGAGCAAATTTGAGTAAAGGCTGGGAAGGCTACTTCAGGCGTTGTGACTCTTAGATGAATTTTGGCCACTAAAGGGGGACCCAACCTTTCAAGAGGATACCTCCTGAAGGGTACTTTAAGATCAGTGCTAATATATGGAGCAGAAATATGGGATGACTCTTTCACTAAGGAGATGTACCAAAAACGCTTGGCACAGGTGCAAAAAAGAGGAGCACTGAAGACTGCATCTTCATATCTGACAGTCTCTGGTTCGGTAGTGAGAGGTATTGCAAACGTGATATCTGGCACCCCCTTTGCTGGAGAAAACCACGCTATTTACCTACATCGAGGCGGAGATGCCCGGGATATGTTTGTGCACGAGAAATCCAGTGCTCACTCACTGATTGGCAGCAGTCTTGGGTGAATCACATGAAGGTCTGGGTAGGCTGCTCAGCTCATCCCGGATCTGAGACCCTGGCTCAATCGAAGTCATGTTAAGATTGACTGCTATTCGACCCGGCATTTTAGCAGGCATGGGTTTTTCAGTTTTAATTGCACAAGATTGGTAAGTGACGGCTCCCCGAATGTCGATTCTGCCCAAAAGAGGAAGACAACACCTGCCACACATTTTCTGCTTGTGAAAAATGGGACCTCTACATGAATCAGTAGAGCTGTTACCTGTTCTTCTATAAGAAAATAGTAAAACTGTTACAGTTCGATTGGTAGCTATACTTTTTAAGTCAACTGGAATGACTGATCCGGATTTTCAAAGTAAACAATACAAGAAGGAGAGCATCCTCAATTCGATTAGGAAATAATGGTTTCGAGGAAACGTTAGCTTCGGTAAATTTTATTATTTTCCAAGAGACATTAACTATGCAATATAATGTGAAAAATTTAGTATGCACCATTGTAAGCACCAGACTCAGCTAGGTTTCGCTTAATTTTCACGTAGTAAGGAAGCCAAATCATGGACCGATCATTGCAATGCGTGCGCACAACTCAGGGCATTCGAGAAGACAGTTCGAGAGACATTGCGGACTTGAAAATTATAGTCTTGGCAGCAAAGTCTTGTTTTTTTACATCTCCAACTTGTCCAGTTGCAAGGAAGACAACTAACGATTTGGGTAAAGGTTTCTGATGTTTCAAATATTTAGAGTGCTTCAAGCCAAAATTAACAAATTGGTTCAAACTGTGTTTGTTACATAACCAGTATACCTTATGTATACTGCAATGAGCTGGAAGCTCAATTTGATGTGTATCCTATATACAACATCAAGGCTCCCGGGGAGAGATCTCTCTGCAAGACACTTACGTACTACACTATCCATCTAAACTAGAACAACAAAGGCAAAACTTTGTTTTAAAGAATTAATTTTATTTCACTGTTCATTTTTTAGGGTTTTTTAAATTATTTTATAATCGCGTCCTGTCTGCCAGTCCGTCCATCTGCCCATCCGTCCGTCCGTGTGTCACAGCACTTTTTCTCGCAAACTACTTAAGCTAGAAACATTAAATTTTGTATGCAGATGTAAAGTAGTGCTCTCTTCAAAGTTCAACTACAAAAAAATTTTATAAGGTATTTAAAATATAGGGGAGTGGCCTCCAAAAAAAAATTTCATCAAAGATAGCCGACATGGGTACCAAATGAAAGGTCTTGATGAGAGATTTTCAACACAGCTCTTAATTTTACACTTTTTGCTTCGAGGGGTGCACAGGGAGGGGAGATACACGAAAAATTTGTGTCCCCCTCCTCGCGGTTGGACACTTGTGATCCGAAAAATCTTTAAAAAAATTATGCAGGTAGATGTTTATGAGTACAACAAGAATAAATATCTTAGAAGTCAAAATTCACTCAACTTTGTTAAAAATAGTATGATATTCGAATTTCACATTTTCCCCAACAAAATCGTATAGCTACCCTTAAAACTAACAAAATTCGATATTAAGATAGTCATACAAAAGATCCTTAAACTTTGTAAGCTTGATGAAAATCGAATGATATACACGGAAGTTCTAGCCTTTTAAATTTCTCTAATTACAGCAACAATAATACATGATTTTGGTATTTTATGGAATTTCAATCGAATTAGTCAATGCAGTTTCGATTTGATCCTCTTGAAATTTTCAAATAAGGTCAATGACATTAATATTTTTGAGACTTCATAATTTGAGTGATTTTTGTCGGTTTGCAACAAAATGGCGACCGTTGAAAATAGAAAAACAATGAATTTTCTTTTGAACGTGCACATCTATTTGACATGTTTCTTGACTTTATTCGTTGCTGGTGACTGCATTTCTGGAAGTTGGCTACAAAACCCTTTTGAAATGAAGGTAGGTCTGTCTACCCAACTTGTTTAAACATCTAGATTACAACCGAATTACATTTTCACTTATTTTATTATTGAAAACCTCCAAACATCAGTATTGAGTGAAGCGTTTTTCACTTTTACTTAGACTTGTCGCGCTTCACAGGTGAGTGCCAGCCTGTAGAGGGAATGAACTAGATAAGCTGATAGATCGGAGTGGCCACACGGCGTAGAATGAAACAAGTTGGGTAAACAGACCTACGCTCATGTCAGAAGGGTTTTGTATCCAACTTCTCAGAAATGCAGTCACCAGCAATGAATAACGTCAAGAAATATGTGAATGAGATGTGCACTTTTAGAAGGAAATCCATCGTTTTTCTACTTTCAACGGCCGCCATTTCGCTGCAAACCAACAAAAATCACTCAAATCATTCATTCCCGAAAATATCAATGTTTTTGACCTGGTTTGAAGATTTGAAGAAGATCAAGTCAAAACTGCAGTGACTGATTCGATGGAAAGTCCATCATATGCCAAAATCATGTGTTATTGTTGTTGTAATTGGAGAAAATTCAAACGACTATAACTTCCGTGTACATTATTCGATTTTCATCAAACTTACAAAGTTCAACGGCCTTGTGTAGGGCTACTTAAACGTCGAATTTCGTTAAGTTTAAGGGTACCCATGCGATTTTATTGGGAAAAAAGTGAAATTCGAAGATCATACTATTATTAACAAAGTTGAGCGAATTTTGACTTCTAAGGTATTTGTTGTTGTTGTACTCATAAACAACTACCTCCGTCATTTTTTTCAGACTTTTCGGATCACAGGTGTCTAAGCGCGAGGGGGGGGACACATTTTTCGTGCTTTTCTCCTCTCTGCGCGCCTCTCGAAACAAAAATTGTCAAATTAAGACCTACTTTGAAAAGATCTTCTGAAGACCTTTTAGTTGATATCTATATCGGCTACCTTTGATGACATTTTTTTGGGTGCCACTCCCTTATATGGAGAGACCCCCTTAAAAACCTTATAACATTTTTTCGTAGTTGAACTTTAAAGAGAACACCACTTTAGACCTGCATACAACATTTGATGTTTGTAGCTTAAGTAGTTTGCGAGAAAAAGACCGACAGGTTGCGGATTTCGTAGGGTTTTGAAAAATTATTTTACAAAACCCTAAAAAGGGCGATTGAGAATCGCGGCGCAAGCCAACACCTCACCCCTCACCATTTTGTTGAACACTGAACAGCACTTCTGACTACTCGAAAGTTGTGGATGATACTCGTAAATGGGCAGCAGCACGCTGCCTACTGGACTCGAACAAGACTGCTTCTCAATAGTTACTCCACGACTTTAAATATTCAGTCAACTCGAGCTTTTGTTCTACATCGCCAATGAAATCGCTGAGGTGGCAAGAATGGGTGTTCTCATTTATCAGGAACTTCTCTCCGCTACGCCTTATTAGTTTGTTGATTATACGAGCCATTCTACGATAGTTACGATATTATCGTAGCCAGCTTAGTGGAAATATCTTACATATGAGCGAGGAAAGCTTTCGCCTCCATATATGCCGCAGTTCTCAGCTAGCTGGCGAAAATTCTTTCATTTAATCACTATAAGCTCCCTTCATTTGCTCATACATAGAGCTTCTCGCTTGTAATGTATCGCCAAAGTGTACGCGTCATCCATATGCTGAAGCTTAACAGCAGCATATTGGCCGCAGCATACATAGCCATCATTTGCCGGTACCTATCAGCGCTAAGTCCTAGCTTACAGGACCATATCCTTTCATGCAATTTTCTATAACCAAATCGCAAAGTGGCTGCCCTATGTCCTCGATAGCCTCACGAATTCCGTCTTTTAGGTCTTGAATCAACGCTGGGCTGTTGGAGTAGATATTTAATAATGGCGTACTGTTTACTTGTCAAATGTCAAAAAAGACATTTAACAAATAGCGGGTAACAGACTTTATTATGATTTTGTTTTCATGAAATTTCGTAAGCATAGGGGTTTTATATCGCCCTACATAACTGTTAAGAAATAAAAGGGTATCATTTAGATTTTTGGGAGAAAATGTAAAAGTTACAAATCATACCGTTATTAACAGAGTTGAGTGTTGCTCTTGTACTCATAAAGACCAAACACCGTGATTTTATCTAATTTCTTGGCTCAAAGGTGTCCAATTGTAAAGGGAGGGGATACAAATATTATACGTACATTTTGCCTCCCCCTTGACATCTGATGCAAAAAATGAATTTTCCAGATTCTGAAGTGCTCAGGCCTTTCATTTGATACCCTACTCGACTGCATTTGATGAAAAACTTGTAAAGGGCCACTTCCTTGTGCCCCCTTAAAAATTTTGAAATATTTGTTAAGACTTAAACTTTGATAGACTACTACTTCTGAGCTATTCACAAAGTTTGAGCTTCTAACATTTTTCTTCTCTAATAATTTTTCAGAAAAATTATTATTCAAAATATGCAACTCATTTTATGTAGCTGCAAACAATTCCATAAAAAGTAATTGAGCTTTGTTGCTTTTATAGTTTTGAAGAAACTACCTCTGACGCACGGTCAGTAAAACTGCATAAGTAATTTGAATGAAAGCAGCCGTTTAATTAGTTCTGTAAAAGATGCCTGCTTTCATAGAAATAAGTTCCATAATATTTACAGAACCTTTAGCCACTTAATTTCCTCCGACTACAAAAATCATGTAAGATTTTTCTACTCCCGGGTGGTCCAACCATAATGCACGATGCTCATTGTGAGTCACACCTTAACGTCAAGTTTTTCGCCAAACTTAATTTGATGTGTCTGCGTTTTAGTGTTTGATAAATTCAATCATGGAGTGGTACATAATTGAGCAGCGCCCTAAGGTTGTTGAAGCCTTTTTCTAAAATGGGCGTTCAAATAAAAATGCATTTCGTGCACTTTGTGATTTTTTTGGTCAGCATAGTCGACCATAAGTGTCCACGATCGGGAGAATCGTGCACAAATTTCAGCAAACAGAGTCTGAAGAAAATGCTAAATCATCTGTACATGTTCGCCAAGTTCATTCTGCGGACAAAATTGAGTTGTTCACGATAGTCTGGCAGAAGAGCCATCAAGCTCGACTCGTCGTCGTGCCCAACAATTGAACATCCAACCAACATCGCTGATGCGAATTTTGAAGAAAGATTTGAATTAACACGCTTACAAGGCTCAATTGACCCAAGAGCTGAAGCCTATTGACCATTTCAAGCGTCGGCAATACGCCGAATGGTTGGTTGAACAGACAAAAGAGAATGTTGACTTTACAAAGAAAATCATCTTCAGCGACGAGGCACACTTTCACTTCAGTGGATTTGTTAACAAGCAAAATCGCCGCATATGGGCAAATGAGAATCCACGAGTGATTGTTGAAAAGCTGATTTATCTACAAAGAGTAACTGTTTGGTGCGGTTTATGGGCTGGCGGTGTCACCGGGCTGTACTTCTTCGACAATAAGGACGGCCAAGCAGTCAGCGTGAATGGTGTTCGGGATTACAAGATGATAATGGACTTCTTGTGGCCAAAAATTGAAGTTATGGACTGGACGATATGTGGTTCCAACAGAATGGTGCCACTTGCCACATAGCCAACGAAATAATGGTTCCTTTGCGGGAGAAATTCAATGGCCGTGCTATTTCACGTTGTGGCAATGTTAACTGGCCGCCACAATCATATGATTTGACCCTGCTGTACTTCTTTCTCTGGCGATATTTAAAAGAACAAGTGTTCGTCAATAAGCCAAGAACAATTCAAGAGCTAAACGATGAGATAATTCAGCACATTAACGACACTGAACCTCAATTGTGTCTCCGAGTCATTGAAAGTATGGACCATTAGATAGAAGTATACTGCCGTAGCCGTCGCGAGCATTTGAGCAATATTTTGTTTTACACATAGTCGTCATAGATCTTTCTATAATAATAAAAAATATAAGCATAATTCTCTGAAAACTTTTTGTTTTATTTACAGTCAACATCGTGCGTTTTGGTTAGACCACCCTTTATGTGGGCTTTCCATTGAACCAGACACTACACTTTTGATTGGCTCTTTTCATAATTTACAGATAAGATGAATAACAAAAATACATTAAAGATTCCGGCATCCGGAGTATTGACTGGCTAAAATGTTGTCCTTTTAGAGCAACAATATATTTTTTGTGCATTTCATGAAAGTTTTTCTTGAATTAAATCATTCTACATATCTGGATATTAAAGTATCAGTGCAAAACGCTTTTGACCTAGGCGTAGTTCAGTCTACCCAAGTTGTTTATATTTTCTCTCTCGTTGCGCACCCTGATGTGAACGCTGTAGTATTATGACCGACAAGATCCTTCCTTCCAGATATTCTGAAATCGTTAGAAGCCCTTTTCTAAGCTCTAGAACATTTTATGCAGATTTTAAGGGACTTCTTGACCCACCAGAGAAGGGTCCTAGAGAAGATCAACGAGAGATGGAAGTTACGTCAGTTATTGCCAAGGGCTTCATCTTCAGCGTAGACCTGCGGAATATTTCATAAGATTGCTTTTGAAAACTGAGATTGGCTATGAGGATGATGTTGCGGTGCTAATCGCTGCGCGCAGATTTGAGCATGCACAAGCTAGGTAGGGTTTGCTAATGCGCTAAATAATTAACTGGAACTAATCGTGTGTTCAGCATAGCATTGGAGAAAACAGTATTGGATGAATAATTCAAGTCATCGATGCATGCTATCAGAAAATTTGTTTCGAATACCGGGATGCTGACAAAGCCCTTCTGGTAGAAGCACCCTCCCGCTTCCTCGACTTGTTTCACCTCTAAATTGTAGGGACTCATCTTCCGCCATGCATTGAATTCGTATCTTAAATGTTGAAGTTGGGGAAAAATAACATAAATTTATTCAATCTTCTCATTTAAAACAGTCACCATTTTATTTTACGACTGCTGATGTCACTATTTGAACAAATCCTCAAAGATATTCATGATACCTATAATTCTTGAAACTTTCATTAAATCCTAGAAAACTCGTAATGTCTGAGTCGATAAAAAGCGCATATTCGTTCCATTGTAATAGCGGAACATTCAAGCCGCTATAACTTCGTTAAATACCATTCGATCTTTTTGAAACTTTCAGACCAGGTCAACTTAATGAATGTTGTGTCGAGTTTTCTTGAATTTTAGGAAATCCTTACAGTTATATTTTAGAAAATGGAAAATTGAGAAACCAAACTATTACTAACAAAGTTGAACGAATTTCGATTTCTGAAGTTTTTTTGTTGTTGTACTAAAAATGGCCTATATTCATGATATTTACAGATTTTTCGGTACTAATAAGGAAATCTCAAGACTTATTCCGATAAAATCGCAATGAGACCTTTTCAACGACACTCTAGTCGACTACCAGTGGTGAAAAAAATTGTTGAAGGGTCACCCCCTATATGCGATATTTTCACCCAATTTGTCCGCTAAAGTTATACTTTAAATAAAAGATGCGGAAAATTTCTTGCCCTCAATTTTGCCGGAGGAAGCTCCGTTTTTCATCAAAAATATAAAGTTTAAAGTTGCTCATTGATAAATTTAATACCAACAAACAAAACACTTCAACTTCTATTTCGAGTGCCATTCTCGCGTTTCCGTTTTTGTTTTGTATAACTCCACCACAATGCGACACCATCACGACCGTTGAAATTCGCTAGAGATCGTGTCCATTTGCCTCTCTCAGTGCTTGGGCGATTTACTTCAATGCCTTTCAAAATATTTTTCTATCCTCCATTTCCCACAACAGTAAACTTGTCTCCTTTTCTAGCGAGGACATAACTTGAGCTCGCTTTGATTACTCGCCGGGGACTAAGTACTTTTCAGTACTTTTCGGTTTCTGGTTAATTTAATTCGATGCTTTTCGATAGAACCTTTTCACAACAAAAGAACGAAACATCAACTTGGCTGGGAGTTGACTAGAAAACAGATTTTCCTTGGAATAGAGAAGAAAGCGAGAAGAGTCCAGAGATCATGAAAGAATGAACAAACCAAGAAAAAAAAAACAGTATGAAAAGTTTCAAAACTTTCACCTCGAATGAATGATAACTTAACAAAAGTCCTTGCGGTTGCTCCGGGAGCTATTTTCAAATTTGCAACGTATAGCGTGGTTGGTTGGTACTTTCTGCTCTCACTCGTGTCCTGGGAAATCTGACAATTTTGCCGTTGCTACTTTACATCATGTTATAATTTTTCCATGAAATTCTATCCATCGTTTTTATTTTTCGGTAGCTGTGAGAGTCTCTGAGTGAATGTGTGTGACATGCATGAAAAAGATTTTTCGAAAATAGAACGGTAAAATCCTTAACGAAAGATTTTTTCCCATACTTGTCCCTACCAGTATCGGGACCACTCCGAGACGGAGCGTGTGGAGGAGAAATTTGCTTATGGAATCCTCAGAGACTCTCCTGTAATAAATTTTATTTTGATTTTAAATTTTATTTTGTTATTTGAAGAAAAGTTATCATGTCACGAAGTTGCACCACTGGGTTTAATGAGTTTTCGAACTTTCACGGTGCGCCAGTGTACTTGTTCTTCCTTTGGGGGTTGCAAATGTGAGCATGTATGGCAATGTAAATATGGTTTTCTGTGGATTCTGGAGGAGTTTCATGAGCATAATTTTGATGCGATGTTGAGGAAATTTGCAGAAAAATATGCTTTAAGTTGTTTGGAAAAATCCCAGTTGAGTTGGCCGAGCACACGAGTAGGTTTTAAAGCGCGTTTTCCAAATGAAATGCTTGATTCGTTTGATGTTGAATGAAAGCAAATTTAAGTTCATTTTGAAGTAAGTGTTCAAGCGAAACAAGCAAAATCAAAGAGATGTTAACCAGAGAAATTTTACGAAGATTGCATTTCTTGCAGAGTACTATGTAAACACTTTTAGTAATAATTTCTCTAGATTCATCTTTCGTAAGAGATTCGATCACTACCGTAGATTAATTCATTTTCCATAGAGCCCAGCTAATTCAAAACCATTAGTGGTAATTTATTTGTAATCTCAAACATTTCACGGCTCACTGGTGGCTAGAAAAAGCACACACAACCTCAGCACTAGTTCAAACTCTTCCTTTCAACTCGCTTTGCTTGGCATTTTTCGAGTTTTTATCTCGAAAAAAGAAAATGTTACAGCGTGCCAAGAAATGTGTTTTCGTGCGATTCTTCCATTTGCCCGTTTGCAGCTCATTTCAACTAAAATATCTTACGTTCATATCTCCAACTTCTTTCAGCACTTTGTGTTTGGGCATGATAATATACCGTCCTGGAGCTTTCATTTCCCCCTCCATTCCTTACACTCCTCAAATATATTTTTCCCACATTATCACAAACTAACCTTTGCCGGCCCAACTATTATCATGCTGCAAGCGATTATGCACTGAAGAGGGTGGCATGGAGCAAGTCCTGTGGTGTTTGGCTTAAGTTCATATCTTGCTCCAGGCTGATATGATGCAACTGAGGAGTGCGAAAATCTACCATAGGACTCCATTCAACCGTATCGATGAAAGAAATCGTCAGTTCATTAGGATTTTTTCTGAGCTTCTTTCCTGGCGCTGGTGCTCTTTAATTTTCTTCTCCTGGATGAAAATGCTATCTCTGAAAATAAAAAGGATGCGAAGACCTAACGAGTGAATCATGTTATATGGTTGAGAATTAATGGCTAGAAAAAACTTTAAAAGCATCTATTTTATGCTTTATGGGATTCTAGGTAATAAATGGTAGAGGAATAGTTCTGGAGTCGTGTGACTTTCATCCATATTCGAGGTATACAATATTATTATGCGCCTTTATGTTTGGTTATTGTAGGAAAATACTTTCTCCGAAGCTATAAGATGTCTTTTTAAATTAGAATACTCTGGGTTATCTTTCATACCCCTCTATTTTCAAAATATTTTAATTTTTAGTGTCGTTGTTTTGTTCCCAAGTAGTAAATCATCAGTGAATGCTGGTTTAAATCATTGTTTAAGGATTTTGTTTATAAAAACTTAGGAAATCCTTTTGCAATTGTTTCTTTATTCTTTGAGTGTATTGTGGTAAAATTTTTCAGCAGGTGGTTAAATTCTAGTTGTCAAAACTAACAACTAGGTAAAGCCAGATACTACACATAAGGGTGCGTTGTCTCGACCTCCTACAACATTACCACCTAAAACATAGCTCTTACTCAAGCCTCTACCTCCGATAGTAGTCGCCTCCAATTATCGCGGGTCTGTGACTTCCTTTGCCAATTAGAAATTCCAATTAGGGATCTGTTGTCAATATCGATTGAAATTTCCCATCATTCCCTCGGACGTTCATGTATTTTACCCTTCAACACTCAACTAGAGAGCTTGTGTTTTTCCATTTTTTGACCATATACTGGTCAATACTTCAATCTCCCTGTTTTTGTACCTGAAAAGTGTCGATCTCCCACTAAATCAACACTTTTCCGGTTCAGCAACTGAAGAGATTGGATGAAAAAACAATATTTCTCTTTATTGAGGGCCTCCCTTGAAAGAAATCGTAAATAAGGAGAAGGCTTACAGTCCATCAATATTTTCGATGCATATAAATCACCGTAACTAATAACTTACATCCGATTATGCTAATATTATCATAAATAAAGGTAATGCAGATCCTGACAAAAGAGTACAAAGTATCTCTGGATTGAATTAAGAATAGTTTCTATACCAAACTTTGCAAAAGCCAGCCACCAAAAAGCTAATCCCATCTACAACCCTTTTCATGGGTATTTCTTATGCAGTGAGTTAAAATTTATATAGTAAAAACACTGTATCCACCCCAAAACTACAACTTTATTTAAAAGATGGATATGACCATTTCAAGAGTAACTCGCTCTATTCTTCAGTCCATTGATACTGAAATCATTGGCGATACAATTTGATCTTAAATGCTAGGGAATTTTCAGGTACTAAACGGTTTTAAACAATCATAAAATTTAAGAAAGGAAAAACATCTAAAGAGATAATAATGACCGAACATTAAATGATACATTGAATGAAGGTACAATTAAAGGTACAAGAATAACGGAATATTTAAGTAATTAACTAATCAGGGTGATCGCTGGTTCCTTTGAGCTAGTCTCTTAATTAACTTCGATGGACAGTTTCCTTCGTCTGTGTTTGTACGTGTTTGGGGGTCTTGCTGCATTTTGTAGAGGCTCTCCCAAACGTCCAATGTATAAGGCCAGTTGACGTATTTCAGGAGTTGGAGGAGTTTCCTATGTCCATTTTCAATTAAATACACGGCTACTGCCGATCACACCGTATGTATCGTTTACGGATCTAGTCGACATATGTGGTGAATTCGCTTTAAAAACTTACCTGACCTCATAAGGAATAGTTAAAGATATTCTGCCTTTAGTAGAACTTTCAAATACTTAATAAATGAAAGAAAGTAAATTCCCTTTAGTTCTACTCTTTTTATTTTTATTTCGTATACAATTGTTTCGTTCTCTACTTGAGAAATTCCTCAGTACTGCTATTCCCTAAACTAAAAGTGTCCTACTATTTATACTAAACCCATTAAACTATTAAATTGAATCTCTAATCACCCCTAACCTGTCTCTAATCTCTCAAAGTTCTTTTACTGTATCTCTAATTACCTGATCCTTTTACCATTCAAAATATTGTTTTTCCTTATGACTACTTAATTACATTCATTATTTTGTAAGCTTGAATAGCCAGGTGTATCCACTACCTGGGTTGCCGTTCCAAATGTCCTGCGTCTTTTGATTGAATATCTCCAAACATTCTGCTACATCAAGCTTTCATCCGTTTGTAATCGTTTTCAGCATGCTCACGTTGTCCACATTTATGTCATATTTTTCAAGGACTATATGCTTCACCACTTTTGATTTGAAGTTTTCTGTATCCTGCTTTTTGTGTTTTTGTTGACTGCTTCCCTTAAGTGTTCGTTCCATATGACACCTAGTGATCTCCTCGTTTGTCCAATATAAGATCCATTACATTTCGTACATGATACCTTGCAGATTCCGCTCCGCTCCATTTTGGGTATGGGGTCCTTGGTTGATCCTAGCAAGTTCTGCAGTTTTGTGGCCCGGCTCCTATAAACTAGGTCGATGTCTACGTTTTTCATAACCCTCTTCATTTTTCCCATCCTTGCGTCAAAAGTTACAACCAACCTCTTCTGTTGCTCCACTTTCGCAGTTAGCGTTGTGAACTTTTTGTTGAAGATCTCCTTCGTTAGTTTGGCTATCAATTTGGTGACTTCATACGTAGGGTACCCATTCCGCTCGGCTAACTTATAAATGTGTGACGTTTCTTTCTTCCGGCCTTCCTTATTCAATGGAAGCGTGAATCACAAGCCAGCTAAATGTCATCCATTTTTGCTGTTGGCAATGGTTCGAAATGAAAGGAATCACCCGCATGGTGTCCGTTGATTTGCGGTATATTTCGCATTCCAATTCATTCGCTTCTCTACATGCCATCATGCCCAGGAATGGTAGCCACCCCTCTGACTCCAACTCGTGGGTGAAACTGATGTTGTTGTGTATCGTGTTGATCGCCGTGAGAGTCTGCTGATCCTGATCCTCTTTGATGACCGTGAAGATATCGTCTACATAACGCACCCATTGACGTGGCAGTTTACCTTCTTGTGCTAGCTTCTCCTCCAAAAATGCCATGATAACTTCACTTAGAAATGGCGAAAGAGGGTTTCCCATAGGAACACCTCGTGTTTGTTTAAAAATTTCTCCCGTGAAAGTGAAATAACTTTCACCCATGTAGAGTCTAGCCAGTTTCAAATATATTTTGGCTCGTGCTTTCCATTGTTCTCCTGATCCTTGTATCAGAATCCACTTCTAAAGTAATGCAAGTGCTTCTTTGACCGGAATACTGGGGAAAAGTTCCTTGACGTCAAATGACACCATCGTATCGCCATCTTCCAAAGATTCCCAGGACAAAACCTTTGAAGTACATTCTGCCGAATTCGCTGCTGATCTAGTAACAAATTTTTCGCCCATGTTATTGAACTCCTTGACCAACCTGTTCGCTTTTCCGCTGATACAATTTCACGCATTTCATGGCCTGGCTTGTGAATCTTCGGAAGTCCTATGATCCTTGGTAGCAATGGGCTGGTTCCTTTTAAGAATTTCTTGAGGTCCTGAATCCATGGTTCACATTTTTTCAGCACTTTCCCCACTCTTTTTATCGACTCAGGCAATAGAGTATTTTGTAGACTGAAGTATGGTCCCATATTTATTTTTTCCCGCATTCTATTGTCGTAATCGGCCTTGTCCATAATCATTCCCTTTATCCCCTTTTAAATAGTGAACCGGTAGATTTTTGAGCTCATAGATGATCCTATTCTCGTTCTGCTTTCCGACCCCTCTAGTTTCTTTTTTCAGTGTATCTGCAGTGCTGGTTCTTATCTTTGGTTTTTCCTCTGCCGTCAGTCCATGTATGCAAGAAAGTCTGTTGATCTCGGCTTCGATTTCCATGACGATATCTTCAGGTTTGGCGTTTGCGTTACTTTTTTTCATTTTTTATGTACTCATAAAGAAGCTACAAACTATAGGAGAAATTGATAAAAATGAAATGCTAATATCGTTTGATGTCAAGTCTCTATTCTCAAACACACCGGTTAAGCACGCAATATACCAATTAGATGTTTGGCTCCAGAAATTCGGGAATACAAGGGATTGGAATAAGGCAATGAACACATGTAAAAACCTAACTTTGCTCTGCATGAGCGAAAACGATTTCCCGTTCCGAGAAAAATTCTTTAAGAGAAGGGCAGAAGTTGCATTGGGCAATCCCCTTTCTCCACTATTAGCGGATGTATTCATGGAGTACATCGAATCAATGTTGGAAGAATCAGGCATCATTCCAAAAACATGGTTTAGATAAGTAGACGACGTACTAGCCGCAGTTCCAAAGGACCAAGCTGATGACATTCTCGATTCGATCAAGAAAATTCATCCGAAAATTCAGTTGACTATGGAAAAGAAGACAAATGGAAGATTACCGTTCCTGGACCTTGTCATCATTAACAACAACGGGACAATCAAATTTGAGCTTTACAGAAAAAGTACTTTTACTCAAAGGACTTTACCAGCAACATCAGCACATCCAATAATGCAAAAAATGGCAGCCTACAACAGTTGGAGCAAGGCATATATTACGGATGCTGCCATCAAAAACGGATAAGGCCCTAATACCATCGAAAAATTAATAGCCAAAAAAATACCAGGATATCTTCAGAAATAAGCATACGGCTCTCTGTAAACAAGAAAACACTGAAAACACGAAATGGATAAGCACTCCGATGGCGGATTTATTCTACAGCATTAAGTCTCTCCTCAAAGGATTTGACATCAACATCACAGCTTCCACGAGAAACGCGACTCTCAAAAGTCTACTGGGCAACAAAAAAGAGCCCCTGAAATATAAAGAAATGAGTGGTATCTACCACATCCAGTGTAATGATTGTGAAAACTTCTATATCGGTCAGACCAAGCGACTCATCACCATAAGATTCCAAGAACACATGAAAGAAGCGAAATGCGAGATAAAGCGGGTGGTAATTGAGCATGAACACAGCATAGGAAACGACAGATTTCAACTCCTGACACATGTCAACCGACCATATACATTGGACGCTTAGGAGAGCCTCGACATAGTGCAGCAAGACCCCCAAACACGTATGAACACAGACGAAGGAAACTGTCTATCGAAGTTAACTAAGGGACCAGCTAGAAGGAACTGGCGATCACCCTTATTAGTTAATTACTAAATATTCCGTTATTCTTGTACATTCAATTGTACTTTCATTCAATGTCTCATTTAATGTTCGGTCATTATTATCTCTTTAAATGTTTTTCCTTTCTTAAACTTTATGATTGTTTAAAACCTTTTAGTACCTTAAAACTCCGTACCATTTAAGATCAGATTGTATCGCCAATGATTTTAGTATCAATGGACTGAAGAATAGAGCAAGTTACTCTTGAAATGGTCATATCCATCTTTTAAATCAAGTTGTAGTTTTGGGGTGGATACAGTGCTTACACTATATAAATTTGAAAAAACTACAAGTTTCGGAAACAATACTACCAGAGAGTTAAGTTCTAATCATCTATAAAAAAATATGATCATCATCATTATCTCTGGTGCAAGTTCCCAAGCCGGGCCTTGGCCTTCAGCACCAACCTTGACCGATCATCATGGTTCTGCCACCTCGTCTACTAGTTAATCAATCTCAGCAAAGATCTACTATCAACTTCTCTTGTGTCTTCGTATTGATTCCTCTATCTTTTTGCTGGAGGTTTGCCTTGTGCCTTACACTTTAATACTTTTTTGGGCAGCCGTTTTCCTTCCATTCTTTCTCCATGACCCGCTCAAAGCAATTAGCGTAACTTTACGCTAGTAGATATAAAACGTTGGTCTAATAATTCATACAACTGGTCATTGTAATATCGTCGCTACTCTGCTCATTGTTTCACTGGACTGTAGATTTTCCAGAACACTTTGAATTTAAACCTGTCCACTGCCTTTCCAAGTTCAATTGTAAGAGTCCATGTTTCACTTGCATATAACAGCACAGGTTAGACTAGTGATTTAAAAGCACGGAGCTTTTTGCCTGTGGACAACTTTGGGCCTTAGAATGGAAACTCAAGAATGAAAGGCTTCGTTTGGAATGGTTATGTGGCGTCCTTTTTGGTGCCTCTTCTATTCAGGTTGCCTCTAAGATACACTAAGTTATCCACACTTTAAAGGTTACAGTCTCTTATGGTAAGGTTTGATCGAACTGGAGTTTTCTTTCATGTTTGAGTCATGAATTTAGTTTTAGTTTCATTAACTTGTAGGCCAATTTAGTTTGTTTCAGATTTAAGGTTCAGAAATGCTTCCTTGGCATCTTACATAGAACTTGCCATAATATTAACCTCCTCAGAATACGCTATCGATTGTGCGAACTTGAACATTAGTGCACCCGAAGTTCCAGCTGGTGTATTCCTAGTGACATGTTCCAGCACAATATTAAAGAGTACTGGAGCAACTGAATTCCATCCTGAAGTTATCCATTAGTTAACCGTTTACCTTGACCTAGGGATCTGCACTTAGCACCGTAAATATGACCATGTTAACTAGTTTTGTTGGAACGCCAAAGTCAAATAATATTTTGAACAACGCATTTCCGTTAATACTGTAATATGTTTGCTTGAAGTTTTCAAAGAGTTGGTGCACATCGATATTATATTTCCAGCTCCTGCTTTACTGAGAATATTTGGTCTATTGTAGACCCTTCACTTTGATAGCCTCCCTGAAACTTTATTACATTCATGGTATGGCTTTAATTTGCTTTCTATGATTTTGGAGAGCACTCTATAACACGTTTATAATAGAGCAATGCCTCTATGATTTTCACACTCTAGATTATTACCCCTTTTGTGTATAGGGCATATTATATTTTTTCATCAATCCTCTGATAACTGCTCCTCTGACCATATTCTGCAAATCAGTCGATGCAGAAGGTCACTTAGATGGGAACCCTTACTTTGGGGTGGTTTCGTTAGCTCAGAGATAATGTATTGATCTCTTTATTTTGTCTCTGGTTGGTGGTAAAACTGGGACATTTTGCCCTGCTTCTGGGATGTTCACAACCTCAGTCGCTGTTGGGCACGCTGTGAATAGTTTCTTAAAATATTGTAGTCATCTATTTTTAATGTCGACTGGGTTAACTATGATTGCTCCTTGTACACTTTTGCAAAGACTTGTTTGCAGATTGAAGCTGCCTCTTAGTTGCTTAATAATGGTATACACCGATCTGGCTTCATGTAGGTTCATGTTTTGTTTATCTATTGAATCTTGGGGTTGTATGGTTATCGCTTCTCTTTTTGGCACATTTTTGTTCTGTTTTTGGCTTGATATGGTTGTTGGATGTATTTTTTGTAGGCCTGGTTCATTTTTTTATCCACTTCCTTGCATTTTTCATCGTACTGTTACTCCTCGGTCACTTCTCTTACCATATCTCTTACTGTCATCCGAGTACTGGAGCAACTGAATTCCATCCTGAAGTTATCCATTAGTTAACCGTTTACCTTGACCTAGGGATCTGCACTTAGCACCGTAAATATGACCATGTTAACTAGTTTTGTTGGAACGCCAAAGTCAAATAATATTTTGAACAACGCATTTCCGTTAATACTGTAATATGTTTGCTTGAAGTTTTCAAAGAGTTGGTGCACATCGATATTATATTTCCAGCTCCTGCTTTACTGAGAATATTTGGTCTATTGTAGACCCTTCACTTTGATAGCCTCCCTGAAACTTTATTACTTTCATGGTATGGCTTTAATTTGCTTTCTATGATTTTGGAGAGCACTCTATAACACGTTTATAATAGAGCAATGCCTCTATGATTTTCACACTCTAGATTATTACCCCTTTTGTGTATAGGGCATATTATATTTTTTCATCAATCCTCTGATAACTGCTCCTCTGACCATATTCTGCAAATCAGTCGATGCAGAAGGTCACTTAGATGGGAACCCTTACTTTGGGGTGGTTTCGTTAGCTCAGAGATAATGTATTGATCTCTTTATTTTGTCTCTGGTTGGTGGTAAAACTGGGACATTTTGCCCTGCTTCTGGGATGTTCACAACCTCAGTCGCTGTTGGGCACGCTGTGAATAGTTTCTTAAAATATTGTAGTCATCTATTTTTAATGTCGACTGGGTTAACTATGATTGCTCCTTGTACACTTTTGCAAAGACTTGTTTGCAGATTGAAGCTGCCTCTTAGTTGCTTAATAATGGTATACACCGATCTGGCTTCATGTAGGTTCATGTTTTGTTTATCTATTGAATCTTGGGGTTGTATGGTTATCGCTTCTCTTTTTGGCACATTTTTGTTCTGTTTTTGGCTTGATATGGTTGTTGGATGTATTTTTTGTAGGCCTGGTTCATTTTTTTATCCACTTCCTTGCATTTTTCATCGTACTGTTACTCCTCGGTCACTTCTCTTACCATATCTCTTACTGTCATCCGCATGGTTCTGATATTATCATGACTTTCCACGTCCTGTAAGTATATTTGGATGCGCTTTTGCAACGCTGAGATGTATGTGGACATTACTGAGCTATCATTTAGCTTGCATACCTGGCACCTTGGGGTAACAAATGTTCCTTGTTGATAGCTCTTGGAAATGCGGCGTCGAAACTTGACTCTTACGAGGTAGTGATCCGGGTCATAGACAGCCTCACGGAACGATCACGTATCGAAAATGCTGGTGGCCACTCGTTTTTGTAGGAGTACATAGTCAATCTGGTTGAATGTACGACTGTCTGGGAATGCCCACGTTATCTTATTGATGCTTTGAAGTGGGAGGTGTTTGGAGCCTATTGTAAAATATCCACTAGCAGCGAAGTCTATCAGGCATCGTTCGCTGTCGTTGGTTTCTGCATGGAGGGTGTGCCCTCTCGTTGTTCCTTCATACGCAATTTCTCTGCCAATTTTGTACTGAAGTCATCCAGAATAATTTTAACACGTTAAGCGCCACGTCAGTCATATGTGTCTGACACTAACAGTTTCTACAAGCGCCATGTCCGTCATATATGTCCGACAGATTAAATTTTTTATGAAGCCACCTCAGTCATGAATCTTAGACAATAAGTACAATTTGTTTTATCTTTTGAAAACATGACCTAGTAGGAACAAAGCCTAAAAATTGCTTAGCTTTCTGAGAAAAAATAAATAAAAGAGACTTGGTTTTACATTGCTTTATTCTTACACAAAAAAAAAATCTACTTTATTCGTTTACACTACTATGAAAATACTAAATGGACTTATTGTTATCCCCAAAACAGTCTAAGCAAAAGAATGGCTTGTGTTTGCAATCCAAACAATCAGTTGTAACCTTTTTTGCGTATCCCCTAGCTATTTTTGACCTTCGGTTTCTTTCACTTGGGCGCAGCATTTAACGCACATTCTTCTTATTTTCTTCCTTTCAGAGTCGTACAACGTTTTTAAAGAATGCGTTAAATTTTTTGGTCTTCCAGTGATATTTTCAGCTGTGTCTGAGCTTAAGCCAAGCATATTATTGATCGAATTTTCACGAATTTATACTAAGATTAAAACCAATCTAATAGTGATGTAATTTTTGCTAATCTGTCGACAGGAATAATATTTTCATTGTTTGAGAAACTTTTGGAGCATAGTAATAATTCAAATCTGTTCCAAAACGTAACCTTAGTAGCTATGTTATTTCTGTAAATACGTTTGGTTGACCTATAAGTAGTTGAATTTCTCATCTGCACCAACCCCGTCCACATAAAAAGGCAAAAAACTTCCTAATTTGTTCAGCGTTAGTTCGAACCCATTTATTTAGACGACTGTGACGAGATATTTTTGTTTTATTTACAATAAGGTTTGTAACCTTTCCGTTAACGAACAGTATGAACGTATCAAACGTAAAAATGTTTGTGGGTAAATTTAATTGTAAGCCAGGCTTTCCCGTGAAATCAAAACTTTGATGTGTACTTTCATAGCCACTCCATTCAACATCACTGATCTCAAGTGAAGGGTTTTCCAATAAGAGGTGTTATTTTGGATAGCCTGCTATTTCGGTAGATGTCTCTTTTGAAGCTGTCATTTTTTGACAAAAAAATGTAGTAAAAACTAGGCCATTTATAAAAAACGGAACAATACACGCTTCAACAATGCATTGAAGTTATTAAAATATGCTATAAAAATGGTGAGAATTTGGCAGAGACGGTTCGCAAAACTCGAACATTTTTGGGTCGTAGTGAAGCACCTTGTCGGACCGCAAGACAGAAATTGATGGAAAAATTCGAGCTGTTGGAACTACTTAGTGATGTGAAGAATAAAACCCGTGCACGTCACTCAAGAACAGCCGAGAATATTGCTGCTGTAGCCAAAAGTGTTGTAGAAAACCCAGGTTTGTCCATTCCTCGTGGTTCTTTGGAATCAGGCATTCTACAAACGTCATTACACCGTATTATGCATAAAGATTTGGGTTTTAAGGCTTGTAAAGTTCAGTTACCACAAGAACTCAAGCCGGTCGATCACCAACAATATCGTGTCTTTGCTGATTGGGTCCTTGAAATGCATGAAAATGATTCGGAATTCCATCGAAAAATCATATTGAGTGATGAGGCCCATTTCCACCTCGGTGGCTTCGTCAACAAGCAAAATTGGCGCATCTGGGGCACGGAAAATCGAAGAATTATTGTTGGAAAGCCTCTCTATCTTGAATGTGTGACTGTTTGTTGCGCTTTATGGTCCGGCGGAGTCATTGGACCTTACTTTTTCGAAAATGTGGCTGGAGTAACAGTTGCGGGTAATGGACTGCGCTATCGAGAGATGATTAATGATGATGATGGTATTGATCTGAACAACGTCTACTTTCAACAAGATGGCGCTACGTGCCACACAAGCAACGAAACCATTGATCTCTTACGGGAAAATTTTCTGGACGTGTTATCTCTCGAAGAGGTCACAATTGGCCACCGTGATCTTGTGATTCAACACCTTGCGACTTCGTCCTTTGGCGCCACGTAAAAGAGAAAGTCTACGCCAATAGCCCAGTGTCAATTCAAGACCTCAAAGATCAAATTCGTGAGGCTATCGAGGACATAGGGCAGCCACTTTGCGATTTGGTTATGGAAAATTTCATGAAATGGATATGGTCCTGTAAGCGTGGTCGCGGTAGTCATTTGCCCAATGTTATATTTCACAATCAACGGTATACTTTCTTCTTTATAATAAAATAAACATTTGATCATTTGTATTAAAAAATGGCGTTTTTCTTTTAATATCAAAATAACACCTATTATTGGAAAGCTCTGTATAAATCGTGGTTCTTTTTACCCAACTTCTTTCATACTGGAAATTAGAAACTAGACAGAACATTGCTCAAAACATTTCGGAGAAGTTTATGGTGAGTTATTTATTACTCCTAATTATTGCTTCCTGTATGTAATTGTCCATCCATTAACAGAAAATATTTTTTTATATTATTTATGCTATACGCACAGCCGTTCCCACCATCCTGGGATAAACCTGTTCGTATGAAACATAGCAAAACATTGGTCTCATTCATCGCCACTTATTTTTCTTATGTTTGACTTATAAGCTGGGACCATTAGTGTGTCTCTGAACAGTAGATAACATTTCCATTTTCTTAATTAGTCTTGAGCTAGTTGAGCACCCTACAAGCATTTATATACGTAAGTCTTGTAGTGATGTCTAAACTACGGAGCATCGAAATGATGATGATGATGAAAACGGCATGGGCAATGATGAAGAAACCTCTACTCTACTCTCCCTTTAAAGCACATGCTGCCTCATTTCTCTATTCCGCACTGTCAGTGAGCCCAGCCCCACATTCTTCATCATAGTCATCATCAGCATCAGGATCATCAACAACGCTATCATCATTTTATATGAGAAATTTTATTTTTCCGTTTTAGTATTCAACCTTCTAAAATGGATTCTACTTTCACTCGACTTTCTCCACCTACAAGCTTAGTTCCATCATCCAAGGATCTTTTTTAGGCAAAAAGATAGACATTAAGTTAATTAATTTGCTAAGTGAAAAGCCTTTGAGCGGTATAAGGATATTCTTTCATCCGCCGACAACGCAACGGTGCACGGTTGGGTAGCGGGAGTTAAAGCGCGATAATAACGCTGATGGAGTGGCGGTCGGTGAACAATAAGAAGACTCCTTGAAATTTTTCGTTTCCGTTTATAATGATGGAGGGTTTAATGCAGCTGTATGTTGTCTATTATGTCATAAAGTTAAAATAACAGTAGCTGAGTGTTATGAGAGAAAATTTTAATTTCTTGGTAAGTTACTTTTAGCCTAGGCTCACGATTTATGTTTAGAGAGTTATACGTACATCATTTTGAATGACGGGCGCCTTCTCATGGGAAAGGTTTTGAGCTCTTCAAGTATGGAAGGGGCTAAACGCAGAATTCCGGATTTTATAAGTAGGTGCTTTAGTTTTACAGGTTAAAAATATTGGTCACTGGAAGTATTTTGAATTTTAAAGAAGTCACAGGATTTTTTGAGCAGGTACCTTTATCAGGCCAAATTAGAATAACTAGCTGCTTCTACACTTTTACACAGTAATTTCAACAAGATAACCATGAATATTACCTTCATTTTAAGGCTTGAATTTGCGATGCGCTTACTTTAAAATAACAAAAATGCCAGATAAAAACTCAAATTAAAGCATATCATCTACCAATCGACCTTTAAAACCATCAGCAGCTTGTCTCTTGGATGATACAGAAACGTAGTGAAAAACCTTTATTTTGGAGAACACGTTCTTACATCAAAACTTCGATACTAACGTTCGCAAATAGAATATTTAATTTTCATATGGGTTCCTACATAGACAAGCAACCTACCTCTCAATACATCCATTCCGTCATGCAACAACCACTTCATCTTAAAGCATCATCGAAAACAAAAACAACACAAAATAGAAAACTTTCTTTCTCGTATCTTTGTCGAAGCTGCTTTTATGTGTCTTTTTTCAACATCCCTTCCAACGATCCTACGGTAAAAATCTAACAAAAAATCCCTGTCACGTTTGACAGACCAATCACTCTCTCGTTCCCAGGGTTATAGGAACGGAAGATCAGAATTCAAATCTGAAGTCACTGTGAAGTAGGTAAGGGGACAAGACAATTTACATACCTTTAAGGATTTCCCGAATGTCTAGGATCGAGTTCAACTTTTTACAAGAAGGATTGATAAAAAACAGTATGGATGATAATAGCAGAAGAAAAATCAGTGGAGGCGGATGCCTTGCTCTTGGGTATTTTTGCTATTGCTCATTGGGGGTGGTTCCGCTTTTAAGCATCACAAGAGTAACGATGGAGTAATAGTCGTCCATGGAAGAACATTACGTGAATTTTGTACCTCAGTGGCGTTCGAACTATTTACATTGTATGAAAACCGAGAGATGGTAATATTCGGAAATAAAACTATATAATTTAAATTGTTTGATTTATAAGAAATATTCAACTCAAATGATTCACATCTCATGCCTACCTGTTTTTATGGAATATTTCATCTCTGATAGTGCCGTTGTTTCTATGTAAGCATATTTTGATATTTTTAGAATCCAAGCAATTATTCATATTTCACAAGCTTTGTAGACAGTTCCTTTAAAGAAACTTTAAAGCATCGACAGAAAGTTATGTTATGTTCAGAGCCGGATAGTATCAGTTGCGAGCCACTGTATTTCATGCTATAATTGACGAAACCTTTCTATGAACTGCACGAAATAAAAAGCAAGCAAGCATTGGAATCTCAAAAGCGTATACTCATCTACCTTAGGATCCTTGAAGACGTAACATGAAATTGATACAAGGCATCAATGTAACGCATCCTCATCCCTAGCTTACCACTATTCGACTTTTATGTTTTAGTATTCGCAACTTTCACATATATCACTCGTCACTCGCGTCCCTCCTCGAGACGTAAAGTCCCCTGGCAAGGGGGAGTTGAAACAAATAAACATTTTCGAAAGATATATGCCCCCCCGGGAGATATAAAAACCGAAAACATGACAGATTCGCTCGTTGTATTTGTCCCGGGTAATGTTTGCAAGATATGTGACGGAATAAGACAAGAAAAATGGCATGGCCAGAATTTTCATTTCTTAGCCAAGTTGAGCGTTCTTTTGTACATCTGTAATAAGTATCATATGACGCAAGGGAGACCAGCTGGGATGAGAGATAAAGATGAGCTTAAAGATAATTTCAAGGAAAAGGTTTTCGCTATGGCTTTGTTCTACCTTGCCTTACCTCTTCTGTAATTGTTTATAGTTCTGTTACATTTGAAGTCAAATTTTTAAAGACATACATAATTCAATTTTCCGTAGGTATTTGGAAATCATGTGATGAGTATATGGCTAAGATTTATATGGCAATAAAAACTCAAATTCATCTTATTTATTTATTAATTTGATTAAATTACTTTACAGAAAGTAGTTTTCAATTATAAAATAGTAAAGGAAAATAAAATCCATGGATATAGAATGGTACAGTTACGAATAAATCAATCAAATTTCAACAAGTTCATTCTCGAGGAGTACTCGCCCCAACTCATGTTTGAAGGAGGCAAACGAATTCAAGGAAGGGCAAAGCTGGAGACACCATGCGAACTAACGTTGAGTGACTGTAAATGACGGTTCTGGCGAACGGTATTAGGAAATGTTGCGAGGATCTGGTATGCAAAGGGGGCGTATACTTAAAGTACTGACCGGAGTAGGTGATAACATCCCTTTTACCTGTTTCAAGGGGTAGCACTGGTCAAGAAATTGTCTTCTTACCTGGAGTGAAGGCAGTCCTAGAAAATTTAGGCGATTGTCGTAAGGGTAATACGGGATTTTCTACTTTTACAAAAGTGTGCGGGGGAAGCTAGTCTAGACAATCCGACTTCCATTATGAGATATTTTTGATGAAGGGACAATATCTTACATCATAATGAAGGGTTGGGCGAACAAACATGATGAAAAGCCATACACAGATTAGTACATTGAAACATTTATGAGAGCGACGCAAAAGAAAGCCCCCAACTCAAGAAGCTCTCTTTGTTAATTCAAGGACGTAACTTTCGAACTTCAAATGGGGATCAAATGTCACATCTAAGCCCTTGAAACTATCGACCGACGATCACATATGAGAAGGTTATGGGTTTTTTTAAGAAAAGGTCATGAGAACACATTTGGACGTGTTAAGCGAATGACGATGTCTCTCACACTGAGAGAACATTCGATTTATATCATCTTGGTGAGCTCTGCAGTTCTAGTTCGAGTTTATCACTCTGAATATTTTTAGATCGTCCGCATATATCAGATCATTGGACACAAAATTACCTGGGGGGTCGTTTATGAAGCGATTGAACAGAAAAGGACTTGAAATTAATCTCTGAGTACCCCTGAGTTAGGAGAAAAGGGGTACGATCTGCAATCATTCTGGATAATTGTCCAGGAACGTTCAAAGATTTTACCAAAACATGATAGGAGTGAAATAGGTGTGTAATTCGATGTAATTGAGCGGTCACCGTTTCATGGATAGGTAGTACATTGGTGTGCTTCCATTTATATGGAAAAGTGCCAGTTGTAAAACTTTACTATATGGACAAGGGGAATATGGCAATGATTTTCGTTTCAAATCGCTCGAACGAAGAGATTTCCAGAAGAAAATCAGAACCAACCTCTCATTGGTTCTGCACGTAAAGTCTTGGGACGTGACAGCGGACTGTACCCTACAGGTCAACAAGTCCGGACACACTAAGTCTACTCCGAGGTGGCTGCTAGCTAGTTCGGAGAGGAATTCGGTCGCGGGTCTTGCGCGAGCAGACAAAGTCCAGAATGCAAAATTTCAGCCACCGGTTCACATGCCCGTTTTAAAAACGCGTCAAAAATACAACCATACGGAAACGAAACCTATCCCCACTTTATTCCGTATTTCTTCTATTCATCCAGCCAAGAACAAATACTGTATTTAATTTCGCGTAGTCTGTGTGGTCTAGTGGTTAGAGCATAGATATAGAGAGTACTGGATCCGCAACCGGTCGTGAGAGCCGAAGCAATTGGCAACCTGCGCTAAAGTTGTGTGAAGTTGAGGTTTGAGGCGATCTGCTTTTAATTCAGCACTCTATTCACGGCGAAACACGTTCAGATTTAAAAAGTTTTTAACTTTAAAGATCGCGCGTACGTAATCGGAACTTTAATTCACTGTTTTAATTAAAAATTTATGAAATTTCCATCCGCTTTGACACATGAGTTTTCCCGCGTGGTTCGCGCTCTTTTCGATTTTCTTTTGCTTTGACGTTCGAGTTTTCCGTGAGAGTTGTTTGTTGTTTATGCTCAAACTGAAATGAAATTTCGTTGGTGTGCGCGGGTGTCAGTGGGCGAAGCGATTCTTCTGAAGAGAGAAAAGAAAAACCTGACTGGAAAAAAAGGGGAAGGAGAAGCAGAGGGAATCATATAGTTTCGAGAGCGTAAGTTATTTATAACTTATTTATGTGGCAAATTTGCTTCTCACATGGACGAGTACACAGATTCTCGTTGCTCGTCCATTTGTTTATATATCTTTGGGTTAGAGCATGAACGCATAAGCCAAAGGTCCCAGCTTCAAATCTTGTTGGGAGCAACGTGATTTAGTTTAGGGGATTTTTCGGACAGACTATGAGTGTTCACTCAGTGGTGATATGTACTGAGTTAATCAGATCATATCAAAGCTGAGCGGGCACACGGGAGCAATGGTACTGACCAAACCAACTTCCGAAAAAAATCAATACGGTCATGAAAATGGGATACTCTAACTATCTCTCAGCGAAGGCCCGAGAGGGACTGTAGTGCTACAAAGAAGAAGAATTTAGCACTCCCGAATATCACCGACGCGGTCCTGAAAAACATCCTACTCTAATAAAAAAACGCAAAGCAAACTATGGTACCGCGTACCGAACACCTCTCCAAACTAGCTAGCAAGCCAGCAGCCATCTCAGGGTAGACAAAGTGTGTCCGGATTGGTTAACCTGTAGAGTACAGTCCGTTGTCACATCCCGAGACTTTACGTCTAGAACCGATGAGAGGTTGGTTCAGATTTCCTTCTGGAAATCTCTTCGTTCGAGCGATTTGAAACGAAAATCATTACAAATGGCGCATAAGGTGTGCATGTTTCGAATCGGCTCAATGGTTGGGAATTTGGATAGTTGGTCCAGGACCACGACAGCTCCCATGTGACCAGAAGTCAAACGAGGATGATGACCGATAAGATCAATATGCAAACGCTGGAACATACGCTCAGGTAGCTCAAATTTATCCATCGGAGACCGAAGAACAGAATTGGGCACTTAAGTGCTCTTGCACAGCTCACAGGCCGCTATATACGCTTTTATTTGCTGCGCCATCTTAGGCCAAAAGAAGTAGGTTTTCAGCCGCCGAAGCGTATGACTGTAGTCACTGTGCACACTCAATGGGTGGTCATGAGCCCGTCTAATAAGATCGATGGTCAATTCTTTGGGCACCCATAACTTCTACTATTCCTCTTCTTGTATTGGGTCTCCGGATGCGTGTCCCATTCACTTATATATAAATCCCTCCATCACCCGCAGTTCTGGCAGCTGTGGTAACTGGCTCTGAATAGTATGCATCAGCATGCGTAGTCACGTACAAATTGTTGGTATAATCCGCATAAACACGGGAATTGGCGTAATTGCCCGGTGTTCTTGGGCAGTGGAAAAGCATTAATCGCCTGTGTCTTGTCCGGGTCGGTCTTGATATTGCCATGACCAATGATGTGACCCAAATACTTCACCTCCGTCACTACGAACTGACTTTTCTGTATATTGATGGTTAACCCTGCCTTCCGCATGTGCAAAGCCACTCAGTTATAAACAGTAAGTCGTCCAAATATACGAAAACTTGATGCCATGAATGCGGTAGTATCATCTTATCCATAAGGCGCGTCATTTTTTGAGGGGCATAGCACAGTCGGAGTGGCATGGTCACAAATTGATACAGTGTGCGACGTAGGACCGTGAAGGCTGTTTTCTCCTTTGAGCCAGGGTCTAACAGGATTTGCCAGAAAGCGACTTTGAGGTCCAAGCTCGTAATGTAATGGACTTTAAACAATCGACTCAAGATGCCCTCAATCAACGGTAGAGGGTATGCGTCCTTGACAGTGATGGCATTCAACCGTCTGGCATCTAAGCATAGCCGTACCTTGTTCGGCTTGACAACTAAAGCGACCTGGGAAGCCCATGCGCTCTGCGATTCTTTGATCACGCCTAATGCTAGGATCTGATCAGCTTCGGCATATAACGACTTTTCCTTCGCCGCAGATATGGCAAAATGCCTCTGCTTTATGGGATTGGCATCCCCTACATCTATTGTGTGAAGCACCAGGGCCGTCCTGTGGAGACCTTCCTTCTCATTCGATGGAAAAGCCGATGTAACTGAGTCAAGTCGCAGTTGTTGATTCACATCCAGTGCATGTCGTAGTGAGTGGGAAGTTGGGATCGCGTCAGGGACAGTAGTGACAGTCCAGTATCGTGCCGAAAAATAGTGCCGGGGTCAAATTAAATTTTCGAGTGAAGTCCACCCCTAGGTAAAGGTTCTGTGTTAATTGGGGTATAATGTAGAATTCCCCCCTTTAAATGTGACACCAGTCGTTAATTTTCCCCACTACCGAGTGACGAGTTCCATCTGCCGTGCTTAACCAGGTGGTAAAATGCTGGATTTGGTCCGCGTGAGTCGGCTGCGGAACTTCAGGAGAACTGTGTTTGGCGGCGCTAGTCAGTAAAGTAGGGGTCGTATCGGGGACTTGGTTGCACATAGCAATGGGTTCGGTATCGGTTTGTTCAGGTTCAAGGAGTGCCGACGGGTGGTTGCAGCACTCGCTAGCAAGTTTTTTCGTAACTTGCAATCTGCGCAATCTAGTGCATACGTGTCTACTTTTCCGCACCGGTAACAGAAAACCGTCAGTTCCGCTGGACATGCAAAGAACCGATGTTCCGGTTGTCGGCAGTTCCAACAGGCCGTCGGAATTGTAACTACTACAACGACAGGTCAGTCAGTCATTGGTTTGAACTCATGCTCCAGGGGTTATCCGCTCCTCAGAACGTGTATCGGATCGTTATTTATGTGATCCGCTGTTACTAACTCCGCAGTATGGTTAATTCGTGGATTAGGTCCCGTCATGCAAAGTTCCGGCCGTTCATCTAGCCATTCTCGCCGTTGATCTAGCCATTCTTGCCTGCTGGGCATGGAGGCGTAGTCCCTGTACGGTGTGAACTGGCACATGAAGGAGACTGTTCTGAACCTCCCAACACATATTCTCCCTGATTTACAACAGTTCGTCCTCGGGCATGGGTATTCGTAACCGAGTGTTTAGGCGTAATATACTGGTATAATACTGGTCGAATGTTTCATGTGCGCCTTGCTTGCGTTATCTCGGTTATTCCTGTGACTCTCTTTCAGGGAGGCCTTTGTCAAAGCTGTTGTGAAAAGCTGCAGAGAAGGAATTCCAGGCGGGGCGTGGTATTGATTCGTTTAAGCTCCAGTACCATTCGGCAGCATCTCCGCTGAACATGAGGTGTATCTAAGGAAAGCCGAGAAGTCGCCTTCCAGCGTATTGGTGACTAGAGCCTGGATTCGAACAGGAACCTGTCCACCGGTGTCGTCGAGTTAAAGCCGGTGAAGTTGAGTCGCCAACTATCCATGATGCGGGGCGTTGGGTCTCGGGTTGGCGTCACTACATTCGCGGGGCGATTCGCATCGTTGATGGGCCTTCCGATCGTTGATGGAACCAATTCGTGCATTGCAAGTATTAATGAGGGTGGGGTGCAGTAACGCGGTCGATACTCTGGGGCTCTGGGATCCATTCCCGAGCTCCTTTAGGGGAGGTTCGAATCATCAGCCAGCATAGCCGCACTGGGATTTAGCTCCCAGCCAGGTGGAGTTCTTACGCGGTTGGGCGGGTGGCTGATTCGGATGTCTTGGAAGCCTCTCTCCAAGTGTCCGATCCTCTCGGACAACCCTTGCAATAAAGACAAAATCGTGTCGTTGACTGTATTATTTATTGCGCTGTTAGGGCATCGGCCGGTACTCCTGCAACTGGGGCTTCTCCGCCCACCGCTCCTTGCGTGTCCGACAGCGGTTGAGTCGGTTCAGCACTCCGAGGGTCTTTTGCCACTGCGCACGCGTCGGGGCGTGAGCTCTGAGGGGGGCGTCTATGGCAGTTCGTTCGATCGGGCGTCTACATAATAGACAGAGTTCCGATGTTACTAAGAGCTGCTGGATACAGGTGCGGTGGAACAAGTATCCACAATGCAATCGCACACTTGATATGCCCTCTACCACATCCTCAAAACAAATCCCGCAGTTCACTGGTTGCACAGATTTGGAGCGGGTCCAACGCTTTTCCGTTGTCCACTTCGCTCCCATTGTTTACTTTATTGATGGTGATAGTAAGTATTAGAGAAAAAAACTACTCCCAACTACAAAAAAAAACTATAAAAAAAGCTACTAATAATTTTAGTGGCCAATAGTGGTGAGCTAACTATTCTATCAAAAAAAACGACGTATTTGGCAAACGCTTTCCTTTCCAGCAGCGCCGACTCTTCCATAGGGAAAAGAGAGCGAATGGTAGTCTGCCGAGAAAAGAGTGCTTCTGGCCAATTTAAAAAAAAATTTATCCCCAATCCCAAATACATTACAAAACCATCTCTAAGCTGCGTTAATGGACTCGACGAGATGAGTCGTAAAAAAAAAATAGAACAAAGGAGAACAGAAGCTTCAACTCACGTGAAATGACTGCAGGTGTGTGTAACACAACTCCACTACTCCTGTCCATGGAGCTCGAGAACCAAGGTACCTTACATCCTCCGTAAAGGACCAACTCGTCAGAAGACGTGAATTTTATACACCTTTAGGATGTTTTTGGCCCCACGTTTCGCCCCATTTGTAATGATTTAACAAATATCCGTATAGGACACGGATGCCGATTGTCTGGTACAAGTGTCAGCGAGCAATAAAAAACACCGAGCTCAGCTGACTAGCTTCGTTTAACGACCACGTGCGCGTGCTTGACGACTAGCATTTGCGGGATCATATGAGGCGGGTTCTTGTCGATCCACGAAGCTACACTACAAAATATTTATCACGCGTACTCTACTCTGCGAGACGTACCGATCAGTTTTTATTATCTTTAGAAATGTTCTATTATGAGTCAGTTAAGCTACTCTGCAGTGATTCAACATTTTTTTGTCTCGTTGAAGTTAGCGGACACGGAGGTTTGAGACAAACGCTAACATTACACAAAAAGCAACCGTTACTTTCTCCGAAGAAGGTCGTTGCAATACAAGGGGAATGTCAAACCTAAAGATGTTAAAGTTGCTGATGTGAACCACTCATCTCTCCCTAAAGGATGGCAAGTTGTCGAATATAGTTTAATTTACACTAGTAAAACAACAAACTTAGCAGTTTTCACCTTATCTCTTCAGGAGCACCCACTCTTGATCACCACGGGGCTGCTCGACTGCTTATGTTTATTACAATATATAAGAATTCGAAATCAATTTGATAAAAAAGTAAGAAAACCCATCGGGACAAACTACATTGCTAGAATCCAAAGACTGGAGCATCTCATCTACTTCTGCGGGGCACGTAGACAGGTTGACTAGTAAGGTCGGAGAGGCTTGATAGGATTGACGAATTGTTGTAGGAGTAAGGGAGCTTTAAATGGATGAAAAACATTCAGCAAACAGATTGCATATGGTTACGGCTGTATGGCTTTGGTGCGACTGGGAGTTAATGGCTTCATGAAGGTTCATTACGGAATTTACAATTGACTAGAATAATTTGGGATTAATTATATAAGAGGCTTCAACGGATCTTAGATGGCACACGACTTTTTTGACTTATGAACGGAAAAGGTATGTGGAGAGGTTTGAATGTACGTAACATTTCGGGACACGGTTTTTTAAGGTTAATGCATCAGTAGCTTCTCTAGTGGACCATGAAAGACGGTTCGATTAAGAAGCATACCTGGCCAGTGTATAAAGTGTAATGATTCCACTAAGGACTAAACAGAATTGCTGTGTAGCAACTTTAGGGTCATCTGGATCTAATAGAGCATGCCAATCGGTGATTGTAAGCTCAGAGGTTAAGCCCCCGTAGTTTGCATCGAAAAATTAAAACGGGGTACTTATACTTTTATTTGCGGATGGGGAGTGCATCTTAGTAACTGTACCGCTAAGGGTGGATAGTTTGGATCTTCTTGATAAACGCAGCTGCAGCAGAATGCACAGGATCTACCATCTCAGGTTTGTTGTCAAGAATGCGGTTGGAAGCATTCATTACGTAGTTCAGTTAAGTAATGCTGCAAAGAGATAAGAATGAAGATAAGGGGATAGAAAAATCATTCAAAGTTACAAAGGACTTAGTATCAGTATACTAGAAAATACAAGGTAAATTAAAAGACACACATACAGATTAGGAAGTGAGCCGCCTGTTTGGCCCTGAGTATAAAGTTTGATAACTCATTACAAGGAGATTCGAATGTATACAAGGATGAACTGCAAGGGACGTAGATACAAAAGACAAATAAGTGTGTGTTGCGTAGGGAGATTTGAACTGCAATGGCGTCAATCGGAGGCAAGATGGAGAAAGAATTACAAACAATACTATGCAGTGATGAATTAAGCGCTAAAAGTATACTTCTTCCATGTATTTTTCGAGTGACAGACCGAGCCCGATCATATCTTAAAATCATACATTGAAGGAAAATGTCATTATCTAATATCTCATCCGTGAGGCAACTGGCAGATAAACTTATAATATGGTCATTAGAAAGAATTAATACAAATTTCAGAGGGTCCAACTTGATTCTGGTACCTATAACGCTCTGAGAAAAGAGTTTTTATCCATTATTAGGCATGTTAAAGCTCAGATTTTTTTTCAGAATTCGTTAAATGCATGAAAACTTTTCTGTGGAGAACCTTCAAAACGCCTGTACCAGGATACACGCTGGCTACACGTCTGAGTTTAGCAAAACTTTTCACTCAGCTGTTAACGCTATTTTAAATAATGCGACTATATAATTACGAACGAGTTAGTTTCTTACAACTCAAAAACTGTGGAGTAATTCATTATCTTAGTGTTGTAGTATTGAATGCAAGATGTGAAACTAAGACTTGAAAATAAAGAGACACCACTCTCAACGAGAGAACAGGATCAGTGTTTAACGATGAAGTAGTTGGATAAGAGTTCACAGCGTCTATACATGGATGATTCATAAGTTGAGTTATCTGGAGGAATATTTCTGGTCCCCCATGATTACACGGGCCTAGTTGCCTCGGCTGCAATCTGCTTTCAATTACGATCTGACATTTAGTCCAGTTAATTTGGAGGCGTGCTTCGTTTAAAGTCTAGGGAAGTTTAGCGAGGTGCACCTGATGCTCTTCGTGGCTGTCTGAGCTGACGAGAAGATCATCCTGATATTTACGCACGAATGGTAGGTTTCTCAGGACATGTTTAATTGTACGCTGCATGGTTTGAGTCGCATTCTTCAGACCGAGTGGCATGCCCAAAAGCTCGAACAATCAAAAGGCGTCGTGACTTCTGTCTTTTCAATGTCTACCGGTGCCATCGGGATCTGACACAAGGCTTTGTGAAGGTCGATGACCGTAAACACTCTGCCTTGAGCATCCTGCAGCAAGTCCTCTATCACTGGAAGTGGGTAACGGTCAGAGCGGGTGATTGCGTTGAGCTGGCGATAGTCACCGGTAGCTCACTAACCTCCATTATCCTTCGGCACCATGTGAAGAGGACTGGCCCACTGACTCGCTGAAGGGTGGTGCACTTTTGCCCTAGCAATTCGCTGAATTCACTTTTAACTGCGCTAAGTCGTTCACCTGAGAGTCGACGTGGTCGGGCGAATACTGGTGGGCCACTAGTAACGATGTGGTGGTGACTGGGTGGTGACTGGGTGGATCGGGAACGTCCACCATCTCTTCAAGGCGAGAAGAGCTTTTGGCGTAATTGTCAATAAGCTTTGCGCAGACCTCTTTTAGAGATCCATGAGGCATGATTTTGGGTACAACAATTATAAAAGAGTGCACTTCCGGAGCTGGACCAATTGAGCAAGGTGCTGAAAGGCTGGGTCGACCGTCTAGTAAGCGGAGATTTCAGAGATCTATGAGAGGTTCGTGGTGTTTCAAAGCATCTGCTCCAAGAATGCCGTCTGCATGTTTGCGATCATAAAGCTCCACTGACAAAGGTGGCGTAAACGAAGGTTTAAGCGGAGCTGTCTCACTCCGAAGGTTGCAATAGCCATTCCGTTGACTGCAGTAAGAGTCAAACTCTATCTTTGAAGCGGGTTTTTGATAATGTTTTTGGAAATAATAGAGAGTTCAGATCCTGAGTCGATGAAAATTCGGATCGAGGCATTGCGATCCAAGACGTAAAGGTGGCTTTCTGAAGAGTTGCCATTGACGGCCAACAAAAGTTTCACCGGCTTCTTCAGTTTTCCTGAGACGGCTGTGCCTGAGCAGAGAAGGAACAAGGCTGCCTGCAATAATGCGCGTCCGCTATGGCTCGTGCGGTACCAACAGCACCCCATTCTTTTGTTGTAGCCTGGTGTAGAGAAGGTTTACGGCGGCTGCGTGATACTGAATGGCCTCTCTGATCTGGTTCGCTCGTATTCAATTGGAGCTCGCGAGTGATGTTTGTGAGTTGGGCGATGGCCTGTCGCATTGCGAATTGCTCCTGCGTTAGCAGATCAGGCGGAAGCTGCGGAAATGTATAGCCGGACAAAGGCATGAAATTCCAATTTAAGAAGTCGCCATGACAGATGGTTCTATGACATGAACCTCATCAGCTACAGCAGCAAGCTCTTCGAGTGTCTGGCCTTACATAAGAAGAAGCATGCGGCGCATCTGCTGTGGTAAAAGATCTAAACATTTGACTCGTGAGACGTTATCTCCAACACGTGTGCCGGCAAGTGTCCGCATGTGGCGTAGAGTTGCGATGGCTTTTTATACCCGAGCTGTACTCCAGTCAAGGGCTTATGGAGCTGCACGTCTGGTGAATCGGTGAGGCGAGAAACTATGGCTTTCTTCAGCGTGTTATAACTGTCTGCCACCAGCGGCGTACGGAGAATGTCAGAAATGTCCGCAACTGATTCAAAGTTTAGTGCTCCGACAACGAGGTGATACTTTGTTGAGTCCGAAGCTATTCTGTGCACGTGAAACTGTGACTCAATATGAAAAAATCATAGTTTGCGACACAACCGCTAAAATGATGGCGATCACGACATCCACCTGTTGCTGCCCGGCGGGCTCTGGAGCCAAATGATTCCATTGCTCAGCTACGATCTGCTCGGTGTTGTCCTCCACACTCATTTTGGCACTTGCTGATGATTTACTTAACTGCAATTGCAAGTGGTTTTCGAATTACCGTCTGACATAAGCACTGAGTACAATTCACACTACCTAATGAGTTCACAGTATTTACTTCTCTGTTGTTCTTTTGTTATGAATACGGAGTCACCACTCCAGGAAAATGAAATGGTACTTCATTAACACTAATAAAACTACAACTTACATTTCATAAGATACAAGTTAGGCTAGGATGAATGTAGAATGAAAGTCGCGTCTTGCTGCTCGTACAATAAACTACTACCAGCTGCGATGCATGTATCGCAGCCCTCTTTTCACTCGCTGCTCGCTGCAAAGAATCCAAGCGTCGCCAAGGAACGAATGACGATCAAAAGAAAAACTCGTCTATGATGCCTGAAACGACGTGTCCACACTCTGCATGTGCGTGTGTTTGAATCTCAACCAAGGGACTCCGAAACCTCCCTTGGTATAATTCTTTGTTTACGCCAAGACTGTGGAAGTGGAGGCACAACAGAATCATTTGGATATGTATTCTGCATGAGTAAATTCAATATATGTATATATACGACAAACCACCGATCCAGAAAAGCAATTCAGGTTGATTTATTTATTGGTTTTTTTTTCATACAAATAAATAAGTATTTAAAAGAAGAAAAAAACCTATTTATACAGATAGCCTGTATTGATTCCAATATAAGACAGACAAATGGACTCAGGTCGAGATCTTAATACTTTACTTTAGCATTTTTGTACAAACCCTTGAAACTAGTCCCGTTCCCTAAGTAACCGTTTTACTTCCGAATGTGCAACAGATTATCATCAGCAATCTTATTAAAGTTGCTAAATATTTCTAATTATAAATATTATTAAAGTAAACTCAATTATTCTTGACTTCGGTTTCTATGCCGGAAGGCCAGCAACAATTTCTTTTCAATTTACATCCGAAAAACATTTGAGCAGCATATTTTTAATTTGGCAACTACCACTGAAATTCTTTTTAATAAGCTTCAACCCTAGTTGACGCCCAATAAAACTCATTCCTTGAATTTGAAAAATTTTTAACTATTCAGTCAAATTTTTTTCCCAAGAAAAACCGAAAATCATTGGAAAGTTTCAAAAAGAAATGAAAACTTTAACCATCAAGATAAAAAGTTTAAGTTTAGAACTTGACGTACCAAGCACGCAACAAATTTTCTTTTTCCATCGAAGAACCTTCAAGTCGTTCACCATCGGCAAAACAAAATTTAACTCTACCCGAAAGTCAGTATTAAAGGACATCAAGGTCCCCTCGAGTTAATTAATTAAAAGTAAATACTTACAAGAAAGATTTAAAATGAGCTATAACCGTGTCGAAATAACTCCTGCAAGGCATCGCGGGAGAATAGGAGGCAGCAAAGTAGGGTTCGTAGAATGACAGAATGATGGCGGATGGTCTTAATTTTTATGGGTTCGTAAAAGAAACAGCTCGCCAACATTTTCCTGTGAAATGAAAACGGATCGGGTCAATGGCGTGCAGGTCTTTCTAGGGAACAAGAAATTCTTCGAATCGGCAGGAAAAGCGTTCAACGTGCAATTCAGTTGAAATGACTTGAACTAATTTTAAGATGAGGAGAGGAAGTTGTTGATAAAAATAGTAATTGTTGTCTAGCGAGTTAAATTGATGGTCTAGGAGAGAGATGTCGTTTCGGCCTGGTAGTTTATCTTTTACGAAGCTGTTTTATAGTTTAGAATGTATTAAATTTAAGGGTAAAATGGAGTTCATTAGCATAATATGGGGAAGAGATGATCCTGATGAGTGTTGCGATGCAATTACTTTCAAAGTGCAGTAAACTTAACAACCTTAAGAAGGGGATGTTGTTCATGCTTAAATAAAACGTGTTTTGTCCATTTTAAAATTAAAAATTATTTTACTGTTCATGAATTTCAAAGGAGTTTGGTGGTCGGAAGCACTTTGAGTTGAATTTCGTACCTCATATCTTCGAAACTTTACCTGCCAAAACCGCAACTCAGAACTATGAACATACGAGTACACAATAATACTAAACAACATGATAAACCACAAACATAAATGCAACAGAACCCACATAAAATATATTCAGTCATTAAAGCGGTGACAATCTGCTTCCGTTTCTCGTCAAGTATCTTCCAGTTAACGAGCACAAAAAGACAGAAGCCTTTTACATCCAGTACATCGGCAATTTTCCTCTCTGCAATCAACAGTATCATAAAAGTCAAACCTCCCAGAAAAAAAGGACAATAAAATGTATGAATTCAAACTGCACCCAAAGAAACAAGACAAAAGGACATTTAAGCCATAGAAGACATTTAAACCATAGAAGGAATAGATGTCATGCGTTGAGTGTGAGAGAAGGGAAATAAAATAAAACCACAAGCATCAGAAAACCATCGCAAAAGCGTCCTCGTGTCAAGTCCTTTGGAAATTACCATTTAACCCCTTTTTGTTTAGTACAAGATTTATTCAATGGTACTGGCACTCCATAGAATGGGCCACTCAAAGAAAAAGGAGCCGCATTTGCCAGAATGAAGTGCGGAAAACAAGGAAAAGTGTACGGACGTGTTGATGGATCCCAAGTCGGTTTTCTCTAGTGTGGTGTTTACGAATATTAAGGCGAAAGCGAACTAGAAGCATTTGAAAGGCAAAGGCATTCTTAGTTTTTTGATGAAGCAGGGGGAAAAGTAACGAATAGAGCTTGTAAGGAGAGGGCTTTCTGTTTTTGCCTATGAAGAAATATTTGAATGTGCTAATTCATTGTTTGTTAAATATAAACCGTTTTTCAACTGCTATAAGCCAAAGTACCTGGTTCGTTGGAACTAATCCTATGAAGGAACTGGTGGTATAACGTTTTTTAAGTGGTATACATGTTATAAGAACGAGATACATGCTTCCAAATAACCTTGCCACTGTACGAGTATATACATATCTTCGGAAAATCGAGAAAATCTCAAAAATGATGTGTAACATTGATATGCTATCTTAACTATATTGTACATATAACGAAATCAGCATAGGGTAAATAATGGCTAATTAAAAAATGGACACAATAGTGACATTTGAGGCTGCACTGTACTAGTCTAGTGAGATGCCACTCGTTCCCTGTGAAGCCACCAATGCATTGTATAATATACATATAATATACATTGTATAATATATGTATTCCCAATCCTAGGCTAAAAAAGTGCATTTACCGGTCCACTTAGAACTTTTAATGAGCGAGATATTTATGGGTATAACTTTAACAAATGCCTCAGAAGTCAAAATTCTTTCAACCTTGTTAATAATAGTATGATCCTCGAACATGACGTGTTCCTTGATTTTATTCGTTGCTGGTTACTGCATTTTGTAAGTTGAATACAAAACCCTTCTTACATGAGCATAGGTCTGTCTACGCAAATTGTTTGCTTTGTTGGATGTCCGTTTGTTCTGTTTCATCTCGTTTCCGTCAAAGAGTGTGGTCTAGAACTGAGAAAATTGCGTCGGAATTGGTAACAAGTTGTTCGTTGATAATGTTACCGTTTGTCTTTCTATGTTTATAAATTTCAAGCCTTTCTAGGAGGTCAAGTCTCGGTCCTTTGCTTTGTTTGTGTAGCAATTACATAGAGTTTTTCATAGCGTCAGGCTCATGTGCGTGGTTTTGTAGGTGCGTCGCATAATTGGAGTCTGCCTTGTTGTGTAAGAAAGATCGTAAGTGCTCTTTGTATTTTGTTGATGGCTTTCGTGTAGTCCTTCCTATATATACCATATCGCAATCCTTGCATGTCAGTTTGCATATGCATATTTTCGTGTATTGATGTGTCATTCAGTGTTAGTTTCAGCTTGTTTCCAAAGTGTGATTCACACCTTGACTAACAACAACTTTGGAAACAAGCTGAAACTAAAACTGAATGACACATCAATATTCAAAAATAGTGGCATATACAAACTGACATGCAAGGATTGCGATATGGTATATATAGGAAGGACAACACGAAAACCATCAACAAAATGCAAAAAGCACTTACGATCTTTCTTACACAACAAGGCAGACTCCAATTATGCGACGCACCTAAAAAACCAAGCACATGAGCCTGACGCTATGACAAACTCTATAAAATTGCTACACAAACAAAGCGAAGGACCGAAACTTGACATCCTAGAAAGGCTTGAAATTTATAAACATAGAAAGACAATCGGTAACATTATCAACGAACAATTTGTTACCAATTCCGACGCAATTTTCTCAGTTCTAGACCACACTCTTAGACGGAAACGGAAACGAGATGAAACAGAACAAACGGACATCCAACAAGCAAAAAAAAAACAAAAACTTAATATCCCTCTACCTGGCATAATTTAGTTATTTGCTGCCCTTGTACTCATAAAGGCCTACATCCGCTATAATTTTCAGATTTTTTCGGGTCAAAGGTGACAAAAATTTTCGGTACATTTTGTCTTCCCCTGGACCCCTTAATTCATAAAATGACTTTTTTATTTCATATTCTAGACGTTCTAGCCAAGACCTTTTATTTGATATCCCACTCGACAACCTTTGATTAAAAAAAAATGTTTAAGGGCTAATTCGTTATTACGGGGGCCCCCCTTAAAAAAATTTTTAAATTTTGGGTGAGACATGAATTTTCGAGAGACTATCACTTCTGACCTTTCCACAAAGTTTGAGCATTCTAACGCACGGACAGGCGGACAGACAGATCGCGAAACTAGTAAAAAACTTTTTTACAAAGACCTAAAAAAGCATTGAAAAAATTAAAACACCAATTAATTAAATAAAGTTTGTGTTTCAAAAATTCATTTATGATAACACGAAATAATCAAAACCAAATCAAAGGTGAAGTTATCCGACTGGAAGTTTTTCAGTGTAATAAAGAGTGGTCCAACCATAATGCACAATGTTAATTGTGAGTCACACCTTAACGTCAAGTTTTACGCCCAATTTAATTTAGCATTTCTCTGTTTCAGTGTTTGACAAATTCAACCATGGAGAAGTACACAATTGAGCACCGCGTTAATCAAAATGCATTAAGTGCACTTTGTGATTTTTTGGTCAGCATTATGGACCAAATGTGTCCACAATCGGGAGAATCGTGCGCAAATTTTAGCAATCGGGTCGGTAGGACATGTAACATCTCCTAGGCATGCTCGCGCTGTTCATTCTACAGAATTGTGGCAGTGTGGAGTGTGGCAGAAGGGCCGTCAACCTCGACTCGTCTTCGTGCCCAACAATTGAACATTTCACGATCATCACTGATGCGAACTTCGAATAAAGATTTGAATTTATACGCTCACAAAGTTTAGTTGACTCAAGAGCTGAAGCTTACTGACCATTTCAAGCGTCGAAAATACGCGGAACAGTTGATTGAACAGACAGAAGGGAATGGTGACTTTACAAAGAAAATCATCTTCAGCCAAGCAGTTACCGTGAATGTTGGTCGCTATTGCGAGATGATAACGGACTACTTTTGGCCAGAAATTGAAGTTATGGACCTGGACAATATGCGGTTTCAACAGGATGGTGCCACTTGCCACACAGTCAACAAAACAATGGCACTTTTGCGCGAGAAATCGAACGGCCGTGTTATCTCACGTTCTGGCGATGTTAATTGGCCACCACGATCATGTGATTTGACACCGTTAGACTTCTTTCTCTGGGAATATTTCGAGAAAAAAGTATACGTCAATGAGTCAAGAACAATTCGAGAGCCAAAGAATGAAATAATTCAGCACATTAACACCATTGAACCACAATTATGTCTCAGAGTCGTTGAAAATATGGACCATTGGATAGAAGTATTCCACTGTAGCCGTGACGAGCATTTGGGCAATATTTTGTTTCACGCATAATTGTCATAGATCCTTCTATTACAATAGAAATTGTGAACAAAATTTTCTGAAAACTTTTTGTTTTATTTAGAATTAACATCACGCGTTTTAGTTGGACCACCTTTGACTTATGTTTGGCATGGTTGCCTTTTTTGGCTGAACACAGCTTTGAGTCTATTTGGAATGGATCTTACTAGCTCTCTTTCCATTTTTGGGGTTTTTTTCCATTCTTCTAGCAAAGCTTTTGAAGTAAAACATCTTTACTGAAGGGCTAAAAATTTTCAGGAGTAACGAAAAAGTAGAATTATTTATACTCCAGGTGGACAGCAAAATTACATTTGCGTGGCAATCTATTTTAAGCACAAGTTTACTCGTGCTATCATATAAATTTTCGATTAAATTATAGCATCCCCCACGATTCCTTATTGGGAAAAGTAAAGTAGTTTGTTGTAGATCAGACAGTGGTGTTTACCCAATATACATGTTTGGCGGCGACGGATGATTATGATGAGAAGAGAATACATGAGGGTCGGGTAGGAGGTCATTTCATCGTTAAGCGCTAGAACTGATTCCGCCGATTCACAACGAATACGATAAGCGTTAGTGGATCGTTGTCGGTGAATGAAAATTAGTTCCTGGCCAAAGCACCAATATTACCGATGTACAATGTGCTGAAATGGCAATTGCAGATGGTTGTTAGTGGGTATTTGAGGATCAGTGGCGAACGCATGGTGGTTCAGCTATACCCACGTGTGATCTTGGCACCGATGCCACCTATTAAAGCAGTGACAACTGATAGTCTTTGGTGACCCACTACGGGCGAATGGATGGATGGATCCTACCGTTGAGATCCTTTCATTCTTAATAATAATAATAACCATGCACTAGTCCGATTCGGTCCTTAGTGCTCAGATTTGTTAGAGAATCTCATTTTATAACCGTAAGAGTATTCGAGGTGGTAGGTTCAGTATAAATAATCCTGGGTGATTTCAACGCTAAGGTTGGCAACGAGTTATCTCATCGGGGAATGACTGGAGGATATAGCCTCCGCGATGAAATGAATGGTGCCGGCCAGCGCCTGATTGACTTTTCATATAGCAGAAATCTAGTCTTAAGTTCGACTTGCTTCCCACATCGACGCATTCATAAAATGACCTGGCTATCACCGGATGGTAACACACGAAACCAGATCGATCAGGTTCTTATCCAACAACGTTGGGCCTCGAGCATACTTGACGCCCGTACATACCGAGTAGCCAATTGTAACTCAGATCACTACTTGATCAAAGTCAAAGTCAAAAGCGCTTTATTTAATACTAATCGTTATAAATTTTAAAAGAATATAAAGCAAAATCCAAACAATAACAATCAAAAAACTTAATGGCCCAAATGGCTCTCTAAATTTGTACGTTATCATTAAACACATTTAAAAAAAAAACTCTAGCAAATTCAAATCAATGAAGATTGTTACATATTTTTAAAATTCAATTGGAAAAAGGAGAAAAAACTAACCAACACTATTCTAAAATTATTTATCATCTTAACACTACAGTGAACTTTGATCCTACACCTAATATGTTTTAACTTAATTCTAATAAATGCAATCAAAAACTTTATCTTATACTAAAAACATCTGTAACTATGTTCCTAACCTAAGCGTTTTACCTTATCTCTAACCTAATATAATAAACATAATATAAACCTAACCTATCCCTAATTTTTAACAAAAATAAACAATAACACTAAACGTAGCAATAATGAGCTGAAACTCAAAAACTAAATAACGAAAAACACCAAAACTGAAAATAAACACGAATAATTTAGACATTGTCATTAAGTCACCCATATCTAGATAGCTCCGTCTCAGCTTGACCAGCTTCAACGAATCCAAGCAAATGAGTATCTCCATTGGAAATGTTGGTCTCGTGAACTCAAATTCGGACGATATTTTATCTTCTCATCGGTGGCCCGTCGATATATGTGATATATGACTGAGACGCCGTCAGAATCAAAAACATATCGATTCATGTCCAAATACACGAATGCTTCTGGAGGAATGAAGCCAGTAGCGAGGCAAGTCGCTATATACCCGTCTGTAGGGTGGAACGGCTGTGAAATCCAAGGGTTTTCACTCACAGTCACAGATCTTGCGATATGATTCCGAAGAAGTTTCAATATGAAAATATCGACTCTAGTCACTTCAGCAGTTTGATAAATTCTTCTATTCGATATATAATGTTTCCAATCCGTCTCAGGCTTTCTGTACAAACCAGTACATGCACGAAGACATTTCCTTTCGAAAACTCTTAATTTTTCCATAGTACTAGCACTCTGGTTGTACCAGATCTGAAATCCATACGTCGAAACTGGTCTAACCAGTGTCTTGTAACAGATGATTTTGACCTTTTGATCAATTTATCTGGAATGAAAGAGCTTTCGAAGGGCTATGACTACTTTAAGTGCCTTACTGAGCATAATTTTCACATGTTCAGTATAGTACAGATACTGATCGAGATAAACACCGAGGTATCGAACACAGGATTTATGTGGAACCCGTTCAAGACTACCTTCACCAGCCATGAACTACTTGATCAAATAAACCTATCGAAGACGTTTGTCAAAGGCATATTCGGCGAAGACCAGCCCGCTACAAAAATTCGACATAGAAAGGCTCCAAACGGCGTCTGTGGCCAAACATTGCACGGAGACCCTCGACAACTAACTAGTTTCCATTTTATCAGGCGCATCGTTTAAGACGAGCAACGGGCTCTGGATGAAAGTGAAAAAGTCTATTAGGACCGTGGTGGAACAGATGATCGGGCATGAACCCCGGTGCAAGAGGAATGATTAATTCGACGATGAGTGGCAGAATGAATGAACAAAGAATAGGTAGGTAGGAAAACCAGGACGAAGAGAGAACATTATGAAAATCTCAGAAGAACAGCGAATAATATTATTATGATTAAGAATAGAAACTACTATGACGACCAATAGAAAAGTATAGATGTAAGTTTTGCGATTAACAAGACAAGCATACAAAGTAGTGAAAAGACTGAAACGTGGTTATCAACCCAAGATCACGTTCTGTCGTGATGACATCGGCAATATTATCGCTGATGAAACAAAGATTAAGGGAAGTTTAAAATCAAATTCAAGAACCTCCTTAATCCTCCAGAGAGCTCCAAAACATCGGAGCCTATAGATGTCTGCAGAGAGCTTTCATTCGCTCCACCAACTCTGAATGAAGTTTTTCCATCGTCAAAGCCTTTTTTTGTGTTTGGGAGGTGTATACTATTTACGCACAGAGTGTGGAACTCCTATGCTTACAAGAAGGTGACTGGACTTCCCACTTAACACCTCCCCTATCAATCGGAGAACGTAGCCTGGAACCGTTTGACCCATTACTTCGGGCTAAGTCTCGTTTTGTTACGCTGTGGGGCACCTTCAAACTGGGGGATCCGTTTCATAGCGGGAGGGGAGAATGGAAAGGGAAGTACCAGAAAAGCGATGACCCAGCCCCAACGCTCCCGGCTGCTGTGAGTCCCTTTTAAATTTTAGGACTGCTCGAGCATAATGTGTTACCTGGTTCCATTCGTCAAACGATGCGAGCATCACCGCGACTGTGTTATCTGAGGTGAGCTCTCCCGTCTCCCTGTAGAGTTCCCTTTGCAGCTCTATCCATTTTGTGCCTTCTCAGCCGTTGCCCTGATTTGCTCAGACAAACTTATCTTACTCGATCAGTAGCCCCAGCTACATCACCGATGGCTTTGATTCGAGTCCCATATCTCCAAGACTGATCATCCTTCCTGTAGGGATTCTCTTTTTTGTTAAGATGACCACTTCGGTTTTCTCCAGTGCTAAACTGAACCCACGAGCAGTCACCCAGACCTTCACTTGGCGCATTAGCTTATGTAGCCTAAATTGCGTCTGTTTAACGGTGCGTCCAGTGACCAGAGCCGCAACATCATCTGCATAGCCGATCAAGCGCAAGTCATCTGGCATCTCCAGTTTCAGTAGCCTGTCATAAGATAAGTTCCACTCGTCCCGACCAAGGATAGATCCCTGGGTAACACCCGATGTAATTTCCATCCTTTCTTGGCCCTGTGTAGTCTCGTAGAGCAGGCTTCGGTCCTTCAGGTAGTTCCTCAAAAGCCATATTATATATTCTGAAACTTGAAAAGGGTTTTCCAGCGCATCCAGAATATCCACCCATCTAGCGAATTTGAAGGCGTTCCTGACATCGAGTGTCACCAACAGGACCATCTGCCATTTTGTGCGACTATATGCCTCTGCCTTTTGGGTCGCGTTCACCACCTCTGCAATCGCATCAATGGTAGAATATCTTGCTTTGAAGCCAAACTGCTGAGAATATAGGTTCCCAGCAGCACGAATCACGTCAGTGAGTCTTCTCTTGATGAGTTTCTCTAGCACTTTCCCAGCCGTGTCTAGCATGCATAACGGGTGGTATGCAGACGGCGGTTTGGGATCTTCCTTCCCCTTGCTGATCAGCACGAACCTCATCACCTTCCATCGTACTGGGAAAACCCCGTTCTGCAGGCAAACGTTCGATGTGCGGAGCAGTAAGTCAGGACAATGGTTATAGACAAGCTGCAACACCTCAGCTGGAACACCATCTGGACCATGAGCCTTCCTCACTTTCAGTGAAAGGACTGCCTCCTTCCTCCAGTTCCGGCTGCGTGAAGAGTGGACACGTGACTGCTGTTTTATCATGGATAGCATCAACACGGACGGGGTGGGCTGGGAAGAGTACCCGTACTATCTTGTCCATCTTTTCCTCATCATTTATACAAGTCTTCCGTAGTGCACCAAGCTTGTAGTCAAGGCCCCACGGATTCTTGTTCACATTGTTCCCTAGATCTTGCCAGCAGCGAGCCTTTCTGTTGTTGATCAATTCGCAAAGGCATTTCCTGGCTGACATATATGCTGCTACCCGATTGCATGCCTCGTCATGGTTCCGTGCCCGTTGAGCCTCACGCTGAAGCTTGTGACACTCCCTTCGTTTTTCAGTGATTTCATTTAACCACCAGTATACTGGGGGCTTGCCGAGCCTGGGTTTTCGACGGGGCATATAAGCGCAGCAAGTCGTTGTAATGATACACATAGTTGAGTTCATCGCGTCTTTAGCTGCCAGTTCTTTCGTCCCCTCCGAATCTCCCTGTAGCGGTGCACCTGCTGTGAGTACCTCGACAAACCTCTCGTCATAACATTTTTAGATGTACCAAGTAGTTGCCTGTTCGAAGTCTCCAAGTTAAGGGGTGGATTCAGTTGGTTACGGATTTCGCCCAATATTTTCTTAGACAGAACTACTATAAATGAAACTGTATCGAGTCTAGGGCAGGTCCCTGCCCATGCTGGCTACCTTATACAGAAAACAATGACACACTGGGAAGGATAATTTATCCTGAAAAATAAAAAAAAAGGTTATTTACCAACACATGGCTGTTTTATTATATGATTGAAGTCACAATGAAATTTGAAATTTAAACGAAAAAAAAACTGACATAGTAACAGCAATTTTCAAAAAAACGAACAAAAAAATAAATAAACTTCCTAGTCAAGGATATTATGTTACAGAAATAAAAAAGCTAATTTATTGAAATTTATATGATGAACGAAATAAAATAATTAAAACGAATGGACCAAAAAAAATTTATCTAATTACTTACCCCAGTTTCACATATCATGAGCGGTCGTCTGCTGGAAAAGGTAGGGACACTGAAAATTTAATATTTTAGCATTCTTGACACATTAAATACACGTAAATAAACAAAAACAGCTACTGAGTCTCCAGTTGATCGACAGCACTTATGTCTAAGCCGCACTCCAGCGATTTTCTTTATTTTATTTCAAATTTTTATTAAAATTCTGTACTTCAATCCACCCATTCTAACTTACCTTCTTCATCTGCTTCTAGCAACTACCTTCCGTTAGCGCGATCTCAAACTCTTTTTCTTTCCTCGCTGGTTAACGTTACAGCTGATCCTCATCGCCCACACTTAGCGTTGTATCATTAGTTAATTAATTCCAAACCTGAACGGAAATCCGCCACAAGCGCATCTTTCCCGCGATCACATCAGTGCTGCTATGAAAAATTTTTTTGCATAGGTCGAGGATTGAACCTGAGTCACGCCAAGACCGACGCACGATTCTAGCGCGAGTACCAACTGATCCACCACAGCCATACCTCGTGGCATCTAATTTGGCAAGAAGAAACACATTTGCCTAGATCAGTCGGCATGAATGTCAGTATGATCATGCCACTAAGCTAGTGCAATAGCCACCTTAGCATCTCGGTAAGATTGTATCAGCTAGGGCTTATTTGGTAATTGCGATTAACGAAGTAGAGGAAAAAACGATTAATCAAGCAGACAAGCAGAAATTTAAAGGTCACAATGAGCTTGATTTTAAACTAAAAATGAAATTGGCAAAAGATTTTGAATTTATGCGAAAATAATTGTTACATTAGAAGGTAAATTAAGTTAAGTAGAAAATGGAAGAACGAAGTTTAAAGTTGTATTAAATTATAATAAAAATTCTTAAAAATTATAATCAAATTATAAAAAGAGAATGCATAACTCAAAAATAAGAGAAAAAGAGCGACTACAACAAACTTGATCGACAAAACCTTGCAAAGATGCCGGAAGTCGCTAATGAAGGCAGTCGAAATGATTGGAATGGTAGAAAGACTCACATCGTGCCGCAGCAAAAGATTTTTTTTTTTTCAAAGCAGCCAGAATAAATGAAAAATTGCTAAACAATTGCCATAAAATCTGAAAAAAAAAACATATACAAATCCATAATAGACAAAAAATCACAAATTTCCTTGTGATTGTATATGTGAAATTCCTTCAACATATTTTTCTATGATTTACAAGACTTATCATCTCATATAACATTCAAGAGAAAAATATCAAAAAAATTAATTTTCCCATTTTCCTGTTCAGCTTCCCACTCCGACAACGCAATGAACCAACAATTTGAAACATACATATTAAGAGGCTTTTACTTTCCTCCGACTCAAGTCCATGCCATTTGCCTCACTTTCAGCTGCTAACAGAAGCACTTTGCAATCATTTCGTATCAATTATTCAAATCATACATTTTCCTACAGTCGTCGTCCTTGCGTGTAGGCTGGCCGTGTGCAACCGCCTCTCCATTTGCAATCCTCCCGCACGGAACGAGGATAATCTGACGTATTAAGTTGTTGCTGATGTCTTGTTTTGCTGTGATTGTTTTCATTTTTCGAAATTGTTTTTGCACGCATATCGAGACAGACATTATGTTGTCCTTTGACTGGGGATTTCAGCATTTCCTGCAACCCTTGAAGAAAAAAAATTCCTCATTGTTATTCAGTCGCATTAATGTTGACGACAAAGCGTTTACTCTTGGCTCGGCGACATGAAAGCATGAATGAATTATTCAAATTGTTGGAGTTGACGGTATTTACGGGGAGCCCGATTTTTATAATTTTCGCGTGCCACACGATGTTTGAAAATTCGTCCAAAATAAAATTCAACTCTTGAGTTAACTTTTATATCCACAAATATTACTCGTAGTTTTTCAAGCTGGCAACATGCTCTTTGCGAAGCGTTTGCAGACAAGGACACATTTTCTCTATGCTTCCATGGATCGTGGGTGCGGACTACCTACGGGAACGTGGAATTATGAATATCTGGAGTGATACTAATGAGATGTTTACTTACTTGAACGAAACATTTTATTGGCACTTTGAACGCAGATTCAACAGGAATTTGATTTGGTTTATGTCTTTTTCCAGAATCTGCGGGAGCGTTGCGTCTGTTGAGTGTTTTTCTCCAGAAATAACTTCAAAGCTGTTTACCCCTGGCGATCGCGTGCCTTATACCCAGTCGTACTTTTGAAAAGTGAATTTTTCCCTGCTTATGAATTTGAAATGCTGAAACATGAGCGTTTGTAAATGCTTCGCGGAAGAGAAGATTGAGGTTTATGTAAAAAATCATTACAACTCAATTTGATTTTCCAGGAATACAAAATCTCAGGCGCTTTGAAATGTTAAGCTTTCACTTACTGTTAACCACCACAGGGCTATCTTTTACAAAGATTCCCAATTCCTATGCTTCAGAACAATACTAATGGACAATTGTGCTTCACTGACCTAATTCCGGCATCGGTTAGTTCGCCGCACAGTACACCGAAACGCTACGAGGCAATAGATACATTCCAAAACCGAAATCATCGCTTCCTGCCCATTTATCTGGGTCGGTTTTCGCCCTCTACATGCCAATCACGAGCGACATTAAGCATGGAAACAACAGCACCCAGAACGACTGCACGATACCGTCTCACATAAACCAAAGGACACTATTTGATATGTGCCGGACATTAAATTCACCCTCATCTCCCGGCCAAATGGTTAGCAGGCAAGCGGCAAAGAACAAAGTTCAAGCATTCTGCATTCAACGAATAATCATGGCAATTTGCCGAAACGCTTTCAGGAATTTCATAGAAAATCTCAGCTAGCCGGAGTAGCTTCTGCCTGGCTATCCCAGCTGCCACCAGCAAGGAGCGTGTCGATACACCAGAAACATGGTTGTGATGCGCCGTGTAGTGAAGTGGACAGTTATTTGTCTCCCAATGAAAATTCAAGGCAGTTTTTCATATCCTGGGCGGTTAGTGTGTCTGTCGAGGACATGGATTGTCAATGCAACGGTTTTAGATTAAAGTGTCCTTGCAAATGAATCGACTAAGGTAGGCGTTCGTATCAATTGTGTGCAGCCTAAACATTCCTAGACGCGCTTTTCAACACAATGACGACATTCTCATTTGTTCGCATGCAAATTGTCGGATTTTCGACCGCATCAATGATTGCCGGAGACTATGGCGGTGCAATGGAATCGACAAAGGACATGGGCACAGGAATATGCAAATAATTGCATCAGCGGGACGAATCAATGACATGGATACTGTATGGAAGTGACGACTTTGCTTTATGAGAACATCAATGATGGATCGTGATATTGTTTTGAATGGTGATTCTTCGTATTTTAAGCATCACTGACCAAAAGGACATTGAAATAGTTGCTAGTGTGGATGGAATACTTTTACTCATGTTCTAGCGGATTTCATTTAGGTTTTAGTTAATTTTTTCAATTTCAAAAGAACGCCGTGTATTGTAACACAATATTTTGCCAGCAAATGATGTTATGGAGGGACTTAATAATGGAAACCAGATTGAATTTCAATTTGAAAATTTTGAATAGAGCCTCCCATTGGGAGTAGCGTTTCCCACGAGGCAAGGTATTAAGTTGTCCTTCGAATTAAACATGATTCTTATACTTAATTGGCAGATAGAGCAAAGGTTGCATTGGATGTTCCAAAGTTTCTTCATCATTCTAGATCCAATTGTCCCTTCAGGACTGCAGTGATGGTGGCTGTCAAGAAGTAGCGAGCGTACATAGAAGGCCATCCGTTCGAGATCATCATCGATCACGCTTCGCTACAATAGTTGATGAACCAAGTGGACCTACACGGATGCTTGGTCCGGTTCGCTCTTAAGCTGCAAGGGTTTAAGTTTTCCATCAAACACCGGAAAGAAACACAAAACATCGTGCCCAGTACTCTCTCGCGAATTTTTTCACCCGAGAGACCAGAGCTGGTATTAGAATATGATAGTCCAATTGAAATCGATTTAGACAACCCACATTTCAATTTAGACAACTACAATGAGTTGAGATTTACCATCGTAACTCAACAAACGCGGTTGTCTGATTTGACTGTGGTCGACGGCTATATTTACCGACAAAATGAATACCCAAACGGTAGCTCATTGCAAGAAAAAGAGTCTTGGAAGCTTTGGGTGCTGGAAGGAGATGACTCACAATCTGATCCTCCAAGCACACGACCATCCCCTAAGTGCTCATGGTGGCGGTGGTAGGCCGCTTCGGCTCCTTAACAAATACTTCTGTTGGCCTAAAAAGTTCCCTCATGTCAACGAGTATGTAGGCTTCAGTGAAACTTGTAAAAGCACTAGAGCTTCCAACCAGCCTCTTTGATCTAACTCAATATTCTGGAGCTCATATTCTTACATCTGTATATAGATCTACTCGGTCCATACTCCCGATCTTCTATGGGACACGTTGATGCTATTGTTATTCTGGATCAGCCATCAAAGTTCCCGCTATTGGAACACATTCACCAATTCATGACTCCACCTGTGGTGAAATTCTTAGAGAGCCAAGTGTCCCATGTGTTCGATGTCCCAGAGAAACTATATTCACACTACGGACTTTAGTTCCGATCTCAGCCTTTTAAGAGCCTACTCGAGCAGTGCGGTATTGTACACCAACTGACATCAATATACTTTCCATAATTTAATGCACCGGAACAGCTGAATCACACCCTATTAGCTGCAATTCTTTGCTGTGTCCATCCAACCCAGAACTATAGGGATCACAGATTGTCCGCAATCAATGTATGAAGATTCAAAAGCCGCAGTAGCAAAACCAAGTCTAAAAGGAAAAGAATGTGCAGCAAACAATCTCAGAAGAAACTTTAAGTGCTGGCAGCGCTAAGGAAAATCAAAGTTATTTAGTACCACTAGAAAGACTGGCAGAAAAAATGGAAATAGTAGAAGATGTCGAAGATGATTTCGATAAAACTGCTAAAGTAAATTTAATTCAATATTAAAAGAATAAGATCCAAGAGAAGAAACCAACTCATGTATCTACTGGATTCTTAGAAAAAGCCACCAACAAGGTAGAGAAACTACCACCAATTAATGTATCTGGACAAAGCGGAAAAGATATGGTTCAGCTTTGACAGCTGAAAATAAATAAAGCAATTTTAATATCAAAAGAGTAAAGGCAGGGAAATTTAAAATTAAAACCAAATTACTGGTTGACTTCAAGTCAAGTGGGGAGGTTTTACACTTCCCCTTTACCCTTAAAAGTGAAAAAACTCAGAACTTTCTGTTGAGGGATCTGGACTGCGGAGAGAACGCAGTCGATCTCCATCAAGTGCTTAAAGGAGCTACACTAGAAATTGAATTCATTTCTGTCAAAAACTTTGCAACACGAAAATTGACAAAAGAAAAATTAGCACTTTATCTAGTACAAATTTCTAATGATAGCAGTCCAAGTATCTTTCATCCGATAAGGTACTTGAATTTTAGACTGGTGAGGTAGAAATGATACCAAAAAAGAGAAGTCAACCAGCCTTACCAGTGTCAACGATTTGGTCATTTGGCTGCCAACTATGCCATGTCCTATCGGTGCGTAACATGCAAAGAAATTCATGCCTCTGGTGTGTGCGAATTAGCTAAGACAGAGCCTAAAGATAGTTTGTACTGCGTCAACTAATGTTTATTTGGTCACCCCGTATCATTTCGAGGATGCCCTCATTTCATTTCAAAATGCCTCCCAACTTCATCAAGCTCAAAGTATGATTTACACTCGCCGCTAGAAAACTAACAGAAAACACTATAAGTAATGTAAATAGCAACAATTAGCTGTTTTTAAGCTCATCAACAACTTAATTTTTTATCAGAAAGAATGAACAATCAAGATTTAAAAAATATATTTGTTTTTCAATGTTTAAATCTTTCAAACTTCTCAAAACAACTTGCCCTTCAGTCACGTTCCCACGAATCGGTTTTGTCTCATCTCCATTAACGTCGACTCCCTTGTTGCTCTACATCGACGTGACTGTCTCGTGGAATTTATTGTTGGGCAAGAGCTTGACATCATACTTCTCACTGTTATCCACCTCATTTCATGGCACTCATTGACGTTGAAGGATTTTGAATTCATAAAAATGGTAGACCAAATGGTAATGGGGTAGGTGGTACCGGCATATCAGCAAGAAGACCCTATCGTTTTTAACATATTAATAAATTCAAATTCAAAAATTTTGAATTTCTTGAAGTCTCCGTGATCAAAATTTTACTGCTAGGTGGTTCATTATCTTGGCCCATGCAACTGGTCTAAACATTCTCAAATTCAAGGAGTAGCGCAATTCCTTGTTCGAAATACCCTAATTGAACAGGCTGCTTGATTATTATATTCTTGCTGGCGATCTTCATGCTCAGCATGCATCATGGCTAGACACCAGCACCATGAGGTATTACTCATAAAAATTCTTAGTGTCTAGCTACATAATTGAGTTGCATTAATAATTATTCTGAAACATTAGAGAAGAAAAATGTTAGTAGAAGGTGGTTTTGACGTAGGTACTCAATTATGTAGCTACACACGAATGATTTTCATGCGTAATTTGAAGCTATCCGAGCTATTCGAAAAACTAAATTGATGTTCGCACGAAGCAATAAAGCTCACTGTAGAGCAAAAATTATCATATAGATTTACATTAAATTCATGTAACAAGGGTCAAACGATCAATTTAAAGTTTAGCAAAGACCATGAGATGTATTTCCGAAATTGAGGATAACAGATAATCAAATTGAATACGGATACAACCTTGATGGATTGGAGTTTCCAATTTGGAAAAATTCATGTTTTAACCACCACCAGTCTGTGCAGTCTAGTGGTTAGAGCAGTTTAGTGGTTAGAGCATGTTGGGAGTAACGTGATTTAGTTCAGAGGGTTTTTCGGACAGACTATGAGTGTTCGCTCAGGGGTGATATGTACTGATTTAATCAGATAATATCATAGCTAAGCGGGCACACGGGAGCATGTTACTGACCAAACCGACTCCAAAAAAACCAATACGGCCATGAAAATGAGAAAATGAGATAGTGCTACAAAGAAGAAGAAGGACCACTGCACCACTACCACTTCTGACAGTAAGAACTCTTGCCAAATAGTCCATAATGACAGGAATCTAACTAACGATGCAATAAATCCCTATTTGCCAAAGTTAGAGAAGCTGATATTGGAAACCATTGAGGAAGTTGTTCCCAAGATTAAATATCAAAAAATATTAACGGATATGGAACACCAACTATCACAAAGAAAACAAGTTAAGGTAGCAGGAGAGTATTGTAAAACTATGAGTGAATCAAACAATACATTCTGCATATCAAAACCTGACTAATATCTTTTTCTTCTTAGCACTACAGCCCCTTTCGGGCCTTCGCTTCCTGCAAATAGCGCCTGTAACTGTCTCGATCCATTGACTGCGTCCTCGAATTTTTACATCCAAGCAGCGATGAACTGTCTTCGTTGACCGATTCAGATCAGTCTTTCCTCAGTTTTTCCATTGGTCTCCGCTCTTCATTTCTCCCAACGAATACCTTCTTGGGTATCCATTGTTCGTCCATACGATTCATGTGTCCAGGCTGTTGCAGCTTGCGCAGTCCTACAATCATTGAGACCTCAGGCTCGTCAAAAATTTCATACAGCCCATGGTTGTATCGAACTCACCATTGGTCCTCATCAAGCTTCACTCTGATTATTCGCCGTCACTCAAAGGCGTTCAATATGTTTACGAATGCTTGGTTTAGGGACCATGTTTCACACCCATAGCATAACACAGGCCTTATCACAGATCTGTATACTTGTAGCTTTGTTTTCCTGTGTATCCAGCTAGTCTTCAAGATCGTCAATACTGAATAAAATATTTTATTTGCGAGCTGTATTTTTCGGTGTATTTCGTCTCTTACATTACCCGTTTTCGTTATTTTGGCGCCTAAATACCCAATTTCGCCAACATTTTCAACACTACATTTACAAAGTGAGATATTTTGTATATTTGAGGTATGTTTCCTCAACTGCGTCATGAGCTTTGTTTTAATTTCCATTAATTTGTAGCTCTACTTGTTTTGCTTTGCTGTCGACTTTCAGGAAAAGTTCCTTGGCAGTTGTTTATGACCTTGACAGAATGTTGATGTTGGTTCAGCTTGCATAGCAATTTGCCTCGCGTATCGACAGGTACCTTCTGTATGACGTTCTACAGAGCCAAATTGAATAGCAATGGGACCAGCCCATCTGCCTGCTTTAGTCCGACATTTTTGTCAAAGGCATCGGTGAGTTGGTTGATGCGGACTTGGGAGGTTGTTGACGTCATTGTCATTTTGGTAAGATGGACTAATTTGGCTGGAATGCCAAAGCAAAGCATTATTTGGTACGGTACGTTACGATCAATACTGTCGTATGCTTGCTTGAAGTCAACGAAAATTTGGTGTACGTCTATGTTGAACTCTCAGCATTTTTCAAGTACCTGCTTGACCGTCAATAATTGGTCTGTTGTTGATCTACCTACCCTAAGACCACATTGATACTTCCCAATAATACTGTTGGCGTATGATCCAATTTTATTTTATAAGATTTTAGAAAATATTTTGTACGCTGTACAAAGCAGTGATATGCCTCTATAATGTAGCTTGTCACCTTTTTTGTTGATATGGAATACAATTGAATGGCTCCACTCCTTTCGCATATGTTCTTGTAGCCAAATGAACTGGATGCCTTTGTGAATAGCTTGATGAACACTACTGCCACCATATTTGATGAGCCCCACTGGAATCTCATCGATGCTCGGTGCTTTATTATTCTTTTGGGCTTTGATGATGGAACAAACTTCATCTATAGTTGGTGAGGCCAATGGACGCTCTCCGCAGACATCTATAGACTCCAATGCTCTGGAGTTGTGCGGAGGGTTAAGAAGGTTTTTGAAATATGATGCCTATCTTACCTTAATCTTGGTCATCGTGACAGAGCGTGGTTTTGGGCTGATAACCACGTTTTAGGCTTTTCACTACTTTGTATGCTCGTCTTGTGATGTTGCTCGCTATACTTACATCTATACTTCTCAATTGGTTGGCATAGTATTTTCTTTTCTTAACCCAAATTATCTTATTTGCAACTCTTCTGAGATTTTCAAAGTGTCCTCTCTTCGTCCTGGTTTTTCTACCTACATATTCTTTGTACGCTTGATTCTTTTTAACCTAACGCATTCTGGCACTCATAATCGAACCAATCATTCCTCTTGCACCGGGCTTGATGTCCGATCGTCTGTTCTGCCACGGTTCTGATAGCCGCTTTCACTTTCATCCAGAGCTCGTTGCTCGTCTTTAACGATGCGCCTAAAAACAAGGGAGCCAGCTGATTGTCGAGGCTCTCCGTGAAATGTTTAGCTACAGACGCCGTTTGGAGCCTTTCTATGTCGAATTGCTGTAGCGGGCTGGTCTTCGCTGAATATGTCTTTGACATACGACATCGATAGGTTAATTTAATCAAGTAATTATCTGAGTTGCAATTGGCTCCTCGATATGTACGGACGCCAAATATGCTCGAGGCCCAACGTTGTTGGATTTGTATGTTGCCATCTAGTGATACCCAGGTCATTTTATGAATACGTCGATGTGGAAAGCAAGTCGAACGTATGACTAGATTTCTGCTACATACAAAGTCAATCAGGTTCTGGCCGTTGTCGTTTGTTTCATCGTGGAGGCTATATCCTCCAGTCGTTCCCCAATGAGATAGGTCAATGTCAACCTTAGCGTTGAAATCACCCAGAATTATTTTTGTGTCGTTTACGGGCAGTGAGTCGACCAGTCTTTCCAGGTGATTTTAGAACGTTTCCTTCATTTTCTCGTCCTGTTCTTCGGAGGCGTGAACATTTATCAGCCAGATTTTGAAGAATTTCACTTTAATACGGATCACACACAACCGTTCATTGACAGCCTTAAAATCAATAACGTGCGATTTGAACTCTCTTTCTACAATAAAGGCCACTCTGGATTCTCTTTTTCCAGTAGGCTTCCCACTTTTGAATATTATGTGCGATCCCATGTCTTGAATGTCATCCAATTCGTTTCCTAGACTGCCAGTATTTTTAATTGATATTGACTCGCCTGTTGTAAAAGGTCCTTAACAGCGCCAGGGTAATTGAGTGATCTGACAATCCAGGATTCAATGCCATAGTCCTTTTTTCGTTGGTGAGGTCTTTGCAGTGAATCCAATCCATTCCGAGACCTATCTGCAGGTTTCGAAACATTTAAAGGTTTTCCAGGAACGGGGAGTTCGCTTGTCGTCTAACCTCCATAGTTATTACGCCGATTCCGTTATCAGGCGCGGAAGATTCGCCTTCACCATCTTACGTCCCCACAAAGGAGGTGTAAGTAGGATTTAGTAGCAGAGCTGTAGATGTATTTACAGTTGTGAGCATTTCTCGGCATTTTATATTACAATATTGAGGAACCAGTACACCGAATGTGCACCCCGAGAGCACTTACTACCATTTAATTGGGGGGTTTGGGATGAGGGATCATGGATGCTATGGGATGAGGAAACAAGGGGTTCCCTCCTCCTTTCTCAAACGGGCTTGGGACCGTCTATGGCGGAGTTACGTGACTAATATACAGATTCCATAAATTGAGTTCGAAAAATTATTAAGGTTATTATGATTTTAAACTCCCACGATTTTGTTTCGAGTGTTTTGACCCCTTCGCTTGATTGATCATGATAAGACATCGATATTGCAAACCATTTCTAAAATTTTTATCAAAATTCCTACATATTTGTAGTGTCTAGGTCCGTTGCAAACGTGTACCTCCCTAGTATCATGTATTAATATTGTTGTAATTGTTAAATATTCAATCGGCTGTAACTTAGCTGTTTATGGTTCAATTATTGTGAAATTTCCGGGACACATACAATTACTTTTAAAAAACTTAAATTGTAGGTTTTGGGAAATTTATGGGTCCCATCTTGATTTTATAGGCAAAAAAGTAAAATTTATAAAATGTACTATTGTTAACAAAGTTGATAGAATTTCGACTTCTGAGGCATTTGTTGCCCTTGTACTCCTAAAGTCACACCTCTGCGATTGTTTTTAGATTTTTCGGGGCAAAGGAGGGGGACACCAAATTTTTGTACATTTCCCCTTCCCCTGCACCCCTGAAAGTAAAACTTTTTGGTTTAAGACTTGTTTTGGAAAGTTCTCATCAAGACCTTTCATTTGATACCCATATTGCCTACATGCAATGAAAACTTATTTTTCGGGGGTAACTCCCCTATATGGGGAGAACCCCTTAAAGACCTTATAAATTTCTTTTCGTGGTGAAACTTTGAAGAGGGCATTATTTTGTACCTACTTACAAAATATTACGTTTCTAGCTTATGCAGTTTGCGAGAGAAAGTGGTGTGCCACACGGACAGACAGACGGACAGACAGACGGACAGACAGACGGACAGACAGACGGACAGGCAGGACGCGTCTTTAGTAGGGTATTGTAAAATGATTTTACAATACCCTAAAAAGATTGAAAAGCTTTCTTCTCATATGCATCAACAATATTTATAGGCGATTTGTGGACTACAACCTTCCCTCAAGAAGAATGTCCGGAACTTAATCCGTTCATACTTCTGGATTGAGGTCAGCAACCAATGGAGGAATTCAGCAATGCAGAGGTCCGAATATGAATTTGCCCTAGGGTATGTTGGGTACTCCGACCCATAAAGATTGCACCTGTATTCGATTTGGTTCTCTGTTATCCACGATTTCAGGAATACACCTCTGGGATTAATGATGGCGTTCAGTCATGATGAATGCTTGGAGTTCAGGTCACCAGCAAGAATATAATAACTATGCAGCCTGCTCAATTCGAGTATTTTAAACAAGAAATTGAGCTCCTCCTTGAACTTGAGAACATTTCGACCATTTGCATAGGCAGAGATAACGAAGAGGTCATCCCCACCTGGCAGTGAAATTTTGATAACGGACACTTCAAGAGATTCAAAGCTTTTGAATTCGAGTTTTTCAATGTTTCGGAAACAATCGGATCTTCGAACCAATATTCCGGTGCCACCTCCCCACCAGCTATTACTCGATCGTTTCTTATGAATTCTAAATCCTTGAATGTCATGGAGTGCCATGAATTGAGGTGGATTTCAGTGAGAAGCATGCTGTCAGGTTTTTGCTTGACAAGGATCTCCAAGAGACACTCACGTTAATATAGACTCACAATGGAGTTGATGGCGACTGAGGTGAGACAAATCCTATCCATGGGAATATGACTGGATGACAATTTATTTTGAGGTATTTGAAAGCCCTAAACAAAGTTAATGTTAGAATCCTGTTTATCCATCCTCTCCGGTAAAAGATCTAATTTCTGATAAATTCTAAGAAGCAGCTCATTATTGCCACTTACACTATTTATTTTATTTACATTGCCTGCTGGTCCTGGTAGCAAGTGCAAATGACACCCCGGGCTTGACGAAGTTGGTAGGTTTCACAAAACGGTGTACTTGACTTTGTTCTGGAGTAAATTTTACCTTTGCATCTTGATACTGGGAGCATCCTCGATATGATGCTGGATGACCAAAGACACACAATATAATTTTGCTTTTGGCCCCGCCTGAGCCGATTTGCGCTCGCCGGGAGCATGGACATCCTTGCACTTTACACATCTATATTTCATAGCGCAATTGGCAGCCGAACGACCAAATCTGCGGCACATATAGCACTAGTTGACCTGCTTTTCTGGAGGCACTCCCACCTCACCACACGGAAGTTCAAGTAACTTATTTTTTGTAGGGTACTTGAACTGCTTTTGCTGGAGCAAATCTGGACTAAGTAATAAGGCAAGTTGCAAAGTTGCAATAAATTCTATTTCTGGTGCAACTTCTTGAAGTACCTGAAGGAGATCGACTGTGTCCCCTCCACAGTCCAGACCCTTCAATAAAAAGTCCTGGTTTTTTTTTTTTTGCTTTTGGGAGTATATATAAAATGTGGAACATCTCCTGAATTCAACGCACTTTTTGCTGCCTGAAAATCAACCAGTGAATTAGTTCTAATTGTCAGTTTATCGGCATTGACCCTCTTAATCTCAAAATCATTTTATTTATTTTCGGCTGTCTAAAGCTGAACCATATCTTTGCCTGTTTACCTAAATACATTGATTGGTGGGACTTTATGTTTTTTTTATTTAACTTGCCAGACGAACTAGCGGACAAAACTTTTGATTTTTGCCCCTATTTTTAATTTTTAAGTATACGGTAAATGCATTGTCAGGTTTAGTAATTCAATGTTCAGAATTTTCGTCACCTTTATCCTCTTTAATGCTCATAGAATCTCCTAGTCCAGCTAGTGCTGAATAATAGTTCGTGCTGACGTTTGCTGCACCTGCCTCTTGATCAACTTATTTTTGCGGTTTCTTAGATTTCTTGTCTTCGGTCGCTTTTGACTTTACTTCTTTTTCTTTCTTGCTGGTTTCTTTTGTTTTGTTGAACGTTTCGTTGAACGTTTTCCAACTAATTATTCTTGCGATTGAATCCGGTCTGTGTTCTTCGTTTTCTCTCTCAACCTTCTCAGCTTTCTCGTTAGCTTTGATTAATTGCTCGATCTCAATGACTGATAAAATTTTAAGTTTTTCTTCGTTGCTATCGTGCTTCTATGTTATGAACAACTAAGAAATATTTTTTGGACTAATTTTGAAATTCTTTCAGCTCATCTTTGGACCTCTTTGATTCCATTTTGGGACTTTTTTTGGCCATATTTGGACCAATTTTATGGTAAGCTATGCCAAGCTTAAGCCACTTTTGGGCCTTATGTTCGCCTGTTTCATTGCAAATTAGGCCTAGCTTAGACAAAATTTAGACCGAATTTGGGCCAAATGTCATGCCATTTTTGGTCCTTGTGCAATATATGGATATCCTGAGTGATTTCTTGCTCGGGTCAGTACTTCTAAATCATTAAAAAACTATTGGCCTATTGGCCCACTTTCTTTAAACGCAGACATAATTACTCGTTTATACGTACGCACTGTTGATGGTTAATTCAAGAATTTATGAAAATCTTTGAAAGAAGTTTATAACACCAATTTCGAGCTTAACAAGTTTTTTTTTGTTTTAAAATATTCAAAGATCAATGAAGCAAACTACCGAAGTAAATCTTTATAGTACCAGAGAAAGCATGGAAAATAGAAATGCTATTAGTTCTTATAAAAATTAATATTCTCAATTCAATCTAGTTAGTACACGCACTAAAACCCCACAATACCACAAGATTTACTTATCTCGAATAACTTTAGAACTGCTCCATTGAATAAAATTTATCACCTGTTAAGTCCTTTTTTCAATAATGTTACACTTCAAATAGTCAACATATTCGATTTGTCTACCCGTAACAATCATTTACATAAATTTCCATCGAATACTTTTCTTTATAGTGAAAACATGTAAATTAAAGCCATACCCATCCTCGTTTTACTTTTCTCACCATATGACAAAAGCAATAGCAACTGGCATGAAAGCGAGCTTGAAAGTAAGCCAGCAAATAGTTTTTCCTAGTAAGACCATTTGACAATGCCATACGTTGCCGTATTGTCGATAGGTAAAGTATGTTTGTCAATTGGTAGCAAGATTTTTCCCTTCGTTTTTCCTTCTCATTTCGCTCGTTCTTCTTGAACGCTCAAATATACATGTTTACGCAGAAGAGACATTTTCAAATGTTTTTTGAGGATGAAAGCTGCAAAGTGCGAATAAAACCCTTTCACAAGGTAACAGAAAGTGGAATGAATGGTTTTGACAATTTATCCTGAAACCTTATTGCTGTTCCCCCCGTCCTAAACAATCGAGCTTGAAATGAAGGCTATCGAAAATGAAATGGAATGGCATGGCTAAATTGAATTTCACCTAAAACTCAACGATCTATTTTAAACAGTAGGCGATGATGCCTGTACACACATAGTTATCGATATTGACTGGGGGTGAAATATTCAATTTTCAAGTTCTCGAGAGTTTTCCCAAAGAAAACCGCCTAAATGGCGTTAAGATGGTGGAAAAATGGTCCGTTTAGATTTGTACACTACTCGAACAAGAGAAGTGTCTGGGCCACCACGCATTGAGCCGGGTCCATGCACTTCCACCAACAATGGCAATAGGCCTGGAAGCCCATCGTGCCTGAAAATAAGATGAGACCAATCCCACTAAAGCCCAGGATATGTACACAATCTGCCTTCGAAGTGAACACGAAAAGCAAATAAAGATAATGGCACGAGGCCTATTCAAATGTGGCAGCAATTCTTTTCCTCATAGTCATGTTCTATTAACCAGATCCCAGGAAAGGAGTGGAAAAGCGAACAAGAATCCACAAATAGCAAAAGCCCGGAGAGCACAACAACTACGCTCGTTCTGAAGACGGTGAAATGTGCTACGATAGAGCTGTGACGCCTTTTTGCCCATTCTCCTATTCACAGAGCATCAACCTCAGCTTTAACAAAAAGTCTAGTATGTTGTTTCTTTTAGAGACAACAGGATAACACTTTTCTTTAAGATATACAATGCAAGCCCATGCTTCTGTCTCGGTTGAGCGTGGCATTACGGTCGCTGGAACATTGCACGGCTCCATATCCTTACTGGCTTGCGTGCTTTATTCAACGATGGGGTGCTGTACGATGTAAACTTTCTGTGGGATTTTCCCAGGAAAACATGTGTCGAACATTGAAAGGATGTGACTTATTCTGGAAATTCCTAAAATGGAAGTTCGGTTTCTCTCGCTGAACGGAGAAATCGGGGTATGGTATATGATGAACATGTAATACAAAGTTCGTAATTGTTCGGTGATGTAAGGTGAAGTAAATTGGGCATGGCATTGCGGGATTTAAAAAGTAAAGTATGAGAGTGTAATCGAGCCAACGTTTTATTTTATTCACATTCAATATAGAGAAATATTAGGCGAAACGGATCCTTGTTCGTTTGATTTTGTTCTAAGAAAGCTTTGAGATATGTTAAATCAAAATTGCTAATATAAGTAACGCTGCACAATTTAATTGCGGGACACCTACTTGTATGTCAATGCATACCACGATATTTTGTTCGAATTGTAGATTTGGACAAAGAATCAAGATTGCATTATTTTGCTTAGAGATAAGAAAAAGAAATTAGTTCCGTTTTCAAATTGACTTTATTTACTAAACCAGATAACTGTTTTGGGGCTTATGTAGCCTCTTCCTCAGTGATCTATTTAATGAAGTATACATACTCGTATGTTACATCGAAAAATTGTTACCGCTCAAAAAATTTCTCGGTTTTCCTCTTCATCCAATTTTTACAATAATTAGTCTTTTTTGTTGAAAATGTGATATCTTTAAATTTTCGAAGATGTTTTTTATTCCGCTCAAAGAAATGAATCTCATAGCAAGGAAAAGGAGGACATGAAAGAAAGAAATCATATCGAATATTATTTTACTTCGACAATCAAGAAAAGCAAATAATCCAAAGACAACTTCGGGACTGCTTGTATGGAGGAGATCGATGGCTTCCTACCATTGAGGGAACCCGGGGAGACCTCAAATACGAAATTGGCGGCAATCGTCAACAAAAGAAGACATAATCAGGAAAACTGATGAGGCACTAATGATAGCCAAAACTATCAACCAGCACGGAACAGATTAACAGAATAAATGGAAGTTGAAGAAAGTATCGAAGGTAATTCTAATAAAGATAATAATATAAATTTTATTCAGCATTTAAAAAATAAAAATAAGGAGAAGAATTCAACCCGTATTTCCACTCATTCCTCGAAAAAAGTCACCAACACGACCCAAAAAATTCGACTATTGAAAGCCAAAAATTAATTAAATAATTTTGAAATAAAAAGAGTTAATGCAGAAAAATTAACTATAAAATCAAAATAACTGGTTGATGTTAAGTCAACAAAAGATGCTCTGAATACTGAGGAGGTTCCATACCTCGCCTATACCCCAAAAAGTGAAAAAAAATTAGACCTTTTTGTTGAAGGGTTTGGACCGCGGAGAAGATACAGTCGATCTTCTTCAGGTGCTCAAGGAAGATGCACCTGAAATTGAATTTATTTTGGTCAAAACCTTCGCGATAAGTAAATCAACCATAGTAAAGTGAAATTTACCACTTTACCTATATCCAATTTCAAATAAAAGCAGCCTTCGTGCATTTCAACAAATAAGGTACTTGAATTTCAGAGTGGTGAGATAGGAACGTCACGAGAAAAGAGAAGTCAACCAGTCTTTTCGGTGTCGAATATTCATTTGGCTGCCAGCTATGCCATGCACTATCGGAGCGTAAAATGCAAAGACGTTCATGCTCCCGGTGAGTGCAAATCAGCTCAGACGGAGCCTCAAGGAAAATTGTACTGCGTTAACTACGGTGTTATGGTCATCCAGCATCATATCGAGGGTGCTCCTGATATCAAGATGTGAAAGTAAAATATGTTCCAAACGAAACAGAAGTACGCGCAGTGTCTTACCTCCCAACTTCATCAACCCCGGAATATCATTTGCACTCGACGCTAGAAAGTTTATCAGCAACTAATTCTTTATTGGAGATACTCGATAAACAGATACAAAAATTAAGTTTTTCAGCGTTTAAACTTTTCAAATGCCTCAAAATAACTTGTCATTTAGCCGGATTTCCATGGATAGATTTTGTCTCATTTTTATCAACGTCAACTTGATTGTAACTTTACATTGACGTGACTATTTCCTTGAATTTATCATTAAAAAATAGCCCGATATCATGCTTTTCACTGAAACCCAGCATATTTATGGCACTTCATGACATTCAAAGATTTTGAGGTCGTAAGAAACGATAGGAAAATGGTGATGGGGGAGGTGTCACTAAGATTTTTGTGCTAAAGTCCTACCATTTCAAACAAACTGATAAAGTCAAATTCAAAAACTTTGAATTTCTTGATGTGTCCGTCGTCAAAATTTCACTGCCAAGTGGGGATAGCCTCGTCCTTATCGCTGCCTATGTAACTGGTCGAAACGTGCTCAATTTCAAGGAGGAGCTCAATTCTTTGTTTCAAATACTGCACAGTTATTATATTTTTGCTGGTGACCTGAATACCTGGCATACATCCTGGCTAAATGTCATCAATAATTCTGAATCCCAAAGGTGTATTCCTGAAATCGTAGATAATCGAGAGCCAAATTTAATACAGGTGCAGTCTATATGAGATGGAGCTCCCAACCTACTCTAAGACAAATTCATATTTGGACCTTGGCATTGCTGACGAAAGACTTTAATTCAGCTTTAATAGTTCTCAACGGAAACAGCTGGTGCTTCCTTATGATAGCGGATACAACAAAATCATGATGAAAATCAATCATCAAAGGGATGATGTATTCCTCATTCTAGTTGAACATGAAAATTATCCCTTGAATTTGAAAAACACAGACTGAGGAAAGTTTCAAAAGAAGTTTAATCGGGATTACCAGAAGCAATGTCCTCCTTCTGATGATGGCACCGCTTGTTCAATGTTTCCTAATGACTGAAATTTAACTTATGATGAAACGGATCCCTATTTGTCGAAGTTAGAGAAGCTGGCGTTTCAAACGACTGAGAAACAAGCTCCCAAAATAAAACATCGAAACAATATGGAAGAATATGAAACACCAATAACTGCGAGGCTTAAGAAACACAAACCTTCTTCTTCTCCTTCTTCGCACTACAGCCCCTCTCGGGCCTTCGCTTCCTGCAAATAGTGCCTCCAACTCTCTCGGTCAATCGACCACCAGCATGTCAAAAATTTCATACAGCCCATAGTTGTATCGGATTCACTATTGGTCCCCGTCTTGTTTCGCTCTGATTATTCGCCTCAGGACCCGTCGCTCAAAGGCGTTCAATATATTTGCGGATGCTTAGGTTAGGGTCCATGTTTCATACCCATAGCATAACACAAGTCTTATCACATATTTGTATACTTGGAGCTTTGTTTTCCTGTGTATCCAGCTGGTCTTCAAGATCGTCAATACTAAATAAAATATTTTATTTGCGAGCTGTATTGTTTGGCGTATTTCGTCGTTTTCACTACCCGTTTTCGTTATTTTCCCTCCTAAATACACAAATTCGCGAACGTTTTCGATACTGCATTCACCATGTGTGATGTTTTGTATACTTGAGGTATTTTTCCTTGACTGTGTCTTGAGCTCTGTTTTATTTTCATTGGTTTGTAGCCCTACTAATTTTGCTTCGCTGTTGAGTTTTAGGAAAAGTTCTTTGCCAGTTGTTAACGACCGTGACAAAATGTTTATGTCATCCGCATAGGCTACTACTTGGCTCGACTTGTATAGTAATGTACCTCGCGTATCGACAGGTAGCTTCCTTATGACGTACTCTAGAGTGAAATTGAATAGCGATGGGGCCAGCCCATCTTGCTGCTTTAGGCCGGTATTTGTGTCAAATGCATCGGTGAGTTGGTTATTGATGCAGACTTAGGAGGTCATCGATGTCATTGTCATTTTGGTAAGATGGACTAATTTTGCTGGGATGCCAAAGCAAAGCATTATTTGGTACAGTACGTGACGATCAATACTGTCGGATTCTTGCTTCAAGTCAACGAAAATTTGGTGTATTGAACTCCCAGCACTTTTCAAGTACCTGCTTGACTGTAAGTGATTGGTCTTTCGTCGATCTGCCTGCTCTAAATCCACCTTGATACTCCCCAATAATAGTGTTGGTGTATGATCCGATTTTATTTTCTAAGATCTTTGAAAATATTTTGTACGTCATACAAAGTAGTGGTATGCCTCTATAATTTTCGCATTTCGTTCGTTTTTCCGACGGACTATAAGTCTGTTCAGTTGTCATACGTGCTGGTTCAAAATCAGAACGTATCGCAGCTGGGTGGACGGATACATGGCCAAAGCATGATAATGATCATATCACCTTGTGGAGTGTCGATACATTAGATCATGACATTGAGATACTCTGACTATCTCTAAGCGAAGGCCCAAAAGGGGCTGTAGCGCTACGGAAAAAAATTGGGGGGCTTGAGGTGAGGAATCATGGACGCTGTGGGTTGGGGAAACAAGGGGTTCCCTCCTTCTTTTTCAAACGGGCTTGGGACTGTCTACGGCGGAGTTAACCTTCTTTTTACACTGTCGAAAATATATATTGGTGAGTTTTGGACTACAACCATCCCTCGTTGGCTTTGTTGAAATTACACCCGAAGAACGTCTGGAAGTTAATCCGTCCATACTTTATGTGTGAGATCAGCAACCAATGGACAGAAAAACTGAGGAGTTTTAGTCTACAGAACTCAGATGGCGTTTTCATGAAAGTGAACAGCTTTTTCCGTAAGAAGTCCCGGGTGAAGGTATCGAATCTGGAAGTTGCTAGTGATGAGATAAATCTTCTCAACATGGTTAGTATGGGAATTGATGGTAGGACTCCGGATAGAAATAGAAACAGAGTTATATGTGATGGATTGCAGAAAATGACTGAAACACATGTTAAAATGGCTCATCTACCAAACCCTGAAGCAAAAGTTTGACTGCAAATCAATTCTTCATTTCAATGAAACATTCACACCTGACTTCATACCTATCATGAATCTTATTGATTATTTTTTCAGCTATGAAGACTTTTATCTCATATTTGGTAGAATAAACTACAAAAAATCATGTGATAATGACTGTGTCCCAAACACAGTTCTCCAACATTTGCTTGAGGTTCCTATTAGAAGCTATTGCATAATATTCAACAACATCTTGAGCAATTCATATTTCCCAAATAAATGGAAACAGGTAAAGGCATTTCCAGTCTTGAAGAGAGGAAAAGACTCTTCGTGCCCTGAAAGCTAACGCCTCGTCAGCTTGCTGCTTAACATCAATAAGTTGTTTGAAGTGATACTAAAGAAAGCATTAAGCGCCAACGTTGAGAAACATGAGGTGTAACAATTAAGGAATGAGACTGATTCAATGTAAACCGTATATTTAAAAATTATTCTACAACTCTGCCATCCCCTTCAAAGAAGTCCTTTCGTAACATTTCTGGAACGCTTTGACTGGGGTATCTGCAAGCACTCTCATCACGGCCGCCTGGATGTCCGTAATGGACTCAAAATGGGGTCCTTTGATCACCGATTTTGTTCTACGGAACAAAAAAAGTCACAGGGTGACATATTGAGCGAATAGGGTGGCTGTTGCAACACGGTGATCCCTTCAGAGGCCAAATACTGGAACAGTGCTTTTTCTCCTCAGAAAGGTTCTTTTGAACCATCTTCGCACACAACTTTTTTATCCCAAAATTGTCAGTTAAAATTTGTCTGACTATTTCACGGTTCATACCCAGTTCCGAGGCCAACGTTTAGATTAGGGCACGCACACGCTGCGCTTTCGCGTCAGTCCACGCCTCGACTATTATACCGCTCCACGCCTCGTCTTCCAGTCTTTCACGCTCCTCCTTAAACTCTTTATGCCATCGAAACCCCTGAGCACGACTAAGAGCACTATCACCATGTACTTTTACAATTTTAGCGTACGTTTCCGAAGTTGTTTCGCCCTATTTGGTGAAAATTTTATTGCGACGCATTGCTCTTGATTTCGTTTCTTCATTTTCGTGAAGAACACCACCAACACACGTCTACCCAGCACGACACAGCAGGCGAATGAAACAAGCTAGAGCAATGGCAAATATATCATGGAGAGGGGACGGATGCCAAGGAAGGGGAAGGGAGTTTTAAGGTCGCAGGCTTACCACAAATGCGGCAATAAAATCAGTCACACTAATTAGTTGTCACACCTCGTATGAGTTGATGCCCAATAGCCAATTTCATTTTCGTGCCTGGCATTCGATCATATAAGTGATAATGAAAGCAAACTCAGACATCTGTTGGAAACTAAATGATAGAGAATGTGTTGGAGTGGTGGGGTTAGATGGACTTATTTCTAACTTCCTTCAGGACAGGTTCCCTAAACATCTTTTCATCATGATGTGCAATATGTTATACGAGAAATCATTTGTTGCAACTGATGGAAATCTGCCGACAATGCGTGACTTCAATGTCTTGAATTGTCTACATTTAGAGAAAAGCAGAGGTACGTTGCTCTACTTCTGCTTTTCTCAATATTCATTTGCAAGCTATTGAACGGTTTTGATTTTAACGTCTCGTCAACGTGCTTATTGGTAGCGTTTGCTGATGATCTGATCGGCTGTAAGGCAGACCAAAAAGCTACAATAGCTCAGAGCAAAAATTCAAAAATTTTTAATGATGTGCAGCTCTACACTGACTATTGGCGAATGAACGCCAACGCTGCAAGGGGCCAGTCAAGACCTGAAACGTCATTGCAAGAATTTCTACATTACGGCTGGTGAGAGTAGTTCACAATGGTTTCCAGATAAATCCTGTGTTCAATACCTCATTCTTCACCGCGACCAGTATCTGTACTATACTGAACATTTTAAAATCCTGATCAGTAAAGCACAAAAAGCAGCCACGGCACTTCAACGACTTTTCCATTCCAGACACATTGATCAGAAGGTCAAAGTTATTTTTTACCAGATTCTGCTGTATTTTGACATATGGATGTCAGACCTGGTACAGCCAGAGTGCTAATACTAGGGAGGGATTAAGTACTGGCCTCACCAGAAATACTGAGACGGACTGAAAACACTTTATATTAAATAGAAGAATTTATCAAACTGCTGCTCCTATATTTGGACATGAATCGATGTTTTTGATTCTGACAGTGTTCCAATTATATATCACATAGACGGGCCACCGATAAGAAGATTAAATAGCCTCCCAATTCGAGTTCATTAAACTAACAATTACATTGGAAATACTCTTTTGTTAGATTCGTTGAGGCTGGTCGAACTGGAACAGAGTAGGCGAAGTATTGGTGGTTGAATGATCATTTGTAAATTATTTGCAGTTATTTTTATTTTTATTTTTTTTATTATGGTGTTTTCCGTTACTTAAATTTTGTATTTTTCGTTACTTAATTTTTGTGTTTCAGTTCATTATTGCTACATTTAGTGTTGTTGTTTGTTTTTGTTAAAAACAAGGTGAACGATTCAATAATAATGAAAGGGATATGATTGATTATATTAGGTTTAGAAATAAGGTATAAAGGTATAAAGTCTAAATTAGGAATATTATGATAGTATTTAATTTGGCTCTAGAGTGAAGCTGAGCCAAATAGTAGCCTTTGCGGACGACATCAACATTTTGACATGGTCATTAACAACCGCCAAAGAACTTTTCCTGAAACTCGACACCGAAGCAAAACTAAAACTAGTGGGGCTACAAATCAATGAAAATAAATCAAAGCTCATAACGCAGTCGCGAAAAAATGCCTCAAGCACACAAAATATCACACTTGGTGAATAAGGTATCGAAAATGTGGGCAAATTTGTTTATGGAGGCGCTTTTAATGTGTTTTTTGATAGCTGCTGTCACTAATTTAAAAATTAAACTATTTTTTTAGACTTTCTGAATACATTTACTGGATTAGCTAGAGGCTCATAATGCAGAAGGAACCTTAGTAGCACCTTGCCCACTCAAAGGTGAGATGGACGACGATTTCAATGTAAGAAGAAGTGAATCTTCAAATTTAATTTTTTTCTATCCGGTAACCATTATCTACGATTTACAACTATCGGAACCACCAAATAAGGAGCTAAGGAAGAGAAGCTTTGAGAGGGAAGATTTTGAATCCCAATGAAATAGTTGAAATCAAGGAAAATGAAACAGATAAGTAAAAAAAGAAAATAAAGAGCTAAAACTGTGACTAAACTAATTGAACGAAACGACCCGAAGTTTGTCACCTATTCAAGGAAATGCAAAATCAACAAAGAAGGAAGGAAAACAAAAGGCAAATATGAAAATTTATATGGAAACTACAACTAAAGATTTTTTGAGTGCTGGCGGGGCATTTGAAAGTAGTGATTATTTCGTAGTACTAAAAAAACTGAGAGTCCACACAAGAAAAAGAGGCAAGCGGAGGTCGGAGATATACTTCTTCTTAGCACTTCATTTAAATTAAAAACAAGCGCCGTAGACTATTTAAAATCCCATCGGCACCATCAGCTTGAAAAGCAAATTTCTCCTAGGTACCTTTCATTTTCAAAAGCAAACAATAATTTGATTGGCCACCTTTTTGAAAATCAATCACTTGTTACAAGTGAAACTGCCTCCTTTTCAGAGTTGGGCTGTCAGTAAATTTATATAGCTTAAACTATGTAATCATAAAAAGAAAAAAAGAATCCGTTCCGAGCCAAGGTTATCGCTTTACAAAATGTCTGCAATGCAACGTAATTAATGTATACAATTACTATTGTAAACTTAACTTTGAAATCTATTTCAATATTCATTCACAACATCCCCAATCATCCTCGTCTTCAGCAATATCGGTGACGACCAATAGTTGAACGTACTTGTAGTGAAACCCATCAACTACATTCCCTACCTACGAAAAAGGTGACAAACTACAGTGCGAAAACTATAGAGGCATACCATTATTTTGTATGACGCGCAAAACGTTTCCAAAGATCTTAGAGTCAGATCAAAGGCCGATAATATTATTGAGGAGTATCAAGAAGGTTTCAAGGCAGGTAGATGGGCGATAGACCAGTTGTTTACAGTCAAGCAGGTACTTGAAAAATATTGGGAGTTCAACATAGACATACTCCAAATTTGAGTTTAAGCAAGCACACGATAGTACTAATCCTCCCGTACTGTACGAAACAATGCCTCTCTTTGGTAAACTGACATTGACGTCGAAAACCTAACAAATCAGCATCAATAACGAGCACACCGACGCCTTTGACATAAATATCTTACTAAAGTAGAGGGATGGGCTGACCCGATTTCTGTTCAATTTTGCTCTAGAATATTTCATTAGAAAGCAAAAAGTACGTTACTACAAACGCCAGTAGGCTACCACAGCCTATGTGGATGACATCAGATACTAAAGAACTTTTCCTGAAGCTCGACAGTAAAGTAAAACTAGTAGGGCTACAAATCAATGAGAATAAAATAAAGCTCATGACGCAGTCGAAGAAAAATACCCTAAATACAGAAGATATCACACTTTGCGAATACAATATCGAAAATTTGGATGAATTTTTGTATTTAGGCGCCAAAATAATGAGAACCGCTAATAAAAGAAGCGAAATACGCCGAAGAATACAATTCGCAAATAAAATATTTTATTCAGTTTTGACAACCTTCAAAACCAGCTGCATACACTGGAAAACTAAGCTCTAAATATACAAATCTGTGATAAGCCCTATGCTATGCTATGAGTATAAAGCATGGACTCTAACCTAAGTATCTGCAAAAATATTTGATATCTTCGAAAGACGGGTCCTGGGGCGAATAATAGGTGCGAAGTTAGACGGAGACCAATGGTGAATTCTATACAACCATGAAGTGTATAACAATTTTTGATGAACTATAGGACTCAGCAATTGTAAAATTGTAGAAGCTACTATAGGCTGGCTATATAAGTCGTATGCTCGAACAACGGGTGATCAAAAAGGTATTCGTTGTGAGAACTGAAGGCTGGAGACCAGTGGAGAAACCAAGGAAGCGCTGGTCTGACTCAGATAACGAAGGCAGTTCATCGCAGCTTGGATTTCAAAATCGGAGGACGCAATCAATAGACCAAGACAGATGGAGGCACTTGCTGTAGGAATCAAAGGCCCGAGAGTGGCTATAGCGCTACATAAAAGTAAAGGACCAAGAACCGCAGCATAGCTAAGTATCCTGACTGGGACTTCTGGTAAGTGGTAGATGATATGTCACGTCTTATAAGACCTCCTGAATTTAAAATTAATTTTAAAATGCTATTTTGTCCTTTGTAAGGTAATTAAAGGTCAGAAAAGGAACGATAAAAGCCCATATACCAACCAAATCGATCCACAATCTCTCAGCTACAAACCTGCGTTATTAAATAGTGACTATACAGAGTCGAAACTTGATTACATAAGAGACTACTTGACTAATGAAACACTTGTCTTTTTAGGATGCTTTGAAATAATTTTATTTAAAATACCCTACTAAAATCGTGACCTATCTCTTCATCTGTTTGTCTGCAATAAGTGCAAGTTTTCTCATAAACCAGAAACATAAAATTTGATCAGTAGGCCAAATGAGGTGCCCTATTAGAAGTTGCAGTACTCGTATGCAATAATTTTTATAAGATTTGAAGTTGCGTCGAGGTGACCAGCACTCTTCAAGAGCTACCACAATGAATGTTCTCGTGGCAACTTGACTGCCAGCACTTCCTAAAAAAATACATTTCAATTTCTATAAAGTTTTGAGGGGGATGACCCCATTTAGGGAGTAAACCTTAAAACAATTTTTACAGGTATCAAATCAAATGTCTTGATGAGAACTTTTCGAAACAAGTCTTAAATTTACACTTTTCACTTCAATGGATGCAGGGGGAAGGAAAATGTATAAAGAATTTGTGTCCCCCTCCCACTCCTTCGCAATTGGGCATCTTTGGATAGGAATATCTGAAAAAATTCATGAAAGTAGGTCTTTATGAGTACCAGGGTAACAAATGCCTCAGAAATCAAAGCCCTGTCAAATTTGTTAATAATAGTTCATTTTAACGAATTTCACGTTTTTATCTATAAAATCGAAAGATGATCCTTAAATTTGCCAAAGATTCTTATCTAAAATTTTTGATGTGAAACGCATATTTTCTGAATAAGATTTGGCTCGTTTATTGTTTTATCATTAGCCATAATTGTTAGATAGGACATTCTTTATTATGTTGGCCCTCTTGAAAATATGTGAAACATAGTTTCAGTAGTCTTCTTGGTCAATGGCTTTCATTTACGAACAAAACATTGTATTGATGAAGGTTCATCTTAAAAATATGTTGGGAATAGTAAGTGTGATGGGGAAATGGACGATTGCGATTTAAACTAGGGATCAAACTTAATAACATGCAACTAAATGTCCTTGAAGAGCCTAAATTTTATCGTACGTAGAGCTGGAACTTCGAAATTAATTTTTTTTTTGCTTTAACACCACAGCCCCTTTGGGGGCTTCGCTCGGAGATAGTTAGAGTATCTTGATATTTTTATTGAATGTATCGTATTGCACTCAGCAAGACAATATGATGAGTATTGTACTTGTAATTGATTACCAACTCAATTCCCAATGGAAGTAATTTCAATTGATTAATTGTAAAGTTCTATACCTAAATAATGAGCGTTCAAATTTCAGTAGTTATAACGGGTAAGGGACTACGTCCCATTGCGCTGAAGAGTTGAAAGAAGTCATAAGATGAAAGTAAAAGGCCTTTGATATGTATTTTATCACAAATAATAATATTTAATTGAGCCTTGATTTAAGTTACTTTTGTGAGATACCCTAAAAATAAATCTCAATGCCAAGGTTTAAATTTTGACTGTTGTGCGATGGAATATTATTATTATTTAAGTTATTATCTATAGATGTAACCGTTGAGTGCTAGAATAACTAACAACACCAACGAGCATTTTCCATTACCAAAGTCATTCAAGAGTGGAATTCGCTGGTAGTAATAGCAACTCTCATGCTCCATTCCTGTTATTTTTTCCATTACAAAGAGAAATTGGGAGAAAAAAGCCTCACCCATTACAACTATAGTTTTAAAATGTTAGCCATTTATTGGCTTTGAGTTTATTTGTACAGCAATTGGAATGGGCAAAATTATCATTCCCATTACTGTGTAATTGAAATTTTTAATTAATAAATTACGATCACATGTAATGGGAATGGATAAGTAATCGAGATGAGATGGTTCAATATTAACTGGTAAAATCATGGATTTGTTGACTCCTTCAAGAATTTAGCTTCAAGAGAAACCCTATAACAAACGCAGGCAAAATGTTAAGAAAATCTTTTTACAAGGGCGTTACTACTGGGTTTTTCTAAAAGTTTGGTTACTGGCAGTCTTTTTGTAACTTAAATTACTTCATGATACCAACTGATGATCGAAGTGACGCAAAAAAAATACTGAGTCCAAGAAAATCTAGAATTGAAAATCTGTTGAAGTAATTTTCTGATTCAATGAAAAATTGACATAAAAGCCATTGAAACCATTGCATCCTTACAGAAAATGTCTTCAACGGCCCAAATTTTCCTGCATAAAAAAATTTAGTCACAATAAAATTGGATCTTATATACAAATTTCAAATTCCGAGAATACATTACAATATTGTACAACACCCCCATTTTATCCTACCTCAACATAAAATCAAATATAAAACCTTAACCGCAACTCGTAACAAGATGCATGCTCTGTATGCTGATATTACCGGAACGTATGTTAAAAAACCTTAAAATTTCCAGTTAAAATTGACTCCATATAACCATATTTCCTTCATTTCATACTCATCCAGCATTAAATGTGGTTTCGTTTTGCATTCCATTTCAAATAAATCTTCCTGCCTCTGCATATTTAATTTCCTTGAAATATTCCAGAATATTGCCTAGTGTAGTACCAGCCCACTCTCGTGCACGTTAGCAACTCTACACGCATTTACGAGTATGCTTCCATGCAAGCCACATCGTGATATATGAATGCTGCTTACTCGAATAAGTATGTAGACCAAGAAGAGCCTTGCGTTAAATTCTATTAACGTATGTGGTGTGGTAGCCTCGTAGCCTTTTTACTAGTGTCACGTACGAAAGGAACTTTAAAGGGCTGGAACTGCGGTTGCGAACAAGAGCCAACCCATTGACCTGAAAACATTAAAGTTAAAACGTCAACGTGGCAGGTAGCCGGGGTAAGCACAATATCAAAAGCTGGAAAATAAAGATGGATGCATGCAAGGACACTACTAAGTACATTGTAGGCTTCTTATCCACGTATGTGCCGGCATGGGTCTTGCGTGTGTGTGAGTGTTTATGAGGATAACCACCCGATGCCTTATTCCTTCTCAAATGCTCTATAAGTGATGTCTAGCGTGAAGATGGAAAGTGTGCAGCATTGAATCATAACGATGCGGTTGCCAGGACTTGAGGAGATATGAAGTAAACGTACAACACATTAGTTTTGCTTACCACCCCGTCTATGGGCTAATGTACATCCAGTAAGCTACTGCTTTGACGTCGATACTGAAGATGAATTCTCTTTAAACCCTGTCACAAGACTGGAATAGACTTGTTGGTGTTACAATGTTCATTTTACCATAAATAATCGATGGTACCATGTCCTTCCATAAATCTTACTATCTCAGAACTGAGTCTCCACCGCTTAACCGCATTTGATAACTTGCAGGCCCTTTGGAGCACATCCTGCTCAAATTCTTCAAAGAATGGTCAAGCTGATAAGTTGATATCCTAGCCACGATACTCGCTAACTTTTGCTCACTCCTTTGGGGCTTGAGCAGAAGGAGTGCCACTAACCTATTAACATCATATGCTGAAGCAGGTAGTCAACCGTTTAATACGATTAGATGCAAAGTACTAACTACCTTGTACGCCAAGTCATTTGCCGTTGACTTCAGCTTGCAAAATTAGACCAGGTGTGGACTTGACACGTTAACTTTCAAGATTCAAAAAGCATTTACCATGCGAAACGCCAGGCGAGTTCGAGTAGCTGAGGATGCTTGTAAATGCTTTTGTCGCCTTGACCGTGACTCCATGCCAACTGGAATATTGTCTATAGGCAAAGGGTGTACTTTTGAAGGCAAATATTATGAAAAGATTACTGAGAGTGCTTGAAATAAAAGCTAGAGTACACGTAAAAATAATCTGAAATTGGGGTAATTGCTAACAATTATCACGTAAAATGTACTTTAAGTTTAAAAAGGTGAAAAACACATTATCATTGTGACAATGATTTTAAAAATAAGCCTATATACATATTTTTATTTACCAATTAAGTTTATTTCTTTCGTCCTAGTACCGCTGAAACTTCTCTCAGGCATTCGCTTCCTGTAAATAGCATCTCCAACTGTCTCTCTCCATCGACTGCGTCCTCCTGTTTCGAAATCTAACTAGACTAAGTCAGATAATGTTTCCCACTGGCCTCCGCTCTTCAGTTCTTCCAACGAATACCTTTTTGGTTATTCGTGGTCTATATAGTAAGCCCATTGTAGCTTCCGCAGTCTTTCAATCGTTGAGACATTCGTCCCATCAAAAATTAAATTTGCTTCTAATATCCAATTACAAATCATCGTATAAGTCCAAGATACTGTATATATATATGTACATATATATGCAAACATATATATATATATATATATATATATATATATATATATATATATATATATATATATATATATATATATATGTATATATATCTATATATATATATATATATATATATATATATATATATATATATATATATATATATATATATATTATATATATATATATATATATATATATATATAGATACATACTTTTATATAAATACATATATATACATATACATACTTGTGTATGTATATATATACATATTAATATACTTGTATATATACATATATATATATATATATATATATATATATATATATATATATATATATATATATATATATGTGTGTGTATATGTGTATATATATATATATATATATATATATATATATATATAAGCAGCATTCACTACACAAAAAACTAAATTTTAAATATAACCCCATTTGTATAACCGAAAAATCCACAACCCAACATTCGCAGCCTTACAATCGGATGAATAGAATCATTTCGGTCCTACGAGAGAGAGATTCTGACAGTTCTCGATTGAATTCGATGCGCTGCAGTACGTCCGGTTGGATTTATTCTCGAATGAAAGGTTATACAAATTCACCCACACTTGCTAATTTTACTTGCCACTTAGCATTCTTCGCCTGAACCCAAAAATAGGTGGCAAGAACGTGATCTGAATACGTAGTGCACGAAAATACGGAATATTAAATAACATAGAGGGTAAAAAATAGTTAATTGCCAAAAAAAGAGGCAAATGGTGCTTATGTGCACGGAAATGCTGTTACAGTCAGTGCCCAACAGAATGCAGTAACAGTGCATTTACCGGAGTTCACCCCTGGAAATCCTGTGCTGTGGTTTGCACTCGTTAAGCGTTATTTCAAAATGGTCAAGAATTACAAACGAGGAGACGAAATTCAGCCTCGCAGTATTAGCTCTCGGTGCAGATAACAAAATTGAAGTGGAAGACATAATACTTAATACACGATCGACGAATTTATTTGCAACTCTAAAGAATACATTTGTGAAACGAGTTAGTGTAACGCAAGCAGATAAAATGCGCAAATTTGCAATAGAAAGCTGTAATGGGTGACCAAAAGCCATCACAATTTTTACGTGAGCAACGTATAAATCCACAAAATCTCACACGATACAATCTCGTTTGAGACCACACTCGGTTTAAAAATAGCGCAAATGATGCTCAGTTTTCGTGAAGAGATGACGCAGATTATTAAGCATGAGATTAACTCCTTATATGTCTCACATATTCCACGTAGTCGTAACTGCTCACCCTCGAACTTTCGCAGCCACTCGAGATTGGAATCGCGAAATAGCAAGCACTGTTGGTACCATCAATGTTTCAGAACTTACACTAAAAAGTGCAAGAGACCGCGTCGTCCTCGGGAAACGCGAATATGAGTTACCGATGGCGGCCCGATAACAGCCAAAAGTCTTACCGCTTATTCGCCCTCGACCGAAGCTCGGAAAAAATGTTTCTCGCGGGTACTAGAACAAATTTGTGCGTGGTTCCAAGCTCGTTCATGCGTGGCCCGCTCAAGAGGACCCCATATAAACTGGTGCTCGCAAATGGAACACCCATCGCCACACATGGATTCTCAGCACTCACGCCCAACCTCGTGCTGCGGTGCAGTTTTGCGTGGAATTTTGTGATCACTGATGTCCCAAAACCGATCATTGGAGCCAGTTATTTTACACATTTTGGGTTATTAGTCAAACACATAGACAGCCAAGTCATCGACAAACTGACAAAAGTCACGTCCCACGGACAGTAATTTCTGGGAACTCAGCGTATCATCAGTTTCTTGCAGAGTTTGCGGATATCACGCGACCCAAAGGAAGCGCACCAGTAGTACGACATACGACTGAACACCACATTCCAACGACGCCAAGAGCTCCAGTTGCGTCCAAACTATGGCACTTTTCAACCGACAAGTAGAACCTTGTTCGTAATTTGTTCGATACAATGGTCCAGCTCGACACAGCGTGAGCTTCATCCAGCAGCTGATCATCACCATTACATATGGCTTCGAAGAAAGACGGGAATTGGTGGCCGTGTGGCAATTATAGAACAAACAACGCGCGCATCATCCCCTGCCGTTATCCCGTACGCCACATGTACGACTTCACTCAATTGCTGGAAGGTTAAAAGAATTTTTTTCAAAACACGACCTAGTGGGCGCGTACAACTGGTTTCCAAGGAGGATGTTGAAAAAACGGAAATAATAATACCGTTCGGCTTCTTCGAGTTTTTATTAGTGAGCATCAGGCTCCGAAACGCACAGCAAATCTTCTAACGTTACATCGACGAGTTGTTACGAGGGTGGGGTTTTGCTTACGCGTATATTGATGATATCTTCCTATCCTCCGAAAAGGAAGAGTGGCATCGAGAACATCTTTGGTAGATTTTCGAACGACTTACCGATTACGGCGTTGTCATTAACGGCCAAAATGCAAGTTTGAAGTCAAGAAGGTAACATTTTTTGATTACACCGTCACTAGCAAAAGCCCCAAACTATCAGCAGGTTGGTTTAAAGATTTTGTCGATTTTCTGAAGCCGAAAACAGCCAAGCAGCTACACCGTTTCAACGGTGTATGCAATTTGCATAGAATTAGCATGCCTGCTGTAGCCCGCGCACAAGCTGCACTACACCACATGTTAGAGGCAAACACAAAGGGTAACGCACCGTTAAAATGGACACCTATAGTAAAGGAAGCATTCAAAAAATCAAAAAGCTGCCTCGCATAAGCTACAATGCTGGCGTACCATCCAATCGGTGCGCTACTCGTAATCGTGCGCGATGCCTTTTCTCTAGGAAGCTCACTCTGGCTGAGACGTGCTACAGCGCCAGATATACACCGATCGCAAGCCTTTCACATTCACTTTCCATCAAAAATCCAAAAAAAAACTTCGTTACGTCAAGCTAGACACCTCGAGTTCATCGGCCAGTTTACGACGGACATTCAGCACATTCTAAATAAGGACAACCTATTGCAACCACGGATGTTACCGCAGTTGCATACATTAATTCGTAGTAGAGGGGTGCGTAACCCGGGGGTGGTATGCTGAGGCTAGCTAGCACTCAGTCGTGTTGCAGTTTGTCCGGAATATCCTCTGCTCTTGCTGAGCCACCCTACACATAAAACATAACTTGAAGAGAAATGGACAGGAGAGGAGAGGGCCATTTATAGAAATGAAAAATTCAGGTTCTCACACTGACATGGCTGTTTTATTCAACTCAAAGTAATTTTATCAGCAATTCACAAATTTTAAATCAAATAAAAAAACAAAACAGACCTCTTCAAAATAAAATGTGAAAAGCCCAGTAAAAAATGTGTTTTAGGAAAAATATAAAATATTCTGATAATATAAAATTGAAAAAAATATATATAAGAAAATCAAATATGACACTCACTTCCTTCCCTGACGATCCCCGAAAGCTCGGTGAAGGACAAAAAAAGAAGTGCAAGGCCTCTGAAGATTGAACTTAATTTGAATGTTTAAAAATTCAACACTAAAAAGAATCGGAAAAAACACTAAACGGCCTATTTCGGATCACTGACTTCGACATTCACTTTCTCCGTCAACTAGCGGTCATTTTTGTTCCAAGTAATAAAGAAATATAGCCTTCAAAATAACGCATCTTAACTGTTAAGGAACTCTGGCACTTGACTGTTCATACACTGTGACCCTGTACCTTACAATCAATATACTAACATACTCTTCTTCTATTAATTTTTCACTGTACGTGGATTTTCACTCCAATGTTAACTAGCACACACCCTTAGTATTATTAATTTTATTTCCCACACAACGACAGTATTTAGATTTTTCACGTGTATTTACACGTTCATTTATTTTTATTTCAATTTACAAGCCAAAATTCATTTCAGTCGCAAAATCCCAAAACTTCCTTCCTCTAACCAGTTCACAAAAATTCCCTTATTTCCTTTGACTTTGAAAATCCCACTCCACTTTTATTCACAAACAATTCCAGAGAACGTAAGTCCATATTTTTGAATCCGAATTTATTCTTTCTTTCCCAGGAAGAATTTCGCTTTGACTTGTTACAAAACAAAATTCTTTCCCATCAACCATACTTTTTCTTTTCCACACGTCGTGATCACTAAAACTACACACACTCTTTCTCTAATCTCACATTCCCTCACATCCATGAACTGACTCCTCGAATGCCAAATCAAGACAAATTATTTATTCTATCTTCACCAAACACTCGCTAAAAACTTACTCGCCACCGACTCGAAACTCTTCAATTTTCCGGTCAAAGGTCCATCAGTCGACGCACCAGCTTGCCCGCAATACCAAGAATCAAAAATTTCTCGACATTTGCATGCACCTGTTGGAAACTTCATGCCACCGTCTACAAGACTTGAGCATGTACACAGAGACATCATAGCCATGCCGTGCTCAGAAGGAAAACGCTATTCCCTTACATGCGTCGAAAGATACTCACGATGACCCGAAGTGAGCCCTATAGAATATCTAGAGGTGGAGACTGATGCATGAGCATTTTGGGAAAATTGGATCGTACGCTATGGCTCATCGCATCGAATCATCACTGACCAAACACGACAGTTCGGATTGCACCTCTTCAGGTCACTAAACCACCTAGCAGCTATCACACACCTACACACTATTGCTTACTACTCCGAAGGAAACGGCATGGTAGGATATTTCCAATGAGACCTCATGGCCGTGATTTGATGGCATGCGAACGACTCATGGACAAAAATTAAACCCAACATCATCATGGATATACACGCAAGCGACCACGAGGACTTGAAGTACCCGCCTGCTGAACTACTTCATGGCCAGCTGATACGTCTGTCAGGCAAATTTTTCACCCCCCACCACACGACCACGAACCAAGCGATTTTATTAAGGACTTGTGACAACGCTTTGACTTGATTCGCCCAGCGCCCGTCACTCGTCATGGCTCACGTGTGCCATTCGTTTTCAAGGACTTGGCAACGTCAACACAGATTTTTGTGAAATGACACTGTAAAAACGCACTTCAGATACCATATAACGGTCCGTGCAAAGTAGTAAAATGCCGGGACAAGTCATTTTTGATTAAAAGGTGTGCGGCAAAAAGGCCACCGTCTCGACTGATAGACTGGAACCTACATTTATGCTAGACGAATCTTCCCCAGATAACCGGGAAGCAACCATTCACAAACGGACGGCACCGGCTTTGAACGACCAACGACCAGCCGACGTACAACTACAACAACATGGCCCACAGAACGAGAAGGATCAACAGTAGCTGCAGGGGCAGCGGCAGCAAAAACTTCCACGTCAATCAGAGTGACAGGTCCATTTTGTTGACAGCTTTCAGGCCGGCTCCAAGGAAGAGTGATACGCTGACATGCATATACAACACTTTTTACGTCTCAGATGCATTCACACGTACAAACGGTGCATCTTCGGATTTTATTCAATTTTAACATTTACATTACCTATTATATTAGAGTCTACCAGATGTTGTTCTTGCCCTTGAATAATTACCATGCAAACCGTTAGCTTTCATAAACTAATCAAGAAGGTCTTGGGTGTAACATACAAAATACAGATCATTTTTGAATAATTTTGAACTAAACTAGGGCTCCTTTGAAAGCCTGACGCTCTCTGTTCCTGCGAACTAATTGAGTTTCCCCTGTATTGTACTAGAGCTCCTCCAGATAATGCAGTGTGTATCATACATATATTCTTTTATTTTGTATGCCTTGTATTAAGTTCTTCGTAGCCTTGTGTATTGTTGCCATATCTAAGGACTTTAAAAAAGACTGCTTTTTGTCGTATCCCGTAGATCACTAAAACTTTTTTTATTTTCCCATGCATTGGAATGTTTTGTGTTTATGGAAATGCGTTGGTTTTTATCATTTCCCTGCGTAATTTTGCTTTAACCCGACGTAGACTAGGGACGCTTTGTTACGAGATAAAACTATCTCGAATGGATTATCAAACCATAAATGCCCACTCCGGGTACGGGCGCCACTTGTCTACCCGTAAATTTGTCCACCGTGCCTCGAGACTAGCTTGGCTCGCACCAAAGTCTTCACTTTCAGGGAAAACTACCACGATCACTGCCTCGGCACTACCTTTATACGAGTAACAACCTAGAATAGGAGGAAAAAACCAACCAGCAAACTTCCGCGACAATCCCATAACCTATCTATCCAAAGTCTTAATTGACGATTAATGAAATTCATAAGGAGCTGGAATTCAAGACCTAAGGAGGCCCAATCTACCCCAGCACCTGCGAAATATTTGCACAGAAGTTAGGTGCCTTAAAATTCTCACACACACTCCCGAGCCAAGTCTCACAATTTACTTTTAACAAGTTCTTGATTGGAAAAAGAAATACAAGAAAACACGATTCACTTTACGTTATAATTAATGGTAATAAATTATGATACTCATATAAAGCAATACCCAATTCAATTATTTCTTAACTCTACCAATATATTTACCTAACCTCAATTAGCGCTCTCAACAACAGGGACCCCCGGTAAATTTCCGGCTTCGATTGTGTATCCCGTTGATCGACTCCAGCTAGCGGCGTGCATCCCTATACAAATCACTGGCAATTTCTCCAGGCATGTACTTGTCGAATCGATGTTTTTTTGGAGAAATGAGTTCGGAGACTCAGCCACGTTTCTTCCCTTTGCGGCCAACTCGAGTATGATTCCAATCGATTTCTTCCTTTAATGATACGTTCTTACCAGTCGAGTTCCAAAACAGAAAAGAGCTCCTCGTTAATTCTAAGGTCCGTCCTCGCCTTGGGTGGGACGTTCAGCCCCGTTATAAAAAACACTTCTGTGAAGTTAGCCGCAACTTCTAGGAAACGTGGACTCTAGCGCCACCATTGACCTTTCGGGTCTTCAGCTATCCGTGGCTCTAATCTCCTTTACTGCCAGCTTTTTCCCTGTATTGTTATTTAGTTGTTTTATTTTCAGTGTTGGTAGCCGTGCCTGATCGAAACGTCAAGTGCCTTCCGTTTGTTAATCCCATCCAGGATTTGAAATTAAATTCCGCTTGCGTTTTGTGAGAGGTTATCTCTTTTCTGTAGGTCTTGCATTGTCGACAGCTCCAAGTTAATGATATTGGCTGTTTTGATGTATTTGAAGTTAGACTAGCGTCAATATTGTCTATATTGTGGCACATTCGGTCATCCCAACTGCTCCGGTACTACAGCCCGCTCAGGGTTCCTTGGTGCCTTCGTTGGGGCTACTGTTGAAGACTGCTACATAAGGCTCGATTACTCGAGGCAATTATTCATACATAATGCTCCAATTTCACGAAAAAATTTCCCGTTTAACCTGTTGCACCATGGGTAGGTAAAAATGGTGCATTTGAAACCAATTTAAAGTTGTATCTCTCAGCGATACGGATGCAAAAGGTGAGGCTTCTTCTCCGCGTAGGTGTCGTCCATACTGTACCTAATTTTGGCAACATCTGCAGGGTAGGCTTCTATATTTTTCGGTGCAAATAGCATTGTCACTGCTCCAACCAATCTTAGTTTCCCTTGAGTATAGGAGAAAATTATCTTCATAGGATACGGCCAAAACTGACGATAGATACAAGCCATATGGTAGCAATTTGCATATGTATTAGTCGGCCTACTATGGACAAGCTTCCGGTAACTGTCACCCAACTGCGGCATTAGCAAATGCTTATATTTCGTCATATATACTATTTTCCGAATAAAAAACCTGCCGAACGCATTCCGTGCATGCTATAAATTCACCTTGTATAGCCCATTGTGCTCCTAAACTTTCCAAGACGAGCAAATGAAGCACACGTTTTGCACCTTCGACTGATAGCTCAGCGTTGAGATGTAAACAAACTCCTGTAAATTCACTTTGGAAGGCGATAAAAACTAAACGGGTATAAGAACAGAAATAATTTTCACTTCACTAGGAGCGCTATTGTGTTCTCCGCAGATCATCTGGATTTCACTGTAGAAATCCGTCTCTAAACCATACAAAACCTCGAATTTTTGTTGGCACCTCCACAATTCTTCATATAACGCCATGTAAGTTGGTCAGCAAAGTCGGCCTACTAATGGTCATGTGTGTGGTAGTAAGCGCTGCTACCATATGGCTTGTATCTATCGTCAGTTTTGGATACGGCCCAACACAAAGTTTCGTTTTAGAGTAAATACTCTCCAGCCACTTAGACAAGTCAGTCGATCAAATTACACTTTCGCTTGCCTTTGTGCATGTACGTAGGTCAGATGTTGATTTCTTTTCGCTTCGTCGTGATTCTCATGTGGTGGACTAATTGCCGTCACTGCCGCGAATAGCTTTCGCTGCTGTTGTTGCAGTTGCATAGATGTCTGCTATCTTCCTAACTTACATACTGTGTTTGCCATTTGTGTTATTATTGAATACATCATATTTCTAGTTGCTAAATTGTCAATAGCAACTTGGCTTGGGTGATTCTATCATTTTTCATACAAATTGTGAACTTATTGCAGGGCCAAGTGCTGAGGTTTGGAAGGGACTTGTCCTTGACAGCTTTATGAAAAGCCTCTTCTTGTTTTCACACATGGCGCAGTCAAAGTTTACAATTTCAAAAATTGTCATATAATCAAGCACTGCTGTAGTTTTCCTCTTGAAAGTGACTTTTCTGACAGCATCTTAGAGTGCACCCTCGTAAGTGGCCTCTGATTTGAGTTCTATTAGCGAACCACTGGGACAGTTTGGTTAAATAATTATCATGGCATCAACGTTAACAGCTCTTACTATTTCATGTAGGAAATCGGCATGTGCCCTCGAGTTAGCTTGTTTAAGTAGTAGTTTGTTTGTTGTTGCTGTTTGCTCTTTGTTTTACTTGTTGCTTTGCGCAGCGTATCGAATACTTCCTTTTTTGGAACTTTATGGATCGCCTCTGTAAGCACCACCTTAAACTTTATGTTTGCAGTATCATGTAATTTTGTTGTTTTCGTTTTTCTTCCGTTGCTTTTGATCCACTCTGATTCAACCACAGGCTAAATTTTGCTAGGGAAAAGTGTGAAAGGTGCCAGGGAATTTAGTCTTTTGCTGCTTTTCTGGCTTAAGCCATCTAAGTTTGTAGTGGCAAATCTGGTCAGTGAGAATTTTTAGCTCAAAAACTCCATTTTTTACCCTCTAACTTAAATTTTTCTGGTTGTCGTTAGTTGCTTTCAACCATTTTGAAACATTGCCACTGTTTACATAAGCGTTTCTTTTTAGAATGATCAAGGATAATCATACTATGCGCTAGTTCCTCTGAAAGATCGCTATTAGCAATTTGTGCTCATACCTTAGTTACAGCGCATAGTGTGCCACATATGGCACATATATAAATATTGCTTATATTAAAGCGCACAATTCAGTGTAACACCATTCTTTGAAAAAAAAATCATCACTAGGCACTATAGCAAGCCATAAAAGAGCGTTGCATTCGTTGACACAGTGATAAGTAAACAACTTTGAAGTTGAATTAGCGATCAGTTCACAAAAATATTTATCACGTCAGTTTTATTTGTGCGAAAAAGTGTGAAAATATTGTGTTTTCGTTTAAAAATAATTACTATAGGTAAGTTTATGTTTCTATTTTATCATGAAATTAGTTTTTGCCAATTTTAGTTATAAATCAACAAATCATTTGAATTTTAGACTATGTGCCTGATATGGGACACTGTGCAATATGGATATTATGTAGTATTTTATTTTTTTTTTCAGATGAAACCCTACAAATCTCTTATAAAAGCAGAGATTGAGCACATTTTGAATCTACCATCAGGTATTGAAGATGAACTTGAGATATCTGATGAGGATAGTGACAATGATATTGTTACATGCACGAATAATTTTGTGAGTTTCTGTCGCAATTATTTTCACAATCGTTAAGAAGATCATGATCAACAAAACGAACGTACTCGAAAACCCATTAATCATGATCAACAAAACGAACGTACTCAAAAACCCACCAAGCATTAACATCTGAAAGTGAGTCACTGCTCCATTCATTACGCTGCTCGGATGTTCCCGCTAGTTCGGCAATGTACGAGAAGTGGATTGAGTAACTAGAGACCCTATATAAAAGCGAGCTGAATGGATGGGGGGTTCATTCGATCATTCATTAGAACCGCGATAGTAAAAACTGCGATAGTGTGGAGAAAAGCGATATTGATCGAGTAATAGAAAAGTGATTTTCGTTGATTGTGAAGTGATTTTAGAAGACAATTGCGATAGAAATTTATGGACAAGTGGAAGTTAGACTTTTAATAGTGAAAATTAAAATTGTGAAATAGTTAAATAAGTGATTGTGCATTTTAACGTAATTAAATAAACTCTTTTAATTTAATTTAAAAGACATTGTGTTTTCACTTTCCCGGAACATTAAAATTATTAGCCGCGAACCATAACGCGCGACTATATGTTCAGTATGCGTGAATTAGTGATTGAGCCTAGCGATTCTGATCATGGAAGTGTTCCAACATTACCAGAGAATTCAACTAGATTGCCAATATCACAGCCTAGTACTTCCAGAGTTCAACCTGGAAATCCCACATTAAAGGCTAATAGGAAGAGAAAGTATGTATGGCGGAGGTCAAATTGTCAATCACGAGCTTCATCATTCAAAGAAGATGACAAATTATATGAGCCAATAATCAACTTTCAAATGCCTCTGCAGTATTATTCGTACTTTTTTGATGACGATTTACTGCAGCATATTGCCGAAGAGTCTACAAAATATAGTATTCGAAAGGATTCTTTTAAGCCATTTGATTGATTTCTCAGTCGAATATACGGCTGTTTTGGAAAACTGAATTAGGTGTGCCACTAATTCATGACTGTATGACACTCACACATTTTGAAAAAATTCGTCGGTTCATACATTTTAACGACAACCAAAATTTTAAACCTAGAGGGAAACTAGGACATGACCACTTTTTCGTGTTAGACCCATTCTACAAACTTTGTAAAAAAAATTGGCAGAGCATCCCGAACAGAGAAACTCTGTCGGTAGACAAACAAATGTGTGCCACTAAGGCCTGTAAATTTTTGCGTGAATATCTTCTAAATAAGCCACATGTATGGGGATACAAACAATTAGTTTTGTGCGATGACACCGGTTTTGCATATGATTTTGAAATCTACCCGGGTACTAAAAATGACCCTGACCTGAGACTGACAGAGGAGCTTGACTTGGGTGCGTGTAGTAATATAGTTGTGCACCTCCGTCGGAGTGTTCCCAAAGAGCAAAACTACAAAGTTTTCTTCGATAACTATTACTTCTTCTTCTTGTTAGCACTATAGCCCCTTTTGAGCCTTCGTTTCCTGCAAACAGCGGCTCCAACTGTCTCGGTCCGTTGACCACGTCATCCAATTCCGAAATCTGAGCAGCGATGAACTGTCTTCGTCGACCGAGTCAGACCAGCATTTCCTCGATTTCCTCACTGGCCGCCGGCCTTCAGTTCTCCCGGCGAATACCTTCTTTGGTATCTGTGGTTCGTCCATACGATTCATGTATCCAGCCCATTGCAGTTTCCGCAGTCTTACAATCCTTGAGACCTCTAGTTCGCCAAAAATTTCATACAGCTCATGGTGGTATCGAATTCGCCATTGGTCCCCGTCTAGCTTCACTCCGATTATTCGCCTCAGAAGCCGTCGCTCAAAGGCGTTCAATATATTTGCGGATGCTTGGGTTAGGGTCCATGTTTCATACCCATAGCATAACACAGGTCTTATCACAGATTTGTATACTTGGAGCTTTGTTTTTCTGTGTATGCAGCTGGTCTTCAAGATCTTCAATACTGAATAAAATATTTTATTTGCGAGCTGTATTCTTCGGCGTATTTCGTCTCTTTCATTGCCCGTTTTCGTTATTTTGGCGCCTAAATACACAAATTCGATAACATTTTCGATACTGTATTCGCCAAGTATGATATTTTGTTTATTTGGGGTATTTTCCCTTGACTGCGTCATGAGCCTTGTTTTATTTTCGTTGATTTGTAGCCCTACAAGTTTTGCTTCGCTGTCGACTTTCAGGAAGAGTTCTTTGGCAGTCGTTAGTGACCGTTACAAAATGTTGATGTCGTCCGCATAGGCCATTACCTGGCCCGACTTGTATGGTAATGTACCTCGCGTATCGACAGGTAGCTTCCTTATGACGTACTCTAGAGCCAAATTGAATAGCAATTGGGCCAGCCCATCTCCCTGCTTTTGTCCGATATTTGTGTCAAAGGCATCGGTAAGTTGATTATTGATGCGGACTTGGGAGGTCGTCGACGTCATTGTCATTTTGGTACGACGGACTAATTTGGCTGGGATGCCAAAATCAAGCATTATTTGATACAGTACGTTACGATCAATACTGTTGTATGCTTGCTTGAAGTCAACGAAAATTTGGTATATGTCTATGTTGAACTCCCAGTATTTTTCAAGTACCTGCTTGACTGTGAACAATTGGTCTGTTGTTGATCTACCTGCCCTAAAACCACCTTGATACTCCTGAATAATACTGCTGGCGTATGATCCGATTTTATTTTCTAAGATTTTAGAAAATATTTTATACGGCGTACAAAGTAGTGATATGCCTCTATATTTTTCGCACTTTAGCTTGTCACCTTTTTTGTGGATAGGGAATATAATTGATTGGCTCCACCCTTTCGACATATGTTCTTGTTGCCAAATGTACTGGATGACTTTATGAATGGCTTTATGAACACTACTGCCACCATATTTGATGAGCTTCACTGGAATCTCATCAATGCCCGGCGCTTTATATTCTTTTGGGCTTTGAAGATGGAACAAACTTCAACCAGAGTTGGTGGGGCCAATGGACGCTCTCCGCAGACATTTATAGGCTCCGATGTTCTGGAGCTGTGTGGAGGATTAAGGAGGTGCTTGAAATATGTTGCCCATCTTTCCTTAATCTTGATTTCATCAGCGATTATATTGCCGCTGTCATCCGCAGAGCGTGGTTTTGGACTGATAACCACGTTCCAGGCTTTTTACTACTTTGTATGCTTGTCTTGTGTTATTGCTCGCTATACTTACATCTATACTTCTCAATTAGTCGTCATAGTATTTGCTTTTCTTAATCCTAATTATCTTATTCGCTACTCTTCCGAGGTTTTCATAGTGTTCTCTCTTCGTCCTGGTTTTCCTACCTACGTATTCTTTGTACGCCTGATTCTTTTTATCTAACGCATTCTGGCACTCATCATCAAACCCATCATTCCTCTTGTGTCGGGCTTGATGTTCGATCGTCTGTTCTGCCATGGTCTTGATAGCCACTTTCACTTCCATCCAGAGATCGTCTTTAACGATGCGTCTAATAAGATGGGAGCCAGCTGGTTGTCGAGGGTCTCCGTGAAATATTCGGCCACAGACGCCGTTTGGAGCTTTCCAAGTCAAATTTTTGTAGCGGGCTGGTCTTTGCTGAATATGCCTTTGACATACGACATCGATAGTTTAATTTGATCAAGTAATGATCTGAGTTACAATTGGCTCCTCGGTATGTACGGACGTCAAGTATGCTCGAGGCCCAACGTTGTTGGATCAGAACATGATCGATCTGGTTTTGTGTGTCGCCATCCGGTGATACCCGGGTCATTTTATGAATGCGTCGATGTTGGAAGCAAGTCGAACGTATGACTAGTTTTCTGCTACATGCAAAGTCAATCAGGCGCTGGCCGTTGTCATTTGTTTCACCGTGGAGGCTATATCCTCCAGTCGTTCCCCGATGAGATAGCTTATTGCCAACCTTAGCGTTAAAATCACCCAGAATAATTTTTGTGTCGGTTATGGGCAATGAGTCTTTCCAGGTGATTGCAAAACGATTCCTTCGTTTCTTCTTCCTTTTCTTTGGTCGGGGCGTGAAAATTAAAAGCGAAATTCTTCAAAATCTGGCTGATTAATGTTCACGCCCCGACCGATAAGTATTACACGTCTCCTCACTTGATTGCTCATTTAGCAAAAAAAGGAATATACACTCATTTAGCAAAAAAAAAGAATATAAACAGAAGCCACTTAGGAACAAATATTCAAATTCCATCTCAGAAGGAGTTGTTGAAAGCCAAAACTCCACGCGGATATTCCGAAGAATGGCAGGCTATTGTAGAGGATATACCAGTAATTGCTGTTATGTGGTGGACAACAAAGCAATGACACTAGCATCTTCTTTTGTCGGCGAACAACCTGAAGAGAAAGTAAAGAGATTTTGTAAGAAGAGCAAGCAGTACATCGAGGTTGATTGTCCTAGCATTATTCACTACTATAACCGACACATGGGTGACTCATACATCAGAAAACATAAAAAAATGCGCACCAGAAAGTGGTACGTGCGATTATTTTACCCTTTTCTCGATGTGATGATCATAAACAGTTGGCCACTTTACAAGAGAGTTGAAAGGCAACGAGAAAATATTTCATGTGTCCTGAAATGGCGTGAATTTTGACTAGAAGTGGCAAAAGCTCTACGCCTTTCTGGAAGCTCACTAACACGCAAAAGAGGACGATCGTCATCTTCGATTTCTAACCGACTGCATGGAAGAAAGAAGAAAAGGCCAAATGTCATTGTAACACCCAAAGATGCAAGGACTGATGGCATTGACCATTTTCCATTTCGGTCGTCAACTAGACAGTGTTGTAAGATGCCAGCTTGTAAGGGCAAGTCTTCCGTCATTTGCGAGAAATGTAACGTGGCACTGTGCCTAGATAAAGATAAAAATTGTTATTCATTATTCCATCAGTAAAAATATGTAAAATTATTTTCAAACAAGAAAAAACTTCATTGTGTTTCTCCGAGTAAGTTCCTATTTTTAATTTTTTTACTGTGCTATTATAATACCTTAAGTTTTTCAGAATGATTATCTTATTTCTCATTAAAATATAATAAAGGAGTGTTTTCTTTCATTTTCGCTGAAGCCTATATGGCACTTTTTACAACCTAAATGGAACCGATTTTTCAAAATATTTTTCCCCTAAGTAACGATTAAATTTAAAGGTATATCGTTATTTTTCTTGCAAAAAAAATCGTGCACTGTAGGGCTAAGATTGTTGTTATTAAGAGTTAACCAGATAAGTTATGAATGATAAAGGAACAGATGAAATGTTTGCCCATAGCGGTAAAATCACACAATAGCACAATAATTCCCATTTGTCTTCCTTCTACTGTGCCAAAACACCGCGAGTATGCCCTAATTGTAGGGACTCACTGTCCATTTTTTATCGCCCACCAGTACGTTGCTCATTTTTTTTAGATCCACTATAGCATGAGCATAAAAGCGACAGTGGCCTGGCCACTTGCCTAGCTGTGCTGACCATAGTGTCTACACTCGTACTCCCTGCAGTAACCACTACTCGAGCAAACGTGTTATGGCCCCTGTTATCTGCACCGCTAGTCTAGAACAGTTCTCTTGCTAACGCTTGGCCAGATATCCGTACTCGTGATTCAGTACTTTTTTAGGGTTTTGTAAAATAATTTTACAAAACCCTACTAAAATCGCGACCTTTCTGTCCGTCTGTCCGTCCGTCCGTCCGAGTGTCACAGCACTTTTTCTCGCAAACTACCAAAGCTAGAAACATCAAATTTTGTACGCAGGTGTAAATTGGTGCTCTCTTTAAAGTTCAACTACAAAAAATTTTATAAGGTATTTAAGGGGGGATCTCCCCATATAGGGGAATGGCCCTCCAAAAAAAATTTCATCAAAGGTAGCCAATATGGGTATCAAATGAAAGGTCTTGATGAGAACTTTTCAAAACAGGTCTTAATTTCATACATTTTGCTTCGGGGGATGCGCAGGGAGGGGAGATACACGAACAAATGTTGTCCCCCCCCCCTCGCGAATGGACACCTGTGATCCGAAAAATCTGAAGAAAATTACGTTGGTAGGTGTTTATGAGGACAACGACAACAAATACCTGAGAAGTCGAAATTCACTCAACTTTGTTAAAAATAGTATGATATTCGAATTTCACATTTTCCTCAATAAAATCGCATCAGTACCCTTAAGCTTAACGAAATTTGACATTCGCGTAGTCCTACTAAGGGTTCTTAAACTTTGAAAATTTAATGAAAATCGAATGATATACACGGAAGTTATAGCCGTTTGAAATTTCTCCAATTACAACAACAATAACACATGATTTTGGTATTTTATGCACTTTGCATCGAATCAGTCACTGCAGTTTTGCCTTGATCTTATTGAAATTTTCCAATAAGGTCAATAACATTAATATTTTTGAAATTTCATGATTTGAGTGATTTTTGTCGGTTTGCAACAAAATGGCGACCGTTGAAAGTAGAAAAACAATGGATTTTTGAACGTGCACATCTCTTTGAAATATTTCTGAGAAGTTGGGTACAAAACCCTTCTGACATGAGCGTAGGTCTGTATACCCAACTTGTTTTCCTCTATCGTGAAATGTTTTCTACGCTCTTCTTTAACGTCAACTGGGCCAAGAGAATGATAAGTTTAACATTGCGAACAGAAAAGTTTCATCAAGATTCCACTATTTCAGAGATAGAGCGGACCTCGATTACAATGTATTGGGAAGGAACATTACGGACATTTTAACTTCTGCGAGTACGTGGGGGTGACACTCCCTAAAGAAAACTAGCTTCTAAGAACTCTCCTGTTGAACAATCATCACCTTTGGTGCTTTAAAGTTCAGAAGCACGAAACAAGACAAGCACTCAATCAGATATACTCTTAATTTCTCATCTCTATTTCCATCACTAGAACAATGAGATCGTGCTCAACAGTGGTCTTAAAAAACAAACTTAATTGACCATTCCTCGATGAAGTGATAATATAAAAATCTAAATCTACAATAGCTGAACATTTTCTACCATCAAGAGGAGAGTGAGTCTGGAATTGGGTATAATTACCAAGTCAAATTAGCTAAGCTGGTGCACCGTTTGATGGGATGATGCCTGAGTTCAACTTTGACAAACTCTTTTGTACCACCATTTCTCTTGATGCTCAAGAGAAATTGGAACTTTGAATCCAATGGATACCTCGTAAAGCCGCATGCAGTCAAGTGTTATAAGGATGGATCTAAGACCGCAGAAAGGACAGTAATTAGACTATTTGGGCCTGGCGTCAAGCACTTCAAAGAACTCCGTTAGAATCATCAATGATACCACTGAAGATAGCTCATCAATGCTACGCAAAATTTAATCACATGGATGAAAACATGGTAGGGCACACAAAAGAGGTAGGTAACGATGAAGCAGACTTCTTAACAAAGAAAAAATCTTGAACCCTATACATCGGCCTTTAACACTACCGTGTGATCAAAAAAGCACTTTTTGGAGACATTTGAAGGAAATAGAAGCTTGGGTACATAACAAGCCCAGGTGAAGTCCTCCAAGGATCAGGATGAGAAAACATTTAAATCATGCATGCAACTAGAAAAGAATCAACGAAGGCCTTTAAACCCGGAGAAGATATGCTCCGGGCTTAAAGGCCTTCGTTGAAATCGGCCACTATGAAATTAATGACTAATGCTTTTGTAGGATTCAAGATGAACAAAAGAACGTCTAATGCATTGCGAAGCTCCTTCCCGGAGGAGAAGAGAGATGTAAAAACTTATTGCCTAGCTTTGAGGCCTGAGACTTAGAGAAGATCATTCATTTTCTATAAGAAATGGGTCTACTTATGAGGATAAAATAAATCTGTAAAGGATAAAGACAACATCCAATTCATAAAACGTACAGTCTTTCATCAAAGTCAACTCCCGCAAATTTAAATTTGGTAAAATTCTAATATTCTCACTTGAGAACATATACTGAGAAGTTATTGTTAATTATTATGTGGTTGAATATAAAACTTCAATCAGAAGAGTACTATCCAAACTAGTGAAAATAAAGCTTGCTAACAAGCTCCAAAATAGTTGAAGTTCTGGGAAATTTTATTTAAAGGGAACTTTTTATTATAATTATAAATTTGCTTCAGGATTAGCCTCAGTTTCCCATACTAGCACTTTCCACATTTCTATTCTCATTCATAAATACGATAAAATAATGCAAACCTACGTAAGTATTAATTTTCATATCCCTTTCGAATTTTCACACATGGTTGCTGCAAACAGACGCACAATATTTCCATATATGATACATGAGCAGAAAATGGAACTCGACAACTATGGCATATATTCATTCAGTGAATACATTTATCTGCTCTGGCAGGTTTGTAAATAAGATATTAAGAGGCATGTAATATATGTCGTCTCAGTGCTGATGCCCCGTTTGCATGTCAGTTAGAGTCGAAGTGTACTTGGTTATATGGAGGTAGCATTGCGTCTGCTGAGTTATCATTATCCTTCTGCTCCTATTCCTATGTACATTGTGCGGTAGCAGTATCATTGTAATACCGCACAGTACAAAGGACGATTGTTCTGTACAGTTGAAGTCTGAGCAACCCCTAGAAATCCACCAAAAATCCTTTCAGCACCATCCCACTCTTCCCACTAGTAATGTAACTACGGCTATATTCGCCAGCATATGTAAAACTACAACTAACATGTATGGTTAGCTACCATCTAATTAGTGATACTCTTTGACACATATATTTTGTTTTCATATGGGAATTGAGATGGAAAATTCAAGGATGAGATAATCGAGTGTTTGATGAGCTTACTGCGATAATGTGTTGGATGTGTTTAAGATTGTTCAGTGGACCATGAATTATTAAGGGTTAACTAGATAAGTTATGAATGGAACGGGATCAGATGAAATGTTTGCTATGAAGTTGTTTTACACGACGAAAGCGATTCAAATCATGTCAGAAGGCTATTCATTTCCAAATAACCTGCCAGAAATTTTCGGAGCATTCCGGAAAGGTGATTGTATTTGAATGTATAGATCACGACAAATTAGTGATGATGGATATTATTTTAGGGCTTTGATGGTGAAAATTTTATACTGATTAGAGAACTTTTACCATTTGTGTTATTTAGTGATTTATAGTAGGTAGTAGTGGAAATAAAAAATGGAAAACTCACTAATTGAAAAAATTTCCACTGAAGTACGTAATCCTAGTTTTATTTTATTTTTTGAATGATTGCGGTATTCACTGAATATTGAAAACTTTCTTTTAGAGCAAATTTATAGCAAACTGTGAAATGTTTCAGATTTTATATGTGGAATGAATTGTACGATATCAAAAGGTTTTCTTAAATTTACTCAAAATTAAATACTTTGATATAGAAGTATGTCTGATGCCTACGCTCTTCCATGAAATATAGTATCAGGCAAGGGTCATTGAAGGGAGCAGCTTGAAGGTAAGCTTCACATATAATTCAAATTCATCATTAAAATTCAATAAAGTTTTTCACCTTATAGAATTTAATTGACGCGTAAAATATGAAAAATTTATTTTATACTGAACGGTAAGCTCGTGTTTCGATCGGTATTGCCAATCATTTTCTACGCTAGACGCGAAACCAGTAGTTTTGCGTCTAGCCTGAAGCAGTTTTGCAGAGTAATTTCCTTTTTAGCGCTCAAGATGGTCAGCAATACCAACCGAAATACATACGTTCTGTGTCATATAAAACATATTATTAATATCTTTTTTTGTGGTTAGGAGGTGAATGTTATTTACACATAGAGCGTCGGACTCCCTTGCTTGCAGGCGAATGGACTTCCCACTAGACATCTCCACTATGAACCCGAGAACCGCGCCATGAACCGTTTGACACATTACTTCAGACTGCGTCTCATTTTGTTACGCAATGAGGCACCCCCTAGCTGGGGGATCCCTCTTCTAGCACGAGGGGAAGAGGAATTGCTAGACAAGCTATCCCCCAGCCCCAACTTTCCCGGCTGCTGTGAGTTCCACTTATCTTTTATGATTGCCCAAACACCACCTAGTTCCATATACCACCTAATTACATTTGTCAACCGATTCAAGCACCACCAGAACTTTACTATCCAGGGTGGGGTCTCCCATCTCCCTGTAGAGGTTCCTTCGCACGCAAAAAAATGTGTGGCAGGCATCGTCATCCTTATCTGGGAAAAACAGACAATCGGGGGACCGCGACTTGCCAATCTTGTGCAGGAAAGAATTAAAAGACCCATTTTCACTCTAAAGCTGGGTCAGATTAAAGTCAGTCTCACCATGCCTTCGATTTAGCCACGGTCTAAGATCTAGGATGCGCTGCGCAGTCCACCTCCCTTCGTCTCTCATTGGTCCTCGTTTTGATGCAGGTAAATAGCACAACACTCTCTAGGAAGGAGGGCAACACGTATTATGCCTGGAATAACTCTCACCACCGAATTAGAGACTGTTGTATATGCAGATGCAATTCTCAACTTCTTTGTGCATGGGCCAAGCGTTTTCGGTATGCCTGCTTTCTGAGAGCGTTTCCCTCATATTTCTGCTCCATACAGTAGCACTGACCCTACAGCACTCATCAAGAGGCGTCTTCTTGATGGGTTGATTCCACCTACATTAACCAAAAGTCGACTCAGAGCCGACACTCCCGAAGCAGCCTTCTTAGCCGCTGCCCTGATTTGCTCAGAGAAACTCATCCTCAAGTCTATCAGTGGCCCCAGGTACTTCACCGCTGTCTTCGATTGAATTAATATGTCTCTAGTACTGATCATCATCCTCTCGCTCGGCGGATTAGCATACCTGGCCTAAATTGCGCTTGTTCAACGGCGCATCTAGCGACCAGAGCTACAACGATCAAGCGCGACCATTCTGGCATCTCCAGTCTCAGAAGCTCATCGTACTATACGGTCCACAGGTCTGGACCAAGGATAGATCCCTGGGCAACACTCGATGTAACTTCCATCATTCGTTGGCCCTTTGTCGTGTTGTATAGTTGGTCCTTTAGGCAGTCCCCAAGAAGCCGCATTAGATATTCTGGAACCTTAAAAGAGGTTTCCAGCTATCCTGAGTATCCACCCATCTAGTGGAGTTGAAGGCATTCCTAACGTCGAGTGTCACCAACAGGACGATGTCTCTGCTTTTTGGACCACGCACAGCACCTCTGCAATTGTATCAATGGTGGGACAACCTATTTTAAAGCCATACTACCGAGATGACAGGTCCCCAGCAGCACGAATCGCGTCAGTGAGTCTTCTCTTGATGGTTTTCTCTAGCATTTTCCCAGCAGTGTCTAGCATTCATAACGGGCAGTATGCAAACTGCGATCCGGAATTTCCCCTCTCCTTGCTGATTGGCAAGTTAGGACAATGGTCATAGGCAAGTTGCAGCTGGAACACCATTTGGACCTAGAGCCTTCCTCACTTTCAGTGACAGGACTGCCTCTTTTAGTTCCAGCTGTGTGATGAGTGGACACTCGACCGCTATTTTACCGTGGACAGCGTCGACGTCAACGGGATGGGCGGTAAAGGGTGTCCGCGCTGTCTTGTCCATCTTTTCCACATCATCTATGCAAGGTGTCGGTAGGGCGCAAAGCTTCCCATAATTACAGGGCTTTTCAATAAGAGATGTTATTTTGATATTAAAAGAAAAATTCCTTTTTTTAATATAAATGATCAAATGTTTATTTTATTATAAAGAAAAGAGTATGCCGTTGATAGTAAAAAATAATGTCAGGCAAATAACCGCCACGACCATGCCTGCAAGACCATATCCTTTTTATGAAATTTGCCATAACCAAATCGCAAAGTGGCTGCCCTATATCCTCGATAGCCTCACGAATTCCATCTTTGAGGTCTTGAATCGACGCTGGGCTGTTGGCGTAGAACTTCTCTTTTACGTCGCCTCAAACAAAAAAGTCGCAAGATGCTTCACGACGACCCAAAAGTGTTCGAATTTTATGAACCGTCTCTGCCAAATATTCACCATTTTTATAGTGAATTTTAATAATTTTAATGCGTGTATTGTTCCATTTTTATTAATGGCGTAGTTTAAAAAATAACAGTTTCAAAAGTGACTTCTACCGAAATAGCGGGCTGTTCAAAATAACACGTCTTATTAGAAAACTCTTTAGCTTGTAGCCAAATGCAAATGGCGATCCGGAATTCCCCCTCTCCTTGCTGATCGGCATGAGAATCTTACCGGAAAACTCCGTGCCATAGGCAAGCTGCTTGATGCTCAGCAAGTTATGACAATGGTGATAGGCAAGTTGCAGCTGGAACACCATTTTGACCTAGAGCCTTCCCCGCTTTCAGTGACAGGACTGCCCCTTTTAGTTCCAGCTGTGTGATGAGTGGACACTCGACCGCTATTTTACCGTGGACAACGTTGACGTCTACGGGATGGGCGGTAAAGGGTGTCCGCGCTACCTGGTCCATCTTTTCCGCATTATCTATGCAAGGTGTCGGTAGGGCACCAAGTTCCCCATAACTACAGCGCTTTTCAAAATAACACCTCTTATTAGAAAACTCTTTAGCTTATAGCCAAGGCCCCATGGACCCTTGTTCACATTCTCCACTAGATCTTGCCACTAGTATGTCTTGCTGGAGTTAATGAATTTGCAAAGGCATTTCCTTGCCGACATATATGCGGCTACCCAGTTGCATGCCTCGTCAAGGTTCCATGCCCGTTGAGCCTCACGCTGAAGCTTGTGTCACTCCCTTCACTTTTTACTGCTTTCTGCCGACCACGAGTACACAGGGGCTTGCCGTGCAGGGGTTTTTGACGGGGAATAGAAACGTTACAAGCAGTCATGATGATGCCCATAGAAGAGCTCAGTACAGAGTACCTCTACAAAACTCTCAACGTCCATCCTTCTGATGTTCCACGCATTTGTAGGTAGTCGAGAGCACGGGCGTTGGGAGACAATATCACTGATCTCAAGCAGAATGCAATTATGATCACTGGCTGAGTAGTCCTCCAATACTCTCGAATTGTGTTTCCTCGGTACTAAAGACTTGAAGAAAATGTCACGTCCGATGTGGTTCCTCCACCTTCGTCCTGGTCGCCATTTCTAGGATTCATTTTCCCCGTAAATCTGTTTGAAGCATGCCTCATATGATTGCTTTAGCCTTGACGTCTCCCCCAACGCGCACGTTGCCATCTGGGTTCAGGACAGTGCCCTCCAAGGCATTAAGCTTGGCTTGGAAAGATGATATCGATTCGTTGGCATTAGGTGCACACTAAATAGGGTGGTCCCCGAGCAGCAACCCTACACGAAACCATCCTCCATCCACAAATCTCCTCCTAAAGATCACTATTCCGAACCCAGACAGTGACAGTACCAGTTTCATCAGGTTTCAGAATGCAGAAATTTTATCAGGGTAATGTTCACTCACCAGCAAAAAAATTTACCTTCATGTTTTCTGGGTGGTTGAATTGTGAAGTAGGTTTAGCTGCAGGGTGTGGGTCATCGAAGTTGTGATGCTGCCTTGGCTCGGGCTTCCTGGGAAATTCAACATTTCCCTGATCCAAAGACGTGCCCGAGATCCGGTCTAAGATCAGCATTTTTGCAAAGAACACAGTGTCCCTCCTTTGTACACTTTTTTCGTTGGTCCCAATTCATCATTTCGCATTTGTAAGATAGTGACCTCCTATCGGGTTCTTTGCATTTTTGAGTGGTGTAACCATAGCCAAGGTATTTGAAATAGTGAAGGGGCGTCACTCTTCACTGTATCTGGTAGACAATCTGCCCGTTCTTACTTTGCCCTTAATTACAAATCGTTTGGCGTCCTTTTCGGTCAAGTCAACGATGGCCATGCGCTGCCCTTTTTGGTTTTCTGCTATCAACCTCGCCTAGATCTTGCCCACGCTAGGAAATTTTTTTTTTTTTTTATGTCCTCTCCCATCTCGGCCAGATACTTGACGCAGTCAATGTCTCTTTCCATCGGCCTGAGCGAGACTATAGTTGCGTTTTTGCAGAGAACTTTCTTTACTGCGTCGCAAAATGCTTCTTTATTTATTTGTTTATTTATTCATTTATTTCTATTAACAGAAAAAATATCCAATAACAAAATAGATAAAATAAAAGTACAGCAAAATGAATTGAATAATAGCACAGCATGCAAAAAGCAGATAAATGTAATAAAAAATGCAAAAACTAGGAGAAAATAAATAAGAAAAATTACTTAGAGCTGAGAAGAAGACAAAATTTTTATGAATAAATACGAGAGAGGGAAGGGCCCAAGCTGAAGGTCATCATGGTTACGAGGTAAGTGGAAATACACCAAACTACGTGCAAATGGAACATCAAAGATATTCGACGATCTTGTAGAACGCATAACGCGCCTCACAGGAACCTGGTTGACAAGGCATGTATCGAGCAAACCACGGCAAAGCCTGTAAAAGAAACATTCATCAAGGTAGAGTCGAAGCATTTCCAGCGAAGGAATATTGAGGACTCATAAAAAATGTAGGGGAATCCGGAATTTCAAGAAATCGATCCTGGTAAATGTTTTTGAACAGCTTTTAGCGTGATCTTCAAACACTTCAAATTAGCCGACCAAACTGGCGAACAGTACTCAAGGATGGGACGAACCAAACTAGAATATAGTTTAACACACGACAAAGGATCGGAAAAAATGTAGGAATTTCTTAAGATCAAGCCGGAAATGCAAGAGGCTTTAGAATTAATTTCAGAAATATGAACATCGAACTTTAATTTAGAGTCAAAAGTGACACCCAAGTCCGTGAAGTGTGTCACCATACAAAGGTACGAGTTATTTAACGTAAATTGAAAGCTAATAGGGCAAGGGTTATTAGAAAATGAAAGATGGATGCACTTAGAAACATTTAGCGTAAGTTGGTTATAAGAACTCCAAAATAAAATGGCATTCAAATCATCTTGAAGCAAAGCACAGTCATCGATTAACGACACTACTTTGAAAACTCTGACGTCATCTGCATAAAGAAGGCAGGAGGAGTTGATGACAACGGATGGTCAGTCATTTATAAACAGAGTGAACAATAGTGGGCCCAGAATGGATCCTTGAGGAACACCAGAAGACGGATGGAAGGGAGTAGAAAGACAGCCTTGAAAAGATACCTGACTGACACGATTGGATAAGTAAGAAGATAATCAGTGGAGCAAATAGTCACGAACGTTGAGAAATTTAAGTTTGCCAAAGAAAATATTGTGATTTACTGAGTCGAAGGCTTTAGAGCAATCCAAATATAACGTTTGGAGTTGTAAACGGTCCTCCATGGCTTTTGAAGTAACGGTCATGAATTCTAACAAATTCGTTAAGATCGATTGCCCTTTGATAAAACCATGTTGTTCAGCAACGGACAACACATGAGTAACTGAAGAAAGGTGCAAGTACACGATTTTCTCCAGTAGTTTGGAGAAACAGGGTAATAAGGAGATAGGCCGATAATTTGCATCGTCTGAAGTACCACCTTTTTTAAAAATAGTAGTAACATAGGATCTTTACCAACACGAAGGAAAAGAGCCTGAAGATAGATAGAATTGAAAAGAAAGGAAAGGAGGATGCAAATAGAAGTAGCTAATGATTTCACAAAATGTTAAGGAATACCATCGACCTGAACTAACAGAGTCATCAAGTTTAAAATATGCTTCATAACATCTTCTGGATAGCAAGTAAAAGGGAATGAAGGTGGCGTGTGTACGATTGGAAACGAATGCTATGAGTAGCATCAAAAGAAGAAGAAAACTGAGTTCTAAAAAGTCCCCAAATCTCGAGAGATGAAGATGCTAAACAACTGTTCAAATGAAGCGAGGATGGGAAACTGGAAGAGGATTTAAGAGAACGTATATATTTACAAAATGGTTTTGAATTATTTGAGTTTGAAGAGCCTTCAATGCTATGAAAGTAAGAAGTTTTAGCGATCTGCATCTTTTTCTTAGCTACCGATCTCAGATGACAAAAAGCTGTACGTGACTCAGGGGATCTGTCACGTGAAAAACGTTGAAGTGCTCGATCTTTAGCTTGCAAGACTTGCCTCACATCGAGAGATAACCAAGGACAGTCAGAAGAGTTTCTTATACTGACAAATGGAGTGGTGTTAAAACAAGTTGGGTAAACAGACCTACGCTCATGTCAGAAGGGTTTTGTATTCAATTTACATAATGCAGTCACCAGATCGAATAAAATCAAGAAACATGTCAACGACGAATTTATTGGAGAAAATATGAAATTCGAAGATCATACTTTTATTAACAAAGTTGAACGAATTTCGACTTCTGAGGTTTTTGTTATCGTTATACTCATAAATATCTCCCTTGATAATTATTTCAGATATCCATTCGCGACGGAGGAAACACATTTTTCATGTATTTCCCCCCTGTGCCCCCACTGAAGTAAAAACTGACAGTTTAACAACTGTTTTGAAAAGCTCCCATGTAAACTTTCATTTCATACTCATATCGGCTACGTTTGATGAATTTTCATTTTCAGGGGCCACTCTCCTGTACTGTTATCATCGATTAATAGCCAATTTTTTCGAATCCTAGAATGGTTACAAAACCTTTTTGCTAGAAGCTCCCTCCCGCCTCCTTGACTTGTTTCACTTATGAGTATTAATTGTAGGTACTCATCTTCAGTCATTCATCAAATTGAATCAAGTGTTCAAAGCATGCCCCTTAAACGTTGAAGTTGGGAAAAAATAACTCAAAATTATTCAATCTTCGCATTTAAAACAGCCACTATTTTGTTTTACGATTACTGATACCACTAGCTGAACTGATTCTCAAAGATATACATGACACCTATCATTCCTGAAATTTTCATGCAAACCCTAGCAAAACTGTAGTGTCTGAGTCGGTAAAAAGCGCATGTTGTTCCATAACCATACAGGTATGTTGCCATAGCAATAAATGCAGCGCATATTGTTCCATAGTAATACAGGAAAATTCAAACTATAACTTCGCTAAATATGATTCAATCTTTGTGAAACTTTCAGAATAGATCAATCTTATTAATAGTCATCTGTGTACTGAATTTCATTGAATTTAAGGGTACCGTTAAGATTTTATTCAAGAAAATATAAAATCGATAAACCATACTATTACTAACAAAGTTGAGTGAATTGCGACTTCTAACGCATTTGTTGTTGTTGTACTCATCAAGACCTACATTCTTGATTTTTTTCAGATTTTTCGGATCACAGGTGTCCAATCGCGAGGGGGGGGACACAAATTTTTCGTGTATTTCCCCTCCCTGTGCGCCCCTCGAAGCAAACTTTGCCAAACGAAGACCTGTTTTGAAAAGTTCTCATCAAGACCTTTCATTTGATACCCATATTGGCCACCTTCAATGAAATTTTTTTTCGGGGGGTCACTCCCCTATGTGGGGAGACCCCCCTTAAATACCTTATAATTTTTTTTATATTTGAATTTTGAAGAGAACACCACTTTACACCTACATACAAAATTTGATGTTTCTAGCTTAAGTAGTTTCCAAGAAAAACTGCTGTGACACACAGACGGACGCACGAACGGACGGACAGACAGACGGACCGACAGGACGCGATTTTAGAAGGCTTTTGTAAAATTATTTTACAAAACCCTAAAAAGCAGCGTTTAAGAAATCATAGAAATTGTTACAACAAGTATTCGAGTCAAGACCGCGAAAGAAGGAGGACCAATCAACAGAGCGATTTGTTTCGGAAATTTGCTCATAATTAGTTTTATAAAAGTTATAGCGCTGACGCTCTTCCTGCGGATAGCGGACAGAAGCAGTAAAGGAAATTTCAAAGCGTAAGGGGGGATGGTGGGCATCAGGAGAGAGATAAGGAAAAAGAACTGGAGGTGAGCATAGCAGCGATTGCTCCATACTTCAAAAGAATAAGTCAAGAATATGATTATTAACGTCCGCTTCTGCTCCGAATTCAACCAGTATGTGGCTCGACCGCATTAGCCGTACTGCTTTAATGACAGTATTTTGGCCTTACATTTTCCCTCATATCCCGCAGCACTTTTGCGAAGAATTGACCGTCTTAGTCGGGATTTCTTTCTCTCCTGTTTCACATCAGGTCTTTTTCCTTGTCTATTTGTTTTCTGGCACTTTTTGAAGGTGTTTCTTTGCGGCTTTCTTCGCTCTACTTGATATAACTGTCTGGAACTTCTGATTTAGCAGGTGCCTCTTCTTTCCTTCTTGTATCCCGATTTAATTCGGCTGAGCTAGAAACCATTCTTTCATTGATGTTTGATGATGGAGCTATCTACTCGTGCCCTTTAGGCTTAGTCGACAGCGCCCCTTTAGCCTTCTGCCCTTCATCGGCCTTCTGCTTCTCTTTGGCCTTTAATCAGCTCCTCCGGTAATGCCCTATTTGGTCTAAGAGCTCCTCTAGTTCAAGGAGGCCAACCTTTACTGCTTTGCTGATTTTTAACAAGCCACATACAGTTTTTTTCGTTTTAGAACGTCTCCCGCTTTTTGATTTGCCTGTCTTCTTCATGTTGCTGAGCGGCAATTGTGCTTTGCAACCACCTTTCTTGGGAGAGGTTATTGGCTTCCATTTTCAAGTACAGTACTTCCATCACATATTTGACGGTAGCGACGAAATCAAACAACGGCGTTTTATTTGTCTGGTCGCTCCTTTCTTTTCCTGCCGTAATCTCTTCGTGTACTTCAGGATGGTTCGTATTATTTCGGGATTTACGACCCTTGCTTCGGTCGCTCCGGTAGCGATCGCAACAGTAACCATCGAATTCTCAATGTTGTTTTTATTTTCCCCCACAGCTCGAACATTTATCGCGTTCTGCAGAGTTTCCTACTCTTTTGAACTCTATTGTGAAAGCGTCCCTCTCTGGCGTTCAATAATATCTTACATGTCAATTAAATTAATGTAATTTAACAATTGTTTTACTTTGTACTCGATTATTTTTGGCCCATGAGGGTCAAAAATTTTATTAAATTTTAATCAATACTGACCACAATAGTGTTCACCTAACAGATTAAATTGTTTGAGAAAAGTTTCTCAATCAAATTCATCATGCTTCATGATATCAATTGCTTTTTAACACTTTCACTCAATACAAGTTTTTGTCTGAAACCACGCTGCTTCACGTATTTCAAAGTTTCCAGACCAATTTATTAAATTTTTTGACCCTTCCCATCTACGAGTATGTTTATCTACTCCATGGTAAGTAATATCAGCAGTATCACCATTAGCCAAAATACGAAGTGTACCCATTAAGTAATGAGACTGATTCCATGGAAACCGGATATTTAAAAATTATTCTACAATTCTGCCATCCCCTTCAAAGTAATCTCCTTGGGCAGCCATACAACGATTTCAGAGCGTTTTCCATGCTTTGTAACATTTCTGGAACGCTTTGACTGGGATGTCCACGAGTTCCCTCGTCACGGACACCTGGATGTCCGTAATCGACTCAAAATGGATTCCTTTGACCACCAATTTTGTTCTAGGGAACGAAAAAAGTCACAGGGTAACATATTGGGCGAATAAGGTGGCTGTTGCAACACAGTGATCCTTCTAGAGGCCAAATACTGGGACACGCTGAGGGCATTGTGGTGCTTTGGAACCATCTTCGCGCACAACTTTTTCATCCTAAAATCGTCGGTTAAAATTTGTCTGACTGTTTCACGGTCCATACTCAGTTCCGAGGCCAACATTCGAACTGTTAAAAGTCGATCTTCTCGGATTAGGGCACGCACACGCGGCGCTTTTGCGTCAGGCCGCACCTCGACTGGCCCCCCGCTTCGCGCCTCGTCTTCCACGCTTTCACGCCCCTCCTTAAACTTTTAATGCCATCGAAACACCTGGGCACGACTAAGAGCACTATCACCATGCACTTTTACAATTTTAACGTACGTTTCTGAAGCTGTTTCGCCCAATCTGGCGCAACATTTTATCGCGACGCGTTGCACTTGATTTCATTTCACCATTGTCGTGACGAGCACCACCAACACACGTCTACTCAACACGACACAGCAGGTGAATTAAACAAGCCAGAGCGATGATAAATATATCAATAGAGACGGGAAGGATGCCGGGTAGAGGGAAGGGATTTTAAAGGCCGCAGGTTTACCACAAGCGCGGCAATAAAATCAGTCTCATTACTTAATTGTCACACCTCGTAGTTGTGCTCAATGGCTTCCAATCCTGATTACAACTGTTGTTCCTTCAATTACTTAACAATTAAACTGGACATAAAGTTCGTATTATAATTTGTAGCGTATATGTATTTAACACGACCGTATGATAGCTTCACCGATTGGAAAAATATGGAGTCAAATTTTCAAAAATAAATTCCGCTCTTCTCTGTAAACTTTATTCAAACATGCAAAGAAATAAAAGTACCCTCACCTTGCCTAAGCAATGGGAGTAAAGAATTATCTCTCAGCAACTCTACATAATACTCCAATAAATAAATCATACAATAAAACAATGAACAATTGTCAATCTGTAATATTTCAACCAAGTTCGTCCTTATAAATCTTATCTCAAAGATTCTGACAACTGTTCAAATTTATTATCTATCTCTTTGTATGCAAAAACATAATTCATGTATAAATACACGATAAATAAATACTCATATGTGTTCGAGTATATGATTTACCATATGATAAAAAATACACATTTATAACAAAAGTACATCTCGGTGCCGTCGCCGCCGGTTACCCGGTTTACTGCTTTAACCACTACTACTGCCGCCGCTACCAACACTTCCACTGAACCTACATATAAATATTTATGATGTCTCTAATAGAGCAATAAATTATCGACAATATATTACATCCGTTACAATGTAGCCTGATGTTGGTATTTACTACAGCGAAACGGTAATATCAGCAACAGGCTGATGTTTTTGGTGTATATGAGAAGGACATTACGGAAGGATAACTATACGGGATTGTAGGTACAATATGATTTCTGGTAGTTTTGCGTTCCCAGTGCAAAAGATTATTGACTTAATGGTTCGTAAAAGTTGCTGTAGAGCCGTTTTTAAGTATGTCCAACAGCATGAAGATTAAGCATTATAAAAAGCGTTAAAATGAATCATTTTATTTCGAATCAGCTTGGCTTGTAATAATAAGTAGCTAATTAGCCATTGTGGCAATTATTTAACTTATTTCTAAATACATATATTTTTTCGCCTTTGTATAAAATATCGTTGAGATTCTGTATTGTAATTCTAAAATCTATAAAAATAGCAACCAGTCTCTCACAATGTATAAAATTTTAGGTTTCAACTAATTTTCAAAAGAGGATATTAAAGAAAGATGCTTGGATGTTCTGTCAGTGTAATGATTTGAATATGCATATATGTGATGCGGTATTGACAAAAGATTCTTTTGAACAAATTTTTTATTCTCGAATTATTCAAAAAATGTTCTATCTTTTTTTTGGAAAATTAATATCATATCTTAATTTTCATGTTAATTGTTCGTAGGCATGTTTAATGCTGGTTTGCTAATTAATTTTAAAATATTTATTTCTTTTTGCATTTGTGATTCATCTCCTTTGATTTTTAATTTATTTCATTCCATTTATAAATAACCTTATTTTTTCGATTTCAGTTTTTCATAATGTTTTCCTTGAAAAAAGAACAGAACAAACTGAGATAAATAAATTTAAAAGTGAACGCGAATACTGGCAAATGTATTGCTTTCCACATTACTGATGTTAATGTAATGTTATGTTGGTAAAAAAACACTCTTCCAGCGTAATAAATCCTACATCTAATTTGCGCAGAGTTCCGAGTACATAAGATGTTCTGGATCCAGTATTTGATACTAGACGGCGTGAAATTTTTTCAAAAATTTTAGAGACCCCTGGCAGGCAAACTTCATATAATTCTGTATTTACGTAGGTAGATGCAAGGTCAATAGAATATAAGGTCTGTTCTTAACGCCAGCTGTCGAAATCAGCTGACATAAAGGAGTACTGTGACGTCACTTGGACAAAATTTAAATTATTGTTCGATGAGTGTGTATGGAAAATTTGAACAGATAAAATACTTTTATAAGTTATGACAACCGATATCAAAATGTACTGAAATAGGTTGTTATTGGTGAATAAATGGTTCCAAGTTTCTTTTTCAAAGCGGAGAAACTGAATTGGCACCGATTTCATTAAATTTATTTTACCGTTTTCAGCGTATTTATTTAGTCGATTTTCTTTTTTATTGCATATCATATGACTTTTAGAGGCAACCTCAACTTGCAATAAAATATCCACCTATATTAATGCTGAATGTATATCTGAACGTAATTTTCCAAACCTGTGAGCTGCGAAATAATTATTTCAAAATGAGCACTAAATTTTAGTTTTGAGCTTAACATTATTATTATTTTGGAATAAACATGCTAATTTTCCCGTAAGGTGATGCTTAACCCTTACGAAAAAATTTTACTAATCAAATTTTTTACTCAAAATCATAAAGCTTTAAATTCTTATTTATCTTTTGCTTAGAAAAGATAATTATAAATAATGTTGCAGCTCATTGCCATCAAATAACTCTTCTCTTCTAGCAACAACCTTATAATTTTTTCAAAATATGAGTACCAATAGCGTTATGGATTGCAATGCTTTAGTGTAGGAATATGAATTATATAATTCAGTCAATGATCATCTGGAAAGCTCATACATAATTGATATTTTACTGCAGCTTAAATTTTTCATTAAAACCGATTAACAACAAATGAGTGCACTTATTCAATAATTATATTTACAGGACAGTGAAGATTTTCTTAGGAAAAATCTGCAAATGCTTAAAAAAAATGCTATCATTATGATTTGTATTTTATCTGAGCATTACTCTTGCATGATTTTTGCACATGCTTCCTCTAAATACCTATATCAATGGTGGGAAGATCCTAGAATGCGTTTCATATGCTCGTATCTTTTTGGCCAACCCATGTCGAGATATTCAGCTGGATGAAGATTCCATTAAATTCTACCAACTATCTATCTGTAATAAATAACGTTCATAATCCTCTACCCAAATTACGATTCAATTGTTTATCCTCGATCAAGAGAAACGGGTAGTTTAATGAAAAATTTAAGAATATGCAATTTTTTATTACAATTTTCGTCATATTCTAGTGTCAATATAAGTATGACTCATATTCATATCCAGATCCCTGTCTGGTTACAAGAAATTGGTACCAAAGCCGTGAAATTAAATTTTAACTAACTGGATTTATAGTTTACTGTTACTTGATTACTGTGTCCTTCCAATGGGATCTAATGACAAATGAGTCAAAGAATTTGGTGAAAACAAAATATTAATAATAAGACCTGAACTTTCTAGGCACAGCACAAAGTTTGATGATCGTAGCTCCCAAAGTTTCAGAGAAAACTTGCGGTGATTGACGGACAGACGGACGAATAGACGGACAGACTATGCGCGAAATTAGTAGGTTTTTGTAAAATACCTAAAAAGCAGCAAAAACATCGTTTGAAACTAATAACCGTATTTTTTAAGGGAAGTCAGTTAATAAAGAAAATTGGTTCCAAGTCTGTATTTTTTTATCCTTTTTTTTCAAATATGAATTGCTTGTCAACTCTTTATTTAACTTTCTAATCCTAAAAAAGCCGTGCACTTAAAAAAAAGAAATTTGATCTCATTAGGCAGTTGAATGTATTGAAAATGATGTAAGCTAAAGTTAAAATTTTGAATTCCAATGGCCAGCGAGTTCTTATTAATTTGCCTGAAAATGAAATCTAATTGTTTGATTTTGTTAAAAAGTCTATATGTGGCTTAATTAGATCACCTTCTGTCAATTTATCTTCCAATGTAAATGTAATCTGCCTGTTTTTATCACAACTGTACTCTGTTCCTAGTTTCAATCTGTAAGCAATATTTGGAATCGAACGCAGGATCTGGTTAACATATACTTTTATTTTAAGACTAACTGTTTGATAAGTATATCGGAAGAAGAAGATGTCATCCTTTTAAAATCTCCCTCGTACATTCACTCATGAGAATGTAGAAGAACGGCTCTCGTACCTTTTTCCAAAGTTTGCCGTTATTTAGGTTGGCAAGCGAAGATTTGTCGAGGCACTAAAAGCTGCTTTTGACGTGAAATGTGCATCGGAACGTTTTGAGGTGCCACAGTCATTCCCTCCCCAATGACCTTTGCATGTAGCAAAGGGAGTTGGCGGTAGTAGGTACTTGGTGCGGTTGTTCCGGACTGCTGTGCTCTGGTTGTAAAACTTGAAGGGTTAGTGAAGGCAATGGTGAAAGCGAACGTGCGGGTGGTTGGCCAGATTGCAGCGATAGTAGATATTGTGAGGATGACAATATGTCAGATTGCTCTGGATGAACCGGTTTAAGATGGTTGTTGGAAAGAGTTTTGGCGACACCGTTTACGTCTACGACATAGGTCCAGTCGTTAATCCTTTCAAAGACTCGGTGTTGTCTGGAGTACGGCTAGTCGAGTGGCTTCTTAACGGAGTCGATTCGGCGGAAAACATACTCTGTCATAAAATCTTTAGGGTGGCTAGCCGCTGAACCTTGTGTATCAAAAAATTCACCTGGGAGCCTCAGTGAAGTCCCCGAAGCCATCTCAGCAGGGGAGGCTTGTAGGTCCTCCTTAAACGTGGTGGGCAATCCTAATAAGATGGCCGGAAGTGCTTGCGGCCACGGTGTTTCGGGAACGCATTTTAAAGCTGCCTTGAGTGTGCGGTGCATCCGTTCCACCATGCCATTGGCGTGTAGGTGGTACGGCGTGGTGTGTACGTGATTGGTCCCCAAGAGGCGGCTGAGCTGCTTCAAAAGGTCAGCTTCAAATTGACGACCTTGGTCTGAAGTTTTTTCTTTAGGTGTGCCGAATATGCTGATCAAGTGGTCGAACAAGACTCTGGCAACGGTATTTGCTCTAATGTCGCACAATAGTATAGTTTGAGGCCGGTGGGTGTAGCAATCAATGATGGTGAGGTATTTTTCGAATTCCTCACATTGAGGAAGCTTGACGAGGTCGACATGGATGTGCTGGAACCGCCCGTCCGGCGTCTTGAAACTGCCCAGCTCGGCGCGGTTGTGGCGATGTACCTTTGAGAGTTAGCATGGCACGCATTGCTTGGTCCACCGAAAGACTTAAGTGCTATGCGCTTTGCGGTGGCGCGGCCACTGGGATGCAAAAGCTGGTGGACTATGTCGAAAGCTTGTCGGCGAAGCGTGACTGATAAGTAGGGCTTGAAAGCCCCGTTGAACTCGATATAGTATATGGGACTGCTGTCTGATTCCAATCAATGCAGCTTGAGTTTGGGGCTTGATAAGAGTTGCGGAAGTTGGTAGTCAATAGCTTGGGCTTCACTAATGGGTGGTGATTTTCACGAGAAGTTTGTAGCGCTGCTCACTTTTGGAAAGCTTCCTCGAGAAGAACCCCAGGGGCATCCAAGTGCCATCGATCTGCTGCTGGTCAAAGGCTGCGCCGATGGTGGAATTTGATGCACCAGTGCGAAGAACTAAAGGATGAAAACTCATGAAAAGCTGACGTAGCTGCTGCGGTGATGTCTTGTTGGCAGCGTTCAAAAGCCGCTTCGGAGGGGGGTGTCCAAACAAGTGGTGTCTTTTTGGTCTTGCAACCTGTCAGCATATCTGAAAGCAGTGCTTATAGCTCGGCAGCGTGTGGTATGCAGCGGCGGTAGAAATTCATCATCCCAAGGAAGCGTCTCAGTTGCGAGGAGTCAGTTGGCTTGGGAAATTTTGCTATGGCCTGTGTTTTTGGAGCTGGTGGTCGGAGACCTGACTTGTTCACTTAATAGCCGGCAAAAACAACCTCGTCCTGACTGATTTGACATTTGCACCCATTGGCTTGGAGCTTAGTGGCTTGCAACATGGAGAGAAGCTGGTCGAGGTAGTGTTGGTGTTGGTTGTGGCTGGCGGAGAACACCAAAATATCGTCCAGGTAGACTCGTACAAAATACAGCTTTCTTAACAAATGGTTAAGGGTGTGCTGCATCGTCTGAGCTGCATTTCGAAGGCCCAAAGGCATACCTAGAAATTCAAAAAGGCCGGATGGCGTGGTTACTGCTGTTTTTTCGATGTCTTGGGGAGCGACAGGCACGCTGAAGATCGATGACCGAAAATATGGTTCCACTGGCCTCCTGTATTAGATCCTCAATGATTGGTAATGGGTAGCGGTCGGGGCGAGTTTGGGCGTTGAGCTGGTGATAATCTCCAATGGCTCGCCACTAGCCCTCGTCTTTGGATACCATGTGGAGGGGGTTGGCCCATTGGCTCGATGATGGTCGAATAACACCTCACTCCAAGAGAAAATCAAATTCTGCTTTCGCAGCTGCAAGGCGTTCTCCCGTAAGACGACGTGGTCTTGCAAACACTGCTGGGCCGAGAGTGATAATCTGGTGATGGGTGGGAAGGTCAAAGATGGAAGCCAGTTCACCGGGCTGTAGAGGCTTTTTTGAATATTTGGCGATGATCCTTTTGTATAAGTCTCTAACAGTGTTTGCAACGCTGCATGTGTTGATGACGGCGCTGATACTGTGCATAGAAGGCCGTGGGCCGAGGTCGCAAGCTGTGGAGATATTCCTGAGGTTGTCTAGAAGGCGTTAATTTCCGAGGTCAATAAGTAAACCGTGATATTTAAGAGCGTCGGCTCCAAGGATAGCAGTCTGGACATCTCCGATCACAAACGTCCAGCGAAATGGATGGTGTAATTTAAAGTCCAGCGTGAGTTCCTGGGTGCCAAAAGTGTTTATTGACGTGCCATTGACCGCATGTAACTCGAGAGTTTGTTTATGAATAGGTCTTTTGATGAAGTACCTAGGGATAATGGAGAGAGAGGACCCGGAGTCCACTAGGAACCGAGTTTTGCTGGTTCGGTCAGAGATGTCAAGGCGTTTTTCGGATGTGTTGCCGGAGTTGTCTGCCGAGTACAGCGCCGGCGATCTTAATTTTCCAACCACCTAGTGTTGGCATCTGGAGCTAGAAACGAACAGGGCTGTTTGCACCGCATCACAAGGGCTCCATGCTTGCTGTGATACCAGCAATGTCCCATGCGCTCCCGCAACGCGTTGGCATTGGTCTGCGGTTGCTGGATCACCTCGCGAGTCAGAGTAGTCAGTTGTGCGATCACTAGGCGCAGGGCGGCTAATTTGACCGCAAAATTGTCCACGGAATTACGTGATGAGAAGATGCCAGATGATGGAGTGATTGCCCGCGTTGATGGTTGAGCGAAAGTGGCCATCACTGTTGGGCCCATCTAATGTGCTTCGTTTGCGACCGCAGCAAGCTCTTCTAATGTCTGATTTTTGATCAGCAAGAGCATGCGCCGCATTTTCTGGGGCAGTAGATCAAGCCACCTCACCCGAAGAACGTCGTCGCTGACGTGCGTGCCAACCAGAGAACGCATGTGGCGCAGTAGTTGTGAAGATCGCTTATTTCCAAGCTCAACATCTGTAAGCAGCTTATGCAGCTGTGTATCAGGTGAATCAGTCAGGCGGAAGACGATGGCACTTTTCAACACCTCGTATTGGCTCCGCTCTGGTGGCGCACCAATGATATCTGCTACCTCTGTGATGGTGTCGTTGTCCAATGATGATACCGTGAGGTGATACTTCGTTGCGTCGCTCATCACCTTGTAGACCTGGAATTGAGACTCCACCTGAAAAAAACAGAGCTCAGGACTAGTGTGCTAAAAGAGGTTAGCCTACATTGGCCGATAGCGCCGACATCCTGAGCCGGTGGCAGGCCTTCGATAGGTGGCGCTGGAGCTGCTTGTTGCGGGAGAGTAAAATCCATGGTTTCTTCGTTTTGCCCGTTTACCATGTTGTCGCTGCTCGTTGTCGGGGTCACCACTTTGGAATCAAACGCAGGATCTGGTAACATATACTTTTATTTTAAGACTAACTGTTTGATAATTATATCGGAAGAAGAAGATGTCATCCACATAAAATCTCCCTTGTACATTCACTCATGAGAATGTAGAAGAACGGCTCTCGTACCTATTTGCAAAGTTTGCCGTTATTTAGGTTGGCAAGCGAAGATTTGTCGAGGCACTAAAAGCTGCTTTTGACGTGAAATGTGCATCGGAACGTTTCGAGGTGCCATAAATATAACCGGCTAGATTCTTCAAAGCATCCTTATGGAGGCTTTCGTTCACTTCATCTAAATTTAAAAGAAATTATTGTTGATTTTTTGTGCTTTCGTCTTCTTGAATTGTTGAAAAAGAGTTAGATGTTGAAATTTCTTCAGATTCATATGTGTTGACTCCAACATTTGAGGCCAAGCTTACTTGAAAATTAGAATCTGTGTTTCGTATGGGAAGAAAACACAGTTAGCGAAAATATCTTAGCCTTGAAAACAGCCAACCAATACTCGAAACGATAGCACAAACATAAATAATAGTAAAAATATACGCAATATTAAAATATTGTATCCAAAATAAAAGATCTAAGTCCATATTTGAATTATATTGGTGTAGGGTGACCACGAAGTCCACCCGGTCGCCTCATAATGCCATAGAAATTTTCCAATGAATCTTGATTTAGACGGCCAATGTTATATTAAAGTTTGTTCTTAAGTATTCTGAAAGCTGCTTTAGTGCTGCATTGTTGTTTAATATTGCCCTTTGAAAAGGTAAAAGATTCCTCTTTTTTCAATCCTTAAATTCCTTATGAGACTAATGCCATATGGTTCTATTTGTCAACTGATCTACGCGTCTCTTCAACTGAACGATCCGAGAAAGCTCTCCTGTTTCCTTAATAGAGTCAGCATGTTGCCACCCTAACTTCATGGGTGCCAGAAATATTTAAATGTGTTAGCGCAGGAGCCTATAAAAATTAAGGCAAGGAATAAATAATCTGGGTGAAAAGATTAGCAAAGTGAAATTATACACGTCCGCTGCGTTTAAATTTAGGTTTACTACAGTGAAATTAGTAAGAAAACAAAAAGAAAACAATTCATGTATTTATTTATGTATGTCAATGAAAAGATGAAAGCGGAGTGAAAAAGTTGAAGGTATATTTAAACATTCCCCCTCAAATCGAACTCCAATCGAGTGTCACGTCAGCAAAGATGTCAACGAGATGATTGGGATGTAACGGACTTCAATTGGATGTTCTTGTAGAGCCTGCCAGATGAAGTGATGTCGGATATCTATGTGTTTGGATCGAGCGTAGAATCTTGGTTTGAGAACAAGTTTTCCGGCATCTTGATTGTCGTTGTATACGATTGCAGCGGAGAGTTCGTTGAATCCAAGTTCTTTTAAGAACCCGATAAGGTGTGCTGCTTCCTTTGCTGCATCTATGAGTCCCATGTACTCAGCTTCTGTGCATGATAGCGCTACTGTCTGTTACTTTCACGATTTCTAAGAAATAAGCGAGCCAGCAAGGTTGAACAATGAACCCGTGTATGAGCGCGTGTCTTTCGTGCATCCTCCCTAATCAGAGGCCACGTAACCAAAGAGCTTATGGTTAATCCTTTTAAAACATACCACGTAATTTGTTGTTCCAGCGAAATATCTTAGAATATGTTTACCGGCGGTTGAATGGACTTTCTTATGACAGTTTGTATATTGGCTCGAATCGTTTACTGCATGTGAAATGTCTGGACGAATTCCCACGGCCAGGTATATGAGCGTATGGATAAGTGCGCGAAAGGGACTGCTTCTCCTGCATTCACGTAATCGTCGTCGGAAATATCTACTAAGTTAGTTCCGGTTGTTAGCGGGTTACGTGCGGTTCTGGAATTTATCATTCCAAAACAATCGAAAATATTTCGAATGCAGCCAGGTTGAAATTAAAATTTAGAGTTCTTTTGGTGATTGATTTCGATGCAATATTTTGCCACTCCAAGGTTCTTGATCTTGAATTTCCCTGGCAGTCTGTCAATGATATTGTGAACTTTCGTGTCATTTTTGGAGGTGATCAAGATGTCATCAACGTAAACGGGAATGAATATTTCTTTTTGTTTGTTTACATATATACATGGGTCTGCATTTGTGGGTGCGAAGCCGAGGTCTTGAAAAGTTTCGCTGAGTTTTGCGTAACATTATCTGCCAGGCTGGCGCAAGCCGTAAAGAGCCATTAAAATGAGACTTCTTAACGAAGTCTCGGTTCTTTTCCCTGACGACTATCGATTCGAGTATCTTTTCCAGGAGTTCAGGTGGATCCACGTTTATTTGGGTGTCGATGCTCCGATTAAGGGAAGGCGCAGTTACATCAAGTTGCAATATCTTCATGTCGAATTCTATTACCAGTGTGGTAAATAATCGAAAGGAGCTGAGTCTTGCAACTGGTGCAAACATATCGTGAAAGTTGATACCCGGATGTTGAGAGAATCCTTTGCAACTACTTGAGCCATTCTTCATTCTAGTGTACCATCAGCGTTCAACTTGTTCCTGAGAATGGTTAGATATCCAATGAATTTTATGGTTTCAGGACGATCGACGATTTCCCATGTATTGTTGATGATAATTTGTTTTATATCAGCGAGTATAGCGCCCTTCCATTCCACCTATCTGGTCCTGAAATGGCATCACATACTAGTATTTCAGATGCAAACATTGCGATTTGCGCATCGTCCCATTCTTCGTTGATCTGGTCTTCTTGATTGTCTCCCATGTCAGCGGTTTCCGTAGAGTTATTTAGGATTTGCGAAACTTCTGCATCATTTGGAACCATGCTGTAAATTTTGGTAGAATAACCTTTGGTTTTGATTATTTTTAGTCTTCCTGGACCACGTTTCATTAGTATGCTTACTGTCGTCTCGTTGTCATAGTGAGATTCGGGACTTTAACTGGTTTCACTTTGTGGAATTTCCGGCGTCAATGTACTCTGTATGAATATGTACTTGATAAGATTCGTTTTAGAAACTATTTTGTTCTGAGCATCGTCGATTTGAACACCATTAAGTGTTGATTCCCGGCTGAGTATGTCATCAGAAATAAAATCTTCATATTTATTTTTGGATTCAAACTCTTCAAAAAATTTTACATCTCTGGTAATCTGGATCTTTCTTTCACTGGGTATCCAAACACAATATGCTTTTGATGCATTCGAATATCCCACAAATGTTCCTTCGACACCTCTGACATCGAATTTTCCTTTTTCTGGAGATTTATCGAGCGCATAAACTTTGGTTCCAAATTTTCTGAAGTAATATATGTCCAGTTTTCTTCCTGCTCAATTTCCAAACGGGGTACGGTTTTCGAGGCTGTGTGTGGCGCATCGATCCTTGACGTGATTACCCATAGTGATTGCTTTAGCCCAAAAGGATGGATTGGATCAGCATACAATGGGCAGATTCTACAAGTTTGCGGTTTTTACGTTCCGCAACGCCGTTCGACTGTGGCGTATTTGGAGTTAATAAACGTCGTTGTATTCCAGCGTTCTTGAAAATTAAATCGGTCATTGAACTGCAAAATTACATTCCTATGTCCGATTGAACAGTTTGAATATTTTGATGTCATGGAGAACCACATTGTTTTTATGCTCAATAAACTTTGTAACCGCCTCGTTTTTACTTCGAAAAAGTAGACTTTACACTAACAAATTTTATCGTCCATTAATGTCATACCAATGGAAGTTGAGCGCATAGGATCACATAGATCTGTATGTATGATTCATAAATATCTGGCGATGTATGAATGCAAGTTGAAAATGGTTCCCTCATAAGTTTACCAGCGGCACTTACTTTACAATTTCGTAGCTGGTCCGCATTCCTCGTAAAATTGCATGCAATCGTCATTTTTGTCATTTTCTTTAGATTGTATAGATTCATGTGGCTGAGTCGTTCATGCCGAATTTCCGTATCAGACTTCACTGCTTCGATGTTCGCTACACAAGCCAAATTCCCTTCGTGACCGGCGATCATTTTCTTGATGCCTTGTTCGTCTTTGATAATTGCGCTGTCCAAACGACATAAAATTTCGTGACCTTTGTCGAAGATTTACGCGATTAAAATTCAATTAGCATACAGGAACATAAAGCTTTGTACTCGTATTTCAAGTTTTCTCGCCGTTTGTTGTAGAGACTATGACGTTTCCGTGCGCTTTTGCTTGAGTTGTAGTATTGCTAGCCAACATAATTCCACTGTTGACTATTTTCACATTTGTAAGCATTGACTTGTTGTGCATATGTGTGTCGTGTAACCACTATCTAAACACCATTTGGTTTTGAATGCGCGTTTGGCATTTTTGTCGGTATGTGAAAAGAATCCTTTGTCAACGTATTTCGCTTCTTCCGTGTTTCTCTTGTTCTTGAACCAGTATGATGAAGTGGTGTGCCCTTTCTTTTCAAAATATTTGCACTTGGGTTTGGGGCGCCACTCTGAGTCTTGTTTGTGTTGTTGAGTGGTTCTTTTTCTCACATTATTGTCTTTGCTGTTGTTTGCGTGGTACTTTATGAACACAGCAGTTGTCTCGCTTTCGTGAGATGGTTTCTCGCACTGTGTTCTTCGAATATTTCAATTTTAAGAGATTCAATATCTGGGAGAGTATCTCGAGTCTTGATCGCACATCGGAAATTTTCGAAGCTTTTCGAAAAGCTATATAGCAACATTATTGTGAGTAGATCACGATTGATTTCCATCTCCATTGACGACAATTTATCCGCAATGTCAAAAAACTTTGCGAGGTGCTTCTTCACATCACCCATCCGCCGTTTTATGCTGAGTGAGATATTTCAATAATGTGAGTTTGCGAGCTAGGCCTTTTAAGGCGTAAATTGACTCGAGTTTGCCCCATACTCGCTTTGATGTGATACAGCAACGAATTTGTTTTAACTCCGTAGGAGAAATAGTGCGGATGATGTCCGATTCCGCTTTTCTGTCTTGTGGAAGCCAGACTGCATGTACTTTTTGCAACGCTGGTACCTTGTATTGGTGGTTCAGGGATTGTGCCATTTATGTAGCCTCAGGTATCGTTTTCTCCAAAATGGCCTCTGCCTGGATTTTCCAGGTGTCGTAGTTATCACGAGACGTCAACTCTGCTCGTCTGGAAGACGAGCAGAGTTGACGAAATTTTACGCGATTTCGAAGAAATTGGCTCAACGCGACGAAATCATAAATCTGCTACCGTGGTTTTAAATATTATTTTTACTATTCCATGCACAGGCATTTGTTGTGTCTGGGCCCTTCACCTGTTAACGCACGAGCCCAAAAAAATTAAGGCGAGGAATAAATAATCCGAGTGAAAAGATTAGCGAATCAATATTATACACGACCGATCCATTTAAATTTCAGTTTACTATAGTGAAAAAATTAATAAATCAATATGAGAAGAATGTATTCATATATGTGAATGAAAAGATGCGAATTTGTGTGTTTATGCGCCAAAATAACGAAGACTGGCAATGAAAGAGACGAAACACGCCGAAAAATACAGCTCGCAAATAAAATATTCTATTCAGTATTGACGATCTTGAAGACCAGCTGCATACACAGGAAAACAAAGCTCCAAGTATACAAATCTGTGATAAGACCTGTGTTATGCTATGAGTGTGAAACATGGATCCTAGCCCGAGCATCCGCAAATATATTGAACGCCTTTGAGCGACGGGTTCTGAGGCGAATAATTGGAGCAAAGCTTGACGGGGACCAATGGCAAATTCGATACAACCATGAGCTGTATGAAATTTTTGACGAACCGGGGGTCTCAAGGATTGCAAGACTGCAGAAGCTGCAATGGGCTGGACACATGAATCGTATGAATTGTATGGGAGAACTGAACGCATGAATAGTATGGGAGAACTGAAGCCCGGAGACCAGTGGGAAAACCGAGGAAACGTTGGTCTGACTCAGTCGACGAAGACAGTTCATCGCTGCTCGGATTTCGAAATTGGAAGACGTTGTCAACGGACCGAGACAGTTGGAGGTGCTGTTTGCTGGAAGCGAAGGCACGAAAGGGGCTGTAGTGCTAAGAAGAAGAAGAAGAATGGAAAGATGAGAGCGGAGTGAAAGAGTTGAATATATACTTAAACAAAACGGAATCCTTATTTTCTTCTGTGAAAAAAATGCAACTTATCGATCTTGTGAAGATTATATTGAAAATTACTGTGCCCACCTAGTAGCTGAGCAGGGTAGCAGCTGGCTCTATCACGCGTTTAATTGCGCTGCAGCCTCAAGCCATTGAACAGATTTCTAACTACGGAGGGCGTGTTGTTTCATCACATGATTAATATCTACAGGAGCAAGTTGGCTTTCTTGTCCATCGGAAATTACCCAACGAATCTCGGGCATTGATGCTGCCTGCAATTGTTTTCTTCTGGTGTGTTTTATTTTAACTCCGACTTCATTTGAGTCTGTAACATACTTAGTTTTCCACACCTCAAGAATTGCCATAAACTTGAACAAAGCTAGTGTCATCGTTCTCTCTAAGAAGCTACTACTACCAATATACCACTAAACTGGGTTGGCTATACAACTTTCATTGCAGTCTTAAAAAATGTAGGTATTTAGTTGGTCAACTCGAACCAGATTGTTACTAAATGAAAAACAAACAAAAAACTGGATAAATGTAATTTCAACTCTAAATTCTCACATTTAGTAAATAAATACTCAATAAATGTTTGGGGATACGTGTGGACCCCACCCGTGACGTTATGTGACAAGAAATGACGCATGAAATTAAAGGTTAAAATTGCCAGAGAAATAGTTTCTTCAAAAAATTAGTACCAACACAAGCAGGTACTATAGAAGTCCAGGAAGCAACTCCAAAAATCGTTTGAAGAAATAACACATATGAAAGAGATATGTACAAAGGCGGTCCGATAAGCACTAACCCTCACTGCCGAATGGCGCTACTATCGCAAGAGAGATTCACTTTCATGTGGTACATTTTCATTGTCGGCTACTGCTCAGCCTGAACGATCTTTTAGTTTTGTTTGACCGCATGTGGAAGCGGGCGTGTCCGCGGATTTTAGAAAAATGGGAAAAGGGCTGTATCGGTCAGTGATTTGATTTTTGTTTTTGGGAGGGAAATCACACAGCAAAATCAAAGAACACTTAAATCCTGTGTATGGTGCCTCTTTTCTTGCAATGGTGACCGTAAAAAATTCATTTAACGACTTTCAACGTGGCCACATACAGTGACAAAAATCCACGAGTTCGTATTAGCAGACGTCGATTGAAGGTGCGCGAGATAGCTGAGATAGCAGCCATCCCAAAAGACTGGATGGCTCATATTCCGCTAAAATTTCAGGCACGAGAAAGCTGTCGATACAATGAGTGCCACCTTTGCTCACTTCATCACCATCATGAAACCACTTCAGAGCAGCTTTTGGCGCTGTTTAAGTGTAATCCAAAGGATTTTGAGCATCATTTTGTCACCGCCAACGAAACGTAGCTCCGCTGGTATACACCATAAACCAAGAAGCAGTCAAAATAGTGGACTTCACCCGGCAAACGTGCTCCAAATAAGGCAAAGACTACCTTGTTGGCCGGAAAAGTAATGGCCACATTTTTCTGGGATACATAAGGTGTAATTTGCTTCAACCATCTGGACCAGAACAAAACGGTCACAAAGCTCTACTATGCCGAATTATTGGGCCGATTCAACGCTGGATTGCAGAGAAACGGTTCCATATGGCAAAAACAGTGTCCTGTCACCATGATATCACATCGGCTCACACTTCCGCCCTCGCCAGACCATGGCCAAATTGAGTTACGAATGCTACCCCATCCATCGTATTCTCCCGATTTGGCCCCCTGTGACTTCTTTTTGTTTCCAATCTTGAAAATGTCACTTGCCGGGCAAAAATTTGAGTCGCATGAGGAGGTCATTGCCACCACAGAGGCCTAGTTTGCAGATCTTGAGAAAACGTATTTTTCAGACAGATGAAAGAAGTTGGAGCATCGCTGGGTCAAGTGTATTAAGCTTAGAGGGGATTATGTTGAAAAATAAATTGCCACTTTTCCAAATTTTCTTTTGTAGGCTAAATACTCATCACACCGCCTTCATACTCACCTTTTTAATACTAAACTCCACCCTCACAATAAAATAAACTCAACAAATTTTACACTGGGTCTTAAAACTGAAATCAAATGTTACATACATACACAACGAGAAGACACATTCGTATTCCATGAAAAGTGTCGTAGTATATATTCTACAGTCAATCGAATCTGCTTGCAAATCTGTCGATTTATTGGCAGCCATAATTTACAGCAGTTAAAGTTGCAGCAACAGCGACCCTTGCAAAACCAACAAAATGTTCAAGTGCTACTATCTCGCTCGCTCAATGACTGTATGCTTTTGTGCAGTTTACGATGTGTAAGGAAATTTCGTTTTGCAAACTAAAATTGCAATGAAACTCCTTTGCTCCTCGGTCTGCTTCGAATTCCAATCGACAATATCAGACAGATATGCACCAGTCACTTTCGAGTGTAAGTGCTAGAGAAGGAAAAATAAGAACAGAAACGAACTGTAGCCGAAACGGATGTAAAAAGTGAGGATGACTTCATTATCCTATTCGCTTCGAGAATTATTCTGGACTCTCCGAGTTTTAATTGAACTCCAATTAATTTATTATGTGAATTTAAGGAACTTGAAGGCTTTCCAATTAGCTAGTTTTTCAATAAGCACATTCAGATGTTTTTTTACAAGGTTCTATCTGAGTGTTAAGCGAATTGAACTTCCTGGGAAAATAGTGTTGACTGCTTTTTAATGAGAATTTATTTTTTTGTTGATGGTATGTTTAAATTATTTACACAATTTCGTCTTTATATGATAAATCAAATCAATTAAAATTATGGCATATAAACGTTTATATCTTTCATGTTTTCCTTAATCGAACTTTCTGAGACAGCAGTAAATCAAAAATCACCACTTTAATCACGTTATAAAAAAATGAACACATGTCTCGAACAGTCGTTAGCTAACGTTCATCATTTCAATAATAATGGTACTAAATTTTACAAAGGAATGAAGTCAAACGTGCTCATCGAACTTTGTGAACATTGAGTAAAAAATAACTTTCACATCAATATCTTCTATCATGTTCCCAGATCGCTTTTAAACGTCGCTGTCTAATGTCCAATAATGTCTAAGGACACTTTCCTTCTGGCTACAGTTGAAATTGTTTTATGATGTATCGCTCCTTTTTATCGGAATAACGGAGCAAATTTTCGATATCGCTTACATTTATAGCCAATCTATTTCACAAGGCGATACCATGGAAGGTCGACGATCCATCTAAACTTTATATCGATTCTGTAGATTGTGCTCGGAAAAAGATACTTTTCGTTATGAATTATCAGTATAAATGCGATGAAAACATATTCAAGCGATTCAATATACAAATTTTAGTATGTTGGGTAGCGATAAATTATCATCATTTAGTTTGTAGATATAAGTTAAGAAAATTGATTTCGACTATGTGAAAGGGCGATTGGAATGTAGGGCAGCACTAGGATTCAGTAAAGTAAGTACCAAAATGATGAGTTTCATCAAAATTCTCTTGAATTAAATAACTTTGAATATTAAGCAGGTTTTGGACCAAAGAAATAGTGGGATCTTACGAATTAAGAGTTCCGCATCGCCACAAGATTATAATCAACTTTATTTGTCTTATCAATGAACTGAAAGTTTATATTTGGCAAAGCAGAGGTTGAATCATTTAGGCGAATGTGTACGACCCTTATAGATAGTGAATTTTTGAAAGTTTTATTATTATTATTATCCCTTGGATAGTTTGAAATCGATAGAGTTTGTTAAATCATTAGGTACATACTGCAGCTTTGCTAAATTATTAGTAGTAGTAGTCCGTGTCTTGTTGTGTTTAGAGCGCACGCTGCGTAAGCCGTAGGTTCCTGGTTCAAATCCATGTTGGTGGGAAATAGATTTCTTTCAAGCGATTCTTCGGATGGATGATAAGCCTATTCAGTTATGATAAGTTACTATCCTCCGGAATTGAGGGTGCTCCAGTCAGGTCCCTTGGTCCCGGTAGCTCGTCGAAGAACAGACGTAGACGCCAGTTTTTTGCCAGAAGAGTCCATAAAGAGCCGCCAAACAACAACGAATTTCGCCGGATTGCATTTTCTCTGCACTTCAACCACAATCAATTCTGTAATGCACAAAGCAATGCTCTTGCCGAGCGAAAACAAGTGCAAAATGGTCCCCAAACACTTTAGGAAACTAATTAGTTTTCTGCCTAAGAGTTAGCGGAAATTTCCGCTCGATCCGAACTTCACATTTGCTAGAATGGTAAAGTTAAATATCCAAACGCTGTGAGGTTCACATTTAACGTATACATATGCTATAATCGATAAAATTGATAAAAAATTTAATAAATTTATCAAATAAATAATTATATCCAATGGAAAGATAAAACTTAAAGTCAAATATAGCACGAAAATTTCTAAAAGCAAAGCAAAAGTGTCAGGCTTAGTTTTGTTCAAAAGCGCCCCCTTCTTGTTCTTCTACACTCAATGTCCACCAGTTTGAGTTTCCACAGCGCTTTTCCCCCCATTTTCCTTAGTATGAGGATTGTCTGCTAAGCTCAACAATTTGTATGGACACCAGTAGATCCACGTTCCACTTAAGATATCTCGCTCCCAAAATTTCTCGAATCCTTTTCCTTAGAGCCCTTCCGTCTTTTCTGCGATACCGGTACTACCAATAAAGAGAGCTTTCTTTGTTCCCGGGCATTTTATAATCTTGGAGGCGTCGATTGTCCGCTATTCCAAATTCAATTTCATTACTTTCACCCCTGTTCCACTTAAGTTCATAATTTAGCATGGCCGACAACCTTGACGAAAGCGAACCACGATGGATTTTCAGAACTTCGGTGTTGTGATGTCACTGACTGATAGTAGTTAGTTTATTTTGATTGTTTTGATGATTTCAAGTCGTTTATGTGCTAATTCAAAGTGTTCAATTTTGGTCCGAATAAGGAGGGTAGTGATCGTCGTGATCTGCGGTGTAACTTTACAAGAAACATTTTGAATATTAACGTGGTATGAAGTTACTGACTAGCGAACGCGGATGAAGAGGACATCAAACTTTTGGTCACGATTCTAGTGCACAATAGCAATTGTGGAAGAGGAATGAGGTGAGTGATATTTACCGCAGTATATCAGCTACAAGTTGCTTGGTTCGTCTTGTCTTCTTGATGGTCTCCAATATGGTTGCGGTACTCAAGCTTCCGTTGCCATATCGAACGTAAGGTTAGGCAGGGTGTTGCGCCGGTAAAATATTGATAATCCAAGTAAACATTTTAGGGTGGACCACAAGAGAAAAATTTGGTAGGGAAGCCAAAAAAATTATAGGACACAGTAAACAATAATTTTTTAATAAGTTCTCCCTTCTTTCTCTTCCTGCTTTTCTAATAAACATATTTTTAATGAATAACCTAGCGAATATGAACTTTAAGAACTTGTACATTACCAAAATGACTAGCCGAAAAATCAAATAGAAATATGAAATAGTTTGAGCGATTCGGTATGAATTTGAATATTTTTTGAAAATACGCAACTAATATTTACTTAATATTAATTTATAACGATTCAAGAAAATTTAACCCAGTCTCTCATCGGTTAAAGACGTGGAGTCTTGGTAAGTGCCAACTAGTGTGTTCGGGTTTCTGCGGACTTACTTTCCACTGCAGCTGTGCGGGCTTGTCAGCACGGATTGGAGATGCAATTATTGCAACCTCTGGAACAGACTGGTTTTGCAGTCGTTGTCGTTCATCATCAATGTCGCATTTTGTGGACAAATTGAAGGTGGCAAAACTAGCTTTGGAAACTACTTTGAAACAAGCTACATCTATGCTGCACTCTGTGCAATCTGCTCTGCAAGATGTCGATAAAATGTTCTTAACGGACGACTCATCTTATGAAAAAAAAAATGCTACTAATGGAGAAAATGCTGTTGCCTCTTGCGTGCTGGCTGGTCCTTCTTTTCCTTCACATACGGGGGCTAAAGCGCGCCAAAAACAAAAAGCTAAACAGCAGGAAAAAATTGCAAATCCTCCCCCTACAAAAGTCGTCAATACTGTTGTGTAGGCAAAAACTGCAAAATCACCCCCCAAAAAAGTCGTCGACGCTGTTTTCAACGATGGAAATATCATTCTTACTTCCGACAATGCCTTCCTACATCATCGCTCAATGAATACATTGGCCGAACAGCACAGCCATCATCAACCTGTATGACTGCATCTCTGACGTTATTTTAGTGGAATCTGGACCTCATGATGTCCCAGCCACCTTGTTTCAAACTGGATCAATTCGGCAGAGTTTAGCAAAATCGGAGGTTCAGGTACAAGGTGTCATTTGTGTTCCATCGATTGCAACACTTGATCAACCGCCAATGCCTCTAACCACATCACTATCATCGATTTCTGAGTCTCAGAGTTATCTTCCGCCGCTCAATATTATCGCTCTACCGACTCAGATTTTTATCTCGCGTTTGAACTATCATACAAAGCCAGAATTGATCAGGAGTAACATCGTGGCAAAATTAGGATATGATCCTGCTTTGTTGATAGTCAAGAAGCTAACTCCAGAAAATCTCGACTCGCAAACGATCACTTCATTCCGCATCACCACCAGTTCGGATATTAAAGCCCCGCTTAAATCTAATTTCTGGCCTCATGGTGTTTTTGTTAAGGAGTTTGTAAGTCAACCACGGAAAAATTTTCGGTCGGGTGTTCGTCGGAGAGACAGAATATGAGTAATTCTCTTAATTTATATTATCAAAATGTTCGTGGTCTAAGAACCTAGACCAATGAATTCCGACTTTCTTCTATTGTTTCTCTTGATGACATCGTGTGTTTATCGGAATTATGGCTGACCGAGGATATATTGGATGTTGAAGTTCTTCCTTCTCATTTAGTGTTTCATAAAGATCGTAACCGTTTAAACTCTGTCAAGTCTGACGGAAGCGGTGTGTTGATAGGAATTCGTAAAGAGACTTTAATAGCTTCTGTATGCAATTTCAAGGCGTCACCTCCAGTAGAATGTATTGCTGTGTCTGTTACCTTGTCCTCAGTTACAACCTTACTGATTTTGTCTGTATATATTCCCTGTGGAAGTTCCGTTCTTGTTTATGAAACATTCTTTTCAGAAATTTCTTCATACATTTTTAGCAGCTTTCCCTCTTCATTGCTTTTAATTTGTGGGGATTTCAACTTACCCCGTGTTGTTTGGAATAGCACATTTTCCGAAATTCTATCTTTTGACAATGACTCTGTTACCCTTTCCTCCTTCCTTTCTTTTTGTTCAATTTCACAATTAAATGATATCCCAAACGTTAACAGTAAAGCTCTGGATTTAGTTCTGTCTAATATACCGAAATCTTGTGTCTCCCTGCAGGCTGCCCTCACCCCCTACGTAAAACCTGATCCTCATCATCCTCCGTCTCATTTGCTGATTGTTCTGGCTCGTGATCTTGTCCAAAAAAAAGTTATCCCTTCTAGCTTTAATTTTCTTAAAGCCAAATATTCTGATATGGAGTTATAATTAAATTCTGTTAATTGGTTTTCTTTTTTAGAAACTTAAGTGTTGATGCGGCGCTTCAAAAGTTTTATATTTTTCTTGAATCCGTGATAGCCAGTTATACACCGCTCTATGCCCGTAGAAGGTTAAAAGATGCACCTTGGTTTAAAAACACCATCGCTTCAGTCTTAAATGCCAAGGACGCTGCCCGCAGGAAATATCATGACGGGTTCTGAGGTGCACCTACGTTGTTATAAAGGTCTAAGAACTGAAGCCAATAGTTTAATCAAAAGTGCTAAAAGCCATTATATTGATCACGTGGAGGGCTCCATAAGGTCGAGTGTTAAAAAGCCTTTCTGGGTCTATATAAATTCGTTTAAAAAGTCCTGTGATATGCCCTACTCAATGAATTCTGAGGGTATCACGTCTTCTGATAATGGAGAAATTCGTGAACTTTTTGCGCAACATTTTTCTTCTTTTTATAGTAAGACAAGTGCTGCAGCATCTTCATTCATCGATGATCCAACCAAGAATTTGCCATTTGCATATGTGAACCCTGTTGAAGTTGAATGCCTATTACATGGTCTGGATGGCAGTATTGGTTGTGGCTCAGTTGGAATCCCCAATATATTTGCTAAACCTTTGTCGTCTTCGCTGTGTGTTCCTTTGTCCATCTTATTTAACCAAAGTCTCGCAGATGGTTGTTTTCCTGCACGCTGGAAAAGAGCTAATGTCTTTCCCATTTTCAAATCTGGAGATAAAGCAAGCGTGTCCAATTACCGCCCCATTTCTGTTTTAGCAAAGTTCTGGAAAGAATTGTATACAAACAAGTTTATCCTTTGTTGCTTCCGTTTTTTGCTAATGAACAGCATGGGTTCATCAAAAGTAGATCAACTCTTACCAACCTTTTATCTTTAACAAATAAGATTGCTGCTGAGTTTGATAAGGTGAACCAAGTAGACGTTATCTACACAGACTTCTCTAAGGCCTTTGATTCAGTTGATCACCTGATTCTTATCCAAAAATTGAGTAATTTCGGCTTAGGCAGTTTTATTATACATTGGTTCTGTTCTTATGTTGCTGATCGGAGTTGTGTTGTGACCATTAATGCCCATAAATCCTCTCCATTTTATCCCTGTTCTGGAGTTCCACAAGGGTCCATTCTTGGTCCTCTGTTGTTTCTCGTATTTATCAATGATATTCCTTCCCTACTCAACTCCTGCCCACTCATGTATGCAGATGATTTGAAAATATTCAGGGTGATCGAATCTGTCAATGATTGTATTATTCTGCAGAAAGACCTGGATATACTAGCTGGCTAGAGTGCAACTAATCGGCTGAAGTTAAATGTAAACAAATGTTTCAAGATGACTTACTCCCTTAAAAAGTCTTCTTTTGATTATAACTATGCGATTGCTAATTTTTCTTTGAGATCTGTGGTGTCCCACAAGGATTTGGGAGTATTTTTTGATACCAAGCTTCATTTTGGACAGCATATAACTCATCTAGTATCTAAAGCATCTCTTATGTCTGGTTTTATCCTCAGATCCACAAAAGATTTTAAAGATATTTCATCGTATGTTTGTTTATTCTTTTCTCTTGTTCGAAGCTAATTAGAGTATTGTTCGCAAATATGGAGTCCGCATCAACGTTACCTAAGAGATGCTATTGAAGCTGTGCAACGTAGGTTTACTCGGTTCCTTTTTTTTTAAATTCCGTATCCCGTATTGCGCTTATAGTGATCGCCTGTCTTTTCTGCGCGTTCCTTCATTAGTCTCTCGCAGAGTTTTTCCCGATGAATGCCTTCTTTTCAAGCTTTATCACAATTTGCTTCCTATAGGCCTTGGCATTGAAATTTCCTCCTTCAATACCGGACGTCCAACTAGATCCTCTGTAGTCTTCAATGTTCCCTTTGCTCGCACTGATATTTTATTTTTTTCGCCTGCTGTACGACTCCCACGTAATCATAACGCGCTTGGTCTTGGTTTAATACCGCTGTCTTTTGCTAAATTCAAAAAAAAACTTAAGGAATCGGTTCTTCTGTTTAACTTCGAAGAATAATTTTTCTATTTCTAATTAATTTATTGTATTTCGTACGTAGTTTCCTTTTTCATTTAATTTTTTATTTTCCTTTTTGGATATATTGATTGTTTGTATAAACTTTGTTTTATTTTTTTGTTTGTCTATAATATAATTGGATTATATCTGTTTTATAGATTAAAAAAAAATAAAAAAAAAATAGTCTGGACACCTTTACTCTAACCTAAGGTCGCTGCTAGCAGTCTGGCTAGTTCAGGGAGGAATCCCGCGAGCAGATTAAGCCTGAATGAAATTAATCAACCACCGATTAAATCGCCTGAATAAGACACGTTCCAAAGATTTCCCGGGGAACATAGTTTTGCTTTTGCTGGGAATTTTGCCTTTACGAGACAATCGATCGATCAATACCAGATTTGTGCATTTTCGATCTCAATACTGACGTGGTTCCAGACATAAGCTACTCTAATTCTAATGAGAACATTTTTCGCTAACAAAAACACCGAACCCAAAATAAGACACTGCGTAACCAAACCGAACTACCATGTCCATCAGTCGCGGGCTGTGAAAACCCTACTCTATCGGTGGCAAACTTACATGCGGTCGTCGTTACTACCTAAAATTACGGACTACCTGCAGGAAAGAAAAGATTTTTGTTTTCGGTTTGCAATTCATCTTATTTAAAGCCACAAATTATATGGATTTAATTTGATTTATGCATATATCTTTTGGAATTCACCTTAAATATTTACTTAGAACCAGAAAAGATAGTTAAATCATGAAGTGCAACTAAACTCAATTTATAGTTGCATAATAATTGTGGCACTTTTTGTACGCTATATGAAAGCCCTTAAGCGAATTTTCGCCATTTATTTCTTGTTTTTGACTTCTAGTCTTCTTCTCTACAATAGAAAATACTTTAGTTGTGACATTAGACGCATCATTGGTCAACAAAGTCACGCTTGACGTTTTGCAATTCACATTTATAAAAAGTTTTTAGTTTTCCCTCTCTATACCAGGAAAAAAATTCTTCCAAATCCCCAGTATACTCGTATAGTCAAAAGAATGATCTGTCAAAAGCTTTAATCTCTTTGCAATAGCTGCACGATGGGCTTCCTTGGAGAGTCAAAATAGAATCTTTTCATGGAGATTTAATCATGGGTGCTGCTCGAAGTGAGCATGTAGCTGCATATCAGAATTAATCTCATTTGAATTAAATATTTCAATTTCTGATTCAGAGAAAGCTGCAGAACACTCATAGTCAACAAATGAGGGTAAGTTGTGATCGGTTTCGTCAGTTTCAAAGCCTACTAAACTCCTTTTTGGAGCTATTGAGCACAGCATCAGGGAAACTTCTGTAGATAAAAAACTTTTTCAAAAAGCTGATGCCTTCGTGATAAGTTAGAGCCTTCCAGTACGTCCTTTCGGTATTCGCATTTGATAATGTTGATCGTCCCTGACGCTGTCTATTAATCTGGATCTTCTGTGCCATTCTCCTAATCGTCGAGCCCTTGAAGCCGTTTAGTTTAGCTGTCTCAACAACTTATCACGAAGGCATCAGCAATCGGATCAAGCGGCGAATAAATCAGCTCAATTCTGTACGGTTAATCAAATCAAGCAGCAAGAACCAGCTCAAAAACGTTCTCGGATCAACGAAAGACAAGCGCGAACCACACGAGAAATCTGGTATCTATCGCATCGAATGTCCCACTTGTGAAGAAGTGTACATAGGTCAAACGAGGAGGCTCATCGGCACGCGAATCAAGGAGCATCTAGGCGAAGCAGCAGCAGCAAGAAGGAAAGAAAGAACTTCGAATTTCAAGTCAGCGGTAGCGGAACATATTATCACGAAGGGATACGAGATAACAATGGAGGACGCTGTAGTCATCAAGGAAGCTAGAGATACACGTGCATTGGATGTGATGGAAAGCCTGGCAATTACCCGGGAAAGGAAAAAGTTGATGAATCAGGATGACGGAAACTGCAGATCATGGCCATTTAAATTAATTAAATAATAATATCTTTTCTGAATCATGTAAAAATAATATTTTTATAACTACCCCTTTTGTAAATTACCTTTCCTACCTTTTATTAGCTTAAGCAAATTTCCCTAATTACTTTTTAATGATCTAGAGTAAATTTCCTTAAACATAGCTAGTATATAAGCAGGAATGTGAGTAAAAATAAATTAATCGCTGAAGAAGACCGAACGATTAGGTCGAAAATCGATTTCGAGAATAAAAATAAATAAAATACACAAAATTAAAAGGAAGCTGTCTTTTTCTATTTTCAGTTGGAGTATTTTGTGAAGGCGAAAATGAATTCGATTAAAAATAATGTAATGGATGTTATATTGGACGAACGAGGAGATCACTAGATGTCAGAGGAAATGAACATTAAAGGGAAGCAGTCAACAAAAACAAAAAGCAGGATGCAAAAAACTTCAAATGAAAAGTGGTGGAGCATATAGCCCTTGAAAAACATGACATCACTACGGGCAACGTGAGCATGCTGAAAACGATTACAAACGGGTGGAAGCTTGATGTAGCAGAAAGTTCGAAGATATTCAATCGAGAGACCTTGGACATTTGGAACGGCGACCCAGGTAACGGATACACCTGGCTATTCAAGCTTACAAAATAATGAATGTAATTAAGTAGTAATAAGGAAAAACAAAATTTTAGAATTGTAAAAGGATCAAGTAATTAGAGATTAAGTAAAAGAGCTTTGAGGGATTAGAGATATGTTAGGTGTAATTAGAGATGCAATTTAATAGTTTAAAGAATTTAGTCTAGATAGTAGGACACTTGTCGTTTAGGAAATAGTAGTACTGACGAAGTTCTCAAGTAGAGAACGAAATAATTGTATACGGAATTAATATAAATAAATAGTATAATTAAAGGGAATTTACTTTCTTTCAATTTTTTATATTTGAAAGTTCTACCAAAGGCGGAATATCTTTAACTAATAATATTTTTCTTTTACTGCGCTTTTTAAAAACCATAACCATTTTAAACCATACTGCCAACTGCTTCAGTTTCTATTTTCAAACCCAGAGGAGCGATATTATTCTGGGAAAAAGCCTAATATTTTTGAGTTAGTATTGCCATACCAGAAGTTCGCAATCGCAGGCGTATGAGTATCGTGGTTTGGTTTTGTCACCGAATTCGATGATATAGAGATAAAAAAACGTCGGCCGTGGTCTTAATTAATGATATGCTTGCCTGTAAAGGATACACTGGGTTAATGGGTTAATCCAAGGTAGAAGGCTGCTTTTAAAGTCATGACACAAGCTGGGGTGAGATTCACCTTGAACTTACTTTTAGCACTCTTCCTTCACTATTATTTCCGCACAAACTAGAGTTGAAGGTGCATGAATTCTAAATATAGGGTGGGCCAAATACAAGTTTCATTTTAAAAATGCAATAAAGTGAACAAAAATCAATTTTTTTTATCTTACATTTTGGCTTTATTTGCAAGAACAAATCTTTCCGTCAGTTATGAAATACAATTTCATTCAAATGACAGCCACGGCTACCGTGACAGTAGGCCATCCTCTCAACCCAATTTTCCAAGACATTATTGATGATTTCAGGCCCGATCTGAGCAATGGTTTGTTGAATATTCAATTTCAGTGTTTGAATTGTTTGTGTATTTTCCGCATTACATCGGTCTTTCATAGCGCTCCATAAAAAGAAGTCCAAAGGTGTCAAATTGCGGCTTTGATGCAGCCAATTGACATCACCAAGGCGGCTGATTACACGATTTTCGAACTTTGTGTGCAAAATATCGATTGTTTGATGAGCTGTATGGCATGGCGCGCCATCCTGTTGAAACAAAAGGTGCAAATCCTCAATCTCCGGCCACAAAAGCCGATTAGCATGCCTCTGTAGCGCTCCGCGTTGACCGAAACAGCATTTCCAACCTCACTTTCAAAGAAAAACGGCCCAATGATGCCACCACTCCAGAATCTACACCACAGTGTCGCTCGCTGAGGATGCATTGGCTTCTCGATAATCACGTGTGGGTTTGTTCACATAGCCACCGAGAAGATGATTTTTTGAGAAAAATCAGCATCCGTTTCAACTTCAATATTTTCCAACGTTGCGTAAATAGATTCATTTTGTTCCACAGAAGGCTAATACTAACTCAGTAACATAATTTTGAGCGGTAATCAGTCAGTGTCAAAAAAGCATGTAATTTAAAAAGGAACTACTACTCGTATATTGCCCACCCAGTAATATGGCTACTAACACCTTTTCAATAACTTTTATTAACTTCATGCGAATACAACTCTACTCCAAGAACAATAACTGCACTTCCGATGACAGACAATGAATTATGTTTGCTGGTGATAGCCACGAAAAAACGAAGCCGCAAAGTCTCGCGGCAGTTCCCAGACAGGGTTTTGCCACTCCGGCACTTTTTGAATCGATTGGGGCTGCCAAAGTGGTGACTCCTAGATCCCTCTCCGAGACCAAGCTATAAATTATTACAAAAATGGACTGCAAATTATTACAAAGATGGATCTGAGACCATGTCTGAATCGAAGGCCTGGTGAGACTGACTTTTATTTTACCCAGCTTTTGAGCGGGTATGGGTACTTTCAGTCTTACCTACACTAGATTGGTAAGTCACGGTCCCCCCGTTGTCAGGTTTTCTAGGAGAGAAAAGACAATATCTGCTACACACAAAAAAAAACAGGCTGCAACAGGACCTCTACAGGGAGATGGGAGAGCTCACCCTGGACAGTATCATTTGGATTGGTTGACAAATGAAACCAGGGGCCCATTATGTTTGAGCAGTCCTGAAAGATAAAAGGAGCTCACAGTGGCTGGGGTCATTGAGGCTGGGGCATTGTTTGTCTAGCGATTCACCTTCCCCCCCCCCCCCCCCCTTCCCGCTAGAGGAAGAGTCCCCAACCTTGAGGGCACCTCACGATGTAGCAAAACGAGCCTTGGCCGGAAGTAGTGTGTCAAACGATTCCAGGCTAGGCTTTCAGGTTGACAAGGGAGGGGCTTTGAGAGTAACCCGGTCACTTGTGAACATGGGTACTCTACACTAAGTGCGTAAATGGAACTCATCTCCTAATGAAAAAAAAAAAGTTAGTTCACAGTTTGAGCTCCCAAGTACCTTTAGAGCCTCCATCTCTTAGGCCGGAAACATTAAACTTGATTTTATTCAAAAACTGTCTCAATATAGAAGCTCATGAACCATATAAAATAGATCCAAACTAGCTTTATCAACTATCTTAAAGGCAATTTATTTCCTGGTGAAACAGCCAATTGATTTTTGTTGATTGAATTATAATTATATCAGCTGGAGGCAGAAATCGATCATTTTATAGAGAAGACCATATATCCATGTAAAGTCAAACTCTTTCTTTACATCGATCAGGTGAGCAACAATAAACTTTTTCTCCATTCCAAATTTGAAACTCGGCCAATATATGTTGGATATGCTGATTAAGTTTTTTTTTAATATGAGTTAGATATTCTTGTAATCTTTGCTTATTTCTCAAGTCTGTTGAATCTTGTGTCCTTTCACCCGAAAAAAGCCTATCTTAGGCCTCGTAATTCATTCTTGACTTGCTATTACCAAAATGTTCGTGGCCTGAGGACTAACTTCGCATTCCTTCCATCCTTTTTCCGTATAATATCCTCTGCCTAACGGAAACATGGCTGACAGATGACATTAGTAATAGTGAGCTACTCCCAAACCATTTAATGTTCCGCAGAGATAGAGACCGTGATGCTACTGGTAAATCTGACGGTGGAGGCATTCTAAAGGGTATACATGTTTCCCTTTCGAGCAAATCCTGTGATAATTTTACTCCAGCTTCACCTGTTAAGTGTATAATTGTGGTAGTCCCTCTATTTGACTATCTTTCCCTCCAAGTATCATCTGTGTATATCCCTTGTAACAGTTCTGCTATTGTTTATAAACGTTTCTTTGCAGGATTCTCGAGCTTCAATAATGCTCGTTTCTATTCTACCCCTATATTGGTCTGTGGTGACTTAATTTTACCCTCGGTTGTTTAGAATGATATGTATATCTCCATAATTTCTGGCGGTAGTGTGTCTTTTGCTTTTTCTTCTTCTGTTTCCCTTTGTTATTTCGTGCAATTCAACACTATCCCTAATGCCAATAACAAATTGCTTGATATTGTTCTTTCCAACTTGCCACCTCCTTCTCTTTCTGCATCAGCGGCACCCTGATTCTTTGTCAAACCTGATCCCCACTATCCATCGCTCTCAATTGAGCTTGCTATCACATCCTCTCGTTCTTTGAAGAATTCATCACCTTGCCGCTTTAATTTTTTAAAAGTAAATTTAGCGAGCATGAGAGCTAGCCTTATTGCCGTGAATTGGTAGCTCTTCTTCAGCATTCTCCACACTGAAGATTGTGTTGATAGGCTCTAAATGTTTCTTTTGTCCCTCATCTCGCAATATACTCCTGTGTTTTCAGCAAGAAGACTTGAAGATGCTCCTTGGTTTAATTCACACGTTGTCACTGCATTTAAAGCAAAGATGCTGCCCGCAGAAAATTCTTATCTAGTGGTCTTCCATTTGACCTGACTAAATTCAAAGAGCGTCGTGCTGTGGCCAAAAAATTGCCACCTCTGCACATCATGCATATGTGAAACACATTGAAACTTTGTTAATGTCTAATCAAACTCATGGGTTCTGATCATACGTAAAATATTTAAGGAGTTTTCATTATATTCCTGATAATTTTAGTCTAGATGGCGTGACATCGCCTGCTCCTCAAAAATCGTGTGAGCTCTTCAAATCTGGTGATCATAATATCGTCTCAAACTATCATCCCATTTCCTTTCTTCCTTGTTTTCGTAAAATTCTTGAAAAAATAGTTTTGATGCACTGTATCCACTTGTCCTGCCATCTTTAGCAGATCAACAGCATGGTTTTGTCAGAGATAGATCTACCCTTACAAATTTACTTTCTTTTACCCATCATATTGCAGCTGCTCTCGATCAGCAACAATAAGATGACGTCATTTTTAAAAATTTCTCTAAAGCCTTTGATTCAGTAGATCACTCTCTCCTATTTGAGAAACTTTCAGGGTTCAATGTTCCTATCTGTCTCTATTCTTGGCTCCTCTCCTATGTCCTGAATTGTCAATTTGTAGTCACTTTTAACTCTTTCTTCTCTTCTCCTTTTCAACCCAGCTCGAGAGTTCGGCAAGGTTCAATACTTGGCCCCATACTATTTTCAACTTTTTGTCAATGATCTACCTTCTGCTATCACATCCCCCTGTCTCCTTTATGCTGATGACTTCAAAATTTTTCGAGTTATTGATTCCCTTTTTGACGTGGATATCCTTCAAACCGATCTTCAGCGTCTTAGTGACTGGTGTGAATTAAACCATCTCTCCTTAAATGTTTCCAAATGCCATCAGATGGCATTCTCCTGTAAAAAATTTCCTCTTCTCTCAATGTATAGGCTTGTTGGCATCCCTTTGAGCAATGTAAGTTTGATCTCCAAATTGCTCTAATTCTTAAGAAAGCCTCCCGCTTAACTGGGTTTATTTTTGCAATCTGCTTCGTCATTCCAACATATCACCTACTGTATGTATCTTTCATCTTCTTCTCCTCCTTCTTAGCACTTCAGCCCCTCGCGGGCCTTCGCTTCCTGCAAATAGCGCCTCCAACTGTCTCGGTCCATTAACCGCGGCCTCCAATTTTGAAGCCCGAGCAGCCATGAACTGTCTTCAGCGACCGAGTCAGACCAGCGTTTCCTCGGTTTCCCACTGGTCTCCGGCCTTGAGTTCTCCCAATGAATACCTTCTTCGGTATCCGTTGCTTGTCCATTCGATTCATGTGGCCAGCCCATTGCAGCTTCCGTAGTCTTACAATCGTTGAGACCTACGGTTTGTCAAAAATTTCATACAGTTCATGATTGTATCGAATTCGCCATTGGTCCCCGTCTAGCTTCGCTCCGATTATTCGTCGCTCAAAAGCGTTCAATATATTGGCGGATGCTTGGGTTAGGATCCATGTTTCCCTCCTCCTTTATCAAACAGGCTTGGGACCGTCTATGGCGGACTTGTATGTATCTTTACTTCTCACTAGTACGTAGTAATTTGGAGCACTGCTCCTAAATTTGGAGTACATCTGCCCTTTCAAAACTAAACGATTCAATTATAGAGTTGAAAACTCTCGATTTTCTTCTTTCAATCTCTTTAGCCATAACGGGTATGAGACCCAGAATGTTGGTGAATCACCTTATTTTAACCCAACCATTGGGCAGTGGTTAACTTAGTGGTGTTTCCTCTCATCTAGACACGTTCCATCAGGACCCTTGGTCTGGCCGGAAGAGGTGTGAGAGGGCACCAGTTCCAACAGTATGCTTCACCTCTTGTCATGGACCGCAATTCCTCTTGTCAAGGACGGTACCGCAACAGTCCTTTACCGACAATTTTCTCAATTTTGAAACTGCAACGCATTACTTATGCACCTCAAACACTACTTCCAAACAGAATCAGTATGTAATATTTCACTCATAAGAAAGTTTAAGTAATGTAGTTTAAATTCTGGAAATCCTTTAACGGTCACATCTTGCAATCCAAAAAGACTAGTCAAACAACTATTGAGATATAGATCGTTAAATCATCAAGGATAGTTTCGTAAATACTAACTTGGAGCGTTTCAATTTCCATCCTATAATAAAAGTGTGCTCATAGTAACAAAGTAGCATTTTATATAGCAAGAATTTAGTACCAAGGATTTTTTTAGGGTTTTGTTGAAAAAAAATTTGAGCAATACCCTTTGAAAATCCGTACCTGTTCATTCGTCCTTGCATGTGCGACAGCAAGTTTTCTTTGAAGCTTAGAAATCGTGGTTTAGCGAAAGCTTTGTAGTCAAAAGTTTTTTAATGGATTTAAAGGAAGTTCTCTCAATTAAAAATGTGGCCATTAAAAGAATTTCCTTCCAAAGGCGATAAGGTAGGAAATCAGTTTAAGGGGTTGGTGAAATTGGTGTCCTTTCTTCTCAATTTCATCATTAAGTCTAGGCGTGTTGCTTATTGAGTTTATTCATCGATGGCTTCAAATAAAAGTCCACATACGAAAAGTTGGATACAAAATCCTTCTGGTAGGATCATATTCTTGCATGTCCAACTTATTTTATTGAAAAATCTCATCCACCCCTAATTTCCCTATTCTGTAAATCCACATTTACTTTGTAGGGACGAAAAAATAATGCTCTCTTTATAGTCAAGCTATCAATGGTGTATAGCGCACACAAAAAGCAACATTGACGGATGAAATGGACTATTTCATTTCCCTGGCACTAAACGTTTTCCGCCGTCATCTCATAACTGTGAAAAAAGTTTATTTATTTTTCATAGTTTTCACTCTAACGTTCTCGCAACGCGCAGCAAAATATGAAAATATTCAACCTTTACGAGGACACATAAAATCGATTTGGATGTTAAACAATATTACGTGGGAGCAATAGGAGCGAGTATAGCGAAGTAATAGATGCGCAAGTTAGTTAAAGTGGCGAATGTGATCCTGCTGCTACTGCTGCTTGCGAGAAGATATCACATATGTATTGCATAGAGAGTATAGCATAAATATCGCGAATGATTCGATGAGACGCGATATCACGCGGCGTAGGGACATTGTTATTGGGTGGATTCACCCGTACCAGGCCAAACACGGAAATGCTTCCCAAATTCAAGGCATTTATCATCAAATTTATTTGAAATCTTTAGTCGTCCTCTTGCCTAAAATTTTCGATCCTTCTCCGCCACACACGCTGCCGAAGCGAATGTGTGCCTGAAATTCGTGCTCAAATCGAACCGTTCCATGGGAAAGGATATGATGTTAAGCTCAGTCATCTTGTGTTTCGATTATTTATAGGAGCTCATATTGCTTTCGATTTTCCGGATGTATGCATACTTAGAATTATAGACGAACAGATATGGGAATGATATGGTACATTGCCTTTGTGATTAATAGGAAATTTTCTATTGTGGATTTGTTGATGCTCCCCACGAAGAGAAGAAAATGGTTTTCAACTCTTCAATTTTGTAGATGTGATACATATTGGCCTGGCATGTGCTGAAAGAATAGTTTGATTATTTCATTCCGGGTGGCCTCATTCCTCTTTATTTTGATCGATTTGAAGAGAAAGGATTCGCTTTATTGTTGCATATCAGAGATTAGTCAATGCTATAACATTTAGAAATTTCGAAGACACACATGTTCTATAGGCTAACTTTAATCGTAACCGATCGGACGTACTCGTAGGTGAATATTAATTCGCATATATGTTCTAATATACTCGTATTGTAAAAATGACATGTATAAATTGAATAATCAGGTGAGCGCTGTTAGAAAAATTATTCTGCAATTATAAACTTATTTAAACAATTTGACCCTCGAAACTGTCAAATCAGATAGAGTCGAAGAATGCTTAGTTTCACATAAACGTATTTCTAATAAGGCTTTGCCGAAAAAACTCCTTCCTAGGAGTGGTTTTACTTAGAGTTAGTGTGATTCAGCACTCTAGCTCCGATCTATCTGTGAGCAATTACAATATTTGCTCATCTTAGGATTCCCAGGGTAGTACTAGGATGTCTATCTACTATGTCAAGTACGTAGTTTTCAACGGTTTCGATCCTGAAGTCCTAGTAGATATCCGTAATTCTAACACACCATAGGACGCCAAAAATCTGTCTGATGGCTTTGTTTTTTTATGGATTATCGTACCTTTTTGTTAGTCCGTGTCGTCTGATAGAAAACGGTGCTAATATACGGTAGCGGCAGTCGTATTATTTGCTGGTAGATAGCGGACAGCTCTTCAAATTAATTCTTTCGGCCTTAAGCAGTGAGTAAAGCTGGGATAAGACACCATCGTGATGTCGTTGTTTGCTATGCATATGATCGGTCCAAGAAAGTTTGTTGTCGAGTGTCAGTCTTGAGTATTTAGCTGTTCTTGATCAAGCAATAATTTCGCTGTCAACAACCACAGCAGTCTGCCTGGCTCTTTTCTGTGTTCAACTTAATCTTCCTCTTACAAAAATACTCCAAAAATGTTGTAATAACCTTTGGTACCCCGGATGTCCCTGGAGTAATCATTCCGGAAGAGGGTACTTGTCATCAACCAACGGTTTGAAGGACTGTCATCGATAAGTCGGCAGATTGTTCCAGGTTTTTCATAGTGCCGTGTGTTTCAATTAGTATTGTTACATTCACAAATAATTCTGCGAGCTACTGTCGCAATTGTTTTCACAACAATTAAGAACATCAACAAAACGAATTTACTCAAAACCACGAGAACCTAACAAGCATGAACAACATCTGAAAGTGAGTCACTGCTCCATTCATTCATGCTAGAATGCTCCCGCTAATTCACCAATGTACGAGAACTGAGTTAAATGATTAGACACCCTATAAAAAGGCGAGCTGAATGAATGGGGGGATCATTCATTACAACCGCGATAGGAAACTGTGATACGCAAAGTACAGGCGATTTTGATTGTTTGAGTGTAAAGTGATTTTAGTAGACAATTGCGATAGAAATTTATGGACAGGTGGAAGATAGAATTTTAATAGTGAAAATTAAGGTTGTGAAATTGTTAGTGAAGTGATTGTGCATCTTTGACGAATTAAATAAACTCTTTTAATTTAATTTAAAAGACATTGCGTTTTCACTCTCCCGGAACATTAGATTATTGGCTGCCAACCAAAAACACGCGACAGTATTGTTCTTCGCCACCGTCAATGTTATACGAAGTTCTATATCCTCTGGCCGCTAAGCGAACCTGAAACAACAACGAAAAAGGATACTTAACATTCGAACCACTGAACCAGCCATACCAAATATGAGTGCGGTCATTTTGAGTTCCTCTTCGTACTTGCCAAGATCTCGCTGAGTGAAAAGGGTACAATTACAGGCCCCAGCAGTTTGTGGTAAGATTCACTCAGTTTCACTGCAGCGTTTTCCGATATTTCCTTCGGATGAATTCCACGCGAACCAATTCTTGAATTACCATTTCGGGTTCTTTTCCTTCGTTTAGCGCTGGGAAAGTGTGTACACAGATTTGAGAGGAAAAAAGGAAAAGCCCCTATCTGGAACGTATTATACCAGATGCTGTTGAAAAACAAAAAAACCGACAGTCTAGCTGGATACATAGACGATGGAAATCGAGGAGGGTGGAGTAAGGCTGTGTTTGACTGTTATAGACACACTTGGTTTCGGTGTTGCTACCGACAATTTTTATAGTTATAGTGCAATCTCAGAAAAAATGTAGAATTCCCATATCAGGATTTTGGGACGATTTGTGCTTTATACGATACAATTAAAAAATGTTAGGATCGTCTTGTGTTATAAGAAGAGTATCACAACAGAATTTTGATCCACCAGTATCCACCCTACTACTAATAGCAACCAACTCTCCAGTTAAGGACTCCGCGTACCGCATCTAGGCGATAAGCATTTCAATGTATGTGTAAGTAGATAACGCAAAGGTAGAAATAGTACTGATTAGGGATAACTGAGTACAGAATCGTGATCTTAAACAAATGCATATGTCAATTTCCACTGGACTTGGTAATTTATTTATGCAATGAATCAAATCACTAGCTAAATAGTAATAAATAGATTCACCTTAGCGTCAAGATACTTAGGAATAAGTACCACTAATAAGTGAAATCACAAAGTTAAGGAAAATTGAAGGAAGCTCTTACAATATATTTGGATGATTCAAAAGTAAATTTATTTATTCGTGGAATGAACATGTTGTTTGGAAAGAGTTTACAGTTTACAAACAGCTATTCGGAATACTGACATAATTGTCTGGGTAAAAAATAAGTGGATAGTTGCTGATAGAAAACATTGAAGTGATAGGAATGTCAAGTTTCAAAAAACTAAATATTCTATAAATAACAAAATCCCTTAAACGTTACGGAACAAGAACAATTACATTCTATTTTTCATAGCGTTACGTCCCCTCTCGGGCCTTTGCTTCCTGCAAATAGCGCCTCCAACTGTCTTAGTCTATTGACCGCGCACTTCAATCTTGAAATCCGAGCAGCGATGAACTGTCTTCGTCGACAGAGTCAGGCCAGCGTTTTCTCGGTTTTCCCACTGGTCTCTGGCTTCCAGTTCTCCTAACGATACTTTTTGGGTATCCGTTGTTCGTTCAAACGCCCACTTCAGCTTCCGTAATCTTACAATCGTTGAGACCTCCGGCTCGTCAAAAATTTCATTCAGCTCATTGTTGCATCGAATTCGCCATTTGTCCGCGTTTAGCTTTGCTCCAATCACTCACCTCAAGCGCAACTTAGGCTAGGTATGCTAATGCGCCGAGTGAAGGACTGGATGACTGCTCGCGGGCTAAGTTTAGCACTGGAGAAAACCGAAGTGGTCATCTTGACAAAAAAGAGAATCCCTAGAGTAAGGATGATCAGTATTGGAGATATACAAATCGAATCGAAGCCAGCGGTGAAGTACCTGGGGCTACTGATCGACTCGAAGATGAGTTTCTCTGAGCAAATCAGGGCAACGGCTGAGAAGGCTGCTACGGGAATATCGGCCCTGAGTCGACTTATGGCCAACGTAGGGGGACCCAGCCCTTCAAGAAGACGCCTCTTGATGAGTGCTGTAGGGTCAGTGCTACTGTACGGAGCAGACGTATGGGGTGACGCTCTCAGCAAGGAGGTATACCGAAAACGATTGGCACAGGTACAGAGTAGAGGAGCACTGAGAATTGCATCTTCGTATCCAACAGTGTCCGACCCGGCGGTGAGAGTGACTGCAGGCGTGATACCTGTTGCTCTCCTTCCTAGAGAGCGCCGCGCTATTTACCTGCGCCGAAACGAGGATGCGAGGAAGATGGTTGTCCGCAAGGAGAGACAGCGCTCGCTCAACGATTGGCAGCAGTCTTGGGTGAATTGCACGAAGGGAAGGTGGACTGCGCGCCTCATCCCGGTTGTGAGACCGTGGCTAAATCGAAGGCATGGTGAGATTGACTTCTATCTGACGCAGCTTTTGAGCGGGCACGGGTGTTTTCAGTCTTACCTGCACAAGATCGGTAAGTCACGGTCTCCCGATTGTCGGTTTTGCCCAGGAGAAGAGGACAATGCCTGTCACACATTTTTTGCGTGTACAAAATGGGTAGGCTGCGAAGGGAACTCTACAGGGAGACGGGAGAGCTCACTCCGGATAATATAGTTGCGGTGATGCTCGAATCGGTTGACAAATGGAACCAGGTGGCACATTATGCTCGGGCAGTCCTAAAATATAAAAGGGACTCACAGCAGCCGGGGGCGCTGGGCTTGGGGATCGCGCTTCTGGCATTTCCTCTTCCCCTCTCCCCTCCCGCTAGGAAAGGGACTCCCCAGCTTGAAGGCGCCCCACGGTGTAACAAAACGAGACCTGGCCCTAAGTAATGTGTTAAACGGTTCCAGGCAGGGTTCTCAGATTGACAGGGGAGGTGTTTGGCGGGTAGTCCAGTCGCGCATGGGAGTCCCACACTCTGTGCATAAATAGCATTCACCTCCCTACCACAAAAAAAAAATTATTCACGTCAGGACCCTTTGCTCAAATGCCTTCAATATATTTGCGGATGCTTGGGTTAGGGTCCATGTTTCACCCCCAATAGCATAACACAGGTCGTATCATAGATTTGTATACTTGAAGCTTTGTTTTCCTGTGTATGCAGCTAGTCTTCAAGATCGTCAAAACTAAATTAAATATTTTATTTGCGAGCTGTATTCTCCGACGTATTTCGTCTCTTTTATTACTGGTTGTCATTATTTTGGCGCCTATATACACAAATTCGTTCACATCTTCGAACCTGCATTCGCTAAGTGTGATATTTTGTGTACTTCAAGCGTTTTTCCTCCACTACGTTATGAGCTTTATTTTATTTTCATTGATTTGTAGCCCTACTAGCTTTGCTTCGCTATCAAGTTTCAGGAAGAGTTCTTTAACTTGGCTAAATTTGTATTGTAATGTACCTTTGCATCGGCAGGTAGCTTCCATATGAAATAATCTAGAACCAAATTGAATAGCAATGGGGTCAGCCCATCTCCCTGTTTTAGTTCGATACTTGTATCAAAGGCAAAGGTTATTGATGCAGACTTGGGAAGTCTTCGACGTCATTGTCACTTTGGTAAGACGGATTAATTTCACGGGGATGCTAAAACAAAGCATTACATACATTTTTCGTGTATTTTCCCTTCGTGTGCACCCACTGAAGCAAAAAATGTCAGTTTAAGACCTGTTTTGAAAAGCTCTCATTAAGACCTTTCATATGATACTTATATCGACTACCTTTGATGAAATTTTTTTTTCGCCCCTATGTGGGAGGACCCCCCCCTTGAACACATCATAAAATTTTTTTGGAATTGAACTTTCAAGAGAGCATCACTTTACACCCACATGCAGAATTTGGTGTTTCTAGCCTTAGTACTTTGCCTCACCAACTCCAGACGAAGTGTGTTCCATCATCAAAGCCCAAAAGAATAATAAAGCGCCGGCATCGGTGAGAGTCCAGTGGAGTTTATCAAATGTGGTGGGAGCAGTGTTCATAAAGCGTTCGTGGCAGCAGTGTTCATAAAGTTCACAAAATCATCCAGCACATTTAGCAACAAGAACATATGCCGAAAGAGTTGAGCTAATCAATTATATCTAAACTTTCATGCTGGTAAATCCGAGACCTAGCCATATCTAACGCTATATGGTCAACGCCAACCTTTGTTTGCACCACAAGCCACCACGATACTCCCTAAAAGGCCGCAACCAATCAGCTGACCATCCGAAGATGGAGGCTCATCAGCTGCCCGTGGTACCTGAATATACCAGCAGGGTATGTACTTTGCGATGAAAACTGCTGTGACACACGGACGGACAGACAGGTCACGATTTTAGTACGGTTTTGTAAAATTATTTTACAAAACCCTAAACAGAGGAGCTAATAATATTTGTAACAGAAATCCCAATTTATTAAATTAAAAAATATTGAAAGTTAACATGTGGAAGAAATATATTGTAAATTGAATCACTAAGCAAAAACTAAACTCTTTCCTTTTCAGTAAGTAGTCGTTTTTTTTTTCATGAGGAAAAGAAACCAAGATTTGAATATGCCGCCGAAAAGTTTTGAAAATCCGTAACTGATTGTTTCAGTGTTTTGGTTTGGCTTAGCTCTGCGTTTTCAGTTAGAGTAGATTGATTCGGTTTTAGCATCGAGTACTATATTTCTGGCACCTTGTCAGTGAATAATCGAAAACGCGTGGTTTGGTAGGTGCTGTCTCTTTCTTGCTTCTCTTTTTGGACTAGACGTACGATGGGAAAAAGGTGAAAAACAAGTAAACTAAAGAAGGAATGGCTTCATGGAAGGTGTTGGCATGTTTCGAACTGGGCATTTGAAACGTTGGCTGAAATAGTACTTGAACTTAGTCTGCTCGCGGAAGACCTGCAACCAAAATTCTTCTCAGAACTAGCTAGCCTATCCGGACTTGTTGACCTGTTGAGAACAGTTCGTTGACACATTTCAAGACTTCACTTCTAAGACCGATAAGAGGTCGGTTTAGAATCTCGAACGAGATGGGCGGAGAAGAAAATTCATAACAGATTGTTTATGGAGAGTTGCAGATTGGTAATGCTTGTCTAGATGAGCAAAAAAACAGGTGTCGTCGGCAAATACGGACTTGTGAACGTTTAATGGCAGTCAAAGTGGGCCTGCTGTAAGTATATTGTATAATATTGGGGAGGTAGATAGTCCTTGCAGGATTTCAGCTTGATTTGATGCAGGTTTGAGGGATGGTTATCAGTTTCGACACGAAATGATCTGAGTTTTAGGATGAGCCAATCAATCGGTTGAGCTGCAGTGGCATTTGGAATTCTTTTTTTTTTGTGAATAACTCTGCGTGCCAGACCTTATCAAAGGCTTTGGCTATATTGAACACAACCAAGTCCTTGACTTCCCATGGTTTAGCCCTCTTCTAATATGTTGGACCGCCCTAGTAAGCTGGAGTTCTATGGAATGTATTGGCTTGAAGCCTAATTGTTATTCTGGAATTATTTCCTTTTCGCTAACAGGCTTGGTTGGTCGGTTGTGTAGCATCCGCTCTTCTATTTTTGACAAAGAAGATAAAAGACTAATAGATCACTAGTTTTGTGGAAGTATGAGGTTCTTACCAGGGTTTTGAAGAACAATAATAATTGCCGATTTCCATATTTCGAGGTATTTTCTTTAGCAAAAAATCACGTTTATAGTCTTTGTTTGCGCTTTGTCTGGAAGCCATTTCACCATGATATTTGATCGTGAATCAAGTCCTGGTCTGTTTAGTACTCGTATGATGTATTTTGCCTCTTGAAGATCGATACTTTGTATTCAGTTGGAATCTGCAATGTCTGTCCTTTAGAGCCTGTTATTCTATCGATTGACAAGATGTTCTTTTTCGTCAAGGTCCCCCTCATCGGATGAATATTCACAGGACTGCTATTTCAGAGTATCTACAAAGACCTCAACCTTACTAGACCTGTCAAATTTATTACTGTAAGGGTCATGACTTGTTGGTATTTATGATTTTTTTTATACGAAAATATTTGGATATCCTCCAGAAACCGTTATACCCAGACTCCAGACTGCAAGAAGCTCTCCCACTGTTCATTACGGAATTTCGATGTTCAATCCCGATTTTTATTTGTCATTTTATTTGCTTCCTGACGTAATCTAGGATCACCTGTGTTCCTACCTCATCTCTGAATTTGATCCTTCCTCTTTATTAATTCTTTGATTTCACTAAGGAAATCATGGGGATTCGATACCCTTGTCAGAGTTGTGACTGTGTTGTCAACTGTTGCCTGTTATATTTCGTCTGTGATTTCTTCTATCATTTTTTGAGTTTCGCTGGCTTTTTTAGGTATTCAAGTAATGGTTTCTTTAGCCAAATAGTTTTCTTCTTTACTTGTAGGTGTTCAACTATGTGCACTACCCCTATTAAGAGGAGCACCATCGTCGATGACTAAATCGTGTTCAAAGGTACCTGAAACACCGATATCGAGAGGAGAATCATTTTGGTAGTGTTGAACCGATTGAACTCAGATTGCTTCTCACAGCTTGCCAACTTTGATGGTAAGCACTGAAGTTTTCGATAAGGAGTATGGAACTCTGAAAGTCCAGAAGTTTTTTGATATCTTTAATGAGAAAAGGCGCATGTGGGGGGCTATACACCGAGACTACCACAAATCCAAATGAATTCATCCGCACTTTAATTGCAGTGGTTTCTAGAGTTTGTAAAATAGATGATTGTGGTTTACATTTCTTCTCACGAAAATGGCCTTTCCATCTCTTCTACCTGTCATTCTGCCACTTCTGTACAGAAAAAAGTTAGGGAACACAGGTGATTTCCAGGCTTCAAAACGGTTTTCTGTATGAAAATAATGTCAAATTTATAATAAAATATAAATTGAGTCAGCTCACTAATCTTATGAAGCAGAGAATTTGTATTCCATGTGAGAATGGTGTTTTGTGATGCAAACATAGCCTGTATCATTTTTGTTATCATGTCTTGCCTCTTGGTTTGAAATTGTGTCTGCATAGTGGCAGAAAGTCTATCTATGTTATTGTTTGTGATTTGTGGAATATTTATTTGTTTTTATGTGCTCTAAGTTTACTGTTATTATTATTATGATGGTTTTATTTTGAATATTTTTTGCTCCTGCAACTTATGTAACCAATTTCCTGACATTCACTGGGTTTTTAGGACATTCATCATACTTAGCTGGATGTTCTTTAGCATAGTTAACACATTTTGGCTTTTTTTTCTGCTTTTTTGGCGCATTTTGAAAAATGGTGGATCCCGTTTCATTTAACACAACGGACCTGTACGTGACAGTTTTTGGAGGAATGTCCAAACTACTACCGAACTCATCCTGTGTGCAGGTGTTGCAGTTCAACAAAACATGCGAGATGACAACTGACCTTATATTACTCGTATATATGTCAGTCTCTGCTTTGGGAAGGAGGACCTTCGGCAACCTAGATGGCCCGTCCTTTAGTTTAATGTAGTGAATTTTAATGGTGTGAAACCCCTGGCTCTCTAAATCTTCTTAAAAATCCTCAATTGATAGCACATAAAGACCCTGATCGCCACATGAAGATTCCTTCCTTCAGGAAGGAAGTAAGTGTGGTATTGAATTTTTGTGTCTGTGACGTATTTTGTAAGTTTTCTGTGACTTGTGATGTCTGTCTCGCACAGAGTTATGGGTACCATTGTCCGTTTTTTGTCATTGTCTAGAAATTTGGATGGAATCGATGCAGTAGGAGTGGTTTTTTTCGGAATAACTAACATTGACAAAGCCATTGACTGGGCTTCCTGTAGTACCTACCCATAGATTTGAACGTAGTCTGTTCGGTAGGACTTGTGACCTGAACTTCTCTCCAAGCTACAAAAGCTGGTCGACAAGCAGCCACCACGGAACAGACTACGAGTGTCCAGGTAGGGGTACGCCTCAAGATTTTGTGTCTTTAAACTGTTGAGAGATCGGATCGGACGGTCAAATCGGAGTTAAAATCATTACATTTAAAAAAGTTTTTCAGAAGAGAAGCAAAACGGTTTATTAACTACCATTTTCAGGTATCTATTTTGGGTGATCTGAAGCTTTGTTACTAGATATTTAGCACATTGTATCCAGGTAGGTGAGCCGTATAGGATGATCGGTTGGATTGCCATTTCGACGATGAGGACTTTGTTTCTGGTGTTGAGACGTGAATTACGATTAAAAAGGGGGTGAAGCGAAAGCACGGCCTTAAACGCTTTGGAGCTAATATGCTCAATATGTTTTCTGAAGGTTAGTTTTGTATCGAATATAAGTCCAAGATATTTAAGATCCTCACTCCAAGGAATAGTTTGCCCTAAAAAATTTATTGGTCGCTTGGGTAGGTGAGCAGGCTTACGCTTCCTGGTGAAGTATATTGACTTCGTTTTTGCAACATTTATTTTAATTTTCCATCTATGGTAGTATTGATAAGTAAGTTCTAACGCCGTTTTAAGGCTGGAAATAATGGAAGTTGGATCTGCGCCTATACTGTATATACAAATGTCGTCTGCGAAAGCTGCAACTTGGCAGTTTGGTAAAGAAGGGAAGTCAGACGTATAGATGTTATATAGAGATGGGCTTAGGTAGGAGCCTTGCGGAACACCGGCAGATATACTTTTTACTGGGGAAATGCTTTCCCCTACTTTGACCTGGAACTTCCTATCAGTTAAAAATGATTGTAAAAGGTTCAACAAGTATGGGGGTGTATTATATTTCTGAAGTTTGTAGACCAGAGCATCATGCCAGACTGTATCAAAGGCTTTTTCTATGTCCAGTGTCACCAAACCTACAGACAATTTATTGTACATCGCTGCTTTTATGTCCTTTGTAACACGGAGGAGCTGATGCTCAGTCGAATGTTTTTTTCTGAAGCCGAATTGGAAATCAGGTAAGATATTATTGTTAGCCATTAGATTATTTAATCTTTTCAGGACTATTCTTTCAAAGAGCTTGCCTAATCCTGGTAGTAAGCTAATGGGCCTGTAGTTGTCAGGGGAGTGCGGATCTCTTCCAGGCTTCGGGATAGGTATGACCAGAGCTTGTTTCCAGATGGATGGAAACAAGGAAAGCCTAAGGCATGCGTTGAATAGGTGGCATAAGAATACTATTCCTTTTTTGGGTAAATTTTTAAGTACTATATTCGGTAGGCCACCGATACCTGGTGCTTTCCGCGAGTTGTGGCCTAGATTTGATAGCATGTTGTTCCATCGGAGATTCCGGAGCTCCTCAATTTTATTCTTAATTGCTAGAGTGAGGATATACACAGACACAGACTTGCTGGCGTTAGTCCAATTCGTAAGCTCGCTGCATCGCGCCGTGACAAATCAATCGCGAAAGCCAAAGACTCGCCCAATCAGCCAATACATGCCCTGGCGAATTGAAAATCAGCAGTTGCTACCACCTATCATTTGGCCGTAACCTAGCCTCATAGATTTTAGCTAGTTATAAGTAGAAAGTTAAGTTATGTTAAGCTAGTATAAGTTCAGTAGAGGTTTTTGCCTAAATTTTCCTCTAGCTAATTGTAATAATCACATAGAAATATGATAATATACATAGTTTTAACTAATGTTCAAACGATGGTGAAATGACTTTGTCAGAACACCTACTATATTATAAGGCCTCTGTACCGCATACATTCTAATAAAGAAAATTATATATATAAAAAAGTTTTTTGCGAAAAATTTCCTGGAACAAAATGTGTAATTTGCACACACTAAACAAATATCGTGCATGGACATTGATTTGTATCAAATTTCCACATTTTGTTCTAGGAAATTTTTTGCAAAAAACTTTTTTAAATTTTCGATGAGGTCATTCAATGTAAATAATTTAGATCTAACAACCGTAGCTTCAATCAACTCGGTACGTTAAGTAGTTTCCGAGATCTACTACATTTTTTAACGAGAACATGCTTTTTTGTTTGAATTTAATAACTTTTGCCATATACTTTTTGCAAAATGTAATGGGTTGATTTGATAGCCAAAGGTTCATTCTGACTTCTTGCTAAAAATTTGTTGCCAATATTCGTAACGTTTCTGAGGTGAATGGCTGTAAAGTTTACCCAAATTTGCAGTTTCACTGGGGGCTGCGCCTTAAACAATTGTGATGTGCTGTGTTAATGTGAAAATTTAATTTTCAGCGATTGCAACTACAACATACCGTTTTTCTACTATACTGGCTTTTAATGGATCCAGAAAATACGTTTACTCGAATCTTTTCAAAATTATCAAGCAAGATGACGAAAATAAATACTTTTAAGTTTCTATTCATTTTACAATACTCGTATATTGTAATTAATATTGTAACAAAAGGGATTTAATATGGATTTTCTTCTGATCTTAGAATGAACTTAAACGGCTTTTCTTTGAATGCACATATCATGCAAGTTTTTCTTTAATTTGAGCACAATACTGTCCATCACCGTGTAGAAATATTTCCATAATTTAAATTCATGAAGCTCGCTTATTTGCTCAAACTAATCTGATAACTCTTTTCTAGAAACGATTGCTCTCGAAAATAAAAGTCGTGAGCTTTAAATGGACACAAACACTACATTCTGTACAATAACACGAAGCATCCGCTAGAAACCAATTTTGGCAATAATATGCATACAATAGGGCTACAAAATGCACGATCAACCGACTAATGACCACACGTGTACTGCATATTAAATATAAAAGAAATCCGAAGAAGACTAAAAATCAATAAATTTCACTTTTCATTTGGGGCAGACATTCTTTTATTTGGTAACAAATTCTTTTGTACATAAAACGTATCATACATAAGAAACATTTTTCCGTTCCTTATTTACCACATACACGTGTACATAGTGCGTAACTAATAAATAATTAAATAAATATGCTAGTTAACTATACTTAAAAATATTTTGTTGTTGTTTACTGTGCATAAAATAAATAGAATAAATAATAACATTAAGGGTCAGCGCAATAACTTTGTGTTTATCCTTTCCAGCTAAAATCTCAGCTGATCAATTATTCAGACTTATTTCCCTACTCAGAAAGTTACCATTCCTTCTCCACCCAGAGTGGAGCGGATGGTGCCGGATGTGAAACGACTACCGGAACTGGAGCTGAGTATGGAGCCGCAGCGTGAACGTGGGGGAAAGTTCTTCCAACGATTTGTCCAAGCGCTAAAATCAGAAGAATTACCTGGAAATGATTGAAGACGGTCATGATTAATGAGTGAAAGTAATTTACGCTGAATTGAAGCGAGTTGTTTGGATAATATTTCAAAGTTCAGAGTTCATATTAAATTATTTCCAAATGGACGAACCGAGCTCGTATGCATCCTTGGAAATTTTCATTGAATGTTCAGCATTGGTTCTTGAAAATATTTTCGGGAATAATTTTATAAATCTGACCTTGTAAAATGAAATTGAAAGAGAATTTAATATGAACGTAGATAAAGGTCAATCCAAAGATGAATTTTCGGATGTAGTAAAGGAAAGAAAATACATGGAAAAGGTCACTTCAACAATCTGAAAAATATTTTCCAGAAGTAAATTTACAAAGGATTCTTCAAAAGTATATTATGATTAAATTCAAGTATGCACTCTTCAGGATGATATTTTGAAAGCTCTTTCCATTCGACTGATATTGAACAAAAAGGATATTATTGAAACAAGATCTCATCCTTGAATTCGGAATGAGAGCATCATTTTTGTAGTTTCCATGCAAACAATGATTTTTTTTCTATTTCAGTGGGTTAGGATATATTATTGGAATATGCAAAATCAATCAACTTACTCCAACGCCAAGTCCTTTGAGGGAAACCACAGTCAAAGCAGCCAAAAGAGTTGTGATGACGCCAACAACGAATGCTGCCGGAACAACTGCAAAGCTGATACGTTTCAAGAAGTGATGTCCGAATGTACGAGCCTCTGCAATAATACACACACACAAAACACAGATAAAATTCATTTCTAAATAAATAATCCAATATGCTCCTACCAGAAACTGGAGCCTCCGTAGCCGTAGCCTGATCCTGGCAGTAAGCCACTGATAAGATGCAGCTGAATGCAAATGCAGCGAAAATAATTTTTTGGACGGCAGCCATTTTTAATTTCACGGTGGTTTTTGTGGTTTCTCACAGTAAAAGGACAATATGGATCAACTACTCGCGCTTATCCTGAAGCTACCCACAAACGAACAATCAAAATGTGATTGGAACTCACTCAATAAACGATCACAAACAATTGATGATGAATGTCGATGGTCATTGGTTTTTTATTGCAAGTCAAAAGCGGACCCATTGTTTTGGGGGCTATTTTTTCAGCAGACACAAAGTGCGGTATCACGACAATGTAAAAGGTATGACACATGGTCATATCCAACTATGTACGTTGGTTTGCTGAGGGAATGCTTGACCATTGCATGAATCTTCAGAAAGTAAGCGATTGCTAGGGTCCCGCAAAGGTAGAACGGATAATGCAAGTACAAACACCTTCACATATGGTACGAAGAATTAAGCGACAGTGCTTAATGAATTTTAATTTGGTTGTAGATCAAACGAGCGTCAATGAAACAGTTGATCAGTGCGTCTGAATGTTGTGTGGGTATGTTATTGATTCCATTCATTTCTTTCTTTATGAGGACTTTTTTGGTCGGACATTACACATGATACCGGAATAATTTGCAAACAAAACTAGATCAGTTTTCCTTTACTTATATGCTGCTGAACAGTTTGGATCGAAAAAATGTTTCTAAATTAAATATTCTATTTGATTATTTCCAAATTCATTCTATCAGTTCTAGACCAAACCTGAGTACATTCGACGAGGGCTTTTGAGACTTCATATAAAATAATAAAATATTTTTTACATATTGCCAAGGATATGAACAACACTCAATTCATTCTTTGCTGAATCTGGAAACAATCCTTTTTCTTATTAATTTTAAAAGTTACTGCTTTGAATAAATATTTTTTGATAATCTAATGCTGTATAAGTGTACCTTAAAGAGATCAACTTTTGAGCTCTAAATATGAAATTTAGTGTTGGCAGATACAAGTTTGATGCAAACAAAGTCAACGAATTCTTCCAAGAGCTCCATTTCGATGTGAAGCACTCGGCATGTTTTTGATCACCTGCATATGGAGGAAGCACAACATGAAAGAGAAGCAAATAGCAAAAAACAATTTAGTATTTTATTTTTTCTAATAAATCAACAAAAAGAAACAAGTTGGGTAGACAGACCTATGCTCATGTCAGAAGAGTTTTGTACTCAACATACAAAATGCAGTAACCAGTAACGAATAAAATCAAGAAACATGTCATGTTCTTGGATCATACTTTTATTAGCAAAGTTGAAAGAATTTTGACTTCTGAGGTTTTTGTTATAGATATACCCACAAATATCTCTCTTGATAACTATTTCAGATTTTTTAAGATCACGGGTGTCCATTCGCAAGGGAGGAAACACATTTTTCATGTATTCCCCCCTCCTGTGCCCCCACTGAAGCAAAAACTGTCAGTTTAAGAACTGTTTTGAAAGGCTCTCATAGAGAACTTTCAGTTGATATTCATATCGGCTACCTTTCATGAAATTTTTTTTCAGGGGCCACTCCTCTGTACTGTAATCATCGATTCATGGCCTGTTCTTTCGAATCTTAGAATGGTTACAAAGCCCTTTTGCTAGGAGCTGTCTCCTGCCTTTTCGACTTATTTCAATTGTATGTACTCATCTTCATGATACCTATCATTCCTGAAATTTTCATGCAAATCCTAGCAAAGCTGTAGTGTCTAAGTCGGGTAAAAGCGCATATGGCTCCATAGCCATATGTTTCCATAGTAATACAGGGCATATTGTTCCATAGTAATGCAGGAAAATTCAAATCGCTATAACTTCGTTAAATACTATTCGATCTTAATGAAACTTTCAGAAAAGATTAATCTTATAAATAGTCATCTGTGTGCAAATTTTATTGAATTTAAGGATACCGTCTAGATTTTATTCAAGAAAACGTAAAATCGATAAATCATACTATTACTAACAAAGTTGAGTGAATTTCGACTTCTCATGTATTTGTTGTTGTTGTACTTCTTAAGGCCTACATTTTTGATTTTTTTCAGATTTTTCAGATGGAAGGTGTCCAATCGCGAGGGGGGGGGGGGGGGTACGCGAAAAGTTCGTACATTTCCCCTTCCCCTGCCCCCCTCGGTACTCATAAGGCAATTTTAGGACTTGTTTTGAAAAAATCTCGTTGAGACCTTTCCAATGACACCCTACTCGACTACCAATGTTGAAAAAATTTTTTTGAGGGGTCACCTCCCTATATGGGGAGACCCCCCTTAAACCCCTTTGAAAAATTTTTCCACCATTGAACTTTCAAGAGGTCACCAATTTTGACCTTTCCACAAAGTTTCATGGCTGTAGCTTCTATAGTTTCGGAGAAAAAGTGCTGTGACATACAGACGGACGAACGGACGGACAGACGGACACAGGTCGTGATTGCAATAGGGTTTTGTATTTTAGTACAAAACCCTAAAAAGTATTCCTAAATATGAGTTTGATAAAAACGGTAGCCTTATAGAAATTAAAGTCGTCATCCCAACAAACAGGAGAATTCCCAGGCACTGGACTCTCAATATATGGGAAATTCTGGTAGAATCAAAAGCCGTAGTGAAATACTTAAGTATGTTGATCGACTCGAAGATGAGCTTTTTCAAGCTGATACAACTGATAAAGAGGCAGGCAGAGTAATAGTACTTCCACATTTAATGGCCAATGTTAGGGGACCCTCCTCAGCCAGGACACGATTCTTGATGCGCTGTGTAGTTTACACTACTTTACGGATTGGAAATATTGAGCAACGCTCTAAGCAAGTAGTTGCACGGAATGGCTAGTACAGGGGCAGAGACAATAATAGTCTCTGCGTCGGCAGTGTTAGTGAAACCAGAAGTGATACCCATCGCCTCCCTTGCTAGAGAGCACACAAATATTTACTAACGTAGCAGTGAAGGCAACCGCGAGGTAATTGTAATAGCGCAGCCACCTAGCCGTGAAGGCCACCTTCCAAATATCTGCATCCTACCACGCAGTTTCACCACCACACAAAAATCTGCGGGTTTCCTCACCGGGAAAATAAGAATTTCTGACCCCCTTACGACTTATTACCGGCAACAAGAGAAAGAAACTTAAAATCACCCTATCGCACGCTTCACTGGCCGAACACTAGCTCTGCGAATAATTTTCCAGGCCTCTGCCTGATTCTCGTCGCGCGAAAAGAATTCCCGGTCCATACTTTTCACAAGATTGTAGTAAGCGAGGAAGGTGGACGGTTTATGTGATTCATCAGGATCTGATGACAAAACCGCAGCCACTCAATTGTCTGGTGAAAACGTTAAAATGGATAAAAAGTATGAACGCGATGGTGAGATAAGTGATTACGAGCTGGCAGCTAGTGGATTCACCAAAAAGGACATATTTCCTCAAAGGAAATTGTCATGTGATAATGAAAGGAATACGGGTGCGAGAAGGAAGAAACATTTTCTTGACGAAAACCCCATTCCACCTGATTATATGGTTGATAAGGAACGTGAACGCCGAAGTTTGGATAGAAATTTCGAAAGACAAGCTGAAAATGATAGTTTTCGATACAGTGGAAGGTAACATTCACTTGAAAGAGACTCAACACGCTCATCTCGTAAACTGAAAGATCCCAGCTATTCATTCTTCCAAAATGTTGACACTGAATCTTCCTCACAGTCTCCAACTCATCGTAATAATTGATCGACCTATCGAATCAGTCAATATATGCTCAACATCACAAGATCATCAGCTTGCATCGAACAATAAAGTAGAGTGTGTATACACATTGCTGTCGATGTGGGGTTCTCAGGATCCAGTCGAAATGTCCAAGAAGCTTTTAGAGCTGTCTCGTACACCAGACTCGTGTGCAACAGTTCGCCAATCTGGATGTATTCCACTGCTTGTCCAAATGATGCACTCTGATAGTGGTGGCGGTACTCGGAAAAGAGCTGCCACAGCACTGCATAACATTGTTCACTACCAGCCGGACGACAAGACTGGGAGACGAGAGGCGAAAGTTTTACGACTGATAGAACATATAATGGAGTATTGCAGATTTCTTAAAACGCTGCTAGGACGAGAAGCAATTGCAGATGATCCAAATCGCCATCCTCTCGCGGCCGTTTCAAGCTTAATGAAAGTGAGTTTCGATGAAGAACATCGACATGTTATGTGTCCGCTGGGAGCGCTTCAAGTTATCGCGAATATTTTCCACCTTGACCATGCCGTTCACGGTCCAAGATCTCAATTTTCATGCTGTAACTCACTTAGACGCTACGCTCTAATGGCTCGTACAAATCTCACATTCGGTGATGGGAACAACAAAGCCTTATCGTGCGCGAATCGAGAATTTATGGAAGCAAGAGTCGTGCAACTCGAGTCAGCTCCAGATGATCTGCTGCAGGTTACAGGAAGCGTTCTGCGGAACCGTTCGTGGCGAGCGATAACAACATGAAAGTAGTGCTAAATGAAATTGGAACTGTAACAGCTCTAACAAAAGCTGCAATGCGAAACAAGAACGAAAACACATTAAAGTCCATACTGTCTGCTCTGTGGAATCGGTCCGCGCATTGCAGTACGAATAAAGCAGAGTTTTGCGTAGTTGATGGAGCACTAGCTTTTCTTATAGACATGCTGCAATATGAGGGTCCGAGGAAAACATTGACGATTGTCGAGAACGCTGGGGGAATTCTAAGGAACGTATCGAGTCGAATAGCAGTTCGGGAAGACGATCGTGTAATTTTGAGACATAAAAATTGTTTAGGAATTCTACTTCAACTATTGAAACCAGAAAATTTAACTGTTGTGAGAGTGCTTGTGGCACTGGGGAGTCGGATGAGCGGAGTGTACGTGCGAAGGAGGATTGATTGTTGATTCTCGTTCACAGGGCGGGTAGCAAACTATTTTCTAAAATGAAAACGAATGAAAATGATAAAATGATTATTGATAAGAAGAGTATGATTCAATATTGGGGTGGATTTTGATACCGTCGGAGTAGCCGCCAAGTAACGGGGAATCATTGAAGTGCTTGAATGTTTGCGGTAAATTCTTTTACGTGAATGATATATTGGCAAGCGACGTGGAAATTACTTTGATTAAGAGCCGAGAGCAAAAATAGTGATTCGAATAATAAAAAGTGCTTTGAGAATGAAATACGATATTTTTTGAAATTTTATCCGAGTGATATGAAGTTTGATTGCGGTCTGAATTGAGTTCAATTTTGAATGTTTCTAAATAAAACAAGTGTTGACCGTTGTCATCGAGATTTCCTGTGACAGTTTAATATAACAGTGTGCCACTGCGGTTGATATTTACCTTAACCCAAAATTAAACGTTTCCCTTCCTCGCCTGTTCAATGTTTGTGAGAAATTCGCAATACCTTTGGGAAGTTTTGAAAAATGATGACACAGCTGGGAACCGAATCCCATGGCTGGTATACGGAATTTATCCCCCAATTTCAGTAATACTTATACGAATCGCAGTGCGATCGTCAAACGCTAACCGCCAGGTCCTATAGAACGGAACTGTCAAAACTACATCCTTCCGCTACAGCAGCGGTAATTAATAGTTGAACAATTTATTCGATTGACATCTGATTTGTTCATTTGATCAGAATAAACCATAAGGGGCTGAGAGTTGAGTTACGGTGTTTTGAAGTGGATTTTACGCGTGGGAAATTGCCATTTTTAAGTGTTTAAACATCAAACAGCGACACAGTGCAATAATTTACATGGCCCTAAATTTTAACTGATTGAAAATTTGTGACTTTCCTAGCATTTCGGCTAATTAATTTCCCCGTGAACCTAAACTAGTTAAACGCAATTTTTTGCAATTTTCCACTTATTCGTGTATTGTGCAGCACATTTCCCATTTCACATGCGTTTGTGCATTTTGATCGGCACCAAAAGATTTTCCGTCTTTCCTACACTCGAATTTCGAAGTGTTTATGTTACGTGTGGGTGCAAAAATAGACCTAAGTGCATCTTATTGGACTTAATAATAATTATTAATCGAGGAAAAATAATTTTCTTTATAACAACCGTATTGAGAGCGACTTAAATAAATTTTGAATTTGAAAAGTATTAATGAAAGTTTCAGTGGACCCCCCCCCCCCCCCGCATGTGTCATCGAGCGCTCGGAGAACCCTGCGGGTAAGCGTCTTTTTGTTACACTTTTGGTATATATATATATATATATATATATATATATATATATATATATATATATATATATATATTTTTTTTTTTTTGCAAGGTAAATTGGTTCGAAAAATTTAGAGGTTGTTTTTCCTTTAGAGTAAATAAATCCTACACGAGAGAATGACGCAATTATTTATCTGTAAATTAGTCTAAACACTAAATTATTAACGTAAATTACTGAAAATTTTGTTATCGGCAAGTTATGCTGATAGATTTTTTTTTTGTATAATAATGGTTGAGTAACTAAAATTTTTTGGTCTGTCCTTTCCGAAGATTCTAACCGGGTATAGGACCCGGTACGGTGGCAGGCTTCCACCTCAAAACATGAGCCAGCCACCGCGTACGCATTAATCCATTTTCTGTTTCAGGTGACTTCGTGGGTTGAGTGGCCCAAGCAGAGTGCCTCTTTATGGCATAGAGTTATGCAATCAAATTGTATAATTCTATGGCATAAATTGGTCACCGGGGTACTCCCCTTCTGATGGGAAAGTTCATGCGATTCAAGTTGGATGAGTTTTCCACTCAGAAGAGGAATACCTGGCCACTTCAACAAGATATATATAGATTTATTCCAGTTGGGTGGGTGCGAAGGGGCTCCACCATCACCCGTTTGCCCCTCTTTCATTTGTGGGCCATGAACTTCGTCGGGTAATGACGAGGTTACCCCAAGTCCGCCTTTCTTCTCAGGTTCCGCTTGTTCTCGTAACAAGTTATATCTCCCTCGGTGTAGTTATCTACACTTTTTGCGACTTCAGTCGCCTCTTGATCTCCAGCAGTCCAATTCGTGAATGCGAAATATTTTTGTAGTGGGTCCTCGTGCTGGGGAAATGAACCCGCTCCACGACACCGCAATGCTAGCCTGCCAGCGCATTCACGCGTCTCCAGACGAGGGCATTCTCCGCAGATATTGTCATCTTCTTCTGCCGAGGCAGCAGAACATCGCTGCAGTCCTTTACGGACTTATTGAACAATCTATTAACACTACAAGATGAAACAGTAAAATGAATAAAATATAGCAAGAAACAAAATCTAGATTTTACGTTAACAGGAATTGTTTATCACTTGTATTTTGTTCCAACAAATTTTTAAAACACAAAATTGATTCAAATAAAATGCAATGCCACGTACATTAGTTTACTTCCTACATTAAAAAGGGTTCTCTTTCTTCCGCTTCTTAATGTAACCACTGCCAGTTGTAGGGAATTCTTCAATCGCCTTATTCTTACTGCCTGGACACTGGTGTGTTCCCTTACATTTGGCGTACTTGCACTCAACTTACAAATTTCACTCTGGGAATAGTTTTTGTTATACTTTAGCGCCATCTTATCTCTTCGCCAATAAATGCAAACTCGAAAAAGAAAAAGCACATCAACCTTGTTCAGCGATGATCTGCTGCCTCGGCGAGAGAGGATAGTGGTATTCGCCAAGATTGGCCTTGTCTGAGGATGCGTGAATGCGCTAGCAAGCAAGTATTGTCGTGTTGGAGAGCAGGTTCTTTTCCCCAGCATAAGGACCCACTACAAAAGAATTTCGCATTCACGAATCAAGAGATACAAATATGTATCGACCGGAGTCGAGGCCGTGGTAACCTACTAAGGGTTGAAATTGCTAAAACAAATGGCAAACTGGGCCTGGCGAAAACAAGAGGGACTTTGGAGGCCTTCGTCTTTACCGATGATACTTCTGGCCCCCAAATAAGAGTGGGGTATTCAGGTGGAAGCGGTTGCCACCAAATGGAAAGACCAAGTTTGGATTTGAATTCATCTATTCATTATATTGAACCGAAAATATATAAGTTATAAGTGAATTGACTACAAAGTGCTATTATTTCATTCGCCTCATAAATTAAAACATATGCAATAATCATCAAAACTAGAAAGAAATTCGATCAAGCACAAAAAAATTAAAAAATTATATTTTACTCCAGTTAACATGATGCAGAGTTTACTGTAATTAATATTTTCATTTCATAATCGTACATGTAAAATCCACAGTACCCAATGCTTGGAGAATTTCGTGTTGATTATTTTATTCAACTTTTAAAAATCAAAACAAGAAAAGAATATAATGAGCGATACTTTTAATATAAACAAAGAAAAACAGGTACTCACCCAATCTCCTCGATGGACGCTCGTAGACGGAGCGGGTACGGCCTGAAAATTCGTGAGATTGCGTTATAATATTTTCTTATATCAATATTTGTTACACTAGTTTCATACTTTAACTCGTTACTTTTTAAAACTTTTTTTATTAATTTTATTCGCCAAATTATTACACAGCACTTTGGTTGTAGTAAATGATGATGATAGGGCTTCATTTTTCGAATAACTGGTTTCGATTCAATTGGAACTCTAAAGACATTTAAACATTGGGTAAAAATGATTTTTTAAGGATGATGCTTATCTTCCCAACGATTGAGTTACAATTGCAACTTTCTTTAATCCCCTATTTCCTTCACACTGTCAAATGGCAAAATGTTAGTTCTTGAATGTGCGCTAAATATTTGCGAATTTTTCGAAGATTAAAAAAACTTTCTTTTCATCTGGAAGCTCTGAGTCTTTGATTCTTTAAAGTTTGAACATAGTCAATGTTGAAACTGTCAAATAGTTCAATCTCTTCATCCAATTGCTTTTCTTTTCCACCTGCGAAGTGCCTGTCATCAAACTTTCTAGGAACATCTGCCCTGTAAATAAAATCACACCTGGTCGTCGGATTGTGTTCTATTTAGCAAAGTCAAGCCACTCCTTAGATTTGCCGGCATCGTCAGTTCTTGTTGACTCCTCATTCACGTAATCTATAAAAGTTCGAGTCCGTAATCTGCAAAAGTTCGTAGCACTCGCGTACACTTCAACCATCCCATTTTCACTTCATTGACTCTGCCAGAAGGAAGTGTTAGCTGCCCGGTCGCAAGATCCCTAGCTCCATCGTTTACGGTCACCCACGTCGAATTTTAGTGTTTGCCTTCACTTATCTCGACGAAAAAGCCACAAATTAGTTACGCACAATCATCACCAATGCCCTTTATAAGGCGCAAGCCTAGCACTACCACCTTCTCCACTAGTGTCGAACTTTTTCCTCTAGCACAGCCCTCGGAACGGCATGAATTTTTAACGACCAAAATTTTGGGGCCACTTAGAACTGGAAAATTCACTCCTTTCCAGCTTGAACGGTCAATTTACAGATAAATCACCTCTAGTCTCGACAGAAAAACCACCACAAAAAATTTAATTTATCCACAAAAGGAAATTTCTCCACTAGATCTGCCAGCGCGTAGAATGGTCACTTTGATCGCGAAATCCCGAGTTAAAGTTCCCGGCATTCTGTCGACCAGATGGGAAAAACGACGTGCATCGATGCTAAAATTTGTATTAGAATGTGCCTAGAATAGAGAAGCTCGATTGCTTCGCGCGTGTGTAACTCCTCTATGGTGATCCATAACAGACTCCTCAATATGCCCAAGCAGATTTGCTACCGTACGGAACATTTTGCAACAGCGGTTGACGAGCCCCTCATCTATTCACGGTAGATCGCATTGCAGCAGTGCAATTCGTGGAGAAACTGCGTTATAAAGGGGTTGCCGTGTCCAAATTTTAATGGTAGATTTAACTAATTTATTTTATGAAATTTACAATTAAAATTGGATCAGCATTATGATGGTTTTCGAGCAGTTTGCTTGGGCGACTGCTGGATTACTACACTTGCCGGATTTGAATACCCTCGCTTAACGCTACTTCCCATCCACTGAGAAAATCTCGTTTAAGAACTCACCACCCTCCAGGAGTAGTTTTTTCCGTTCGTGGGATCAGTTCCCCTTGCTTTAATTTTACTCACAACAAGTTCCTCTCGATAGCGACCCTGTTGGGGTAACTGTAAATTACGTGCTGAATGTGCTGAATGCATTTGGCTGACAGTTCGATCAGTCAGTAATACTTATTCACATCTCGACATGAGTTAAAGATTTCGTTGATAGTCCTCCTGAGCCGAAGGAGTTAAAATTTTTAGTTTATCACGTCCCCGGTGGGAGTTGTAATATTGTGCCAATGTGTGGTGTTTAGCCACCAATTTTTGTCATCAATTTCCTCCCCAAAATGTCGCAATTTCGCTTGTTTACCCTCCCGTGGTGGACAATTGTGAGTTTGTGCTTAGCTTGCTAGCCAGTCAGAAGAGGAAGAGCGTAATTTACATAGTTTGCTCATGAACGCTGATTGTGTCCTCTATGGAGAGCTATATGACTGTTTAGAGGTGGGATAAGAACATAGAAGTTCGTACATTCTTCAGCATACGGTGAAAGGACATATATTGATTTAGCCAAAATGTTTCTGCCCGTTAGCAAAATCAATTTCGATGGCAAAGAATTGATATGACATTTAAATTTAGTTTTCTCACTACTTGCATTCCATACATTCAAATTGCAGGGTCTATTAGTATAAATTTTAAATTGAAACGTGATAGTATTGAATTACTTATTTGAACATCGAAATCAAATATTAGAGACCCTTCAATTCTATCAAATAATTTGCCGCAGTACGCTTTATAGTATTAATCAATCTTCCCTGTAGATAATTAGTTCTCTTAATTAAAACGTATTATGCATATCTTTTCCTTTGAATAATGTCCAATTTCCATGTGTTATTCTAATATCTGACGCCGCGGCTTCGAGGGGTTATGTATTTTGTGATTCCGCATACGTTAAATGGGTGTCGATAGTTTCCGCTTCCGTGTGATCTGGTCGTAGTGTCGAGAATTTTGCGTTTAGTTTCGAGCTCGCGTTGATCTGTGGTGTTTTCGGTGCCTGCTACTGCTAACGTTGTCCATAATATGACGTGTGAACCGGAAGTGGCCTAGCTACTTAAGTTTAATTACATGACGTTGAAAGGCAAAAAATATTACGTGGCTTGCTATTAGTAATCTTTCAATTAGTTGTTTTGTGAATGAAAACTAGAATTTCTTGCTGTTGGCTACATTTTTAATATTATCACAAAATTTAGTCAAGGGCAGCTCGGTATTGTGTAGGTTCAAATTCTACAAGATCAGTTATGTTTGTGCTCGAAGTGAGCAAAACCAAGAAATTTCAATGTTTACCCATAACAGAATATTTTTGATCTTATTTGCACAAGATTGGTAAATCACGGTCTCCCCATTGCATAGCGCATTATGTTTGGGCCATGCTGGAGGGCTAACAAGTCAAAGTAGCTGGAGAGTGCTCCTGCCAGAAGGGTTTTGCGAGCCAATTAAATTCCATAAAGGAGATCCTGGTTATAATGTATTTAAACTCGCCGCCATTTTCTTCAAGTGCTTATAGCCCCATTGCTTTTGCATTTATGGTTATTTTTATTGTAGTGCTACAAATCCTTTCGGGCCTTTGCTCAGAAATATTTGGAGTATCTCATTATCATGATCGAATATATCGGCACACCACAAGACGATATGGCCAGCATCACGCTATGGCCATGTGTCCGTCCACCCAGCTGCGATACGTTCTGATTTTAAACCAGCACGTATCATAGCTGAACGGGCTTAGAGTCGCCCGAAGAATCACTAAATCTCATTGCCGCTAACGAGAGTCGAACCAGGGACGTTCGGATTATGGGATGAGTGCTCGAACCACTACACCAAACGGACTACTTGCATTTATGATAACAGATCAATACCACAAATCATCTCTAAAATATGCATCAAAATTCCTACATATCTGTATTTTATGGGTCCACTGCAAGCGTGTATCTCCCCTATATCACATTTTTTCTATTTTTAATATTGTTGTGATAGTTAAATATTCAACCAGCTGTAATTTTGCTGTTTATGGCTCGATAATTATCAAATTTTCAAAACACAACAACTACTGATAAACTTAGATTCAAGCTTGTCACCCTGACATCTTTGGCTGCACTTTTTACTTTGATTTATGTGATTGGTCTGGGTTTTTGAGGCAGACTAAGCAAACCACATGGAAAGGAAAGCATTCTCAATCCGTTTAGGAACTCATTTGTTCAAAAAAGCAGTAACTATGTTAAATGTAACTATAAGCACAAGACTCAGCTAGGTTTAGCTTCATCTTTGCGCAGCAATGATGCCAAATCGTTGACCGATCCTTGGCGTACATTAATCAACACTTAAAGCACGGAGCCTGTGTCTGGCCGTTGTTGGCTGGTGGATCTAATTTATTGCACAGCATGCTACAATATGGCATTATCTTATATCATCTATGCTGCACAGAAGTAGGGACCAAATAAATAGCATAAAAAATGTCTTCCCGCAAATCAGTTAATAAACAACAGATTGCCAATTCAACGATATGTTCATCGCAGGACCCGCCGTTGCTTCGTTCAAAACAACCCTGAAATCAGGATGCTGGTGGTAAATTGTCTAAACCACCATCAAAGTAAGGATAGCAATCAACCAAACGCTGCAGATTCTATACGTAAACGTCGTACAAATTCTATACAATGCATATCAACCCCAAAACGATCGACATCTTAAGCCGCCACAGAGTTAACTACTGGTGATGCTGACAAAACCACATCTAAGGAGATAAAGGAAGCAAAAAATTACAACTCCGCAAACCACAGCAACTGCAGAAGCTGCGTTGAAGAACCCTCCAATGGCGAAATAATGCAACAGCAGCCAACAAAAAAACAAGTCCAAATGAAATTTCAGGAACTCCAGAAGGTGGAGCTCGTACGAGAAAGAAACCCAATCCTGCCTTCACCCTGATTAAGTGAGAATAATTGAGCTCCAGTCAATCTGAAACTGAGGCGGAAGGACTTGCAGATACAAAATAAACAAAATTGAGAAAGCAGAAGAAAATGAACCCGAGGAAGAAATAAATCTGACTTCCTAATAGGGAGCAAACCATCTTCACAACACATAGTACACGACATCTAAACAAACTTTTAACTTCTGAATCAATGCTTGTTTTGACAGATGACAATTGCCCTCTTGACGTTGGTCGGATTCACCTTTTCCCCACACAGATGGTCAAGCAGGGGAAATTGTCGTTGAGGTGAAAAACGGTTGTAATGTCCGGAAAATGAATCACCACTGAGTGGAAATTCAAAACAATTAAGTGGGACGAGAAACAATAGGGGGTTTAACTTGGGAAGGTGGTTGACCGGCCAGGTCCCAGAAGGAGGAGTCGCTAGACAGAGGGAAAATAGGTTAGAAATTTTGAGCGCACGTTGATCTCTTCCATTCATTCTGGGGGTTTCTCTCGAGACGAGCGGAGGAGATAGCAAATAGTTCAGCATAAAGTCGAATCGCGTCGCGGAAGTTAATCAGTTCCTGGTGACTTCTTATTTTCTAGCGTCTGCAGCAAAAGGCCCCAATAAGTAGGGCTTAGTAAAGGTAAGTTGGCTAAGTTATTAATTTGCCTGCAAATTTGATCAGTAAAAGAAAATAATTAAAAGGGAAACGAATTTGATTTGTAAAACAAATAAGTTAAAGTGAAATGAGTTTGATTGGTAAGAGAAAATAATTTTAAGTGAAATAAATTTGATTTGTTAAATGATTTTGATTTGGAATTGATAAAAAGGTGATGTAGTTAATTGATTTAGATCACAAGGAGATAACAACATTTGCAAAGTCGAAGCAAATGGATTGTGTTTGATTTTCCTTTCGTCGAAATCTTTAGTTGGGTGATCGTTCACTCGATTTAACCGGCAAGTTTTACTCGCATTGTATAATCGGCATAGATAGTGTAGAAAGTGCAGATCAACTGAGAAGGGACGAATGAATTCCGGTTCTAGGACAAAGATTCCTTTTCGGTATTTTTTTGGGGAGTTTCAGGTAACGAGAAAGAGCTAGGCGTTTTGTGAGCATTCCCCATGTTCTTGTGAGTTGTTTCTTTTTTAGGGTTTTGTAAAATAATTTTACAAAACCCTTCTAAAATCGCGTCCTGTCTGTCCGTCCGTCCGTCCGTCCGTGTGTCACAGCAGTTTTTCTCGGAAACTACTTAAGCTAGAAGCATCAAATTTTGTACACAGGTGTAAAGTGGTGATCTCTTCAAAGTTCAACTACTAAAAAATTTTATAAGGTATTTAAGGGGGGTCTCCCCATGTAGGGGAGTGACCCCCCGACAAAAAAATTTCATTGAAGGTAGCCGATATGGGTATCAAATGAAAGGTCTTGATGAGAACTTTTAAAAACAGGTCTTATTTTGGCAAAGTTTGCTCCGAGGGGCACACAGGGAGGGGAAATACACGAAAAATTTGTGTCCCCCCCCCCTCGCGATTGGACACCTTCCATCCGAAAAATCTGAAAAAAATCACGAATGTAGGCCTTGATGTGTACAACAACAACAAATACGTGAGAAGTCGCAATTCACTCAACTTTGTTAGTAATAGTATGATTTATTGATTTTATGTTTTCTTGAATAAAATCTTAATGGTTCCCTTAAATTCAATGAAATTCAGTACACAGATGTCTATTTATAAGATTGATCAACCCTGCAAGTTTCATAAAGATTGCATCATATTTAGCGAAGTTATAGCGGTTTGAATTTTCCTGTATTACTATGGAACAATATGCGCTGCATTTATTACTATGGCAACATATGGCTATGGATCAACATGCGCTTTTTCCCGACTCAGACACTACAGTTTTGCTAGGATTTGCATGAAAATTTCAGGAATGATAGGTGTCATGAATATCTTTGAGAATCGGTTCAGCTAGTGGTATCAGTAATCGTAAAACAAAATAGTGGCTGTTTTAAATGCGAAGATTGAATAACTTCGAGTTATTTTTTCCCAACTTCAACGTTTAAGGTGCATGCTTTGAACACTTGATTCAATTTAATGAATGACTGAAGCTGAGTACCTACAATTAATACTCATAAGTGAAACAAGTCAAGGAGACGGGAAGGAGCTTCTAACAAAAGGGCTTTGTAACAACTCTAGGATTCGAAAAAATTGGCTATTAATCGATGATAACAGTACAGGAGAGTAGCCCCTGAAAAAAAATTCATCAAACGTAGCCGATATGAGTATGAAATGATAGCTTTCATGGGAGCTTTTCAAAACAGTTGTTAAACTGTCAGTTTTTGCTTCAGTGGGGGCACAGGGGGGAAATACATGAAAAATGTGTTTCCTCCCTCGCGAATGGACATCTGAAATAAGTATCAAAGGAGCCTTCGTACCATCTTCCGGGGAGCAAACCGGTAACAAGAAACTGCACCAGAGAGCCCTCCACTTAGAGGGCAATAAGCTTTTTATATTGTAAATTTAAGGCCATACTTTTGATTTTATAGGAAAAACGTAAAATTTATAGAGTATTATTACTTAAAAAGTTGATTGAATTTTGAACTCCAAGGAAATTGCTGGTCTTGTACGTGTTAAGGCTTACCTTTATAATTTTTGACAGATTAGAGGAAATGTTCGTACATTTCCCCTTCCCCTGCACCTATCAAAGCAACAAGTCCCAATTTAAGAACTGCTTTGGAAAGTTCTCATAAAGAACTATCACTTGATACTCATATTGGCTACCGACACGAAATAAAATTCAAAAGGGAAAAAATAAACCAGAACCGCCTGTGGGAGGGAAGAATGCCCCACATTCCAACATTTTAACGTGAACGTGAAGAACTGTTGCGACGGATTTTTTTAATTGAATAAATTAATTGGCTTGATGTATTAGTATGAGTAAAGTAATGTTAATATTAAGGAAGGATTACGTTAAGAGCTCAAAGTGGAGAAATCCGAGGTAGCCGATACAACTTTATCACCAAAAAAGCCAATGAAGCCGATACAAACTGTTTGTCACTACCGACGTTTGCATCACTAGGATGGACACAATTGCTGGAATTGAGGCTTGCTTTGTTGTGTGAGCAGACGCATTATGACTCTTTTAAATCATCTTCAGAGAAACTGAAAAACGTGTCAGTATCTCTGAAAATGATTCAAAGGAGTCGAAATGCAAAGTAAGGCCCAACGGCATTTCAAGAAAAAAAAAATAGAATTGGCCCGCGGATATCAAATAAACAAAAAAGTAACTAATTAATACAGCTCATTAGATTCAGCAGAGTAGTTCAGTTTTGAAGTTAACGTTGATTGGGTGGAACACATATTGTGTAATTCAAGTCATTTACCACCGTGATTAGATACTCTTTCACATTAACGATTTTCTTGGGTTCCAAAGTTTCTCTTCAACAGATGATGGGAAATATCTTGTCAAGCTGAATTTGAAATTTTACACAGAACAATTTTTTTAAATAAATCGTGTTGATTGTAGCGCAAAACCGTTGCAAAAGTGATAATAAATTAAACTTAAAAGTTTGACAGGTATCCTGAGTGCCATTGTGTCGGGAAAAGAAAAATATAGTGATGTAAGTGGGATTGTAAAAACAGCTGTTGGAAGCATACTAGGGACGTATCCTCCGTAGGGTAAGTCATGTTGCATCTTTAATTTCGATTAAATTAGAAAACTCGCCCGGAAAATTCATTTACATAGTTCAAAACGCGAAAATCGGAGGGAGACGTAACGTCAAATTGATTTGAAACTCAAATTAACAGCTGATAACACGCCAACTTCACGCCACATCATGAAATGCTTCAACACTCACGATGTATTTCGCATTCATTCTCTGTGACACCTATGGGCAAAGTATTCAAATGCAAAGTGCGTTCCAAAATAAACGAGACTTTTGTCAAAAAAATTTTTGGTGGCGCCATCTGTAAATAAGATAGTGATCATCGAAAACTTCATCGAAGTTGTGCCTGAATTTATCAAAAATGAGCCGAAATCATAGTTGAAATTCATGGAATCGGAGGGGGATATCTCCAAAACATCGATTAATCGCATTTTAACCGACCACTTGGGCTTACAAAAGGTCTGTGCACGTTTTGTTCCGCACAAGTTAACTGAACTGCTTAGAATTCAACATTCAAAAGACCATCAAAGAGGCGAGAAAAGATGAGAACTTCCTTTACAACATTGTAACTGGTGATGAAACGTGGTGTTACCAATACGAATTGTATTTAAGCAAGAAGAATGGAAATAAATTTACTTTAAGAGAAGGGTTTGTTTTAATATTATAAAGTCATCATCTTTTTTACTCAAATTTTCGGTTTTATCCAAGTATATGGGTTATGTGCAGTGGGATTTTATTTTTATAAGTCGCATGGTACTGCCGAAAAAGGCAATTTTATAAAGGGGTAACTTTTCCTTTCAGGCATTTTGTAGCTATGTTAACAGAAGTAACTCAGTCTCAACAGCCGAAACTATTTTAAATCACATTACTTTTCACATGAAAACATCAATTTCTTTGAATCTTTGTATTCTGATATGCTATACTAAAATACAAACTCGTTTAAAAATTTCACAATGTTTTCAAATTATGTGCTTTCATTTTTCGTTGTTGACTGTTACTTAATTATGCATTAGACGTATCATATTATCGTCGGATAAATTAATATTGGTCACTTTTGACATTGGGAAGAAGCGGAAATTCATACATGTACACAATGAAATATAGTCACGTATGCTAAGGGACAGCAATAAAATAATTCACTTTCATTAGAGTTCAATAGTGATCGATTTGACAATTTACTCGTATGTTAGAAAGTGATCAAATATAATAATTTAATTTTAATTTTGTTGTTCTAATGAGTACTGACCTGAACAAGAAATAAATAAGCTGTTTTGAACTCAACCTACGATATGCAGACACCAATAATGAATAAACTCAAGAAAAACTTTAACTACAACTACCGCAAATACACACTCTATTTTAAAGGAAAGCTATTATTACTCCATTTTAACCTTACTATATTTCTCACAAGCATTAATTGAATTACTTATGAAATTTTTTTGTACGAGTATGTTAAGTGAATGATATCTTAAAGATGTTATTATTCACTTCAAATTAGGAGAAAATTTAATGAAAAGTAAAATTTCCGGTTCCACGAAAAGCCAAAACGCTGGAAAAACTGTACATTGGTTTTGTTGCATTCGAAACACTTTCAAACAGTTATTCCTGCCGTAAATGTGATTTGACTTCATTGAAATTTCCAGAGTATAAGGACTTGTCCTTGGACTACTTAAATTTAAATTTAAATTTAAGGGTACCTATTTGAATTCACTGGGAAAAATTTGCATTTGTAAATTCAACTATTATTAAAAGAATTCAGTGAATTTCGGCTTCTAAGGTAGTTGTTATAGTTGTGCCCACAAGAATCTACCACCATAATTTTGTTACCTTTACAATGTACATGTTCGTCAAGGCTGGGAAAAACAACCCAAATTCATTCAGTATTCTCATTTAAAACGACTGCCATTTTATTTTTCGATTAGTCATATCACTGGTTGAACAGATTCTCAAATATATTCATAATAAATATCCTTCCTGAAATGTTGATGCAAATCGATTGGAGGTGCATATTGTTCTATAGTCATGAACTGTTGTTGTTGTAGCACCGAAAATTTAAACTATCATGATTTCGTTTTTAGGCGCTAAAAACGAAAACGGGTAATGAAAGGGACAAAATACGCCGAAGAATACAGCTCGCAATTAAAATATTTTATTCAGTATTGACAATCTTGAAGACCAGCTGCATACACAGGAAAACAAAGCTCCAAGTATACAAATCTGTGATAAGACCTGTGTTATGCTATGGGTGTGAAACATAGACCTTAACCCAAGCATCCGTAAATACATTGAACGCCTTTGAGCGACGGGTCCTGAGGCGAATAATCGGAGCGAAGCTCGACGGGGACCAATGGCGAATTCGATACAACCATGAGCTGTATGAAATTTTTGACGAACCGGAGGTCTCAAGGATTGTAAGACTGCGGAAGCTGCAATGGGCTGGACACATGAAGCGTATGAATGAACAACGGATACCCAAGAAGTATTCGTAGGGAGAACTGAAGGCCGGCGGCCAGTGGGGAAACCGAGGAAACGCTGGTCTGACTCGGTCGACGAAGACAGTTCATCGCTGCTCGGATTTCGAAATTGGATGACGCGGTCAACGGACCGAGACAGTTGAGGCGCTGTTTGCAGGAAGCGAAGGCCCGAAAGGAGCTGTAGTGCTAAGAAGAATAAGAAGAAGAACTTCGTAAAATACTATTTTAAATTTTCATGGTTGGTTAGTCTTACAAGCAGTATAAGTTTCATCCTCTTCTGCCTACCCCGTCATTGGAATTGCAGTGTTAAGAAAGTAAATTGAAAGATATTTTCAAGACCTTTCATTTGACACCCTACCCGAAAATCTTCGGTGAAAAAAAAATGTTTAAGGCATCACATTCTTATATGAAGAGACTACGAGACATTCTTTAACCGGAAATATCTAAGGCGCTCGCAAAATTTGTTGACTGTAGCTCATTTAGTTCGTGTGTAAACTTGCTGTGATGCACTGACAGATGGGCGAACAGGTTTCATGTAAATAGAGTATTGTAAAAATTTTTTCTTTCATTATCCTAAAATGTACCCAAAAAGAGTGAGATAAATTTCACGGAAACTGTGCCAAATCAATTTTTCCCCGTTTCATTCACGGTGGCCATCGTCTTCAGGTTTTTTTAAAATAATTTTACAAAACCCTACGAAAATCGGATACTGTCTGTTCGCCTGTCCGTCCATGTGTCACACCACTTTTTCTGGCGAACCACATAAGCTAGAAACATAAGGTTTTGTAAGTACGTGTAAAGTGGTGCCCTCTCTAAAGTTTCACCACAAAAAAATGTATAAGGTGTTTAAGAGGGGTGTCCCCCATACTGAAGAGTGGCGCCTGAAAAAAAATTTCATCAAATGTATGCAAAATGGGTACCAATTGAAAGGTATTAATGATTACTTTTCAAAACAGTTCTTAGAATGACAAGTTTTGCTTTGAGGGGTGTAGGGGAAGGGTAAATGTACGAAAATTTTGTGACCTCCCCCCAAGTCTGAAAAAAATATCACTGAGATAAGTCTTTAGAAGTACAAGGGCAACAAATACCTCAAAAGTCAAAATTGGATAAACTATGTTAGTAATAGTACATTTTATAAATTTTACATTTTTGCCTGTAAAATCAAAATGGGACCCTTACATTTCCATGGAACCATGAACAGCTAAGTTACAGCCAACTGAATATTTAACATTTACAACAACATTAACACGTGATACTAGGGATATACGAGTGCATCTTTACAACGGAACTAGACACTAAAAATATTTAGGAATTTTGATAAAAATTTTAGGAATGGTTTTTAATATTGATGCGCTATCATGACAAAACAAGCAACGGGTTCAAAAGACTTGAAACAAAATGGCGGTAAATTCAAATGCATAAAACCAGGATATAATTTTTCGAACTTTATTTATGGAATCTGTATATAAGTCAAGTTCTGATAAGCAGAACATATTGTTTGATTTACTAATTATTTCACAAAACCCTTCTGGCAGGAGCACTTTTCTGCTACTTCAACTTGTTTTAACTTCATTAGTTGGAGCAAGGAAATCGATTTGGTACCGCTCCCATGAAATTTAGTTGACTTTAAAGTTTTTTTTACATTCCAACCTTTCTAGAGGCTAATTTTCTCATTCAAATTATATTGAAATTCAGTTTCTTGACAAGATTTTACCATGAGTTCTTTTATTATGCTATCAAACAAACAATATAAAATACTAGTGTATGAACTTTACATAAACGCGTGTATATTAAAATTTAATCTTTCGACTGTAATATATACATAACATCTAAATGTTGATATTCTTTCCAAAAGATTTGATGTCCAAGGTAGTGCCTATCACAAAACTGGGAGTTTTTTGTTCTACCAGTGAGTGTGCTTTGCCTTTATTCAATTTCCATGACTTTCAAATAGATGCTATCTAGAGCTGTCTAGAGGGGGGGGGGATATGGTGGGAGTCCTCCCGGGCCCGGCCTTCCTAAAGGAGCCCGTAGGTCTTATTCACCAATAAAAAAATTGTATTTTCTTCTCCTGAAATTCTTGCCACTTGAAAAAAATTCCTTAAAAATCGTAAATCAGCAAATAATAACTGAATTTAGAAGAAGAAAGAAAAAGAGAAATTGTTTAGATTTTTTTTTTCTAATTTGGTGTGTTTATTGTACCGTGCTGCTCGTGCCACTATTGAATGGGCGAGTTTACACGTGGCCGCAAACAAATTAGCTGGATACTCTTTCAGGTCTACCGGGCTCGTCATGCTACCCATGTTCATTTTCTACATGATACACATTTTATTTATCTATGTGTATCATACTCATTCCATTGCCATCGATCGTCAAGTGCAGACGACCTACGCACTCCCACACAGCATTGTCGCGGGTTTCTCGTCAGGACCAAGCACACATTTCTCATCTGTCGTACATGATTCGCATTATCTTTCCCCTTGAACTATCGATGGATGAATGCCTTAAACCTTCTAAAAATGTATGAGCCGAAGCTGATGGACATGCATTTGTTGTAGGTCGCGCTGCTTGGTTGTTTTGACATGTGCAAACCTCTTTAGTACATTTTTACTGCTCTCAACGTCGCGTCTCCTTCGTCCAAGAAAACCTGATTAACATGTTTGCAAATGGCAGCACGCTGAAGCGTGAGAACTTGCTCAATGTTGGCGCTGCTTATGATTATTGGCTACGATCGTAGTACATCTAAAGTTGTGGCCCAGACTGCAACCTTTTTGTAATTATTTGTCGTTTTCACAACGTTGTGCGAAACAAAAAGAAAACAGTGGTAATTTGACATATGTAATAACACATGAGTAAGTAACAATCATTCATTATTATTGTGTATCGAGTGTCAGAGTTTTGCCGACTGGCACATAAAGTGGGATTTGAGAATTTTCGAAGTATGCACGTCGCATCGCTCCGTGCAATTTTCGAAGTTCTAGTTCATATAGTCATGGCGAAGCTATCAATCGACAAATAGTTGTGCACTATATTTTTTACATTCACAAATGTTGTTTGTCGACCTTATATCGAAATATCAAATGGCAGATCGAGAGTTTTGATATAATTGACGTTGACAGAGTAAAATAAAATCTGGTAATGGATCGAATTCCAATCTCCTTCCATAATAAGTCACATATTAGATTTTCGCTTCGCGAGTTATAAGAAAACAAGTTGGGTAAACAGACCTACACACATGTCAGAAGGCTTTTGTACCCAACTTCTCAGAAATGCAGTCACCAGCAATGAATAACCTCAAGAAATATGTCAAAGAGATGTGCACGTTTATAAGGAAATCCGAGGTTTTTATATTTTCAATGGTCGCCATTTTGTTGCAAACCAACAAAAATCACTCAAATCATGAATTTCCAAAAATATTAATGTTATTGATCTTATTGGAAAATTTCAAGAAGATCAAGTGAAAACTGCAGTGACTGATTGGATGGAAAGTCCATAAAATACCAAAATCATGTGTTATTGTTGTTCTAATTGGAGAAATTTCAAACGGCTATAACGTCCGTGTACATCATTCGATTCTCATCAAACTAACAAAGTTTGGGAACCCTTAGTAGGACTACGTAAACGTCCAATTTCGTTCAATTTAAGGGTACCGATTCGATTTTATTGGGGAAAACGTGAAATTCGAATATCATACTATTATTAACAAAGTTGAGTGAATTTTTACTTCTAAGGTATTTGTTGTTGTTGTCCTCATAAACACCTAATACCATAATTTTTTTCGGATCACAGGTGTCCAATCGCGAGGGGGGATACAAATTTTTCCCCTCCCTGTGCGTCCCTCGAAGCAAAAAGTATCAAATTAAGATCTGTTTTGAAAAGTTCTCATCAAGGCCTTTCATTGGATACCCATATCGGCTACGTTTGATGAAATTTTTTTTTCAAGGGCCACTCCCCTATATGGGGAGACCCCCCCAAATACGTTATAAAATTTTTTTGTAGTTGAACTTTGAAGAGAGCACCACTTTACACCTGTATACGAAATTTGATGTTTCAGCTTAAGTAGTTTGCGAGAAAAAGTGCCGTGACACGCAGACGGACGGACAGACGGACAAACAGGTCGCGAAACTTATAGGGTTTTGTAAAATTATTTTATAAAACCCTAAAAAATGTTTTTATCATGTTTTTCATCTCTCAGTTGTTATTAAATTTTTTAGGGGTGAAAGTGATTATTGGTAGGAAATTTTTTCAAACTTCAAGACTTTAGGAAAATTACAAATTTAGCAAATTGTTAAATATGTATATCATAAATCCTCTCCTCTCCTTAAGCAAAATGGTGGTGGTTAAAAATAAAATTTTCATATTGTATACATTATGTTCAAGCCCAAGTCTGGAGCTAAAAAGTGCAAAGATTGCTTGGAGCGAAGCAAAAATGAAAAAGAACATTCTAAATAGCAAAGAAACCTCTTCGGATACAATTTCGGACCGAAAAACTCGATCGTTAGAACTGTTGAAGGTTGTCAGTATGCCGATTATATGATTTACATTTAATATTATGATTTATCGCTTTTAGACCTTGCGCATTATCTTGACCATGAAAACAAAATTCTACCCATCTCTTCAGAAGGAGACAAATCAACGGAAGCTGCAAACAATGACGTAGTTATTCTCAACTTGGGTACTGAAAACTCTGTAATTGACATTGATCATGGCTCATCTTCAATCGAAATTCAATCCATGCGAAGGACTCAAGAAGAACAGCTGTATCTTTATGATTATGATATTGGCTCTGGATGTACTGAATTTGTCCACTCCGACGTGGTGAACCATATATTTAATCGAGGTCACCAAAAGATGCCGCTTTATATTCCACGTGATCGTAACGATGAGCAATTTCTCGCCTCACTTTTATCGAAGACTTTGCCGAATAGGGAGAGGATGGAGCCTTATGAACGCTTTGTTTTGCTTACCTTGTCGTTTGTTAAGTACCAGCCTTTTCAATCGTCCAAAACTTTGCTCTCCTACAGGGTACTCAAAAAACCAAGCCTGGAGAAAACTGTATGATAATTTATCAGCTCGTGAAAGTAATCATCAGTCATTACGACCCGATACTTCGCGAAAATTTAGAGAAGGTAAGGATTAGTCAAAACAGCACAAACGTTTGCAGGTCTACCAGATTTGAATTTATTCAAATCTGTGCTGAACACGTTAAATTGGCCGTACTGAACGAACGTAAAAGTCCCAAATATTTCGCTATCATCGTTGATGCTACACCTGGTTCGAGCCACGTTGATCAAACTACGTTTATTTTGCGGTACGTCATTTTAACTCGAAGAAAAAGATATTTACAATTGAAGAACGATTTCTGGCTTTTGTTGATTGTAACCAAAAAACTGGCCAGGTGATTGCTGGTTTAATTTTTGATACTCTAAAGAGTATAGCATTCATTTGGAAGCCTGTCGAGCACTCTGCAGAACGCTGTGAGACAGCATACACTTTTTTCGGAGTTTTTCAGACATGCTATACCAGTTTCAGCAGCAGTCCACAACGTTGGGAAATTCTCAAAAAAAGTATAACGGGTTCCCTTCACAGACTTTCAGATACAAGATGGTCTGCTAGAGCTGAGGCAGTTAGACCTTTTGAATAACATATTTCAGGATTACATGAAGCACTAGAAGGTTTAACTAAACTTAATCTGACTGCGGAGACTCGTAGTGATGTCAACGGCATTCTGAAATACATGCAAAAATTCAATGCATTCTGATGACCTCAATTCAGTTTAAGATATTGACAGCTATCAATGAAAGGAGCGTCATTCTTCAAGCCAGAGATGCTACTATCGACATCAAAGTTCAAAATCTCGAAAGTTTGATGTCTCACTTGAATTTGATTCGAAATCGATGGGATGACATTTTCAGTGAATGCGAAACGTTTACCATCCAATTAGCGATTTTATCAACCTTCGCTAATATTCGAAAGAAAAAACCCAAGAGGTGTTTCGATGAAAATGAAGATGACGATGACACGAGTGCAGACGATCAAGAGACCAATTTCAAAAGGAACACTTTCGGTTATTTCGGGAATATCCAATAGGTTCAATGTCATGAAGGATTTACATAACCGTTTCTCCTTTTAAGGGTTTTGTAAAATAATTTTACAAAACCCTCCTAAAATTGCGTCATGTCTGTCCGTCTGTCCGTCCGTCCGTCCGTGTGTTACAGCACTTTTTCTCATAAACTACTTAAGCTTCAAACATTAAATTTTATATGCAGGTGTAAAGTGATGCTCTTTTGAAAGTAGAAGGTATTTCAAGGGATCTCCCCACATAGGGGAGTGACCCAGGGAAAAAAAATTTCATCAAAGATAGCCGATATGGGTATCAAATGAAAGGTCTTGATGAAAACTCTTCAAAACAGGTCTTAATTTGACTTTTTTTACTTCGAGGGGTGCACAGGGAGGAGAAATGCACGAAAAATGTATGTGATCCATCTGAAAGACATATACAAAGGCAACTTCGAAGAAGAGTTATCACACTTTACATTGCTAATTGCGATCTTTGTTCGAAATCTGGGGACGATTTTTCCGAATATGTGTGTTACCCTTCATGTATTTTGCACTATACCTGTGACTGTCTGCAGTGCTGAACGTCCATTTAGTGTTCTTGCTCGCATTAAACACTTTCATCAATCATGTTCTTCACAAATACGTGTTTCATCACTTTGCACACTTTGCATCGAGGCTCCATTAGCTAGGAAGTTAGATTTTGATACTGTGATATGAAATTTTGCAGCAAAGAAAGTGAGAAAAGCTAATTTACAATTATAGTTAATAATTAAATACATAACAAACCATTAGGCGAACAGTACATAGCACATATAATTGGGTACAAAAATTCAAAGGTCTACGCATCCAAAAAGACGATATGTTGGTTTCCTTTGATGTTAAAACACTATTCCCAAGTATCCTTGTCAAAGAGGTACTGTTTTTTCGAAGATTGGTTATAAGGTGACAATGCAGATCGTGAACACAAAAAAAGAACAAGGCAATATGTAAAATTGGCAGCATTATGCATGAGGGAGAATTATTTTACCTTCAGAGGAAATTTTTTTTAAAACAAAGGATGGGAATGTGATGGGGAACCCCCTTTCTCTGCTCATAATGTGAAAAAATGGACAATTTCCAAATATCTCCCCGAATATGGTGGCGATACGTCGATAATGTCTTAAATGTGGTGAAAAAAGATGAAGCTGAAATAACGTTGGAGAAAATCAACAACATTCACCAACACATGCGATTTACGATGGACGAAGAGGTGAATAACGTATTGAATTTCCTGGACCTGAAAATTATACGCAACAATCAACACCTAGAATTTGGAATCTACAGGAAGCCTTCGAGCACGCAGCGAACGATCACAACAAAAAATGGCAGCCTACCACTCGATGGTTCATAGGTTAACAACAATACCGTTGAGAAGTGAAGAGTTAAAAAAATAACTTGATTACATTGTCAAGACAGCAACAATAAATGGATTCCCAGCAATAATAGTTGACCAATTAACTCGCAAAAAAATGAAGCGGCGAAGACAGGATGAACTAACAACTTTGTACGCACAAAATGAACTGCTTGAACAAATCCGTGGAATCTCGGTACCATACTCTGGCCAAAAGAACAAAGTTAAAAAATTATTTAATGGGCATGATATTCAGGTCGTCACACACAGTAGAAACCATCAACTGAAAACGATGTTGGGATCAGTTAAGGACAAGAAAACCAAGGAGGAAGTTAGCGGAATTTAGCAGGTAAACTGTACAGAGTGTTCACATGTTTATATAGGTCAGACGAAGTGATTAATTACAGCAAGATCTAAAGAACATATCAAAGAGGCGGAAGTGGCAGTCAGGCATAACAACAGCAGCAGGACAATTGAATTATCGGAAGCAAGACACATTGTAGCGCAGAAGCACAGCATGAGCGACGAGAATCTTCGATTAATCAAGGAACACAAATCAACGTACGAATTGGATGCCTACAAAAGCCTGGTTATAGCAAGACAAACACAGGTGTTACTTTTAAACACCAATCTAGGTAATAGTTTCCTACTCCTTATGAGAGTAATAAGCCGCAAAAACCACTTAAGGAAGTAATTAGGTTAACCAGTGTAATGGTTGAAATTGTAAAAGTAGTAGGTATGTAAGTAGCTCTAAGAAAAATGTAAGATTAGTTATTTTATCACTGATGAAGAAGCAAGTGTGTGCTTCGAAACGTCGGCGTATGATCAAATAAAAAGTACAACGAATAAAAAAGGAAGCAATAACTTTTTTTTTATAAGTTTGGGTAAATATCTCAACTTGACATTACAATAAAACTCTTAACTCCAAAAAGTGGACTACTTGCTTTCTATATTTCTATTCAATACTTTGATATACCAACTTATATTTATATAGCTTCTAATGGAAAAATTTATTTCAAAAACAATCATCCGAAGATTTTATAACCCTTTTCTACATAGAATCAGTATGTACATATTTTATTTAGCATATTCTATTGTTGTGATTCATGTAAGGGCTTGAAACCCGTAATTGTTTACCCCCGGGTGCAGATTTCCTCTCATCGGCCCTGCCGTCATCTGCATAGGCTACCTTTTGGCTTGATTTGCATAGTAACTTATCTCTCGTATCGCCATGTAGCTTTCTTATGACGTATTCAAGAGCCAAACTGAATACCAATGACGCCATCCTATCTTTCTGCTTCAGCTAGTACGAGTATACCAAAGCAAAGCAATATTTGGTACAGTTTAATGCAATGGATTCTGTCGTACTGCTTGCATCAGTCAACGAAAATTTGGTGTATGTCTATGTTAAACTCTCGTATTTTTCAAGTATTTGATTAACTTTAAATGACTGGTATTTTGCTAATCTACTTGCTCCAAAGCCACCTTGTAATACTGTTAGCGTATGATAGGAATGTATTTCATTTGAAAATATTTTGTCCGCCGTACAAAGTAGTGATATGCCTCTATAGTTTTAGCACTGTAGCTTGTCACTTTTTTGTGGGCAGGGAATATAAATGATTGGCTCCACTCGTCTGACATATGTTCTTGTTGTCAAATGTGATGAATGCATTTGTGGATAGGTTTTTGCACACTGCTACCAGCATATTTAACGAGCTCCGCTGGAATCTCATCTATGCCCGACGTTTTATTATTCCTTTGAGCTTTAATGCTGGAAAAAACTTCATCCGGAGCTGGTGGGGCCAATTAAAGTTCTCCGGCAATATCTACAGTCTCAAATGCTCTGGAGCTGTGCGAAGAATTGAGAAGATTCAAGAAATATGATAACAATCTGTCCTCAATCCTGTGTTCATCAGCAACGGTGTTGCCGATGTCATCACGGTAAAGCTTGACCTTGGACTGCTAAACTCGTTTCAGGCTTTTCACTACTTTGTATGCTTGTTTTGTGTTGTTGCTTGCTAGACTTACATTGATGCTTCTCAATCGGTCGTCATAGTAGATAGGATGGGAGGCAGCAGTTTTCGAGCTTCTGTGATTTAACATTTCTGCGAGATCGGAGAGGATTTCGGTCGTGGGTCTCCGAATGGGTTACGCACAAAACTGACGATAGATACAAGCCATATGGTAGCAATTTGCATATGTATTAGTCGGCCTACTATGGACAAGCTTCCGGTAGCTGTCACCCAACCGCGGCATTAGCAAATGCTTATATTTCGTCATATATACTATTTTCCGAATAAAAAACGTGCCGAACGCATTCCGTGCATGCTATAAATTCACCTTGTATAGCCCATTGTGCTCCTAAACTTTCCAATACGAGCAAATGAAGCACACGTTTTGCACCTTCGACTGATAGCTCAGCGTTGAGATGTAAACAAACTCCTATAAATTCACTTTGGAAGGCGATAAAAACCAAACGGGTATAAAAACTGAAATAATTTTCACTTCACTAGGAGCGCTATTGTGTTCTCCACGGATCATCTGGATTTCACTGTAGAAATCCGTCTCTAAACCGTACAAAACCTCGAATTTTCGTTGGCATCTCCACAATTCTTCATATAACGCCATGTAAGTTATCCAGCAAAGTCGGCCTACTAATGGTCATGTGTGTGGTAGTAAGCGCTGCTACCATATGGCTTGTTTCTATCGTCAGTTTTGGTTACGCTCATTTACAATATTCAGCCACCAATAAATGCCCGTTTTCAAACGCGTCACAAAACAAAAGCATACGGAGAGGTAACCTATTTTACGTTACTCCGTATTTCTTCATCAATCAGTCAAAGAACAAAATCTAATTTTTACTTCGCGTTTCCAAATTTCCGACGCGGTACCGAAAAGTATACTACGTTAACTCAACCCGACGAAAGCTACTCTAATAAAAAGGCAAAACAACAAAGGTACCGCGTACCGCGCGCGACGCGGAACCGACCTCAGCGGATTTTCTCAAACCCTACCCTCGCGACGGCATACCTACCCTGCACCTCACTTCCCGCTGAAAAGAAGAACCACTGGAAAGGAAAGTCGTGTTGTTATTTAGCAATTCATATTATTTTATTTATATGTGTTGTGTATGTGATGTAATTCATAGGCCTGAAATTTAATTAATTCTATTTGAAATGTTGGTGATAATTGTGTGCATTGGGTATTTTCAAACAACTTCCACAACTCAAATGATGAAATTAAAAGTATTTCATTTACAAACTATATTGAACCTAATATACAGGGATACTATTGAATTTTACTTTCAAACTTAAATATCAATTGAAATTTAGAGTAAAGAAAAAAAACGTATATAATTGTAATAAAAATGCATCTGCACTTGACATCAATTATAATTTTTTACTGAAAATTATTCTTTACTTCTGATTCGAGATAGAAATTATCAAAGATATTTATTTTTTTCTATGTACATGGCAACAAATATTGTGAACATACAGCTCTAAATTATTTTTCTGATGGCTTTTTTTTATAAATGGGGTTTTATTTTGTAACAATAAAATATATATTTACATACAACATAAATTTAATTTATCCATATTTTCTGTAGTATTAGACTTCTTTAATAGTCTTTTAGTGACTTTTAATAACATGCCTTGTTTTTGTCACAATTCATCATTTTTAGAGTTTTCCCTTTCTTTGGTGTGTGCATATTTATTATTAATATATAAATAAGTTCTCCATTAATCTTAAATTTGGATCCAGATTTTCCTTTTATAATATTAAAATTTACTAAAATATTGGTTTTAAATTAAGTACATAATATTTGTAGTAATAATAAATATAGTTAATACTCCCTACACCTTGTAAAAAAAAATATTCTGCAGATGGCAGAACATGTTCTTACATTTGCAAATGTAATTATAAAAACCAAATAAAATAAAATTAGAATAGCTTGGTATTATTCAAAGCTTACAATTACATTTCCATTTCATATGAAAAAAATAGGGGACAAAAAAAATCTTTTAGATGAATCCCTTCAAAACATATGAAGAAATACGTAGTAACGCATGCAATATTACAGAGACATGATTTAAACATATGTATAATGTTTTTATGTGCATATACTTGGAATCAATTTATCGATGTATAAAACTTTATACCGTTTCAGATGTGGCGCAAATGTATATAAAATGGCATCTATAAGGCTATGAAGTCCTGATAACAGATGATTTTGAAATGTCTGGCATCATGCATTTTGGTATTATTGATAAGAATCTCAAAATTTATTTGAAGGGAAAACAAAAAGGGGTGCAAGGTTGTTCATATATTGTACTTATAAAATTCTTTCTCATCATTTGATTCCAAGAAAGATTTGAAGGAACACCAAAAAAATGCTCGCCTTTACTTTGCTCGTATGTGCTTTTTCTAACTCTACTTGTTATATTTCCGACCAACATACTTCCTCTTCAATTTACTTAACTCATGCTCATGCTTCCGATTGCGGTTTCTTTTGTAACTTGTATATATGTATGTTAAACATCAATTGTGTAACTACTCTAGTTAACCGAGCTTGCCCAGTCATTTCAGCCTGAATATCATCCTTAACACTTAGAGCACATTATCTTTAATTTTTATCGTCTGCCCTTGTTTTTGCTAGTAGTTTCTTAATTTTTAGAACTGTTTGTTATGCTGCTAAATTTTGCTACCAACATTCTTTCGATTGCCAAAAATAAAATATACCGTTTAACTCCTTTATTACTAAACCAAAAAAAAAATAATTGTATCGTTCTAACCTGGAATCTACTGCGATCGCTTAAAAGTGCAAACTGAAGTATCAAGATTAAGAATAGAGGAACTAAAAGTTTGTTTTTGAGCATCAAACTTGCATGTGGGAAGGTATATCCAATATCAACCACATATCTCAGCACTATTTACGATGGTGGTTTCTTCTATTTCTCAGCAATCACTATCGATTTCTCGTCAGATAGGGATGCTGCCTTCTCTTCAGCCAGATTTGTATGGGCCAGTGGCGAATAGGAAGTGATAACTATATCACGCTGTTTACTAAATTCGATCAATTTCTTTTGATTGAAGCCAGGATGAAATGCAACCGGATTAGTTACTGATTTATTTGTGCAACGTGTCAGCCTCATCTTTGTGTAATAAATTATTATCAGCTACATACTTATATGCAACAGAAAAGTGCATCGAAGGCGAATCAGTATAACCTAACCCTAAATTATTCGAAGACTTTGGTACTCACATAACAAATCCGATAGCTGACGATGGCGTGATTTCCCAATTGACATGCCGGAGCTTTGGTTCCTATACAATGAAATTCATGTCATTGCGATTGCTGGCGAAGGGCACCGCTAATTAACCACTATTGTGGGACCATCGACTTCTTAACTAGCTGCCGAAATCAAAGAGATGCTCAATGTCCAGTAGAAACGTTTCGTGTTTTGTATCCTCGTAGATCTAGTTCCGTTCTCTGCATGGATTGATTGATGATATCTACGGTTAGTCTAAACATCACAAAACGTTATTTTAACTCGAAGCGGAAAAACGAACTTTGCATTCACCGACTTACCAATTCGAATTTCTGATACATTTACTACTTTTGAATACTCGATGGATATCTGTGATGACCAATTTGTGGGAAAGTTCTTCTTCCTGTTAATTTTCAGCCTTTTTGCTGCTTGTTTGCACCCTCCGGGACTTCTTCCTGAGTGACGGCCACTACTTCCACACTTTCCTCCCATGTGGCTGTCAAATCTTCTTGACAAACCACGACAAAATTGACGTGGGATGTGCGCTCGTCGCAACCAACTTGAAATGACAAGCCACCTTGCAGCAAAGTGTGTTAGTAGTGGTCGCCAGCGGCGTCGCATGATTCATTACAAATTCAAAACCCAAAATCTTTTGCTCGTTTCAAAACTTGTAAGCTTCTTAAAGCTGTTCCCACCACTCGAAAAATTATGTGGCTAGTTTTCAAGGATGTCATTATATATTCAGCATGAGCCTACGTCATTATTTGGTTGTAAATTGATGATGCCTCTGGAGATCGTGAAATTCTAAAACTTTTATAAAAGAAAGAAAACCAACTTTGAAGCGCACTAAGAAGGAGGAAATAAAGGTTATAGAATCTGAGCTGAATCAATTTCTCTATTTTAAAAAGTGAATGGCAACCGCTTCCAGTCAAACGCAATTAAAATGAGGAACAACTTCGCTCCTAGTTCATCCTTTAAAGTGCGTCTTGAAGTCGATTTTTCTTTCTGAAAGTTTTTTAAATAGGAATAAATCGAATAAATCTGTTTAAGCGTCACCAAACTATTTTATCTAGTTAATTTCTTCTTTTCAATTATGTCAGCTACCAGTTCAAAGCTTGTTCTAAGACTCAGAAATCTTAATTCCGCATTACTGTTAAATTTATTTGAATTCAGAAAATTCATTATCATAGCAATCAAAGATTAGCGAAGTATTGCAAGAAATCTCAAGTATATAACCGCAATAAGAGTTACTGCCTAGTACATCGCTCACTTACGAGTATAAGAAAAAAACAAATTTTATTCCAAGCAATTAGGTCAGTTAATATCCCACTAGCACAATTTGAGAAAGAATGTACATCAGCCTCTTTTGAAAACCAACCTCCAGTTAGTTTGAAATGTGTATGTTCAGTTTATAATATATAATCAATAGTAATTCTCCGTAATCTCGTAACGCTACTCCATTTTCCACTTTTTCTCATCAGCTTCGACATGACCATCATCACAGAAGGTAATTCTTCAGATGCTCGCAGTTTACCTAGAACATTGGTACAAGTAACAAGTGCAATTACTGTCGCCGTCCTTGATCTTCAACTTCTGCTTCCATCCGTAAAATTGTTAACGTTTTCCAGCGCCAGTACAGTCAGTTCTGCAACATGCTAAGCTTTTCTTTAACAACAAATCTACCTGCCGTGCTTGTTATGAGCTTATTCGTTAACTTAGCTTCGTCCGCATACTCAAACCAATATGTGTCATATCCACAAACGCGTTTCGGTAACATTTCGGGCAGTGAAAGTTCATTTCCACTCAAGACTCGCACCCAAATCAAAGATTCATACATTCGCGCTTCGACACCCGCGCAAATATTTGAATGCACACAAAAATTAACTTTGCTAAGATGTTTGAAATTGTTCTTATTGCAACGAATGTCGAATTTGAAAATGATTCCGAAAAGTGGTGACATAAAAAAGGATTTTCTTGATCATGTGTTGCATCAAGATAAAAGTTATCCATCACTGCTGGATAAAAAATACACGAGAATTACTGATGATCAACTAGCGGAGATGCTGGTGGAGTGTTTCCAAAAATTTTTCAAGGATCGCGAAATTAAGTTGCACTTCATTCCCGGGATGATGGTTCGTGTGATACCAAGTAATGAAAAAAGGATTAGATTAACTTTGAAGCGAGGTACTTTATTAAACTAGGAGGAACTTTATGAACTTATAGTTTGAATTTCGTAGCTGATTCGATGGGGAGAAAAAGTAAACCTTACAAACATATGATCCAACTCGCAGTTCCAATGATGATGATGCCAGCAGTTCTACTCGGGACTATTCTGCCGTTTGTTCTTCCGGCTGTTAAAATGGCTGCTATTATGAGTACACTTGTGAATAGTGGAGCACTGCTTGCTGCAGTTATGTACGCAGCAAAAACAGCTTCTGGCAATACTGAGGACCATTTAGTACACTATTCTCATCCTGGCTATCATTAGACCTTAATTTGACTTTTGAATAAAATATATCTAGAAATTTCTAATTGTTTTTCTTTTTATAATACGCTATGGATAATTTCCAAACTTTAAATATAAGGTGTTCTTTAGAGATATAGATTTTATTGGAAAGATAATTCTTTGCCATTTTTATTTGAAAAAGATTTCGGGCATGTAAGTGCCACGGCTGGTGTGGAGGAAGTCCAAACGAGAGGTCTGATTTTTGATAGCTCTAAAAAATAATTGGGGCCGTATCTTGGCAATAATACGGTGCATGTTATCTTCCATTCCATCCTATTTATGATGAAATGAGAAACCAAACTAACCATATAACGCATGACAACTGTCACACCATACGCAGCATTAACAAGTCTTGCCAACGTAAAGTTTTATACCTCTAAAAAAATACTCTTTAATTAAAATATGGTGTCAAACGGCACTAACGAAATATACCAGAAATATATATCTCCGGCCCATAAAACCTGTTTATGATGAAATGGCAAACCAAACTAACTATAAGACGCATGACAGTTGTACCAGTTGTCACAACATACGTAGCATTAAAAAGTGCTGCCAACTTAAAGTTCTATGCATCTAAAAAACAACCTATATTTGAAAATAGTTGTCAAAAGTGCGAAGCTCAAAAAGGTGACAAGGAGACTCATCCTGTTTCGTGTAAGGAATTGAAAGATCTAGTCGTCTTTTGTACTGGTTATACACTCTCCTAGTGAGAGTATACTCTTAGCCTGCAGAATTTATTTTCTCTTTCTTAGTCTTTGATACGGCAACCCGACAAATTTTGGCATTAAAAGACAACAATTTCAAACTTCCCATACCCGTCAATTTCGATTAAGAGAACACAAAAACGGACAAAATTCGGCAAAAAAAACACAAAAGACAACGTCTATTTCTCTTCTTCTCAAAGATCTAGAAATATTCTTTTGTATAATGCTGAGTACATGACTTAAAAATATTTCCAGAAAAGCCCTATTGTATTGGAATGCGTGGGATGGGGTGAGAAATTCGTTTTAATTGTATGATATATGTATGAACCACCAGTGTTCATAAACTAGCGTAAACTGCAATGGGCTAGACATGTGAAAAGATGGAAAAGTACCTACTATCAGATGAATGTTTGACGAAAGATTTGAGGATAAAAACAGAGAAAACAATGTGATGACTCAGTGCATATTGACAGTAAATCCTTGCTTAGAATTTCAAATCGGCGAACGAGATTGCAGAGCCATTATAGCATCGATTGACACATTAATTGTCACTTTGAACAAATGTTAAAAGTCAAATATCAACAAAACAAAAACGGTGGACTCCCCTGCTAACATGTAATGTAAATATTGAGCAAATTTTGGTAGTGCCATAATTATTGACTAAGCAATCTAAATTTAATGTAAAATATTCTTCGATTTAGCATCAAATTTCTTTCTCCTCCCTGATGGAATGAACGCCATCGCTCGTGAACCAAACACCCTGCAGTGACTAATATTGGGCTTTTCTCCGGTCCATATTTTCATTGGTGATTTATACTTCAGCATACGTGACACTGTGTGATTAAATGCTTCACCCCAAAAACGATTTCGTAAGCCTGAATCGTATGACATGCACCATGCTTTCTCAATAATTCTTCCTATTGTACGCTCAGCCAATTCATTTTGCTGTGGCATGTACTCCACCGACGTTTGCTTTTGAATGCCATTTCGCTCAAAAAACGCTTCGAATTCATTTGATCAGAATTCTATGCTGTTTTCGGTCCGGAACAATTGTATTTTTAAGCCGGTCTCGGTTTCAACTTTCATTTTAAATGCACAAAATTTTCTAAACGTTTCACACTTTTGCTTCAGCAAATATGTGAATGTACGTTAGTTAACATTATCAACAAGCACTAACGCGCACCAGTTTCTACCAATTGATGCGAACTCCATCTTTCCAGCCAAATCTCAATGCATACGCTCTAGCAAATATTTTGCTCTCGATCTTTTATGCTTGAATGGCTCTCTTGCTTACAACAAGCTACACAGTCAATCTTCTGACTGCTGCCAACGAATGACATTCCTGTTACCACTCCTTTTCTCATCATATTCAGACTTTTCACATTCAAATTGCCAAGTCGTCTGTGCCATAACTTCCTTGAATCATTTGTGCTCACTGTTGCTAGTGCAAAACCATTCAAGCCACCATGAAAGCCATCGAATTTATAAAAGCCATTAACGCCTGATGCCGTTACTAGCAATTCACCTTTACTATTGTGAATTTTGCACTTATCGACTGAAAATTTTACAGAATTCCCACAAGCAGCTATTAGGCTCACCGATTATAAATTAGTTAGTTCCGTTACATACAATACGCCAGTTGATTGCAATTTTTTGCTCATTCTATCGGTTTCCACACCGAAACTCACTACTCCAGTGCATTCGAATTCAATCGTTTTATTATTCGCAGCTTGAATCGGCGGTGTATCGAGTTTCTCCATTCCGGTTAACCAATTCCAATTCACGGTCATATGTCTCGTTGCTCCTGAATCGATTTATTTGCCTTCTGTGGACATCGGTTGGATTTGTGAACTTTGACTTTACACGCGTAACAAACAATATTACGATTTTTACGAAAACGGCTTTTGCCTTTTGCATACCATGCCGTTTCTTCGCCTGATAATATCGCTGTAATTGGCTCTTGTAAAAGGTTGGTTTAATACTATCACTCGATAGCTTCACTGCACCCGTATCCCATGTCATTATCATCAGCAAATATTCATCGGTCAATCCAGAAAGCAAAAATATGGCCAACTATTCGTCTTCAATCTTGAAACCAATTTCATTCAATCGTTTTGCCGAAGGAATGATTACAGCGACGTACATTTCCATTGAAGAGCATTCAACAATTTTTGTTATTAATGTAACCTTTCGCATAGCTCCTTGATCTTCAAACGTTTTCTTCAAATTGTACCACATTTCTTTTGCTGTCATTGTTCCTGTGACATGTATGTCATTGCTTTTATCAATAATAAAAACAATCGAACTTTCAGCATTAGCAATTTTATTTGCATCTGTTTCTGCATCACTCAAACATTGAGATATGCGTTCAGCTGCCAAGTAATTCTCCATCGCGAATTTCATGTGGAATAATTTTCTCTTCCACGCAATTTTCAAATCGATGCTTAAAGTCCAGATGATATTTTCAATTCGATGTTCACAATAGATTCAGTCTGCGATTCTATGTTAATCACTGCTTGTCTCTGTGTTAATTGTGAACTAACCTCATTCTGCTTGCGTTTACCTATCCAGGTTTCTAACTTCAGTTGTAAGATGTATTCACAATGCTCCAAGTTTACCTTCAACAAGACAAAAAATAATCGGAAAATTTCTACTGGAATCTTTTTAGTTTTTGCTTCTTAGAATTTATCAATTAATTTTTTTAATTATCTGAGCCCATAACCTGAAGAAGTTTATTGGCTGAAGATCTAAATAAACGAATGAAACTCAACATACGTCGGTATCGTTTAGTGTTTTATTTAAGAAGAACGAAACAAATGTTACAAATGTCAAATCAGATTGAATATATACATGTAGGAAGGGAGAATGAATAAAACGAGAGAGTTATAGTGCAATTTAATGTTTTAAATCACTCCAAATCTTCCAATAATTGGTTTTGATTGCCTCAAGGGGTGAAAATATAAAGGGTTAAGTATGTTACAATATTGAAAGTAAATCGCTACCGACGCCCGACTTTCGTTTCCACGTGTACTTTAACTGACTGGAGATCACCAACTGACCTCTCTGCAGGTGGTAGAGTTGCCAACGTATCGTTATTACTGCCTGCACTCGGCTATCTGACCCAGATGATAGGTCATCATCAAATACTGCGTAGCGCCAAAGTTTCATATGGTCGTTGCTTGTTGAAGTTATGTTTGGCCCTTTAAAATTGCCTGCCTTCCGGACTTCGTACCGGCCATTTCGCTTCACTTGCGTAACTTCGTAAGGACCTAGGTACTCGTTCGCCAGCTTTTTACCCGAAAGGAACTGTGTGCGCTTTATGTGTTAGCTACCAAGTCACCTAGTTTATAGGCGAAGTCCTCCTTTCGTCTTTTATCAAATGTGTTTTTGTATTCAGCATGTGTATTTTGTATCTACTACTTTGCCTCTTGCCGGAAAATGCTGCAATCAGCGTCAAAGTTTTTGAACAGCTCTTCTTGAATAGTTTGTACCACACTGTCATTTATTGGATCATCTGACATTTTAACTCCAAATAGAACTTCAAACCGTGAGTATTTAGTACTTTGGTGTACCGATTTGTTGATTGCACGCTGAACGTCATCTACGAATCGATACCATTTTTCCGGGCATTCCCAAGAACGTTTTGAAATCACGCTGAGAATAGTCCTGTTTGCCCATTCTATTTGTCCATTTTTCTTCTAGGTGCGCCCGTCGTTGTTTGTACGTGTTCGATATTTGCTTTTTCGCAAAATTCTGCGAAAGTATTCGACGTAAAAGCCGGCCCCTTGTCACTAACTATGCGTGCAGGATTTCCGAATATCTTGCGCCATTGTTCGATTTTCGCCAAAACTTCGTCACTTCCAGTAAATTTTTTTCGGTACAGTCAAAAAATTTGCTGAATCCGTCCACCAATGCAAAAATGTGTTTATATTTTTTCGCTGTAGCGTCTATTGGACCTATCTGATCTACGTGTAGCGTGCATAGGGGTGTATTTCCATTATCGATTGCGCGCAAAAAGCCTTCCAGTTTAAATTGTTTCTTGTTGCATAAGACGCATTTGATGCAGTTTCTTATTACTTTGTCCACTTCCTGTTTGACGTGTCAAATGCAGTATAGCTGCTTATTTGATGTGCAGTTTTCATAACACCAAAATGCCCTTGATCGTGGACCGCCTTTATAACATCTTTTTCCATCATACACGGGACTGCTTCTTTAAATAACACATTTCCGATTTTTTTTATAATTCATATATTGTTTCAACTCAAGTAATCCATAATCTCTTTCAAGTGGTCGTCGCATTTTTGAGCCTCGTCCAGTCGTAAATGCAACTCATTCTTAGAGTTGACTGTTAGTACCGCATACCTGCTTAGTGCATCTACGTGTTTGATTTGCGATGCTTAACCGTGAAATTAAAATCTTGTAGGTACATTTTGTAACGTGATACTGAAGTCGATATACCTTCCTTTGTGATTGTGTATTTATACGCGTTGCAATCCGTAATCAAGTCGAACTCCATACCCAGTAAATAAAGCCGCAGTTTTTTCATCACCAAGAATGCTGATTTCACAAAGCTGTGTTGTTTTGTCTATGCCTCTGTTTTTTTTTTCTCCAGAAATAAATTGGATGTATGTTTCTTTCAAATTCTTGCGCAAGTATAGCGTCTTTGGATGCGTCCGTATGTAGCTCCGTCCGTAGAATTCTTGAAAAAATTTCCAATAACGATCGTACTGCTCTTACGTTTTTGGGCTCAGGGAAATTTTTTACTGCTTTAATTTTCTCATCGCTTGGTTTGATGGTTCGATCATCAAACCCAAAAACTGAACTGTTGCTTGCAGGAAACTGCATTCCTTCCAGTTAATCCTTAAGCCGTATTCCGCTGCCACCCCAGAAAATCGCTCCAGCTTTTCCAAATTGTCTTCTCTGGTTTTGCAAAAATACTCGGTTTTCGACTACATCTTCCATGTTGTGTACAGGATACTGAGCCACTTTGTTAAGACGTCTATAGTCTACACATACTCTTTTGGTTCAATCTCTTTTATCGACTAACACGGCACGGTCGCAATACTGTGATGTCGAGTTTCGAATAATTCCCTCCTCAAGACATCCTCGATCTATTTAGTAATTATTTTTGCATCTTCTGCCATTTTTATGCTTGATGCTGTGTATATTGGTATCTCTTCTGCTAATATAATTTTCATTTGGACCGGACTTTGTTTAACTTTAACGGGCTTATACACGTACTTTTCTTTTAACTCTGCGATTTTTTTTCCGTACTGCAGAGTTTCATTATTTATCGCAATGTTCATAATATCTCTTGCTTTGCGTCCGTTTTTTGAAATTATCGAGTTAAAATTGTAACCATATTCGTCCGATATAAACCTTCATTTGCTCAAGATGCCATACCCGATTACGACGCCATAATTTACCGAGTTTTCCAGCACAAACCCTACATAGTGCTCCAATTTTACTTTGTCTAGCTCGGCTATACACATAAATTTTCCTATAGGCTTTGTTGTTCCGACGCCATAGCCAACAATATCTTCAACATATTTTTCATTTGCTTTTTTTGCAAAATGTTTTTTTATACAGGTTTCCTTTAATAATTAAACTTTTCGCACCACCATCAATCAAACACTTCAAATTGTTGTTGTCGATTCTTGCTCTTTTATATTAAGTTTCTTCATTTCTGCTGTGCAATCAACTTACACTGTAGATTTCCCATCTTGTTTGTTTGTACAATTTCAGGCAATATGACCCGTCAAAATAACATTCAAAACACTTTTGCATCTTGTTACAACTACGGAAGTCACCACAGTTGCAGACATTCTGTTTCAGCAGAAGAGTGAGTAACCCGAGGTGGCATACTGAGGCCAGCTAGCGCTCAGTCGTGTCGTGGGACTTCCGGGACATCCTCTGCTCATGCTAGGCCACCCTACACATACAAACTAACACGAAAGTATAAGGACGGGAAAGGGGGAGATCATTTTAAGAAATGAAAAATATTTTGTTCCTTACACAGACATAGCCGTTTTATTTAACAAAAAAGAAAATTTATAAAAATAATTCGCAAATTTTACAAAAGAAATTAAAATAAACACCAAAAGTAAACCCGCCCCCTTAAAAATCGAGTATAATGAAATATGAACTAAGCAAAAGTAAACTAAATATACTTTATGAATGAAAATAACGTAATTTTATAAAATGCAAAAAAATAAAATAGAGAAAAGTCAAATTTATACTCACTCCCTTTCTTGCAGAGCTCCGAACGCTCGGCGAAAGATAAATAAAGAAGTGTGGTACCACTGTAAATTAAAATGAAAATGCCTGTTACGTAAAAAATCGAGGAAAGAAAGTAAAACGGCCACTTTAATAAGCACCATCCGCTCTCTCTCCGTTTCTCCCGCTTTTTTTTCTTTTTTGTAACTCCTGCACTGGCTTGTCCAAACTTTTCCCTCTTTGATTTTCCGACACTGGACATTCGTTCCTCTTCACTTTAGACTAAACGCCTTAATATTCACTGTTTTTTTCCTACTCCTTTTAATTCTTTTTTTATTTACAGGTTTCGTTTATTTCAATAACGTCGAAGCCGAAATCTTCTCACGACACACTTCGAAATATGATTGTAGCTCCAAGCTAAAATTAAATTCGTACGCTTAAACTTTCCACTAAAACTTTATCCACTAACACCCGAATTAAAAATCTTTTCCCCAAAAATCCAAGTTAAAAACTCTTATCATCAAATCCCAACCAAGATTCACTACGGGATCCCACTGTTCCACTTTCGTCTTACCGTCACGCAATCTTCCTTTACAAGGTCAAGACTTTTTTTCCCGAATTCATCTCAAAACTTTTTCCCAACACTGCCAAAGAACTTCCTCTTTCCTTCAAGACTCCATGACGAACCATTAATCAGCAAATCGCTCAACAAAAACGTGAAAACTCCCTCGCCAAAAGCAATCCCTCTTATTTTTCCCAAAGCCTAAAACAGGAAATCTAATCCCGCAATCATTTCATTCCTAGTTACCGCTGCCACATCTGGGTAACGTAATCGAAGTTCAATACACTTCAATTCCGCTACCCACACAACTTTTTCGTATCGACAAACGCAACTATTTCCATTTTGCATATATGGCAATTTGCATAACCATGTAAGCGATTGATTAGATTCAAATTGTCATATATATACGGAAAAAATTGCTTTTGCCGATACTCCAAAAAGAGCGCTTTTCTGCGCTTGGGGAACTTGAGCCCAGGATCCTAGCGGGCCCCCGGCGAGAATCTATGACACTACCAACGGAGCCACCTCCTGTTGATTTCCCATTCATGGTATTAGCAACTTCAACTATGCTTCTTTCCCAGTGGGCATTGAAATGAAATGTGCTATTAGGGAAACGTGAATGAATTTTTGTTAGTATGAAAAATAAAATTTGTTAGTGGGAACTTATGAATAAAATTAGTTAGTATGAAGGAAGCAATTAGGTTTTGTTAGGGAAAATGCATCGAATGCAATTTTGTTAATGGAAACTAATGAATGGAGTGTTGTTAGTGGGGAAATTAAAATTATTATTATATTAATATTTTTTTTTTTTGTAATTTAAAATAGGGAAAAGGGTAGGATTGAGATGATGGGGAAATGAAAATTATAGGGAAATTGTTAAATGATAATTAAAAAAATGGGTATATGTGCCCAAAGGAAGGTGGAGATGTTACGGCGGCAATTTGAAGTTGCGAATGGGGGACGCCGGAATTAGCTATAATCTCTTTACACTCCCGTTGCTTATGTTCTGTCGAACCGCAAGTGTAACAATGTTCTTTTTGCATTTCACCGTTTTGTTTATACTTCGTGCGCCTTTGTAATGTTTTGTATATGCGTTCGAATGTTTCTATTTGCTCCCTTAATTTAGCATAACTTTTTGTACCGTACAATTTAATTAACGCCTCTGGTTTTCCTTTTATGCCGTCTACAATGTATTGGATAGTTGACTTCTACTCCACCAACCCCGCCATCCAAATATTACACATGTGTAACATATATTCGTGTATACTTTCATCCTCTTCTTATTTTCTTTCGCGCAGCTGGTTGTGCACTGCAATACTCGGAAAAGTGTGTGCAAATTCCGTTATCATTTCGGTTTTAAAGCTGTGATAATCAGTGACTCTTAATAATTATTCAAACAATTTTGCTATTTTTGTAATCTTGCTACGCGGATAAATCAACTTTTTGGTATCTTCCCATCTGTACATCGTAGCTATTGATTCAAAGTTTTCAAACCATTTCGAAATTGATTTGCCTGTCTCTCCTGTAAAGCATGGAATCATCTCTTCTGCATTTGCATTTTCATTTGCATAAGCTTCTTGCGGGTATTTTGCAGTGAGCATTGCTATTAAATCTTGAAGCTCGGTATTAGCCATCACCTTGTTTCGTCTCCTTCACTATTGTTTGCGGTAGTCTTCTCTTCGTTAATTTTTTTCCTCTCTCCGCCTGAATTGTTTTTCGCATCTCCTTTTTCTGATTGCAACTTTTTGCTCTTCGTTCTTGTTAGAACACCGGTACTTCCCGCCGAGTCGTATTCTGCATCACTCATGTAATAATTTTTTTTTCTTCGGCTTCTTCTTTTATTTTTTTTATTGTTCCAAAAATATAAAAAAAAATAATTTTCCTTTTTTATTCGTTGTAACTATTTATTTGCCCATACGCTGACGTTTCGAAGCACACACTTGCTTCTCCATCAGTGGTACAATAACTAAACTCACATTTTGCTTAAAGCTACTTATATACCTACTGCTTTTACAATTTTACTCCTTAGTCTAATTACTTCCTTAATTGGTTATTACGGCTAATTACTCTCATAAGGGGTGAGAAATTATTACCTAGATCGGTGTTTAATAGTATCTCATGTGGTTGTCTTGCTATCACCAGGCTTTCGTAGGCGTTCAATTTGTATGCCGATTTGAGTTCTTTGAGTAACTCAAGATTCTCGTCGCTCATGCTGTGCTTCTGCTCTACAATATGTCTTGCTACCGATGATTTAATTATACTGCTGCTTTTTTTGTGCCTGACTGCCGCTTCTGCCTCCTTAATATGTTCCTTAAATCTTGTTTTGATTAATCGCTTTGTCTGGCCGATATAAACGTGTGAGCACTGAGTACAGCTTACCCGGTAAATTCCGCTGACTTCCTCTTTGGTTTTCTTGTCCTTAGCTGATCCTAACATCGTCTTCAGTTGATGGTTTCTGCTGTGTGTGACGACCTGAATATCATGCGCTTTAAATAATTTCTTAACTTTCTCCGTTAAGCTAGAGTATGGTACCGAGATTCTACGGATTTGTTCAAGCTGTTCATTTTGTGTGTACAACGTTGTTAGTTCGTCCTGCCTTTGCCGCTTCATTGTTTTGCGAATTAATTGATCCACTATTATGGCTGGGAATCCATTTATTTTTGCTGTCTTAACAATGTAGTCACGTTCTTTTTTGAACTCTTCACTACTCAACGGTATTTTTATCAACATATGTACCATCGAATGATAGGCTGCCATTCTTTGCTGATATGCATGGTTAGAATCACTGGTAATCGTGCGCTGCGTGCTTGAAGGTTTCCTGTAGATGCCAAATTCTAGGTGTTGATTATTGCGAATAATTTTGAGGTCCAGGAAATTCAATACGTTGTTTACCTCCTCTTCCATGGTAAAACGTATGTTTTGGTGAATGTTGTTAATTTTCTCCAACGTTACTTTAGCTTCGTCCTTTTTCACCACGGCCAAGACATCGTCAACGTATCGCCACCATATTCGAGGTGTTATTTGGAGATTGTCCATTTTTTCCTCAAATTTGGCCATGAATACTTCAGCTATTAGCGGAGAAAGGGGGTTTCCCATCGCAGTCCCGTCTTTTATTTAAAAAAACTTACCTCTGAAGGTGAAGTAGTTCTCCCTCATATATAATGCTGCTAATGTTACATATTGCCTAGTTGTTTTTTTTGGATAGGTTAGCAAGTGTAAGGGTTTTTTTGGATTAGGTTAGCAAGTGTAAGGGTTGAAATTGTAAAAGTAGTAGGTATATAAGTAGCTTTAAGCAAAATGTAAGTTTAGTTATTGTACCACTGATGAAGAAGCAAGTGTGTGCTTCGAAACGTCGGCGTATGGGCAAATAAATAGTTACAACGAATAAAAAAGGGAAATAATGTTTTTTTTTATATTTTTGGTTAGCTAGTTCGTTGAAGCATCCGACATAATTTAATAGTTTTTTATTGTTGTTTGTGCTCAACTTTTCAACTGTAAAACTGTATATTTTGCACAAGACAACCACAACTTTAGGCAACTGATTTTCTGGAAAATTTGATTGACCTGCAATACACGCTGAATTTTTTCATGCAACCATCTCTTTTCTTATTTCACTTCCACCGGTTGAGGTACCGACGAGCCCCCATATGTATAGGGTTTTCCAATAAGAGGTATTATATTGATATTAAAAGAAAAATGCCATTTTTTAATGTAAATGTTCGGATATTTATTTCATTAGAAGAAAAAGGTATGCCGTTAATAGCAAAAAATAACATCAGGCAAATAATCACCACGACCACGCTTACAGGCCCATATCCTTTTCATGAAATTTCCCATGACCAAATCGCAAAGTGGCTGCCCTATGTCCTCGATAGCCTCACAAATTCCATCTTTGAGGTCTTGAATCCACGCTGGGCTGTTGACGAAGACCTTTTCTTTCGCGTGATCCAAAAAGAAGATGTCACAAGGTGTTAAATCGCAAGATTTAGCCCAATTGTGATCACCTCTTTGAGAGATAACACGGTCCGGAACCTTTTCCCGTAAAAGATCAATGGTTTCGTTGCTTGTGTGGCACGTAGCACCGTCTTGTTGAAAGTAAACATTGTCCAGATCAATATCATCCAACTCCGGTCATAAAAAGTCATTATTCATTTCTCGATAGCTTAATCCATTCACCGTAACTGTTGATCCAGCCCAATTTTTGAAAAAGTAAGGTCCAATGACCCCACCGGGCCATAAACTGCAACAAACAGTCACACGTTGAGGATAGAGAGGCCTTTCAACAATAACTCTTGAGTTTTTCAAGCCCCAGATGCGAGAATTTTGCTTGTTGACGAAGCCACTGAGGTGGAAATGGGCCTCGCCAGTCAAGATGATATTTCGATGGAATTCTGGATCATTTTGATGTGATTTCAAGGACTCAATCAGCAAAGACACGACGTTGTTGATGATCGACTGGCTTGAGTTCTGGTGTTAACTGAACTTTATAAGCCTTAAGACCCAAATCTTTATGCAAAATAAAGTGTAATGACGTTTGTTGAATGCCTAATTCCAAAGAACGACGAGGAATAGACAAACCTGGGTTTACTTCAACACTTTCGGCTACAGCGACAATATTCTCAGCTGTTCTTGAGTGACGTGCATGGGTTTTATTCTTCAAATCACTAAATTGTCCCAACAGCTCGAATTTTCCCACTAATTTCTGTATTGCGGTCCGACAAGTTGCTTCACAGTGACCCAAAAATGTACGAGTTTTACCAACCGTCTCTGCCCGATTTTCAGCATTTTTATAGTGAATTTTAATAAGTTCGATTCGTTTTTGTAGCGTGTATCGTTCCATTTTTATTAATGACGTAGTTTTTACTTGTCAAATGTCAAAAAATGACAGCTTCAAAACTGACATCCATCAAAATAGCGGGCTACTAAAAATAACACCTCTTATTGGAAAACCCAGTAGATGGGGCAATCAAAACCAATTATTGAATAATTCGGAATTAAATAAAACGAGGAAGTTATAGTGTAATTCAATGTTTTAATTAATTTCGAATTCTCCAATAATTGGTTTTGATTGCCCCAAGGAATGTAACCGACGGGAGATCACCGACTGACCTCTCTGCCATCGTATCGTTATTACTGCCTACATGCATGTATGATATAGGTGTCAAACAGTGTTAACTCATTGAGTACTTTCATTTCAATAGGCTGTAGTGCTAAAGCAAAAAAATATATAATCTTTAAACAAACCTCATCGCACCACTTTCCTAACTGTGGTGACAGTGATATATCCACTAATGTGGCCGGAGCAATCACATCCCATGCTGAAATTGTACTTGTATGTACGCTAATGACTTGGAGAGTTTTATTACTTCTCTACCAATGCTTGAGTAGATATCCCAAATTGTGTTTATTCGTTTGCCTCTGGCATTGTCAAGGGATTTTCTCGGTATTTGGTTGTCATTTGCTGGCCCTACTGCATGGCATTACTAGCTCCACAAAAAAATAATAGTTCATTGTTGCCCCTATATAATGAAGGTAGAGTGGACATTGACCACTGTGTATATGGTTCCTGAGATGTTTTGCCACTTGTAACTGAGGTCAGCAAGCTTTAGAATTTGGCGTTTCTAGGTGCCACTGTGAAAAGGTATCTTTACTTGGTCACTTGTGCTCTACCCGCTTTGATCAAAGTGACTGCTTTGAACAATGTCTCTCTTCTACACAACTAAAGGGTTTTCCAATAAGAGTTGTTATTTGTGTTGCTATTTTGACTAGCCCGCTATTTCGGTAGATGTCACTTTTGAAGCTGTCATTTTGTGACATTTGACAAGTAAAAATGGAACCAAACATGCTTCAACAATGCATTGAAATTATTAAAATTCACTATAAAAATGGTGAAAATTTGGCAGAGACGGTTCGTAAAACTCGAATATTTTTGGGTCGTCATGAAGCACCTTGTCGGACCGCAATACAGAAATAAGTGGAAAAATTTGAGCTGTTGGGACAACTTAGTGATAGGAAGAATAAAACCCATGCACGTCACTCAAGAACAGCCGAGAATATTGCTGTTGTAGCCGAAAGTGTTGAAGAAAACCCAGGTTCTATGGAATTAGGCATTCCACAAACGTCATTACACTTTATTTTGCATAAAGGTTTGGGTCTTAAGGCTAACGAAATTCAGTTAACACAAGATCTCAAGCTGATTGGGTCCTTGAAATGCATGAAAATGATCCGGAATTCCATCGAAAAATCGTCTATCCACCTCAGTGGCTTCGTCAACAAGCAAAATTGAGGCATCTGGGGCTCGGAAAACCCAAGAGTTATTGTTGAAAAGCCTCTCTTTCCTCAACGTGTGACTGTTTGGTGGGGTTTATGGTCCAGCGGAGTCATTGGACCTTACTTTTTCGAAAATGAGGCTGGAGCAACAGTTACGGTGAATGGATTGCGCTATTGAGAGATGAATAATGATATTTTATGGCCAGAATTGGATGGTATTGATCTGGACAACGTTTACTTTCAACAAGATGGCGCTACGTGCCACACAAGCAACGAAACCATTGATCTTTTACGGGAAAAGTTGCCGGACCGTGTTATCTCTCGAACAGGTGATCACAATTGGCCACCGAGATCTTGTGATTTAACACATTGCGACTTCTTCCTTTGGGGCCATGTGAAAGAGAAGGTCTATGCCAATAGCCCAGCGTCTATTCAAGACCTCAAAGATAGAATTCGTGAGGCTATGGAGAACATAGGGCAGCCACTTTGCGATTTTGTTATGGAAATTTTCATGAAAAGGATATGGTTCTGTAAGCGTGGTCATTTGCCTGATATTATTTTTCACTACTAACGGCATACCTTTTTCTTCTAATGAAATAAATATCCGATCATTTACATTAAAAAATGGCATTTTTCTTTTAATATCAAAATAATAACCCTGTATTATACTGTAGCAACCACGGGAGGCACCGCAGTTGCAGACATTAAGAATAAGCAGAGGGGTGTGTAGCCCGGGGTGGCATACTGAGGCCGGCTAACGCTCAGTCGTGTCGTGGGACTTCCGGGACACCCCCTGCTCGTGCTGAGCCACCTTACATAAAAACTAGCACAAAGGGAAAAGGATGGGAAAGAGAGCTCATTTTGAGAAATGAAACATGATGGGTTTAAACTGACATGGCCGTTTTGTTTAATTCAAGAGTTCTATTTACAACCAAAAACTTTGCAGGATAAAAAAAAAAGCCAAAAACGAGTATAAGGCCCTTTTGAGAGTTAAACAAAAGAATATAAAGGAAAATATAGCACAATAAAATAAGCTTCTAAAAAAATAATAAAATTTGGAAAATTTTAAAACAAAATACCGAATTGATACTTACTTCTTTCCTTGCAGAACTCCGAGTGCCCGGTGAAATACAAAAAAAAAGCGTGGGGCCACTGAAAATCAGGTTTTTAAATTTAAGACTACAAAAAACTAAAAATGCAACGGCCACTTTCAAGTCTCAAATCCGTCGTACCAGCGCACTCGCAGAAAAATTCACCTTAATGCACCTGGTCCTCACCACAATCTAACAAAATTAGTTTTGTTTGTTTTTTTTTTCTCTGAATAATGAATTAATTAATAATTAATCTCGAAGTTCAGCACAAATTCGCACTAATTGAATCTTTTCACAAGAAGTTTATTTCCCACCACACTTCAATTACACGTTTTATTGCTATAAGCGAATTGTTTTATTCCACTATTCACCATTCACAAGTGAATTTTTAAGTCAAATTCCGTTAGTTGGTGAATCACACTATCCAAATTTTTGCATATGTTCTGTGTCACACCACACACGACCACTCAAGAAAAGCAAAATTCCTCCCCAAAATCAACACTGTTATTTGCCGAATTCAAACTCTCAAAAAAAATAAATCACCTCGACACCGAAAAATATAAACCTTCCTCTTCTTCACCAAGTCCAATCTCGACACCAGTCAAACACCAACCACCAAAAATCAATTTTATCCCACTCCGAAAACTTCCTCGTCTTTTCCAAATCAAAATCTGACTGCCCTCAATCCTCACAACTTAATCCCGCATTTCACCTTTCCAAATCAGGTCCGCAATACTTTTCATTCTTAAATTACCGCTGCCGCCTTTGGGTAACGTAATCGAAGTTCATTACACTTCGATTCCGCTACCCACACATCTTTTTTCCCGTATCGACAATCACAATAGTATCCACTGACTTGCATATATGGCAATTTACATCCCCAAGAATCACTTGATTGAATGTAAAGTGTCACATATACATTACGAAAACTATTGATTTTGCCGATACCCCAAAAAGAATACTTCCGTGTGCCCGAGGGAACTTGAACCCAGAGTTCCAGCAGGCCCTCGATCGTGAACTCGCGACGCGACGATCTCCCATTCATCTCATAAGCAACTTGAACGTTGCATTTGGGCATGAGATTGAATTTTGTTACTAGGAGAACGTGAATTAATTTTTGTTAGTATAAAAAATAAAATTTTTTAGTGGGAATAGAATTAGTTAGTATGAAGGAAAGGAATTATGTTTTGTTAGGAAAAAGGTAGTGAATATAATTTTGTTAGTGGGAATTAATGAATGAAATGTTGTTAGTGGGAAAATTGAAATTATTAGTATGTATTATTTTTTTGTAGTTGTTAATAAGGAAAAAGGGTAGTATTGTGATGATGGGGGAGTAAAAATTAAAGGGAAAATGGAAAAATGTAAAAAAAATAAATAAATTTATAGAGGAAAAGGTAGAATTGCCCAAAGGAAGGTGGAAGTGTTACGGCGGCAATTTGAAGTTGCGAATGGGAGAAAGTCGGTACGCCGGAATTTGCAACAATACTAACAAGTAACCAGCAGAATACCACCAGTTGATATTAAGCTAGGGAGCCACAGCGCTACAAATGTGTTCCAGCAACCTCGCAGAATCCGCAATGAACTATGCCTGGTGAAAATCCCAACCAAATTTGTGGAAATTTGCTTCTTCTGAAATAAGCCTGAAGCAAGAACTTGGCCTGACCTCAACCTGGCATTGAAATACTTTGGTACAAAAACCTTATGCATTGATCCAAATTCTACGTTCATTGTAAGACTTTTGCAATCCTAAAACTACTACATCAACAGGCCTAAAGCAACCTGCCAACAGGCAGGTTGTGTTTTTTATCACTTTTGGCTATATACAATGTTTTTTGAAATATGTATATCTTCCATGCAGTCCAGTTCGAACGATACACATATCCATCCATTACCGATGGCTCAACAATGAATTGAACTTTGATCTTGATATGTTAGAGCTTTTCATTTTGTGTTCATTACAATCCTTGACAAAGTGAAGTGGTTAGCATCACCCTTGACGAATTTTTGTTAAATTATGGATGCATCATGACGTAAATGCTGAAAAGTTCTACTGCAGGCAAAGGGTAAATTCAAGTAAAACGTGATTTCAAAGCGTGTTTGAGATATAAAAAAACTTCCGAATTAGCTTCAATAGGTATAAATTGGTTCTATGCTAATATATTCCATATGAAAAAAAGTTATGCGTTTTTTAAATTTAATTCCCTCCCTGGGATCAACAAAATGATTTATCTGAAGTATCACAAAACACGAACCAACTGTATACTTGTAATTCAACGAGAAAGTTAAATTCTTCGATTCAGAAACACTCAAAACGAAAGCAATTATGTCTAAATAAGTCATCTTTGGTTAAGTGCAGACCTGGATGTCGTGCAGTCCTCATTTTACAAAAAGGCTGAGTAAACTCATAGTCCATCGTTATCATTATCACAAAATTTGCTGAACCGTTTATACTTACAAAGATATATACAGAAAAAAATTTACAAAATGTCACTGGTAATCCTTAAAATTCCAATGACAATAGTTACAATCCATAAAATGTATCCTTGAATCATTTTTACAGCTTCACCGATCCGTTTGAAATCAAGATGGAATTCAGCAAAAATTATGCCGCACTTGATTAGAATTATATCAGCCGTCAAAAACTAAACTTTGATCAACTGTCCTTGCAATATACTTGTAAACAAAACTAATTAATAATTTATAACATTAACTCAACTTTAGTATCCCAAAACAAACGTTTAACCAGCTCACTAGTTTGCTACGCACTTCGAAACATCCGACGCATTATGAATTATTAACTAATTAGTGTATGTTAATTTGTTCAAAAATGAAGAGCTGCAAGTTGTATAGTTGCGTGTATATAAGGTAAAGTTTAAGTCAGCAAAGCATAATCTTAAACCCTTAAGAGCGGCTTAGCGATGGAAGTTTCGAACCAATTACGTACGCATTACGTACTCTTGCGCGAACTATGTACAAAGTGGAAGCCACGTTTCATACTGTTTGCTGGTCAATGTCAATGCCATCGATTGCAATCCAATAGTTCGCTTCATTCAAGTATGTTAATTCATAGATTAGCGCATACTCATCATAGTATGCGTAAACTAAATGTAGTTTTCCCCCCTGGAACATATTGCTCAAGACGATCGACAGACGTACATTTTTTCAACTGTCGCATGTTAACACGTCATTTATAAATATGTAATTTTATTCAGGAAACAATTAAACGTGCTGATTCAATCACACGCTTTATACAGTGGTCTGAAGCGCCGACGCTTTATCAAAACTTTTATAAATAAAAATTAATTTTGACTTGAAATAGAAAACCTTCGAAGGTTACTCGTGTATTTGTTATAAATATAAACATTTGCATAAGTTGAAAATCATAATTTGATTTATGTAATATTAACCATATTAGCTTGTTCCTCATGTACTCGTATATATACACCCAGTCAAATATTCACTTGACAAAGCGGAACAAGTCCACGGTCTTGTAGTAAATCTTGTGATTTATATTAATTCAAATCGAATCTTAATTGCTCTCTTCTCAACTCAAGCGGGTCAATGCATGCATTTATCTGCATTCAAACACACGGCCCGAAATGCATCAAGTGATTTAACCCTGATCAAAATATTTACATATCTGGTCAGGAAACAATGTCAACAAAAGATTGCCTTCCTCATCAGATTACCACGCGAACAGCAAAAATACATCAACCTGCCCAAATCGACCTTGCCATCAACAATCAAACCGGTCACCGTTCTTCGAATGCTACCAAAAAGACATCACAGAGCCAAATCGATTTTATATTAACTTCCACTTTCCGTTCAGCAGTCACAAACTATTGTAGTTAAAAGTATCTTTGAAATCCTTGACCATCATCCGAAAGCTCAACGGTCGATGCGAGTACGTGCGGGTCTTCCAACTCGCGAATCTGATGATGGACCACGCTGCATGCAATTAACCATGTCGGAAAGATGCAATTTTCGTTGTGTTTGACCTAGAAAATTTCGTCAAAAATTACTCAAGGTCGTTGTAAGCAACAAATCGGTCGCGTTTTCCACTTGACTTCCAGTTTTTCTTTTCCTTGAAGCTTTCGTGATTTCAGATGTTTATTTGATATCTTTGCGAGTGGAATTCTGGTAGCGGTGAATTATCAAATGATAAATCGGTCATGGTTTGGTTGTTCCGAATTGTTGTCATCAGGCTTTGACAAAACGATAAATTCCATGCGAAAACAAATAGCAACAGGAAGTAGGTGTTAATAGGACAGGAAGGAGTCGACGAAAAAGATGATGATGCAAAACGGTTAGCAAGTATTGTGTAAAGTATTTAACAAGCTTTTGTCGTTGTTGATTTTTGAAATGTATTTATAACATACTCAAAATTAATCTTTACATAAAACGACTAAGCTTTTCATACAGCTGCGAGTCAGAAAGATAGTTTTTTTTTTCTTTCAAATTAATTTTGATTTTCTCCAAAGATCGGGATTAATCATATAAATTTTATTGTTGTGACTAACTTATCATTCAATTCGAGCTTTTTCGGTGAAAAAAAAAACACTCAAAACTCATAGTTCTGACTATCAAAATTTCAAATCCTTGTCATCAGCATTCTTAATTTGAATGAAGACATTAAAATCTAAAATATTTTAAGGAATAAGTTTTCGTTTCTGAGAAAATCTGCCTGCTCTAAGCTACTGAGCTTGGATAATGATTTCAAGGTACACCCACATTTTCAGCAAGTGTAATTTCATGGGGAAGCACCAAATGAGACACCAGAATAAAGGGAAAATGTTTCATGATTTATTACTTCTGTGCCAATAAACGATTTCTATCAAAAGATCACGTATTCTACTCGTACGACGGGAATTTTTAATTGAACGTTGTTCAAACTGTTCATAGATTAAATGGTTTAAGCACGCTTTCTATTTGCACTTCACCTTAAAAGTTGTCATCTATTCTTAATTATGATTTTTGTTTTTTAAATACCTCCATTCCCTACCACTCTCTCCATCACTCTTTCTTCGTCGCACAACGCTCGTGCGATCTGCATTCACATTACGTCGCTTGGTCCTTTGCGCCACCCAGACAATGTTTAACACATCGGTATAAGGGAGCACACAATATAATGTGAACTAGTCCTTTTCATGAACATCTAGCCCAAAAAAAATCATGATCAGCTCTCAGAGATAAAAAAAATTCACTTTAATACGCCGCATTCAAAAAAAAACTCTGAGTAACTGTCACTTCAGTATCTCGCCGATAGGGTCAAAAAGAACGCCCTAAGATACTGAGCTCATAAAAGCAGAATTACAGGTCCACGCTTCAATCAGTGCTCATTAAATGCTCCCTTAGTCTTTTCTTAAATACCAAAAGTGAGTTTGCTTCCTTAACAATCTCTGGTAGATTGTTATATATACGCAGAGCATCATTCGTTGCATCGTTCTTTAGACGATTCGTTCTGGCAAAAGGTATTACGAATTGATCTGCATTCCTCGCATTATATGGGTTGATCTGTGATACCTTAATTAATGGCGCTCGTTCCGATCCATTAGTTTTTGAATTTCTGTAGATAAACTTAGCTTTCTCCATAATAATAATTTGACTAAAGGTTAATGATTTAGCAATTGGTAAACCAAACTAGTTTGAGTAAGCATTGGCAGCTTCAGAATGTTTTTATACGCTTTGATCAGCAGCCTGGATATACTGTTTAAATGTTGCTTTGCTGATTGACTCCAAATAAGTACTCCATAATGCAATTTCGCCAGGACAAACGCATTTAGAACAAGTTTCTTGATGTGCATTGGAAAATCCTCATATCTTCTTAACAATCCTATTATTGGGGCTAATTGCCTCAAAGTCAAAGTCAAAAGCGCTTTATTTAAAACTAATCGTTATAAATTTTTAAAAGAACATACAGCAAATTCCAAACAATAAAACTATAAAAAAACTTAATGGCCCGAATGGCTCTCTAAATTTATACGTTATTAGTTAAACACATTTAATGAAAAAAATACACTTGCAAATTTAAATTAATTAAGATAATTAGATATTTTTTGATTCACTTGAAAAAAGGAGAAAAAACCAACCAGCATTATTCAAAAATTACTTATACTACTAACACAACAATGAACTTATATCCTATACCTAATATGTTACACCCTAATTCTAAATAAGTTCAATCAAAAAAAAAACGTTACCTTATATTGAAACCTACACCTAATTTATAATACAAATAAACAACAATACTAGATGTAGCAATAATGAGATGAGTCTAAAAAGCTAAGTATCGAGAAAAAGCACAAAAACAGAAAATAAACACGAATAATTTAGACATTGTCATTCAGCCACCAATACCTAGATTGTTCCATCTCAGCTCGACCAGCCTCAACGAATCTAGCAAATGAGTATCTCCATTGGAATTGTTGATCTCGTGAACTCAGATTCGGAGGATATTTTATCTTCTTATCGGTTGCCCGTCGGTATATGTGATATATGATTGGGACGCCGTCAGAATCAAAAACATACCGATTCATGTCCAAATACACGAATGCTTCTGGAGGAACGAAGCCAGTAGTGAGGCAAGTCACAATATACCCGTCTGTAGGGTGGAACGGCTGTGAAATCCAAGGGTTTTCACTCACAGTTACAGATCTTGCGATATGATTCCGAAGAAGTTTCAATATGAAGATATCGACTCTTGTCACTTGAGCGGTTTGATAAATTTTTCTATTCGATATATAGTGTTTCCAATCCTTCTCAGGCTTTCTGTACAAACCAGTACATGCACGAAGACATTTCCTTTCGAAAACTCTTAATCTTTCCATTGTACTAGCACTCTGGTTGTACCAGATCTGGCATCCGTATGTCAAAACTGGCCTAACCAGGGTCTTGTAACAAATAACTTTGACTTTTTGATCAATGTATCTGGAATGAAAGAGTCGCCGAAGGGCCATGACTACTTGTAGTGCTTTACTGAGCATGATTTTGACATGTTCAGTATAGTACAGATACTGATCGAGATGAACACCGAGGTATCGAACACAGGATTTATGTGGAACCCGTTCTGAACTACCCTCACCAGCCATAATGTGGAAATCCTTCCAATTACGTTTCAGGTCTTGACTGGCCCCCTGCAGCGTTGTCCGAAACAAAATTGTTTCGCACTTCTGCGCATTGATTTTCATTCGCCAATTGTCGGTAAACATTTTTTGAAGATTGACCTGAACTATTGTAGCTTTTCGGTCTGCCGTATAGATGATCAGATCATCAGCAAACGCTACCAATGATCGCGTTGGCGAGACATTAAAATCAAAGCTGTTCAATAGCTTGCGAATGAATATTGAGAAAAGCAGGGGCGCAGTAACTGTTCCCTGCTGTAGACCATTCAAGACCTTGAATTCGCGCATTGTTGTCAGATTTCCATCAGTTACAACAAATGATTTCTCGTATAACATATTACACATCATGGCGACAAGGTGCCTGGGGAACCTGTCCTGAAGAAGTTTGAAAACTAGTCCATCTAGCCACACCGTATCGAAGGCTTTCTCCATATCAATGAGACATGCTCCAACACATTCTTTGTTGTATAGTTTCCAACAGATGTCTGAGGTTACTTTCATTATTGCATGTATGGTCGAATGCCTCGCACGAAAACCAAATTGGCAATTCGGCATCAACTCATATTTCTCAATGTGGGCGTTTAATGCTCTGTTGAGTATCACTTCAAACACCTTGCTGATGTTAGGCAGCAAGCTGATTGGGCGATAGCATTTAGGGCATGAAGGTTCTTTTCCTTTCTTCAAGATTGGAAATACCTTAGCCTTTTTCCACTCATTTGGGAAATATGAATTGTTCAACATGTTGTTGAACAATATGCAATAATTCCTAATAGCAACCACAGGCAAATGTCGGAGAACTATATTTGGAATAACGTCAGTACCACATGATTTTTTGTTGTTTATTCTGCGAAATATGAAACACAAGTCTTCATAGCTGACAAAATAATCAATAAGATTCAAGCTCGGTATGAGGTCAGATGTTCAAGTTTCATCGAAATGAAGAATTGATTGGCCGTTCAAGCTTGATTTGAAGTCGGAAACTTTTGCTTCAACGACTTCCGAAAATATTTCATTCCTTCTCTCTGGGTTTGGCAGATGAACCAATTCTAAATGTGTTCCAATCAGGGCAAGTTTCTGCAATCCATCACATATAATCCTGTTTCCATTTCTATCCGGAGTCGTACTATCAATTTCGATACCAGCTCTATCGAGAAGATTTATCTCATCACTAGTGACTTCAAGATTCGATACCTTCACTCGAGACTTCCTGCGGAATATGCTATTCACTTTCGCGAACACGCCATCTGGGTCCTGTGGGCTAATACCCCTCAGTTTTTCCGCCCATTGATTGCTGACCTCACTCCTGAAGTATGAACGGATCTTCAGGTGTAATTTCAACAAAGCCAACGAGGGATGGTTGTAGTCCAAAAATCATCGATAAATGTTGTTGACGCGGGTGAGAAGAAGGCTTTTCAATCTTCCATCCTTGCGATGGTTGGTGTTTCATATCCTTCCATATTGTTTCGATGTTTAATCTATGGAACAACTTTCTCAATCGTTTCAGCTTCTCTAACTTCGACAAATAGAGATCTATTTCATCGTCAGTTAGATTTCTGTTATTAGAAACCATTGAGCAAGCGTTGCCATCATCAGAAGGAGGACATTGCTTCTGGTACTCCCGATTAAACTTCTTTTGAAACTTTCCCCAGTCTGTTTTTTTGAAATTCAACCGATGGTTTTCATGTTGAACTGGAATGAGGAAGAAATCATCCCTTTGATGATTGATTTCCATTACGATTGCGTTATGGTCGCTATCGTAAGGAAGCACCTGCAGTTTCCGTTGAGGACTATTAAAGCTGAATTCAAGTCTTGCGTCAGCAATGCCGAGGTCCAAATATGAATTTGTCCTAGGGTATGTTGGGAACTCCGACCCATATAGGTTGCACCTGTATTCAATTTGGTTCTCTGTTATCCATGATTTCAGGAATACACCTCTTGGATTATTGGTGGCGTTTAGCCATGATGTATGCTTGGCATTCAGGTCACCGGCAAAAATATAATAACTATGCAGCCTGTTCAATTCGAGTATTTCAAACAAGGAATTGAGTTCCTCCTTGAACTTGAGAACATTTTGACCAGTTGCATAGGCAGAGATAACGAAGAGGTTATCCCCACCTGGCAGTGAAATTTTGATGACGGACACTTCAAGAAATTCAAAGTTTTTGAATTCGACTTTTTCAATATTTTGGAAACAATAGGGTCTTCTAACCAATATACCGGTGCCACCTCCCCCATCACCTATTACCCTATCGTTTCTTACGAATGCAAAATCTTTGAATTCCATGGAATGCCATGAATTGAGGTGGGTTTCAGTGAGAAGTATGATGTCAGACTTTTGCTTAACAACAAATTCAAGGAGATAATCACGTCGATGTATAGCAACGATAGAGTTGACGTTGATCGATATGAGGCGAAGCCTATCCATGGAAATATGACTGGATGGCAAGTTATTATTAGGCATTTGAAAGACCTAAACGCTGAAAAGCAAAGTTAATTTTTGAATCTTGTTGAATTAAGTTGCTGGTAAATTTTGAGAAGCAGCTCATTATTGCCACTTACATTATTTACATTATTTCCAGCATTTTCTGCTGGTCCTCTAGCGGCGAGTGCAAATGATACTCCGGGCTTGACGAAGTTGGAAGGTATGATATTACGGTGTACTTGTGTTTGCTTTGGAGCAAATTTAACTTTTGCATCTTGATATCGGGAGCATCCTCGATATGATGCTGGGTGACCAAAAACACCGCAGTTAACGCAGTATAATTTTTCTTTAGGCTCCGTCTGAGCTAATTTGCACTCACCGGGAGCATGAACGTCTTTGCATTTAACGCAACGATAGTGCATGGCACAATTGGCAGCCGAATGTCCAAATCTTTGACACCGGTAACACTGGTTGACTTCTCTTTTCTGGAGGCGTTCCCACCTCACCACTCTGAAATTCAAGTACCTTATTTGTTGAAGGGCACTTGGACTGCTCTTATTTGCAATTTGTACCAGGTAAAGTGGTAAATTCTTCCTTTCTATGGTCGACCTTCTTGTCGCAAAGGCTTTGACTGAAACAAAATCAATATCTGGTGCAGTCTCCTTGAGCACCTGAAGAAGATCGACCGTATCCTCTCCGCTGTCCAAACCCTTCAACAAGAAGGTCTGATTTTTTTCACTTTTTGGGGTATAGGTGAAGTGTGGAACCTCCCCAGAAATCAGCGCATCTTTGGCTGACTTGAAATCAACCAGTGATTTTGTCCTTATAGTTAATTTTTCGGCATTAACTCTTTTGATTTCGAAATTGGCCGGTTTATTTTCGGCTGCCAATAGCCGAACCATATCTTTCCTGGTTTGTCCGAACACGTTGATTGGCGGAACTTTTTCTGTCTTGTTGGAATCTTTTTCAGAGGAACCAGCAGAACTGCGGGCTGGTTTTTTCTCCTTATTTTTGTTCTTTAAATATTGAATAAAATCAACGTCATTATCTTGATTAGAATTACCTCCGATGTTTTCTTCGATTTCCATATCTTCGGTTAATCCCTCCAGCGCGGCAAAATAATTTTGGCTCTCGTTCGTGCCACCAGCACTTAGGACTTCCTCTGGATTTACTTGCTTTGCACTTTTCTTCGGCTTTGTTACCTGTTGCCATTGATTTTGTGGCTGCGTCTTTTGAGGCTTCATCCCTTTCTTGAAAAGATCCTTGAGAGACTGTATCTCTTGCCTTAGTTCATCATTTTCTTTCTGAAACTTGGCCATTTGTTGTTTGTCCGCTATTATTTGCAGCTTGCACCCTCCATGTACGGAGTTTTCTTCGTTATGTTTTCTTTTGGTGATTGTCACCAGTTTCGTATTCGTCGTTTCCCCAGGTTGCCCCAACGGTGGGAAGCCGTCGGGCTCCTCCATACCAGTGGCGAAATTTTCTTTGTGAATTTGTTTTTTGTTACCAATCGAAGTAAAAATATTCGATAGAAATTTCCTGAGTCGATTACTTCGACAATATAAGATTTTTTCCGATAAAAATTAACTTCGGACTAACGTTTTTAAAAAATTAATTTAATTTTTGAAAACTTTTGACAGGAGCATTTTAAAAGACGTCTATACGCAAAGACTACTACGATCCAATTTTCCGGGCCAATTGCCTCCTTAAGCTATTTATGTGTGGTAACCAGGTCATACGATGGTCTATGATAAGACCAAGACATTTCATTTCTAGCACTCTTTGCAATTTTTCGCCATTAATATTTAGGTCGACATCTATGTCTCCTTTGTTCTTTTGCTTAAAAACAATATATTTTGTCTTTGAAGTGTTCAATACTAGTTTGTTTACAATTAACCACTGAGGAAATTTTCCTAAATCGTCGTTAATAGTGTTCTCAATGGCAGTTTTGTCTCGTGCTGAATAAAGTAGAACTGTATCATCAGCATATAATGTGTGATATCCCGTTAGCCCACATGTATTTAGATTATTTTTGTATAGCAGGAACAAATTTGGGCCCAGTATTGAACCTTGGGGAACTCCTGTTTCCGTAGGTGCATGACCGCTCAGGACATTGTTGATTAAAGTTCTCTGCGATCTTCCCTCCAAGTAACTCTTAAACAACTGCTTAAGACTACCCTGAATACCGTACGATTCAAGTTTACGAAGCAAGAGGTCATGATCAACTGTATCAAATGTTTTTTTCAAATCCACAAAAATTGCGATGGCATAATCACCCCTGTCAAGTCCTTTATTGATGAAACGTGTGACAGAATGTAGGGCATGCAAAGTACTCTTGTTCTTTTGAAAACCAAACTGATGTTGGCTTATGATAGAGTTTTCAACTAAGAATGACGTTAATCGATGGTTTAGTATTTTTTCAAATATCTTACTAAATCCCGTCAGCAGCGCAATCGGGCGATAGTTATTCGGGTCAAGATGATCACCACCCTTAAATATAAGAACTATTTTTGCAAGTTTTTCTTCTTCCGGAAAAGTTCCATTCCTAATATGCACGTTTATAAAATTTGCCATAATCTGGGCTATGTCCTGCTTTATTATACTAATCTCATTCATCGTGATGCTATCAATGCCTGGCACCGTATTCTTTTTCAATTCATTGATTACATTTAAGACTTCCCTTTTATTTGTTTGATGAATGTGAAGGATGGAATTTATTGCGATATTTGTATTATTTACATTGCCTGCAGAACTGGCAACGATTTCTTTAGTGATTCTTCCACCAATTGTTGAAAAAAAGTTATTCAATGAGTTCGCCGCGTCACGTGGACATGATGTGTTAGAGGGCCCATCAGGATTCAGTTGAAAGTTTTGTGATATACCCTGGGTTGAAGAGTTATCCTTTACCTCATTTATTATTTTCCATATTTCGCGGGAGTTGTCAGCCGCTGTTTCCATTCTTCTTGAGAAATATAAGAATTTAGCTTCTTTCACCAGTCGTTTCGATTCTTTTTTCGCTTGCATATACACAAACTTGAAAGCCTGGTTTCCACTGTTCGTCCTCAAGTCCATGTATGCCTTCCTTTTTTTAATACTTGCATCAATTACTTTTTTCGTTATCCAAGTCCGTTGCCGATACCTGATTTTTTTCTCAATTGTAGAACTTTGCTTAGCAGATATGATGATATTTTTGAGTTCAATGATACTATTTGGTTTCCGCTTTTCCAGTAACTCTCGTATGTTTGATTTAAAGAGCTCCTTGTCTAGAAATCTGAACGTTTTGTAGGTCGGCTTCTGTTTGTTCAGGGTTTGGTCCTGAATGGCAATTTTTAACACACGATGATCCAGTTCCGGCCAGTCCTCAAATATGTATGTCATTCTTTCAGCGACTTTTAAATCATTGGTTACTATATGATCCAGACAGGTATTTGACACTGGGCGAGTAATTTGGTTGTTGTTTATGATTACCGTTCCATTCGTTTCTAGCGTATCCTTATAATTCCGTATTTCTGGTGATTCCGTTAGTACATCAATGTTTGTGTCCGCTACTGTGATTAAATTTTTTTCAGTTGAGAATAATGTATCTATTACTGTGCAAAAATCTTGCGCATTCATACGATTGGGATTGTAGTACGTCCCTAATTTTATTTTTTTACCTGCATAGCGTACTTCAATTATTATAACGTTATACTTATCAGGCGTCACTCTCTTGGTAATGAAATTGATTGTATTTTTTACGTACATTGCTGTACCTCCACCTCTTCCAGGTCTGCAGGAGAATACCGCATTATATCCTTCAATATTGTAAAACCGTGCTTCTTCTGGGTAAATCCAGATTTCATTGAGAATAATCAAATCTATGTCAGGATTTTGCTGCAGGTAAATCTGAATATCATTTAGCTTATGTCTTAAGCTTCTCATATTAGCATACATAAGAGTTAAATTTGTTCCACTTGATTGATTAGAAAGATTAGCAATCATCAAAGTTGTAGTCGGTGCTCTTCCTGGCGATCAATATTCTGCATTGAAACTCCGCACACTTTACAGAGTCAGCTCTGTGAGAATGATCATTATTGTTACGAATACAGTTCGAGTACTTCTCAATCGTGCTTTGGCAGTCCTTTAGGTCATGCTTTCCTCCACATTTTACACGTATTTGCTCCCCTTCACATTTTGATGTTTTGAGGTTGTATTTTTGACACTTATAACACCTCGTTACGTTGAAGTCCTCCTTCACAAAATACGATCCATAATCTATATTAATGTATCTATTTGCAAGCCTCTTATACATGCTCCCGTTTACCTGGATGATGTGCAACTACCTTCCATTTCTTGTCCGCCTAGCATGTACAAGTTCCATAGAATCAAACTCTTCTATATTGGGATTTAAGGTAGGTAACCTGAAATTAATATGGTATCTCACAGATATTCTCATTTAACACCCATTCCTGGAAAAGTCTTTATGATGTTAAGTTCTTGTATTGTTGCTTCGTTGGCTCAGGTGAAGCATATTAAAAGTTAAATCCATCTGTGAACTTACACCAAGAAAAATTTGCATAAAATTATATAGAAATCGTGTACATGCCATAACAAATCCTTTTAAGCCTACTAGAATTTATGGCAATTTACCAAAAATTTTAAATCTTCGCATTTCCGCTCAAATAGTATCATAATTCAAACAAGTTGGGTAAACAGACCTACGCTCGTGTCAGGATGGTTTTGTGCTCAAATCCTCAGAAATGCAGTCACCAACAACGGATAAAGTCAAGAAATAGGTCAAAGAGATGTGCACGTTTATAAGAAAATCCGCTGTTTTAATATTTTCAATGGTCGCCATTTTGTTGCAAACCAACAAAAATCACTCAAATCATAAATTTTCAAAAATATTAATGTCATTGACCTTATTTGACAATTTCAAGAAGATCAAATCAAAACTGCATTGACTGATTCGATGCAAACTCCATAAAATACCAAAATCATGTGTTATTTTTGTTGTAAGTGGAGAAATTTCAAACAGCTATAACTTCCGTTAATATTATTAGTTTTTCGTCAAACTTACAAACTTTAAGGACCTTCAGCAGTACTACTTAAATATCGAATTTTGTTGAGTTTAAGGGTACCTATACAATTCTATTGAGGAAAATGTGAAATTCGAATATCATACTATTATTAACAAAGTTGAGCGAATTTTGACTTCTAAGATATTTGTTGTTGTTGCACTCATAAACACCTACCTCTATAATTTTTTTCAGATTTTTCGGATCACAGGTGTCCAATCGCGAGGGGTGGACCCAAATTATTCGTGTATTTCTCCTCCCTGTGCGCCCCTCGAAGCAAAATGTGTCAAATTAAGACCTGTTTTGAAAAGTTCTCATCAAAACCTTTCATTGGATACCCATAACGGCTACACTTGAAGAAACTTTTTTTTCGGGGGCCACTCCCCTATATGGGGAGACCCCCTTAATTACCTTGTAAATTTTTTTTGTAGTTGAATTTTGAAGAGAGCAGCACTTTACACCTGCTTACAAAATTTGATGTTTCTACCTAAAGTAGTTTACGAGAAAAAGTGCTGTGACACACGCACGGACGGACGGACAGACAGGTCGCGATTTTAGTAAGGTTTTGTAAAATTATTGGCATGGACGAAAACGAGACAGTATCTCCAGTTATCGAAGCTGCGAATGACAGAGAACTACTTTACGTGTCATGGTATGGGAAACTCACTATCACCGTTTTTTAGTGAAATGTTTATGACGCGACTGGAGGATGGACTCAAAACAAAGAACCAATTAGCGAGATGCTGGATCAAGTTTGTGGATGATGTTTTCGCTTACGTCAAGAAAGAAGACCTGCAACAAATATTGATGGAACTGAACAATGCACACAAAAATATCAATTTCACGGTAGAAGAAGAAAAGGATGGAAAATTGGCTTTCCTGGACACATTGGTATCAAACACGAGTGACGACATCAGTTTCGAAATCCACAGGAAGGCAAAACATACGCAACGGACGATTCCGAATACATCAAACCACACGCAACAAGTGAAAGTTTGACCTTATCGAGCCATGATTCACAGGATGTATGACCTACCCCACTCAATACGGCAGCCAGGGAACGGGAAATGCAGTATATTCTTGACACTGTGAAGTTGAACGGATTCAAGTCCTCAAAGATCAAAAGAATTGCATACAAAATCAGAAAAACTCGGCAAAAGAAAGAATGGTCGCCACTCCTCAACCCGGATTCTGAAAAGGTGTACTGGAAGGCAGTTACTTACTACGAAGGTGTCACAGATCAATTAAAAAGGAGGCTAAAACATCATGAGTCCATACGAATAATCGAGTCATGTAGCAAAAATCAGCTGAAAAACATCTTCGGCTCAACTAAGGATTAACGGCAACCACGCGAGAAACCAGGCATCTACCGGGTCGAATGCCCCGACTGTCACGAAGTTTACATTGGACACACAAGAAAATTAATCAACACCAGGGTGCGAGAAAATTTAAGCGAAGCAAGTGCAGCGAGGAAAAAAAAGGAAAGAAGAATAATTTTAGATCAGCAGTAGCGGAGCATATTATAATTCAACGACACGAAATCATAGTGGATGACGCAACACCAGTACCAGAAGCAAGAGATGCGAGAGAACTTAAGGCAATGGAAAGTCTCGCCATTTCAAGAGAAAAGGCCGTGCTTATGAATAATGACGCAGGTAATTGTAAATCCTGGCTCTTCAAGTTAATTAGTTAAGTAATTATAAAGCAGATTTTCACTACCCTCTTTAGGAAACATCCCTCAATGTATTTAAGGGCTTAGTATATAAGTAGGATCTTAAGATTAAGTGAAACAATCGATGAAGAAGATCGAGCGATAACGATCGAAAATCGATTACAAAAATAAAATTAAATACACGTAAAATTAAAAGGAAGATTTTAATATTTTTTATTTTGCATAATAGTGAAATTTAACGTGAAAGCTGGTGAAAAAAAGCCGAAACAAGAAAAATGCCACGAAGCTTAAATTTGAAAAATAATGAATTGACCATGTCGGAGCTTAAGGAAGAGTTAGAACAGCGAAATCTGGCTACGCGAGGTACAAAGGCCGCACTGGTTGCACGCTTGCGTGACGCAATTGAGCCTTCAGATGTGGAAAAAGGCACAGAAGGTGGAGAAATAGAAACATCAAAACCAAAGGAACCGGAAAATGCGCTGATGCAAATGTTAGGGCTGATGCAGCAAGGGCAGCGACAACAGTTTTCTAGTTTAACTGCGAAGCTAACTGAACAGTCATCTAGTTTAACAACGAAGCTAAATGAACAATCAGCGAAGCTGGACCAACAAGCGATCGAAATCAAGGCAGATTTTCAAAAACAGTCAAAAGCGGAGCTCGATAGTCGGAAAAAACAAATTAAATGCGTCGAGGAAAAGGCTTACCAGGTCGAGGAGAGAATCAACCATGAGATGGAAAAAATGAAAATGGAATTGGAAGAAGCGAAGGCAGTAGTAACCACCTCACCAGCCCCGCTTATAACTACAGCGCAAACCTCATTCAGAAATATGAATATTCGACGGGCAAACGGTCTGGAGCATTTACATTTATCCCAGTTTGAAGCCGCCACTAGAGCAAATCACTGGAATGAGCAGAAACGAGCAAATGCATTAATTCTTGCTCTAAGAGCCCAGCTGTCGAGCTTTTCCAGACAATCCCTGTTGAGTTGCACTCAAACCCAGCTGCTATGATGAATGCGCTCGACATGCGTTATGGAGATGATCATCTGGAGCAGATCTATTGGTCACAGCTACGGCATCGGATGCAGAAGTTTGGCGAAACCTTACAGTAGCTAGCCCAAGATATTGAGCGACTGAGGCTTTTGGCTTACCTAGCTTACGACCCAGAACATCGAGATGACGCAGCAACAGAAGCATTCATATCCGCCTTAAAAGACCAGGAATTTTAACAAACCATTTATTTGGTTCAAAAGCAAACAGTTAAGGACGCATTGGCTTATAGTCTGAACTTTGAGGCAGCAAAAAATGTGACTCGTACCACTGCCCGAGTTCGCGATGTAGTGGCCAACGAGTGCAGGTGTGAGCGCGAGGAAATTGAGCAAGACCCGCAACTAAATGGTGCGCCAAGTTGCTGGAATTACACAGAGAAGGGGCACCTACAGAGATCCAAACCGAGTCATGGAAGTCTTTCAAACTGAGTGGTCCGGAAACATGTAAGAACCAACTGAGTGGTCCGGAAACATGTAAGAACCAACTTCGTGGGGCAGAGGTTGGGTAGGAAGATCGACATCCCCAGCACCGCCATCACCGTGTCAAGACTACATCGTGGAGAAGCAGACTTTTGCCTTCCGGGTCAAGTTGACGCACAGCGATGGACCATAACAATCGACACTGGTGCAACCCGTTCAATTATCCCGATTATCAGAACTAGTAAGGCAACAATTATTTCATAAGGGCAGAATTTTCTCACTATGGGCAGCTACGGGAGAAACTGCATCCACCCATGGAGAGTTCAACCTCCAGATACAGTTGGGAGACCTTGCGCTCCGACATAATTTTCTGGTCATGAACATTATGGATGACTGCATTCTCGGAATAGATTTTCTGCGACCACATGGAATCACGTTGGATTTGGGCAAACGGGTATTGAAATGGCGGAATGTCGAATGATTGATGGAGAATTGCAGCGACCAAACTCGACACTAATGTACCGAATTCTTCGGAGAGCATTGTATGGGCCAAGTTTGATGATGATTCTGGAGACCACAAATCTTATCTGACAGCCAACGAAGACATCGGCATTGCGCAGTTTGATTGTAGGACGAAGCCTTGTCCGACCTATAAGGAACGGATACGTGCTAGCTAGAGCCCTTCACACCGCAGACTCAACCACGAGCATCAAAGTGGGTGAAGTCATCGGCAGCTGCCAGCCTGTTTCCATCATCACCTCTTTGGAAGCTACTCACGACCATAATTGGAAAATGCGGCAAAACACAGACAAAGCGTGGGAGTTTACGAGCGAGCCTCTGATCTGTTGACCCAATATAGTGACATCTTTTCAACAGACCCGGATGACCAAGGCTGAACGAGTATGGTCACTCACATCATAGATACACTAGGAGCCAAGCCAATTCAATAAGCACTGGGACGTCTTCCTATAGCCAAATAAGGAGAAGTGAGCGCACTGATCTCAGGCATAGAAAAACAATACGTTATTGAGCCTTCTGTCAGTCCATGGCCCGCGCCAGTAGTTCTAATAAAGAAAAAGGATGGTACCACAACTTAACGACGTCGCTAAGAAAGATAGTTACCCGCTTCCACGCATCGATGACATTATGGACCCTTTAGCCGACGCAAAATGGTTTTCTACACTCGATCTCAAGAGTGGCTACTGGCAAGTAGAAATCGACAAGAAGGACCGAGAAAAGACCACATTTTCAGTTTGGGCCGGATTGTGGCAATTCGTGGTAATGCTATTTGGGCTTTGCAATGCTCCAGCGACCTTCGGACACCTGATGGAATACGTGTTACGAGGTCTGACCTGGATGACCTGCTAAGTGTACCTAGATGACATCATTGTTATCGGGAGAACGTTCCAAGAGCATGTTAGGAACTTAGAAGAGGTGTTCTCCCAATTGCGGCTGGCAAATCTGAAACTCAGTCCTGATAAGTGTACCCTTTTCGCAGCTGAAGTAAAATACCTGGGACACGTTGTATCAGCTGATGGGGTCAAAATAGACCTTGATAAAATTTAAGCCGTGAAAAGCTGGCCAACACCAAACAACAAGCACCAACTACGAAGTTTTCTGGGTCTGGTGACCTTCTATCGAAGATTCGTCAAAGACTTTGCCAAAATAGCTAAGTGTCTCCATTAGCTAACCGAGAAAAACCGTCCATGTATCTGGAATGAGCAATGCCAGGCAGCCTTTGAAACCTTGAAGGAGAAGCTGTGTGAATCACCCGTGCTGGCATATCCAAAACCCGGAAATTTGTTTTTCGAACAGACCATGCATCACTGAGATGGCTGCTTAGCTTCAAAAACCCCGAGGGACAAGTTGCGAGGTGGATCGAAAGATTGCAGTCATACGATTACAAAATTGTTCATCGGAAAGGCGGAGTTCATGGTAATGCTGGTGCCCTATCTCATCGTCCATGTCAACCTAATTGCAAGCATTGCCGGCGAATTGGGGAAAAGGGGCCAACCGTTGATCTGCGCGTTATAACAGCCCACCTAGCAGATGAAGACACCGGACCATTGCTCGTATGGAAGGAGACAACTGGGCGACCTGAGTGGAAGGAGGTTTCGATACATTGCGCAACCCTGGAAGGCTATTGAGAACAATGGAACTCCCTTCAGGTGGAGGGTGGCGTACTCAAGCGGAAATGAGAAACGGCGGATGGCAACTCCTATAAGATGCAAACTATACTTCCCAAAAGCCGAATTCACGACTTGGTGAAGGAAATGCACGAAGGATCCTTAGGAGGCCACCTTGGTGTTAACAAAACCTTATCAAAATTGCGAGAAATATTTTACTGGCTCCACGCTCGAGAGGACCTAGAGGACTGGTGTCGTAGATGCACGATTTGCGCTTCCGTCAAAGGTCCAAAGTGATGACTTAGAGGAGAAATGCAAACCTATAACTTAGGGGTGCCGTTTGAAAGGATTGCTGTTGACATCGCAGGACCCTTTCCTGAATCCAAATGGGTAAACCGATATACGCTGGTGGTGGCCGATTATTTCAGCAAGTGGCCCGAGGTCTACCCCATCCTCAACCGGGAAGCAACCACTGTAGCCGAACAGCTAGTGTTAAATTGGATCAGTAGGTATGGCGTACCTTGCGAACTACATTCGGATCGAGGCCGTAATTTTGAGTCACATGTTTTTGGCGGAATATGCGAGCGGTTAGGAATAGGGGAAATGAGGACAACACTGCTGCATCCCCAATCCAATGGAATGATGGAACGTTTCAACGGTACACTCAGTAAGCACCTGGCTAAGATAGTTGACGAGAACCAAAGGGACTGAGACCGACACATCTCATTATTTTTGATGGGGTATAGAGCTGGCGAACATGCATCGACGGGCGAAGTCCCAGCCAAAACCATTGTTGGAAAAACTATTCGTTTACCGACTGACATAAAGTTCGGAACACCCCCTGAGAAACCCCAAACGATCTCAGAGTACGCAAGTGAGCTGCTGACCGCAGGAAGACCAGGTATGATCGAAAGGCTAATTCTACTGGCTTCCAGCAAGATAATTTGGTGTGGCTATCCAACTCACAACGGCGGAAGGGTAGGTCTCCAAAGTTGCAGCGTAATTTGGAGGGGCCATACTGGGTTACAAAACGAATCAACGACTTCGTATACCGAATACAGGAACACTGTAAGCCGAGAGCCAAACTGTAAATTGTGCACCTTGACCATCTTGCCCCATATCGCATCGAGGGAGACTTGGCTACAACTGGCGACACATTTTGTTGGGGCGAAAAGAACTGAGGTGGAGGCAATGTAACATGTCCAAACAATTTTGCGAGCTACCGTCGCAATTGTTGTCGCAACTATTAATAACATCATGATTGATGAATTTACACGAAAGCACAAGGTCCAAGTAGATTCATGATCAATATCTGAAAATGACGTCACTGCGCGTATTCAGATTTGCTCAAATATTCTAGGTAGCTCTCGCCAGAATATTCGCCAATGTACGAGAAATGGATTGAATGACTAGAGACCCTAAATAAAGTCGTGCTGAATGAATAAGAGGTAATAGTAAAAACTGCGATAAGAGCGGGGCGCAAATTAGAGGCGATGTTGAAGTGATTTTCGTGAGGCAGATAGTTGGAATATAAGTTGATAGACAGTGATAATCAAATTAAATTGCGATTTGTAAAATAATGAAATTAATAATTGTGCATTCTTAGTAGGCCGCATTCGGCCACGAACCGTAATACGCGACAATATATTTACAGTTTCAGCTATATGATATATTTAGTTTGTTAGTAAGAGGCATAATGGCTAGAAGAGTTTTATGCATTTGACGATTTTTTGCTATCGAAAACAATGAATCAAAGAATTTGCATCAAATTTTGTATAAAAAATGAAATTAAGTACTCCAAAACACTTGAAGTTTTGCCAGTGGCATACGTTGAAACTGTATTTAGTAAAAAAAAATGTTTACAAGTGGTACAAACTCTTGCAAGATGGACAGGAAAGTGCCAATCACAAGCCTCGCTCTGGACGCCCAAGCATGTAAACAACAGATGAAAACGTTGAAGCAGTGAAGAAAATTGTTTTGAAAAGCCATAGCAGAGAAATTGCTCAGGATTTTGGCATATCAGTTTGCTCGTGCCATGAAATTTCTTCGAACTTTTTGGGCATGTGACATATGTCAGTGAAGTTTGTTCCGAAACTGCTTAACTTTGACCAAAAGAATCGTCGCATGAGCATCGCTCATGAGCTGTTGACAGACGTCAATGATGATCCTGATTTGCTCAAAATGGTTATTACTGGTGACGAAATGTGGGTAGATGGTTATGATATCGAAAACAAATCCAAATCGTTCAAATAGAAGAGCCCAGGTGAGCCAAGACCAAAATCGCTTCAAGAGCTCAAGGGTAAGAGAAGTGCTTAGAGGATTGAAAAAAGCGTTGGCACAAGTGTATTGTATCTGAGGGAGATTACTTTCACGGGGTCAACATAAATATTGACGAATGAATAAATATTTTTTCCTAACAAAAAAACACATTACTTTTTGAGCACACCTCGTATATGAAGTAGGCCTAACTGGTTTCTTGTGCAACATGTTTATTATTCATGTGAAAAGTTTTTCTTTGGTGCTTTCATTTCGTCGATACAAGAAAAATAGACTACTGGTTGACGCACTGGGTGCGATACCTCTTGGATGCGGGGGAAATCCACACAAACTTAGCCGGACTTACTTTAACTGACACGAGCCACCATTACTATACATCAATTAAGCGCAAAATATGTTCATCATGGAAAAGACAAAACATCGTTGAAGCTCTTTTTAAGCACTTTTGACGGACAGTGTTGAGTTCCTGACACCCCCTGAGCGCTCACCACGGCTTGACCCGGCAACATCAACGCTTCAATCAACTTTCATAGTTATTTAAGGTTAATTAGCAGTGTAATAATTAGCCTGTTCGTAATTAATTCGATTTATTTGATTGATTTACCGATTGCTCGATTATTTTAATTCAATTCACATTCAATTCGCAACAAAGCAAAAATACTTTGTTTTGAATACCACATTTCAATGTAATCAATCGATTAACCCATTTTTCATTCATTTTTTAATTTGTCAAAACTTTAAAAAAATGACAATTCATCGTTCAATTGTTGGTTGGTCTGTATCATAGCTGTTAACTTTTTAAGAGAAATGCAAAATAAATAAATTTGAGATTGAAAATAGAAATAATAAAATCAAAGTTCGGGACAAAAGAGTCCCGGCGCAAACATTTGGAGGCCCTGGCAAGATGCATTTGGTATTTACTTTGCCGTACATAACTTAATAATTATTTTTGCCCGGTGAACCAGTCGTGAAGTACTGTGTGGTGTATTTGTGTAGTGTCGTGGCATATCCGTGCTTTCTGTTTCCGGCCACTTTCCAACTTTCTACGTGACGGCAAATGTGGATCGTTTGATCGAGGACCTAAACGGATTTCCTCGAACCGTCGAAGGCGTAATTTCAAACTACAAGAAGGATTCACCCTCAAGGAAGCAGGAAGCCGGGTATTATGCGGAGCGACTGCCTTGACTGCAGGCCACGTGGGAGGATTTTGAACTAGGCGATAGTCACATCCGATTCCTACGAGAGGTCGCTCTGTCGCACGAGTATTTTATCCAGCATATATACGACACTACCAAAGGCAACTACCTCCGTTACCAGCAGCACTTGCGCGATCAAATGCATGCCAAAACACACGTGGACACGCCAACCGGGGAACAGTCACCAAAAGGGCTCGAAATTCAAGATAGCAAGGACAAGGACTACACTGCAGAAGCCTCAGCACCAAGAGATGCCAGTGTGGTCAGGATGCTGCATCGCTACAAAGTCATGGCAGGCTCGCTGAGGAGGACCTGGACCTGATGCAGGAGTAAACTCATGACCCTCCACCGAAGTTGGCAACATTTGGATAAATATCATCTGCAGATCGACGAGCTTCATGATGATCCCGAAGCGTATGGTTTTAACGTGCAACAGCACACTCATTTGGAAGAGCTTACCCAAGATTGGGTCATACGTCTGGAATCGAAAATAGATGAGCTCAGCGCCACATTTGCCTAAACAACTCTGCCTATAACTCCACTTACTATGCATCTGCTAAAAATAAAACTCCCCACCTTCGATGGAAACTATTTACATCGGCAACAATTCCACGACTATACAAATGGTGAATAGCCGATCGATGTCCAAGTGCCAAAAGCTATGGTACCTCAAGGCTGCTCTCACCGGAGAAGCGGAGATTCTGATTCGAAATTTTACATTGTCGGATGACAACTACGAGGCGGCTTGGACAACCTTGAAGGAAAGGTACGACAACCAGTGACTAATGGTAGCGACGCTCATCAACAAATTGATGAGTCAGCCATCTCATGCTCATGTAAGGCCATCAGCGGCAGCAATCAAGGCTCTACATGATACCACATAAGAGTGTCTCAGAGGCCTGGAGAACCTGCAAGTGTCCACTAAGGAGTAAGATCCGTTGCTGCCACATGTGCTGATCCAAAAATTGGCCAGCAACTCACGCATGGTACGAACAATTGTTATCCAACCCATGCGAGCTACCACTCTAGAAGAGTTTAATGGACTTCCTGGGAATCCGGTTCCAGGCTCTCAAGAGACTCGGCTATAAAACAAAGGAACCGAAGATTAGCCGTAGGAAAGCCACCAAGTCAACCGTGACCACCACGACAGCTTCTCGGTGCTTAATGTGTGAACAGGATCACCCGCTTTACTACTGTCTGGATTTCCTCAGGGTGTCAGCTGCAAAGAGACTAAGTTTCTTGAGGACTAAGAAGCTGTGCGTGAATTGCCTTCGAGAAGGACATCAGGCTTTCAGCTGTGCGGCCAGAAAATGCAAGCAGTGTTCCAAGAATCGCAACACCATACTGCATCTGCCTGGGGAAAACAACCCCAAACAAACCAAGACAATATCCTCGAGCACGACAACGCCAAATCAAGACTCAAAACCGCAAGCAAATACAGAACCGCCATCGCTCGCTTTAACAACTCTGATGGAGCCCTGACCCAAGGACATGTACTCCTGGGCACAACCATCGTCAGGCTAGTCACCAGCAATAGGAAGACTACGGATTGTTGAGCTGTGCTGGATCCGGGCTCACAAATAAACCTAGTCACCAAAAGAATCATTAAAAAATTGGATTTATCATCAACACCACACTTTGCTCTCATTGAAAGGGTAGGCGGTAGTACTGAGAAGGCAGACCATAAGGTGAACTTCGGCTTAAGATCCAGATTATCAGGATATGCCGTGCAGTTGGAAGCTTACGTCCTGGACAAAATTATATCACCGCAACCGTCTCAGAACTTGAACACATTCTGCACATTCCCAAAAACATAAGGCTGGCAGATCGAGACTTCAACCGCATGGGGCGCATCGACATGTTGCTGGGTGTTGAACACTTTTACAAGGTCCTAGCCATTGGACAAATAAAATTGGGCCTACAACTCCCAGTGCTCCAGAACACGCTCTTAGGGTGGATTGTAGCCAGAAGAGTAATCACACCTCAAATGTCTTCCGTGACATGTGGCATCCTGGCAGAAGTGACCAGCTCATGAAGCGATTTTGGGAGGTCGAGGAAGTACAGGATAATCAGTACAAGCTTACGTTAACTGAAAAGGCTTACAAAACACATTTCTATCAGACAATGACAAGACGTCCCGATGGCCGTTTTTTGGTTAAACTCCCATTCAGCAACGATCCTGAGACGTTGGGTGATTCGCAAGCGGTGGTCACTCGCAGATTCATTGCCTTGGGGCGTTGACTGGAGAGGAACCCTGATCTAAGACTTCCATACAAAGACTTCATGGAGGAGGTGACGTCACAGCAGTGGAAGGAATTGCGATACTTCCTTCCACATCATTGTGTCCTGAAGCCTGACAGCAGTACAACTCAGCCGCGGGTGGTTTTTGATGCATCTAGTAAGATGACAACAAACGTTGAACGTTGAATGATGTCCTTCATACAGGACCTACTGTCCAGGATGACCTTTTTTTCGATACTTCTGAGTTTCAGAATGTCTTGTTTCGTATTCACCACCAACATCGAGAAGATGTATCGGCAGATAATGCTCTATCCTGAAGACCCCCAGTACCTTGGCTTAATTTGGAGAAATAGTTCAACGCAACCAGTTCAATACTATTAGTTGCAAATAGTATCCTACGACACAACGTATGCCCCGTATCTAGCTACAAAATGTCTACAGGTTTTAGCATAAGAGAACCAGCAGAAAGGTCCCCTTGGCAGCAGCGCGTTGGAGAAGGACTGCTATATCGATGACGTCATGACCGGGGCAGACAGCTTAGGCACTTCACCAACAGGCAGAGCTGTGCACCATACTCTCGAGCGCAGGTATGCATTTGCGCTAATGGTGTGCCAACCATCCTCTATTGCTGAAGCAGATTAAACCTGAGGACCAACAGGTCCAGCTGGATTTCAGTAGTTTACACAAGGACTACATTGAGACGTTAGGAGTCATCTGGCGTCCGATGACTGACGAGTTCCAAATCCGCACAACCTGGATCCAACCGAAGCGGAGTTCTCCAAGAAGACGATGGCATCTGATATAGCCAGAATATTCGATCCATTGGGCATTCTGGCTCCTGTGATAGTAGCAGCCAAGCTTTTCCTGCAGGAATTATGGCGATTGGAATTAGACTGGGATGCAGCATTACCAGTGGGAATCCATACCTAGTGGTCCGATTTCCGCAGTGGTCTGCCATCATTGCAGCAGGTCCGATTTTCTCGTCACATCAGTACAGGCGAAAAAAAACCATGCAAGTACAGTTGCACACTTTTTGTGATGCCTCCGAGAAGGCATATGGCGCAGCAATATACATGCAGTCAACCCTAAGGAGCGGTCAAGTTGTCGTCAGGTTGCTGTGCGCCAAATCAAAAGTTGCCCCGATCAAGGCACTTACTGTTCCGCGCCTGGAGATGTATGCGGCGAAACTAGGCGCTGAACTCACAAGCCGAGTTAAGACAGCGCTCAAGCTGCAAGAGGTTTTTCAGGTATTCTGGACCGATGCCGAGATTGTCTTGGTGTGGATCAACTCTACTGCATCATCGTACCACACCTTTGTGGCGAACAGGGTCTCAGCCATACAAATCATCTCAGGGCCGGACCGATGGCGACACGAAGCGTCTGAAGATAACCCAGATGACATCTTGTTACGTGGGATGGCGCCAGCTGGATTGAGCCGCTGTAGTATGTGGTTGCAGGGACCCGTTAGCAGTACTCAACGACGCACAGTCTAACGAAGAACCATCACAAGCAAGTTCCCCCACTTGACGAAGGAAGGGTCCCAGATCAACGCCTCTTGAGGACAAGGTGGCGATCGATGCAAACCGGCAAGTCAATTGTGACGCTCCTCTTGATGTGCCTCCTAGCTCCCATAGCGCAAGCCTCTCCAACACAAGGCTCAACAACCAGACCCCATACGGGTTTGTATTTTCAACAATTAGGTCGAGTCTACTTATCTTCCAGCGAGTGGATTTTGCTTATTTATTACGATTTGGCGGAAGTTGGCTGTTCTACAGAACGGGACGAACCTTGTGGACTCTTTCAACGACTTCACTCATTTCACTGAGTCTGCATGTGAAAACGAGGAACTGCGCCGACACCTAGCAGCATAAGATGTTTCATGGACCGATCAAGTGACCGAACACGACATCCGCCAGTACACCATCGGATACGTGGGCATTTTCGGATTAGTCATACTGGTGATCTACCTCCGCTGGTGTTCCTGCAAACAACAATCCAACCTGCATGTCCAAATACCAGTGCCGTTACCTAGACGCTACAGCCTACCGCACACCTTGGAGGAAGTTGAACGTATAGCTGACACGTTTGAGCTTATTTCAAATACAATACACAAAATTAAATAGATGGGAATTCTTATGTATCTAATTAGCATTTTGGTTTGGTTGAATTGAATAAATTACAGAACACCCTACCACCAGAATTCATTATATTGCCTTTCATATTATAAAGAATGTTATGTAATCCTTTTTCAGCTTGTTAAATAGTTGAAGATGTTTTTAGGAGTTATTTAATTTCTATTTCATGCTTACGAGTAAAACAGTTTCGCTTGAATTTCAGCAAATTTATGAATTGCGACTTCATAATCCAGTCATGCCATGGTTTTTGTTTTACAATTTATATGATTGCGTACAAACAGCTCTGGTAGAAATTACAGTTTATGGTTCTATTGACCACAATCATTGTCGTTGACAAAATGAACGTTTCTATACATGCAATAATTGTAAAGTTAATATGTTATAATAAAAACGAGTACTAAGTATTATTGCCTATCTTATTTAAATAATAATGGGTAAGACACGAATTAAATCGCATGAGTCTGATTAGGAACATTAATGTGCAAAATTTCAAAAGATAATAGCTACTATCTTTTATGTTAATTTTTAAAGGAAATCACAAACGATTTTTTTATTTGGCTCTTTTCTATGTTTGTCTCAAAGTTACCGGCAAATGCCTCTTTAGGTTATTTGTCCAACTGGCCTTAAATTGAACATCACAAACACTATGAGATGTTGTTCACGTGTGTACCATCTTAAGAAATTGTGAATTTCTGGACTTCTTTGAATAATAAGTTTGTTATTAACATGCTATTGGATTTCGAGGCGCGTGTAATCTGAACTGAGTTCATCTCAGGTTGTTTTGTATGGGCATCCCAGGACAAAATTCAAATGAGCCATTTGAATCTGTGCAGAAAAATTAATTTATTTATTTGTTGTTGTACATTTTGATTATAAGTTAAAATATTCCGCTAGGTCCACGTGTGGGAAATGTAAATCATACACGAAACCACCTCTACTTTCGTTATTTCAGTAAATTTGCTTAACAACATTATTCAATCAAAATTAAGAGGTGTCTAGACTGGTTTGACTTATATTAACATAGTTGTTGGTTTAGTTTCCTCGCTATTGAAGGCACTACTCACCTTCACGCGAAGAAGCTCTAGGGACAGGTATTGCTTTTCTAAGGAAAAATTGTTTGAATATTGATTCAAGATTTTGTTTATTTGCAATTAATTATTGCAATTCAAATGCATTGAGATAATTTCATTTAAAGAGGTGTCTTTCCGGTCTCCTAATTAAAAATTCTAACAATAAACTCCAACGGTATGATTAAAAAAGGCATAATTGTTCTAGTTCATATCTGTTGAATTCATAATTTTTATCTATGAATCTAAGGAGCATCAACACATCGTGGCAGTAAATTTGTAGCTAAAACAGATTATACTGCCTTGAATATAAATGCATCAACATATTTTGCGTCTGATATATGAACAAATGCTTCTGCAGCCGGTATAGCAACTTTTGGCAAAAAGAAGTTTAAGGTCTCAACTTATTGTTTGACTATTTAGCATTGCTTTGACGAGTACTAGCGACCGAACTATCGATTTGATTCCGTGAAAGTATTTCGCGATAAATTTATTTTTGAAGCAATTGGAAATTAACCTTAACACAGATATTATGATGTATTGATTGTGTTGAAGGAAAGATTGGGTGAATGGTGATAAGCGGAAATTTTTCCGTGGACTGAGTTTGGGTGATCTATTTGTGTCTATATCTAAATTTTCGGAGTTCAGTAACTAAAGATTATTAGGCATGGAGTAAAGAATACTGTATGCTAGGATAATTGGAAATTTATCGGGATTGAAGAGAAAACTAAACATTACTATTTAATGTAAATTCATATTATCTTTAGCATGTGAATATGTACATACATATAATGAACTTTTTTTTCTAGAGGGTTGAAAAATTTGAAAATAAGACGAAGTAGCAAAAGAGTAATCGTGCCAGTGTAATCCAATTATTATTGGGTGTAAAACATCATAACCGGAATTTGACGCTAGATGTCCGTACTAACAAATATCGTGAAAGCTCGAACTTTATATCTATATGTCATTTTGAAGGTACATTTGACAGCTATCAAAATCAGTCAACAAACCAATTTTATCTTGTGTGCATCATTATTATTTTTCACGATGAATAACTTTGAAAATTGGAGAAAAAGACAGCATTTGCGGGAGGTTCTGTTGGGTCATTTTTTTGCAAAGAAAACTGCTGTGAAAAGTCATCGTTTGCTTGTAGAAGTTTATGGCGACGATGCTTTAGCAAAAACACAGTGTTTTGAATGGGTTCAATGCTTCAAAACTGGCGATTTTGACATTTAAGACAAAGAACGCCCAGGACAGTCAAAAAAGTTTGAGGACGAAGAATTGGAGATGCTACTCGATGAGGATTCGTATCAAACGCAAGACAAACTTGCCAAATTGTTGGGAGTGACTCAGCAAGCCATTTTGAAACGTTTGAAAGCGCCGGATACATTCAGAAGCAAGGTAATTGGGTCCCCCTTGAGTTGAAGCCAAGAGACGTTGAACGGCGCTTCTGTATGTCTGAAATGCTGCTTGAGCGCCATCAAAAGAAATCATTTTTGCATCGGATCGTGACTTGGGATGAAGAACGGATTCATCATGACAATCCCAAGCGCAAATGTCACACGTGAAGCCCGGCCAATCAGCCAAATCAACAGCGAAGCTAAATATCATGGCGCCAAGGTTATGCTGTGGGATCAGAAGGGGCCGTTATATTATCAGTTGTTGAAATTGGACTAGACAATCACAGGTGATCTGTATCGAACACACTTAATATGTTTGAAGCGTGCCATTATCGAAAAACGCCCGGAATATGCGACCAGGCACGAGGCTATAATTTTTCATCATGACAACGCTCGGCCTCATGTTGCCAGACCCGTGAAAAACTATTTGGAAAATAGTGGATGGGAAGTTTCGGCTCACCTTCCTTATAGGCCGGACCTTGCTGCGTCTGACTTTCATTTATTTCGCTCAATGCAAAACCCCCTCACCGAAATACGCTTCACTTCAGAGCAAGGCATCCGAAATTGGATAGATTCGTTTTTGGCGCAATTTTTTGGGATGGAGTTCATAAATTGCCTGAAAGATGGGGAAATGTTTAGCTTCTAATGGACAATACTTTGAATAAAATATATTGTAAGATTTTTCCACAATAAGGCATAAAAATTTTGCTTAAAAAATTCCGGTTATTAAAATCTAAATCCAGTTATAATGTACTTCGTTTCGCCACCATTTTGATTTGAGTGTTTTAACTCGACTGCTTGAAAAGTCATAATAACATATGAATGTTACAAAACATTTCTAAAATTTCCATCAAAAATTTTAAAAAAGTTAGTATCTAGGTCCTTTGCAAACCTGCATCACCTTAGTATCACGTATTGTTGTTGTTATGATTGGTCAGTTTTCAATTGGCTGTAACTTAGTTGTCCATGGTTCACTCTTTACGAAATACATACATATGTTTCTTAAAAGTTTAGGCATGCGATTTTGGTTAATTGATCGATCCCTTTTGATTTTATAGGCCAAAACGTAAAAGTCATAAAATGTACTATTATTAACAAACTTGACAGAGTTTAGATTTCTGAGGTTTTTGTTGGCCTTGTACTTATAAAGATTATTCAGATCCAATTTCCAATGTGTCCAATTTCAAGCGGGTGGGCCCCAAACGTTTCGTACTTTTTCCCTCCTCCTGCACCCTTCGATACAAGAAGTGCTAGTTAAAACCCTGTTTTGAAAAGCGCTAATCATGACTTTTCATTTAATATCCATATTGGCTATCTTTGGTGAAAAGTTTTTCAAGGGTAATTTCTCTAAATAGGGAAAACCCCCTTAAAACTCTTTTATTTTTTTCTTTTTAGGGTTTTGTAAAATAGTTTTACAAAACCCTACTAAAATCGCGACCTGTCTGTCCGTCCGTCCGTGTGTCACAGCAGTTTCCTCGCAAACTACTAAAGCTAGAAACACCAAATTTCACAACTAGGTGTAGAGTGGTGCTCTCTTGAAAGTTTTTATAAGGTTTTTAAGAGGGGTCTCTCCGTATAGGGGAGTGGCCCCACGAAAATAATTTTTTATCAAAGGTAGCCGAAGGGTATCATATGAAAGGTCTTAATGAGAACTTTTCAAAAAAGGTCTTAAACTGACATTTTTTGCTTCAGGGGGTGCACACGAAGGGGAAATACACGAAAAATTAATGATTTGCGCTACGCACCCACTGCATTTACAACGTAAGAAATTTTTCAAATAGTTTCGTAAATACAAAGCAACTGTAATTTAGTTCCACATTAGATAGTTTTGCTTAAATACTCGTCCAATCAAACATATTCAAGTCAAGCACTATTACGGACGCTTGCATGAAAATCTGAAGAAAATTGATATGTGTAAGTCGATATGAAATTTATCTTTGTAATTTATTTCTTAAAACGCATAACTAGTTCATAGTTTCCCGTCTAGAAATTTTCTGAGCACCAGTGCCTTAATTTTAGACTTTAAAAAAGTTAAATCGGGAACCCAGAACTATTTCACACCGGGCAAAAATTATTTCTAGATACTAACCTAACAACAGCTAGATTATTTATGTTTCTAGTTTACGAATCTATGCTATGCATGTAAAATACGGATCCTAAGCCAAGCATCCACAAACAAATTGAACACCTTAGAACGATGAGTGCTGAAACGAATAATTTGAGTGGTGTATTCGATACAACCATGATCTGCATGAAATTTTTGACGATCTGGAGGTCTCAGCGATTGTAATACTGCGTAATCTGCAATGGGCTGGCTATGTAAACTGTATGGACGAACGGATACCCAAAAAGGAATTCGTTGGGAAAACTAAAGGGCAGAGACTAGTGAGGAAGCCGAAAAAACGCTGATCTGTCTTGGTTGACGAAGACAATTCATTACTGCTCGTATTTTGAACCTGGAGGACGTGGCCAATGGACAGACAGTTAGAGGAAGCGAAGGCCCGAGAGAGGCTTTAGTGCTGCAAATAAGAAGAAAGAAGATTATGTCTATACAAGGAAAAGTAGAAAAAATGTGCTTTTATCAGACATTTTTCGAAATTTTTTTATGAAATTTTAAGGACTTCAAAAGTATTTTTACAATTTTATGGAACAGGACGTGACATTTACAAAAAATTCGAATAGTAATAAAATTGAGCAGATTTTGGTATCAGAGGATTTTTTGCCCTTGTGCTCAAAAAATATACCTCCTTGATTGTTACAAGATTTTTCGGTTCAAAGGAATACAGTAACCAGAAGAGGGCACAAATTATCCATACGCTTTGCCTCACTTGAAACCACTGTTGCATAAGCTAACTTCTTTATTCGAAATTTTGGGGCTTCGAACCAATCCTTTTCATATCATAACTTTTTCTTCATAGCAGGATTATTTTTGTGTCGTTTGTAGACAATGAGTTAACTAGTTTCTTCGTCCCTTTCTTCAGTCGGGGCATGTACGTGTATCCGCCAGATTTTGAAGAATTTCACTTATAAACGGATCGCACATAACCATTCATTGACTACCTTAAAATCAAAAGCATGCGATTTGAACTTCCTATACACAATAAAGGCCACTCCAAACTATCGCTTTTCAGCAGGCTTCCCACTTTTGTACATGGCGTGCAATCTCATATCTTGAATATCACTTCCAGGGCAGTTGAGTTGAGTGATCTGTTACTCCAGGATCCAATGCCAAAGATCTTTTTTCGGTTGCGAGGTTGTTGGCGTAGGGCTAATCCATTCCAAGGCTCTGTTGCAGGTTAAGAGTTTCCGAGGAATGGGGAGCTAGCTCGTTGTACAACATGGTGATTACTTTCGATTTTTTTATCAAGTGTGAAAGACTCACCTTCACCCCCTTATATGCGTACAAAGGAGATGTAAGTAAGATTTAGTAGCAGAGATGTTGATATATTCCCAGTTATTGGCATCTGTTGGCAATCAATGTCCCATCATTGGGGAACCATTAATCCCAATGTAAGACCCCAAGACCATTTGCTATCATTTGGTCGTGGGATTTAGGATGAGGAATCATAGAAGCAGTGGACTGGGAAAACAAGAGTATCCCTCCTACTCTCTCAAACGGGCTTGGGATAATAATCATGCCGCCAGAATGGAGATTGGGTGACGGACTACTCCCCGTACCTGGAAAACCTAAAAATGTTTCGAAACCTGCAGAAGGGCCTCGGAATGGATTGGACTCACGGGAACGAGCTCGCAAATGGAAAAACGACTTTGGCATTGGATCCTGGGATGTCGGATCACTCAATTACCCTGACACTGTTAAGAACCTTTTACAACAGGCCAGCCAACATAAATTAAAAATAGTAAGTCCAGAACTCCATCGAAGGAATTGATTTAAAAAAAAGTTCTACGCTTTGATCAAGAGCAAATGTGTTCAGTGAATCAGCTTCAAATCATTTAAGGTGTACTGGATACGAATATATTTTGAGTAGCAAACCAGATCTCTCTCTGATGATATTTCCAACAATCCTGATTCAGATCGGATCTTAACCTAGTTTATTCTAGTCAAGATTAAGCGATGCATATCCTTAGCTAATAAATCTAACGCTGCAGTCATTTCTACTATGGGGTCCAAGAAATTACATTGAAAATCAAATATTGAAACCTACAAAGTTTCAATACGATCCATACTTCTCCATTGGTGAGAAACGTGAACGCTGACGAGAACATTGGAAAAATGGATAGATGCTTTTAAACGATGAGTACTCCAAAAAATGATTACATTAAGCTGCCCACGCTGGCCATTTACCAGAAGCTAGGATACCTAGAAAGGTGCTAAATGGACGAATTGAAAGCAGCCACTACAAGCAAGGCTACGTAAACGATGTAATTAAACGTTGCTCGTTGAAATATCAAATTAGAGCATGGATAAATATTTTTGTTTTGGCTCCTGCCAAGCTGTCTTTGCTCATCTTCCCTAAACGCTTTGAGGAACAGAACAAATGGAGAGGCTATGCTCATATAAGCTCCATAGAAAATGATACGACCACCTTCTGAGCATGATTGTCATTTCATTTCCAATAATTTCCACAATTTCTCCGGGTTCTATTCTTCACATCACTAAATTGTCCCAACAGCTCGAATTTTTCTACCAATTTCTGTATTGCGGTCCGACAAGGTGCTTCACGACTACCCAAAAATGTTCGAGTTTTACGAACCGTCCCTGCCACATTTTCAGCATTTTTATAGTGAATTTTAATAATTTCGATGCGTTGTTGAAGCGTGTATCGTTCCAATTTTATTAATGGCGTAGTTTTTGCTTGTCAAATATCAAAAAATTACAGCTTCAAAATAACATCTACCGAAATAGCGGGCTATTCAAAATAGCACCGCTTATTGGACGACTTCATTGCTAATTTTAGTTAGAGTATTTGAAAATAGGACATCATTTTGCCGCATGACTTGGTTGAGTTCATAAAATTTTAAAGAACGCCAAAGAGTTGTACCAGTTAATTTAGATCTGATTTATTTGAAGATTGGCGTTGATTTCACTGGTTGTAACTACCGTAGATCTCCGATAAGAATAATATCAAGTCCAACATATTGCCCACGATGAAATGAAATTTTTTACGAATTTTCCCTGCATTTATCTATATACAACTTTTTAACCTTCACATAATCATTTGTAAAACGAAGCTAGACTTCCCACTGGACACCCTTAGAGTTCCTCACTGCTGTGTTTTTGTCTTGGAAAGCCGTCGGGCCTTGTTTTTTTGAGTGAGCAGACGCGTTTTGACTCCTTCCGATCATCTTCAATGCCTTAAAGAACTTATCTTATGTTTGTATTAGTTCTCTGAATACTTGTACGCAAATGAGTGTATTTCCAAAATGAACCTTTAATTTATATGATCTTTTACTTTTACTGCAAGATTTAATTTAAATTTCTATGACTACAAAAATTACCTGATTATCATTAGTTTTTGGTTAGTCGTCGTATGAATTCATCTTTGGAATCTGAGAAATTCCTTGGATTTTTCACTAAACTACGGTGATAGTCAAAGCAGCTTTCAAAGGATATCAAAAGCGAATAGGATATAAGCTATTAAGCTGGACTTTAGAAGCTATAATATATTGGCAAAATAAACATGTTCAAGTTGCTCAGACTATCACCTCAGTACTTGCTTTTTGAAGGAGGGGGGGGGTAAAATTTGGGGATGTGCGGAACCAAAACAAAGATTCGGTTCAGGGACCGAGCCGGAACCGGAGCTGAGAAGTGTGCTTTCCAGTTTCTTCCTAATTTTTTTTTTTCATGGACAAAAATGATACAAGCAATCCCTAGAATTTTACAAGTTCTCCAATAGATAAATGCAAAACGGTTTCTGCAGCATATGTTTCACGTCTGGAGGCAGTGGAATCGAGATTTTAAATATTTGCCGTTTTTTTCAAGGATACGTAAACAGCTTTTTAGTACATAACAAATAAATGCAAAAGAATCGTAAAACTTGAATTTTTATGATAACGTGTGCGCAACAGTTCCTTTGAGGGCTATTTTTAACTTTTGAAATTGCATCAACATCATCTATAATGCAAAAGCCAAAACCCAACCCTGGGTTTCAACACTAATCTCCTCCAATCATTATGGTTCTGCGACATCGTTCACCAGTTGATTACTTTCAGCTCCCAATTGATTACTGTCAGCTTCTGTCATTCCTTTCCAGTAAGTCCTAGGTCTTCTTCTTGGACATCTACCTTGTGCTCTAACCTTTCTTGTTCTTTCGGGTTCTTCTTCCATTCTTTCTACATAGTGCACCCATTGCAATTTAGGTAACTTTACCCAAGAAGTTACAAGCGTTTCATCAAATAGTTCATACAGCTCATCGTTGTAACGTAGTCTCCCCTCTTTTCTTTGTTTCTCTGAGCCTTCAATTTTTTGTAGTACTTTCCGTTCAAATGTATCCACTGCCTGTTTGGATTCAGAGTCCGTTTTTTAATTCCAAACAGCATAGGCTTGACAAGTGATTTATGGCTGCAAAGTTTATTTTGCCTATACATAACTTTTGACTTCAGAATGGAAAGTAATGGGGCTTATTCGTGGCATTTATACGGCATCCAATATCGCCCTTTCTGTTACCCCCTCCATTCAAATTGTCAACATTTTCAAGGTTATAGTCTCCTATGGTTAGGTTTTGTTGAAATAGAGTGTTTCTTTCTAATTTGAGTCATGAATTTGGTTTTATTTTCATTAACTTCGAAGCCAATTTGGTTTGCTTCAGATTTTAGGCTCAGAAATACTCCTTCGGCATTCGAGTTTGACTGTGCTATGATAATGATGCCAGCAACATGCACTACTAGTTTTGTGTGCTAAAGTATTAGTATTCAAGTGGTTACTGCTGATGTCTTCCTAAAAACGTGTTCCAGTGCAATATTTAAGAGAATCGGGATAAACCCAACCCGTTGTTTTAAGCCTGATTCTATTTTAAAGTTGTCCGCTAGTTCACTATTAACCTTGACCTGGGACTCTGTGTTTAGCATTGTGACTTTGAATGGGATGCCAAAGTCAAGCATTATTTTGTACAGCGCATTTTTGTTGACATCGTTATATGCTTACTTGAATTCTACAAAGAGTACATTTATTTTGATATTTTAGATATGGACCATCTGATACTTTCCTATAATAGAGCTTTAATTTTCTTACTATGATTTTGGAGTGCACTTTATAAGATGTACAACACAGTAACGTAATACCTCCGCTTCAGTAATTATCAGGAGCGCTGTGAATAGCTTCTGAAAATATTTCAGCCATTTGTTTTTGATTCTAACTGGGTTACCTATGATTGATTCTTGTGCCTTGTTGCAAAGGTTTGCTTGTGAATTGAAGCCATCTCTTAATTATTTAAGAGGGGCATACGTAATATTTGGTTTCTTGCACTGCAAGGATGTTAATTCTTCAAGTTTTTATTTCATCAAGAAGTCGTTGCAGTGCACCCCGTCTTTTCAATTATCTATCGTTTCAAGTTCTTAAAAAAATTGTCCTTTATTCATTGCGATATTCGTTGCTGTTAGTTCAATCCAAGGCTGTTGACTTGGGTCCCAGAACAAGTAGATACTAGGTGGAGCGTTCTCATACTTGATTTAATTTTTGGCTCGCAAATGGTATTTGATTTTCCACCGACCCACTGGCTAGCCGGTTAGGGCACCCCTTCTTCCATTACCTAAAAACACGTCCCCCATAGGGGACTAGAAGCCACACACGGATTTTTGTAGTGTTTTGTAGTAACTTGCGAGACCAGTCTATGTATCGCAGTACTTTTTTCCAAAACTGTAGTAAGCTACGGACCCCAAGCCAGGGGGATGAATAAAAAGTGGTTCCCTCTAGAACGTGTGAGTGTCAACTTTTTTAGGTTTCCAACGATGTGTAGGATATTCCTATATATAAAGTACCCATCTAGTCTTTTGATGAAAATAAGGCTATCACTTCTGATATATCCATAAGCTTGGTGTACGCAGCTAGTGAATTTTTGGAGAAAAACTGCTGTGACACACAAATAAATGGACGGACGAACAGACAAACTGACATTAACACGTTCAAAGAGCTGGGTAAGTTACTACATAACCTTTAAAAACACAATTTACTTTAAAAAAATTTAGTTTTCCCATTTTTTGCACATATATGTACAAAAATACACATTAATATGGATTATTCCTAATTTGGGTTGATAAAATGAGGTTAAAAGCCATGCTTGACAATAGTTCGCAAGTTTTTTCCAATTCCCTCCAAATGCTACTTTTGTGTTGAATACAGATATTTTTGCTTTAAACAGTGAGAATTTTCACTTAAGAACAATCTTATGACTTTTTATTTGTGAAATGTAAATCAAAACCTAAAAATTGTAGCTTTTGTTTTGAATTTTGTAAAATTTGAAATGAAAAAAGTTACTTTATCTTCAAAAAATGGAAAATGTAGAATTGAAAACTTGACGTTTGAAATCAAAGATGAGCACTTATATCCTGAGAAATGCATAACACTCAATTAAAAATGGCACATCTCTATATAAAGGGTGGTCCAACCAAAACGCACGATGTTGATTGTAAATAAAACAAAAACTTTTCAGAAAATTACGTTCATATTTTTATTATAATTGAAAGATCTACGACAATTATGTGTAAAATAGAATATCGCCCAAATGCTCGACGGTCCATATTTTCAATGACTCTGAGAGATAATTGAGGTTCAATGTCATTAATGTGCTGAATTATCTCATCCTTTAGCTCTATGACTGTTCTTGGCTTATTGACTTACACTTTTTCTTTTAAATATCCCCAGAGAAAAAAGTCCAACGGAGTCAAATCACATGATCGTGGCGGCCAATTAATCTCACCACAACGTGAGATAATACAGCCATTGAGCCATTGTTTCGTTGGCTGTGTGGCAAGTGGCACCATCCTGTTAGAACCACATATCATCTAGGTCCATAATCTCAATTTCTGGCCACAAGAAGTCCTTTATCATCTCGTAATAGCGAACACCATTCACGGTAACTGCTTAGCCGTCCTCATTTTCGAAGAAGTAAGGCCCGATGACGCTGCCAGCCTATAAACTGCACCAAAAGTCACTCTTTGTGGATGCATCGGCTTTTCAACAAGCACTCGTGGATCTCATTTGCCCAAAATGCGGTAATTTTGCTTGTTAACGAATCCACTGAGGTGAAAGTGTGCCTCATCGCTGAAGATGATTTTATTTGTAAAGTATTCGTTCCCTTCGGAGTATTGCCGACCCTTGAAATGGGCAGTAGACTTCAGCTCTTGAGTGAATTGAACCTTGTAAACGTGTAAATTTATTTGTTTATTTATTTATTTATTCTGTTCAATTGTTGGGTACGACGACGAGTCGAGGTTGATGGCTCCATTGCCACACTATCGCAAACAACAGCAATGTTTTCCGCAGAACGAACAAGGCGAACATGCACAGATTATCTCACATTTCCTACAGACCCAGTTTGCTGATATTTGCGCACAATTCTCCCGATTGAGGTCACATTTGGTCGATTATGCTAACCAAAAAAATCACGAAGTGCACGAAATGCATTTTGATTTGAACGCCCATTTTCGTAAAAGGCTTCAACAACCTTGACGCGCTGCTCAATTGTGTACCATAGTTGAATTTGTCAAACACTGAAACAAGGAAATGTCAAATTAAGTTAGGCAAAAAACTTGACGTTAAGGTGTGACTCACAATTAACATCGTACATTATGGTTGGACCACCCTTTATAAATGCTTTATATCAGGTTTTTTCCCCACATTTGACATTAGATGAAACTAAAATATGCCTTCGTATTGGTTGCTGGAAACTTATGAAGGATCATATTAACATTTTGAAAAGAAGGTCTGCTATTTTCAACACCAAGATTGTAAACACAATATGAGCCATTTACATAATATAGTGGAGCAGAATACTAAAAATCCTGTTTAGTTGTGGAATTTATGGCATCACAATGGACGAAAAAAGAGTTAATTTCCATGAAGCCAACTGAAAGACTAAAAAGCTTTGAAGTTTTGTAAATTCTACCCACATTTAAATATTTTAAATGCTATCGTAAATATAAAAGAATCGCAAATAAAATTGCTAAAATTTCCTCATAGTGTATGAACTAAGATAAATCTTCCAACAATATTCTCATGGGAAGTCTTAATCTTACGTTGAATGACCATCATTGACATCGATACCAGAAGTATAATTTGCGTGTGTACTAACACGTACACTAGCCCGATTATGTGTGATTTTTAAACTGGCAAACTAAAAAGCAAAAATACTTGAATATTACAACATCAACACTATCACCTGACATTATAAACTTTACAGTTGTTCTTGAAAATCCCTTAGTATCTTAATAAAAAACCAACCCTTTTGCAATGCATTCACCTGCATCACGCATGTCGCCACGACGAAGTGCATGTTCCATGATACATGCATCATAGACAACAATGACGACATCACTACCAACAATATACTCATACAATCGTCGCACTATTCACCACCTATAACTAAACTTTACTAGCTTTACTCCAACCCAAACTATCAAACGATCGAATGTTATAAATTTTGGTAGTTAGCTAGTGCGGCGAATTGTAAGTCAACTGACTTCGAACGGAGCTAACAAACTTTAAGTTGTATCTAAAGTTTTAATTTGTAGGACACGATCAGTCGAGTTGATGGTACCACGTACTCGTATGTTGTGATTTGTGAACATTAAAAATATTATCTTTAGTTCTCTAAAGGCATTTTATAATCAATTAATTAAATCCATAGTTTAAAAGTTTCTGTGTTCGTTAGAAAACGTTTCTTTTTTGAACTGTTCCATTCCATCGAGTATTATTATTTTGTACATGCGTGTTTTTTGGTTCGTCAAAGAATTTTGCAGTGTCAACCATATATTGGATTAAAGGATTAAAAGTGAAGTTACAATTTCAACGAAAAGGATTGCTTCCAGTTAGTGTTAACTAATTATTGCTGGATAACTGAACAACAATAAGGTAAGGGTTGATTGTGATTGAAAAGTGCTGTTTAAACGAATCGGTGAAGCAAAATTGAGTCAGTTGTGAAAATATAAACTAAATTGATCCTTAAATTTAATTGTCATTTTAAATATTATGGAAGGCAAAGTTCTAAAATGAACAGTTTTATTAAACAGTGTATCTAAGGAAAAATGATGCGTATTTTATAAATATTTCTTACAACTTCCAAAAACAGAACGGACCAAACAATTAGTATCCTTTATTTAATCTTTACCAGTTAAATAAAATTTATAAAATTACTTTCAAAATTATCCATATCAAAAGAACGGCACTTCTAATACTCTAAAAATATTGGATTAGGTCTGTTATTTCTATTATTTTAACAAGGATTCTATTGAACAGAGTTTTGGAGTATGAACTTTATGAAAATTCTTACAGCAAAAAAACAAATTTTTCTAAAACTTAGGTTCACACTTTAATGTTCCTAGAAGTTTGCAATACAAGTTAAAATTTTATGTACTTCCCTGTAATGATCACTGATTTAAGTTTGCCCTTAAAATTAGACTAGGGGTGGCATAGAAGAATAGCAAGATTATTCTCAAAACTTCCATTTTGAACTTCATGGAGAGATTATAACTCAGCAAATGTAATAATTATTTCACTTTGCTGAGCATTAAGCTATCAGATATGATGAATTATTATTAATTTTAAAGCATTTAGAAACAGCTGTTTAAACTCCCAAACTCCTTAATGAATCTTCTTTCGAAAAAGGGCACTCCTTTCTTATAAGGTAATATTTGACAATCTTAGACACAATCAATATTTCTACTACTGAAAAAGATGCATATCCTCAATGAAAATAATTTTTAATATCATGGTATAAGACTAGGAGCCTCAAAAATAAGGCTTTCAATAAGCATATTTGGATGAACTTCAACTAAAATTTTACAGTGAAACTTAGTTGATTAAATTTGTCTATATTCATGAAATTCTGGTTTCATTGCATTGACAATTAAAATGGATTATATTCACTGAAGTAGTTTTTTCCTTTCAAAAACATTCAAGCAAATAAGTTGACTTTGGTACAAAAAGACTTTCTATAAATTTAATATCTACTGCAGTGATGGAATTAGTTACAGATCAGTGCTATCTTAAATGAATTTTACTTGAAAATAAACTCCTTTGATTATACACCACGTTCCTGAATTCTCCTGGTCATATTTGTGCAATAATAGTGGTTTTTTTTGCGGAGGAAATATGTAAATCTTTTTTTGTTCTGAACCAAAAATTTCAGAATTTTGGAAGTGGGTCTAGTATGAGATATTGGCAACAACTAATCATTTATTTGTGTCAGAGATGATCAAATGAGGTGCTTTATAAAATAATATTGTAATACTTTTATCAACTCATAATTAGTTTCAAGGTATGCAGCAGTAGAGAAAATATGCTTGAAAATTCATGTATCTATTTCTCGTAATTTTTAACCGTCGACCCAACGATTCCTTAAAAATCTTTAGCATAGTTCTTTGTAATTTCAAGCGCAGCATCAATTTTACATTTTATAAGTGCATCAAACGACTTAAAAATACAATTCTGATGAAGGGAACTTCTTTTTCTTTAAATGCGATTTACTCTTTTCAGTCTTTAAGATATATACAGTAGAACCTCGATAAGATAAAACCTAAGGGAAATTTCGAAAAGTTTGAGTTATCGAGTTGTTAACTTATTAAGGGCTCAAGCTGAGAAATTTTTGTGTTTCGTGTTGCTACCTACTGATTTTCATATCTCTTTATTTAAGAATTATGTATCATAGAAAGGGCCAAGATAAATTGTTAATTTTGTAAATCTTTCAAAAACCATTTATTTCAAATAAGGAAATAGGTATTTGTATCTTATCTATACAAAAAATTCTGTAATTTTCTTTTGCTTTAAGCGGTTCAAAGTTTCTAAATCAATTTGGTTTTCAATTTTGAACAATGAAAAGAAAATATCATCATCGACATTACTGCATTGCTTTATAAAAGACCAAAAAGTGTTTAATGCTTTCTTTGCTTTGTTTACTGACATACACACTGGGAGATCCTGTAACTCATCGTTTGACTCATTTTCTACACCGTGAATCATTGCGTCCATTATTTCTTCCTCTGTGAGCGTTTCCACTGCGGCTACTTCAGCGTCGCATGAGACAAACTCTTCGAATGTAATTTCTAGGTTGGACATGCATTTATTCCATTCTTCAGGCGTTGTATCGAGTTCCTCTTCAATATTTTAACTGTATAGGGTGCAACACATCGCCAAGCTTTATCTCCGTTCTTATTGCTTCTAAAACATTGATTGAAGAATCTAGATTTTGCTCCATATCAGTTACCTTTTTTTAACAACTTCTTTTCGGTAAAATGTTTTGAATTTTTTTATTATCCCCATATCTAGCGGTTGAAGTTGTGATGCTTTATTCGGGGGAAGTAATTGAATTTTAATTGCCTACAATGGAGATATGTCACCATGTGCTGTGCAGTTATCAACGAAGAGAAGAATTTTCCTTTTTGCTGCAGCCATTTGTCTGCCTGTTTTAATAAGCCATTTTTTCAAAAGTTCTGCAGTCATCCATGCTCGTTCGTTGGCTTCATAATCCAGAGGTAGTGATTTGCAACCCGCGAAGCGATGAGGTTTCTTTGATTTACCAATCATTAATGGCTTCAGTTTTTCTGTGCCGGTAGAATTTTCACAAAGAAGAATCGTTAGAATTTCCTTACTGTGTTTTCCCCCATGGCATTTTTCATTCTTAAATCTTCCTGTTTTATCGGGAAGACATTTAAAAAATAGTCCGGTTTTGTCGGCGTTAAAGACATCATTGAGGTCGTATCCGCTCACTAATCCTTGCAATTCACTCTACCATTCTTTGCAAAGTTCTTTATTCACACTCGCACTTTCACCCCAAATTTTATTGAAGGCCAATTGATGCCTCTTGTTAAAGTTTTCCAACCAGCCATTGCTAGCCTTGAAATTATTGATTTGCAGTGACCTAGTGAACTCTTCAGCTTTTTCTTTCAGTATCGGTCCACTAACACTAATGTTTTTTTTCGGCACTGTTTAAACCACGTAAGCAAACACTCTTCTAATTTTGGGAATTCAGGTATTCTTTGTCATTTACATAACAGACTGGCTCCCGATTCTTCTTTTTCCAATAATTCTGCTTCTTTTTTAAAAATGATCGCAAGTGTACTTTCGTGTATTCCGAACTGGGCTGCAACATCTTTCCTTTTCAAACCGCTTTTCGCTGCTCCGATTGCTTCTAACTTATCAGCATAAGTTAGTGTTCGCAATTTTCGTTTCGAAATCATTCCACATTACTTTTTTAATCACGATATGCACACGACGCTTCCTAGAAAATAATCGAAATTTATCACGACCTGATTAACACGTGCATGCACTAACAACCAATTTTCGCACAGCATTTTTCATAAGCACCTGATAGATGCTTGAACTTATAGAGGTCGGCTTAAAAATCGCTTTGATTTACAGAGGTCAAATGCCTAAAGCTTTTACTTGAATGGATTGTTTAAAATGATTATTAACTTTTATATACCTTCAAAAGTTGATTTTCAAAACTTTTCTTGATTGTTGATTCAATTTTTAATAGTTTTCCTTGAACTCTGTTAAGGAAAGTCAGTTCTGGCTCTGATACCGTTTGGAATAATTATTAGTGTATTCCGAAAAAAATTTACAAAACCCTGTTTGTTCGTTTGTCTGTCCATTCACCTACCCACATAAACTAGAAACATGAAAATGTATAAGTTGATCAAAAGCGCTGCCTTCTACAAACTTTCGTTCCAAAAAGAATGTTAAAATTTATTTAAGGCAGCCTCCCTAAATAGGGGGGGGGGGGGGCTCTAAAATACTTTAAGTCGTTCAGGCATGATACGAAATAGTTTAAAATCAGAGTGTATTGCAGCTGGGTGGATGAACACATGGGAAAATATGTTAATGACCATATCACCTTCTCAAGTGTCCATACGTACGATCAAGATACTGAGATACTCGAACTATTCTATGCAAAGGCTCAAAAGGGGTTGTAGTGCTTAAACTGAAGTAATAAATGTTTTAATTTTTTGATCTTAATTTACGGAATCTGTATATAAGTCATGGTTCAATATCCAGAAGACATTGTTTGAGTTACTAGCTAGTTTGCAAAATCCTTCTGGAAAGAGCATTCTCTTGTTAATTCATCTTGTTATACTTTTACTGCTCTTTATCATTTTTCCTTCGCAACATCACTTCATACTGTCTGATATACCCACTTACTATCAAAATCAATTAGATGCACGTGACTCTGTCTTTTACTTGGAATCACTTCTCTCCCAAAAAGTGAAAATTTGCCACAGACTTCAGCAATTTATTTCACATACGACATGCTCTAACACGCTAACTACGAGGCCGGTCCCAAAAGTACCCGACTCAACAAAGAAAACAGGAAAAAAATTGCAAAAATGTTTTTAATTTTTCAACATATTCTCCTTTCAGCTCAATACACTTTTCCCGACGATGTTCAATAGCTTCGATACCCACTTTATAGTAAAAAATAGCTTTTAACTACAGACTCTACCTCTTCATTGTTGGCAAATCTTTTGCCGCTGAGCCACTTTTTCAAATTCGGAAAAAGAAAATAATCCGAGGGAGCCAGATCTGGTGAATAGAGAGCGTGAGGAACCAATTCGAACTTCAAGTCATTGATTTTAGCCATCGCAATGACGCACGTGTGGACTGGTGCGTTGTCGTGATGAAACAAGAACGTCAGATGGGCCCGTTTTTTCTTGATTTCATCACTCAAACGCTGCAATAAGGCTGCATAATATGCGCCGTTGATTGTTTTTTCTTTTTCGAGATAATAAACACGCAACCCAGAAAACGGATGCCTTGACCTTGCCAGCTGACTGAATTGTCTTTGCTTTCTTTGGAGCTGGTTTTCCCTTTTCAGTCCACTGCCTTGACTGCCCCTTGGTCTCACGTGTAAAATGATCGACCCATGTTTCGTCCATGGTTATGAATCGACGCAAAAACTCGGCTTTATTGCTGCGGAAAATTGTCAAAAACTCGATGGAAGCATCTTCACGTTGCTGTTTATGCTCCATTGTGAGCAAATGCGGCACCCATTTTGCGCGCAGCGTTCTCATGTTCAAATTTTCGGTCAAAATGCGATGCACAGCACTTTTTGAAATGCCTGCCATGTCTGCTATCTTGCACACTTCTAGTCGACAGTCATCCAATACTATTTTGTGGATTTTCTTCACATTTTCTAACGTAGTGACCTCACTTGGTCAACCACTGCGGTGTTCGTCTTGGCAGCTCGTACGACCTCGCTTGAACTCAGTCACCCAATATTTGACCATTGTAAACGAAGGAGCAGACTTTCCTGGAGTAGAATCCAACTCGGCTTTGATATCGGTTGTACTTAGGCCTTTCAAATGAAAGTATTGTATCACATAATGATGCCCGATTTTTTCCATATTTACAAATTCACTGAGAGTATTCACTTTGGATGTCTGTAAAAAAATAATAGTAAACATACAGTTATGAATTTTCCACAGTAGGTTGTCAGGTGGTATTATCAATCACAGTAACTGTATTTTTAAAACTACCTGTATTCATAAGCCAGGTCGGGTACTTTTGAGACTACTCTCGTACAAACAAGAAAACCGCTTCATTCAGTTTGGGTGGTATTGCACTGGATAGAAAGAAAACTTTAGTACTTAAAGTAACAAAAGTACTGATTTTATATTCTCTCTCTAATAAATTTCGACTCAGAGTTAAATAATCATTTTCCAAAACCATCACACATATGTTGCAAGTTTTCTGCAAATATTTTTTTAAATTTATAAATTGATCTAAAGTACAATGGTAAATTAAAAAGTTACCTGGGTGTTAATGGTCAGTTGTTGCGCTATTCAAAAAGACTCAAAATGAAATTCATGTCGGGTATAGTATAATTCTACATCACTTTTGTCGAATTCAAAGCATTGTACATAAAATATGTATCTTGTACAGAATTTTTTTTTCTGTTGAACAGTTTAAGGCCACAAATTTTTGACCGATTTTCCTTGCTCCAATTTTATGCAACAAAAATCCATCCAGTGAAATCTCTCGCATTCTTTGTTAAAACACAATCAAAAGTCATCTAGGATGATCCAGCGGATCTTTACGGTCAACACATGATCGTCAATTGAACTACCGTAGCGATCCATCTTCCATTACCATTTCTATAGACACCCTATAGGCTATAGCAACATTTTTGGCAATACAGAAAGTAAAGGGTTTTCCAATAAGAGGTGTTATTTTAAATAGCCTGCTATTTCGGTAGCTGTGACTTTTGAAGCTGTCATGTTTGACAAGTAGAAACTACACCATTATTAAAAATGAAACGATACACACGTCAACAACGCACTGAAATCATTAAAATTCACTATAAAAATGCTGAAAATTCGGCAGAGACGATTCGTAAAACTCGAACATTTTTGGGTCGTCGTGAAGCACCTTGTCGGACTGCAATACAGAAATTGGTGACAGAATTCGAGCTGTTGGGACAACTTCGTGATGTGAAGAATAAAAACCCGTGCACGTCACTCAAGAACAGCAGAGAATATTGCTGCTGTAGCCGAAAGTGTTGAAGAAAACCCAGGTTTGTCCATTCCTCGTCATTCTTTGGAATTAGGCATTCTACAAAAGTCATTACACCGTATTTTGCAAAAAGATTTGGGTCTTAAGGCTTACAAAGTTCAGTTAACACAAGAGCTCAAGCCGGTCGATCATCAACAATATCGTGTCTTTGCTGATTGAGTCCTTGAAATGCATGAAAATGATCCGGAGTTCCATCGAAAAATTATCTTGAGTGATGAGGCCCATTTCCACCTCGGTGGCTTCGTCAACAAGCGAAATAGTCGCATCCCAAGAGTTATTGTTTGAAAAGCCTCTCTATCCTCAACGTGTAACTGTTTGGTGCAGTTTATGGTCCGGCGGAGTCATTGGACCTTACTTTTTCGAAAATGAGGCTGGAGCAACAGTTATGGTGAATAGATTGCGCTATAGGGAGATGATTAATGATTTTTTATGGCCGAAATTGAATGGTATTGATCTGGACAACGTTTATTTTCAACAAGATGGTGCTACGTGCCACACAAGCAACGAAACCATTGATCTTTTACGGGACAAGTTTCCGAACCCTGTTATCTCTCAAAGAGGTGATCACAATTGGCCACCGAGATCTTGTGATTTAACACCTTATAACTTCATCCTTTGGGGCCATGTAAAGGAGACGGTCTACGTCAACAGCCCAGCATCGATTCAAGACCTCAAAGATGAAATTCGTGAGGCTATCGAGGACATAGGGCAGCCACTTTGCGATTTGGTTATGGAAAATTTCATGAAAAGGATATGGTCCTGTAAGCTTGGTCGTGTTGGTCATTTGCCTGACGTTATTTATCGCTATTAACGGCATACTTTCTTCTTTATAATTAAAAAAACACCTGTTAATTTATATAAAAAAAACGGCATTTTTCTTGTAATATCAAGATAACATTTGCCTAGTGAAGTGATACTCGTAAGTCCATAACCTACCAACCTATGTGAAAGTTGTTGTTAGTGGAAGTACGTACATCTTGACAATTATTATTCAAAATAGAATGCGAATAAAGAAAAAAACATCAATTAGATTTACAGATTAAAGCCAGAATTTTAATTAATATAACTGTGAATAAAAGTGAATTATTTCTTGTTGCAAAACATAAATTTATTTATTTAGTTATTTCATTTATTTTATTCATTGCAAAACAAAGCATCGTTACAAAAATATCATTCTTAATCTAGGTTTGAAGGTGCTTAATAGCATTAATTCTATCAACTAAGAATGGTATTTTAATAGTGTCTCTAAGGATATCAAACGCGAAGCAGCAGGCAAACATAGATCTTTAATGGGCCAGCGTTGATATGTTAAGGACCCGAAATCTTTGCTCATATGATGGCAAATCTGAAAAATTTTTCGAATTAAATAATGATCTTAACGCAAAAAGGGCGAATTGTTTTTGAACCGACTCAATTCTGCCGGTATGAACATTAAAGCTTGGGTCCCAGATTAGACAAGCATATTCAAGGATAGAACAAACTAAAGAAAGGTATAATGTCTTAGAGACCCATACATTCTCAAATTCTTTAGATCGACGCTTGACAAAACCAAGGAGCTTACTGGCCCTACTGATGGCATGATCGTAATGTAAATGGAAACGCATTTTTCTGTCCAAAGTGACACCAAGGTCTACGATGCTATCCACCTGGCTAAGTTTATGATGGTAAAGATGATAATTGTTGATTAAAGTTAAGCGTTTCCGTGAAAAACTTATAAGTTGACATTTTTCAAAGTTCAAGGAGAGTTGGTTAATTTGGGACCATTCTAACAGGGAGTTGATTTTGTTTTGAAGGAATAATGTATCTTGTTGGAACCACCGATTCTTAATCTTTTAAGCTTGTGTATTAGTATTTCGTGGTTAACCGATCTAACGCTTTACTAAAATCAGTGTAAATCGCACCAATTTGGTGCCCCAATTCCATTTCACAGAGAACGCTAGACACCATCACGGATAGATTAGTTGTGGTCGAGCGATTTTTACGAAAACCATGCTGTTGATCGTTAAGACGTGGCTTAATAATGAGAGATGATTTGGAGCAGACTATTTTTTCAAATAGTTTTGGTGTAGCTGATAAAATAGCAATACCTCTGTAACTCTCAACCGACCCCTTATCTTTATTTTTATATATTGGTGTCAAATTTGATGACTTCCAAGATGAGGGGAAAATTCCAGCAGCAAGGGATTTGTTGATAAGGATATATAAGGGTTAAAATCAATGGCTCTCTGCAGTTGAATAAAAAGTAAGGAGGGAGTAAATCAGGGCCTGGTCCTTTACTGAGCTCAAGATCTTCTATTACTTTATGTATTTCATCTTTTGAGATAAAAATTTCCTTAATTAAAATGGCTGAATTTCTTGCTAGTATAATCAAATTGTGTACATGAATCTTGTTGTTTCTTTGCTGTTAATCCATGAAAAAAGGAGTTTTGAATTTCAAACCAAATTTTAATGTGAAGAACTACTGCCTTAGAAAAAAATAACCAATCAATTCTGGTAGTAAAATAAGGTTCTAGGATTCCTAGAATCCTTATCGCCACAAATTTTTAAGAAATCCCCAGGTCAATTTGATTGCTCCAAAAATCATTTAGTCAATTGATATTTATTGAATCATCCTAAAACCGAAGCTGAGAGATGCAATTTAATATTCAGGGAAAGTAATTGACACCAAAGAGGAAATAATTTTCTCCCGAAATATATACTATATGTCGACAAAAAACTAATTATAGCGTTAATCAGCAAATAGAGGAAAGTTCAAATTAAGGTTCTTTTGAAATTAAAGTTGTTTTCTGAAGCACTAAGTGATAAAAAGATAATTAAGCATCTTGCAATCTCACTGAAAGAGATTCTTATAGGTTTGCTTTTCTAATTACTACATAGTAGTATTGGAGTGATTCAAAATACGTACACACCGTTATCATCTCGCAATAGCGAACACCATTCATCGTAACTGCTTAGCCGTCCTCATTTTCGAAGAAGTACGCCCGATGACACCACCAGCCGATAAACCGTACCAAATAGTCACTCTTTGTGGATACATTGGCTTTTCAATAATTATTCAAAGATTCTTGGGCACGATGACGAGTCGAGATTGACGACTCTTCCGCCGCACTTTCGCGAACAACAGCAATGTTTTTCCGCAGAAAGAACAAGGCGAGCATTTACAGGAGATGTCGCATTTCCTACAGACCCGGTTTGCTGAAATTTGCGCACGATTCTCCCGACTGTGGACATATTTGGTCAATTATACTGATCAAAAAAATCTCAAATGCATGAAATGCATTTTGATTTGAACACCCATTTTCATAAAAGGTTACAACAACCTTAACGCACTGCTCAATTGTGTACCTCTCCATGATTGAATTTGTCAAACACTGAAAGAAAGAAATATCAAATTAAGTTGGAAGAAAAACTTGACGTTAAGGTGTGACTCACAATTAATATCGTACATTATGGTTGGAACACCCTTTACAACTACAATATGTGATACTGGAAGGTCAACGTTTTCAAGCGGGCTAAATTTTCAAGAAAATTTCAAAGATAGCTTGTAATTTGGATATGTAACTGCTTAAATAATGAGGTCAGATAAAATGGCGGCAATTTAAATACACGATATCCACATTTAATATGTTTTTTAAGGCAATTGAATGATTCTATACGCCAGTGAATTTGCTGTTTGAAGAATATTGTTTGATCTTGTTTGATCTATTAATTTATTTACAAAACTTTTCTGGTAGAAGTACTTCACTACTTTTTCAAACTGCCTTTTTCTTCTTTTTTTTATTATAAAAACAAAAACACCACGTTTTTCTTTTGTGTGGAATTGCTATTAATGCACACATTGAAATCCTGGTCAGAATACACGGAGTTTTAAAACTGATTCTTAACATGAACGAAAATAATCAATCCTATCGGCATACTACAACAAAAAAACGGAGGTTTAAAACGGAATAAAAATTTTATTAAAAAGATACTGTGGCATAAATTTCATCGTAACTTTTTTTTAAACTTATTCACTAAGGGTGAAAAATACTACTATAGCAAGGCGGATCTGTTTTCAGTTGGCTGTAACAGTTGTGGAATACAAGGTGTGACAATTAAGTAATGAGACTAATTCCATGAAAACCGTATATTTTAAAATTATTCTACAACTCTGCCATCCCTTCAAAGTAGTTCCCTTGGGCAGCTATACAACGATTTCAGCGAGTTTTCCATACTTCATAACATTTCTGGAACGCTTTGACAGGAATGTCCGCGAGTACTCTCGTCACGGCTGCCTGGATGTCCGTAATCGACTCAAAATGGGTTCCACCACCAACACACGCCTAATCAACACGACACAGCAAGCGAACTAAACAAGCTAGAGCGATGGTAAATATATCAATAGAGAGGAGAAGGATGCTGTGGGAAGAACAATAAAATCAGTCTCATTACTAAATTGTTATACCCCGTAACTTGTATTACAATAATTGACTTATTCTCCTTCTCAAAAAAGTCGGGAGCATTAAAAAATAAATCCAAATGTTTAAAAATTATAAAAAAAACTAGTTTTTTAGGGTTCTGTAAAATAATCCGTTGGTCACAGCACTTTTTCTCGCAAAGTACTTAAGCTAGAAACACCAAATTTTACATATATGTGTAAAGTGGTCCTCTCTTGAAAGTTCAACTATAAACAAAATTATATGAGGTATTTAAGGGGGGTCGCCCCATATAGGGAAGTGGCCCTCGAAAAAAATGTCATCAAAGGTAGTCAATATGAGTATCAAATGAAAGGCCTTAATGAGAACCTTTCAAAGCAGGTCTTAAACTGACAGTTTTTGTTTCAGGGGGCACACACAAAGGGGAAATACACGAAAAATTTGTGTCACCCCATTCGCGATTGGACACCTGTGATCCGAATAATCTGAAAAAAATCATAAAGGTAGATATTTATGAGTACAACAATAACAAATACCTTGGAATTGGAAATTCACTCAACTTTGTTAATAATAGTATGATCTTCGAATTTCACATTTTCCCCAATAAAATCGTATTGATACCCTTAAACTCTACAAACTTCAATATTTAAGTAACTACACGTAAGGACCTAATACTCTGCAAGTTTGATGAAAATCGAATCATATTCGCGGAAGTAATAGCCATTTGAAATTTCTGCAATTACAACAACAATAACGCACGGTTTTGACAGACTTCCCATCGGTTCAGACACTGCAATTTTGATTTGACCTTCTTAGAATTTTCAAATAAGATTTATAACAATACATTTTTTTTTAAATTCATGATTTGAGTGATTTTTGTTAGTTTGGAACAAAATGGCGACCGTTGAAAATGGAGAAACAATGGAGTTTCCTTTAAATGTGCACATCTCTTTGACATGTTTCTTGACTGTATTTGTTGCTGGTGACCGTATTTCGGAGAGGTTGGGAACAAAACCCTTCTGACGTGAGCGTAGGTCCATCTATCCAACCTGTTTTTCTTATTTTTCTTTATTCTAACTTTAAAACGATTCATTTTAGAGCGAAATTATTTAGTATTAAAAGTTGCCTAAATTAATTTTTTATAAAATACGATTGGTTAAAAATTTAAAAAATTTTTAACTCGTCGTAAAATAGCAATAAATATAAAAAAAATATTGAAAACAGCCTTTTCTTATTTAATTTTTTACCATTCAAATGCACAGTTTTGGTAGTGGCTTAAACATAAGCGTCCTATTGTTTATAACTTCGTCGCACCGAGTGTATCTCAAGAACTTCTTCTTCTTTTTAGCACTACAGTCATTCTCTGGCCTTCGCTTAGAGATAGTTAGAGTATCCCATTTTCATAACCGTATTGATTTCTTCGGAAGTTGCTTTGGTCAGTACCATGCTCCCGTGTGCCTGCTCAGCTATGATATGATCTGATCAAATCAGTACATATCACCACTGAGTGAACACTCATAGTCTGTCCGAAAAATCCCCTGAACTAAATCACGTTGCTCCCAAGAACTACAGCAGATAATTCAACTTTAAAAAAAATAGAAACGACTTTTAGAGAGCCGTCCAACGCCTTTTTATAAAATTCAATTTAATAGTTACCGAGATATTCAATATTTATTTGAAAAAAAAATCTTGAGGCTGCCCTAATAATTTGATTTTAATTTTATAGAGTGCGTTTGGCAGGCAACGTGCTTTTTTTTATAAAAAATGTCAAGCATCTATATGGTTTGGTTTTTGAAATGGAAGATTTTAAAAATTTTGAATTTTTTAAAATAAATTTAGGTTGCAAAATTATCTGAAATCGTTCTGATTTAAACGTGTGTGCGATTTTATTATATTGGGTAGTCTAAAAAATATTGAGCCTTTTTGTCATTCTTCGATTGAATATTTCTATCATCTATGACCTTTTGCCATTTTTTGAGTGGAGCCATTATTCCATCTGTGTAGAACCTCTGTGGTTTATCGACGAAAAGCTTTGCCAAGTCCCTCTTTGAAGAGAATTTCTTTTCATTACGGAAGTTTTCCAGAGACCGAAACAAATGGTAGTCTGATGGTGCAAGATCTGGACTATACGGTGGATGCTTCAAAACTTCCCAGCCAAGCCCTGTCAATTTCTGCCGGGTCATCAAAGATGTGTGTGGTCTGGCATTGTCATGATGGAAACAACGCCCTTTCTATTGATCAATTCTGGCCGGTTTTTTTGAATTGCTTGTTGCAATCTGGTTAATTGCTGATAGTATAAACCCAAATTGAGTGTTTGGCCAGGTTCTAGCACCTCATGATAAACAATTCCCTTGCAACCACACCCTGAACACAGCAAAATCTTATTTGGTGTCAATCCTGGTTTTGAAGTCGTTTGTAACGATTCACTTTTTCTTGCGAGCCATCTCTTGGCTGTGGCCTTTGATAAAGTATCTTGACCATAGACACCACAAATTTTTTCACAAGCCTGCCATGCATTCTCACCTTGATCGCAGTGATATTGTAAAATATAACGAATTTTTTCAGAAAATTTTACTCATTTTTAAATGAATACAACTTTTGACAAGAATGACGAAATGCAAAACTGTCCACATGAAAATTGTAGACTGCAATGTCACCTTCCAAACGCATGTCAGTTTGACTCAATCTGATTAGTGTTGGCCGATATATGATAACGAACACCATCTAGTGACAAAAAAGGCTCAATACTTTTTAGACTATCCAATGTTTTAAAAATTTTCTACGCAAATTATGTAGGTCCTAAGTGTATTTTAGGTGTCAAAAAAAAAATTAATAAGAAGAGGCAGTTTTTTCTTTTTTTTTATATCTATTGCTATTTTGCGGCAAGGATAAAAATTTTTCAAGTTTGTAACCAATCATATCTTACAGAAAATTTGATAACGCAATTTTTATTTCACCACAACATTGCTCTAAAATAAATCGTTTTAAAGTCAGAAGTGAGAAAGTACGAAAAAATCGAGTTTTTATAATTTTTAAAAATTTTGATTTATTTCTTAATGTTCCCGAATTTTGTGAGAGAGAGCATAGGTCAATTATTGTTATACAAGTCACGAGTATTCTACAACTTTTTCTGCAAAATGCAGTGTGCCCCCTCTCAACAGCCAAATGTAGTCGTTTTATTTTACAGATCCGCCCTGGTGTATATCCGTATTTCATGAATACGAAACTTTTCTGACAGGTATATATTTCTGCTTATTCACCTGCTATGCATATTTTTTTTCATTCAATTATGATTTTACGCTGAAAAAAAACACTCATTATAACCACTATTGCAGCTTTCTTCATAAGATGCTATTAATTAATGCACTTATTGATTATAACAGTTAACAAACTATAAGTTGATTGCAAAACCAGAAATTCAAATAAGTTCCAGCATGCTGCAATTTTAACACTAAACCGAAAAAATCTTATCTGACGTACAAGCAAGCATTGAACTATATTTTCATTGTCATCATCTTTGGCCATTTAAATCAATGCCGCATTTAAAATTTTCATAAAAATCTATATCTAATCAGATACTTTGTCTTAAGGCATCTAATGGCTGAATTCAATGATGTAAATGTGTAATTAATTAACACTGAGTCTAAATGTATCTAAATATTTATTAGTTTAGTCCAAATCCAATAGAGCTTAAGGCTTGTGAGGAATTTAATATTTTGAACATGAATGGTAGAAAAAGTTTGGATCAATGTTTCAAAATTTGTATTGTTTTAAATTTCGCAAAATCAAGATCGTTATGCAGAAGTATATATTTAATAGAACAATTCGTTCTCATGAATATTTTAATGGCAATGAATTATTTTCAAGTATTGATTAAGCAACCATATTGAACTACATACTAAGCAAGCTCAAAATCGAACGTAATTTTTGATATCACTCAACATCTCTTTTTATTTTTCGTCATCAAATCATTGGTGTGTATCCGTACATCTTGTTTTTAATTTATTCTATATTTCATCGATTTCGTAAACATTTATTCAATGGAAATTGATGCATCACAACACAGATGTGTATTGACCTTAGTCTATGAATTTTTACAACTTTTATGTAAAATTAATTTATAAAAATATTTCCTGGTGAGCTTTATCTCGAAAAAGCTCTGTTTCTCAATGAAGATAGTACTCCTGTGGAAATTGCACTTGATAGAAAGAAACAAAAATTATTAGTCAGAAAATTTTAGTTGAATTTGAGCATATGCGAGGAAATTTTCCGTAGCTACCCTCATAGCTTATACTTAAATAAAAACTGAAATGCCAATCTATTTATGCAACGAAATTGAAATTCAATTGTAAAATTTGATGTTTCTATTCAAATTATATCGAACGCAATGCTGCGTGCTTACACCGTTACAAAATAAAATAGGAAAACTCTTCAAATCGTTGTATGATTGCATTGAATGGGACATTTACTATCATTGTCTACAATTTTAAGTACGTGAGTACATTCCACTTGACCCTTGAATAATCACAAATATAAAATAATTCCTTACAATGTTCTTACCGCATTAACAATAATTTATTGCTTTCCGTATAAATAAGCTTTGATTATTTCCTGGCTGGAACCACTTGTTATAACAAGCATTAGAGATACACCAAGTAATAAGGGATATAATCACAATTGAATTAATTTTAATTTATTGAAAGGATGAAGAATTTTAAATTTGAATTAAAACTTCCAAAAACAAACTAAAATTTTAATTTATAGAAGGAGACTATAGTGATATTGACATCAGAATTCGCATTTATTTCTTCCTTGCAATATTTTGGGTCGTGGGAACTCATGTGAAAAATTTTTAACAAAATGTGCTAAACAAATTCTATGCAAAATTTTGTTCCTTTTTTCCATGCACCAAACACAGTGGTTTTTATTGCAGTAGAGCATTGTTATTTGAAACAAATAACAAATTTTATTTCATTTATTTTTGAGCAATTCAATTGATGCTACGTTTGATAAAAATAAAACGACATCAGGAATCTCATCTTGATAATGTCACGAGCCGATCAATTGTTTCACTACACATAATTGCAAGTGCAATGAAGAATATTCATATAATAGCTCGTCAACTTTATTGTCTGTAATATCAATGTCTAAGTAATTTTGTAGTGCTCATAGCAATAATAATGAGATGTAAATTTAAATTGTATCTTATAATAGAACTCCAGTGCCTTGACTTAAAATAGTGAAAATAATTTCTGAGGAACTGTGATTGTACTGGAACTCAAAAGTAAATAATAAATAATATTTTGTTTTATTATTTTTGCTGAAACCAAATAATTAAATGAATGCTTACACGCTCACAACCCAATTGATTAACAGACGTTTTGTTATATTTTAAAGAAAACCAATTAGTGAAATGTATTTGGAAAAATGAAAGAAGATACTTATCCTCAAATACATCATTTGATCTGCACTTGTACATTGTTTAACTTTGAACAACCGAACCTAAAAAGCTGGTTTTCCGATATAGCAGGAAAATTATGCATTATAGAGAAAAGTGAAGCATTCACACAATGTGCGCAATCAAAAGGCCTATCAAGGGGTTAAAATTTATTTGGGAAAAAAATAATTTGAAAGCGTAGATAAATGCCTATTTTCGAATTGTTTATAATTTAGATGGGTATCACGTCTGCTGCCACTAATACTGTTGGCTTAGAGACTATTCAATATGCACTGACACTTTTCGATCAATTGTATGCAGAGAGTTTTGTGCATGCCTCTCCCGAAGTTCGTGCCCGATGGACATCTCGTTGGAGCTTGTTACATTCACTTCACTGTTGAGTTATTTCAGTTGACCACCAGTACATTGGATGCTTGCAACGATGTATACAGTACTGCCAGGCAGACATGATAACACTTAAAGTTGAGTTCACCGTGTCTATTGCTACTAGTCCTCCACTTCCCTGCAAAGCTCCCAGCGTCCATGTCTATGGCATGAGCACGACGAAAATGTACATAAATGAGCAAGTTGATTTCTGGGAATGAGTGATCTTCACAGATGAAAGTAACTACAATATTTTTAACTCCGATGTAAAGTGGATGATATGGAGAAAACCAAATGCAGAGCTGGAAAAGGAAAGTTTAAGTCCAACAGTAAAACATGGAGGAGGTACATTTTTAGTTTGGGGGTGCGTGAGTGCTCCTGGGTTTGGAAATCTAGTATTTATTGAAGTTATCACGGGCTACATACAACTATATTAATATCCTGAAGGATAATTTGGGTCCGAATGCGGAGAAAATGGGGATAATGAACAGTTTTATCTTCATGCACGATAATGACCCAAAGCATATTGCAGAGAATACTTGACTTTGGCTCTTATATAATACACCCAGCATGTTAAAACATCCCAGATATTGATCCTATAGAGCATCTGTGGGACGTTTTAGATAAGTGGGCTCGAAAAAGGAATGTCACAAGCAAGGCAGCTCTAAAATCAGCACTACGGGAAGAGTGGAACTTGATATCGGAGAATGTGACTAGGAACGTTGTCAAATCAATGCCGAGGAGACTTCTCCATTATAATGATTTGACATAAGGTCAATGATTTTGCTTATTGGTAAACCAACCTAGTTTGAGTAACCATTAATAGATCCAGAATGTTTTTATACGCTTTGGTCAGCAGCCTGGATATAATATAGGGTGATTCATAACAAGTGTACACATGTGAATGGGCCTTAACTCTTATTTATCACCAATTTCAGGTCAATATTTTGACAGATTATGACAGTTTGGTCTTTTACAATTTTAACCATGGCATCATAAACATCAGCCGAATGTTTTATTATTGTTAAAACTTTTTACAAAAATAATGAATTGCCAGTGCAAACATTTCGCGCTCTACATGAATTTTTTGGTCCACCCGTAAATTGGCCGGTGAGATCGTGTGATTTGACTCCTTGTGACTTCTTCCTTTGGGGATTTCTGAAGGATCGTGTTTACACTGATGCTCTCCAGACTACTGAAGCATTAAAAAACAATATTCGAGCCAACATACGCCTAATAACGCCGGAAATGTGCGAAAATGTGATTGAAAATTACAATCATCGTTTGAGCAGCACGAGGTGCACATATACCCAAAGTAATGTTTTACATATAATTTTAAGGGACCAAATTTTTATAATAAATAAACATTACAGCTTAATCTTTACAACAACTATATTCTTTTCGATAAAAATATGTACACTTGTTATGAATCACCCTTTATTAAGATGTTGCTTTGCAGATATCCTCCAAATAAGTACTCCTTAATGTTATTTCGTCAACATAAATGCATTTTGAACAAGTTTCTTGATGTGCATTGGAAAATCTTCATATCTTCTTAACAACCCTATTTTTGGGACTAATTGCCTCCTTAAGCTATTTAAGTGTAGCAACCAGGTAATGGGCGTCATTTCCAACATTTTCGTTTAGAGTGTATGCAACCCATAGTGCACATCTTTTGTTCACTTCTGAATAATACTACAACTCACAACATTTAGATGTTTTTGTTGAATTTTAATTAATAATAAAAAAATTATAAATAATTCAAAAGAATGTGATTTTCCACGTTTCTAAGTGATTTTCCCGCAATTACTTTTAAACGGGTTATCGTACTTCAATATACCGAGAGAACATTTTATAGGTCCTTTGATCACGCACATATTGTATCTATCTCCGGTGTTGTTTTGAGTAACTCTAACTACAGCATATGCATTATGCCATGAAGATCACCCACTACGAGCTACGGTAAACCTTTTTTTTATAAAAAAATTTACACATATTGATACCAAACACTGGTCATAGTAAAATAGATTGCATGCCAAAGGTACCGCCGATAATCCAACTAGTTCCTTCAAATTTTTATTAACATTGCCCACAGATCTCTTTTGCGAGGCGTGTAGTTGCTCTTATTCTGGTCTGAATAAGGGAGTATGATGCGTTTAAGCTGCAAAGAAGTTGTGTTTGAAAACAAGATATTTTGTAGTTCATCATCAGTTTCTTGATGTCAAGCTATCTGAATTTCGGCGGAATTGATTGAATTAATCCGTGATAAAAGATCGAAATGTAGCAAATATCAGATGAAAACTAGCTTATGTAGTCTGATTGCCGAGCTTGTCGAGGTGATGCTCTATCACCTTTCCGACGATAGGCAAAAATTAGTGGCTTGTGGTCAGTATATATGGCAAACTTTTTTCACTACAACATGTGCCGGAAATATTTAATTGCTTCATAGACTGCTTGCAGTTCTCGATTGTATGTGCTGTATTTTTTCTGAGATTATTTCATTTCCTCGAGAAAAAAGCCAAACGTTCACATCCTTCGTCTTCAATTTGGTGCAGAACGGCACCAATTGCTGCGTCTGATGCGTCAGTTTCTAATGCAATGGGTGCTATTTTGGATGGATGAACTAGCAGTGTTGCATTGGCTAGCGTTTTCTTGTATTCTTCGAATGTATTAGTTGCATCTTCAGTCCAAGCGATAACAGAATTGTCATTTTTAATGTTGCCTTTAATAAGACATTGCAGTTTGTCTTGAATAGTTGCGGCATTTGGAATGAAACGCCTACAGAAATTTATCACTGCTGTAAATCTCCGGAGTTGTTTTGCAACAAGAGGTTTTTCGAAATAGATTATGGCTTCTACTTTACCAGGTTATGCTTTAATACCTTGGGATGTGACTTAGTGACCCAAGAACTCCAGTTCATTTTGTACGAATTTGCACTTGTCCGGATTTATTCTTAGTCCATGCTGTGAAAGTCAATCTAAAACGATTCTAAATTGCTCTTGATGTCGCTTAATATTCTGACTTGCAATGAAAATATCATTTATGTATGCTATGACAAAACCAAGTCCACGAAGCACTTCATCGCGCGGCATTTCGGAGACCAAATGTCATAAATGCAAACTCAAATAGGCCAAAGAGCGTAATGAGAGCAGTTTTTGGTATATCACACGGTTCAACCGGAACCTGATTAAAAGCCTTTTTTAAATCAATCTTGCCGAAAATATTTTTGCCAAACCTTGTACGTGCGGTATCGGGTACTTGTCTGGTACCGTAATAGAATTGAGTTGGCGATAATCACCACATGGTCGCCGAGTACCACCAGGTTTTTTCACCATATGAGGTGTTGCCCAATTGCTCTTTGATGGACAGCATATGCCCCTTCATAGCAAGTCATTAAACTCTGTATATATGTATGTATTGATGTTTGAAATAAAAAGAAAGCACTTTTGTGATGAACACACTAGTCTTTTATTTACTTCACTGATACAACGTGTTGATTTTTAGAAGAGTAGAACGGAAGTGATACAAAGAAAATCGTATACCAACATAGACATTTGAGCAACATATAATATTTGTATTGTTGCCAACTTAAACATTTTCAAATAAACATTGCCATATTAATAACACCCCTTCTCAATGTTTATGCATTTTAAACAAATTAATCTAAATTAACATCAACATATGACTGGAAACATTATTAATTCTCTACTTCCTTTCTATTTGACATTGCATTTTCTCGGAAACTTAATTAATAACTCCTTACTTAATGACTTTCTTAGCATGTCTGCCAATTGTTCGCATGTGTTTATGTACTGAATATTAATTTTATTATTTTTGATTAAATCTTTAATGAAGTGGTATCTAATGTCAACATGTTTAAGATATTTGACTGAGTCTGTACTCACATTCAAAATAGCTGACTGATTGTCACAATACAACTTAACTGGGCTATCATTTTGAAGCACACTTCGCTTGCTGCCATACTCATAGAAACATATTCAGCTTCAGTAGAAGACAAGCTTACAGAATATTGCTTCTTTGAACACCACATAACCAAACAATTTGCAAAAGTGAACAAATAGCCAGATGTGGACTTTCTGTCCCCCTGATCACCTCCCCAATCGGCATCACAGTAGCCTTGCAATACACTATCATTACACTTGTAAACTATTTTATAATCTCAAGTATGCTTCACTTAGCGCAATACTCTCTTAAGTGCACTAAGTAATTTACTATTGGCACATTTCTGTTATCTACTTAGTAAGAAAACTGCAAAGCACAGGTCAGGCCGAGTGCTTGGTACAGCATACATCAAACAGCCAATAATTTGCCTACAGATTCCTTCAATGTCTATATCGCAATAAGTGTTTAAATCAAATATTTTAGTATTAAAGTTACTATCCAAAGGTGTCAACATGGGTTTGCAGTTTTCCATATTAAATCTTTTCAATACATTTTCTAAGTAATTTCTTTGTCATAATGTAGTTATACCATTTTCAAAGTTTTGCTCTACATATATTCCTAAGAATTCTGAAATTTGCCCTAAATCTTTCATTTTGATTTTTTTGTTTAACATTGTTTTAAGGCTAGTGACCTCACTTTCATTACTTCCAAAGATTAGCAAGTCATCTACATATATTAATACAAATGCTTTATCTTTACCACTATACTTTTTATACAAACATGGATCACATTTAGACCTTATAAAGTCTTCTCAAGTTAATACAGAATTAACTTTAATATTCCAGGATTTAAGTGAACTTTTCAACCCGTACAATGACTTATTTAACTTTACAATATTATTTTTTCCTTTGTATGCCCCTTCTGGTAAACTTACATATACATTTTCTTTAATATCACCATATAGAAAAGCCCAGCTGACATCCATCTGGTATATAGGTAAATTATATTTTGTTGCAATTATTACAAACAACCTGAAAGCTGCTAGCTTAGCAACTGGGGCATAAATGTCACTTAAGTTGATTATATCTTGTTGACTAAACCCCCTAGCAACTAGCCTACCCTTGTACTCCTTGACATTATTTATATTTTTTATTTTAAAAACCCATTTGCTGCTTATGGACTTTGCACTTACAGGTAATTTACAAAATTCCCACGTATTATTGTCACTCAGAGTCTTAAGTTCCCTGGCAACAGCCGCTCTTCACTTACCGGCATCAATTCGGCTCATGGCATCATCATATGTGATGGGATCACATTCACTTTGGTACGACTGCACATTGTTACACTTGTAGAAATCAGTTTGTTACGCTCACGCTTACACCTTTCCCTTTCTATGGGTGAATCAATTTCGTCCAATAGATGTTCTTCTTCGCTGCGTGGTAGGTAGTCACTGTCATCTTCCGAGTTATCTCCTGAGATATTACTTATGTGGGTTGTCTCTATCTCATTGTGGTCAAGGGTTATTATTTCATCAATATCTGTCTCGGAAATATTCTCTTGCAATTTCTCCTCTTCAAGATTTAAGGACACAACAGTTTGCTCTTCACCTTTCTTCACTCGATGTTTTTACTTCTCTTCTTGCTGTAAGAATACAATGTCTCTTTTTGTTTCCACCACATTCTTTCCAGGATAGTAAATACGATAACCTTTCACATCTTCCTCATATTCGACCATCAATCCCTTCTTTCCTTTCGGATCCCACTTCAGTCTCTTCTCTTTTGGAATGTGTACATATACTTCTGTATCAAAGGCTCTTTACTCATGGACATTATATGTTTTCCCAGTCCATACCTCAAATGGAGATCGCCCATCCTCATGGCTCTTCCTAGTCCTGTTCAACACGAACACTGCAGTATTTATGGCTTCAGCCCATAATTTCTTTAATAAATTTCTTTCATGTATCATTGTCCTGGCCGCTGCCAGCAATGTCCTGTTTTCTCGCTCAGCCTTGCCATTCTGTTCTGGGGTGTATGGGACTGTGGTTTGGTGTGTTATTCCACGCCTTGTAAACATTTCCTTCACATTCCTGTTCACAAACTCTAGGCCGCTATCACTTCTGAATGTCTTCATCTTGTTTTCAGTACTATTCTCGGCCTTATTTATAAAGTCCTTAATTATATACTTGATCTTATCTTATGTCTTTACAAAATACACACTTCTGAAATGCAAATAATCATCTTTCAGCGCAACGAAGTATCTTGATCCACCAACTGACGATTCTTCCATGGGACCGCATGTTTCAGCATGAATTAATTCACATGTCCTGGTACTCTTATATTCGCTTCTATTGAATGGCAATCTGTGTATTTTCCAAATCAAGCAACTCTTACACACCGGGATGGATGTTTGTTTAACCTCAATGTTGTTTTTCCGCAAAGTATCTTTGACGTACGTGAAGTTTTGGTGCGCCAATCTTCTGTGCTACTCGTTTAAATCGTTCGACGTTAGTCCTGTAGTACTCGCAATTTCACAATTATTACTCGTATTATAGCGTAAATCCAAATAAAACGAATTTCCAATTCTTTCCGCAACCGCACCAATTTTATTTGCCTTGAAGAATTTGCATGAGCTGTCATCTGTCACTATGACATAACCTATATCTGTGGCGTGATTGACCGAAAATAGATTCGTTTTTAACTCAGGAACATACAACACTCTATCTATAACTGTGTCAATCCACTCCATTCCGTTCGATACTTGAACTGCCATCTGTGCATAACCAATCGCATTTATCACTGCTCCATTACCGATGATTACAGGTTTTGGCGAAGTATTTGAGAATGATGTAAACAATGCACGGTCTCGACACATATGTTCAGTACCGCCAGAATCGACTAGCCACTTAGATTTTTGCAGTTGATGCGACAGATTAGATACCACGAACGCGTTACTATTCATTTTATTTTCACTTCTTAACATTTTTTGTTTTCGAAAACGGCACTGAGCTTTAAAATGTCCGAACTTGCCACAATAGTAACAGCTATTATTATTACTCACGTTCTCTTCACTGTTAGGTTTATTGTTACTTTTACTCTCAGTTTGATACTATCCACTTTTATCACGTTTGAAAACTTTTGATGGTCCTTTATTTTTCACAAAGAATGTAGAAGGTGTTGCTTGCTGTGCCCCTTCGTTCTTCTCTTTCGCTTGGTCTTCTTCAATCAGTAGTCTTGCCACTAGATTATCAAACGTTTTTGTGTCATCAGGCGCCGACTCCCAAAGCGAAATAAAACGTTTATAAGTGTCTGGTAACGACATTAGCACTTTCGTGATTACAAATTTATCTGAGATTTCTTCACCCATTTGTTTCAATTGGTTTTGTAGTTCTTGTATCTTAGATAAGAAAACAGACATGTCGATACCTTTTTCGAACTTGTATTGGAAAAATCTCTGTTGTATAATGTGCACACTGGTCTCAGCTTTCTGTTCATATACACTGTGGGGTTTTCGCCACATCTCAGCAGAGCTCGTACATGTAATAATATGTAACATTGCCTCTTCTGACATTCGTGTTACCAATAACGTCTGCGCTTTGGCATCTGTAGATTCCCATGCAGATATCTCACTGGCCACTTCGGGCTTCACTTGTTTTCCCTCTACAATGTTTAACCATCCATGGCCCCTCAACTGTACTGCTGTTTGGAATTCCCATATATTCCAACTTCTGGCCCCTTCTAACTTGATCACATTGACGTTATTGTCATTTCCGTCCATCATCGACGATGTTACACAGTGCCCGAGCCTGATCATGATGTCGCAAACTGTAGTAAATTAACCTCACTTTTTCCTTCTCGCCGATTTTGCTGCCACCGTATCTACATCAAGCTGTTATATGTGCCTAGGCCCATAACCTGACGTTTGAAATAAAAAGAAAGCACTTTTGTGATGAGCATACTAGTCTTTTATTTAATTCACTGATACAACGTGTTGATTTTTAGAAGAATAGAACGGAAGTGATACAAAATAAATCTTATACCGACATAGACATTTGAACAAAATATAATATTTGTATTGTTGCCAACTTAAACATTTTCAAATAAACATTGCCATATTAATAACATGTATGTATGTATGCATATATTTATGTATATAAAATATAAGTACATATTCGTATGTCCAAAAAGTGTTGAGCCTTTTTTGTCATTTTTCGATTGAATATTTCGCTTATTTAAATGGGTAGAGCCACTATTCCATCTGTGTAGAACTTCTGTGGTTTATCGGCGAAAAACTTGGCCAACTGATTTTCACAGTCCCTTTTTGAAGTGATTCTTTTCATTAGGGGTTTTGTAGAGACCGAAAAAATTGTAGTCTGATGGTGCAAAGTATGTGTCGGTCTTCTTCATTTTTTTGTAAAATTTCCTCGACTTTTTTAGTGATTGGTCGACCTGAGCAAGGTGCATCTTTAACATCAAAATTCCCAGAACGAAAGTGAGCGAACCATCTCTTGGCTGTGGCTTTTGATAAAGTATCTTGACCGTAGACACCATAAATTCTTTCGAGAGCCTGCGATGCATTCTAACCTTGATCGTAATGATATTGTAATATATAACGATTTTCTGAAATTTCATACATTTTTAAATGAATGCAACTTTTGACACGAGTGGCGAAATACAAAACTGTCCATATGAAAATTGTAGACTGGAATGTCACCTTTTAAACGCATGTCAGTTTGACTCAATCTAATTAGTATTGCCCAATATATTACAGCGAACACCATCTAGTGACAAAAATGGCTCAGTACTTTTTAGAATATCTATTATATATACATATATATATATATATATATATATATATATATATATATATATATGTATATATATATGAATATATATATATATATATATATATATATATATATATATATATATATATATATATATGTATGTATGTATATATATATTGATTTATATACATCTATATATATATATATATATATATATATATATATATATATATATATATATATATATATATGTAATTATATATCAACTGGATTTCACACACTGTAACCAAAATTAAATAAGTTAAAAAAAACCACTTAAGGTATGAAATACAAACTTTATAGTTCCATTAAAATAGAAAATTTTTTATATAAAGACAACAATTTACTATGTTTGTGAGTAGTGAACAATGATGAAACTGTTTGACTTACCTGTGCATATTATAAATCAATGAGTTTTACACTCCAGAGGAAGTATCAACAATAACTTTTTATGAGAAAGGAAAATATTGAATACATGTCAGCACAAATTATATAAAGAATTTTTCGAGCTAAACTCATGGTGCATGATTTCGTTTTAGTATTAGTTGCATCCTGAATAACCTTTTTTGATTAAATTAGTTAAACATGCCACGCTTAAGCATTTGAGTGAAGTACATTTCCGATAAATATAATGAAGCCGATCAAACTCAATCATTAAAGTTATCTTTCTAAATTCATCGATTAATATAAAAAAATATTTCATTTATTTTCATCCCTCGACAATAAGCATAGATTACCATTATCAAATTCAAATTTGGACATACATAAGTAAATATATCAGTAAATTTCCCAAACCAATGACTATCCTAACATTCTAGAATGCTTATTCATCCTAGTTTTACCAATTACTACTGCTAATACTACAACTACTATAGAACTAGACGTCACAACAAATCTGCAGTTTATAGTGTCAAGGATGAAATTCGCATCTAACAACCGGTTACACAACTCTCGATCAAGCCGAACAAGTTGCACTTTCATTGGAATCACGCAAAGCTTTAGTTCTATCATATAAAAGATACAACGTACTATGCAGAGATAGTAAGCGAGATAGATCATTGATCTCTTAAACAATTCATTCATGAGTCTTCAATATCAAAATAAAATATCAATGCAAGCGAATTGAGCCGCTTTTATCCGCTGACCTAATAACATTAAGCTCATCTGCATTTACTGATAAGAAAAGTCGCTGACATGAAAACTAGTTTCCTAAGAGTCTAATTTAAGAAACCACATTTCAATGACGTATTCACCTATTCCGATTTTACCACAATCATAGAATTTAAGGCGCACTAATTTATGATGTGGTTAATAGCCTCCCAAGCTATTGCAGGGATTTACTCCTCTCGATGATAATGGGGAAAATTATTACGGAATCATTTACAGGCAATGAACAACCAACAATTTACTACTGCAATTTGTGGTGTAGTTTGATGCTGAACATTGTAATAATTATGCATGCTGCTGACATGTGCAAACCTTGGATACTAAACCACCAAACTATTGCCAAGTATCCAAGAGAATAACTCCCAATCTAAATTCTCATTAAATGGATCATGCTCAAAGCTGTTCAGCCGAAGTAGAAGTTTGGTTGCGGAAATATTTTTAGCAATTTTTTGACCCTTTGACGAATTCTTCAATACCCGGAAAATAAACATAATTATGCATGAATTCCATCTAAAAATAAACCAGTAACCACGTCTTAGGGAGAAAGGTCAAACAAAAACCTTCAGATTTCAGATATTCAATATCCGATTTTTTTTTTCGTGCCCTTTTGGCGCACTTCTAGTGATTAATTTGATTGACCGATTAGAAGATACTTTTTACCTTGGTTATAAGATGCAACAAAAAAGTCTACCGCTATAGGAGTATACAAGAAGTAAATACAAAACCAAGTATCTATGCGCGAAGGTCTACTACCTTGATCCGCTCAGACAGAGCCAAAAGTTAACACCGAGTTTGCATGAACGATCGTAGAGAGGCGAGACTGCTAAGCTTCGGCTTACGTGCGTAAAGATAGCAATTACCTAGAAAAGAAAATGCAAGTGTTGTTCGCAGATTCTGTGTGGAGACGCGTTCAAGAGATAGATCGTAAAGTGATTTTTTTCAAACACATGTGGGAATGAATTGTTATGTGTTATACCTGACCTAGACAAGTTTTCAGTTAGATTATTGTTGGTTGAATTATTGGGCAGGCTTGTGTGGTGATGATAATAACATACTTAGAGTGTGGCAGGTTATTAATGACCATTGTATTAACTCATGAATTAGGGGAAAACACACTGAACAGTTTATGGTGTAGGGAATTATTATATGACTACATGTTGTAAATGAAAGCTAGCTACTTTCCGTGCAAAAAATATTTACGCTAAGTCAACGTTAATTTTAGCAGTGCTTAAAACATTAAATTTCAAAATCTACTTATGGTAAGTGCAGATGAAATTAAATAGTTCGCTTAAATAGGACTTGAAAACGTTCTGCAGGCAGGCATTCATTTCTATCAGGAGAAATTACTGTTCTCTTCAATTTGAAAGAAAAATAAAACGATTATGATTTCATCAAATATAGCTTGATTCATTCAAAAATTGAACCTCACGGAAAGATGGTTTCATTAGCTTATAGGCTGCGTTTAATCTAATTGTGACTACAAGGACCTCAAAAATAGTAGGACTCATTTTCAGGCATAATTATAAGTTTACGAATATATCCACCCCGTCCGCTTGTTTATCTGTCTTGTCCGTCCTATCCTTAAATATTGCTCTGTAGTTTGGTCTCCCCAACTTTCTACCTCATCAGAGAATTTCCAGCGAAAATTTACCCGAGTCTTGATTCACAAATTCAAAATCTCATATCAACCCTATGAATGTCGATGATCTTTCTTACGTCTTCCTACTCTGTCGTCCTGTCATAACTATCTAGATCAGTGTTTTTTATATCAACTCTGCCACAATCAAATTTCATCAACATTGAATGCAGACTTATGTTTTTGTCAACCAGCGCCTTCTTCTTGGGCAAACATTTTTTTCGTACTACCGTATGCCCGTACAAATTTATATTTTCACTCTCCCACTATACGAATATTAAGAATACATGATAAGCTTCAGCTTGGTCCTTTTTCCGACTCAAACCTTATTTTTAGATTGAGATTAAGAAGCCTGATTCTTATAACTCAATTAGATTAAATATTTGACTTGTTTGTACTTTAATTTAATTTTACATGTATTTTTCTCAACTTAGTACTTAATATTGTTAATATTATTGAATTTATTTTTTTATTTTAACTTACTCACTTAATTCTAATTTTCATTAATTTTCTTTGCTGTTTGTTTTGTTCCATTTTGTATTTGGGTTGTGTTTAATCTGTTGAATGGAATTTTAAATAAATAATCTAATCAGAAAGAAAATAACAAGGAAAACCGATGATTTTTTAAAAATATTTATCAAATTTGAATTTTTCACCGCGATTACACAAAAATCGTAAGATTACACCAAAATCGTCTAAATGCCAGACGCCATAAGACTATGTAGATTTGCTATGAAAATTCTTTGTGTGTAGCTACATAATTGAGTTGCATTAATAATTTTCCTGAAAAATTATTAGAGAAAAAAAATGTTAGAAGATGGTTTCAACGTGTGTACTGATCTCATCATAGATAAATACTGGTGATGGTGACATCCATGCTTAGAGGTGAGAGAATTATTTTTAATTTTTCTGTTTATGTGAACTCAATATGTTTTTGTAACTACGAATTATGTTCAGGTTAATTTTCTCCTGTAAGTACTTATCTTTGCTAAAGTTTTTTCTTAATCAGTCGACCCTTTTAACATCGATTTAATGTAAATCTATACGATCATTTTGCTCTACACTACGGTTCTTGCATCGTTTAGGCATAGATTTACATTGAATTGATGTAAAAAGGGTCGAACAATCAAGAAAAAAGTTTAGCAAAAAAATATGTAGATTTATTTTTTACTTGGCGCTCAAGTAAATCACCCAAATTTAAACCCAATCACATAATTCAAAATAGGCAGCCTTAAATTTACTATGTAGGTGTCATGCCAATTTTAATACTTACCTCACCCAACACGCACGTACTATGATACCACTATTTTAGACTCTATTTAATGGAGCATATTAACTTATTCATTGTAAAACATTTATTCTGGACTTAAATTGATCCCGTTTATCATGGATTACAAGCCAAAGGAGCTCGTTTTTGCACATGTAGCTTTGTTTTTGCTTTATTACAACAGCCCCTTTCAGACCTTCACTTAGGGATGGTTCGAGTATCTCAGAAAGTGATACGGTCAGTATCACGCTTTGGCCATTGATGCATCGACTCAGCTGCGATACATTCTGATTTTATGCCAGTACGTATCCTAACTGAAGGGGCTTATAGCCTGTCCAAAGACAGGCGGTAAAGTTATTTTCACTGGTGGCGTGGAGAAAGCTTCCCATAGTTTAAGGAACCCATAGAAGTATTAAGCAGCAAGCTAGCGACAATGGCCGCAAAAATAAATCACAATCAAAAAAAGCTACAAATACAGTCTCTTGAAGAACTAGTCAAGAAAAGGATCAAGATCTAAAAATTGGAGCACCAAAGCCCGGTCCGACAGGAAACAAAGGCAAAAAAACATGTAAAGCAAACAAGACTGGAAGAAATTTCAAGTCCAGATGGCACTAACGATAGTCAAAACTATTTTGCAGTGCTGGAAAGACTGACAGAACATATGGTAACTGAAAGGTAACGAAATTGAAGAAGGCAGTATTGATAAAGATAATGTGAATTTTATACAGTATTTAAAAAAATAAATACGATAAACCAACTCGTGACTAAACTAATTCCTTGGCTGAAGCCAGCAACAGAGCAGAAAAAATTTCCGCCAATAAATTTATTTGGACATAGCGAAAGAGATATGGTTCTGCTCTTTGCAGCCAAAAATTAATTAAACAAATTTGTAATTAAAAGAGTAAACGCAGAGAAATAAACAATTAAAATGAAATCATTGGTTGAGTGAAAAGAGCAGACCTAGCTGTTGAAAGGTCTGGACTGGTGAGAGAACACGATCGGTCTCCTTCAAGTGCTCAATGAAGCTGCACCATAAACTGACTTCATTTCAGTTAAAACCTTGCAACTGGGAGAATGACCGTCGAAAAGAAAAATTTAAGCATTTTAGTTTAGTTCCTTTGAAGTAGTTCAAAGTAGACTACTCGCACATCTTTGTAATCCCACCACCCAGAAAGTAAAACCTTCTTTTGGTGAACATTGGCTTTGGATGTCCATTGTGGGGGCTCATCTTATTTGGTCTATGATCGTTTTTGGACAATGTTATCGTAAACAATCCATTTTTCATCATCCATTATGTTTATTTTAAGGAATGGGTCGTTTTGGTTACGATTTAGCAAAGAGTAGCATATATTAATGCATTTGGTGAGGTGGATTTCCTTTAATTCGTGAGGAACCCAAACATCCAGTTTGTTTACGTAACCAAGCTGTTGTAAGTGCAAGTAAATGCTTGAATGCAATATGTTGATCTTCTTTGATATCTCTCTATCATATGCCAATTAGTTTCGATTAACGCCTTTATTTTGTCGTCATCAGTAGTGGTTGGACGACCAGTATGTGGTGCATCTTGCACATTGAAATGTCCAGAAGAAAACCGAGCAAACCAACGATGACACTGGCGTTCAGTAAAGTAGTCCCCATTATAAACTCGACACCATTTTTTTCGAGCTTGTATCGCATTTTTGCCCTTTTGGAAGTAAAACAATAAAATATGCGGATAATGTTCTCTTTGATTGTGCATTTTCAAGTTTGTTTTTAACCATCTTGTCATATACCAATGACGTTCAGTTTTTAACTGAAGATAGTCTGGATAATCATCAAAACAGCATTTAATAATATAAGTCGTGCAATCACTACTACATGAAATATGGAGTTCACGCCATTTATGAGAAAAAATGAAATGATTTATCGAACAACCCAATATATTCAATTTATTCAACAGTTACGTGTATTTTCCTCAGTGACAAATTGCCCCAATACTGTCACGCATCGACTGTTTTTATTCCAAAACCAAAACCTATTCCCTCTACCATCAAAACTTGTCTGTCTATACTTCATCCCACTTAGCCAAACCTTTATCACAGCCATTTTCAGTTTGTTATCTTTGCTTTTTTCCCAGTTGTCATCCCACTAATATTTCCTGCTATGCTTATTCAACTAACAACGGCTACTGATTATTTTTGTTCATCCTGATCTCTATCAGACATGGACGCCATGTAACAATGGAACTACTTGAACAAATACATCACGGCATGAAGATCAGGTAATTTTTTGAAAAAATCCTCAGCAAGTCAGGAAGACTTTGCTTTGCAAATGCAATTAAATGTGTATGCAAGATCTGTAACGCACATAAATTTTCACTTATTCATCTGAACCAGATGCTGTACTATTGATCGGATCCTCTAGCAAACTACATCAGCTAGAAACATAAGATTTTGTAACTAAGTGTAAAGTGATGCCCTCTTCAAAATTTCACTACAAAAAACTGATAAGGTGTTTGTGAGGGGGTCTCCCCATATAGGGGAGTGGCCCTTGAAAAAAAAATTTCACCGCATGTAGGCAATATAGGTATCAAATGAAAGGCCTTAATGGGAACTTTTCAAAACAGGTCTTAAGATGACAAGTTTTGCTTTGAGAGGTGCAGGAAAAGGGGAAATGTACGAAAATTATGTGCCCCCCTCTGCAATTAGACGCATTTTACCCGAAAAAGCTGAAAAAAACCACAGAGGTAAATCTTTGGGAGCATAAGGGCAACAAATACCTCTGAAATCGAAATTCGATCAACTTTTTTAATAACAGTACATTATATAAACTTTACATTTTTGAATATAAAATCAAAAAGGGACCATTAAAATTCCCAAAAGCTACAATTTAAAGCTTTTAATAGCAATTGCGTGTGTCCTGAAAATTCCACGATCATCGAACTAAAAACAGCAAAGTTACAGCCGATTGAATATTTAACAATTACAACAACATTAACACGTGATAGGGTAAACTATACTAATCCTGGCACCCCATTGGTTATTGGCATGTTTCACTTTTTCATTCGAAATTAAGAGTTACTCGTGCAAAAAATTATTTTTGAGCGTTTTTGTCGTTTTTTCCGCTCAAAACATAGCTTAAATGTGCACAGTCGAGTGTATGGCAACGATAAGTAAAGTGAAACTAAAGCACGCCGCGCTCCAAAGTCCCATGTTGTCCCTGTTTCACTAAGGTTTCGGTTAGCAGCAAGTATGTTTGTTTCTCTTTATAATATTGACTTTAGATTATACATGTACGTGTGTAAAGAGTGTTATAAATGATTAATAGTGACTTAAAAAGCGTTCTTAATTTACACTTTTCGCATTTAACGCGAGGCAAATATCATAGTTTTGGGTGCCAACAACTGACCTAAACATTTAAGTAGCACCACCGTTAGTTCGCATCTATGCCTATCACTAAAATAATGTTCCAATCCTTTCATGCTAGAGACGGGTCAGTGAGAAGGGACATTTGCAAAACAAAGCAAAGATACGACTCAGACGCACTAAATGGGCTCTTTCACACGGGAATGGTAAAAACCCATATCCAAACAGGTTTCGCGCTTACGCCCTTATGTTTACACGTTGCATAGTTCAGCCAACCTATTTTTGTATACGATACACGTCTTGCGAGTGTATGTGTCAAAAGGATCATTTGATCGTTAAACGTCGTGCGAACAACATGAAAGCGAAGACAGAGAGATAAGCGATTGAGAATTGATGTTTTAGCCTTGAATTGTGCACGAGGTAACAAAAACTGGAATGAAAAATGTATTTTATGATTGTTAAAGTTTGTCGATTCAAACTTCTATTGGATTTATTAGAACCTCCGTGATTTTTCGCTTTCTGACAAATATATTCCAAATATTAATATCCTTTAAGTCGCATATTTTTCTTGTTGTGTTGTCAACTGGCATATTATAATGCGATTCTATAAAGATTATGCGTACTGTTAATTTTCTATGGATTTACAATAGGCAATTGAACTTTATTGAAATCGAGATATTCGTCGTGTTGTTTCCTGAAATTGAACATGGCCTCCGCTTTTATAAATTTATTGAATAACGCGTAGCTTCTCGCGTCCACGCATCCATTTTTGCACGCAAATTGTTTCATGACGACTACCTTCTTCACCGAATGTTCAATTCGGAATGATTACCGGCGTTTGTATAAATTTCCCCCACCAAATGATCAACAAAATGCGTTTGTGTATGTGCGTTACGCTCGGTCACCCTACAAAATGTTGGCTTGTTTTCACCATCAGGTCCCCTCAATGCCTCTCACTCTTCTTCCCCATATAACCTGTTTAACGCTCACTTTTAACGCTGCGTCTGAAAAAGCCCAATGAGCATCGAATATTAATTTCTAAGCACTGCCAATAATTGCACTTGTTCCATTCATTACAATATGGATGAGCGGTGTCAATCACCATTTTGTTCAGTTATGCCAATCATTCAATTTGCTTGCATAACGATAAGTTAAACATCAAATTTTAAAATGTTGTTTTTTGTGACACACAGATTTGTTATTTGGCTGTTGCAGAAATAAATTTCAAGGATGCCTAAGATCGGGAGCAAGGGCATTTATACCAAAAAGTACAGCGAAAACGACTTAGTCCAAGCTATACTGGCTGTTCAGAATGGAATGTCAAAGAAAACTGTTTGAATGAAGTTCGGAGTTCCAAGAGCTACGCTGCAGTTTCTTAAAAGTTCAAAGTTTGTGAAATCTAGACCAGGACAATCAACGATTTTAACTGACATTGAAGAAGCTCTGGTTGACTGGATCGATGTAAGCAGCAGAAAAGGTTTTCCTCGAAAGAAAGAAGATATTTTAGTATGTGTTCATTACTTTTTAATAAAAGAACCACGAAAAAAAATTTTAAAGAAAATAAGCCTGGTGAAGGTTGGTATCAGCATTTTTTAAAGCGTCACCCAGAAATAGCGACTCGAACAACAGAAGCAGTAACGGCCGCCAGCGTAAATGTTTCACAGTCTGATATTAGGGAGTGGTTCATGCAAATTGAAAATTATTTCAATGAACAAGGTTTAAAAAGTATTTTTGAAGATCCAACAAGGATATTTAACGGAGGTGAGACAAACTTCCAACTTTGTCCAAAGAATACTAAAGTGGTGGCAAAAATGGAATCAAAAACGTATATGAAATTGACCACCTACAAGCCAAAACGAGTCTTGCTGTCATGTTCACCTTTTCTGCTAGTGGTGGAATAACACCGCCTATGATAATATGAAAAGAATGCGAGCCAATCTTAGAGCTTCGGTACCCTTTTCTCGGGGCTTAAAATTGTCTAATAATAGTTGGATGAACTCAGCTTTATTTTACCAAAAAATCGACAACATTTTTTATCCATGTCTTCTTAAACAAAAAGTTCAATTCCTCATCATATTCTTTGCAGGTGGCCACAAAAACCACATGAATTTTGAGCTCAGCGAATCATGTAGTCAAAAAGGGATCATCTTGATTGCACCATATCCAAACAGCACTCGAATCCTACAACTTGCTGATATTTCAGCATTCAAACCCATTGAGAATGCATGGGAGAAAGGGGTACTCGAGTGGAGAAGAACTAACTTAACCAAGACTTTAACGAAAGTTGATTTTGGTCCGATTCTCGTAAATGCGTTAGAAAAATATATAAATAAGTCGGTTGTTATAAATGGTTTCAAGGCATGTGGGCTATATCCCTGGGACCCCAACGCAATCGATTTTTCGAAATCTTTGGGACAAAATACACATGCTCCTATCACTGCCAATGAGAAACAGAATCTAACTCTGACGCTCCGCAAATTTAAGGAAATAGTGGGACCATTGATTCTGACAAATCTGGAAACTAACGCACCAATAATCCGCACGAAAAATCAGCATACACTGCTCTTAGTAATATTTACAAGTTTTTGAGCGAAGCACATCAATTTAATGTTGACAATATTCAGGCAGACATGCTAACATGCCACATAAATGAAAATTATGTACAAATATGAGGCATAAGGTTATTGCTCGATGATATTTCCATCATTTTTAGCAATCGTGCTGCATCACCTCCCCGACATCTTGAATTCCCAGCCTTAAATACCGACAATTCAGCAATTGCTTTACTACAAAATGCTGGTTTGCCTCAACCCAAAACAATCTGTCAATCTTCAATCGAGGAAGCTTCTAAAGGAGAAGCAAATTCTGCATATGTTGATGAAACGAGTTTGGGTTTGGGTTCGAAAGAAAAGAAATTCTTGCTATTTTAAATAAAGATTCCGATTCAGATGATTAAGAAATCAAATATTGAGACTGAATAAGATTAATTTTTATTTTAAAATATAGTTTTCGTTGTTATGCTCTGAATTCATTTTCATGTTAATCATTATAAGTTGGAAACTGATTTTTGTTTTGTATACCAATAATTAAAAAATATATGATAATAACTAGTCTGAATGTGCCAATGACCATACTTTCATACAATATTTTGTAACTTGTCATATATATTTTTAAATAAATGCACTATTACTGAGCATACCATTTTATTTGAAAACGAAGTCTCTGCCAATCACAAATAATTGATATTTAGCCTTATACAATTGATCATAAGCTTGTAAAGATTGTTTTATTAAGTCTTTTTGCTTAGTATGCCAATCATTGTATAGTTTACCCTACTAGGGAGATACACGTTTGCAACGGACCTAGACACTACAAATATGTAATTTTCATAAAAATTTTAGAATTGATTTTTAATATTGATATGTTATGATGACTAATCAAGCAACAAATTCAAAACACTTGAAACAAAGTGGCGGTGAATTCAAATACATAACAACCAGGATCGACCTGAGTTTTCGAATCTGCATATTAGTCAAGTTTTGATATGCAGAACATATTGTTTGATTTACTAATGGTTTCACAAAACCCTTCTGGCAGGAGCACTCTCCTGCTACTTCAACTTATTTATGCCAAAATCACTGAGCTACAAGTATTCACCACTCACTACAATACAGGACGAACGGACCGAAAATATATAACTCATGATTTCACAGTCTTCGAAAATAATTTTATTTATGTATTTAAATAAAAGTTTTAGAATTAAATTTATTAAAAAAAATTAATTATATATTATGATGAGGTACGTACAAAACATACCTCGTGATTGAAATTTAGTTCAAATACTCGTATATTATAAAACCTAACATCACATTTCATAATAGGATATTCAAAAAATGCAAATAATAAATTGTAAATTATAACATATTTACTAAGTACTTAATGAAAAAAGAAACATGATGGAAATTTCGTTACATTTTAGTCAAACTATTTAGAATTGAATTGCGTGTACTTGTGCATACGTACGCTAAAGTTGGCGCTAAAATACAAATTTTCGAGCAAATGCAAGATATTGTCATTGAAGGCATGCAGTTTAATTTCTTTGGCTAAAACTATCTTGGTCTCATAATCGTGTTACACTAAACAAATTACTGAATCAAAAAAAAATTTACTTAGACTTTTTTCTTCTTCTTTGCAGACTGTATTTTTCATACTTCAAGAGTGTCCAAAAATAGGTATGTATAAGTTAGTGCTGAAAAATTCACCAAAAATAACTCTATGAAAAAAGAATATCCACAAACACAAGAGTTAAGTAAATTCTGCAATATCTAACCTGAAAATTGTTTCAAAAATCTGTCTATGAAATTGAACTTTCTCGACAAATATTCTAACTATAGTTACAACCCAATTATTTCAAATCAACATGAGTTGCAAATTTTACATTAATACTCATTCACAGTGAAAATTTGAATTTTTACTAAATTTAACCCCAAGGGCTCGGTGAGTAATTAGCAAGTATTACACATTTCGCCATTTAATATGACATATGAAAGTGAAAATGAGTGTGAACATGCGAGAACTGAGGACTTACAACTAACAGATACATGATTAAGCTTGAACTCATATGGTTGAAGGTATTTACAAGTCTCCATGATTTTAATTGCTCTATTCTCATAAACTCGTTTACTTAACTCGCGCTTTAAAGCCAACTCAATTTAAAATAACATTCGTTGCTTGTATTAGTAGAAAATTTGGAGTGCTTACATATTTATTTCATGGAAAACTTGATGTGAAGTTGCAAAAGTAGCAATGCATGAAGTTTTGAGATACAAGAAATAGCAAATACGTTACTTGCTAGAAACTTATTTCATTTAAGAGAATAATATTTGGAAGCTTTTAATATGCTTGTCATGGGTCCAATTACTCGTAGATAGAAGATTACAGAAACCAGAATGCACTTCTACATAAATTTCCAAAAAATCCAACAAATGGGGATTTCTCTTGGATAATGCCTATCCTTTTTCAAAAATATAACAAGTACAGATTGGTTCTTGTAACAGTATAGATTGATGAAGAATAGACAAATAAATGAAAATATTAATTAATAATGGAAATACTATCAATTCTATGTAGTTTCAATTAACACACTTTTCTAAAACAAATCAAATAATTGGTATTAAGAAAGTATAATGATTCGAATGAAAAAAATATTCATTTCCTTCTCAAACAAATATCTTTCAATCATTTTAAGTCAATCAACATAACATTCATGCTCTTGCCAAAAATATTTCACTTACTATGCAATTTTTCATATCACATACTCCACGTAGAAAACGCGAATATCTTTATTATTTCACATGAAATTTAAACAAACGTTTTAATCAACTTATTTAGTATGCTAAATACATCATTAGTAGCGGTCATACATGATTCATGTGTACTTAAAGCTAAATTAAAAAGCAACACTTCCTTAGAAAGAATCAAACACGGGTGGAAAATTTATTCAAAACATATTTAATTTGTTCGTAATTTTCAAACAATATGCTAAAGTTTCGTTTAATATTCAAAACGTACAAATTCGTTAACAAATTATTTCAGGAATTACTGAAGAATATGACAATGTTGATACTGAAATTTTTGTTAACAATAAATCGCAACATGATAGTCCTAACAAAAGAAATGTTTCTGTAGCTTAAAGGCGTCGGCAAGCTTCAAATAATATTCCTGAAATTTTCCAGGTCAAAAAACGGACATTCTGCTTGCTAACATTTTTACAGAGGTCCAAAAGCTCTGTCAAAATTTAGTAACCTTATTTTTTAGTAGGAATTTCATGTTTGTTAGGCCAAGTTGAATGCTAAGTGTGGATAAAAAGGCCTACGGGTCAATATCATCATCACAAAGAATCTGAAACTTTCCTTGAGCATTAGAAAGGGTCCCAAATCACCTTTTTTCACTTAATAAAACTAAAATTTAAATAAAATTCCGGTGAGTTGTTTATAAACCACCAGTTTAATTAAAGATACGATATAGGTCAGCACCTTAGAGCATAGTTATTGTTTTCAAATCAATAACATTCCAAAGCTGAGTTTTCAATGAAGTATTCATTAAGTATTCTTACCGGATACGAATCTTGAATGAATGAATCAATGTAAAATAAATCATCTAAAATATATCATCGTGATTAAATCAATCCTATATTTGTCCAGCTCGTGTTGAGTCCATGTTTTTTCAGTTGTATGATAACAATAATTAATGTGTATTCTCCTTGAATAGTAATGATGAGAATGAATCACAACTGAGAGCCAAATTTTTTCTGTGTTTCAGTAGTTAAATTTCGTGGTTAGCAGTGAAATACATCAGATAGAAAGAGTTTCATAATGCATCCAACAAATTTAGCTGGCATTAATTTTCCTTCAAAGGGGCTCTGAAATGAAAAATAAGTTATTTTAAAAATAAGCTTTTAGAATACAGGGTTTTCCAAAAAGAGGTGTTATTTTGGTATTAAAAGAAAATTGCCATTTTTTAATGTAAATGATCAAATGTTTATTTTATTATGAAGAAAAAGGTATGCCGTTAATAGTGAAAAATAACACCAGGCAAACGACCACCACGACTAAGCTTACAGGACCATATCCTTTTCATGAAATTTTCCATAACCAAACCGCAAAGTGGCTGCCCTATGTCCTCCATAGCCTCACGAATTCCATCTTTGAGGTCTTAAATTGACGCTGGGCTGTTGACGTAGACCTTCTCTTTTACGTGGCCCTAAAGGGGGAAGTCGCAAGGTGTTAAATCACAAGATCTCGGTGGATATTTGTGATCACCTCTTTAGGAGATAACACTGTCCGGAAACTTTTCCCGTAAAAGATCAATGGTTTCGTTGCTTGTGTGGCACTTAGTACCGTCTTGCTGAAAGTAAACTTTTTCCAGATCATTACCATCCAATTCCGGCCATAAAAAATCATTAATCATCTCTCGATAGCGCAATCCATTCATCGTAAGCCTTATTTTCGAAAAAGTAAGGTCCAATGATCCCGCCGGACCATCAACCGTACCATAAAGTCACATGTTGAGGATAAAGAGGCTTTTTAATAATAACTCTTGGATTTTCCGAGCCCCAGATGCTATAATTTTGCTTATTGACGAAGCCACCGAGGTGGAAATAGGCCTCATCACTCAAGATGATTTTTCGATGAAATTCCGGATCATTCTCATGAATTTCAAGGACCCAATCAGCAAAGACACGACGTTTTTGATGATCAACTGGCTTGAGTTCTTGTGTTAACTGAACTTTATAAGCCTTGAGACCCAAATCTTTTTGCAAAATACGGCGTTTGTGGAATGCCTAATTCCAAAGAACGATGAGGAATGGGCAAACCTTGGTTTTCTTCAACACGTTCGGCTACAGCAGCAATATTCCCGGCTGTTCTTGAGTAACGTGCACGGGTTTTATTCTTTATATCACTGAGTCATCTCAACAGCTCGAATTTTCTACCAATTTATGTATTGCGGTCCGACAAGGTGCTTCACGACGACCCAAAAATATTCGAGTTTTACGAATCGTCTCTACCAAATTTTCACCTTTTTTATAGTAAATTTTAATGGTTTCAATGCCTTTTTGTAGCATGTATTGTTCCATTATTATTAACGGCGTAGTTTTTACTTGTCAAATATCAAAAAATGACAGCTTCAAAAGTGACATTTACCGAAATAGTGGGCTATTCAAAATAACACCTCTTAATGGAAAATCCTGTACATACAGCTTTTTAGAATTATCGAGCTTTATCTTTATTAATAGCTCCGCTTGCATACCACCCTTCCTCCTGCGTGCGGTATCATTCAGTACAAAGTTATTTTGTTTTGCAACCGTTCTTCAAGCTTACACATAAGCCTATTGAAATCGTGACCTTTCTTTCCGACTGTGAGTCCATTCGTCTATCCGTTTGCGCATCACAGTGAATTTCCTCTAAAACTATAGCATCTGGATACACCAGATAAATTAGAAGTGATGTTCTTTTAAAAGCCTTGCCATGAAGACTTGTTTGAAAAGTATTTATATTGAGAGAACCCTAATAAGTTTTTAACCTTTCCTCTCGCATTGGGACACCTGTGAATTGAGAAACTTAAATTACCAAAACTGAGGCTTTTTATAAGTACTTGAGCAATAATTACCTAGAACTCAAACTCCTCTCAGTTTGCGCATATGACTAATAATAGTATGACGCATAAAATTGGCTGTTTAAACCACTGTTTGTTCCTCAAACATTGATTCATTGCACTCAAATACCTCAGTTTTTAGACTCAAAGAGAGCATCAAAGTTAGTCCTCCATGTTTTACGCCCTAAACGTGTTCTAGCTCATTGCTGTAGGACCAAATAATACCAAAGTGGCATTGCAGCAGCACTGTTGGCAAGTAGAGCCTCCATCAATATATCCTGTGGAAACTAGACTGTAGGGGACTATTTCTGGTAAGAAGTTCAAGCTAAGTCCCACTCTTTCTTTCTACTTCTTTCTACGACATAGTTCTGCCAACTTGGTTTTCATCTAGTTTTCTACCCTGTGAATCATATAACAGTTGAAGACACTTGCACAAGGTTTCGGGCTAAATGACCTGGATACTAACCATTTTTCGCTACAATATGAGATTTATCTTTACTCTTACACTGTCTGTGCCCTAGAAATCAGAAAAGCCTGAGTAAATTGTGTCTTCCAATAGAGCTTCGTGTTCAAAAATTTTTGGATATGTTTTGGTGCTACTTTCCAATCGGAGATGGCAAACAGTATCACTTAACTATTTCTGCAGATACGATTTGCCTTCACCTTCAACAAACGTCCATAATCTCAGACATTACATTTTGTAAAGCAATTGCTTTTCTCTAGAATACAAAGGTCAGCGTACCTGGTGTAGATCTCTGGATATCGTGGTTTAAAAAACAGCTTGCTCATGTTCTCATTGTAGTTCTATGTTAAACGTCATATTTGCCTCAACACATACTCAGAATATGACTACTTAGTTCTGTCCAAGATTTTGACATAAAACTTCCTGAAAAAGTTTGGAGCACCACTCTTCTCGTCAAAGAGCATCATTGTCTCAGGGGTATACGTTTCAAACCACATAATAATATCATTATAACCCTTTGAAAATTTTCCAATTTATACAGCTGTCACATGACTCCGGACAGATTTGAGGGCCTCATTTTATATAAAAATGTCAAGGAGAATAACAAGGCATTCAAGACCCTACCTGTTATAATACTACGAGTAAATGCCTTCGATAGTTCCCAGGTACATCGTTCCTTTAATTTAAATAAAAACATAATGGAAATGATTTACATTCTTAAACTTTTTATTCATTTTAACCCGCGACAGCTATTTCAGTTCGTCGTACTTGACAGCTGTCGTGGATTAAAAGAAATAAAAGAAAGTTTTGAAGTGTAAATCATTTCCATTCTGTGTTTTATTTTAATTAATAGTAATAGATTTAAATCAAGTAAAGGCCTCTTCAATGAAGTAAATGATTCGTTGCAACCTAGCAAAAAAATGCGCAAAAGTGGCCTGCTTTGTATACAAAACACAGATATACACCAAGTCAGTAGCTTGATAATCAGTCACGAGATCTGCTTGGGTACCGTACCTTACGACTTCTTGAAAGCACTTCTGCATTATCCAAATAATTTTCTAACCAGCTCGGCCTTTGCAAGAGCATACTCGATAATAATCTTTAATATAACGTAACTCTAAAATATTCAAATCCTGACTGCAGTTGAATACTGGCACTTCCCAATTGAGGTAGAAGAAGGCAGTTAGTATTCCTTTTCCTCGTGAAGAGTACCGTAACAGTTTTGTGAGAGCTCACTGACAGCTTGATGTTTTAACATCACTGCTGAAATGTGTCTAGAGCTCTTTGAATATTTTTACAAACTCTACAGCTAAAGTAAAAGAGAGTTTCCAATTATGCTTCATACTTCCGTCTCCATCTCAGCTGCAACACCATTTTCACCTTATATAGTGACAAAAAGCAGTCTACTGGAGGCATGTTGATTATCCAGCAGATAATATCTAGTTCAACTTTATGAACAACTGCTCCTTTGCGTTAAGAGGTCCGCCTTGTATATAAAAAGCTCCCTTAATATCGATAAACACTCAGCGTACATCTCTTCCCTATCATCGTCTCTCAATTTTCGTTATCAGGGAGTGAAAAAAATTTCGCTGCATTTCGGTCATTGATTTCTTTAGTTATTAATACAAGAATGAAGCCTTTGGGTAACACTCGATTTGACTTCTATACGAGTGCATTGCTGACCCTCCTTTGTATCATAGAGCAAGCCAGAGTCAATCAGGTAGTCCCTCAGAGACCCCATCAGATATTTTTTGATTCCTGATTATGTGCCTATCTAGCGGAGCTGAAAACATTTCGAACATCGAGAGGCACCAGCAAAACTATGCGTCGCATAGAACGCCTGTGTGCTTCCGCCGATTGGAATACATTCACCAACTTAGCTATTGTATCAATACTGAAGCGCTCTACTCTGAAGCTAACAAAGATCGCGTCAGTAAGTCTTCCCTTGATACGTGCCTCGAAAATCTTCCAGGCCATGTCTAACATACAAAACGGTCGGTATGTGAACGGCGACTCAGGAGTGCCCTTCCCGCTGCTGACCAGTATGAGCTTCACTACCTGCTAGCGCTCTAGAAAGAACTCTTTGCGCAGCCAAGTGTTGCACGCATTAAGCAGTAAGGAAGGGCAAACGTGGTAAATAAGCTGCAACAATATGCTTGGAACGTCATCTAGTCAGGTGCCTTTCTTGTCTTCATAGACATTATCACCTCCTCTAGCCCCAAGCGTATAAAGAGTGGGCATTCCACTGATATTTCACCAAAGATGGCACTAACATGGACCGGGTGTGGAGGGAAGAGAATCTATGCTTCATATAAGCAAGGCATCCAAAAGGCACATATCCTCGACATGACTAGCTTATAGCCCATCTACGTCATCAAAAAGGTTGTGCTGGTAACGAGCCTTACTGCTTTTGCGGAGTCTGTGAAGGTATTTTCTAGATAAGTTTTATGCTACTTATGTGGTATATGCTCTTCCTGGTTTCACACTCGCTGCCGGAGCTTCTTAAACTGCCTTTGCTGTTCAGCATTTTCAGGTGACCATTATAGTACCTGGGGACTTACCATGCAGGAGTTTCCAGGGGAGCATGGAAGAAGTTCAAGTTCGCTGCCCGGCAACGTTTACATCAGAGGTGGTCATTGTGTTAGAACTTCAGTGGACTTTTCAACGTTCATCCTCTTGATTCTCCCAGTATTCCAGCTGAGCATGGAAAACTGAGCATATTCGGGTCAGAAAGAACTGCTATGGATCTCAAATGCTATTAAATGGTGAAAACTTGCCAATTAATTGTCGAGTACTCTGTTTGTTGGCTTTGTACTCAAAGCACGTTTTCAAACACATTAAGCCTTGATCATTAAGTACACACTAAAAAGTGAAACTTCTAAATACTGAGCCTAGACGAAGCTATCTTCTCGACTATTGGCATGCAATTGGAAGTCAGTGCTGTTCTGAACCCAAATTAGAGCATTGCTAGATTTGGCAGGATATCATGTTAATGAACTTCTATTCTGATCTCGCTAGCTAAACCGCAGCAATTTGGCTTGTCTATCTGTCACAAACCGTTAAAGCAGATATTAGGTGATTGTGCATTAATGTTGATCAATTTGTAGAAACTGTCATTGCTAAATTGCGTTAACCTTGGTGACGACTTCTTGGAAAATCCATTATTTCCCTGGTCCTGGGAAGAAAGCACGTTTTACCTTTGAATTTCATCCTAGTAGAGGATGTAGAATGTGTCTCCTATGCACTATTTCCTCCTCCAAGAAGCACTCATCAGCCTGCTCGTATCTAAGGCACGTAAAGTACTGCAAAGGAATTGCTCTTTTCCATATCCTTAAAAATAACCCAGTGTTAGATGTTGCCCTTTGGGATCCTTTCCTGTGAAATTAACAATACCCATGCGTTGGACACCATTATTTGGTTTGTTCAACATTGCTTTTGACCCATCAAAACAAGAGAGTCAAATAGACAGGTCCATAACACTGTCGATTTCCCTGCTTTGAAGAGTGGCTATAGGTTTGAATAAGACTCTGGTTACTTTTTCTCCAAGGGCTTTTCTAACTACATCATGAAACACCTATTTGCCTGTTACCTCTAGTCCGAGGTCCACCGCTAGTACACCTGACTCAGTCGGTTGTACCTTTCTAGTAGCGATCCGGATGTCCCCCGATATTACTACACCCTTCATTTTTTAGAACACCCCAGTAGGTAGGTTTGGTCAATAGTACCAGCCGAAAAGGATTTTGCCGCTGATTATTCGTGGTGCATTGAATCACCTTCAATAGTACTTTATATTTTAGTTTTTGGTGGGGTTCATCGTTTGCCACTTCTGGCTGCTTTCTTATCCAGTTTCGACGTTCCATCTGAAATTGCTTCTTCAATGATACTTCGTTCTCATTCTTCCTCCGTTTTCCCAATCTACTTGGGCTGGACTGCAAGCCTGCTGTTAGAAAGTGTTGCAAATATTATCGCACTGTTAGAGAGTTTTCTTTCTCCTTTGCCTGCAGCTACCTGAATAAATAATGACTTAACTAAGTGCCAGCTCTAGAGCTCTAGCTTTTTCATACACCACAAGTTTGAGTGATGCGTTTCAGTATGCCTTATCGTAGAGCCGCTCTTCTTCTGAATGATCTTGAATAATTGAATGGCTTGGCTTCTTCACTGAAGAGAGTAATTCATAATCTGAGCCTGTGCTTCATTCGAATCAGTGGTGATGGCAGCAATCATGTGTTTCTCCACCCTTTTACATTCCTTTTTCATGCGCCTCTCTGTCATGGGCTGTAGTGATCTCTCCTTATCTTGTGCAGATCTATATTCACATGGTTTTTTTGCTGTGCCCAAATGAGGTAAGACTCTCTGGTTATATCCTATTTTCTTGTTGCCTGCTTTTTGATTTCAATGGTGGCTACTTCAATATTTTCTTCTCCTTTGTTGGGGTCGATTTATTGGTAATCATGGCTTATGTGTCTCCGTTCCGAGAGTCGCTATCGTGGTTTCTGTCCTACAGCTTTCTTTGCTAAGAAGGAAATTTACGCAAAGCTTGGCATCAACCCTCATGGAGACATGAACTCAGAGCCAGATGGACATTAATTGGAAGTCCATCTCAACCAAATGTAAACCATCAACTCACTGGTGTGAACTTTGAACATACTTTGAAGTTTGCCAAGGTTTTACTGAGACGCAATTGATTTCATACTTAAATTAGAGCCGATCAAGTTGAGTTGCACATTGGCCACAACCATGCCAAGTATTTTGGTCCAATGTACTATATAACGAGCCAAAAGCATCCATCCCGATTTGTTAGTCAAGTCATAGTCAAAAATCATACAGGATCCTAGCCCGCGGAGGAACTTTACAAAAACCGGCACTTCCTCATATGCATAGGAATAGTGACTTCTCTTAAAATATTAGCTTTCAAGGATACTTCTGTCGACCAGCATTCTCCTGCAGTAACAACTAAGCGGTTAGACATGAATTGAATTTCTTTTCTTTCAAACCATGACGTATTTTCCATCTATTCATCGTTATTTGGCCTTTGTAGCTTGATAGTTTTTCTTGGTGGTCCAATGAATGTTGGGGTCTTCTTCCCTCTCTTTAGCTTACCGGTGGCATTTAAAAGTCAGTTGAGTGTTCCTGATTGATGACCTGGTAGTAGCCAAAGTGGATCTTCATCTGAGTTTCTATTTATGCTTGATTTGACTCCAAAAAGGTGCCGTCAAGTTTTTGAATCCAATTTAGCTTAGCCGTATGTTTCTTGTGAGGGATTTTGTGAAGTTTCACAGTCTTTTGCATTCTCAGAGTTTCTTTAAAGAACCTTCCCAAGCGGCCCGCTTATGGTCTACAACTTTCTTGTAGTATTCACCTCACATGATCCTGGAGTCTTCTAGTAGATTACCAAAGCTTTTGGAATTCATAGTTTTACCACAGTAACCTAGATTCAAGTGGTTTATAAACAATAGTTTAGAGTTGCGTCAAATTTGTCAAGACGCCTTCCAAACTCATGCCTAGTTGGTATGTAGTATAATTCTTCTACTTTGCTCCATCTTTAACTGTACACAAAACATTCAAGATACCTATGATTTGAAAGTTGTTTTCCTCATGGTCTTTCAGCTTTGAACTGCTTGTGCTACCTTGACATTGCCAGAGTGCTGTTTGTTACTTCCTATCGATTTAACATATCGCCTTTATTTAAAATTGCCAGTCAACTAGACGTTAAAAAACATAAGAGCTGTTCACCTTGACGATTTCCGTTACTACTTCCTCACTTAAGGTTGTATATCCTCACTTAAGGTTGTATATTGGGAGTCCCATACTGAAGATTTAAAAATCTTCGCCTGCCTGTGTAGCATCACAATCAATGTTATATCAACACCACTGGAATCACCATAATCAATGGTCTCTCTAAGAATTCTTTTGTATAGAGGGTAGACTGATACAGTAATAATGCTGTGCCACCCTGTCTCTTCTTTATATGAATCTACACCGCGACGGTGTCTTGACTAGTGAACTATCTTAAAAGAAATGCTTCCATATTTGAAGAGGCTACCCAAGTCAAATTTACCATTACAGAAGATCCTTTTGCTACGCAAGTTTACACTATAAATTCGTTTATTCTGTTTACAGGGCTCTTGGACAATTTTGATGTGGTGAATTTATCTGCAACATAGCGTTCTGCTTATATATTAAAGGTGATACAGTAATGGCGTGCTGCAAGTTTGGCTAGAAAGGATAAATTTAGAATGCTACCAAACATTCTCTCTTCATCCGTTCTAATTTCGAGAAACTAATCTTAAGTTCCAAGGCATCACATGAAGACTCGACGCAAAGGTAGACCTTAGATAATCCTCACTGACAGGAAAAAATCTTTCAGCTTAGCGTGGATACTTCCATGTTCCACATCCTTAAGCGTGGCATAATATTCCTTGGGTCCTTCACTTCTGCAGACATCGTGTAAACACCCTGAACCTGCTTGATGTTTTTGCTCTCTTTCAAAACAAAAGGCTTCGCACACTAATAAGCTGGTACCTTGGGGTCCGCCACTGAACTGTTCCTTGCTACGTTTATCTAAGCACTAGCCATGCAAAAAGCCTCCGCTCATGAAAAGTTCATTTAATCGGTATGGAAAAGTGATATTCCTTGAGGTTTCACTCATTGTAAAGATTTTCGTTTAAAATCGCTCGAACAAAATCGGAACCGACCTCTCATCGATTCTAGATGTGAAGTCTTGGGACGTGATAACTGACTGTACCCTTCAGGTCAAGAAGTCCGTACACCCTTATTCTACTCCGAGGTGGCTGCTGGCTAGCTAGCTAGTTCGGAGAGAAGTTCGGTCGCGAGTCTTGCGCGAGCAGACTAAGTCCGGGATACAAAATTTCAACCACCGGCTCACATGCCTGATTTAACAACGCGTCAAAACACAATCATACGGAAACGAAACCTGTCTCTACTTTATTCCGTATTTCTTCCATTTCTTTAGACAACATAAAAATACTGGCTCTAATTTCGCGTTCCCGAATATCACTACATCAAATTCATGTATTTTGAAGCAAAATAACCTTGGGATTCTTTCGTTCTTGCCATTACTTTTATCTGTACATATGTACGTACTTTGTTTACATGCTAATAAATTAGGTAACTAAATTTTTGTTTGAAAATAAATGTCACAAAACGGCAAAACTATGTACGGAAGCAACAAGGACTACAAATAAATTTCAATTGAACTAAACTCACTTAATCGGTGAGAATTGCATTTGTTAAGGGTTCCTGAACGCCATAAGTTGAAGAGCCAGAGATAGATAGCAATTTGCAATATGAGCTAGTTGATAGTTTAATATTGCAGGATTATGATGAAAGTCTTCTAAAGATGCAGCAGCTGCCTTAGCAATCGGTAAAAATTTCCATTTCCATGTCCTTTAAATCTAACGTTAACAGCCGTGTAATTAGCAATTCAACTTGCAACATATCAACTCTCATGGCCGAATATTCGTCTCCTAAATCCAGTGGGTTTGACCACGATTTAATGTTTAATTTGCAACGTTAAAAACATCACGAATTTGCACAGGAATATCTTTAATTTTTCATTTGTATTTCCTAAGAACTGGCTTTCTTGTACACATGACCAGCAATCGCCTGTTCTGAAATACAGTTATTTAAAAATGTAAGCAAATAGGGTTGTACTTACTGTACACACGACTAAACCGGGAAAGATATGAGGAACACAAAAGTCTTAGCCACATGGAATCGGCCCACAGTAGATTCACCGAACCAATTTATTGAAAGGCCAAAAACGAAACTGCAGCTGGTAAACTTTTGCCCCATGGGAAGGAAACCGGTGGCGCATTCAAAACCAGGGCAGAGGAACTTCAATAAAGCTAAATTAACGATGGGGAGCTCGAGAACAACTTCTCTATCTCTCTAATCCTTATTTGCAACACCATGAGCAAACTCCTTCGCTTAGCTGTAAAAATGAAAATCGCGTAACTGTAGCACCGCCTAATCTATTCAATGCGTCTCCGATAGGGAAATTTCAACAGACTCGAGAATATGCGAACTGTTCTGCGTCCCAAAAAGAATTACGTGACACTCCCAGACAAAACTGAAGTAGGATGGGAAGTCATACGGTGGCCATTGCATATGTATTAGTCACCTACTGATGGTCATGTGTGTGGTAGTGAAATCTGCTGCCATCTGGCTTTTCATCCAACGTCAAGTTTTACGCACATGATCATCTTCCTCTCAGCTGACCAAAAGCGGGTCAGGAACAGTAAGAGGTTAGAGGGTGCATTCCGATTTCGTCGACGTTGATAACAACTGACTAATAATCGGCAGTGGCGTAGGGCCGATTCATTACATCATCATCATCTGATTTTCCATCTCCAACGCAGACAACCAGTGACTTGGCAGTGCATGAAATACATTTTGATTTGAACGCCCATTTTCGTAAAAAGCTTCAACAACCTTAACGCGCTGCTGAATTGTGTACTCTCCATCGTTAAATTTGTTAAACACTGAAACAAAGAAATGCCAAATTAAGTAGGGCGAAAAACTTGGCGTTAAGGTGTGACTCACAATTAACATCGTGCATTATGGTTGGACCACCCTTTAATTGGGCTCTTTCACACGGGAATGGTAAAAACCCATATCCAAACAGGTTTCGCGCTTACGCCCTTATGTTTACACGTTGCATAGTTCAGCCAACAGATTTTTGTATACGATACACGTCTTGCGAGTGTATGTGTCAAAAGGATCATTTGATCGTTAAACGTCGTGCGGACAACATGAAAGCGAAGACAGAGAGATAAGCGATTGAGAATTGATGTTTTAGCCTAGAATTGCGCACGAGGTAACAAAAACTGGAGTGGAAAATGTATTTTATGATTGTTAAAGTTTGTCGATTCAAACTTCATTGGATTTATTAGAACCTCCGTGTTTTTCCGCTTTCTGAAAAATAAGTTCCAAATTTGAATATCCTTTTTAGTCGCATATTTTTCTTGTTGTATTGTCAACTGGCTTATTATAATGTGATTCTATGAAGATTATGCGTACTGTTAATTTTCTATGGATTTACAATAGGCAATTTAACTTTATTGATATTCGTCGTGTTGTTTCCTGAAATTGAACATGGCCTCCGCTTTTATAAATTTATTTAATAACGCGTAGCTTCTCACATCCACGCATCCATTTTTGCACGCAAATTAAAGAAAGGCAATCGTTTCATGACGACTTCCTTCTTCATCGAATGTTCAATTCGGAATGATTACCGGCGTTTGTATAAAATTTCCCCCACCAAATGATCAACAAAATGCGTTTGTGTATGTGCGTTACGCTCGTTCACCCTAAAAAATGTTGGCTTGTTTTTACCATCAGGTTCCCTCAATGCCTCTCACTCTTCTTGCCTATATAACCTGTTTAACGCTCACTTTTAACGCTGCGTCTGAAAAAGCCCATTGATTGGCTCCACTCTTTCGGCATATGTTCTTGTTGCCAAATGTGCTGGATGATCCGGAATAACTTTATAAATACTGATGTCACCATATTTGATGAGCTCCATTTGAATCTCATCGATGCACGGCGCTTTATTATTCTTTTGGGCTTTGATGGTGAAACAAACTTCATCCAGAGTTGATGAGGCCAATAGAAATTCTCCAGAAACATTTATATGATTTGTCTAGCCTATAAATAATGCAAATATTCATTACATCGATTTGCTTGAAAAATAACCATTAATAAATCCCCGTTTATATCGATTTCAAAATAAGTTTTGAATATGTTGTTTTGTTTGGAGTGGCTTATTCCTGTAAATTCAACGCTAACTCAATGTAAAACATATCCATATTTAATATAAAAAAATTTGCACAACCAGCGAATCTTACATAAATTCGTAAACGAGGAATTTCATGTAATGAATATACTAGTGAATAATAAATTAAAGCAACTGACGCGGTATAAAGTTTTTCAGGAAAACAAATGTATGCAAAATTTATTCGAAGCGAATGAAATTATACTTTTTCTATGATCGTTTAGTTTTGTAGGTATCTCCGGAATAAATTATTTTTTATTTTCTTTTAAACAATAAAGGCTTACAAATGGATATACATTTGCTGTAGATACTCCAAAGAATCAAATTCATCTAGCTTGGGATTTTCTGATTAAAACTTTATTTATTATATTAGCATTTCAAATGTTTATGAATTTGTATTTTGAATGAAAATACATAATATGTATTCAGCATAAGATAAAGAAAATTAAATACTCGTACACCTTTTGGGTGAATACTTTGATTTATCAGTTTATTTCTTAGTTTTTGAATTTTTATTTATCAAAATCAAAATTAAAGCTATGCAAATATTTAAAATTAGCAAGAAAATTTACTTTTGAAATTTATTTTAACCTTCTTAAATATATATCTTTTACAATTACAATGTAAACCACAAATTATTTAAAAATGTTTTCCGTTTCATTTTGAATTCATTGACATGCACAAATCCGTCAACTCTAATGAGTCAAATTACTGTTATTGTATATTTAGTAAACAATTGATTACAAGTAATATAACTTTGCGGAAGGATTATATAATGAAAAATCAATTTAAAAATTGATGAATTAATAATGAATTAATTAAAAAGTCAATAGCATCAATTAGTGGAAGATTGTGGCAAGTTACCCTAAGCCGCTTAAAGGTCAAGTTTAATCTTGTATAAATTAATATTGAAGGTTAAAGCGTTGGTTTAGTAGATGTCAATATTTATGCAAAGGTTAAAAATTTAGTATTTCATGCAAACTTCCGATATCGGCATGTGGACTGTTATTTTATATCTTTGACGGATACAAATTATGGGAAGTGGTCAATTGTGTGTAGGTTTTGGTTTTATTGTTCGGAAAAGCTGTTGAATTTATGTTTATGATTTTGAAGGTAGACACCCATAATTTTTCATAGAAATGAATAGATTTTTTTCATATTTTTAGAAAATTCAGTCCATCATAAAATTGTATCTGATAAATTTGTAAACTTCTGCGAATAAGTTTATGATTACCATTAAGAAGTACTAGATATCACTTTTAGTAGTAGAAATATTGCCTTCATGGTAAAGAGATGATGGGTGTTCCGAAAAAATTTCACCCAAGAACCCTAGAAGAACAAATTGAGCTACAACACTTCAGTGAAGAGAACTCCAAAACAGCAGGAACATGCAGTGAAAGAAATCAACGAGGCAATAATTAATGCTTACGAAGAGGGCTGTCCCATTCGTACCATAAAGAAGGGTAGAGAACCCAACTGGTGGAACAAAAGGCTAGGGCAACTCAGATTAGAAGTACGGAAACTGTACAATGCAGCTAAACGTACCAACAACTGGAATTTATACCATAGGGCTCTAGCAAACTATGGCAAAGAAATCCGTAAAGCAGAACGCCGCAAGTTTGGGGCCTTTTGTGGAAATGTTAACGAGACTCCTGACGCAGCTAGGCTCTATAAAGCTCGAGCAAAACCAGAAAATAACATGAACATTGCAATAAGGAAAGCTGACTGCAGCTACAGAGAAACCGAAGAAAAGAGGGCACTTCTTCTAATTAAGACTAACTTCTCAAGGAGTAAAATTACCAAAAAAGGGATTGGCGAAAATGACTCACTTATGAGACCAAACTGAAAACATTGAAGGAGGTTATCACCATCTGTACGAAAATGCCTGTAAGAGGAACATTAAAGTCTTTCTAACCCTTTAAATTACCTGGTGAAGATGGGATATATCCAGTACTTATTCAAAAAGGACAGATTCTACTCATATCCTACTTAATGTGGATATACAGAAGTAGTCAACCTTTGGGAAGTATACCAAGTGGTGGAAAGAGGCAAAAGTGATTTTTATTTCAACTCAAAGCATTGCGGGCCAATCTACCTCACATCATTTATACTCAAAACGATGGAGAAATTATTGTACAATTATATAAGGACAATATTGAGGAACTCTCCACTTCACTCCAATCATTATGAACGCAGGACTGGCAAAGCTACGTAGACCGCACTCTATGCACTAGCAAGAAAGATGAAAGAATTCTATGGGTATAAAGAAATTGCACTAGGTTCATTTCTTAATATTGAAGGGGCTTTCGACAATGCAATCCATGTAGCGGTGAGGCGAGGACTAGTGAATAAGTAGGTCAATCCTATTCTATTCCACCGGCTGACTTAATCCCTCGCGACAAAAACCGTTGCATATAAGGAGGGAACTTGAACCATTCATATGCGTTTAGTCCGATGAAAATACGAAAGAACACTGTGTGACATCAGGCAGGGAGCACTTCGTGTTTTCAGTAACTGATGCCAAGAAATTGGTTTGAGCTCTAACGCTGCCAAAACCACGCTTGTGCCATTTACAAAGAAGCGGAAACTGGAACAACTTGACACCATAAGCTTTAATGGAGTGGAGCTAGAATTCAAGAAAGAAATTAAGTATCTTCGAATCAATCTGGATAGTGAGCTCACGTGGATCTGACATATTGAAGTGGCAACAACTAAGGCCACAAGAGCCTTGATGGTGTGCAGAAATCTTGGAGATGCAGTCTAACCATACTGCAATGGATATATATTATGATGGTGAGACAAATCACCACCTACGGGGCTATTTTCTGAATGGACAAAGCTCAGGAGCGCACAATGAAACAGGCACCCAATCGTGTTCAATGCCTGGCCTGTGTCTGTATCATGGAAGCAATGGAGTCTTGTCCAACGGTGGCAGTTGAAAAAATATTAAATTTATCCCCCCTCCACCTAACAAGCGAGCAGATATCAAGGTCCACAATCATCAGGATATTCTATCACAAAAGGGGTGAGTGGCTCTGGGATTGAACGTAACGACCAAGTTAAGCTATTCAAACTGTTCCTATGGGTCACAGCACCGTTTGATGGCATAACGACTCAGTTGATCTTTGAAGTTTTGTATGAAGTTGAGCAACAAGAGGGAATGGAGCTCTAAATCCATATGTTATCAAGTGGTGCACAGACGGATCAAAGACCATAGAGAGGGCAGGAACTGGAGTGTTTGAACCGAGTACCACACATTAGGAACCACCGGGAATGATGTCAAGCATATACCTGGTGGAGATCTATGCGATTGCAATAAGTGCACAACGTTGCATAGACAAAAGATACAAAGGCAAGATAAAAGCCACTAGCAGGAGGAATGCTGGCTGACAAGAATACTCTTGGAGGCTAGCATTCTTTGAGAAGTTCCACCCCCACGTACCCGAGGAAATTCTCGCAGGGGGGATGCCGATCGACGAGAGCACTCTTGGAGGGTAGCATTCATTCGGGAGGGTGCCATGAGGCTCCCTCCTGGGATGGAAGGTAACGACCCTAACTGGATCTGGACTACACCTTGGACACCGAACTGGAATTCATGCTTTGGGCTGGCGGATATGATGGTTTGGACCTAGTTGCTTTGCACGGTAGCGCCGAGGTGATACTCGTGTGTGAACGGCTCCAATTCAACTATCACACCGTCTCCGTCCCGGTAAAACCTTGGCAGGCCTCGGAGTACGTTTGAAGTTTGCCCCATTGGGTTGGTGGTGTCGGTTCGGTTGAGACGGACTCCCGATTCGCGCTGGTCTGGCTCTAAGCACTTGTCCCCATAAGGGCTTGTGTCAACTTTCGGCCTCCCTGCTCTGTAAAAATAACCACGGGACCAAAAAGGTGACTACACACACGAACGTAACGCCTTCAAGTGGGGACCCAATAAAACTGGAACAACAAAAAACCCTTAAAAAATATCAAAAAAACTCAAAAAAAAGAACGCAAAAATAACAATAATGACGACGCAACCAGCGGCTGCAGCCACGATGTGAACAGCACATCGGGAGCGGTACTAACGACGATCAATACAAAAAACGGAGATTAACAGACAGTCCAGACTGAGATTCCTGCGGCTTTCGGGCGCAGCGAAAAAATGATGTGAACGCAACCAGCGGCTGACGACGCAACCAGCGGCTGCAGCCACGATGTGAACAGCACATCGGGAGCGGTACTAACGACGATCAATACAAAAAACGGAGATTAACAGACAGTCCAGACTGAGATTCCTGCGGCTTTCGGGTGCAGCGAAAAAATGATGTGAACGCCAGAGCATCCTATGAAGGAAAAGCGGGAAACTCTGCAGGACGCACCAGATGTTCGAGCGGTGGAGGAAAATATAAAGAAACTCGAGAATTCGATGGTCACTGCTGCGATCGCTACCGAAGTTATTGAAACTTAGTAAAGAACCATCCTGAAGTCAACGAGGAGATTACGGCAGGAAAAGAAACGAGTGACAAGGCAAATATAGCGTCGTTGTGCAATTGCAGCGCACACGTCGAAAATGTGGCGGAAGAACTGTATTCGGAAACGGAAAGCGATAACTTCTACCAAGGATGGTCGCAAAATACAATTGTCGCCCAGCGACACAAAAAAGAAAGGCTATTCCGAAAAGTGGGAGATGTTCTGAAAAGAATACAATCTGCATGTGACTCCCCAAAAATCAGCAAAGCAGTAAAGATTGGGCTCTTTGAACTAGAGGAGCTTGTAGACCGCATAGGGTATTATCAGAGCAGCTGGTTAAAGGCCGAAGACGAGCAAAAGGCTAAAGAAGCACTGGGGGTGACATCTAAAGGCCACATGCAGATAGCTCTACCTTCAAAAATCAACAAAAGAATGGTGTCTAGCAAAATCGAAGGAGATCGGGATGAAAGAAGGAAGGAAGAGGCACTTGATGGGCAAGGGCACTAGATCATGGATTCCAGATAGTGCTAACAAAAGAAGCGAAGAGAGCCGCTAAGAAACTCCTTCAAGAAGCGCCAGAAAGTAAAGTTTGCACGGACGCCCAACAAGAAAAAAGACCTGATGCAAAACAGGAGAGACAGAAGCCCCAACGAAGATCCCGGCAGCAGGCACTCTCGTAACACCCCAATATGGCCGATCCTACGCGGAGGTCTTGCGGGACATCAGGGGAACCGTAAGACCTGAAGACACTACACAGCCTTTAAAACAGTACGACCAACACGGGTGGGCCACATACTGGACATACTGACAATAAGGAAGCATTATGCGACGCAGTAAAGAAAATCCTCGGCAAAAGTGCAACTATAGCCTCACTTGAGCCGATGGCAACGATCAAAATAAGAGACATTGACTGCATCACGGATCTGGCTGAGGTAGAAGAGGGCATCAAAAGGGGATTCCCTAGCGTGGGAAGGACCAAAGTGAGGCTGACACCAGAAAACCATAGGGGACAACGCATGGCTATAGTTGACTTGACCAAAAAGGATGCCGAACAATTTCTGAACAAGGGCAAAGTACGAATAGGGTGGGTTGTCTATAGGATACGGTGAAGAGCAACGCCTCTTCAATATTTCAAATGCCTTAGCTATGGTCACACTACACAAGTATGCAAAAGACCCGATAGGAGCTCCCTGTGTTACAAATGCGGTGAAATGGAACATAAAAGAAAAGAGTGTACGAAGGAGGCACACTGTATTCTTTGCAAGGATGCTGATCCAAGACCTGATTTCGAACACGTCTTGGGGTCAGGAAAATGCCGGGTTTTCCAAGAAGCCCTTCTTCTTCTTTGTAGCCCAACAGCCCCTTTCGGGCCTTCGCTTGGAGATAGTTAGAGTATCTCTTTGTCTTGATCGAATATGTCGGCACTCCACAAGGGGATATGATCATTATCATTATCTAGGAAGCCCTAGCCAAGGCAAAATCAGAACTTAAATGACCCGCATCCTGTAGCTAGACCTACACTGCAGTTCAACCGCCCAAAAACTGCTTGGGCAGTTCGCGAGGGACATGAAAGCTGACTTCTTGCTGCTGAGTGAGCAACACCATGATAAAAGTTCTACATTATAGTATCTTGATGAAATTGGCACTGCCGCCATCTGGGCTCGGAACAGTGATTTTTAAGCGGAGAGTTATGGACGGGGGGATGGTTTTGTCTAGATTCGGTGATCAGGGACCACCTTCTTTAGTGTATATCTAACGCCAAACAAATTAATATCATCTTTCCAAGCCAAGCTTAATGCTCTGGAGGGTACTGTCTTGAACGCAGAGGGCAACGTGCTCGTTGGGGGAGACTTCAACGCTAGAGCAATCGAATGGGGCGTGTTTCAAACGGATCCGTGGAGAAAACGAATCCTGGAAATGGTGGCCAGGACAGCGCTTGTCGTACTAAACACCGGAAATGCGCCGATTTTCTGCCGTATTGGCTGTGAGGGAACTATACCAGAAGTGACATTCGCCTCGAAGTCCTTTGTACGGAAGATACACAATTGGAAAGTATTAGAGGACTACTCAGCCAGTGATCATCAGTGCATTCTACTTGAGATTAGGGATGTAGTCTCCCGACGTCCGTGCTCTCGGCTTTCTACAACTGGATGGAACATTGGAAGAATGGGCGTCAAGCTGCTGCAGGGAGCTTCGGAGGGCACGGAGGAACTGGCAGCTCAAGACGTGGTGAAATTAACTATGAGCATCATTACGACTGCTTGCAAAGCTTCTATGCCCCGTCGAAAACCCCGGCACGGCAAGGCCCTAGTGTACTGGTGGTAAGCTGAAATCGCTGAAAAGCGAAGGGAGTGTCACAAGCCTCGATGTGAAGCTCAACGGGCGTGGAACCGTGACAAGGTATCCAACTGGGTGGCAGCATATAAGTTGGCCAGGAAATGCCTTTGCAAATTGATCAAGAAAAGCAAGGCTCGTTGCTGGCAAGATCTAGTGGACAATGTGAAAAAGGATCCGTGGAGCTTTAGCTACAAGCTTGTTATGCGGATCCTTGGCGCCCTATGGAAGCCTTGCATACATGATGCAGAAAAGATAGATAAGATAGTGCGGGCACTCTTCCCTGCCCATCCCGTCCATGTTGACGCTGTCCATGGTGAAACAGCAGTCGAGTGTCCACTCCTCACAATGGAGGAGGCAGTCCATTCATTGAAAGCGAGGAAGGCTCCAGGTCCAGATGGTGTTCTGTCTGAGATGTTCTGGCTTGTCTATCACCATTGTCCTGACTTGCTGTTCAGCACATTCAACTCTTGCCTATGGGACGGAGTTTTCCCGGTACGATGGAAGGTAGCGAGGCTCGTACTGATCAGCAAGGGGAAGGGAAACCCCGAGTCGGCGTCTGCATACCGCCCTTTATGCATGCTAGACATGGCTGGGAAAGTGCTTGAGAAACTCATCAAGGGAAGACTCACTAACGTCATTCGTGCTGCTGGGGACCTATCTCCTCAGCAGTATGGCTTTAGGGTAGGACGTTCCACCATTGATGCGGTTGCAAAGGTGGTGAGTGCAGTCCAAAAGGCAGAGGCACGTAATCGCACCAAGCGACGGATCGTCCTGTTGGTGACACTCGACGTCAGGAATGCCTTCAACTCTGCTAGATGTGTGGATTTTCTGGATACGCTGGAAACCCCTTTTCAAGTTCCAGAATATCTAATGCGGCTTTTGAGGGACTACCTAAAAGACCGAAGCCTGCTCTACGACACGATTCAGGGCCAACGAAGGACGGTTGTTACATCGGGTGTTGCCGAGGGATCTATCCTTGGTCAGGACCAGTGGAACGTATCTTATGACAGGCTACTAAAACTGGAGATGCCAGATGACTTGCGCTTGATCGGCTATGTAGATGATGTTGCAGCTCTGGTCGCTGGACGCACCGTTGAACAAGTGCAACTTAGGTTAGGTATGCTGTTGCGCCAAATGAGAGACTGGATGACTGCTCGCGGGTCCAATTTAGCACTGGAGAAAACTGAAGTGATCATCTTGACAAAAATAGAGAGCTTCTAGAGTAAGGATGATCAGTATTGGAGACATACTAATCGAATTGAAGCCAGCGGTGAAGTAACTGGCGCTACCGATCGACTCGAACATGAGTTTCTCTGAGCGAATCAGGGCAACGGCAGAGAAGGTTGCTTTGGGAGTATCGGCTCTGAGTCGACTTATGGCCAACGTAGAGGGACCCAGTCCATCAAGAAGACGCCTTTTGATGAGTGCTGTAGGGTCAGTGCCACTGTACGGAGCAGAGGTATGGGGTGACACTCTCCGTAAGGAGGAGCGCTGAGGATTGCATCTTCATATCTGAAAGTCTCTGAATCGGCGGTGAAAGTCATTGCAGGCGTGATACCTGTCACCCTCCTTGCTAGAGAGCGCCGTGCTATTTATCTGTGCCGAAACGAGGATGCGAGGGAAAAGGTTGTCCGCGAGGAGAGACAGCGCTCACTTAACGATTGGCAGCAGGGAGAATTGCACGAAGGTAAGGTGACTGCGCGTCTCATCTCAGATGTGAGACCGTTGCTAAATCGAAGGTATGGTGAGACGGACTTCTATCTGACCCAGCTTTTGAGCGGACATGGGTGTTTTCAGTCTTACCTTCATAAGATTGGTAAGCCACGGTCCCGCGATTGTCGGCTTTGCCCAGGAGAGGAAGATAATGCCTGCCACACATTTTTTGTGTCCATAAAATGAGAGAGGCTGCAAAGGAACCTCTACAGGGAGACGAAAGAGCTCACCTGGGTTAATATAGTCGCGGTGATGCTCGAATCGGTTGACAAATGGAACCAAGTGGCACATAATGTTCGGGCGGTCCTAAAAGATAAAAGGGACTCAAAGCAGCCAGGGGTGTTGGGGCTGGGAGATCACTTGTCTGGCACTTTCTCTTTCTCTCTCTCCTCCCGCTAGAAGAGGAATCCCCCAGCTTGAAGGTGCCTTACGGCGTAACAAAACGAGAACTGGCCCGAAGTAATGTGTCAAACGGTTCCAGGCTGGATTCTCAGGTTGACAGGGGAGGTGTTGAATTGGTAGTCCAGTTGCCTCATTGTGAGCATTGGAGATCCACATTCTGTGCGTAAATGGGCATTCACCTCCAAACCACAAATAAAAGGCACGCAGGGGTGAAGGTAACGAAGAAGCCGACGTCTTAATGGGGAATAGATTATCGACAGCGTTCATTGGTCCTGAAGCTTTAAGTGCGGTCGAGATATTCTTTGTGCGAGACACTTTAAAGAAGTAGAAACTACAGAATGCAAGGAACACTGGAGTAGCTATCCAGAATTTAACACATCGAAAGCGTTCCTTCACGCCTACGATCAGAAACGATACAAATTGTGCGTCAAATTAGACAAAAATCAACTGAGGATCCTTAAGGGGTTCCTCACGGAGCACTGTATAATCAAAAGATACCTTAAGAAAATGGATCTTAGGGAGAACAGCGAGTGCAGATTTGCAGATTAAACACCTGAACATCTTCTGACGTGCGGTAGAGCTCCGTTCCGGAGAAGAAGAGACATTCTAGGAACTCACTGACTCGCTGAGGAGCAACTTGGATACCTGAAGCCAATAAAGATCATCCACTTTCTGAGAGAAGTTGGTCTGTACATAGAACTCTGGGCACTCCAATGAGAATGGAGGTATAATAAAACTATCAAATGTTGAAAAGCAGGACACCCAGTTGACACAATCTACAATGAATGGGAAGATTTGCAAAATCCTACAAAAAATAACAAAACTTGCATTGTTCGTGAGAAAATTATAGAGCTAATCACCTTTGAAAATTGTTTTTTACGAAGTGCATCATTTGTCCGAGAAGCTCGAACCAGTGATATTTTTAATAAATACTACGGAAACCGGGCTCTTCGTGGCTTCCCAGAGTTACTAGTTTCGCTCGGAGTTTTATGTTTTTTGTTCGTTTTCCTACGTATGCCTGATCATAATGTTTAACTTATGATACAGAGCTGAGTCTTCATAAAACTTTCGCACATAATTTTCATCAATTCTTTTACGAGGCAATAGGAATTTATAAAAGTTAACATACTACTATAGTCAAAAGAGAAATTATTGTGACTTGAGGATATACATACAAAATTTGCTCTACATCTCCGTATGTACAAGTTTGAAATGTTAAGGCTGCATATAGGAGCCAACTTATTGAACTAATATACATAGATCTGAAAGCGTGATGCAACGATAGATCTTGCTGACATAAGCAGTGACAAACGAATCTTCAATGAATAATATTGAGACTATAAAGTTCTCCGTACTTTAAAAATTGCATTGGTTAATCATTTGTGAATTAAACATACAATTTTGTAAAATAATCCATTGTTTGGGAAAATGGGAGACATTCTGTAGCAGTTTATACTGTATAGGTGATTTTCAAGAAGATGAGACCAATTTTCGGCAGAATATCTTCATTCCCATACTGTTTTCATAATTAATAGTATTACGTGGATTCGTGGACTATGTTCGAAAAACTGGTACCACTTTTCTTAACGCTGCAGTGAAATCAGTTTCATTCAAGCTCTTCAAGAACATTTTGAAGTAAGTTATTGGAATAAGAGCTCATCATTTAATAAGAACTAATTTGAATTCATCGGTGGAATCCGAATAACGAGCAATTTTTATCGATAACACTTACTCAAAAAAAACATAATTTATGACTCATTTGCAGTTTTGGCAGTTTCTGAGGTTTTGTTCATGGTGCAACAAACATTGAATTGAAAATCTAATTGAAATTATATATTTTGCTGCTGTACTTTCAAATTAACTACCATTAATTCCCAGTGACAATATTACTCAAAAATTTACTGTGCTAACGTATATCCTGCACAAATCCGAAGATTACCTGATAGGAATTTATCTCCATGATTAGTAAAAACACCAAAACCATCTCCTTAATATTCTTTCATCATTTTTCACCTGGTTCCAGTCAGAACCATTTTTCTGGGGAATGCTCTTAGTCAAATGTTTCCTTTTCGTCACTTTCAGTTGCCCAGTCGCCAAAGACAATAGGACGTGGATTTGCATAAAATGCTACTCACGTTTGCAAATACGTCAATCGTTAGTTGCGTGAGCACTTGCGGGTTTCACTCTTTTTTTTTTTTAATTTAAACAATACATTTAAGTTTTACAACACCATCATCATAAATAACATTTTGATCAATGAACATGTTTCTCATCTATTTAACTATGTACTGACTGTTACTATAGTACGTAAGTATATGGGAACTGTGAGTACGTATTTATCGATGTATCTTTCGGTAGTTACCATTCTCCTTGTCACAATTATATTGGGGATTCCATGCCATGATATCTGTTCCACCACTTAGGAGCTTGACAAAAATGTTCTGTGGTCTCATTATCATTATTGTTGCTTGGGAAGTGTTGTGGCTGTTAGTTTGTTGTAAGTATTGATCAGTTTGTATTTAACGATCTTAAGTGTACGTGCTAAAATCGAGTGAGCTCAACGGAAATTTTGGGTTGCTAAGAAGTAAACCAAGTGATTTTGGATTATAGAAGGTTGTAATTGGATTATAAAATAAATTTTCAAAGGTAATTCCGGTGTCATAACTAACGATCAAATAATTCCGGGTCTTATTTCCGTCCAATAACTAAATTCAGTGAAGTTAATTTAAAATAAACACTCATGTCCGTGCAATTTATGTGTCTATCCCTTCTTATTACCATCGAAGAAATACTCACGCTGCTTTCACGAGCTATTATTACAACAAATTTATACAAGCCCTTCACGTAGCGGGAAAATTAATCATTTCCACGTTATTAGCGCATTTTAAATAAATACCTGAATGAGTGGACATCTCTGGAAAGTATAATCTCACTCCAATTTACTTTCATTAAAAATAATCTCGTATATGCGCCTGTTAACATTCGACACTTGATTTGACCCTAAACAGTCGACCCTTTATGCAATTATCATAAGTGACAACAAATGACTCTGCAGACTATCATCCCAGCACGCATGCCCATTCGCTATGAATTTTTGTATACAATATTTTCTTTGGATTTACACGAAATTGCAATATAGAAGGTCTTGAGGTTGACAGAATAGTTTCAAATAGTTAATGCATAGTAAGTTTTGTGCCGCCGAGTCGTAAACCGAGTTCGGAATAGAAAGTTTTCTTTAGTGAACATTACAAAACATGTGATTAGTGCTGTATCGATTATTGTACTTGAAATTATTTAACGGACTTTTAAAAACTCATCAGCATTACTCAAAGCATACAATCTTGCTATTCACCTGCAGTTAAGAAATAATTTAAGGATATTTGATGTGAATATTTGTGAACTATTAAATGATTCATGTGCTCTTAACTGAATTCTTTGAAGTGATACCTAATCCACTTTTGAGCTCCCTTCCATTACCAACCACTATCTTAAAAAAATTCTAAACCAACCTCTCCCTTAATCAAATTTCAGATTTTCATCATGGCTCCCAATTTGATTGGGAATACGTTTCTATTAGCTGAAACTGCTATTGAACAGGAACCACCAAAACGAAATCAAATCATCGCATCAGCACCTTCTACAATATCAGCAACTGGCACCACAACAGTATCTCAAAAAATAACGAAAAGCTCATTGGATGTAAGCGAAACGACCGTTACACAAGTTACAAAGAAATCCGATGGTTATGAATTAGAAATTGTTTGGCGAAATGTGATCCTGTTTTTCCTGCTACATTGCGCTGCACTATATGGTGTTTATTTGATGATCTCAAAATTTATTCTAATCGATTTCCTGTATGGTGAGTATAATTGAAGATTATTTTTAAAGATAATGTAAATAATTTTTAGCCGAAAGAATGCGATCAACATTTATTAATCCTCAATTACTCTTAGTAGCTTAGTCCTTATAAAATCGAATTCAATTCATCCCATATGTTATTTTGACCGATTTAGATTAAATCTAAATTTTCAATTTTGACAATCGTTAATTTATCTGAAATTGAATTTCTTTTTATGAACTGAATTGGAAATTTTGTTAAAAAATTTTTCTGAGGCGCAAATATTTTGCTAATTAAATTGAGTTGCACACGTATGGACTACATATTGAAAATCGGCGAATAATAAATTGTTATAAACATATTTATACTCGTTTCGCTCTTCTCACATTTGCTGTTTATACATTTGACAGCGATTATCAAACAAAGGTGATAACTTTTTGGCTTAAATAGCTCAAATAGTTAATTTCAAAAGGTTTCCATAAAAGTTTAGTCAGCACTTGCATTGCCATTAATATATACATTTTCGATTCTTTTCTGAACCATCAGGGGTCGTGTTTTTGAATTTTTATTGAAAACGGCTGCTAAAATTATTAAGCTGTAAATTTTCGAATTTTTTATTTGTCATCCGATTTGCATAATTAAATTTAATTAACTTGCCTTAATAACTTATAATTTCAAGTTTTATCGGAATCTGTTGAGAAACTTGGCCGCTAGAGGGCTACAGAAATAAAAAAAAATGTTTATGTCACCCCCCTGTATGGAGACCCCCTTAAACACTTTAAAATATGTTCTTACACTGCAAATTTCAAGAGGCACCACTTTTGACCTACGTAGAAAATTTCGTCATTCTAGCTCATGTGGTTTGCGAGAAAACTTGTGACACACCAACAAACGGACGGACAGACAGACAAGTCGCGATTTTATAATTTTTTAAGGGTATTGTTAAAAATATTTTACAGTATTTAAAAAATATTCTGATTTTTAAATACGTTCAAGATAAGTCATTTAAAACGTTTCCATGAAAAAAATTCATTATTTCAGTTGCTACTAAAATAGCGAATTGCGCTTGTTCCTGGACTTTGGGGGCCGCCATTTTGAATGCATGCATTTGATTTTGGACAATTTTAAATCTTTGTGAGCTAGGACCTCATCAATCAATGTGCCAAATCTCGTTCAAATCGGAGTTTCACTCTAGACAGGGCAAAATAATTCAAATTTAGTGAAAATGGCAGCTAACAATATTGGGTTTTAAATTTTCGACTTTTTTATTTTTCATTCAATTTTAATAATTTTCTGCACAGTACAAGAACATAGCACTGAGATCCACAATCTCAAGTTTCATCAAAATCTGCTGGAAAATGTAACCAGTAGAGCGCCACAAAAACCTGAAAAAAACGCATATTTAAAACGCCGCCATTTTGAAACTTGCACATGCATGATCACCAAAATATCAAAGACTGTAGACCTAGGTAATGGCTATCTTGAAACCAAGTTTCATATATGTCGGATCAAAATTGCGACTTTTAAAAGCCTTTTAAGTTTTGAGTTTCAACTGGCCGCCATTTTGTTTTTTGTGACATGACATCCAGTTTGTTCATGTAATTCTTTGGATACTCATAATTTCTATCTAAATGCCGGATCTCATGAAAATCTGTTGAAAGCGTTGACCACTATTACAACAACAAAATTTTGCATGTTTTCCGACCTTTGAGCGGCCGCCATTATGTTTCTGCCGTACCGACTTTGGATTTTTTATTGTGAGATTTATCACATACATCAGTCAACCTTTGTACCAAATTTCATCCAAATCGGAGCTATACTTTGGTCAGAACAGAAATCACGATTTTTCGTCTAAAATGGCCGCCATTTTGTTTTTGCCCGGCCGATATAGCTGGTTCACAAATTTAACCGAGATGTTAATCCAATACAACTTTTCTGAATATATGGTGAAAATCGGAGCAAAATTGCAACCTCTAGCATGGTCACAAATTTTGTTATATCCCATATATATATATATATATATATATATATATATATATATATATATATATATATATATATATATATATATATATATATATATATATATATATATATATATATATAGATATATATATATATATATATATATATATATATAGATATATATATATATATAGATATATATATACATATATATATATATATATATATATATATATATATATATATATAGATATATATATATATACATATATATATATATATATATATATATATATATATATATATATATATACTTATATATATATATATATATATTTATATATATATATATATATATATATATATATATATATATATATATATATATATATATATATATATATATATATATATATATATGATGCTCTTCACAATAGGTAAAAAATTCTCTCGAGAAATTTACCTAAAAATTGTTGGTCACCTGCATACTTTCTGAATGGAGCAAAATCTCATGAAAATAAATTCTTTTTTGAAGAAGATAATAGCTTCTGTTTAACGCTATATATAGGCATACCATTTAAGCCCCTCGTCTATTGCCATTTTTAGGGTTTTGTAAAATAATTTTTAAAAAACCCTACTAAAATCGCGACCTGCCTGTCCGTCTGTCCGTCCGTGTGTCACAGCAATTTATCTCGCAAATTACTTAAGCTAGAGACATCAAATTTTGTACGCAGGTATAAAGTTGTGCCCTCGTTAAAGCACAAATACAAAAAAAATTGTATAAGGTATTTAAAGGGGATCCCCGAATATAGGGGGGAGTGGCCCCTGAAAAAAAGCTGCCTCAAGGATAGTCGATATGGATATCAAATGAAGGCCTTGAGAGAACTTTTCAAAACAGGTCTTAAGCTGGCTTGTTTTACTTCAGGAGGCGCACCGGAAATGAAAATACAGGAAAAAGTAGTGTCACCCCTCGCGATTGTACACCTGTGATCTAAAAAATCTAAAAAAAAAGCTACGGAGGTAGGTGTTTATGAGTACAACAACAACAAATACGTTAGAAGTGAAAAATCGCTCAACTTTGTTAATAATAGTATGATGATCACATTTCACATTTACCATTTTATGGATAGAAATAAAATCAATCAAAACGGATATTTAACTAGCCATACAAAAGGTCCGAATACTTTGCAAGATTGATGAAAATCGAATCGTATTCAACGAAGTTATAGCCATTTGAAATTTCAAGAATTACAACAACAATAACATACGATTTTGGTATTTCATCGACTTACCATCGAATCAGACCCTGCAGTTTTGATTTAATCTTCTTGAGATTTTCAAATAAGATCAATGACATAAATATTTTTGGGAATTCATGATTTGAGTGATTTTTGTTAGTTTGCAACAAAATGGTGACCGTTGAAAATAGAGAAGCAATGGATTTTCTTTTAAACGTGCACATCTCTTTGACACGTTTCTTGACTTTATTCGTTGTTGGTGACTGCATTTCGTAAGTTGAGTACTGACATGAGCAAAGGTCTGTCTACCCAACTTGTTCTTTTCAAATATCTGCAATAATTTCTGTGATTTTCCTCACTAATGAAGCTTGCTTGCTATTTCAACTTCTATTTATTTTACAAGCTCTTATTGTTGCATAATTAAAACACCAAGGGCTGACTCGTTTTTCAACAAACTTTTATATAGCTTGTCATGTTTGTATGTAATTCCGTCAAAATTTTCAATCTATTTTGATCCTCTTCCTAACGTCCAACCGAGCTAGAATTTTGCATATTTTATGCAAGTTCAGTAACATTACAATATTATACCATTTATGAGCATTTTTTGTAAACTTTTTTAAATTAATTTAACCACTTAGTGAGATCTGATTCAACTTTGGCGGCAATGAGTTATAAAGATTACTTATACGAGTATGTATATATTTCAGTGTTAACGGATGGCACCTCAATTTTTCAACATAACATATGCTAACAAAAAACCATTCTGGTTTTTTCTAATGCTTTATTTCATCCTTCGACATCTTCTCTGGTTAACGATTAAAGGTGTTCTCGTAATTGACTGGTATATAGAACAATTAGGTCGCTCACAACGATGAGGCTAATTCAAAAAAATTGCCATTTGCTTTTCTTCTTCTTCTTCATAGCACTGGAGCCCCTCTTGGAATGTCGCTTCCTAACTATTTCGGTCCATTGATCGCATCCAATTTTAAAATCCAAGCAGCGATGAACTGTCTTCGTCAACTAATTCAGACCAGCGTTTCGTTGGTTTCCCCATTGGTCTTCGCACTTTAGTTCTCCCAGCTTTTGCGCTGTAGCTAATCACCATTTTTGTGGATAGATAATATAATTAATTGGCTCCATTCGTTTGGCATATGAGCTCCACTGGAATCTCATCGATGTCCGGTGCTTTATTATTCTTTTGGACTTCGATGATGTTAGCGGGGCAAATGGAAGCTCTCCGGGAATAATTAAGAAGGCTGTTGGAATATGATGCCTAGCATTCCTTAATCCTGGTTTCACCAGCGATGATGCTGCGGATGTCATTAAGGCAGAGCGTGGTCTTTGACTGATAACCTAGCATTAGACTTTTCACTACTTTTTATGTTTATCTTGTTTTGTTGTTCACTAGACTTATATCGATACTTCTCAATCGGTCATCATAGTATTTTCTATTCATAATTCAAATTATCTTATTCGCTACTTTTCTGAGATTTTCATAATGTTCTCTATTTGCCCTGATTTTCCTAGCTAAATATTGTTGGCACGCATGATTCTTTTTATCTGAAATATCCTGGCATTCGTCATCAAACCAATCATTTCTTTTGGCACAATCATCTGTTCTGCAATGGTCTTAATTGCCGCTTTCACTTCCATCCAGAGCTTGTTGCTTGTTTTCAGCAATATATCTGATAGGTTGGGAGCTAGCTAGCTGTCAAGGATCTCCATTAAATGTTGGCTACAGGTGCCGTTTGGAGCCTCTCGATGCCGAATTTTCGTCGAGGGCTGGTCTACGCTTAATATACCTTTGATATAAGACATCAATAGGTTAATTTGATCGAGAAATTACCCAAGTTAAAATTGGCTCCTTGGTATGTACGGACAACAAGTATGCTCGAGGCTCAACGTTGTTGAATCAGAACATGACCGATTTGGTTTTTTTGTCTTGCCATCTGGTGATATCCAGGTCATTTTGTGTATGCGTCGATGTGAGAAGCAAGTCGAACGTACAATATGACTAGATTTCTGCTGCACACAAAGGCAATCTAACGCGGGCCGTTGTTATTTTTTTCAACGTGGCGGCTATATTCTCCAGTCGCCATTTACTTTTAGGGTTTTGTTAAAAAATATTATACAGTATCTTATTAAAATTGCTACTTGTCCATCCACAAGCCCGTCTGTCCGTCAAGTTTTCTCATGAATGGAAGAATATAGAGTCATCAAATCTTATGAACAACTCAGAAGTTGCTGGGTATATCGGAAAAAGGAAGGATTTTAAGGAGGGTCTACTTCTATAAGGATTGACTCCTTAACATTTTTATCGCCGATGATTGCCATGTCGGATATGAAATGAGAGATTTTGGTGAAACCTTATAGTATCTATCGTTAAAATTACAGTATTGGTAACGGAATGGACAGGCAAAGCGGCAAAAAACCACGATAAAATTGTCTCCCCCTCGTCACGATTGCATACCTGTATTCGAAAAAAATCCTAGAGTGAGTTCTCCATGAGTACAGCATCGAAAAACGCCTCAGGAATTCACTCAATTTCGTTAAAACTGATAGAATTTTACATTTTTGCTAATAAAATTACAATCAATAAAAATTTTGTGCAGATGTAGGTTATCCTATTTCATGACTTTTATTGGAATCCAACCATCATTGAAAAATTTTAAACGGAGGCGGGTTGTGCTATTTTGTGATATTTTTATTTGAATCTAACTGTATTTAGTGTAGTTATAGCTTTTGAATATTCATATACAATCAAAAAACAACAATGTGCAGTTTCTCTACCCTATAAGCCTTGATTAAGCAAGATGCCACATTATTAATTAAAGGTGTGTTGCTTAACCAGATCATAACCCATCAATACGGAGCGATGATGGTCAGAGATAGCAGTGTCTGAAAAATATAAAATGTATGTTAGAAGATTCCAGTTCAATATTTTTAGATAAATTCTAACCATGTGACCCCCTAAATAGAGGATATTCCAGTGTGGTTACTTGGCCCCGGTTAGTCCCTCAGAAGATGAGTCACAGGTGTTACTCACTCTACTTGAGAGCCCCTAAAACCACCCGGTGAGTTTGCGGCTCGCCGGAGTCTTCAATCTCGTATACTCCTCTTCCTTATTGCTTAGTGCTATTTCGTCGCGGGCGCACCAGCAAAATTTATTAAATACCACTGTGTTAAAAAAACTCTCATGAAGACATAAAATACTCACGAAAGGTCTAGCTCCACCGATTCTAAATGCTTTCTAGAAACCGAAAACTCAATAAAATCACAAAGAGGAAATTGGAAAAAAAACCATCTTCCTAGACTCGTAATTCACCTGGTCCCTACTCAGTTGGCAAGCACTTTCTGCATTAACTAAGCAAATGATATAAAGCAATTTCAGAGAACCAATCCTGACAGTTAAGTCGAAAAAGCACCCACACAACCTTTAAATTACCGAAAATCGTCTTCAGCGAAAGAGAAATCAAACTCAAACTGTTTTCTTTAAATTCACAAATACTGTTATTAATACGCCGTCTAAATTAATTTAATACATTACACTTTATCTTAATTCCAAATTGAACATATTACACTTTAGACCATTTTTTTCTAATTAATTTGCATACGATCAATAATTTAGCCGGCTTACCTACACTAAACCCTGCTTGTTAGAGCTCTTTTGCAGCAGATGCCAGCAAAAATCAGAGAGAGTATCTCTTTATCTTCATCAAATGTATCGGCACTCCACAAGGTGATATGGTCAATATAACGCTTTGGCCATGTGTCCGTCCACCCACTGTTTTCAAATCTTCCAAGAAAATCAACACTGACGATAGACCTATATATATCAACTCACCAACACGGCTCTGGTGCAAATTATCTGCAGTGATATTTTTTGATTCAATCTAGGTATGCCGAAATAGGGCCCCATTAGGCCCGCATAAGGCATGCCTAACTTGGGAAAAAGTGATCAACTGCTAGTCACATTTGAACCTAAAAGTATTTAAAGCTATTTATCTCGCCTTTTACATATGATTGTAGCTTATTACTAAGGAATTTTATTTGGTTTTGATTTTACACAGCAAGAAATTTTCTGTTTATGAGCTGTTTTGCCCCCTAAATTAAAAAATGTTCAGGCATGTCCCATCACTGCATAAATTAGGAACTGTTTAGGCAAGCCCAACTACCGCCTGTATTAGGAATTTTTTGGTCAAGCCCATCACTGTCTAAATTATTTGTAGAATGAAGAAAATGGTTGCCCAGCAAAAGGGTTTTTTGTTAGCAAACTATGAAACCATTATAAAGCTATCATAAAACTCCCATGAAACTATCGTAACATACAATAATTCAAAAATTATCATCAAACTTTCGTAAAACCATCGTAAAGCTATCTTTAAACTATCGTAAAAATATCCCAAAACTATTGTTAAACTATCGTGAAACTATCTTAAAAATATCGTACAACTATCATAAAACTATCATAATACTATTGTCAAGCTATCGCAAAACTATCTTTAGATTTTTCTATCGCAAAACTATTGGAAAACTATCGCAAAACTATCGGTTTTAATGATTGTTCGTAAAATGCTAATTTCTTACCAATAAATTTTAGTGCTGTTTACATTTTTTACGATAAAGATTTTTCTGTCGAGGTTTTCTTTAGGGAAATCCTATTAGGCCCTAATGAGGAAAGCCCCATCAGTGCCTAAAGAAGTTCATGGGGTAATGCCTTACGGTCGGCATCAGGACCTATATGGGTTTACCTAAAAAATTCTTAACAGGACCAGTCTAGGCATGCCTAGTTAGGCGCGCATTAGGCATGCCTGACTAAGACACGCCTCATTAGGGTCCCATTAGGTCCACATTAGGCATGCCCAAACTGACAAAAAAAATCGTGAAACTCACTTTAAATTGTAAAATTTTCATGTGATCATTCTTGTCATTCTCGTTTTCAAAATTTCTTGAGTTAGTAATCAGGCCCAGATTAGGCCCGCACTAGGCATGGCTGACTTAGGGGTGCCCCTAACTAAGACAAAACCCACTGTTTCCGCATTAGGTCCTAATGCCTGTTTAGGCATGCCTAAACTGATTTCAAAAGAAACAAAGACAAACAAATTAAGTGCCATCTTTGTTCCCTCATAGAGGAAGATTTACCTGTCTTAGGGCAACGAATGCAATGGAATGCAAATTTACTCAATTTTTTTTAACAATAACACAATTTGTCAATCTTTCATTTTTCTAAATAAAATTGTGTGGACACATCCCGAATTAACTCTAACTTCAAGAACTCATATACGAGTATAAGATCATGTTAGGTTTTTGTGGTTACCTTAGCCTCATACGGACCCTATGCCAACGCGATACAAAATATAGTGTCTAAATTGAAAAAGTATGTGTTTTTGTGGTGGCCGGGGTTTCCTGATTATGTTAAAATGTATTAGTGGCCAATTTAAATTTTAGAGTTCACCATTTACTACGTTCAGAGTACTCATTCAGATCATTGAAGCTCATTGCCGTGAGTGCCTTCCATCTTCTCTAGGCAAGAGCTGGGTAACGTCATTTTTCGATTGAATATTTCTTTTATTTAAAATGGATTTTATTTAAGTACATATTGTTCATTACTATCTTTAATCTTTTGATATTTTTTGGGTAGAGCCATTATTCCATCTGTGTAGAACTTCTGTGGTTTATCAGTGAAAAACTTGGCCAAGTGAATTTCACAGTCCCTTTTTGACCTGAATTTCTTTTCATTAAGGAAGTTTTTCAGCAACCGAAACAAATGGTGTCTGGTGGTGCAAGGTCTGGACTATACGGTGGATGCATCAAGACTTCCCAGCCAAGCTCTGTCAATTTTTGCCGGGTCATCAAATATGTTTGTGGTCTGGCATTGTTATGATGGAAGACAACGCCCTTTCTATTGATCAATTGTCGCCGGTTCTTTTGAATTGCTTGTTGCCACCTGGTTAATTGCTGACAGTACAGAGCCAAATTGAGTGTTTGGCTAAGTTCTAGTAACTCATGATAAACAATTCCCTTCCAATCCCACCATACACACAGCATAACCCTATTTGGTGTTGATCCTGGCTTTGAAGTCGTTTGTGATGATTCACCTTTTTTCACCATGATCTTTTTCGAACGACATTTTCGTATCTTACCGATTTTTAATCACCCATAATGATTTGCTTCAAAAATGGCTCGATTTCATTGCGTTTCATTAGCATTTCGCAAATGGAAATTCGGCCGATCATATTTTTTTGTGTTCATTCATGCGGCACCCAAACGTCAAGCTTCTTTGTGTATCCAGCCTTACGCAAATGTTTCAAAACTGTTTGGTGATGGATATTCAGTTCCTTAGCAATGTAATGGCTGCTTATGTGTAGGTCTTCTTCAATTTTTTGTAAGATTTCATCGACTTTTTTAGTGATTGGTCGACCTGAGCGAGGTGCATCTTTGCATCAAAATTTCCAGAACGAAAGCGAGCGAACCATCCCTTGGCTGTGGCTTTTGATAAAGTATCTTGACCGAAGACACCATCAATTTTTTCACGAGCCTGCGATGCCTTCTCACCTTGATCGTGATGATGTTGTAAGATATAACGAATTTTTTCAGAAATTTCACTCATTTTTAAATGAATACAACTTATGACACGAATGACGAAATACAAAACTGTCCATATGAAAATTGTAGGCTGGAATGTCACCTTTCGGATGCATGTCAGTTTGTCTCAATCTGATTAGTATTGCCCGATACATGACAACGAACACCATCTAATGACAAAAAAGGCTTAATAGTTTTTAGATTACCCAATATTTTAACAAGCATTGAGTTTCAGAAATTTTGCCTTTCATTTGTTATGAGCCCTCTCAGAAAGTTCTGACACGGCTCCTTTGTTTTATGTAAACCTATAATTTTTTCCGGAACTTTCTGAATAATTTCCAAGCTTGGAATTTGCTCAGAAGACTCTAAGCTACGCTATTGAATTTCTTCGGAATCAGCCTGGAATTTTTCAAGCTCGGAAATTTGGTTTGCTATAGAAGTTCTTTTGATCGCATCATAAAAATCCGATTTTCTTCCAAATCTTCTAATTTTAAGATGTTTCGTCTAACTTAATTTTTCATCAGTTTCTTCATCATCTTCTTGGATATTCATTTTAAAAAGGAGAACATTTTGACAGCTTTTGTTTCTAAGTTTTTGCATTTTTTCTCCATCATAAGATGTGAAATTCTCTAATTTTCTTCTTTTTTTCTGGAAATATCCATCAACTGACCTTCTTATTTAAAATTTGCAACAGCCTTTTAAAAAGGTTACAAGTTTTCATTTGCCACCCTTGTCTTCCAGCTGTCTAAAAATCGAAAAACAGAAATATAGATCAAAGAACCATGTGTTGTCAAAGAACGACTCTGTAGATTGCTCATAGATTCTGAATCCTAAAAGTAAGAGGACCATATTTTGACACTAGCTCTCTCTCCCATGCTGCTTTGTATACTTACAACTCAACTAAACTTATTGCGGTTTTTCAAGGTGAATGCAGAAAGGAGTTCCAGTATGCTAACAAAGACAAGAGTTGATCAAATTACAAAGCTAAAGTAAGGCTACTCAAAAATACCGTAATGACGAAAAAATCTTCATGGACTTCTTTAATCGCGCGGAGGTACAGGGCTAGCGCCCGTCGCTTTAAGCTTACAAATTAGATGGATCGTACATTCCTTTGACCTATACTATTTTCAGGCTTAGATAGATTCATCATGACTAGCATTCAACAGACATTGAAGAATGTATTGCCCTGGCTTACGCAATTTACGATTATCTGAGGCTCGCAAATACTTCCATTCTTCTTCTTCGTAGCACTGTAGCGCCTCCAACTGTCTTGGTCTATTGATCGCGCCCTCCAGCGATGAATTGAATAGTGTTTCCTCGGTTATATTTCCATTAGCTGGCGGGAAACAAGAGCTATCTTCATATTCAAAACAGGAAGAGTATTGCATTCGAAACCTGAGAAACGTATACAAATATGATCGAGCTAATTTATTTAAGGCCTTGAAGAAAGTTATAGAGTAATAGATAACTTGCTTCATAGACTCTGCTCTGATTAGGAGGTAAATCTTTCAAAACAAAACTACGTATTCTTGTTGCGTAGGTTAAAAAATACTTGCTTGTAAGAAATACACTTTAACTTCATTCCGTGATGTTAAATAATGTGTACCCTCACTTTATTGTGAATGCTCTTCAGAATCTAGGTGTCAAGGTGCAACTTGCTGAACTTATGAACCAGCTACTTAATAATGTCCTTCATCATCATTTAGAGCATAGCCTACCAATAGAATTTTCCACGAATCATCATGGCCTTGCGACCTCGTTCGCCATTTGAAGATACGAAGCAGCGATCTGTTGTCTATGAATATACTTGTTGGGCTGTCTATGTACTCTTTTCTTCGTAGGGCTTCAGCCCCTCTCTGGCCTTCACTTCCTAAGTTTTTCAATCCTTGAGACCTCCGGCTCATCAAAAATTTCATACAGCTCATGGTTGTATCGAACTTGCCATTGGTCCCAATCTAGCTTCGCTCCGATTGTTTGCCTCAAGACCCGTCGCCCAAAGGGGTTAGGGTCCATGTTTTACACCCATAGCATAACACAGATCTTATCTCAGATTTGTATACTTGGAGCTTTATTTTCCTGTATATGCAGCTGGTCTTCAAGATCGTCAAAACTTTATAAAATATTTTATTTTATTTCGTCTCTTTCATTACTGGTTCTCGATATTTTGGGCCCTAAATACACTGTATTTGCTGCTTTGTTTTATTCTCATTGATTTATAGCCCTACTAGTTTTGCTTCGCTGTCAAGTTTCAAGGAGAGTTCTTTGGCAGTTGTTAATGATCGTCATAAAATTTTGATATCGTCCGAATAGGCTGCTACTTACTTCGATTCCATTATCAGGCACGGAAGATTCACCTTCACCCTCTTACGTCCCCAGAAAGGAGATGTAAGTAGGATTTAGTAGCAGAGCTGTAGATGTATTTACAATTATTGGCATTTCTCGGCATTTAATGTACCATTATTGTAGAACCAGTAAATCCAATGTGCGACCCCGAGACCATTTACTACCTTTTAATTGGGGGGTTTGGGATGAGGAATCATGAAAACTATGGGTTGGCGAAACAAAGGGTTCCTTCCTCCGTTCTCAAACGGGCTTGGGTCCGTCTACAGCGAAGTTCCAAACTAAACTTTTGACATGACTCGATTTTATTTTCTAAGATTTTTAAAAATATTCTGTACGCCATGCAAAGCAGTGATATGCCTTTATAATTTTGGAGCTGAAGCTTGTCACTTTTTTTGCAGATAGGCAATATATTTGATTGGCTACACTCTTTTGGCATATGTTCTTGGTGCCAAATGTGCTGAATGACTTTGAGAATAGCTTAATGCACACTGCTGCCACCATATTTGATGAGCTCAACTGGAATCTAATTGCTGTCCGGCGCTTTATTATTCTTTTGAGCTTTGATGGTGGAAGAAACTTCATCTAGAGGTGGTAGAGCCAATGAAAGCTCTCTGCCAACATCTATAGACTCCGATGTTCTGGCTCTGTGCGGAAGGTTAAGGAGGTTCTTCAAACATGATGCTCATCTTTCCTTAATCTTGCCGATGTCATCACGATAGAGCGTGGTTTTGGGCTGATAACTACGTTTTAGGCTTTTCACTACTTTGTATGTTGTCTTGTGGTGTTGCTCACTAGACTCACGTCGATACTTCTCAAGTGTTCATTATAGTATTTTCTTCTCTTGATTCTAATTATCCTATTCGTTATGCTTCTGAGATTTTCTTAGTGCTCTCTCTTCGTCCTAGTTTTCTTACTTACACATTCTTTGTACGACTGCTTCTTTTGTCGAACACATTCTGGCACTCATCATCGAACCAATCATTTCTCTTGTGCCAGGCTTGATGTCCGATCGTCTGTTCTACCACAGTCTTAACAGCCTCATCCACTTCCATCCAGAACTCGTGGCTTGTCTTAAGCGATGCATCTGATAAGATGGGAGCCAGCTGGTTGTCGAGGGTTTACGTGAAATTTTTGGCCCCAGATGCTGTTTGGAGCCTTTTGATGTCAAGTTTTTGTGGAGGGCTTGTCTTCACTGAAAATGCTTTTGACATACGACATCGAAAGTTAATTTGATCAAGTAATGATCCCAGTTACACTTGGCTCTTTGGTATGTACGCACGTCAAGTATGCTCGAGGCCGAAGGTTGTTGGATCAGAATATGGTCGATCTGATTTTGTGTGTTGCCATCCGGTGGTACCCATTTTATGAATGCATCAACGTGGCCAGCAAGTCGAACGTATGACTAGATTTCTGCTACATGCAAAGTCAATCAGGCGTTGGCCGTTGTCACTTTTTTCATCATGGAGGCCATATCCTCCAGTCGTTCCCCGGTGAGATAGCTCATTGCCAACCTTTGCATTGAAATCACCCAAAATTATTTTTGCACTGTTTATAGGCAATGAATCGACTAATCTTTCCAGGTGATTGTAGAACGTTTTATTGGTTTCTTCCTCTTTTGTCGGGGGTGAATATTTATCAGCCAGATTTTGAAGCGCGGAAGACTCGCCTTCACTCTCAGAGCAGAGCTGTTGATGTATTTTCAGTTATTGGTACTTCTCGGCATTTAATGTCGCATAAATGAGGAACCAGTAAACCAAATTTGCGACCCCGAGAACATTTAGCTCCATTTAATCCGAGGATTTAGGATGAGGAATCATGTGAGCTGTGGGTTGGGGAAACAATGAGATCCCTCCTCCTTTCTCAAACGGGCTAGGGACTGCCTCCGGTGGAGTTGTCCATGTGTTACAATAGTTTTTCTTTTAAATTTAGGAGTTTCAAGGGGTCTCCCGCTACAGAGAGTCACCCTGAACATTTTTTTATCAAAGGCGGTCACGTGTAGTGCTATATGAACGGTCTCAATGAGATCTTTCCAAAACAGGTCTTAAAACTGCCTGATCAGTGGCGAGAGGGCAATGAAGGAGCAAAATTACGTAAATTTCCACGTACGTATTTTGAGCACACCTGAAAATGGTACATGATTAACAGCATCAAATGAGGATAAGAAAAACAGACGATGATAGACGAAATCGGGAAAAGTTCAAGGAGGAGTAAACATTAGATAGTTCAAAAAAATAAGCCATTCTCCGCTAATCCTGAAATATCAAGTTGCCAATTTTCATCGAAAATTTTGGAAAAAATGTCAAAAAAATTCGAACAAAAGTTAACACTAGATGCACCCAAACACTATGCATAAAGTGATCAATAAAACTTGAAAAATATTGTTCATTAAAAAGTGAGATTTGTAAAAATTTTTAAATTAAATCAGTATTTACTGAAATTTAATTGAAATGGTCATTGGCTCTTTCTGTTTCTATATACGAAATTCAATTGAATATATTAAGCGAAATATTGCAATGAACTCAAATCATAAAAGAAATGAACTCTATCGATAATATAAAATATAATTCATAACAATAAATACAATATTGATGATCTTGACCGCAAACTATAATTTTTCTCACACTAACACAAGCAAAACCGAATGCACTTGAGGTTAAGTATTGCAATTAAGGGCATCATTTCCGCTAAACATTTTTAACACTCCGACATAGACAAAATCTGTTGAATATTTTTCGGCTTCTTTTCATTGCCACCATGGTCATATCAATGCTCAGCATATCCAAATGGTTCAACGGTTGAAAGTAACTTAAAAGTCATGCCTTTGAGCTTGATTTTAAGAAGTTCAATGTTATCGCTTCGATACCACGCAGCATTACTACATGGTGGATCATTCAACCAAGCTTGACTTTCGATTTCCGAGCCAACCAACTATTGACCAGATTTTGCAGGAAGGTTAGCAAAGAAATTTTTTGTTCCGAGTCCGTACAACAATCGAATGACCAACAAAAAGAAGTCAAAATTCATTGATGTAATTAGTTTAACATTATTTGTCGATATGGGATTTTTTATAGAAAAGCTTTTTGTTTTCTTAAGATTTTGGTTATTAGATGTTGATTCGGCAGGTTGGCATTGAATATGAAAATTTCTCGAGGAAATGCGATTGGTAAGCGACCTCGTATGAATGGTTGATTAACATCAAATTATTCAATAGCATATGAGGAAATCTAAAGTTGGAGATGAGCGTAAAACTTACCTTTTTTGCAGATCAATCAATCTTGGAAAATTCATGACCAATTAACATTTAGCAGTTACATTTTATTCAAACATATTTCATTAATATTTATTGTTTGGACAAGAGAACATTAAAGGACTCAAGCAATTTTATGGGATGAGCATTAATTTAGGAATGTTGTACGTATTTGGTGGAGGAGTCTGAATGCAAATTAAAGCCACGTAAAGATTGAAAGGTTCATTTAGAATTCTATGTGCAAACTGTTTAACTTTGCAAATATTTATTTAAAGACACCGAATCAGTGTGGATAATAAAGCGAGTGTCTTCTACGAGTACTATTTGTAAATTCTTGATCATTTCAGTAGTTGGTTTAATCGTTTGTAAATCGTTTTGAAGTGGGAGTTGATATGGAGACTAATCAGAATTCATGTAATTTGGTCTATAAAACAATACGTCTACTTAAATTTAATAACGTGAGCTGATTAAACCATTGTATGGATTCATAATGGACTCTTAAAATATGTTCTTTTAGTTCTGAGCTTCAACCAGAAATTTGGTATCAGCAACTTTTCCATATTCCTTTTGGTTTTTGTACCAGCCTACAAAATCCTTTTGAAATCGCAACTGTGTATTCGTCTGTCCATCCATCTGTGTGTTATAGGTAGATCAAAACTGAGTCCCTCCTGAAAATTTAGGTGCCAACAAGATTTTCAAATACTGTTAAGAGGGGGTGACACATCCAAAAAAATTGTTTAACAAAGTTGGTCATGTGGGGTGCCAAGTGAAAGTTCCGAATGAGAACTTGCCAAGCCATATCCTAAAGCAGCAGTATTTGCAAAGAAGTGATGAAGGAGGAGGGAATGTATGAAAAATGTGTCCCCCACCCTTTTGTGATTGCACACCTTCAATACGAAACATCTTAAAAATCATGGAGGCAATTCTCTGTGAGTACAATAACAAAAAATACCTTAGAAGTCGTCATTCACTCAACTTTGTTAATATTACTATGATTTGTAAGTTCCACATTTTCCCCAATAAAATCGTATGGGTACTCTTAAATTTCACAAAATTTGGTATTTAGGTAGTACTATAAAAGATCCTGTAGTCGCGTGGTGGAGTAGTTAGAGCACTCACCCCGTAAGCCAAAGGTCCCTGGTTTGAGCCTCGTTAAGAGATTTAGTTCGAGTGATTCTTCAAACGGACTATAAGCCCGTTCAGTTATGATACGTACTGGTTTAAAATCAGAACGTATCGCAGCTGGTTGGTCGACAACACACCAAAAGCGTGATACTGACCATATCACCTTGTGAAGTATCAATACATTTGATCAAGATAATGAGATACTCTAACTTTCTCTAAGCGAAGGCCCGAAAGGGGCTGCAATGCTAAAGCAAAAAAAATAAAAGATCCTATTGTATTCTGTAAGTTTCAAAAAAATGAAATCATTGTAGTGATAGCCATTTGAATCTTCACACAGAACACTAATTTTTAGCTATTTAAACTAGATACTAATATGAACCTAAACTTATGCCTGGTTACACTTTTGATAAAAAACACACATAAATTTATGATAATCCTTGGCCAGCAATTTATTATGAAATTTTTATTTTACATTCTCTTAACTTCATTTCTCCTTCAAATTCAATCAAACATTTATTCTATTAAATTTGTGCCTAACCGTAGATTTGGAATCGAACCCACATATCACAAAGCTAAACCACTTGCACTGATTCCTAGGACATGTTATCTAACCCTAAACTAAATCATCTACGTGAGATGCATTCAAAATCGTTTACGTTTGCCTTATTAGCTTCATATGAAATACACACGTTTTTAGTATCTTCTGCCTAATGCGGTCCCATGTAATATTTCTGAAATTATGTATAATTTGCCTAATGTAATGTATGGGATATGACGCAGGAAAAGGAGGTAACATGTCATTCAGAAGTAATTAGTAGGCTTGTAGGTTCATTTTACTAGAAAACAGAATACTTAAACAATCTGCCATAATCTTTGTAGCACTACAGCCCCTCTCCGACCTTCGCTTCCTGCAAATAGCCTTTCCAACTGTCGTGGTTCATTAACCGCGTCCTCCAATTTCAAAATCCGAGCAGCGATGAACTGTCTTCGTTGACTAAGTCAGAACAGCGTTTCTTCGGTTTCCCCACTGGTCTTTGCATTCAGTTCTCTCAAGCATAGTTCATCCACCTAGTACCCACACCTTTCATTTACCCTGTGTTGCATACTTTTTGAATTTTCCCAGGGGCACGTCAGCTGATCCGGGGCACTACAGCTCAGCCCAGGCCTGGTGCGCTCAAGAAACAAAGCTAAAAGCAAGTAAAATTTCCGACGCACGTGTTCTTTTACGCATTTCGGAACATGGGAGTGCTACCAGATCCTAATAAAAAACGAAAAGATTGCATGGAACGAATTTTTTTTTCTGCAAATTCATTGATTTTTCGAGATATGGCAATCCTGAAATCTCTCATCGAAGCACATGTTTATATTCGCGCCAATCCTCGCGTCAGCATTTACCTACCTACCAGCTACCGAAGATTTATGGCTCGCTGTTCAGCTTGTGTTCGGATTTTTGCGGAGGGTTGATTGAGTGTGGATACTAGTTGAGTATACTATGCTCTCAACGAATACCTTCTTGGGTATCCGTTGCTCATCCATACGATTCAATTTGTCTAGTCAGTCAAGTTTTGACTTTTGAAAAGAACAATTGTTCACCTAATAAAAGTTGTAAACAATTCAACAGTTTATGTACCCAGCATCCTACCCACTGCACCATATAGTATTTCGCCAAAAGTATTTATTTTTTTATTTTTTTGTGCTTCAAAACCAGAATCGTTAGTCACTTTACGACACTTGGCAGATCCAAGTTCAAGTATTGCTAATCAAAAACGATGTTTGGAAATATATTAATGGAAAATGTGATAAGCGCGTGGCAAGTGCGGCTGAAAAAGTGGCCTAGTGGGAATCACATGATTCTAAAGCAAAATTGGACCTTATTTGGTCAATATATTGCTACGTCAGAACTTAGACAAGTAAAACTTTATGTGACCACAAACAATTTATGGGATAAGCTTGAAAATGTATACAGTTTGAATGGCCCCACATGTTAAGCGCATTTACACAGTGTGCTGGAAAAGAACAAACAATTCAGAACCATGATTGATACGCAAGATAAATTACCGAACCCAGAATCTTTAAAAACTAAGCTAATCAAAGAGTACGACGCACGAAAACAAAACAACAGCGAAGAGCATAATATACTCAACTAGTAACCATACTGCATCATTCCTCCGGAAAAATCCGAACACAAGCCGAGCAGCGAGCCATAAATTTTCGGTAGCAGGTAGGTAGGTAAATGCTGACGCGAGGATTGGCGCAAATATAAACATACATATGCTTCGATGAGAGATTTCAGGATTACCATATCTCAAAAAATCAATAACTTTGCATAAAAACAAATTCGTTCCATGCGTTTTTTAGGGTTTTGTAAAATAATTTTACAAAACCCTACTAGTTTCGCGACCAGTCTGTCCGTCTGTCCATCTGTCCGTCCGTCCGTCCGTCCGTCCGTCCGTCCGTGTGTCACAGCAGTTTTTCTTGGAAACTACTTAAGCTAGAAACATCAAATTTTGTGTGTAGGTGTAAAGTGGTGATCTCTTAAAAGTTCATTTACAAAAAAATTTTATAAGGTATTTAAGGGGGGTCTCCCCATATAGGAGAGTGACCCCCCGAGAAAAAAATTTCATTGAAGGTAGCCGATATGGGTATCAAATGAAAGGTCTTGATGAGAGCTTTTCAAAACAGGTCTTAATTTGGCAAAATTTGCTTCGAGAGGCGCACAGGGAGGGGAAATACACGAAAAATTTGTGTGTCCCCCCCTCGCGATTGGACACCTGTGATCCGAAAAATTTGAAAAAAATCAGGAATGTAGGCCTTGTTGAGTACAACAACAACAAATACGTGAGAAGTCGCAATTCACTCAACTTTGTTAGTAATAGTATGATTTATCGATTTTATGTTTTCTTGAATAAAATCTTAACGGTACCCTTAAATTCAATGAAATTCAGTGCAAAGATGTCTATTTATAAGATTGATCTATCCTAAAAGTTTCATAAAGATTGAATCATATTTAGCGAAGTTATAGCGGTTTGAATTTTCCTGTATTACTATGGAACAATATGCGCTGCATTTATTACTATGGCAACATATGGCTATGGAACAACATGCGCTTTTTACCGACTCAGACACTACAGTTTTGCTAGGATTTGCATGAAAATTTCAGGAATGATAGGTGTCATGTATATCTTTGAGAACCGGTTCAGCTAGTGATATCAGTAATCGTAAAACAAAATGGTGGCTATTTTAAATGCGAAGATTGAATAATTTTGAGTCATTTTTTCCCAACTTCAACGTTTAAAGTGCATGCTTTGAACACTTGATTCAATTTAATTAACGGCTGAAGATGAATACCTACAATTAATGCTCATAAGTGAAACAAGTCAAGGAGGTGGGAGAGAGCTTCTAGCAAAAGGTTTTTGTAACCATTCTAGGATTCGAAAAAATTGGCCATTAATCGATGATAACAGTACAGGAGAGTGGCCCCTGAAAAAAAAATTTATCAAACGTAGTCGGTAGGAGTATGAAATGAAAGTTTTCATGGGAGCTTTTCAAAACAGTTGCTAAACTGTCAGTTTATGCTTCATTGGGGGCACAGGGGGGAAATACATGAAAAATGTGTTTCCTCCGTCGTGGATGGACATCAGAAATAATTATCAAGGGAGATGTTTATGAGTGTAACAATACTAAAAACCTCAGAAGTTGAAATTCGTTAAACTTTGTTAATAATAGTATGATCCTCGTATTTCATATTTTCTCCAATAAAATCGTCTTTGACATGTTTATTGATTTGATTCGATCTGGTGACTGCATTTTGTAAATTGAATACAAAACCCTTCTGACATGAGCGTAGGTCTGTTTACCCAACTTGTTTAGTTTTTTATTAGGATCTGGCAGCACTCGTATATTCTGAAATGCGTAAAAGAACACGTGCGTCAGAAATTTTATTTGCATTTTGCTTTGTTTCTTGAGCGTGCCAAACATGGGATCAGCTGTCATGCCCCGGATCAGCTGACGTGCCCCTGGGAAAATTCAAAAAGTGTGCAACACAGGGTAAATGAAAGGTGTGGGTACTAGTTGAGTATACTATGGTGAAGAGAATGGAAACGCGATGTACATACATAAACATTACAAAAGAAGTCAAAACAAACGAATGGAGATTAAAACATAAAAACAAAAAGTGCGGAGAACTGTGCACCCAAAAGCAGTGAAGCAGTTACCATGCAAGTATTTGATGAAAAAGGACAGTGGTGTCTTAATTCAGGAGCCACGTCATATATGTGTTCTGAGAAAGCAAAATTTGTAGAGCTAAAAACGACGCGGAAACATTAAAACTAGCAAATGGTGAATCGGCAATGAAGAAGTACTTTTGAAAACCAAACGCATGACGGCAAGCCTAAGTGAAACTCTTCTCGTTCCCGATCTGAGATTGAATCTAATGTCAGTATTGAAAGTAATATACCACAGCTTTGAAATTATTTTTGGCATAATGATGCAGTAATAATAAACCCCAAATCTGGCAAAAAATTGGCAACAACCTCGCGGAACTGAAACCTTTACCACATAAATGAAGCCAAAGAGCACGGAAATGTTGCACAGCTCTCGGAGTGGAGAAGTGGCCATCTGCAAGAGTGGCAAGCAAGCCTATCTGAGCAAAGCTGACCTGAAAAGAATAATACAAAGCGAATCTATAGTGGGCTTGAAAGCCGATAATAATAGCAATTTTCAACAATGTGAAATATGTAATCAGGGGACGTAATCTCAAAAACTATTTCCAAAGTCAGAATCGAAGTCTACTGAGTTACTGGAGCTCACACATTCAGTCATGTGTGGACCGATGTACTTTCAATCCCACGGTAAATCAAAATATTTTGTCACGTTCGTAGATGATAATACAAAATGGTACAAAGCGTACATTTTGAAACAAAAAGATTTAGTGATAAAAAAGTTTAATGAAGATAAAAGTATGGTCAAAAATAACTCCGGCAGAATAATTAAAAGGTTAAGCACTGATAACAGAAAGGATTACGTTAACAGTGAGTTTTCAAGTCTCTTAAAGTATGCAGGTATCAAACATGAATATATTATGTGAAGAATGGAACCGCTGATATTATAGTGCAGAATGGAACCACTGAACGAAAAAAAAACCAAACGCTAGTTAAAAGTAGTGCTGACAACAATTTTTTAAGGATGCACATCCTGCAGTCTAGACGGTAAAATTTCCTATTATCTGTAGACGAAGAAGCTACATGTCACCTATCTATATGAATTCAGCGCAGTGGCGGACATGTTGAAACAAATTTTTTAAGTGTTCATATCTCTTGGGAGCCTTTGAATATTTTTGGACTACGGGATTTTCAATAATCAGAAACTTCTAAGCTGTTCGCAAAATTTGATCACTGCAGTTTCTAGAGTTCCTGAGAAAACTTGCTGTGACAGACAGACGGTCAGAGGATGGACGGAGAGGTAGCGATATCAATAAGGTATTGAAAAAAAATTTTCACAAAACCCTAAAAATGTATTTTTATCCGATACTATCCGCAATCCAAGTCATGGCTTTGGAGTCCAGATGAGAAAAGAATCTACAAAAGTAGAAACGTGAAGTTCACTGACAATACTTTGTAGGTGAGAATTTCTTCGAAGAGTCCAACCAGAATCAGAATCATCATCAGATCATTAAACAAGCAGATGTTGAAAAGGCATTTAAGAAAATCACTGAAACTTCTAAGGTTTCTAAGCGAAAAGGATTGAATAGCCGCAGAACTCGCTAAATAAATGATGAAAATAACACTGCAGAGCTAGAATAAGCTAACATATAGCAAAACTAATTAAACAACACGATCTGCAGCCCGCTGAAGTTAGCAAGTGGGTCCTAGTAGATCGATTGCCAAATTCGGAAGCCATCAAAATAAAGTGGCTTTTACACACAAAATGTAATAGAAATGAATCAATCGAAAGGTTGAAGGCAAGATTCTTTTGGTCAGACGCCACAAATAAGTTACTCTGAAACATTTGCACCTGTAGCACGTATGAGCTCCATTCCGATGTTCATGGTCATATTTGAAAATAGCAAATCGAGTTGAAAAGATAAGAAATATGTTTCCTTTTCGGATATATATATATTTTTTTTCTAAAAATGAATCTTCTTCAGTAAACCAACTTAAAATTTATTTATTTTGCTCGTTTTATACAGTTTACATTTATTATTTATAATTACATTTTTATTACCTAACTATACTTTCGACGAATCTTGAAAAATTATTTCCTAGGTCATAGTTTAACCTTTTATGAGCAGGTACTTTCCCAATATCTAACTTGCTGATTGCTTGAATCTCCTTAATCACTTCCATGTCTGCCTCGTTTATTACGTGCCCTTTTTTGATGATTTGTTCTGCCACCGCTGATAAATCTTCTTGCTCGCATTTCTTTTACCTACTTCTGCTTCCTTCACATGTTCATTGAATCGCACTGTTGCTAAGCGTTTTGTCTGCCCCACGTAAATTTTACCACATACTCGTATATCGCATGTTATTTTATAAACTCCACTTTTCTCGTCCTTGGCCTTCGGGTCTTTTATGCTCCCTAACATCGTTGTTAGCTGGTTATGCCTGCTCGTTCCCACTGCCGTAATTAGGTTCCTGCGTAAAATTTGTTGTAGTGGCGTGTATAGTTGGGAGAATGGGATGCTTATTCTGTTTTTGAGTTTGTTGTCTACGTTGCGGTTTTCTGCGAACAATTTTGATGATTTCTCCTGTGCCAGTTTTTTCCGCATTCGATCAATCATATTTACTATTGTTCTTGTTCAATTCCGCCGTAGATAATATGCAAGTTCTTTCGTGAAAATATCTTCTCTTCTATCTTTTGCTATTGTATGCCGCCATTTTTTGTTCAAACGTGTGATTTGAAGTTGCCGGAATAGTTCGCTGGGCATTTGTTGTTTTTCTGAATATGTCAAACTCTAGTTTCCCATTTTTCCTGATGATATTCAGGTCCAAGAAGGGAATTGAGCCATTTTTCTTCTTCTCCATTGGGAATTTGAGGTTCGTGTGAATTTTGTTTAAGTTTTCTAGTATCTTCTCCGCACTGTACTTCGGTACCACAGCTATCGTCCACGTATCTCCACCATACTCGTGGCAATTCATTCTCTTTATTCGGCTGTTTCTCGTTGCTTGCCATGAACCTTTCAGCGAATGGGGTGGATAAGGAATTACCATCGCCAAACCTTTTATTATTTTGTAAAATTTATTGCGGAATGTGCAGTAGCTTTTGTTCATGCATAGTGCTGCTAGCTTCGAGTATTGCCGTACTTTCTTTTTCCATCCCACGCCACTACAACAAATTTTACGCAGGAACCTAATTGAGGCAGCGAGAATGAGCTAACAACGCTGTTAGGGGGCATAAAAGACCCGAAGGCCAAGGACGAGAAAAGTGGAGTTTATAAAATAACATACGATATATGTGGCAAAATTACCGTGGGGCAGACAAAACGCTTAGCGACAGTGCGATTCAATGAGCATGTGAAGGAAGCAGAAGTAGGAAAAAGAAATGCGAGCAAGAAGATTCATTCAGCGGTGGCAGAACATATTATCAAAGCAGGTCACGTTATAAACGAGGCAGATATGGAAGTGATTAAGGAGATTCAAGCAATTAGCAAGTTAGATACGGTCGAGAGCCTGGAAATTGAGAAAGTACTTGCTCATAAAAGGTTGAACTATAATCTAGGGAATAATTTTTCAAGATTAGCCGAAAATATAGTTAGGTAATAAAAATGTAATTATAAATATTAATGTAAACTGTATAAAAAGAGTAAAATAAATAAATTTTAAGTTGATGTATTGAAGAAGACCCCATCTTGCGGCCGAAATACGTATTTACAAGAAAATAAAAAATATATAGTCAAAAAAGAAACATATTTCATATCTTTTCAATTAAATTTATGACTATAGAGCAACTGGAAAGTAGTGACTTTTTCTGAAAACCGAGATTCATCTACTATTCATCAGTTCATACGTGACCAGTAAAATAAACGCAGACATCTACATCGAAATACCCAAAGAATCCCACGAAATCTTAGACAAAAAGGAACGAAAGCAGTACACACCCGAGAAAGTGTGCAAAATTCAAAAACTCTATGGCCTAAAACAATCAGGTAGGCAGAAGTATCGAAAGTTGGGCAAGAAGCTCCGTGCATCAGGTCCACAACCTCTCAGCGCTGGTCCTTGAGTTTTGATATATGTAGACAATTGAATGCTTGCATCTAACGAAAAGGCATCACCTAACTAATTCGAAAATCGAGCTCACCAAAATCTTCGATAGGAATGATATGGGTCGTTTAAAGTACTGTCTTGGAGTTGCATTTGAGCAGAATCTTGAAATGCATGAAATTAAGATGTATGAAAATAACTACAAAAACGAAGTCATCAAATGCGTTGGTATGCAAGATACCAAAACAAAACGCCGATGACACTGAATTAGAAGCTCACGAAGGAGATAACGACAAGAAGCCCCGAGGAGGTGTAGGAAATGGAAAATATTCCATATCAAAGTTAAATTGGTTCACTGATGTACCTGGCAGTGTACACAAGACCATATATATCACATACAGTAAGTTTGCTGAGTCAATTTAACACTAACTTCAATCAACAGCACTGGACAGCAGCTAAGAAAGTCCTAAGATATTTGAAACAACAAGCAACAAAGGATAAGTTTTCAAGAAAACTGGCAAGACATTTTCGGCTATACTGACACCGACTGGAGTTCGTATATCGATGACCAAAATTCATAAACAGGCCACGCCTTCATGTTTGCCAACAAATAGAAGTCTGTTTAGGGTCACGCAAACAGCGTATAGTAGTCCTATCAACAACAGAAAGTGAGTGCATGGTAATCTCCGATGTAGTGAAAGAAGCAATTCACCGGAAGCTTTTCATCAAGGAAGTCTTAGGTAAGCAGAGCATGGTCGTAATATTCAACGGTAGGCAAGTTGCCGCAGAACTGACATGAAATTACGTCCACGAACAAAGCACATCGACATCCGCCACATTTCATCCGTGAACTAGTTAGAAAACAAGGAGGTCATGATCAAATGCATTCCAACCGAAAGAATGTGCGCAGACGTTTTGACAAAGGCTTGTCAACACCAAAACGCAACGAATGTATTGTAGGCATAAGAATGAATTAATGCAAATAACATAGATTTTTCGCTTAGAAATTATTAAAGTAAAATATTAAACTTTTAAATTATATACTTTTGCATTGAAATGAAGTAAAGTAACGCAGTATTTGAAATGTAAAGTTAGTCAACATAAAATTTGAGGGAAAGTATTGAAATGTATCAAACTTGTGATTCTTTGTAATACAAATTGTCTAGTCAGTCTATTTTATACTTTAAAAAAGAACGCTTGTTCTCCTAATAAAAGTTATACATAATTCAATAATAATTTACAAAACTCGGGCTATAATCCTAAGGGCAGGTGAACAAGAGAGAGATCGAGAAAAAGGCTTGTTCACTTGGTAAAGAGAAGACAAATGGTCAGAGATCATACCTCATTGTACAAACGGAGGAGTACCAGTTCGCCAAAAAGACAAAGAGAGGAGAAGCAGACTCCACTATTTTTTGAAAATATCATCCTTGTATTATTAAAGCAACTTTTTAAAAATGGAATCAAAGGAATGAACGATAAGACCAAAGACAAAGCAAATAGTATCAAACAGACTGAAGAAAAATTGCGTTTGGAAGTTCTTAGGAGAGCTCCAAACAACACTGTTGTATCACAATATGTTCGGAGATGACCGGAGATGCCTACCACTCTGCGTTTTCCGGTAGCTTGTGTAATTTTATTTTAGTGGTTTTAGTGGTCTAGTCACCAATGATGGAAAAATGTTTAGCATTGCAAATGCTTATATGATTTATGGGTTTAATTGGACCAGCCCAAAACACGAGATAATCAAAAAATGTCGAACTGGCATCAACTTCTCGTGTACCATTATCCTTAAATATTCTATTGGTCTTGATGATGCGGCTACGGATAAGACTCTTTCTATAGAGTCAGCCACTAAGTGCCAAAGTCCGGTAACACATGTTCTCACATTTATTACTTATAAACTGACATGTCTTACAATTCTGATGCAATTCTCAACTCGTAAATGTTAATAACCCCACACCTTCCTATTGAATTCCCTCTGATTTTGCATGCATAACTCATCCTCAAATTTATTGACGTCACACACGTCTCAATCGAATCGTAAAAGTCATAATAAAAACGGCATTTCTCTGTAAATTGTTTTTATTTCATTTAATTTTTTTTTTCTGTTCTTTTTCTTTCCATTCTATGGCGGCATGCCTCTATGACTCTGTTACTTATTGTCTAGCCAGGACTTATTGAATGAAATCAAAGTTGAAAAAAACAAAAAACAATCAAATAAAATATGGAGGGAGCTTCATTTGACTGGGACTCGATTGTTTTAGACTCGTACTCATCAATGTATTCTAATCAGATCATACATTGTATTATCACAACTCAGCGCACGTTACTGTTTTTTGAAAATCTTTTTTCGCTAGCTTTAATCAAGCAATAGATATTCTGATTGAAAACGTTGTTGATCGAATTTTGAATATTTGCAATTTGCTAAGTGTGATCACGAATATTGGTTTATGATGGATGATAATAGGTTTGTTGAATGGCTGGCGGATTGTGAAAAACGAATGAAGACAGGAAAAGCTGGCAATTCAATGAGTTGTATTGAAGATATGGATCAACTAATGATACCAAGTTTTGTTTTGCTAGTAAACGTTCGCATAATAGGTGCAATGAACGACAATAATTGATGGGTTTATTGCACTTAACTGTTTCTTTCCTTATATTAAAGTAGTATTATTCAATCAATTGAAATTATATGCAGAATGAAAATCTAATTATTATAGAAGAGACTAGGAAACGGACACATTGTTGACACTCGCACTAGGAAATGAAGGCATAATTTCTATGTATGGTATCTATATGTTAATCAAATTAAGTGCCATAAGTATACGAGTATGTATCGTACTGTATATATTAGTTCGTTAAAATAAAAAGTAATATTTATCAGCAAAAATGAAAAAAATTACACATTTTATAGATGTAGCCGGAATCGAACCAGCATCTCGTAAAGTATTAGATAAAAACTACTGCAAAGCTACAGTTTGATCTACACAAGTCAATAGGTAGAATTCATACGGTTATTGAGTCGCGAAAATTGATCGTGTCCCAGTATGTTCTCAGCACCTTTATAAAAAGCTTTACAACTCGATATTGTATTCCTAACTTTATATTAAGAAAAATTTCAATCAATCCTTTTAAATATCCAATTGTTTTTCACCTTCCAGGTCACATGCTTGGAATAGTAGGAGGATTCGGAATAACGGCTGGTGCTCACAGACTCTGGGCTCATAAAGCGTATAAAGCCAAATTACCACTCAGGATATTTTTGATGCTTTGTCAAACGATGTCATTTCAAAATTCGATTCACGAATGGGTGCGCGATCACCGTGTCCATCACAAATTTTGCGATACCAATGCTGATCCACACAACTCACGACGAGGTTTCTTCTTCTCACACATGGGTTGGTTGATGTGCAAGAAACACCCAGAAGTCAAGGAGAAGGGGAAAATGATTGATATGAGTGATCTTGAATCTGATCCCGTTGTCATGTTCCAAAAAGAGTAATTTTTTATTTGAAACAATTTTTTGCGATCGAGTATTAATGGACTCTTGTTTTTCCTCAGACACTACATGTTTATGATGCCTATCCTCTGCTTCGTCTTGCCAGCACTAGGACCTTACTACCTTTGGGGAAGACCTTTCTACCAATCATTCTTCATTACATCCGTTTTGCGCTATGTCCTATCGTTGCATTTCACATGGTTGGTCAATAGTGCCGCCCACATTTGGGGAATGAAACCCTACGATAAAACGATCACCCCTACGGAAAATAAAATTGTTTCGCTGTTGGCTAATGGTGAAGGATGGCATAATTATCACCACGTTTTCCCATGGGACTACAAAGCAGCTGAGCTCGGAAGCTACAGCCTTAATTTTTCAACTGCTTTGATTGACTTCTTTGCTAAAATTGGTAAGTATTGCGACCGACTTTTAGTACCAGTTTGGGTAGTTTTCACTTTGATTTCGAAATGGAGCCTAATCAATTTTTTTTTTGAACTTCTTATAGGCTGGGCATACGATCTTAAGACAGTCTCTAAGGAAATGATTGAAAAGCGCGTTGCCCGAACTGGCGATGGAACCCATAGAGAGTTCAACGCCAAGCGAGACATGGATTTAGTGCACGCACTCAACCAAAAACATAATCATGAAGACCTAGAAAATAATATTTGGGGTTGGGACGATCAAGATATGACGCAGGAGGATAAAAAAGAAGCTTGCATTTATAATAAGGATGATTAATTTATATTTTTGTAAATTTTTTTAACAATAAAAAAGGAAGTATTTATTAAGGCAACTTTAGATTGATAGTAATTTAAATAATTGATCATTTTAATTGCCCATTAGATTGTAATTTTGTAGAAATATGTACAAGAAGAAAATGAAAAATAAAAAATAGAAATAACTTACGACTTAGCACTTTTAGGAAAATCTATAATTACCATCCAACCAAAAAACCAACTCAAAGAAAGCTGTCATCACTGATCATTATTTGAATATATTGCACACTTTTTGTTTCTTTATGCTCGAATATAGAATAATGAATTAAGCTACTGGGTGCTGGAACGCTATGAAAAAATAATTTTTCAATTAATTTTCACTGAAGTAAATTGCTTCAGTATATTTTTATTAATAAAACTGAAAATTTATATCATATGGCACATCTTCAGCACAACGAAACCTAAAATACGTTGGGCCTTTTAATAACTTCGATAAAAAATGCATTCGACATAAATCAAATCAATTTTGGGTTATTTTCAAGTATAGTCCTATGGAAAAAATATTTTAAATTATTTTTTTGCACAATTAATCAAGTTCATTTCCTTTAATTGCCACAATTCTATTGAATTTTATTATTCACTTAAAAAATACCCTTAATGGATTTTTTTTTTTGCAATTTTTCTTTAATTGTGATTTAACTTGTAATATTTAATGGTTACCAGAATATCAAATATTAAATATTTTTTTATTTAAACGATTTTGTAAATATTGAAGTCCTGATTATTCAATAAGATATGTATTGATGTCACACATGTTATAATCTAGCTAAAACAAATTTGATTTTAGGTATAAATACCGAAAAATATAAACAATTATGTTAAGTAAATATTGGTTGTTGTTGTAGATAGATAGAATATCAAACATAGTTTTTAAATATCAAGGCTACTATTTTATTGAACAATGTTAAAGAAATAAAGCGCACATGATTTGTGGTTTGCGAAAGTTATGTCACGGTATTTTCCTAAAGATTTTTGAAAATAAAATTGAGGAAAGTGCAATACAGTAATTGTCATGTAACTGTTTTTCTATTTTTTCAATTACGTAGTTAGTACTTATGTAATATATAGGGGACATCGATTTACGGTGCAATAGCTTGAATCAGGTTGTGGTTTGCGGAAAAGTTACCTCAAATCATCATGGTTCTGTGACCTTGTTCGCCAGTTAATAATTCTTAGCAAGGATCGGAGTTGACTGACTGAGCTTTCTCATAAGTTTTTCATACTATACATGTAGAGAAGCACTGACGTGAAATCGAAATGAATGGAAAAGAAAGTTTTTTGCCATTCCGTGTCTTAATAGTTCCCAAAATTACAGTATTTAAACTTAAAGTCAAAAGCGCTTTATTCGATACTTATCGTTATAAATTTTAAAAGAATATTAATCTGATTCCAAACAATAAAAATACGAAAACTTAATGGCCCAAATGGTTCTCTAAATTTATACATTATCAATTAAAAACATCGAAAATCGTCTAAAAAAATTTCACCAGGAATTCGAAATGTTGTCCGACAAACTAGTTCGGCAGCTGTTGTATCAATATCAGGTTTGAAACTGGCCCTCAATGCTAACAGGAAGAGTGGAAGAACATCAACCCATTCTTTATTCTGATGACACATGATGGATGCTTTTAAAGACAGATGCCATCGTTCAATTAATCCATTCGATACCGGATGATATGCTGTTGGCCTGTTCCTGGTGCAACCAATCAATTTTGTAAATGAATCGAAAAGTTGTGATTCCAGTTGAGAACCTCGGTCTGTTGTTACCGTTTCTGGTGCAACAAACATCGAGATCCGTTGCTGGAAGAAAGCAGTTGCAACTGTCTCAGTGATCAAATCAATGACCGATATTGCCTCCAGCCAACGCGTAAACCGATCAATCATTTTAATGCAATACATAAAACCTTTTGAAAGCGGCATCACGATTATGTCCAAATGTACATGTTGGAATCGGTTCGAAGGAATTAGAAGCGACTCAGGAACATTTTTGACGTGGCGCCCAACTTTACTTCTTTGACATTCCAGACAATTTCTTGCCCACACTTTAATGTCCTTATTCATTCTAGCCCACACGTATTTTTTGCTGATTATCCGTTTTGTCGCTCTTCCACTAGAATGTGACATCAGGTGGAATAATTCATAAACTTTCCTGTGCATCATTCTTGGTGTGAAGATACAAGTAGCACCTGCAGATACGTCACAGTAGACAGGCATTACATAATTTCCAATCCGCACGGGGGTTAGTCGCAATGATGAAGATGATGGCTCCTTTAAAATATGCTGCAGTTTTTCTTCAATAGCTTGCTGATCTGTGAGTTCTTGCAAATCGATTGTCGATGGCATAGTTATTTCTTCGGGCACGATGTTATTGTTGCCCTTAACATGCAACAATTTTGCTGTATATTGTCCTATGAAATCTAATTGTGGCAGTTGACGAGATGAAGCTTTGTCGGATTTTTGTAGCATTGCATACGTAAGCGGCTTATGGTCGGTAAAAATTGTTAAGTTACGGCCTTCCATGAAATTACGGAAAAATTTAACTGCTTGATACACCGCAAGAAGTTCGCTGTCATATGCGCTATATCGCTTTTGCGTTCGGTCCAATTTACGTGAAAAAAAGCCTAGTAGCATTAATTTTCCGTTCATTTCCTGCTCCAATAGTCACATCTGAGGGATCGCAATAAAGAGTAAGTGGACCGTTTCCGTTAGAAAGTGCAAGTAAAACTGCATTTGCCACCAGCTCTTTGCATTTTTCAAATGTTTTTTTTTTTGCTTTTTACGCGCTCCTTTTATGAGGTCAAGGAGTGGTGAGCCGCACGTTGGAAACAGCTTCGGTAGAATTGTGCCAATAAAATGACGTAATTCTTGAACAGTTTTTGGTTTTTCAAATTTAGTTAGAGCTTCAATTCTGTCCTGTGGAGGTCTAATGCTTTGTGCATTGACATTGAATCCTAAATATCGAAGCTCTTGCTGTCCAAAAACGCCTTTTGCCACATGAATGATCAAACCATATTTTTGGAGACGTTCAAAAACGGCTTTTAGATGATTGCGATGTTGCTGAGAATCTTTGGAAGCGATGAGAATCTCGTCTATGTAACAGTGGCAAAAATCCAATCCACGAAGAACAGTATCCATTAAACGTTGAAACGTTTGCGCCGCATCACAGAGGTCAAAAGTCATCACTTTGAATTCAAACAGCACAAACGGGGTGATGACGGTTGTTTTTTTACGATCCTCAGGAGCAATGGGAATTTGATGGTAGGCCCAACTGAGATCCAGCGTTGAAAAAATTGCATAGCCAGCCAAATAAAGTGTAAGGTAATTGATTTCCTTTCTATCTTCTTCGCTTTCTAATATCCTTCAGAGGTTCTACAGACTTCGGAACTTAAATGAGGCCCCGCGACTTTTTTCATTATTATTATATAAGCAAAAATTCTATAAACATAAGTCGACAATAAACAAATTCTTCATCAGAATGACTCTCGATCAAGCATTACATTATTTCGTCTTCAATCTACGAGTAATTATCATATTTAATATAAATTTTCATGCAAAAGATTTTGCTTAATTCAATAAGCAAAAAGAAACAAAGGTTGCTAAGCTACTCCTTCGACGAGCGCTGTTGGAGGGGGAGGGGGTAAGAGTGCTTGAAACTTTAAAAGCATTTTTCTCCTAATTACACTAACACTTATTCTTGCGTTAAATTACGTGGTGATCGCAATAGTTGAAAGGATTTTCTTTAAATAAATTAATGAATCAGTTGGCATTTATTTTGAAGCGCATTATTGTACCAGTTGTAACTTATGAATCAAAACTTTTCTTCTTTTGGATGGTAGGGATTTGTGTTCATCTATTAAATACTAGTACACAAGTATTCAGGCATAAAATATATCATGAGGGTGTATCAAATCATATAAAAAAAATCAGCTATCAGAGGGTAAATACAGGTAAACTTCTTTGAATATCACAACCGCATGGTCTTCAAACGTGATAATGCTCGCTGCGACTCGTTCTACTACTTCATATTCCACTGATAAATTTCTTGTTTCACCTTACTATTTAATATGGCTCAGTAGTCAGTTGGCAATTATCCAGGAGGGTAATTGATAGGATCAGACACGGGAATCTCAGGAAGACTTCATTTGCAAATTTCTCCATATATACACACTCATCTCCTCGACATTAATCACGTTTGATATCTGCAGGTACATAAAACCGAGCATTTCACTATGACAAATCGATATAGGGAGCTATTCGAAGTATTTCAGTACTGCCCGGAACTGCATAGGCTATCTCTTTGATTACGTTGAATACCAGGGTCACTTGAAAAGTTTCTGGGCTTACCGGCAAAAAGTCATGGTACATTCAAGTTCTCTTGCCAACCAAATTTATGCCCTAAAAATTTCATGTCATTCCAATCAGTACAAAATACATGGTACTCTTCCAAAGTTGACAGGTGACTTTTTAAAGAACGATGGGAAAAATTGAGTATCGCTCGGTGATAAATTACCTCTATTTGAAAGGGGAAAAAATGCGGGAAGTGAAAGAAGAGTTAGACTCCGTGTATGGGAAATCATTGCCCTCATTTACAACCGTGAAACATTGGGTGACCGAGTTCACACGCGGCTGCACAAGCACTTTTGACGATGAAATTTCTGGACATACAAAAACTGTTTCAACGGAAGATATCGTCAGTTCAGTGCACACGACCGTGATGCAAGATCGCCGATTAACTATTAAGGAAATTGCTGAGGCTTGTGGGATATCAACTGAATGGGAGCATAAGATTTTACATGAAGATTTATGCATGAGAAAATTATTCGTGTGATGGGTGCCGCGTTTGTTGATGATCGACCAAAAGCGGGTACGACACGCAAGACTCTTCAGCTGTTCCAAAAAGAATTTGCACCGATGAACTACTGTCGACGAAACCTGGATCCATCACCATACTCGGGAAACTAAACAACAGTCAATGCAGTGGATTGTGGTAAAGGAACAAGCTCCAAAGAAGGCGAAGATCGTTCTTTCTGCCGGAAAAGTGATAGCTACCGTTTTTTGGGACGGCCGTGGAGTAATTATGGTTGATAACCTTCATAAAGGTAAGACCACTAACGGACCCTATTACGCTGCGTTGCTGGACCAACTGAAGGCGGAACTCAAGAAGAAGCGACCACACTTGGCAAGGAAGACATTAAGACAATGCGCAAGTCCACACATGCATAGTCGCAATGGTGAAATTGGATGAATCGAAGTTCGAATTGAATCAACGACTACCCTACTCATCAGACCTAGTTCCGAGTGACTTTTTTTGCTCCCTAACTAATTTCTGGGTGGGAAAAATATGAGTCAAATACTGAGGTTGAAGAGGCAGTAACCCTATATTTTTCATGCTTATCTAAAGACGTTTTTTTTTATGGGCTGAAGGGTTGAAAAAAGCGGTTGACCAAATGTATTGTCTTGCGTGGAGACTAAGTCGCGAAATAAATTTTTGTTTGGCTTGAATTATGTGTTTTTCTTTAAAAGGCTGGATACTTTTCAAATAACTCTTGTATCATTGCCTCTTGCGAACGGCAAATTGATTGACTAATGATCGCACTCAATTCTTGGCTCAAAAATAAACCCACAAACTGCGTAGTCGCCAAGGATTTATTTATATTTTGGTCTCTTTTCTCAACTACTTTTTTGACTTTTCCTCTTACTTTGTCATTATCTGAGTTAACAATCTATCTTTTCTATTAAATCAATTCGTGAGTGATTTTACTTTTTTGCACACATGCGTTGGTTCACCCAAAAGGTGCACAATCTTGAGAGGGTGATGGAAAGAAAAAATCACTTTTCACTTAAATTTCACTTCTTCTCCCTCATCATACCGCTCTACTAGCTCCACTAATTTTGCCTAATACCCGTTATCTGCTTATCGAAACAACAGACTACCACACAAATTCCGGCTACAGAACAAATCCATGAGACTTCCACGAGTAGCACACCGCCTCGACCAAAAACTAACCAACTCGTCCGTACCACTTTTTGTTCTGTCGCGACTTTCGCCGTTCGCGACCAACTTCCAACTCCTCGTTATCGCCAACTACCAAGCCACCCATCGTTGACGAGGCAAACCTCTCACATCTCGTTCTCGCGCCAGGACGGAATCATCCCAATGATTTTTCAGCAACGGATAAATAATGGATTGTATTTAGGATATAGTTATTGCAACATTGGGGAACGGTTCAATCTCATTGGTGGTGCAGTCTCCTTGGTGGTAGCAGGATTCAGTTTAATACTGGTACTTATGCTCGATTTACCACTGCCACTATTATTTCTATCTTCTATTTTTCGGTTGCTGACATTGATTTATTGTCCAAACTATCGTTCATTGAAAATATGTGCTCGCTGGTTGTAATACCATTTCCATTTATCACATGAGTTTTCTTCGTAGTTTTCATAGAAGTTATTCCTCCATTGACTTTTTTTACGGAGCCAGCTTGTTTATGACCGGTGGTAGTGGTGGTTAATTTTTTTGTTGCAAGCGCATTTGCATCTGCGCCACCCTTGTATTTCCACCTTGCGTTGCCATTCTGGGATTATTCGATTAATCCAATAAATAGTGGCTGTGAATGGAGGTGGGAATCAATGTCTTAAGATTAAATATCTCTTCCTCTTGGGCGAGCGCTTATTATGGACCTCTTCGTTCACTTAGGAGCCGAAAAATCTTGAGACGCTTCTGCGAAATCCACTACACGTGATCATTTTCTTGCAGAATATTTTGTATTTGTAAACGCCGCCGGGCTATGGCACTGAAAATGGTGATGGTGACTATAAACCAAACAGTGCTCGAAGACCTATATGGGAAACTCCAGTTGTTAGAGCTGCTTTAATTTTATGAACAATCCTAGATGAAATCACGAGTGTTATTTTTTTTACCTTTTTTTCCAAAGTTCTTATTCAAAGACAGGAAACAATAGTTTCTAAGTTAAGTTGTTATTAAAATTAATCGAGTTCAAACAACACAGGAAACGATTGCACTTGAATGGTTTTCAGTTGGAATCTGATAACTATACTATTATTTTCGCATTACTATTTATTTATTTTTTTAATCATAGGGGGTTTTTTGTGCTTTTAATTATGAATAGCGGCTTGACACAGATTAAATTGATTTGCGATTTGATGGCGAATTTTCATCAACTCATTTCCGTTAAATTTGCAATATTCTCCATACGATGTGGAAAACTTTCAGTTACCGGTTGTTGGACGCCGCAGAATGTTGTTGAACATCTTTGGCTGCATGTTGTCCATTGAAAGGGCCACGTTTTGCTTGTCAAGTGTTGTTTCATAATTATTCATTATAAAACTTGACTTTTACGCGAACTGCGTCGTGATGTGGAAATATTTCGTAAATTTTCAAAATGTCACGACGTTGTTTCAGTTTTTGTATATACTTGTTATATGTATATAGTGCATGTATTCATGCATTGTAATGCACACTCCGGCAATATCATAGCATCGTAATAGCTGTTACCGAATTGTCAACTTGAACTTATTTCTATGCAGGCTTCTTTTTAGGAGGCCCATCGAGCTGTTTGCCTATGTGGACTGCTCGATTATTATACAGCTACTCCTCATCACCACGGAACTGCTCGACTGTTTATTATAACCCTATATAAAGCGCAGCGACACACATGCAGGGCATTATTAGACTCATGATATTAGTAAATATTGACGAGTGTGTTCTTGATTCGATAAAAGAATTAAATTCAATAAAAAAGCAAGTTATAGTGAGTAGGCAAAAAGTGCTAGTGAAGTGAACAGAGCAAAATTGTGATACATAAAACTTTTAACCCATTGAAGGGCAGTGTTTACTTTCACATTGATCATGAATTTTGACCTGAGCATCTAATACGCGCAACAATATGCTGAATTGTTAGATACCTATGCAATTTTCACAGCCCAGGTTGTCTTCCTTTTTATATATTAAACATATCATAAGCCAGTCACCTGGTAACTACCCCACGATCATCTTTAACAAATCAACTAATGGTAGACATTTATCAAAAGGCGATATTTGACTATTTTTTTGAAATTGCTTATCACTAAAATAACACTTACGAGCTCAAAGGCTCGTTTCCTCACAAGCATTTTTTTTTTATTCTTTTACCTTTCTTATGAGCTTTTGCTTCTTGGATACGTTCTTTAAACATTACCAATTTTTTAGTTCACCCCACATACATCTCGCTACAAATAGAGTGCCCAATTTTGGTATACTCCTCCTTATTCTCCTTTTCCGAAATTCAAGAATAATGATCTTAGCTATTTCTAACGCCTGCTTAGGGGCATTGTCATTTTCTATTTTCCGAAGATTTCTTTTGAATTCAAATATTTTCCGTTATATACAATTACTTTGCCACCTCTAGAAAATTACTTTGCCAAAGCTAGAAAATCTACTGCTACCAATACCCGCCACTAAAAAAATAACAGCGCTGCTTACCAATATAATTGACAGTCATATGTTTCCTACTCCCTCCACACATTTGACGAAATGATATGTCATAACCGTACGACGTCTACTTGCCCCTCTGTTTACAACATACTATAGTCACTCTCTGCTAGAGAACAAAGCCATTAGTTAGTTAGTTTTCCCTTCCAAATTGTCGAAATCCTACTGCCCTAATCCTCATGGACCTGTGAAACCTAATCTTTGTCCTATTACCACGAAATGGCATCATCATCCAGCACGGAAGTACTCGAAGCGACGGAATTGTATACACCCGGTCCTAGAGTCCTTCCTACGATTTTCTCGCCAGCCGATAAGTACAAGTGCGTGTTAATTATGATTAAAATAGTGCTGATAGGAAACTCTAATGCTACATCATTTTTGCGTGTCCCCTTAGATCTGAGTGGAATGATCTGAAGACTGAATTGATTGCCAACAATTTAAAGAAGCTGCGACACTTGGCCTTCGAGGGGGATCTTAAAGTCTCAAAGTTCAGAAGTGTGTGCTGGTCGTTGCTGTTAAGGGTTTTGAATGATGGCCCCACGGATTGGGTTCAGCAGCGAGCGAAACAAAGAACTGGGTATGTAATTGAGCGATTGAGTTGAGAGTTATTAGGATTTTATCTATTACTATCCTGAAATAGGTACACAAAACTTAAGGAAGAGTTCGCCAAGAATCCTCACAACGTAGAAGACAAGAACGATGATCCTCTATCGCAATCACAACAGGTATTCTAATAGTAAATACAATTCTAATCATTATGGCTGTCTCAAACGACTACTTTTGCTTTCATTCCAAAGTGCTTATTTTGATAAGCGTTAGAAATCTGTTCTAATTCAGTTTCGGTTGTTGAATACGCGGAATGCTAAGCAATTCAATTTATTGCTAGTTTTGATAACGTTGCGTAGTCGATGGCAGTTCCAAATTTGTCTCAAAGCTGTCCAAAAATTAATGACCCGTATTCATGACTGTACGTACGTAAATTTTTCGGGATTTTTACTCGTTAATGGAATATCGTTTTCACCTCGGGGTAATATTAAAACAAAAAATTTGTTTCGTTTTTGGGGTTTTTATTTTCGCATGCGCAAGTTAGTTACTAGAACTAATTTGAAGGAAGAAAGTACCTTCCGAAACGTGCGTCTGAGAAAATAAAAACTATAATTCACCCCCAAAAAAAGAAATAAATTTTTTGTTTTAATATAACCCCGAGGTGAAAACGATCCGGAAACTAAAAAGCTTTGATTGTAAATACTTTTAAGGATTCAATTTATTTTTCTTATCAATTTATTTGCTTTCTCATAAGCCCATATTGGATCAACGTCCGAAATAGTTGCAATATCTCGCGAAAATGTTTTTCAAGTAGAAATTCCAGTTCAGTGAAGGACTCATTCAAAACGCCCAAATTGGCCTGGAGACTCACAGAGGAACAACAAGAGGGCATAGCCTACATGCAGAGACCCGCCCGATCGGTCAGCACCTAATAAACCTTGCGTCAGTCAGAAACCTCATCATAAGCTCCACCTGCTTCCCGCACTGTGACAATCACAAAAGAACGTGGACATCGCCAGATGGCTGCACACAAAAACATATAGACCACGTTCTCATAGAAAAACTAACGGCCGCCAGCATTCTTGACACGCTCATTCCATGGCGCACGCTATGGACCAGACCATTACTTACCCCAAATTAAATTACGATGTCGCTTCTCCAAATATCAAAAACAATCAAAGCCACTGATAACAAAATACGATCTACATAAGTTAAATGACAATTGGGAGAAGTCTAAATAATTTTGTTGTTAGACGACACACTGAAAACGACCCCGCAGGCGGAATGAAAAGAACAATATACAAAGATATGGAGGTGCGATCAAAGACAGACACAGCGGAAAAGGTCTTAGAACATCGACCAAAAAATGATTGGAATGACGAGTTCGACGAAGAATGTCAAGATGCAGGTAACAAAAGAAATTAAGCACACAAACTGTACGTCAAAAGAACAACTCGAGCGAAAAAGAAACAATACATCACCCTACGTCAACAAACGAAAATGCTATACCGATAGGATTATACAAGCGTCATCACTGTATATAACGTATCGGCATGTACACGGTCGGGATTAGGTGTTGCTTGCATCGAATGGCGTCATCAGATCCACTGTTGCTTCTCAACTCCTGCGTTGTCTAATTCTCTTTTGAGTGTTACAGCATCTCTGGCGGTGAGTCCATAACATCGAAACCTTGTAGCGGCGAGCTGCTGCGTCCCCACAGTACTCCCTCCAGAGTCATGTCGTTCACGATATGACGTTTAGCTGGTGGATATGTGCGCGTGATGCTTGGTGGCGGTGTATTAATTGGTATCCAGGCCTTGGGCGTATGAGGCACGGTGGACCGGAATTCACAGTTCGGATGCTGCGATGTGGTCGCTGCAGCACTGGGTTGGCTTATTTCGGAGTAGCTGTTCGCATTTGGGACTTCTTCGAACAACGCGGGCTTCAATCGCTCGGTGGGGAGACGTTTATTAAGCGCCCGTTTACGTCAATTTTGTATAGTACTTCTGATAATCGATTTAGTACTTTATGAGGGCCGTTAAATGGTTGTGATAGAGCTCTGCGTACGACGTCCACTCGAAGGAAGACGTGTGAGCAATTGCTTGTTTTTGTGGCGGAAACTTAGTGAATTGCTGTGGTTGGATGTTGGCGTGGGTCAAAGTTCTTGCGTCGTTTGACGGAGGTCATTCAAAAACGTGTGAGGACTTATTGTTTCGTTGTTGGGTTGAAAAATGCACCTGGAAGCGTAAGTGTTGTCCCGTATACCATTTCTGCCGAGGATGTACCAATGTCTTCTTTCACTGTGTTTCTAAGGCCCAACAACACTGTCGGGAGTACGTCAACCCAGGCTGAGTTCTTTTCAACGCACATGATAGCTTGTTTCAAGGATCGATGCCATCATTCAATCCCCATTAGACGAGGGGTGATATGGGGATGTTGCCAGCCGATGAGTTTAGCGAAAGCTGTGAAAAATGACGACTCAAACTGTGTGCCTTGGTCCGTGCCACCCAATTGTTGAAAAACGCTTTGGCGACTGATTCGGCCGTTTGATCGCTAAGCGGAACTGCCTCGGGGCAACGTGAAAATCGATCCATAATCTTCTTTGTAGCACTACAGCCCCTCTCGGGCCTTCGCTTAGAGATAATTAGAGTATCTCATTTTCATGACCGTATTGATTTTTTCGGAAGTTGGTTTGGTCAGTACCATGCTCCCGTGTGCCCGCTCAGCTATGCTATGATCTGATTAAATCAGTACATATCACCCCTGAGTGAACACTCGTAGTCTGTCCGAAAAATCCCCTGAATTAAATCACGTTGCTCCTAACGAGATTTGAACCTGGGACCTTCGGCTTATGCGTTCATGCTCTAACCACTAGACCACAGACTACAATATCGATCCATAATAGTGAGGACGTATTCGAATCCCAGGCAAGGAGTAAGTGGTCCTACTATGTCATGATAGACGTGCTTAAACCTTTCAGCTGGAACTGCAAAATGCTGGGATGAATTACTTTGATGGCGGCCTACTTTGGAGCGCTGGCACGGGATGCAGTTTCGTGCCCATTGGTGTGTATCTTTCCGTATGCAGGGCCAGATGAAACTTTGGGAAACAGCTTTGTATGTGGCGCGGCCGCTAGGGTGTGATGGCTGATGGGAAACTGGTACGAAGGGGGAGATCTCCCTGTCGATGTATCGCAGTATAGCTCAGATCCACCATCGCAGGCGATGAGTTTAAATTGAAGAGATGACGTGTTGTTCCTTAATAGGGCTTGGAGCTCTTCGTCTGAGTTTTGATGATGTATTAATTCGTCGACTCCAACGGACACGGGCACTGATATGGTCTCGAGGCGTGACAAGGCGTCTGCAACATAGTTTTTATTACTAGCGATGTGTGTAATGTCCGTTGAGAACTGAGATATGAAGCTTAAATGGCGGAGCTGTCAAGGTGATACCTTGTCGGGTTTTTGTGAGAATGCATAGACGAGCGGTTTGTGATCCGTGTATATTATGAAGTTGGTGCCTTCTAGCGCGTGGCGAAAATGACAAATACTGCTGTAAATAGCTAGAAGTTCGCGTCTGATACCAGCCTTATAGGTTTTCCTTGCTGATAGTGTACGAGTAAAGCTGCATCTGCCAAACAGTTCTTCCATTGTTTTTAGTCTGCGACAAAATTTTATGTAGAGGGACTTGAATTTGCGCTACATTTTTTACGAAACGTCGATAGAAGTTTAATGTTCCTAAAAACCTTCGATATTGCAGTACGTTTACGGGTTTCCTTCCTCGTTTATTTTATGTCCTAGATACTCGATGCTTGGTACGCCAAAAACCCACTTTTCAGGATTTAAAACGATTCCGTACTTGCTTAATCTTTCGAAAATTTTGCGAACATGTTGTGAGTGTTGCTCTTGTGAGTCAGACGCGACAAGAATGTCATCTAACTACCACGTGCAAAACTCGAGATTTCTTAAAACTTCATCCATAAGTCTTTGGAAAAACTGTGCCGCGTTCCTCAACCCGAACGTCATTGCCGTAAATTCATATAATCCAAATGGCGTTGTTACGGCAGTTTTCGGGATGTCTTCTTCGGCGATGGGGATTTGGTGGAACGCTTTCAATAAATCCACTTTTGAGAAGATTACCTTGTTAGCTACGATAGCAGTGATATCTTCGATATTCCGCATTGGGTACCGACCGGGTTGAATTTTTGAGTTCAACCGGCGATAATCGCCGCATGGGCGCCACGTGCCATCCTTCTTTTGTGCTTAGTGGAGTAGACTGGCCCATGGGCTACTGGAAGGATGACAAAACCCTTTTCTGATTAAGTAGTCGAATTCAGACTTCTATTTCTAATCGGCGCCTAGTATTGGCCGAGACACGGCGGCTACGTGAAATATCCAAGTCAGCGGTTTAGGTAGTTCCAGTGACAGCGTTATGTTCCTCGTCCCGCATGTGCTTGTTGCACTGCCGTTTGCTGCGAATAATTTGTAATTTGTCGCGCATTTTCGATCTGGCGCGTGGAATTTCGGAATGACTGAAACGTCAGCCCCGGTGTCGACTAAAAATGTTAATCCGCTATTTCTATCGCGCACTAGCAGGCGCTTTGTCACTGCGTCGCTGATGCCCATCTGACTCGTTCGGATATGTTTGCCTTAGCTACGTTTTGCATGCGGCGAAGGAGTTACGACGGGCGTTGATCACCTAGTTCGAACCCGTGCAATAGTTCACGCGTACTCTGCGATTCCGACATGCCATAACACGACAGCAGTTGTGCTTTAAGGTTGTCATATATATGATTTTCTGGCGGCGACTCGATGTTATTGGCGATTTGCGCGAGCACGGAAACGTCGAGTTCCTCTATCACGCTGTCGAAGCGAGTAGCATCGTCTTTAATTTTGTTTGCGCGAAATTGTGCTTCGACGCGTGTGAACCATAAAGCCGGTTGTCTTTGCCAAAATGGAGGTCGTTTCACAGCGAAGATTGAGAAGATTACCTTGTTAGCTACGATAGCAGTGATATCTTCGATATTCCGCATTGGGTACCGACCGGGTTGAATTTTTGAGTTCAACCGGCGATAATCGCCGCATGGGCGCCACGTGCCATCCTTCTTTTGTGCTTAGTGGAGTAGACTGGCCCATGGGCTACTGGAAGGATGACAAAACCCTTTTCTGATTAAGTAGTCGAATTCAGACTTCTATTTCTAATCGGCGCCTAGTATTGGCCGAGACACGGCGGCTACGTGAAATATCCAAGTCAGCGGTTTAGGTAGTTCCAGTGACAGCGTTATGTTCCTCGTCCCGCATGTGCTTGTTGCACTGCCGTTTGCTGCGAATAATTTGTAATTTGTCGCGCATTTTCGATCTGGCGCGTGGAATTTCGGAATGACTGAAACGTCAGCCCCGGTGTCGACTAAAAATGTTAATCCGCTATTTCTATCGCGCACTAGCAGGCGCTTTGTCACTGCGTCGCTGATGCCCATCTGACTCGTTCGGATATGTTTGCCTTAGCTACGTTTTGCATGCGGCGAAGGAGTTACGACGGGCGTTGATCACCTAGTTCGAACCCGTGCAATAGTTCACGCGTACTCTGCGATTCCGACATGCCATAACACGACAGCAGTTGTGCTTTAAGGTTGTCATATATATGATTTTCTGGCGGCGACTCGATGTTATTGGCGATTTGCGCGAGCACGGAAACGTCGAGTTCCTCTATCACGCTGTCGAAGCGAGTAGCATCGTCTTTAATTTTGTTTGCGCGAAATTGTGCTTCGACGCGTGTGAACCATAAAGCCGGTTGTCTTTGCCAAAATGGAGGTCGTTTCACAGCCGCCATACTATGCAACTCCGTCAGTGTGTCGATCGCTGTTGCACTTTGCTCCGCACTACAAACATCGTGAAATTGTTCTGTTGCCATTGCACGCAACGTTAGGGTCACCAATTGTGGGTATCACACAATACAATACAAGCGTCATCACTTTATATAACTTTATTTAACTTAATAACTAACAATAATCGCGTATCGGCATGTACACGGTCGGAATTGCGTGTTGCTCGCATTGAATGGCGTTATCGACTGACTGTTGCTTCTCAACTCATGCGTTGCTGTGAAATTCCCTTTTGAGTGTTGCATGATCTCTGGCGGTGAGTACGTAACATCGAAACCTTGTAGCGGCGAGCTGCTGCGTCCCCACAAGTTCTAACCTGGTTGGTGTTTGCACTCAGCTTACGGTAGACTATAAAAAAAAATTGGATATTCATTCATTGAGAAGCTTTTTATGTCATTTGCACATTGAGTATAAAATAATGCTAAATGCTTAATTAAATTTAGACCAATAACTTTGCGGATACAGTTAAATGAAAATTTATTCTTGAAGTTTATTTAGAAAATTTGCGTGGACACCAAAACAATGGTGTATATTTGGAAATTACCCAGATTTCGCTTTTTGGTGTTGTTGAATATTATTCATAGTCCGCGTGGTCTAGTGGTTAGAGCACTACGCCGGTAAGCCGAAGGTATCTGGTTCGAGTTTCGTTGGCGTCAACGAAATTTAGTTCGAGTGATTCTTCGGACGGACTATTAGCCCGTTAGTTATGATACGTGCTGGTTTAAAATCGGAACGTATCGTAGCTGATAGAAAGAATAGCTTATTCATGCATTTAACCGCATAATTAAATATTAACAAAAGGCTCAAATGGACCCATCATAATCAGGGAATTTGAAAAAAAAATGAATTTTACAATGATTTAGTAATTTCGCGGCCAGCAGTAGTCAAGACTAAAAATTGATGAAAACTATTAAAACGGTAAACGATTCAAAAGTGATTGAAACTACTGCAATACTTCATGAAATAAAATCCAGGTAAATTTGGAAGTTTAGCTTAATAAAAAAATAAAAATATTTCATATTATATGCATCCTAGATTTTTGAATTTGTCACATTAATTCCTGAATTTTCCTGCATTTATCTATATAAAACTTTTTAACCTTTACATAATCATTTGCAAAACGAAGCTAAACTTTCCACCGGCCGTTCTCAGAGTGCCTCACTGCTGTTTTTTTAATACCTCCATTATCTACCACGCTCTCAATCACTTTTTCTTCGTCATACAATGCTCATGTGATCTGCACTTCATTTTCCATCCGTTTCATCAGGTGTACCACCTAGACAATGTTTAGAACATCGGTATAAGAGGTATACGCAAATATGAGGTCATCAAATTAATCTTATTTTGTTCAATTCGTGATCAGTTCTCAGCGATAATAAAATTTTATAATTTGACACTGTAAAAAAAACTTCGTTTGTAAAAATAGCTGTCTTTTTAAGCATCTCGACGATTAGGTCAAACTAAGTGCCCTATGTTGAAAATTGTTTGGACTGAGATTCACTCATAAGAATAGCTGCGTCTTCAAGTTTTCGATAATATGGTTAAAATCCTCTACGATATTGTGTTGCAATTTTCTGGACTGAGATTTGGTCGTGCTTCATTAGATAAGCTTTGTCTTTTCTTAAAAATTATAAGAGAGTTAACAGCGTTAACCGAAATTATAGTATAATAGTAATAATAATAAATTAATTAACCTATTTTGAAACTCTTGGTGAACGAAAGTTAACTGATTTAGCTAATTACCGTTTATATTTTTCTATTCCGTTTTAATTTTTTTTACTTACTTCTCATTCCCATCGTTTCTTGCAAAAACACTTCCAACTGCCTCGGTCCATCGACCGTGTCCTCCAATTTCGAAATCCGTACAAGCATGAATATCATCATCGACAGATTTCAACCGGCGGTTTCTTGGCTTGCCTTTTTAAGTGCCCGCCGCTCGGCTCATGAGCGTAGTGAAATGGTGGTAGATGTGTCCGCAGAGGACTGCAGCGATGGTCTGCTGCCTCGACAAAAGAGGATGGTGGGATCCGCCGAGATTGGCCATGTCTCAGGACGCGTGAATGCGCTGGCAGGCTACCATTGCGGTGTCGTGGGGCGGGTTTTTTTCCCCTGCACAAGACCCACTACAAAAAACATTTCGCATTCACGAATTGAAATGATCTAATGCGGATCGACTGGTGTCGAGGCCGATGTTACCTACTAAGCGTTGAAATTACTTATAGCCAGTAACAAACTGGGCCGGGAGAAAACAGACGGACTTGAGCGGACTTCGTCGTTACCGACGATACTTATGTCCCCCAAATAAGAGTGGGGCATCGAGGTGGAAGCAGTGCCCCCTCGCACCCTCCCAACCGGATCAAGGTCCAAACATAAGCGTGACCATATTTCCATTTAAGTGAAAAACTCATACAAACATAATTTGAATGAATTTTTCCTTTAAATGAAAAATATAAACGTGGCAAATTTACGTCATAGTATTGTGTGAGGGAATCACATTACCCTATGCCATAAATAGGCACGCGAATAGAAGGCCACCTTATCCTGCAAAAGCACCTGTGAACACATAAAAAGGAGTGAGCTCACCCGATGGCTAGCTCATTATAGTGGAGGAGCCAGCCAACGTGGCGGGTCCCATACCCGATCAGTTTTAAAATCCGAATAGAAAGACCGAGTTTAGGTTTAATTACAAAAAATATTTTTTATTTCACAAACTCTCGTATTTCATGGTAAATTTTTACTTCTTTAATTTTAAATTTCTGTGTACTTTATTTTATCATTTTTAAATCGTACGTATACTACACATGTAATTATTTTTTTTTTTTTACGAAAGAGTGTCTCTAACACAAATACCGAAGTCAAATTAAACGTGATTGATCTCTGTATGCTTAATAATTATGTGATTATGTAAATATTTGAATATATTTTTGTCTCTTTTCCTTTATTTTCTTTTTAATAACAAAAAAGGGTACTTACCCGACCTCCTAACGAGCGCTCGTGGGCGACCCTATTCAAATGTTTATCGACTCTAATCTTTAAATTAACAAATTAGGCACATGTATATTTTTTAAACCGGTAAATTTTAAAACGTGCACGTGGTAACGGAATTCATACAAATTAAAACGTTTTTCTTTTGAATTTTTTTTTTTTCTGCTTTGATTTACGATTAATTTTTGATCGAGCAGCAAAAAGGCTACAATATATGCAAACACAGCGAAAGGATATTAACTTGTCGTCTACGAAGGCACTGAATTCTTTTTCAACTTGTTGGGAACCCCACAGCGAGACACCGAACACCAAACACTTAGCAGAAACAACACGACGAACGCGCCAAGAAAACTCTGAATTTTCGCAGCAAATGATCAATTTCGGATTTTTCTTTTTCACTTGGCTACAACTCGAACTACTACTGGAAAACTCTTCCTTTCGGCTCTATTCAACGATTTAGTATTAATTAGAACATTTCACTCGTATCTTGTACCGCATGCGCTTCTGACGCCGCCTGTTTCTCTACCGCCACCGAAACTCTTTCAATTACACCTTGAAAATTAGATACGAGTACGAGCAAGAAAATACTACCGCCAAAGTCGTTGCTGAAACTGTTCCGGTTGCTTCTCCTACTGCTGGCCTACTTCTCGTGACGTGTTCGTGGCGACGATCAATAACTGACTCCCCTTTTGGTTGTCAATCGTCCACTTGCTAGATGTCGCAACGGGACTCGACGAGCCTCCGTTCATTCCGCTGCACACTTGCCTTCGCCAATGCAATACGTACATGTGCAGCGGGAAAAGGTGTTGCCATGTCCGAATTTTAATTGGAGATTTGAATTATTAAATTAATAAAAAAATAATAATATAGAAGAGTTTAAATAATAATAGAAAAAGATAAATATCATAAGGAATATAAATATGAAGAAAAATTTAAATTTAATATAGGGGGAAAAAATTAAAATAAAATTTATTTTTATAATTTAAAAAATATTTTATAATTTATAAGACTAAGAATTCGAACAATTAAATTTTTCAAATCTGCAATGAAAATTTGGATCCGTGTTATGCCGCTTTCGAGCAGTTTGCTTAGGCGACTGCTCGATTACTACAAGAGTATAAACTAAACTCGATAACATTCTGCTTTGAACTTGTAAAACTAATCAAGATTTATAAGTTGGGGTCTGGCACATCAGAATTTTGTAGAATCGATGGACTTGAGTGAGGAGCTTATTATAAATTTAATACCCCATTTTATCCAAAAAAAAACCGATATAATTTTCTAACTGTCCCTGATTTCAATGTTGAATCTTTCCTAAACATATCCTTATTCTCATACCATTATGCCTTAGAAAATTAGAAATTATATGTATATATATAATATGAAAAATAATATAACATTCTTGACCCCATCCTATAATCTATAATTTCAGAGTTTATGGAACCAATACTTTGGTGACCAGGAACTTATGGCTGTTATCAAACAAGATGTAGTTCGAACGTTTCCTGGTGTTGATTTTTTTCGTAAGACGATCATCCGTGATACAATGGTAGTTACTATATCCTTGTGAAGTTTCCCGTAATAATCTTTGTTTTTTTCAGACCAATATCCTCTTCAATTATGCCCGCGAACATCCTTACATGTGCTACCGACAGGGTATGCATGAAATTCTCGCCCCAATTCTATTTGTCATGCATAGTGATCATCAGGCGTTGCAACATGTTCAAGAAGTTTCAACAGATATAGAGTAAATCTAACAAAATCTTCAAAATATTATAATTTATAAATTTCATTTATATTTTACAGCCCAATTTTAGCAATTGTACTTGATCCGCAGTACCTAGAACCTGATTGTTAGTGAGTAAAATTAAATATCTTAAAATATTGATCGATAAATAAATCTGGGATGCATTTCAGTTATCTATTCTCGCATGTGATGTCGAAAATCGAATCCTACTATCGCATTGTTAATATGGTTCCAAATTCACAAGGATATTTTCCACAACAGACTGATCTGCCAGTATGTACAATAAAATAATTTTATTTGCATTGATGATTTGTATTTAAATTCCTTCCATTTACAAAAAGTCACCAGATGCGCCTGTACCGCCTGAAAATGAAGTTATCGGCCAACTGAACTTTATCCGGGATAAAATTTTAGCAAAAACTGATCTGCATTTACATAATCATTTATTAAAATTGGATATTCCGCTCCATATATTCGGAATGTAAGTAGTATTAAGATATGTTCAGCTGCACACTAGTTCCAAGCGTTTAGTTAAAATATTGATAAAAATTCCAAAAATAAACAAATCAACATCCATCCATTCATTCAATAGTCGATGGCTGCGTCTCTTATTTGGCCGTGAATTCCAACTTCAAGACTTACTCATGCTATGGGATGCAATATTTGCTGATAGCGATACATTCGACTTGCCTGATTATATTTTAGTTGCAATGCTGATTAGAATACGTGATAAGAGTAAGTATACGCAAATAAACAAATTTCAACAACTAGCCTACATGTAAACTATCATATAGCTCAATATGTTTATTATTATTATATTTGAACTTATAGTTTTGCTGAGTGATTATACGACATGCTTAACGCACTTGATGCGTTACCCGAACAATGTTGATATTTCATTGATACTCCGACATGCATTACACATGAAAATTCCCCAAGTAAGTATACACTTTGGATTCTTTGCTAATTTACTCTATCTTTATGTGATTGTATTATGTGAAATTTAATATTGATAGCAAGACAATGAATAAGAAAATTCAAATATAAACGGAAATTATGAGATTTTATTGGAGAAAAAATAGGTTTGTGATGTATTTTATTTTGTTTGGTATTTCTCGACCCATTGATACGATAAATGAACATCAAATTCCATATTATTGATCATATATCATATTGATAATAAATTTCATATACATACTATTAGTTTTAGAATTTTTTTTTCTTTTAAATCATTTAAGGTTAAAATTCAGATTTTTTCATCATCAAAAAAATAATATTCCAAATTGTAAATGTATTAAACTTTTAGTTATGGTGTGATATAGGCTAGGCTATCATTCTTGTAAGCTTCCGCTGATCAAATCTGATGTTCACAAGTAAAACATTCTGAAATTTTTTACCCGATATACGAGTGCATATAAATTCTGTTCAATAAGGGAAAAATTGAAGCGCATCAAAATGAAGTTTCATTCATAAATAATCATTAATAATTAATTCACAATATCAGGCACGAATTTTATTCCCCTGTTGTGATACAATTAGATCGGGCTTGTTGCATAAAACCCCGGCATTTGTGAGGAAAGCCTTTACTTTTCGAGATACTGAAGGATATTTTTTAAGTTGCATGGTTGACCGATTAAAAATTCCAGTCGATAAAGTGACCTGGGTAAATGTTAAAGGCACTGGCCAGGGGGTTTGATATTTGCCCTATCCGCAGCGGGAACACTCTTAGTAGTTTGTCAAGATTTTTATTTGTAGATTAGATGATGATAATTTGTGTTTGTCTCATTAAAGATAGACTGATAAGTGGACTGTCCCTCGTTGATTGGTTAATTGAATTAATTTGGTGGGGAAGAGTTAGTATTATGATTTGAGGATAATTACTAGGGAGAGACCACGCGACCCTCTTTTAGTAGAGTGCTGTAGACAAAAGTGGGCCACGTTTTTATTTTTGGTTGTAAAATGGTGAAAAATGAGAATTTTTTAATTTTTTTAATCGCAAGGGTATTCCGAAACGAAACTTGCCATCATAACAGATGCTTGCAATTAAGTTTTAAAGTATTTCTCTTTTTAAATGGAAAAAAGTGTATTTTCCGTGTTTTCCGAAAATGTAGGGAGAAGTGGGCCACCCAAATTTTTATCTGAAAAGATGCTGCTAAATGCTAGAAATTCTTGTCCTGGGGGTTTTCAATTGATTACGAATCCGTTGTCAAATTTGCAAAGTTCAAAATAGTTTACACGAAATGAGGGTTAAAAATTGAAAAAACAGTGACTTAAGTAACAATGTTCATTTAATGTCTGGAAAGAAGGAGTAATAAAGTTGGAATGAAAAAGGTATTGCAAAAAAAAACATTTTGCAGTGTTGAAGCACAGATTGTAGGCGCAATTGGCGCACGTGAAGTCGGTGCAATTGGTCATATCGACGCACTTTAAGTGGAAGGGTCTGTCGCAATTATCGCACTCGATGGAGTTTTTTCTTGTCAGCTTTGCTGGCATCAATTTATTGCAAACCATGCAAAAATCAATGTCTTCGTCTGAAGAAACCGAAGACTTTCTTTTTTTGCCTTCTTTTACAGCTGATTGTGAAAAATTGGCCTTTTTGGAAACTTTTGTTGGTATCTGCGATTTTTGAGGCCGTGCAGCTTCTTCCGCGACCTATCTATTTTCAGGGGATGCAATGATGCTGCTTCTCAGCGGTTTGCGGCCACGATTGGATTTCTGATTCGGAGCGACATAATTAAGCTTGAAGTAGATGTTGTTGACTCTTCTTGCGCCCCAGGGTCTCCATCCACTCTAACAACAACTTGTTGGAGTTTGTCTTCCTTCTTAACAACTAGATTTTCAAAAACTTGGTGCTCTCCGCTAAGGATTGCAGCCACAAAATCGCCCCCGTCAAAAATTTCTGGATTAAATGGAAAAATTCCGGTTTTTTCAAAACCTACAGCGATGTTCAAGTGTTGAGACTATTACGCAGAGCAATGGCAACAATTTCAGGCACATGCTGGATTTCAAGTGGCAAACCAATATGATTCTTTGACCATGCATCGCATTAAATGTAGTAGGATCTTTTGACCGGTCCAAACACACCAACGTCTAAAGGCTGAAGCCGATGGCTGCAATGAGGCGGCAATGTCAGAATGGTGATACCTTGTTCAAGGGCGAGATCGATAACTTCAATAGTGACGTGCGATCGGTGATTGTCCATTAACAGTAATAAAGGATTCTCTTTTGACGCATGTGTAAATTTGACGAAGTATCGCATGAACTGGACAAAGTCAACAGCTGTCATCCACCCTGAGCCATTTGCGAAGCCGACGGCGCTTGGTGTGGCATTGTACATGAATGATGTTTTCATATTTTTGCGCGGGAACAAGTAAAAAGGAGGAATGAAATCTCCACCAGCACTAACAGCCGTCACCATCGTCACATTTGTACCATGTTCTGCAGATGAGTGCAAACCAACCCTAAACCTTTTGCAGCAACGACTTTAACGGTTTTCGTCGGAAAACTGCATTCCAAATGCGGGCTGGAGGGAACGGATGTTCATCCAACGCAGCATGAATCAGACGGAAAAGGTCATCGACAGTTTCTTTATTGAATGCTTTTGCTCTATTCTCGCTGGTTGATATTGGCGTGCGCAAAGAGAGGCGTGGGTGGCGTTTCATAAAGGCGTAATACCAATCTCTGCTGGCCATGTCCGTTTCATCCCATCCGTTCGGATAATCGATTCCCATTTTCTTGGCATACTGAAAGGCTACCTTGCGTATGTTGTTTATGGTGAGACCATAGTGTAGTTCAGAGCACTTGATAATGTATTCATTCAGTTCTTTTTCCTGGGCTGCAGTGAAAATTTGTCAACTAATGATAACTAAATATTCAGTTAACAAGAGATAGAGAAATGTAAAAAAAATATCTATCGTTTTTCCACCGTGTGCAGGTCGTTCTTGTAGGAGATCTAACAATCGTGCGTCGGTAACAGCGCTCGCAAGTTTCAAGTAGCGTTGAAAAGACGTTCTGATAACAGCGGTAGCAGCAGAAGCAACACGCTCCGATATTTTATTTATTTTCACTTGCTTTATAGCAGCAATCAATTTTTCATAATTCACCTCTTTTTTGGGAGGCATGATGGCTGAAATGATAAAAATAAGTAAATAAAACATTTACATAATTGATGAAAACACTTTACTGTGCAAACAACAGCATTATCAAGTGGCCCATGTCTGTCCACAAATAGCGCCTTTTTTTGCATATGCATCCTAAAAAAACACAATGTCAATAATGGGCACAAATCACTTTGCATTTCAAAGATTATATATCCAAATAACATAGTACATATGTACCTGAGTTTTTCTCGTAAAAATGAGATGACAAATCGCGTGAAAGCGTACGAGGGTAAAAACTTTCTCGGCGAAATTCTTAGCGCGTTTCTCTGTACAGTGCGAGAGTAGGTTTATAACCTCCAAATACTTCCAAAAACTCGCGTCAAAATACGATAAATAGTGTGCGCGGTTTGACATAGATGTCACTAGTCTTACAGTTATTCGGGTGGCCCACTTCTGTCAACAGCACTCTATTGATTTAAAAATTGTTATTGCATAATTTCAATCGACAGACCATCGTAGTGATGTGTTCGTAGTTTCTAAAGATCTATGAACATGTAAAAATGGATAAAATTTGAATTTATATCGTATAAATCTTAAAGGAGTACCTACTCTCAATTAGTGAATGGTGTAAATATGGTTGAAAACATTTGAAAGTTAATTTTTTCGATGCACATGAAGTCCTCAGTTGTGGTGCTTTCGTAGCCTTATCTTTTCATTTGAGTTTAACCTGAGCAAGGTACTTAGACAAGTGTGTTTTATAAAGACTTTTCTAGCATCTCCTACCGGGTTTCTTTTATTGGTCCCACTTCAATTGAGGAAAATTCATTTGCCTTCAAGGTCCAGCTCTTCATATCTGCTTTTATTGGCGATCGCCGGTGCTTCTCTGTTTCGACATTTAATAGGGGGCGACTTCTAGCTTGCATTTAACCCATTTGGGGCATATTTCTTCTTCTTTAACGCTTCCTTCAAATAACGCCTCCAACTGTCTCGGTCCATTGACTGCGTCCTCCAATTTCGAAACCCGAGCAGCGATGAACTGTCTTTGTCGATCGAGTCAGACCAGCGTTTCCTCGGCTTCCCCACTGGTCTCCGGCCTTCAGTTCTCCCAACGAATACCTTTTAAGGTACCCGTTGTTCGTCCATACGTTTCATGTGTCCAGCCCATTGCAGCTACCGCAGTCTTACATACGTTGAGACCTCCGGCTCGTCAAATGTTTCATACATCTCATGGTTGTATCGAATTCGCCATTGGTCCCCGTCTAGCTTCGCTCTGATTATTCGCCTCAGGACCCGTCGCTCAAAGGCGTTCAATATATTTGCGGATGCTTGGGTTGGGTTCCATGTTTCTCACCCAGAGCATAATACAGGTCTTATCACAGATTCGTATACTTTGAGTTTTTGTTTTCCTGTGTCTTCAAGATTGTCAAAACTGAAAAAATTATTTTATTGCGAGTTGTATTCTTCGGCGTATTTCGTCTCTTTCATTACCCGTTTTCGTTATTTTGGCGCCTAAATACACAAATTCGCTCTGTATTCACCAAGTGTGATATTTTATGTATTTGAGGTATTTTTCCTCGACTGCGTCAAGAAACAGGAGGCAAGACAGCAGTCCATATGGAAATGTACCTCGCGTATCGACAGGTAACTTCCTTATGACGTACGCCAGAGCCAAATTGAATAGCAATGGGGCCAGCCCATCTCCCTGCTTTAGTCCGATATTTGTGTCAAAGGCATCGGGACTTGGGAGGTTATCGACGTCATTGTCATTTTGGTAAGATGGACTAATTTGGCTGGTATCCTAAAGCAAAGCATTATTTGGTACAGTACGTTACGATCAATACTGTCGTATATCCTGTTGCAAGGCTTTGCTATTTCAACTAGCTCTTTAAGGTCAAAGTCTAATTACACTATACCTGCAAATAAAACTGCCTGGAATGAAGGCATTTATGTTCTTTTTCTTCAGGACGTTGTTATCAATCGCATCGTTAGCTTCCTTAGGTGTATCAAAGAAAACTTTCAAATCTTAACCCCATTTCGTTGGCATCCGCGACATTGCATTTGGCTACTATGTTGAGCATATAGATTCCCGTCGGTGTGAACTTGACGGGTTTACCGTTGATTTTCCATTCCATAATTACCGGGAACATTTTTTATGGATTGATTTTCCCTGGACAGTTGGAACTGACTCTTCTGTTGGCTGATTTGTCTCCATATTGCTAGTTAAGGTGTTATTATAAACCATTGATACCGGTGATGTAAAATTAAAGGTTAAATCTGTCGCTATGGTGGTGATTTACAAACCTTTTTTCTCCCCTTTGTTCGGTACTTGTTGGTGCGCAGCATTTGTCCTTCTTTTTTTCATTTTCATTCAGTGCACTGACACTAAATTCATTATTTCAGGATCGAGAGGGTGGGTTCAATTAACACTTGTGTAAAAGCACTTTAGAAACACTGACACCGTTCCAAAAGTTACGATGTCTTCAGATTCAACTTCATCAAAAACTACGATTCACTAGACGTGAATCTGAAGGGCAAACACCTTAAAGAAAACCACTGTAGTTTAAGAAGGGATATGATCTCTAGGGCGTCTGTGATTGGATATACATCCACGTTTTTCTCATAGAAATTGACATTTAATGTCAATTTTTAATCCTAAGCCACGTTGAACCATGGAACGTTGCAAGAATCAGTGTGTATGAAAAACGCTGACCTTTATCCTTCATTATCTTGAAAACTAAAGACTTTTCGGTTTGAGCAAACACACCCCAATAGAAAATGGAAAGCATCAAAATCTTGATAAACCAGGAAAATAAAATTCATGCCCAATATCCATCTTCCAACGTGGTCGCGTTCACCCAGAACATATGAATTGTTAGCATTTTTCTAAGAACTTCATGTTTATTCTTATCACTAGTGTTTACGAAAGCTTTAGTTTATCGATTTTTTCTTGATAATCCTACATCTAAATTTATATTCAACATTCCAGAAATATGAACTACCTCCTGGTGCCTTTGTTTATGTCACATCCAAGCCAGATAGTAAATCAGCTAAAAAATCCAATAGTAAAGGCCAAATATCAGCAACACTTCCTCGAAAATCTGCAGCATCAAAGGCCGTACCTAAGACCTTAAATCAAGCAGCTCGTACTCCACCCCGGAGTCGATCGTCATCCTTAACCTCAACAAGTATCCTTTCATCGTCGGCTCCAACGGAAGGTAGCGGTCAACTTCAAGCTAAACTACGTGATCTACAGTATTCCACAAATAACAATATCGATCGTCTAATCAATGGCAACGATATGAAAGAGAGTGATATTCATATCATGGATGGTTATAGAGAAAATGTAGGTTGAATATTTGCTGAAGCGTTTGAACAAATGTAAATTTATTTCCCAATATTTTAGAGTCCCGAAGTACTTCGCATTGAACTCCAACAAGCACAAAAAATCCTCTTTGTTAGTCGATTACAATTGAAAAAGTATTTTGACATTTTACGACGACATATTCCGCACAGTTCATCGGATGAATTAAATCAAACATTGGATGGAATCGAAGAACTTTGCTCTTTTCTAGATGTTCGATTTTCAGTTCCCGATCCTCTTGAAGAGCGTGTAGATCCGGCCTTAGAAGCAAACGAAGGCAATAACTCAAAAACTCCATCAGCTGATATTCGGAGGAGCACCGCATCTAAACCCAACGGGCAAACCATTACACAACAACCCAACAGACATCACAATTTGAGTGAATCCGAAGCCAAAAAGGAATTCGTCAAAAACCTCGATTCGAGCAGTGAAGTACCTTTTGAAATTAAAATAGGTGAGAATGGAAAACCAATCAAAAGGATTGAACAATCTGATACAAATCAAGCTGCAGTGAATGCAGATCAAAGCAGTATTGCTGCATCAGCAGCTGCCTCGCATACACGATATGAAATTCCGGATAACGGATTTATGCGGAAGTCGCGAAAAGTTCTCGGTGCTCGAAGAGAAGTGGAATTGACATTATTCCGCCAAACAAACTGTGATGATAAAGAAGGAGTTCCAACGGCTGATCCTGTCGGAAGTCGTGAAGATGAAGATGAGTAGTAGATTCAATCATATATAAATTAGATATTCAAAGTCGCTGCTGAAACAATTTTTATGGAAGGTTAAAGGATATTGAAAACAATGTTCAGTTTTTATTGTACTTTTTCATTTAATATTCTACTACTATTTGCTTTTATATACCAGTGTAAATGAAGTACGAGTTGCCGAATAGATAATTATTAAATAAAATTATAAATATGTATCGTATACATGTACACTGCATATAAGAAAAAATATATGACATGTTAATGGAAAGAGAAACGATGTTATTTAAACAGAAATTTCAGGCTTTGTAAATTGTCTGAACTATCACCTTTCATCGCTTGAAAATAAGGTCTCTAAAACTATGAAGTAAGTAAGACAGACGTGCTCAAATTTGGACGAACATTTTGTTAAACATCAATTTAAATTATACACTTTTTCAAAGTTAAATAATTATTGCCTAAATCAACACATGGTTTTAGGTTAAGCTTGAATGTCAAATTTTTATAAAACTGGAAAGTTACAGTTCATTGTTCTTAACCGAATTTGAGACCTCGAACATTTATCTTATCAGGTTATGGGCCCAGGCCGCACAAAAATTATCTTAATCCTAGAAGCGTAATTTTTACCTGTAACGGTTAAGTCCGATGAAATATAACCTCACTTCGACCGAAAATGGCGATCAGTGGGAGCAGCATGTATCCCATATAGACCGATGTGTCATGAAATAATTGCACCACATGGAGGATACATGCTAAAGTGCTCTTAGTTATACTGTGGACCAACATACGTATCATACGTGATAACCGCGATTCCGCGGATCGATATTCCAGAGAGACCTGTCACCCCTATATATGAATATCCCAAGCAGCTGATTAAGTTGGTTAACAGGTTTCTGCGACTAAACGCCACTGACGGCGACGAGTGGTGAAAGAATTTAAAAAAACCGACCTATCTCTGCGACTGAACTTCACCGACAACGACGGGTGATGAAGGAAGTAAAAAGAAACCTGACAGCTCGCGGTGACTGCATCGGGATTGAAAATGGCGTTCGTGCGTTGACATTTTACTGTTCATAAGTGCAGACATTCTACATATTTTATTTTAAGTAGTACGTTAAACTATACTTGAATATTTGAGGTGTTGGAAGCTAGTTCAATAACATGGATCCGCCTGATCCCCCGCGGACCATAGTTGATAAATTGGCGGAGTTCGTGACTCGCAATGGACCCGAATGCGAATTCATCACTAAAGCCAAACAAGAGGGAAATCCAAAGTTCGAACTCTGATATGGTGGTGAGTTTTACAATTACTATCAGTATCAAGTAGCATGGGAGCAAGGCTGACATTGTTCTAGTTGAAACTATACAAGTTTCAAGAAAGTGACTTTCCAACATTCTGTTTAATCGCGGAACTGTGGATTTGGATATTTGTTCGGTGCGAATAATAACTATCTCTATCTTTGTCACAGAGTTGAGCGCATTAAACTATTCCACGAATATTAAAACAGTGTACTCCGACAAAGAAATGTGTAAATTGCATGAAATTTTCCGACACGTAACCCTTAAAATATAAACAAAACCTCCAATTGACTTCGAAGGTGAAACAGGAGACTACAAATATCTTTAGTAAAGCTATAGACAAAGTAACCTTCCAACAAATAATTTCTGCTTTGGTGGACAATGCAAAGAATCAAGAAGATTTAAATACGGAAGTTTTGCAAATCAATTCGAAGAATGTCGATCAAACCGTTGCCTTCTTACTCAGGCCCATAAAAAATCAATTAACGTACTTGACGTCACCGCGTACCGGAAACAGCTGCTCAGTAGCTCTAAATTTCCGAACACAGCTGTCCAGAAAACTTGACAGCAGCATCTCAGTAGGCCGAAAGCAGGCTTTTGAAATTGTCAAGTAAGACATTTCTCAGATGAAAGTAAGCCGAAATGATACAAACGAGAAGGAAATACATATATTTGCGCGTTAATGCTTTCGACGCCTCATAACTAAAATAAATCATTGACATATTACTGATGAAATTTCAAACGTACAGCCAGGTGTACTGTCAAAAATCTGTAAAAAATTTGTTTGATTTGAACAGCACTAGATGGCGCTGATGAGGCCACTCGAAAAGGTAAGTTCGTGGCGTGACGTAGTGTTTTCGTTTTCAAGCCTGAGTAAGAAGGCAACGATCAAGCATAAGAGACTTACAATGTCAAGAACTTCTTCCATGACTCCCGGATTGCGAGGGAAGAAACCCGAGATTGTCCAAAAAATAGCTCCTTATAAGGCTACGAGAACCGAACAATTATCATTGCAAGGCGGACGTAATAGTGGACGCCACACTCCAGTTTCAGTGCAAAATGACGATGAGTTACCATTCGATAAAGATGACATAATAAGTGTGATTGGTCGTGACGCGCCAGAATGGTGGCGTGGCGAATCAAATAGACTGACCGGCTTATTCTCGAACAACTAAGTGAAGCCCTTTGTTTGAGTTTATTTACAAAGAATGCGCAATTATGAATTTCACTATTTCACATATCGCATTTAAATCTAATTTTTACTGTGTATCAACTTTATATTTCCACTGTCTATATCACGAAAATCACTTCACTTTTACTCAATCAATATCGCCTTTACTTCACGCTGAACTCTATCGCAGTTTTACTATCGCGGCTTATATAGGGTCTCTAGTCATTCAACCCATTTCTCGTACATTGGCGAACTACCTGGAATATTCGAGCAATTCTGAATGGAAGCAGTGACGTCACTTTCAGATGTTGATCATGCTTGGTCGATTCTTGTGCTTTCGAGTACATTCGTTTGTTGATCATGAGGTCATTGATAGTTGCGACAGTAGCTCGCAGAAATGTTTGGAGATGTAACATTATTATCGATTTGCGGTTGCATAGTACTGCTAGCATCGTTTTATAGTTCAGTTTCAGTTTTGTAGTTCAGATGGCCAATACCGGTGCCCAAAGCAACCATCGCTTCAGTTCATAAAATGCCTCAACGTATTTTTCATCAAATTGGAATTTTGCATAGGCTTAGCAATTGTCGAAAATTACGGCACAAAATGTCAGAAATACGAAAATAGACTAAGGGACGATCGCAATTCCGTTGCATTTATAGGCATTGGGTACTGCTCGATAGCAGCAAGATGTGTATTGCTTAGCCGAATCTCATTTTCAGTGACTCTATAACCCAAAAAATCAATTTTGCTGTAGGCAACTTTACATTTCTTCTATTTGAATGTTAGGCTGTGTTCCGCCGGACGATACAAAACTTTGGCGACATGCCTTTTATGTGATTCGAAATCGTCACTAGTGACTTATATATAAGTACAAATCACAATCTCTCTGTCATCAATCATACCTCGAAATATGTTGATAATACCACGCAGAATAGATTGACACTTGAAGTACGCGTTGGTTGGTCTCTTTCCCTCAGGGCAGGCACTCTAAAAATGGCTAAACCATTGGTAGTTAAAACTGCGCACGTCCTTCATGTCAGTTGTCAATTTGGCATGAGCCTTCGCAGCATTCACCAATTTGGAATCGGTTCTACCAGCAGTCTTCACACCGTTACTTTTGTATACAGTAGCTTTTACGTTGCCGACGGTATATGCCACAGAACGCATTTTTTCGTACCGATTAAGTAAAGCACATTTATATTATCACCCATACCTTTAATAAAAGCACCCACTATTTCAACTTCGTCAATGTCGGCCCGACTTGCGATATTCTGTAATTATTATAGTAGCGCTTTCAAGACATCATATTTACCGATACATCTATTTAGTTTATGGTACACACCAGCCACAAATATTCTTTATGAAATTCAAGCCGCATGGTATGGCATAAATCTTCAAAGTTGGTGGCAGCACTCCATTATAACCAGAAATCGGCTGTACCGTCGAAGTTCTGTCGCAAAAAAAGGTATTTCATCTCAGTTCTACATGAATTGGCATTAAACTGTCGTCAGTAAAGTTTGGAAATGACTTCACAGCCTCAGGAAAATTAATTTGTTCATTTGGTTGGATCGTAAGTTGTTGTGGCCGGCGCCACAATTTTCCTCTATAGTAGTAATAGTTCACGTTCCAGCTGCAATTCGTTCTTGTAGATTATATATACTTTCCTTATTTCTGCTTGGTGGCACAGGGTCTGAATGGCATCAGAGTAACAATCACATTGGTTGGCGTCCGGTTGATCAGCATTAGATGCGCAGACCTCAGATCGATCGGCATCAACATTTTGCAAGAATTGTTGTTCAATATCAGCATATGAACCCCACAACTGGATAACCGATGCACTTGGTGAAAAATTAACATCAGCCGCTCACAACACGGCCACCAATTACTGTCGGTTCACTTGATTTTCCATTGTCTCACACTGTCTTCCGTATTTTGGAACTTCGATTAATGTACGAAATGGATAGTTTTTTTTTGTGTTTGGAAGGTGAATTCCATTTACGCACAGAGTGTGGGACCCCCATGCTCGCAAGAAGGTGACTAGACTACCCCTGTCAACCTGAGAACCTAGCCTGGAACCGTTTGACACATTACTTCGGACCAGGTCTCGTTTTGTTACGCCGTGAGGCGCCTTCAAGCTTGGTGATCCCTTTCCTAGTGGGAGAGAAGAGGGGAAGAGGAAGTGCCAGAAAAGCCATCCCCCAGCCCCAACGCCCCCGGCTGCAGTGAGTCCCTTTTATATTTTAGGACTACCCGAGCATAATGGTTACATTTGTCCACTGATTTGAGCATTACCGTAACTATATTACCCAGGGTGAGCTTTCCCGTCTTCCTGTAGAGGTACCTTTGCAGCCTGATCCATTTTGTGCACACAAAAATGTGTGGCTGGCATTGTCTTCCTCTCCTAAGTAAAACCGACAATTGGGGGACCGTGACTTACTAATCTTGTGCAGGTAAGACTGAAAACACCCATGCCCGCTCAAAAACTGGGTCATATAGAAGTCAGTCTCACCATGCCTTCAATTTGGCCACTGTCTCACATCTGGGGTGAGGCGCGCAGTCCACCTTCCCTTCGTGCAATTCACCCAAGACTGCTGCCAATCGTTGAGCGAGCGCTGTCTCTCCTCACGGACAACCATCTCCCTCGCATCCTCGTTTCGGCGCAGGTAAATAGCGCGGTGCTCTCGGCGCTCACCGACGAACTAGAGACTGTCGGATGCGAAGATGCAATCCTCAGTGCTCCTCTTCTCTGTACCTGTCCCAAACGTTTTCGGTATACCTCCTTAGTGAGAGCATCGCCGCATACCTCTGCTCCGTACAGTCGCACTGAGTCTGAAGCACTCATCAAGAGGTGTCTTCTTGATGGGCTGGGTCCCCTACGTTGGCCATAAATCGACTCAGAGTCGATACTCCCGAAGCAGCCATTTCAACCGTTGCCCTGATTTGCTCAGAGAAACTTATCTTCGAGTCGATCAGTAGCCCCAGGTACTTCAACGATGGCTTCGATTCGAATCGTATGTCTCCAATACTGATCATCCTTACTCTAGGGATTCTCTTTTTTATCAAGATGACCACTTCGGTTTTCTGCAGTGCTAAACTGAACCCGCAAGCAGTCATCCAGTCCCTCACTCGGTGCATCAGCATACCTAGCCTATGTTGCGCTTGTTAAACGGTGCGTCTAGCGACCACAGCCACAACATCATTCACATAGCCGATCAAGTGTGACTCATCTGGCATCTCCAGTCTCAGTAACCCGTCGTAAGACACCAAGGATAGATCCCTGGGCAACACCCGATGTAATTTCCATCCTTCGTTGGCCCTGTGTCGTGTCGTAGAGCAGGCTTTGGTCCTTTAGGTAGTTCCTCAAAAGCCGCATTAGATATTCTGGAACTTGAAAAGGGGTTTCTAGCGTATCCAGAATATCCACCGGAGTTGAAGGATAGTTTACCCGACACCTGAAGTTGTTAGCCCAAACGATAGTTGATTTTAAATTGATTCACCTAATGTGGCATCTAGCTTTACTACTGTCCACAGGCTGACACTTTTTTTACAATGGCGTCTCGTTCATTCTTCTTCTTAGTACTACTCTATGAATAAATTCTACAGGATGCCCGATATAGCGCAAGTACAGTGTGCATGAGTAAAGTCAAATCAAATGGAGAAGTTATATGACAGGGACAGCGTACACAGGAAGAAAAGAAACAATATGGGCTACTAATGTTAAGTTTACTCTTCTAGTGATAAATGCCAAATAAAAATGCAAACAAATTACGAAAAAGAATCTAAGACGATATTAATTTGGTGAATTTTGTTTGATTATCGCGTCGTGAATTTGAGAAACCTTCGAAAGTTGTTTGACATACTGTAAGTTTCAAATTTTCTTCAGTTATCAGTTTTTCTAGTCGAAATTAAAAAAAATAGTGAAAAATAAAGTGCTTAGAAAGAAAGTGCAAAAACAATTCATCGCGCGTTAATAGAAAATCATATTTCTAGTATTAGTAATAATGGAATCAATTAATTAACATGTGTATTTTCTCTAAATAAGCCATGCACTTAATGGTTAATGTTTGGAGTTAACTGTTTTCACTCCCGTTTACGTTTTACTATTAAATGTCAAACAATTGTTTTGGCTCTCTAATTCAGTGGTGGCATCGATAAATTATTATCTTGAAGGGGTTGAAGATATGTCGATTAAATTTACGATTTTTTTTTTTTGTGAAAAATAATTTAAAAGGCCTACCTTTTTTATAATGAGCGTTTGGCACCCGTTTGATGATTTGAACTCTTGAAATTGTTTATATTTAAAAATTTTTCGCACCCGATAATTTCTATATTTTCTTGAATGTCGCCTGGGGCTTCTATGCAGCAATGACAGCTATTCCCAATTTCCCATAGAAGACCAATAGTTATGAAAATAATGGTATTTTTAAATTTTCTTATTTCAATATTTTAAGTAATTATGTAGGACCAAACATAGCACCTTAAACTAGTTGTTGTACTATAGTACCAAACATCTAATAAAATAGGTCATGCATAGCATGCATACCATTCTTTTTTTGTTTCAGTGGCAGCACTTTTCTGTATACAAATTTTGCCCTTTACAAGAACAATGCCCACTGCGCGGAATACGCTTATGTCAGTCCGATTCATTGAGTTTGGAGTTTGTCGCGCGTGTATGATTTTAATGCAACCGTCGGATTAATTTCGTCCAAACGTAAGGTAAGAAGCTTCATATAATGGAAATTCCTTTTCTTAAATGTTTCCAAATCATCTCGAAATTAAAAATAAGATTAAAACTCAATGACGATAGTCACGTTGCTATTCAAACCCAATTATTCGTATTTTACTGCGATTTCATTTGAAATAAGTTCTGAAGTATTGAAATCGTTACATTTTCTCAACTCAATTTACATCCAAAATTTTTCAAATGGCAAACGCATTAGGAAGAAAGAGATAGACCTCCCTTCTCGCCAACAGCCAAGTGTGCGGAAAGATGACATTTAATGCTTTTGAGGTTTACAAAACTTTTCGTACGTTGGCCATATATGTGACTCCGTGGCGCAACGGTAGCGCGTCTGACTCCAGATCAGAAGGTTGCGTGTTCAAATCACGTCGGGGTCAAAGTTGGAAAGACTTTTTGTCACGTAGTTAAATAATCAGCATCTATACAATAATATAAATGCTCATTTTTAGGTCTTTGTAAAAATTTTTTTTACAAAGACCTACTAGTTTCGCGACCTGTCTGTCCGTCTGTCCGTGCGTCACAGCTAGTTTCCTCAGAAACTATAGAAGCTAGAATGCTCAAACTTTGTGAAAAGGTCAGAAGTGATGGTCTCTCAAAAGTTAACGTCTTAACAAAAATATTAAAATTTGTTAAGGGGGGCCCCCCTAAATAACGAATGAACCCTTAAAAAATTTTTTTAACCAAAGGTAGTCGAGTGGGGTATCAAATGAAAGGTCTTGATTAGAACTTTTAGAATCAGAAATAAAAAAATCATTTTATGAATTAGGAGGTCCAGGGGAAAGCAAAATGTATGCAAAATTTGTGTCCCCCCCCTCGCGATTGGACATATTTGAGCCGAAAAATCTGAAAATTGTCACGAGTGTGGAACTTTATGAGTACAAGGGCAACAAATACCTCAGAAATCGAAATTCACTCAACTCTGTTAATAATAGTATGATTTATAGATTTCACATTTCCGCCCATAAAATCAAAACGGTATCTTTGAAATTTGCAATTATAAAGATTGATACAAGAAGTGTACGTTCACAAAATTTAATAGAGATCGAATGATAATCAAGTGAGTTATAGCGATTTCAATTGTATGGAATTACAACAACAATAACACGTGCATATGGTTGATACATATTTCAAATCGACCTGGGCACTTTTATTTACTTTCAATTTTCATGAAAATTAAAGGAATGGTGTTGAACTTGAATATGTTCGATTGGCCGAACATTCAAAACAATCATTTAAGCTGGATCAAAATGGTGGCTACACTGTGCTTATGAAAGAAACTGTGCATTTTTCGCATAAATTTGAACGATCTCATATCCAAGTATTGGATGAATAATTCAAGTCATCGATTCACGCTATCAGAAAACTTGTTTCTAACCCTAGGATGTTTACAAAGACCTTCCGGTAGGAGCACTCTCCTGCTTACTCAACTTGTTATGTAATGTTTTATGGTTTGTCTGTTTCTAAAATGGTAAAGATGGTTTCTATAAACCATATTCTTCATTCATTCAGTGAAATGATATGCATATCTTGCCATGTTTTGTATTATGAATTAGATTTATGTTGTAAACTTGCGTTATGTGTATGTTCATTATCATGAAAAAAAAATGCAACAATAATTTGCGATTTATGATGCAAAGAGTTTTTTTCTTTACATCTGTAATTATTTTACGGATAATTTTTATTAAAGAATGATCAACAGGAAAATCCCAAGTCATAGGAAGACATAATAACGAACGCTCTAAGTGGACTATAAGCTTTTAAACTTTGAGCTCGAAAATTTTTTTTCAGAACAAATCAGACAATGAGGAGGTGAGCACATTTACTCAGAAACTAACAAATTTCGAAAAATAAAAAAAATAAGATTGGTTATGTGAAAATTTGTACACTAGATCAGATAAAATAGAAAAAAGTTTGAGTGATCATTGCAGGAAAATCAACCATATATTTGAAACAACTCACCCCATTTATGGTTGATCAACCACATGTTTCTATCAGAAAAAATAATCTATAAATTATTGCCTTAAATGTTGATTCGATTTCACACATCTACAGACGTGCAAATCTGCTGAATTTTGCAGTTAGAAATAAACCTGATGTAGTGCTGCTTTCGGTAACAAAGCTCAATGGTAGGCATAATGTACAGTTTCAAGATTTGGTCTTCATCACAACTGATACACAAAATGCTATTAATGGAGGAGGAAGAGGCATCCTTATTCGAAATACATACAAATATCAGGCTGTGATCAGACCGGAATTCAGTTGATTTGAATTTCTTGAGGTAACATGCATACGGTTAAAATTGCAAGGTGATAAGTATTTGTACATTATCTCAGCGTATGCAGCCAAAAGGAATACAGAAAAATTCAAGACAGATTTTGCTTCATTATTCGAGATACTTGAACTCCAAAATTTGAATAATTATTTCATTCTTGCTGGTGATTTAAATGCAAAGCATAGAGAATGGTTGAATGTCTATAATAACTCTAGAGGAGTATTTCTCAAAAGGCGGCTAGAAGCAAGCTCTATCGAATTTAAATGCGAATTATATGGCCCAAGCGAGGCAACAGTACCCCGCGCAAGGTCTTATCTGGATGTGTGTATATTAGATGCGCATTTAAATCTTATTCCATTAACACAAAACAAACTTGGGACCTTGGACTACGACAGTGACCATAGAGCCATACAAATGAACTTATCACCGGATACGGATGACCATTTCTTACTGACCCTCAGTAATGCAGAATATCAATTAAACTAGCAAAAGACAAACTGGGACAAACTCCAGAAAAATATCAAAAGTCACAAGAGGATGGCCTCGGAAATATCTGGTTACATTGCTCCTAAAAATCGAAATTGACGAGTACGAGAACATACTGCAGAAACTGATAAACGAAATGACCCGAAATACTGTTTATAGGATTAAACCTCTGAACAACATGGGGAAATATCGTACAGCTAGAATAGAAAGACTGCAACATTTAAAGAGCAGGATTCTTACGTCCATCAATTCAATATATGTTCTAGAATCTTTAGGGAGAGAATCGATTATAATTTACAAATTCTAAAACACATTATGTCAGTTGTACGATATCTAATAAAACTTAGCTACAACGGGGAGATTAATTACCAATGGAGAGGAAAGCTTCAAAGAATACGTCCACAAGCCACTGACGGAATGTTTGCCTAAATTAACTCTATTTTCAGGAGAAAGTAATTGGATGGAATAGCTGACCTTGAAGAAGTTAACGTCAGCGAGGCGAACAATGTACAGGGTCATATCATCATCTCCGAGCCTATTGATAAGTTAAACGTCATTGGGATGAGTCTAGAACCAATCCACAAGCAAAACGCAATACTTGCTATACAACCACTTTCCCAAATCGTATTAGAGAAAGTAAGCAACTTTCAAGCAAGCTGTAACAAAGAGCCTTTACTTCATTTCAATGAGATGCGTGCAAATGCTATACCAGACAAGTTCATAGCTGGATATTTCATCACACACGAAAACCTGGTAGATATCTCTCGCAAGTTGAACAATAAAAAATCTGCCGAAATTGACGGCATACCTAATATTGTATTGACACATTTACCTGATGTACTGATCACGGAATAATACATTCTTTTCAACAATCTACTTAACAGTAAATACTTTCCAGTAAACTGGAAAATAGCAAAGACCATTTCTATCCCCAAAAAGAGCAAGGACCTTACAAACCCACTAAACTACCGTCCCAGCAGCTTGCTTCCGAATATCAGTAAAGTATTTGAGACTGTTATCAATCAAGCACTTCATCTGCATATCAGTGATAATCAACTCTTCAGTAACAGCCAGTTTGGGTCCCGCAAAGGTCATTCCACAATTCACGCAATTACTTAAGTAACATCAGATATTTGTTGGCACATGAACGGCGGCAAATGTGTTGGCACCTGTCTTATCGATATGGAAAAGGCATTTGATACTGTTTGGCTCGATGGATTAATTTTCAAGCTAATCCAAGATAAAATCCCACAACATTTAATTAGTTTGTTGATCAGTATGTTGTATAAGAAATCATTTCAGTTAGAATCAGGAGATGTTTCCGCTGACAGACTGCTTCAAATATTTGACGGACTGCAACAAGGCACGGTGACAGTACCTACTCTCTTGCAATATGATTGGGCCCCTTACTTAAGACCTTTGGCTTCAATGAATCGCCGAAAAGAGCTGTGGTTGCATTTGCAGATGACCTTATCATCTACACTGCACACAGAAAGGCATCAGCAGGAAATGAGCTTCAGAACATGTTTGATGACATTAAATCATTCACGCATCCTTGGAAAATGAAGATTAATGTTCAAAAGTGCGAAACTATTTTGTTTCGCACAAACCTGATGCAAGCCGGCAAAAATGTGAAGCGCCACTGGAAAAATTTTCACCTTGTAGCCGATGACGAAAGAATACCACATAGGACTGATGTTAAATATCTAGGAGTGCATTTGGATCAACGCCGACAAGCGAATAACGTGCCCAGATTATATGAATACATGAGAGCGTAATGCGACGTGGAGGTACTCTATGGATATGTTCAGTGACAAGTACAGGAGTGAAGATTTTTGGTTGTTGAATGAAGTGGAAATGGAGACAGAATAAAAACACTTGTAATTAGAATCATATTTTCAACTTAGTTAATTTTCTCGCTATGATCGCGAACTGTAGTATAAGGTTTTGGGAATAGTCAATAATTTTGTTTATTTGGTATCTGCAGGCCAATTCTCTTTTTTCTTTAAAAGCCGTCGCGCCTTGCTTTTTTGTGTGAGCAGACGCGTTCTGTTCATCTCGTTTCCATTTTCGTCTAAGAGTGTGGTCTCGTAGTGCGTCAGAATTTGTAACAAGTTATTCGTTGATAATGTTACCGTCTCTTTTGTCAAGTCTCGGTCCTTTGCTTTGTTTGTGTAGCAATTTCATAGAGTTTGTCATAGCGTCAGGCTCATGTGCGTGGTTTTGTAGGTGCGTCGCATAATTGGAGTCTGCCTTGTTGTGTAAGAAAGATCGTAAGTGCTCTTTGTATCTTTTCGTTAGTTTTCGTGTTGTGTTTCCTATTCTCATTACTGCTTTTGCTTATGCTTGTTGATTGTAGTACCAAAACTTTAATGTATAAACATTAACTTAACTTTATCAATAAGTAACACAGCAACATAAAATTCACGATACAAATAGAAGCGAATAATTCAATTGATTTCCTGGAGCTAACCATTACCAAACTAAATGACAAATTTTCATTTGGTAGTTATCATAAACAGACGCAAACTGACATAAAAATTAGCTGCTTTCCAAAGTTAAATTCATAGACTAAGTACTATTCCCCTATCCCCTCTCAATTACCAAATGGAGTTAAATTTAATTAATCAGATAGCTGCTAAAAATGGATGCAATAGCTCACTAATTGACGATTTACTAAAGAAAAACCTATTCAAACAAGCTTTGAATCGCGTTTTTCCCATAAACATCAATGATAAGTAAGGAAATTTTATGGTTTGTCCTATGTTGGTGGAATATCGGAAAAAATTAGAAAAGATGTTAGAAGTTATGACATAAAAATAGCTTTTAAAACGACTAAATTAATCATGTCATGTGTTTATGAATTGAAGTGTAGCTCCTGTAATAGGACAAACGGGAAGGTCGTTCCGAGAGCGCCTATAAGAACATTATTATAGTTTTAGCAATAAGGATGACAAATCGAGATATGGGGAGCATTTCAATGAGGAGGGTCATATTTTTAACCATGAGTTTAATATTTTACATTCAGAGGTCAGAGGGTTTCGACAAAATTCACTTGAATTCTTGGAGATTAATAGACAGAAATCTAGTAACATGTTGTACGACAAATCGGATTTAAATAGTTCTTCACTTTTGAATTTGTTTGAATTAACAGTATACGTGTATAATATAAGATGCATTTTTTTTCGATGGTCATCACTTTTACAGTTTACACCTAATACGTATGTTGCACTACAATTTAATTCCATTGTACACTTTGTTCAAGGTAACTAGTTTGTTTAACATAATTTGTGTATTTTATAAAAAGGACTGATAATTTTTATACCACTTGGAGAAGGTACGACGTGCCTAAACAGCTGTTGCGGGTTCTAAGAAATAAAAAATTTTAAAGTGCAAATCATATTCTATTGTGGTTTTATTGTAATTAATAGTTTTTTAGGGGCCAAATTCAAGCTGAGTCTAAGGCCAAACTTTGAGGATAATACATCTAAATCCAAGCTCCAGCAGCCAAGCGTAGCTGCTACTGGAAAAGAGAGGGTGTCTCCTACAGTGTGCTATATGCTTGACCTGAAGATTTTCAAGGATAGCGTAAAAGGGGCATGCACTCGAAATACGGCAAAAGAGCCAGAGATGAACGTAACGATAAACAGCTCCCCAAGAATATTGCTCCACCCTAAAATGGCTGAGGATCATACTAGCCTATTTAATTTTCTGAGTGTGCGAAAGTGGCTTGTTACACCTACACTCTTCCAGGAGAGAGAAAATTGACTTACCTTCTTAAAGGTATACACAGTTCGCACGACGAGAACGATGTTGTAGCTGAACTGAAGGAGCATCTCAGAAAAGATATCCTTTCAGCTAAAATATTCTCGACGATAACCTCTAGGAGGGAAAAAGGACGCTTTCCTCTTTCCTAGCCCAGTTCAAACCAGACTTACAAGTAGAAGTGAAGAAAGCGATGGACATAAAGTAAAGATGCATTTTCCAGTGCTTCAATTGCCAAAGATTTGGCTACGTCGCTTCTGACTGCGGACTTTGAAGTAAGATGCGTAAAATGCAATAAGCAACACTGGTCGAGTAAATGTCCAATCTCGTAGGACGAAAAAAAGAAGAGATCTTCTGTGTCAACTGCAATGCTAAGGCTCAACCTGCGAGTCTCAGAGGTTGTCCTAAAGCAAAAGAAGAGGAAGGGAGGAGGAAAAATCTCTAGAACAAAAAAGAAGGAAGGAATTTCATCACCGTACCACAGCCTGTATGGCAACTCAAACAGCCAATGCACCAACCACAGTATTCGCAGAATGAACGAAACATAGTTTTGAGCACTGACTGCCAACAACATTTTGAGTATGAGTTGTTCACAAACATAAGAAGAGTGGACTCATTTATCTCTCAGTATAAAATACTCACTAAACCTAGAGAGAATAAAGTTGCGTATTTAGAACTTGCCTTCGAAGTATGATGTGATAATTTCCATGAAAATCTCCATCCTCAACTTACGAGTATGTTCACTAGCTCCACCCTATAAAGGGAATTCTGTTCAAGAATACTTGAACGCCCATAGACCGGACTTCTGGTTTATACCGGAAACAAGACTTAGAAAAAGACAAAGAGTGCATCAGGGAAAATACAAGATCATCAGGCGTGATTATCAAGAGGGAATTCTTGGTGTTGCTCTGGCTCACAAAGATCACCTGAAATTTAAAAGACACTGCTCATGGGGAAATATTGCATCTAATGGCTATGGTAAAGCTGTCTCTAACTTGGTTTGATCAAATATGGATCTCATATTGATTGCCCCGAAAGAGCCTATCTTCCTCCTAAGCTCGTTCATTATGACTTCTTCATCATGTCTACCAATCTGGTAAATTTCTCCCACAGTTAGAGGAATTTTGAGTGTAGAGTTATTGACGCCGATCTGGCTATCTTTTGGTTGAGCTGACCTCAAGAGTGAAAAAGGGTGTGAAACTTGAGGTTGTAGATCCTCAACTTTTCATTCTATACAAGCGAATCGATTGGCCCGCAATTAGTGCTGACCTTGACGGACAATTGAAAGAAATTTCATTCAATTGATCGAAAAATGTTTATATTCCTGAAATCCATGAGGCAGTTGCATAAATTCAACCCTGAATACGGACATGTCAAAGGTCAGCATTTAGGAATCTTCGGCATCTTACTTCTAGAGCGACCAATTGTGTTCGTGGCATTTGCCTCAATGAAGGCAGAAGAAAACTACTTCCAGCTCGGCCGAGGCGCTTTGGTAAATATATTAGCTGTGGGACATTTTTATGAATATCTCTAGGTACGTCCATTCAAACTAATAACCGATTATCAACCACTGTCCTACATATTTCACCAAAACTCGAAAATTACACGAATGGTTTCGGTTTTTCTACTCTGCGTTCCTAACAGGCTTCGACTATAATGTCTCTTTCAAGAAAGGATTTGACAACGCCAATGTGGACTGTCACTCACCCCGTAAGCCAAAGGTCCCTGGCTCGACTCTCGTTGGCGACAACGAGATTTAGTTCGAGTGATACTTCGGACGGATTATAAGCCCGTTCAATTATAATACGTGCTGGTTTAAAATCAGAACGTATCGCAGCTGGGTGGACGGACACATGGCCAAAGTGTTATACTGACCATATCAACTTGGGAAGTATCGATACATTCGATCAAGATAATGAGATACGCTAAGCGAAGATATCTTCAGGGGTCAACGTGTGGTTATACAAGGGACTCTACGAGCCTCCGTACTCTAGGAATTACACCGAGAACACATGAGAGTTACGAAAATGAAACGACTTGCAAGAAAGAATGTATATCAGAAGCAAATCAACAATAATATCGAAAGATTAATACGGAAATATGTCTAGTGTACATCAGGCCAGAATAACCGGCCGAGAATACCATTCATCCTTGGCAAGAACCAAATATGCATACATATCAACTACGCCAATGAAGGGCTATCACTTCTTAATTATAATGGACACGAAATCGAAATGGGCTGAAATTGACATTTGTTCATCACCATTGACTATGAACTGTTATCTGACATTTTCTCAAGGCGAGGCTCAACATGTTGTTGAACAATATGCAATAATTCCTAATAGCAACCTCAGGCAAATGTCGGAGAACTAAATTTGGAATACCATCAGAACCACATGATTTCTTGTTGTTTATCCTGGGAAATATTAAACACAAGTCTTCATAGCTGACAAAATAATCAATAAGATTCAAGCTCGGTATAAGATCAGATGTTAATGTTTCATTGAAATGAAGAATTGATTCACCGTTGAGGCTTGATTTGAAGTCGGAGACTTTTGCTTCAACAACCTCTGAAAATATTTCATTCCCTCTCTCAGGGTTTGGTATATGAAGCAATTCAAAATGCAAGTTTATGCAATTCCTCACAAATAATCCTGTTTCCATTTCTATCCGGAGTCGTACTATCAATTTCGATATCGAGAAGATTTATCTCATCACTAGTGCCTTCAAGATTCGATACTTTCACTCGAGACTTCTTACGGAATATGCTATTCACTTTCGCGAAAACGCCATCTGGGTCCTGTGGGCTAATACCACTCAATTTTTCCACCCATTGATTGCTGACCTCACTCCTGAAGTATGAACGGATTAGGTTCCGGACATTCTTCAGTTGTAATTTCAACATAGCCAACAAGGGATGGTGGTAGTCCAAAAATCGCCGGTAAATATTGTTGACGCGTGTGAGAAGAAGGCTTTTCAATTTTTCAACCTTGCAATGGTTGGTGTTTCATATGCTTCTTGTTTCGATGTTTAATCTTGGGAACTACTTTCTCAATCGTTTCTAACGTCCGCTTCTCCAACTTCGACAAATAGAGATCTATTTCATCGTTAGTTAGATTCCTGTCATGAGGAACCATTGAGCAAGTGTTGCCATCATCGGAAGGAGGACATTGCTTCTGGTACTCCCGATTAAACTTCTTTTGAAACTTTCCCCAGTCTGTTTTTTTGAAATTCAACCGATGATTTTCATGTTGAACTGGAATGAGGAAGAAATCATCGCTTGCGTTATGGTCGCTTTCATAAGGAAACATCTGCAGTTTCCGTTGAGGACTATTAAAGCTGAATTCAAGTCTTGAGTCTGCAATGCAGAGGTCCAAATATGAATTTGTCCTAGGGTATGTTGGGAACTCCGACCCATATAGATTGCACCTGTATTCAATTTGGTTCTCTGTTATCCACGATTTCAGGAACACACCTCTTGGATTATTAGCGGCGTTCAGCCATGATGTATGCTTGGGGTTCAGGTCACCAGCAAGAATATAATAACTATGCAGCCTGTTCAATTCGAGTATTTCAAAGAAGGAATTGAGCTCCTCCTTGAGCTTGAGAACAGTTCCACCAGTTGTATAGGCAGAGATAACGAAGAGGTTATCCCCACCTGGCAGTGAGATTTCACTTCACACTTCACTTCAAGAGATTCAAAGCCTTTGAATTGGACTTTTTCAATATTTTGGAAACAATAGGGTCTTTGAACCAATATCCCGGTGCCACCTTCCCCATCACCTATTACTCTATCGTTTCTTATGAATTCAAAATTCTTGAACGTCATGGAGTGCCATGAATTGAGATGGGTTTCAGTAAGAAGCATGATGTCAGGCTTTTGCTTGACAAGGAACTCCAAGAGACAGTCACGTCGATGTAGATCACAATGGAGTTGACGTTAATCGAGATGGGACGAATCCTATTCATGGGAATGTGACTGGATAACAACTTAGTTTAAGGTATTTGAAAGGCCTAAACGCTGAAAAATAAAGTTAATTTTCGTATCTTGTTTATCGATTCTCTCCGATGAGGAATTTAATTGCTGATAAATTTTAAGAAGCAGCTCATTATTGCCACTTACATTATTCATTTTATTTACATTGTCTGCTGGTCCCCTCGCAGCATGTGCAAATGGCACCCTGGGCTTGACGAAGTTGGTAGGTATCGCACCGCTGTATACTTGACTTTTTTTGGAGTAGATTTTAGCTTTGCATCTTGATACCGGAGGCATCCTCGATATCGTGCTGGATGACCAAAGACACCGCAGCTCACACAATATTATTTTTCTTTTGGCTCCGCCTGAGCCAATTTGCACTCGCCGGGAGCATGGATATCTTTGCACTATACACATCTATATTTCATGGCGCAATTGGCAGCCGAATGCCCGAATCTTTGGCAAGTATAGCACTGGTTGACCGCGCTTTTCTGGAGGCGTTCCCACCTCACCACACGAAGTTCAAACACCTTATTTTTTGTAGGGCTCTTGAACTACTTTTGCTGGAAACCTGGACTAAGTAATAAGGCAAGTTTTTACGCTCGACAATCGATTTCCTTGTTGCAAAGTCTTTAACGGAAATAAATTCTATTTCTGGTGTAGCTTCCTGAAACATATGAAGAAGATCGACTGTGTCCTTCCCGCAGTCCAGACCATTCAATAAAAAAGTCTAGTTTTTTTTTCTCCAGAGTTCAACGCACTTTTTGCTACAAAACCAACCAATGACTTAGTTCTAATTGTCAGTTTATCGGCCTTGACTCTTTTGATCTCAAAATCATTTAACTTATTTTCGGCTGCCAAAAGCCGAACCATATCTTTGCCTGTTTGCCCAAATACATTGATTGGTGGGACTTTTTCTTTCTTTTGATTGACCTTGATGGACGGACCAGCAGACAAGCCTTTTGGTTTTTTCTCCCTATTTTTAATTTTTAAATATTCAATTAATCCATTATCTGACTTAGCAGATGTTTTATTACCTGTATCCTCTTCAATACTTATGGAATCTTCTAGTCCAGCTAGCGCTGCATAATAATTCGTGCTGACGTTTGCTCCGTATGCTCTGAGGACATCGATAAAATTTGCGGTTTTTTCTTGTTTTTATCGAATCTTCGTTTCAGCTTCTTTTTCGCCCGTCATCGTTGGCGATGGATACGATCGTTCTGGTTGATGGCTGAAGCCAGCGGGCTTCTCCATCTCATTGCTTTTGCAGCGAGATTAGAGGGAATGTTCTGAAACCGGGACTTCCCTTAAATGTATTTCCACTTTTGATGTGTCTTCAGGAAATAAATTACAGGTTTTCGATAAATGTTCGAATAATTCGACGGTGATGGTTTTCAATTAAAAAAAATTAGCTTCAACTGGCATTTGCGAAAAATGAATTAATTTTTAAAATCAATGACAGGAACGATTAAAAACACGTCTACATGGATTGCGTGCTAGACGTAGAATTACGCTTATGTCTATGTATAAGCTAAATGTTTTCGTTAAACTATTTGTCTATTCTTTAGAATTAATAGCAAAACTCGATGTAACTGATATTGTATTTTTTAATTAAAGCTGATTGTACTTGTGTTTTATTCTCTTGATATAAGAACCATGAAGAAACAGGATTACAAAAAGAAGTAAGAACATTTTCTAGCTTTCTGTCCTCGTACTACGAATATTCTGAGTAAAAAGAACATGTTTATCATGTATTCAACGACTGCGAGAAATTTTAAATTTAGGGCTGGAGTTTATGGATTGTTGTGAAGAAATTCTATTAAAATTTTTATGATTGGATCCGTTATTATGCATTGAATTAAACACAAATGCCGCATCACACGGTATTCTTTAGCAGAGTTCTAAAAAGAGCAAATGTCAGAAGTGGGATTCGAACCCACGCCCACAGAGTGGACTGCGACCTGAACGCAGCGCCTTAGACCACTCGGCCATCCTGACGTTGGCCAATTTTTGGCTAGAATACAGTATAATTCTTAAGGTTATGCAACAGATTATTATGGACTTAAAATAAAGATTCGTCTATGCAAAATATTTTGCATTGAAAAATATTAGAATTAGCGCCAAATCAATGAAAGAAGATTAATTTGTAAGAAGTTTCTAATAACAACATCAGTACAGTTAACAAATTAATGTTTGTGTAATGTTCATACCTATGAACTTTTTGGTCAGGTAAGTACACAATATATGCATTAATAATTGTAAAAAAGAATGGCTGGAACTTAATAATAATATGAACTTTATTCATTCAAAAATTTCATTCACAAATAAAGAGTATAAAATAGACACCTAGCACTTTTACAATCAAAATTTATTGGGGATATTTTGGCAAGAAGTATAAGGAGAACCTACACAGACAAGAAAAATCATCCCAGTGATACTAGAAATCATTGCTGGCCACATAAAATGGTAACATTTAACGCATATATCTATAATCTTGTCAGCCAGTGAATGAGCATAGCTTCAACAAGGAGGACTATGTACATATTAGAAACAGCAAGGAAAAAATGATTGTAAACAATGCGAGATACTGAACAAAATATATAAGAGCAAAAGACAGACGAAGTACACAAATCTCATGTGCAATTCGTAATAATATTTAGAGATAAAGTTTTACGTTTGGGTTAGGAATATTGTGATAGCATTGTATTTGTACAAAATAAAATTTTTGATTGAATAGCATTAGAATTAGGTTATAACATGTTAGATGTAGGATAAAAAATCACTGTTCTGTTGTGTTAATATTATAATTAATTTTTGAATAGTGTTGGTTGGTTTTTTTCTCCTTAATAGGGTTTTGTAGTAAAATTGAGATTTGTACCTGTGTCCGTTTGTCCGTCCGTCTGTATGTCACAGCAGTTTTTCTCCGAAACTATAGAAGCTACAACCATGATATTTGTCGAAAGGTCGCAAGTTATGACTTTTAGAAAGTTTTGGAGTGAAAACAAAAATTTCAAAGAGTTTTAAGGAGGTCCCCCATATAGAGGAATGAACCTCAAAAAAATTTTTTTCATAAAAAGTGGGATTTTATATGAAAGACCTCAATGAGATTTTTTCAAAACAGGTCTTAAAACGACTTTACCAATATCGAGAAGGGCAGGAGGAGGGGGAATGGACGAAATTTTGGCGTACCCACCCCTCACAATTGGACACCTTTCATCCGAAAAATCTGAAAAAAATCATGAGTGTAGACTTTTATGAGCACAACAATAACAAATACGTCAGAAGCCGAAATCACTCAACTTTGTTAGTTATAGTATGATTTTTTAATTTTGCACTTTCTTGAATAAAATCGTAAGGGCGCCCTCAAAATTCAATAAAATTCAAGTCTGAGTTTAATTATTGCTGCTAACTTTCAGAAAAATTGAATAGTATTTAACAAAGTTATAGGGGTTTAAATTTTCCTGTATTACAACAGCAACTATACATGGCTTTGGGAAAATTTGCAATTTTAATCAACTCAGACTACAGGAATTCTATGTATAATGAATATCTTTGATATCCGTAATCATAAAACAAAACGGCCGTTTTAAATTAGAATATTGCATCAAATTTTGTTATTTTTCCCTAGCTATCATTTAAGGTGCATGCTATTAACCCTTGATTGATTTATTAATGAATAGCTGAAGATGAGCAGCGAAAAATAAAAGGTGAAAAATCATGGACGCAGATTCATTAATAAATAACTTAAAGGTTGAAATTCGTTGAACTTTGCTAATAATCGCCAGTAAAACTGTATTAGTTTGATCTAATTGAATTAAAGCAGATACTTACGTAGTCCTCTAAAAGCTTCGTCTTTGTAGCACTACAGCCCCTCTCGGGCCTTCGCGTAGAGATAGTTAGAGCATCTCATTTTCATGACCGTATTGATTTTTTTGGAAGTTGGTTTGGTCCGTACCATTGCTCCCGTGTGCCTGCTCAGCCTGGAAATAAACACGAATAATTTAGACATTGTCATTCAGCCACCAATACCTAGATTGCCCCATCTCAATTCGATCAGCTTCAACGAATCTAGCAAATGAGGATCTCCATTGGAATTGTTGGTCTCGTGAACTCAAACTCGGAGGATGTTTTATCTTCTTATCGGTGGCCCGTCGATATATGTTATATATGACTGGGACGCCGTCAGAATCAAAAACATATCGATTCATGTCCAAATACACGAATGCTTCTGGAGGAATGAAGCCAGTAGCGAGGCAAATCGCAATAGACCCGTCTGTAGGGTGGAACGGCTGTGAAATCCAAGGGTTTTCATTCACAGCCACAGATCTTGCGATATAATTCCGAAGAAGTTTCAATATGAAAATATCGACCCTCGTCACTTCAGCAGTTAGATAAATTATTCTATTCGATATATAATGTTTCCAATTCGTTTCAGGCTTTCTGTACAAATCAGTACATGCACGAATACATTTTCTTTCGAAAACTCTTAATTTTTCCATTGTACTAGCACTCTGGTTGTACCAGATCTGACATCCATATGTCAAAACTGGTCTAACCAGGGTCTTGTAACAGATAATTTTGACCTTTTGATCGATGTTTTTGGAATGAAAGTGTTTTCGCAGGGCCATGACTACTTTTAGTGCCTTACTGAGCATGATTTTCACATGTTCAGTATAGTACAGATACTGATCGAGATAAACACCAAGGTATCGAGCGCAGGATTTATGTGGAACTCGTTCTATACTACCCTCGCCAGCCATGATGTGGAAATCTTTCCAATTACGTTTCAGGTCTTGACTGACCCCCTGCAGCGTTGTCCGAAACAAAATTGTTTCGCACTTCTGCGCATTGATTTTCATTTGCCAATTGTCAGTGTACAGCTGTACATCATTGAACATTTTTTGGAGATTTCTCTGAACTATTGTAGCTTTTCGGTCCGCCGTATAGATGATCAGATCATCAGCAAACCAATGATCGCGTTGGCGAGACGTTAAAATCAAAGCCGTTCAATAGTTTGCGAATGAAGATTGAGCAGAGCAGAGGCGCAGTAACTGTTCCCTGCTGTAGACCATTCAAGGCCTGGAACTCGCGCATTGTTGTCAGATTTCCATCAGTTACAACAAACGATTTCCCGTATAACATATTACACATCATGGTGACAAGGTGTCTGGGGAACTTGTCCTGAAGGAGTTTAAAAATTAGTCCATCTAACCACACCGTATCAAAGGCTTTCTCCATATCAATGAGACATGCTCCAACGCATTGTCTATCATTTAGTTTCCAACAGATGTCTGAGGTTACTTTCGTTATTGCATGTGTTGTCGAATGCCTGGCACGAAAACCAAATTGGCAATTCGGTATCAACTCATATTCCTCAACGTGGGCGTTTAATGCTCTGTTGAGTATCACTTCAAACACCTTGCTGATGTTAGGCAGCAAGCTGATTGGGCGATAGCAGCTTAGGGTACGAAGATTCTTTTCCTTTCTTCAAGATTGGAAATACCTTAGCCTTTTTCCACTCATTTGGGAAATATGAATTGCTCAACATGTTGCTGAACAATATGCATGAAGAACTACATTTGGAATAACATCCGTACGACATGATTTCTTGTTGTTTATCTTGCGAAATATGAAACACAAGTCTTCATAGCTGATAAAATAATCAATAAGATTCAAGCTCGGTATGAGGTCAGATGTTAATGTTTCATTGAAATGAAGAATTGATTGGCCGTTCAGGCTTGATTTGAAGTCGGAAACTTTTGCTTCAACGACCTCTGAAAATATTTCGTTCCCTCTCTCAGGGTTTGGTAGATGAACCAATTCAAAATGTGTTCCAATCAGGGCGAGTTTATCCAACCCTTCACAAATAATCCTGTTTCCATTTCTATCCGGAGTCGCACTATCAATTTCGATACCAGCCCTATCGAGAAGATTTATCTCATCACTAGTGACTTCAAGATTCGATACCTTCACTCGAGACTTCTTGTGGAATATGTTATTCACTTTCGCGAACACGCCATCTGGGTCCTGTGGGCTAATACCCCTCAATTTTTCCGCCCATTGATTGCTGACCTCACTCCTGAAGTATGACCGGATTAAGTTCCGGACATTCTTCAGGTGTAATTTCAACAAAGCCAACGAGGGATGGTTGTAGTCCCAAAATCGCCGATAAATAGTGTTGACGCGTGTGAGAAGAAGGCTTTTCAATCTTTTCAACCTTGCGATGGTTGGTGTTTCATATGCTTCTTGTTTCGATGTTTAATCTTGGGAACTACTTTCTCAATTGTTTCTAACGTCCGCTTCTCTAACTCCGACAAATAGAGATCTATTTCATCGTTAGTTAGATTCCTGTCATTAGGAACCATTGAGCAAGTGTTGCCATCATCAGAAGGAGGACATTGCTTCTGGTACTCCCGATTCAACTTCTTTTGAAACTTTCCCCAGTCTGTTTTACATAAATTCAACCGATGATTTTCATGTTGAACTGGAATGAAGAAGAAATCATCCCTGTGATGATTGATTTCCATTACGATTGCGTTATGGTCGCTATCATAAGGAAGCACCTGCAGTTTCCGTTGAGGACTTTTAAAGCTGAATTCAAGTCTTGCGTCAGCAATGCAGAGTTCCAAATATGAATTTGTCCTAGGGTATGTTGGGAGCTCCGACCCATATAGATTGCACCTGTATTCAATTTGATTCTCTGTTATCCACGATTTCAGGAATACACCTCTTGGGTTATTGGTGGCGTTCAGCCATGATGTATGCTTGGCGTTCAGGTCACTAGCAAGAACATAATAACTATGCAGCCTGTTCAATTCGAGTATTTCAAACAAGGAATTGAGCTCCTCCTTGAGCTTGAGGACGGTTCCACCAGTTGCATAGGCAGAGATAACGAAGAGGTTATCCCCACCTGGCAGTGAGATTTTGATAACGGACACTTCAAGAGATTCAAAGCTTTTGAATTCGACTTTTTCAATATTTTGGAAACAATAGGGTCTTCGAACCAATACCCCGGTCCCACCTCCCCCATCACCTATTACCCTATCGTTTCTTAGGAATTCAAAATCCTTGAATGCCATGGAGTGCCATGAACTGAGGTGGGTTTCGGTGGGAAGCATGATGTCAGGTTTTTGCCTTGAAATGAATTCAAGGAGATAATCACGCCGATACAAAGTAACAATGGAGTTGACGTTGATCGAGATGAGACGAATCCTATCCATGGGAATGTGACTGGATGACAAATTATTTTGAGGTATTTTAAACCCCTAAACGATGAAAAACAAGATTAATTTTCGTATCTTGCTTATCAATTCTTTCCGATACAGAATTTAATTGCTGGTAAATTTTGAGAAGCAGCTCATTATTGCCACCTACATTATTTACCGCATTTTCTGCTGGTCGTCTAGCGGCTTGTGCAAATGATACTCCAGACTTGACGAAGTTCGGAGCTAAGACACTGCGGTGTAGTTGTGTTTGCTTTGGGACCGATTTTAATCTCGCATCCTGATATCGGGAGCATCCGTGATATGATGCCGGGTGATCAAAAACACCGCAGGTTACACAATATAATATCTCTTTTGGCTCCGTCTGAGCCAATTCGCACTCACCGGGAGCATGCACGTCCTTGCATTTAACGCAACGGTAATGCATGGCGCAGTTGGCAGCCGAATGCCCAAATCGTTGGCAGCGATAGCACTGGTTGATTTCTCGTTTCTGGAGGCGTTCCCACCTTACCACTCGGAAATTTAAATATCTGATTTGCTGAAGAGCACTTGGACTGCTCTTGTTTGATATTTGTACCAAATAAAGTGGTAAGTTTTTTTTTTCTACCGTCGGCCTTCTTGTCGCGAATGTTTGAACTGAGATAAATTCGATTTGTGGTGCTGCTTCCTTGAGAACCTGAAGAAGATCGACGATATCTTCTCCGCAGTCCAAGCCCTTCAGCAAGAACGTCTGGTTCTTCTCGCTTTTGGGGGTATAAGTGAAGTGCGGAACCTCCCCAGAATTTAAAGCTTTTTTTGCTGATTTGAAATCAACCAGTGATTTCGTTCTGATAGATAGCTTCTCGGAATTGATCCGTTTGATTTCAAAATTTGTTAATTTGTTTTCGGCTGCCAACAGCCGAAGCATGTCCTTTCCGCTTTGAACGAAGACATTGATTGGCGGAACTGTTTCTGTATTCTTGGCTACTTTTTGAGGAGGACCAGCAGAACTACGGGCTGGTTTCTTCTCCTTATTTTTATTTTTTAAATAAATTATCAAATTATCATCATCGTTATTACCTCCATTATTTTCATCTACCTCCATATCCTGTTGGAGTCCGTCCAGCGCTGCAAAGTAATTCTGGCTTTCGTTGGTCCACCAGTACTTAATACTTCTTCAGTGATGATTGGATTAGCAGCTTTCTTCTGTTTTGCTTGCTTATCGATTTTGCGTACCGGTTCACTATCTTGCACTTTTTTTGCTGTCTCGAACATATCTTCGTATGTTGTGATTCTTGGCTTTAATTCTTCGATCATCTGCGGTATCCTGGGTGCTTATGTGTCTCCGCGTGTTGACACTTACCACCAATATCATATTGTCACTCTCCGCGGGGCCCCCCAACGGAAGGAAGCCGTCGGGCTCCTCCATACAGCAGTCCCGAGTTATCTTTGGTTTGTTGCCTTTTCTTGATTTATTGATATCGTTGGTCGATGCTTTCGACGATAAATTCTTCCCCGATAAAATCAAAACTTGCTTTTGACTTGCTCGTAATAATTTATTTCAATTTTTTGAAACTGACTTTTGTGAAAAATTAATTAATTTTTAAAATTAATGACAGGAGCGATTTAAAACATGTCTACACGCAATGAGTGCTAGACGTAGAATCACAATAGGGTCTTCGAACTAATATCCCGGTGCCACCTCCCCCATCACCTATTACCCTATCGTTTCTTACGAATTCAAAATCCTTGAATATCATGGAGTGCCATGAATTGAGGTGGGTTTCAGTGAGAAGCATGATGTCAGACTTTTGCTTACAATGAATTCAAGGAGATAATCACGCCGATGTATAGGGTGATTCATAGCAAGTGTACACATTTCCGTCAAAAAAAAACATAGTTTTTGTGTAGATTGCGCTGTAATGTTTAGTTTTGATTCTTAATTTTAATTCTTCAATTTCTGCTTGAAGGAGACTCACTACTAGCTTGTCTTCGACTACTTGAGTCTTACGGTCGCCATCTGCAGAGTCCTGGGTGCTCGTGTGTCTTCGCTTATTAACACTTGTCGCCAATTTTGCACTGTTATTGTCCCCGGGGCTCAGAATGGGGGAGAGCTGTCGGGCTCCTCCATACAGCAGTCCCAAGTTAGTCTTCAGTTTGTTTCCTTTTTTCGATTTATTAATTCTGTGGGTCGATGCCTTCGACGATAAATACTTTCCCAATAAAATCAAAACTTGCTTTTGACTGGCTCGTAAAAAATTATTTCAAGTTTTTGAAACTGACTTGTGAAAAATTAATTAATTTTTAAAATAAATGACAAGAGCGATTAAAAACACGTCTACACGCAACGAGTGCTAGAGGTAGAACAACGTTTGGTTCTTAGTTTGGGGAGCCTGGGTCTTTTCAGCGGTGTGAAATTTTTAGCGGATTTTCATCTACTGTAAGTACTGAGCTAAATCTACAACTCTCAGTAACATAATAGAAACGTACCGATTTATGTTCAAATGTACGAATCCTTTTAGAGGTATGAAGCCTGTAGAAAAACAAGCCTTAATATAGTATACCCGCCTGTAGAGTGGAACGGCTGTAAAATTCTAGGATCTACACTCTGCAATGTTCTAGCGAGATACACTCGATCATCAGTGGTTTTCTTAGAAGTCCCTTTTTGCCTATGTCTATTGGTACGGAATTTGACTTTTAAATTATTTCATTACAAGTTTTTCCTGACAATGCCAATAAAGATTCTAGTGTGGTCCTCCTAGACCTCTGACTACTCGCATTGTTCTCTTTGTTTTGGAATATGTATATTTTTAGCCTGAATAGATGGTCCATCTGAAACCATTCCATTCATAATTTTCATATCTAATTAAATAGTATACAGTGTTAAATCTAGATAATTTTTGCTATTGGGTAAGGTAAGGCGGAATGTCTCCTCTGTTTACGATTGGTAAAGTGAGTAAATGTCGCCTCTTTCATTGATATCCTTGCTAACTTACGAGTAAGTATAACATGGCCTGGCAGTTCAAATTACAACTAATAATTAACTTGGTTAAAATTTTCATAGGAAACATTAAAACATTTTTTTTTTGCTTTCATTTTGTTTCTGTATTCAAAACTGTTAAATGAAATGATTGAAATAACATGCGAAATCATATCATGTTGACTGGCGAATCTTCTTAGCAAATTCTGCATCTGAGTTAAATGCATAAATTATTCTCAAAGTGTTCGTAAACCCGGATCCTTCCTTCCAGCCTGCTACAACCACAACTGGGTCTCCAGTGCTAACTATGTCCAACTTGGAGGCATATCTTAAACCAAAATTTACACGAGTGTCGACATCTTTCAGCCATTCAGGATTTGGCTTGCCTGCAAGAAATTGTAGAAATGAAGAACTATCAGTTGTTGTAAATGTTTGTACTGCAACTGGTTTTTTAGAGTCTACGTGACCAAAAATTCTCAAAATTGTGAATACAAATTTAGTACGAAACTAATGATTACTTACCTGTATAAACCAGCGGTATTATACCCCGAAATAATTGTGTTTGACGTGCTGATTCAGCATACCGTGTTATGGCAAGGATAGGACAAGGTGGCTTGTATTTTGATATCATCTGTGCCGTCCTGCCTGAGGTCGTTACTACTGCTATAACGGTTGCATTACATTTCATTGCTGCTTCCACAGCGGCTACGCCAATGGAATTGGCGGCATCCAAAAGCTTCAAGGGCTTCACTAATTCATTTATTACATTTTGATACCAAAGAGTTGATTCAGCTTCTTGACATATTCTAGTCACTGTATCTACAGCTTCTACAGGATACATTCCGATTGCCGTTTCTTTGCCAAGTGCAATACAATCGGCCCCATCCAAAATTGCGTTTGCTACATCTAAAACCTCTGACAATGCTGGTCGTGAGGTTTTAATCATCGACTCAAGTACTTGACCGGAACAAATTACGGGTTTGCCCAGCTATAGTTCAAGGTAATCAATTTATATATGTATATATATATATATATATATATATATATATATATATATATATATATATATATGTATATATACACACACACATATATATATATATATATATATATATATATATATATATATATATATATATATATATATTTGTATTGTTAAAAAGTAGAAGCATAGGAATTTTTAAGACTTAAAAATAATGTTGTCCAATGTTTCGTAGTTTTTTTTAAATCGAATATTTAAACCGCCAACACCCTGTATATATATATATATATATATATATATATATAGATATATATATATATATATACGCATATATATATATATATATATATATATATATATATATACGCATATATATATATATATATATATACGAGTATATATATATATATATATATATATATATATATATATATACGTATATATATATATATATATATATATATATATATATATATATATATATATATATATATATATATATATATATATATATATATATATATATATATATATATATATATATATATATTTCAAATGCATACAGAAGAGGGATTTTTGCTTAGGCAGAACATACTAGAGAATTATATGTGAAGATGCTGGCATACTGCACTCAATTTATAATATTAGTATTTCTATAATCTCCATATGATGTTATTACTCCAACATGGATCAGCTAAGTGAGTACATCTGAGATGGATGATTATTTCAGCCATAAAAACTAAGAAGTCACTTATAAGTTGCGTGAATCGACGAGTGAATCTCAAAGTTAAAAAGTCCAAGCAAGTTACATAGGAGGAGAGGTTGGGGACTGGATTACAATAAAAATTATTTGATTTGGATGGCTTTGTATCGTTGTTCATGCATGATATTATGATTTGCCAGATAGTATACCTTGGCAAACTATTGTTTCGCGCATGAACAACGCTACCAACTAAGGCAAATGTCAAAAATTCAATGCAGTATGACAGCCTGTTTGAAAGCTAGCATTTTGGTAAATTCCATCGAAACAATAAAACAATCCTCATTTGTATTTTACCGAATGTAAATATTTTCAAAAAAACAATTCAGAACTAGTTGCTTACTTAATTGAAAATTATGAAGCGAAAATTTAATTTCGAGCAGTTTTTTATAGAATATTTGAGAGGAAATTCAACTTACCCTATTGCATCTCGCAATAATTGCTTTTTGTCCCAGAAATACCCGCTCAATCGGGAGTTCAATACTAAGATCGCCACGTCCAATCAATATTCCATCCGAAGTGCGAATTATGTCCTCAAGATGTTCTATGCCTTGTTGATTTTCAACTTTGGCAATGATACTAATACTTTTGCCTTTGTCACCCAAAATCGAACGAACATGCTTCACAGTCTCAGCTTTATTGACCATCGAAATAATCACCATGTCAACTCCTTGTTCGATGCTAAATTTTAAATCGGCCTTATCCTTTTCAGAAATACTTGGCAAGTCAGTTTCAATACCGGGCAAATTGACGCTAGCTTTCGAACCAACATATCCACTGTTCTCCACTTTACAGACCATTGTATTAACTTGTACGTCAAGTATTAGCAGTCGAATATTGCCATGTTCCAAATAAATTCGATTACCCGCTTTTACGTGATTGACAATATTTTCGTAATCAATGTACATGATGTCCTTTGTTCCTTTATCCATGTAATCTCTATTATTCGTAAGGCTGAGAAAATTTAAATATGAACGCGTAAGATAGGGCAAATTTATGAGTATTTCGTAAGAAGGCAAATTTTATCCAAATCGAGAACACTCTGTCGAAACGCCGGTGTCTGCATAACATAAATAAAGTTATTGTAGCGAAGAAAAACGAAATTTTTTAATTATGACTTATTTACATTCCGCTACACAAATTTACCGCATATAAAAAAATATTGTAATGGCAACCCAGCCAAATGCGGGTTTCTAAAAATTCCTTAAAATGAAGAAAAACCTTGCAAGAATATTGAAACTATGTTTAAAGAACAATGTTGTTCCGAAGAGCCATCGAGTAATCATTAAAGCAAATCTACCGGGGATAGAGATCGAAAAAAGAACAAGTTGGGTAAACAGACCTACGCTCATGTCAGAAGGGTTTTGTACCCAACTTCTCAGAAATGCAGTCACCAGCAATGAATAACCTCGAGAAATATGTCAAATAGATGTGCACGTTTATAAGAAAATCCGAGGATTTTCTTTTTTCAATGGTCGCCATTTTGTTGCAAACCAACAAAAATCACTCAAATCATGAATTCTCAAAAATATTAATGTTATTCATCTTATTGGAAAATTTCAAGAAGATCAAGTGAAAACTGCAGTGACTGATTGGATGGAAAGTCCATAAAATACCAAAATCATGTGTTATTGTTGTTGTAATTGGAGAAATTTCAAACGGCTATAACTTCCGTGTATATCACTCGATTTTCATCAAACTAACAAAGTTTAAGCACCCTTAGCAGGACTACGTAAATATCGGATTTCGTTCAATTTAAGGGTACCAACGCGATTTTATTGGGGAAAACGTGAAATTCGAATATCATACTATTATTAACAAAGTTGAGCGAATTTCGACTTCTAAGGCATTTGTTGTTGTTGTACTTATAAGCACCTACCACCATAATTTTTTTCAGATTTTTCGGATCACAGGTGTCCAATCGCGAGGGGGAGGACACAAATTTTTAGTGTACTTCCCCTCCCTGCGCGTCCCTCGAAGCAAAAAGTATCAAATTAACACCTGTTTTGAAAAGTTCTCATCAAGACCTTTCATTTGATATCCACATATCCATATCCATATTTTTTTTTCAGGGGCCACTCCCCTATATGGGGAGACCCCCCTTAAATACCTTATAAAATTTTTTGTAGTTGAACTTTGAAGAGAGCACCACTTTGCACCTGTATACAAAATTTGATGTTTCTAGCTTAAGTAGTTTGCGAGAAAAAGTGCTGTGACACACGGACGGACGGACGGGCAGACGGACAGACAGGTCGCGATTTTAGTAGGGTTTTGTAAAATTATTTTACAAAACCCTAAAAATGGGAGATTGTATAAACGAATGAACGACGCAACGTTAGAGACATACGAACTTCATTTAAAGCTCGCGAGAAGGGGCAAAAAAGGTGATATCGTGGACCAGACAGGTAGCATGGCAAGAGCGTACGAGTGTGGAAAGGATCGAAAACGGCGAATTCTAATCAAAAAACTGCCGAACCTTACCAGAGGTCAAGACGAAAATGTTACACGAGTTTTTGTTCAACAGATACCGAATTTTGTTATCAACAAGTCCTCAGAGTAATTCACTAAAGAGCAGCTGCAGTATCTAAACCTAGGGTTTAAGTTTGCTATCAGACCCAACACAGTACCGGTACAGGATATAATCATAGATGTCGAAGCAGGCATCCGCTTTACCGATATAGAAACTAAACAAACTGTTCATAGGGATGCAGCGAACGTTTTAATATCTGTTAACAACAAGAAAGGCGGCCACAATGAAATCAAAATTATCAGAGATTTGAAACAAAAGCCGCTTTACTATTTGCAAGCTGATAAGGGTAGCTCCGTGGTTATAATGGACAAACAACAGGACGATCACGCAGTGGAAGTGAAGCTAAATACTGGAAATTTTCTCAAATTAAGAACTGACCCCCACCCAGAATCTATCAAAAGGATAGACAAAGCACTCCGAGATGAGAAACAAACAATTGGTGAGCATATCAACCTAAAAGTATCAAATCCAGTTTTGCCTCGCATAAAATACTTGCCCAAGATCCATAAGGAGGGAAATGAGATGCGAGAGATAATCACAGTAACGAATGCCCCTACAACACGTACAGCGAAATGGATAGTCGAAGAATGCACAAAACTACCTCAAAATACCAGCAAACATGCAATCAAAAATCGGGATGAACTTATTGAAAAACTAAAACGAATAGATAAGCTTGAGGATGATTAAATTATGGTCTCTTTCGACGTTAAATCATTATTCCCAAGTATACCAGTAACACAAGCTCTATACCAGTTTGAAAAATGGTTAGCAAAATGCAACTCATCCCCGGAAAGGAAAAGAAAAGTCAAAACACTCAAAAAACTGGCCAGCACTTGCATGACTGAAAACTATTTTACATTTAGAGGAGCTTACTATTAAACAACTTTGGGAGTGGCGATGGGCAACCCACTCCCCCCTCTATTCAACGATATTTTCATGGGATACGTCGAAACTATTATGGAGGAAAAGGGCCTCCTACCAACCATTTGGATGCGTTATGTAGACGATGTTTTTGCTATTACTAAGGCCAAAGAGATTGACAAGTTTTTAGAAACAATTAATAAAATCCACCCAAATATAAAATTCACTATGGAAAGGGAATAAAACGGTAAACCACCATTCTTGCATATAGTGATAATAAGAAGCACGACTAGCGTTGAATTCGACATTCATAGGAAGAAAACTTACGCACGAAGAACGATACCGAACAATTCAGACCATTCCTTTGGACAAAAAATAGCAGCCTATAATAGCATGATCTGGAGGATGCTCACAGTACCAATGACAACCGAACGAAAGAACGACAAAATCCAAGTACATACTTGCAACTGCGACTATGAATGGGTACGAAAAATAACTAATTACCAATAGAACACGGAAACTGGAGAAACAGCATCGAAAACGGGCTCTTCTAACATTGTTTACACAAAATAAATCCGAAACAAGGAAGACGCGACTCACATTCTCAACGGCAACAAAAAAACTACATCGAATACTGAAAAAAGCGAATATCGACGCAACACGCTCTTCAAGATCATTCCATCTAGAAAATATTCTGGGATCAGCAAAGGACGCCAAAAAGGTCGAGGAGAAGAGCGGTATATACAAAATCACATGCCCCGATTGCTCCATGGAATACGTAGGTCAGACAAGAAGATCTATAAAAACCAGGGTAGCGGAGCATTTCCAAGAAGCAGCACTTACCGGAGAATTCGGAAGAAGGGCAGTAAGATCTACGGTAGCGAAGCACACGGTCAAATCAGGACACGGTATTGCATGGAAAAATGCAACCCTGTTGGAAGAAATCACCGATTAGAAAAAACTGGACGCTACAGAAAGCTATTGGATATCGAAAACTCCAGAGGAAAAGCGGTTAAACACGGACATGGGAAACACATACAGTAGCCTATTGAGACTAATTAGTGATTAACATTATGACGACGGGCAGATAGCCAACGAAGCAGCAGCAGCGGTCGATTAATTAAGCAGGGCGATGTTCAAAATGCATAATTAATTACTTTTTGCAAATATCTTGTATCGTCTTTTTAGGGTTTTGTACTAAAATACAAAACCCTATTGCAATCACGTGTTATGTTAGAACCCAAACCACTTCAGTTAACCCAAACTGTGGAGTCAGCACAATTTTCCAAATCAGCTAAATTCTAAAGCATAAACAAAGTCCAACATAAAGATTCTTTGAAAGCATGAAATTTGATATTGTAACCAACTGTGTAAACAGAAATAATATTCTTAAGATGAAATAATGCTGACCACTAGATTTGGAAGTATTAATTGCGACACATAAAGATTGCAAACGAAAATGATATTATTGAAATGGAAAGTGCTGACAATTAAAAAACAAATGAACTTATAAAAGACCCTTAGAGATTAATTTTAGTTAATTAGTATATCGGCGTTCAGATTGTATAGATCGGAAAAACGGAAATTAAAATCAATCCTAAAAACTAACTCACCTGTGTTTTTAATAATACTGTATAATCAGAGGAGCGGTATTCCTTGTAAAAATATATAGTGTTTTATTTTTTTTCTTTTCTTTTCTTTGAAAAGGAAAAACTTAAGTCACGACTTGTGTCCGTCCGTCCGTCTGTATGTCACAGCACTTTTTCCCCGAAACTATAGAGGCTACAGCCATGAAACTTTGTAGAAACGTCAGAAGTGGTGACTTCTTGAAAGTCCAAGGGCAGAAAATTTTTTTAAAGCGGTTTAAGGGGGGTCTCCCCATATAGGGAGGTGACACTCAAAAAAAAATTTTCATCATCGGTAGTCGAGTAGGGTGTCATTGGAAAGGTCTTAATGAGATCTTTTCAAAACAAATCTTAAAATTGCCTTATCGGTATCGAGGGGGCAGGGGAAGGGGAAATTTACGAACTTTTCTTGATTTTATTCGTTGCTGGTTACTGCATTTTGTAACTTGTTTAAAATGTAATTAGATAATATGGATCGGCTTTTAACTTCTTCGCTATATAAGCAAAGGAAATGTAAAATTAAGATTAGTTGCACGGAAGAAGATAGTAGTTTGCTGTCGAAACGCCGGTGTCTGCATAACATAAATAAAATTATTGTAGCGAAGAAAAAGGAAATTTTTTATTATCATAATGTCAAAAGCGCTTTATTTAATACTAATCGTTATAAATTTTAAAAGAATATAAAGCAAATTCCAAACAATAACAATCAAAAACTTAATGGCCCAAATGGCTCTCTATATTTATACGTTATCATTAACTCATTTCATCAAAAAAAAAAAACTATAGCATATTCAATTAATTACGATTATTACATATTTTAAAAATTTAATTGGAAAAAGGAGAAAAAACCAACCAACACTATCTTAAAATTATTTATAATTAAGACACAACAGTGAAACTTTGATCCTACACCTAATATGTTGTAACTTATTTCTAATAAAATACAATCAAAAACTTTATCTTATACTTAAAAAAATTCTGTAACAATGTTCCTAACCTAAGTGTTTAATCTTATCTCTAACGGAATAAAGTAAACATTACATATACCTAACCTATACCTAATTTTTAACAAAAATAAACAACGCTAAATGTAGCAATAATGAGTTGAAACTCAAAAAAAAAAAAAAAACGAAATAACGAAAAACACCAGAACTGAAAAATAAACACGAATAATTTAGCCATTGTCATTCAGCCACCAATACCTGGATTGCGCCGTCTCAACTCGATCAGCTTCAACGAATCTAGCAAATGAGTATCTCCATTGAAACCGTTAGTCTCGTGAACTCAAACTCGGAGGATATTTTATCTTCTTATCGGTGGTCCGTCGATATATGTGATATATGACTGGGACGCCGTCAGAATCAAAAACATATCGATTCATGTCCAAATACACGAATGCTTCTGGAGGAATGAAGCCAGTAGCGAGGCAAGTAGCTATATACCCGTCTGTAGGGTGGAACGGCTGTGAAATCCAAGGGTTTTCACTCACAGTCACAGATCTTGCGATATGATTCCGAAGAAGTTTCAATATGAAGATATCGACCCTCGTCACTTCAGCAGTTTGATAAATTCTTCTATTCGATATATAATGTTTCCAATCCGTCTCAGGCTTTCTGTACAAACCAGTACATGCACGAAGACATTTCCTTTCGAAAACTCTTAATTTTTCCATAGTACTAGCGCTCTGGTTGTACCAGATCTGACATCCATATGTCAAAACTGGTCTAACCAGTGTCTTGTAACAGATAATTGTGACCTTTTGATCAATGTATTTGGAATGAAAGAGTTTTCGAAGGGCCATGACTACTTTTAGTGCCTTACTGAGCATGATTTTCACATGTTCAGTATAGTACAGATACTGATCGAGATAAACACCGAGGTATCGAACACAGGATTTATGTGGAATTCGTTCTGAACTACCCTCGCCAGCCATGATGTGGAAATCTTTCCAATTACGTTTCAGGTCTTGACTGACCCCCTGCAGCGTTGTCCGAAACAAGATTGTTTCACACTTCTGCGCATTGATTTTCATTCGCCAATTGTCAGTGTACAGCTGTACATCATTGAACATTTTTTGGAGATTGCTCTGAACTATTGTAGCTTTTCGGTCAGCCGTGTAGATGATCAGATCATCAGCAAACGCTACCAATGATCGCTTTGGCGAGACGTTAAAATCAAAGCCGTTCAATAGCTTGCGAATAAAGGTTGAGAAGAGCAGAGGCGCAGTAACTGTTCCCTGCTGTAGACCATTCAAGACCTTGAACTCGCGCATTGTTGTCAGATTTCCAACGGTTACAACAAACGATTTCCCGTATAACATATTACACATCATGGCGACAAGGTGTCTTGGGAACTTGTCCTGAAGAAGTTTAAAAATAAGTCCATCTAACCATACCGTATCAAAGGCTTTCTCCATATCAATGAGACATGCTCCAACACATTGTCTATCATTTAGTTTCCAACAGATGTCTGAGGTTACTTTCGTTATTGCATGTGTGGTCGAATGCCTGGCACGAAAACCAAATTGGCAATTCGGCATCAACTCATTTTCCTCAATGTGGGCGTTTAATGCTCTGTTGAGTATCACTTCAAACACCTTGCTGATGTTAGGCAGCAAGCTGATTGGGCGATAGCTTTTCGGGCATGAAGATTCTTTTCCTTTCTTCAAGATCGGAAATACCTTAGCCTTTTTCCACTCATTTGGGAAATATGAATTGCTCAACATGTTGTTGAACAATATGCAATAGTTCCTAATAGCAACCTCAGGCAAATGTCGGAGAACTACATTTGGAATACCATCATTACCACATGATTTCTTGTTGTTTATCTTGCGAAATATGAAACACAAGTCTTCATAGCTGACAAAATAATCAATTAGATTCAAGCTCGGTATGAGGTCAGATGTTAATGTTTCATTGAAATGAAGAATTGATTGGCCGTTCAGGCTTGATTTGAAGTCGGAAACTTTTGCTTCAACGACCTCTGAAAAAATTTCGTTCCCTCTCTCAGGGTTTGGTAGATGAACCAATTCAAAATGTGTTCCAATCAGGGCAAGTTTATCCAATCCTTCACAAATAATCCTGTTTCCATTTCTATCCGGAGTCGTACTATCAATTTCGATACCAGCCCTATCGAGAAGATTTATCTCATCACTAGTGACTTCAAGATTCGATACCTTCACTCGAGACTTCTTGCGGAATATGCTATTCACTTTCGCGAACACGCCGTCTGGGTCCTGTGGGCTAATACCCCTCAATTTTTCCGCCCATTGATTGCTGACCTCACTCCTGAAGTATGACCGGATTAAGTTCCGGACATTCTTCAGATGTAATTTCAACAAAGACAACGAGGGATGGTTGTAGTCCAAAAATTGTCGATAAATATTGTTGACGCGTGTGAGAAGGAGGCTTTTCAATCTTTTCAACCTTGCGATGGTTGGTGTTTCATATCCTTCCATATTGTTTCGATGTTTAATCTTGGGAACTACTTTCTCAATCGTTTCCAACGTCCGCTTCTCTAACTTCGACAAATAGACATCTATTTCATCGTTAGTTAGATTTCTGTCATTAGGAACCATTGAGCAAGAGTTGCCGCCATCAGAAGGGGGACATTGCTTCTGGTACTCCCGATTAAACTTCTTTTGAAACTTTCCCCAGTCTGTTTTACTGAAATTCAACCGATGATTTTCATGTTGAACTGGAATGAGGAAGAAATCATCCCTGTGATGATTGATTTCCATTACGATTGCGTTATGGTCGCTATCATAAGGAAGCACCTGCAGTTTCCGTTGAGGACTATTAAAGTTGAATTCGAGTCTTGCGTCAGCAATGCAAAGGTCCAAATATGAATTTGTCCTAGGGTATGTTGGGAACTCCGACCCATAAAGATCGCACCTGTATTCAATTTGGTTCTCTGTTATCCACGATTTCAGGAATACACCTCTTGGATTATTGGTGGCGTTCAGCCATGATGTATGCTTGGCGTTCAGGTCACCAGCAAGAATATAATAGTTATGCAGCCTGTTCAATTCGAGTATTTCGAACAAGGAATTGAGTTCCTCCTTGAGCTTGAGAACAGTTCCACCAGTTGCATAGGCAGAGATAACGAAGAGGTTATCCCCACCTGGCAGTGAGATTTTGATAACGGACACTTCAAGAGATTCAAAGCTTTTGAATTCGACTTTTTCAATATTTTGGAAACAATAGGGTCTTCGTACCAATATCCCGGTGCCACCTCCCCCATCACCTATTACCCTATCGTTTCTTACGAATTCAAAATCCTTGAATGTCATGAAGTGCCATGAATTGAGGTGGGTTTCGGTTAGAAGCAGGATGTCAGGCTTTTGTCTGGCAATGAATTCAAGGAGATAATCACGCCGATGTAAAGTAACAATGGAGTTGACGTTGATCGAGATGAGACGAATCCTATCCGTGGGAATGTGGCTGGATGACAACTTATTTTGAGCCATTTGAAAGTCCTAAACGCTGAAAAACAATGTTAATTTTCGAATCTTGTTTATCGATTCGCTCTGATAAGGAATTTAATTGTTGATAAATTTTGAGAAGCAGCTCATTATTGCCACTTACATTATTTACCCTATTTTCCGCATTTTCTGCTGGTCCTCTAGCGGCGAGTGCAAATGATACTCCGGGCTTGACGAAGTTCGGAGCTAAGACACTGCGGTGTATTTGTGTTTGTTTTGGGGCAGATTTCAATCTTGCATCTTGATATCGGGAGCATCCTCGATATGATGCCGGGTGACCAAAAACACCGCAGTTCACACAATATAACTTCTCTTTTGGCTCCGTCTGAGCCAATTTGCACTCACCGGGAGCATGCACGTCTTTGCATTTAACGCATCGGTAATGCATGGCGCAGTTGGCAGCCGAATGCCCAAATCGTTGGCAGCGATAGCACTGGTTGATTTCTCGTTTCTGGAGGCGTTCCCACCTCACCACTCGAAAATTTAAATACCTGATTTGCTGAAGAGCGCTTGGACTGCTCTTACTTGTTATTTGTACCAAATAAAGTGGTAAGTTTTTTTTTCTACCGTCGACCTTCTTGTCGCGAATGTTTTAACTGAGATAAACTCGATTTGTGGTGCCGTTTCCTTGAGAACGTGAAGAAGATCGACGGTATCCTCTCCGTAGTCCAAGCCCTTCAGCAAGAACGTCTGGTTCTTCTCGCTCTTGGGGGTATAGGTGAAGTGCGGAACCTCCCCAGAATTCAAAGCATCTTTCGCTGATTTGAAATCAACCAGTGATTTCGTTCTAATTGACAGCTTCTCAGAATTTACTCGTTTGATTTCGAAATTTGTCAATTTGTTTTCGGCTGCCAACAGCCGAACCATGTCTTTTCCGCTTTGCCCGAAGACATTAATCGGCGGAACTTTCTCGGTATTCTTGGCTACTTTTTGAGGAGGACCAGCAGAACTACGGGCTGGTTTCTTCTCCCTATTTCTACTTTCATTATTTTTATTTTTTAAATATAAGATAAAATTATCGTCTTTGTTACCTTCGTCTACCTCCATGTCCTGCTGGAGTCCATCCAGCGCCGCAAAGTAGTTCTGGCTTTCGTTCGTGCCACCAGCACTTAATACCTCTTCAGTTATTATTGGAGTTGCAGCTTTCTTCTGTTTTTCGATTTTTCGTATCGGGCCACTCTCTTGAACTTGTTTTGCCGTCTTGAACATTTCTTCATACGTTTGAATTCTTGCCTTTAGCTCTTCGATTTCACTTCGAAGGCGGCACACTTCCTGTCTATCCTCGAGCACTTGTGTTTTGCGACCGGCATCTGCGGTATCCTGGGTGCTCGTGTCTCCGCTTGTTGACACTTGCCAATTTCACACCGTCACTCTCCCCGGGGCCCCCCAACGGAGGGAAGCCGTCGGGCTCCTCCATACAGCAGTCCCGAGTTGTCTTTGGTTTGGCGTTTTCTTGGTTTATGGGTACGGTTGGTCGATGCCTTCGACGATAAATTCTTCCCCAATAAAATCAAAACTTGCTTTTGTCTGGCTCGTAAAAAATTATTTCAATTGTTTGAAACTGACTTTTGTGAAAAATTAATTAATTTTTAAAATTAATGACAGGAGCGATTAAAAACACGTCTACACGCAACGAGTGCTAGAGGTAGAACAACGTTTGGTTCTTAGTTTGGGGAGCCTGGGTCTTTTCAGCGGTGTGAAATTTTTAGCGGATTTTCATCCACCGTAAGTACTGAGCTAAATCTACAACTCTCAGTAACATAATAGAAATGTACCGATTTATGTTCAAATGTATGAATCCTTTTAGAGGTATGAAGCCTGTAGAAAAACAAGCCTTAATATAGTATACCCGCCTGTAGAGTGGAACGGCTGTAAAATTCTAGGATCTACACTCTGCAATGTTCTAGCGAGATACACTCGATCATCAGTGGCTTTCTTAGAAGTCCCTTTTTGCCTATGTCTATTGGTACGGAATTTGACTTTTAAATTATTTCATTACAAGTTTTTCCTGACAATGCCAATAGAGATTCTAGTGTGGTCTTCCTAGACCTCTGACTACTCGCATTGTTCTCTTTGTTTTGGAATATGTATATTTTTAGCCTGAAATAGATGGTCCATCTGAAACCATTCCATTCATAATTTTCATATCTAATTAAATAGTATACAGTGTTAAATCTAGATAATTTTTGCTATTGGGTAAGGTAAGGCGGAATGTCTCCTCTGTTTACGATTGGTAAAGTGAGTAAATGTCGCCTCTTTCATTGATATCCTTGCTAACTTACGAGTAAGTATAACATGGCCTGGCAGTTCAAATTACAACTAATAATTAACTTGGTTAAACATTTCATAGGAAACATTAAAACATTTTTTTGCCTTCATTTTGTTTTTGTATTCAAAACTGTTAAGTGAAATGATTGAAATAACATGCGAAATCATATCATGTTGACTGGCGAATCTTCTTAGCAAATTCTGCATCTGAGTTAAATGCATAAATTATTCTCAAAGTGTTCGTAAACCCGGATCCTTCCTTCCAGCCTGCTACAACCACAACTGGGTCTCCAGTGCTAACTATGTCCAACTTGGAGGCATATCTTAAACCAAAATTTACACGAGTGTCGACATCTTTCAGCCATTCAGGATTTGGCTTGCCTGCAAGAAATTGTAGAAATGAAGAACTATCAGTTGTTGTAAATGTTTGTACTGCAACTGGTTTTTTAGAGTCTACGTGACCAAAAATTCTCAAAATTGTGAATACAAATTTAGTACGAAACTAATGATTACTTACCTGTATAAACCAGCGGTATTATACCCCGAAATAATTGTGTTTGACGTGCTGATTCAGCATACCGTGTTATGGCAAGGATAGGACAAGGTGGCTTGTATTTTGATATCATCTGTGCCGTTCTGCCTGAGGTTGTTACTACTGCTATAACGGTTGCATTACATTTCATTGCTGCTTCCACAGCGGCTACGCCAATGGAATTGGCGGCATCCAAAAGCTTTAAGGGCTTCACTAATTCATTTATTACATTTTGATACCAAAGAGTTGATTCAGCTTCTTGACATATTCTAGTTACTGTATCTACAGCTTCTACAGGATACATTCCGATTGCCGTTTCTTTGCCAAGTGCAATACAATCGGCCCCATCCAAAATTGCGTTTGCTACATCTAAAACCTCAGACAATGACGGTCGTGAGGTTTTAATCATCGACTCAAGTACTTGACCGGAACAAATTACGGGTTTGCCCAGCTATAGTTCAAGGTAATTAATTTATATATATATATATATATATATATATATATATATATATATATATATATATATATATATATATATGTGAGTACATCTCAGATGGATGATTATTTCAGCCATAAAAACTAAGAAGTCACTTATAAGTTGCGTGAATCGACAAGTTAATCTCTAAGTTAAATAAGTCCAAGCAAGTTGCATAGGAGGAGAGGTTGGGGACTGGATTACAATAAAAATTATTTGATTTGGATGGCTTTGTATCGTTGTTCATGCATGATATTATGATTTGCCAGATAGTATACCTTGGCAAACTATATTTCGCGCATGAACAACGCTACCAACTAAGGCAAATGTCAAAAATTCAATGCAGTATGACAGCCTGTTTGAAAGCTAGCATTTTGGTAAATTCCATCGAAACAATAAAACAATCCTCATTTGGATTTTACCGAATGTAAATATTTTCAAAAAAACAATTCAGAACTAGTTGGTTACTTAATTGAAATTTATGAAGCGAAAATTTAATTTCGAGCATTTTTTTATAGAATATTTGAGAGGAAATTCAACTTACCCTATTGCATCTCGCAATAATTGCTTTTTGTCCCAGAAATACCCGCTCAATCGGGAGTTCAATACTAAGATCGCCACGTCCAATCAATATTCCATCCGAAGTGCGAATTATGTCCTCAAGATGTTCTATGCCTTGTTGATTTTCAACTTTGGCAATGATACTAATACTTTTGCCTTTGTCACCCAAAATCGAACGAACATGCTTCACAGTCTCAGCTTTATTGACCATCGAAATAATCACCATGTCAACACCTTGTTCGATGCTGAATTTTAAATCGGCCTTATCCTTTTCAGAAATACTTGGCAAGTCAGTTTCAATACCGGGCAAATTGACGCTAGCTTTCGAACCAACATATCCACTGTTCTCCACTTTACAGACCATTGTATTAACTTGTACGTCAAGTATTAGCAGTCGAATACTGCCATGTTCCAAATAAATTCGATTACCCGCTTTTACGTGATTGACAATATTTTCGTAATCAATGTACATGATGTCCTTTGTTCCTTTATCCATGTAGTCCCTATTGTTCGTAAGGCTGAGAAAATTTAAATATGAACGCGTAAGATAGTGGAAATTTATGAGTATTTCGTAAGAAGGCAAATTTTATCCAAATCGAGAACACACTGTCGAAACGCTGGTGTCTGCATGACATAAATAAAAATAGTATAGTGAACAAAAAGGAAATTTTTTATTAGGATTTATTTACATTCTGCTACACACATATTGTAATGGCAACCAAGTCAAATGCGGATTTCAACAATTTTCTTAAAACGAAGAAAAACCTTGCAAGAATAACTGAGGATATCCGTTTTTTGAAACTATGTTTAAAGAACAATGTTGTTCCGCAGAGCCATCGAGTAATCATCAAAGCAAATCTACCGGGGATAGAGATCGAAAAAAGAAAATTGGAAAGAAATCTGATGTCAAAGCATCAAGAGACTGTATAAACGAATGAACGACGCAACGTTAGAGACATACGCACTTCATTTAAAGCTCGCGAGAAGGGGCAAAAAAGGTGATATCGTGGACCAGACAGGTAGCATGGCAAGAGCGTACGAGTGTGGAAAGGATCGAAAACGGCGAATTCTAATCAAAAAACTGCCGAACCTTACCAGAGGTCAAGATGAAAATGTTACACGAGTTTTTGTTCAACAGATACCGAATTTTGTTATCAACAAGTCCTCAGAGTAATTCACTAAAGAGCAGCTGCAGTATCTAAACCTAGGGTTTAAGTTTGGTATCAGACCCAACACAGTACCGGTAAAGGATATAATCATAGATGTCGAAGCAGGCATCCGCTTTACCGATATAAAAACTTAACAAACAGCTCATAGGGATGCAGCGAACGTTTTAATATCTGTTAACAACAAGAAAGGCGGCCACAATGAAATCAAAATTATCAGAGATTTGAAACAAAAGCCGCTTTACTATTTGCAAGCTGATAAAGGGAGCTCCGTGGTTATAATGGACAAACAACAGTACGATCACGCATTGGAAGTGAAGCTAAATACTGGAAATTTTCTCAAATTTAGAACTGACCCCCTACCAGAATCTATCAAAAGGATAGACAAAGCACTCCGAGATGAGAAACAAACAATTGGTGAGCATATCAACCTAAAAGTATCAAATCCAGTTTTGCCTCGCCTAAAATACTTGCCCAAGATCCATATGGAGGGAAATGAGATGCGACAGATAATTACAGCAACGAATGCCCCTACAACACGTACAGCCAAATAAATACTCGAAGAATGCACAAAATACCAGCAAACATGCAATCAAAAATCGGGATGAACTTATTGAAAAACTAAAACGAATAGATAAGCTTGAGGATGATTAAATTATGGTCTCTTTCGACGTTAAATCATTGTTCCCAAGCATACCAGTAACACAAGCTCTATACCAGTTTGAAAAATGGTTAACAAAATGCAACTCATCCCCGGAAAGGAAAAGAAAAGTCAAAACACTCAAAAAACTGGCCAGCATTTGCATGCCTGAAAACTATTTTACATTTAGAGGAGTTTACTATTAAACTTTTTTTTTTTTTTTTTTATTACCTCCATTCCCTACCACTCTCTCCATCACTCTTTCTTCGTCGCACAACGCTCGTGCGATCTGCATTCACATTACGTCGCTTGGTCCTTTGTGCCACCCAGACAATGTTTAACACATCGGTATAAGGGGGCACACAATATAATGTGAACTAGTCCTTTTCGTGAACATCTAGTCCAAAAAATCATGATCAGCTCTCAGAGATAAAAAAAAATTCAATATCATACGACGCATTCAAAAAAAACTCTGAGTAACTGTCACTTCAGTATCTCGCCGATAGGGTCAAAAAGAACGCCCTAAGATACTGGGCTCATAAAAGCAGAATTACAGGTCCACGCTTCAATCAGTACTCATTAAATACCTTAATTAATGGCGCGCGTTCCGATCCATTAGTTTTTAAATTTCTGTAGATAAACTTCGCTTTCTCCATAATAATAATTTGACTAAAGGTTAATGATTTTGCCAATTGGTAAAACAAACTAGTTTGAGTAAGCATTGGCAGCTTCAGAATGTTTTTATACGCGTTGGTCAGCAGCCTGGATATACTGTTTAAATGTTGCTTCGCTGATTGACTCCAAATAAGTACTCCATAATGCAATTTCGCCAGGACAAACGCATTTAGAACAAGTTTCTTGATGTGCATTGGAAAATCCTCATATCTTCTTAACAATCCTATTATTGGGGCTAATTGCCTTCTTAAGCTATTTATGTGTGGTAACCAGGTCATACGATGGTCTATGATAAGACCAAGATATTTCATTTCTAGCACTCTTTGCAATTTTTCGCCGTTAATATTTAGTTCGACATTTATGTCTCCTTTGTTCTTTTGCTTAAAAACAATATATTTTGTCTTTGATGTGTTCAATACTAGTTTGTTTCCAATTAACTACTGATGGAATTTTCCTAGATCGTCGTTGATAGTGTTCTCAATGGCAGTTTTGTCTCGTACTGTATAAAGTAGAACTGTGTCATCAGCATATAATGTGTGATATCCCGTCAGCCCACATGTATTTAGATTATTTGTGTATAGCAGGAACAAAGTAGTGGCGATGGGCAACCCACTCTTCCCTCTATTCAACGATAGTTTCCTGGGATACGTCGAAACTATTATGGAGGAAAAAGGCCTCCTACCAACCATTTAGATGCGATATGTAGACGATGTTTTTGCTATTACTAAGGCCAAAGAGACTGACAAGTTTTTAAACAATTAATAAAATCCACCCAAATATAAAATTCACTATGGAAAGGGAAGAAAACTGTAAACTAACATTCTTGGATATAGTGATAATAAGGAGCACGACTGGCGTTGAATTCGACATTCATAGGAAGAAAACTCACTCACGAAGAATGATACCGAACAATTCAGACCATTCCTTTGGACAAAAAATGCCAGCCTATAAAAGAATGGTCTGGAGGATGCTCACAGTACCAATCACAACCGAACAGTAGAACGACGAAATCAAGTACATAATTGAAGCTGCGACTATGAATGTGTATGAAAAACAACTAATTACCAATTGAATCCGGAAACTGGAGGAACAGCATCGAAAACAGGTTCTTTCAACATTGTTTACACAAAATAAATCCGAAACAAGGAAGACGAGACTCACATTCTCAACGGCAACAAAAAAACTACATCGAATACTGAACAAGTTGGGTAGACAGACCTATGCTCATGTCAGAAGGGTTTTGTACTCAACTTACAAAATGCCGTAACCAGCAACGAATAAAATTAGGAAACACGTCATGTTCGAGGATTATACTATTATTAACTAAGTTGAAAGAATTTTTTAATCCTGAGGTATTTGTTAAAATTATACCCATAAATATTTCGCTTGATAATTTTTTCAGATTTTTTTTAGATCACGGGTGTCCATTCGCGAGGGAGAAAACACATTTTTCATGTATTTCCCCCCCTCTCTGTGCCCCCACTGAAGCAAAAACTGTCAGTTTAAGAACTGTTTTGAAAAGCTCTCATAGAGAACTTTCATTTGATACTCATATCGGCTACCTTTCATGAAATTTTTTTCAGGGGCCACTCCTTTGTACTGTAGGCATCGATTCATGGCCTATTTTTTCGAATCCTAGAATGGCTACAAAGCCCTTTTGCTAGGAGCTCTCTCCTGCCTCTTCGACTTGTTTCAATTGTATGTAGTCATCCTCATGATATCTATCATTCCTGAAATGTTCATGCAAATCCTAGCAAAGCTGTAGTGTCTAAGTCGGTAAAAAGCGCATATGGCTCCATAGCCATATGTTTCCATAGTAATACAGGGCACATTGTTCCATAGTAATACGGGAAAATTCAAATCGCTATAACTTCGTTAAATACTATTCGATCTTTATGAAAGTTTCAGAAAAGATCAATCTTATAAATAGTCATCTTTTTGCTAAATTTTATTGAATTTAAGGGTACCGTTTAGATTTTATACGAGAAAACATAAAATCAATAAATCATACTATTACTAACAAAGTTGAGTGAATTTCGACTTCTCATGTATTTGTTGTTGTTGTACTCATTAAGGCCTACATTCATGATTTTTTTCAGATTTTTCGGATGGAAGGTGTCCAATCGCGAGGGGGGGGGGGGTACGCGAAAAGTTCGTACATTTCCCCTTCCCCTGCCCCCCTCGGTACTCATAAGGCAATTTTAAGACCTGTTTTGAAAAGATCTCATTGAGACCTTTCCAATGACACCCTACTCGACTACCAATGGTGAAAATTTTTTTTTGAGGGGTCAACTCCCTATATGGGGAGACCCCCCTTAAACCCCTTTGAAAAAATTTTTCACCCTTGAACTTTCAAGAGGTCACCACTTCTGACCTTTGCACAAAGTTTCATGGCTGTAGCCTCTATAGTTTCGGAGAAAAAGTGCTGTGACATACAGACGGACGGACGGACGGACAGACGGACACAGGTCGTGATTGCAATAGGGTTTTGTATTTTAGTACAAAACCCTAAAAAAGCGAATATCGACGCAACACCCTCTTCAAGATCATTCCATCTAGAAAATATTCTGGGATCAGCAAAGGACGCCAAAAAGGTCGAGGAGAAGAATGTGCGCTCCGTGTAATACGTAGGTCAGACAAGAAGATCGATAAAAACCAGTGTAGCGGAGCATTTCCAAGAAGCAGCACTTACCAGAGAATTCGGAAGAAGGGCAATAAGATCTACGGTAGCGAAGCACATGGTCGAATCAGGACACAGTATTGCATGGGAAAATGCAACTCCGTTGGAAGAAATCAACGATTGGAAAAAACTGGACGCTACGGAGAGCTATTGGATATCGAAAACTCTAGAGGACTCTAGAGCGGTTAAATACGGACATGGGAAACACATACAGCAGCCTATTGAAACTAATTAGTGATCAACATGATGACGACGGGCAGGTAGCCAACGAAGCAGTGGAAGCGGTCGATTAATTAAGCAGGGCGATGTTCATAATGCATAATTAATAACTTTTTGCAAATATCTTGTATCTTCTTTCTTAAAATGTAATTAGATAATATGGATCGGCTTTTAACTTCTTCGCTATATAAGCAAAGGAAATGTAAAATTAAGATTAGTTTATTTATTTATTTATTTATTCATTCATTGCTATTTTACAGATATAATCCAATTACAAAAATAGTAATAATAGTAAAAGATAGAGAGACATAGAAAACATATAAGAAAAAATTCAAAGCTTAGCGAGTGAAGAAGTTACTCTATTTTTAAAATGGAGATGAGAAGTGGAGAAAGATCCAAGCTGAAGATCATCGTGTTTACGCGTAATCCTTAGTAGAGGAGAGTGAAAATAAGTCACGCTCCTGGCAAACGGAACATGAAAGATTTTGGAACTTCTGGTGGGACGGACAGCATTTCTGATCGGGAGTTCAGCTACCAACTTCGTGTTAAGGTAACCAAGGGAGAGACGATAAAGGAAACCCTCATCCAGATAAATATGGCGGTGTTCTAAAGGAGGAATACCAAGGATAGACAAACGAACATGATAATAACAATAAGGAACACGAAATTTTAGCAGTAAAGTTCTCGTCAACTTACGCTGAACAGATTCGATTGAGGATTTAAGGTAAACGAAATGAGGAGACCAGACTGGGGAGCAGTATTCAAGGATAGAACGAACTAAACTTACAAATAACTTAATACAAGAAAAGGGATCAGAAAATATGATGGAGTGACGTATAATAAATCCAGATACACGTGATGCTCTGGAAACAATATCATAGACGTGAAGATCGAATTTTAGTTTGGAGTCAAAGGTGACTCCAAGATCTTTGATATGAGTCACGGTCCTAAGATGTTTATTTTTTATGAAGAAATGACCAATGAATGGAATACATGTATACATTTAGAAACGTTAAGAGGAAGCTGATTAGATTGACACCAAAGGTCCAAGGAATTTAGATCAGCTTGCAGTAAGTCAAGGCCATTTTGAGAGGATACGATCTTGAATAATTTCACATCGTCTGTATAAAGAAGGCAGGAGGAGTTAATGACTGAAGGCAGATCATTGATAAAGATGACAAATAAAAGCGGACCGAGAATGGACCCTTGGGGAACGCCGCTAGACGAGACAAAAGGAGAAGAGGTAAAACCATTGAAAGTAACTGACATATTCGATTCGAAAGGTAGGAGGAGAGCCACTTGAACAAATTGCCAACAACACCAAGTGCATGAATTTTTTGGAGCAAAATATGGTGATTGACCGAATCAAAGGCCTTAGAAGAATCAAGATACAGAGTTTCTACCTAAAATCGATTCTCAAAGGCTCCAGCAACAACCGTAGTAAATTCCAAAAGGTTGGTCATAGTAGATCGACCTTTGATGAAACCATGCTGTTCAGGAATCAGCTTATCCTCCACAGCCGCAAGCAGTTTGGAGTAAACAATACGTTCCAGTAATTTGGAAAAACAACACAATAAAGCGATGGGGCGATAATTTGAAACCAGAGAGGCGTCACCTTTCTCAAAAATAGGGAGGAGGAAAGCTCTTTTCCAGTTAGAAGGGAATAGGCCAGTAGATAAGCTTATATTGAAAAGTAAAGCTAAAGGAACAGATATAAGGGATGATAAAGATTTAACGAAGAAATTAGGAATGGCATCAGAACCAGCATCACAGAAACATCAAGAGTATTGATAAGATTTTCAATTTCTACAGAAGAACAAGTGATAGAGGAAATAGTGGGTTGATGATAAGCAGGGAAGGGTGAACTTTGCGCAGGCATGGTAGAGAGATTGAAAAGTGAAGAAAAATAATTACAGAAAAGTTTGCACATTTCCTGAGGAGATGACGCGAGCTGCCCATTTAAGGTTAATGAGGAGGGATTTTTAGTCGACGATTTAAGAGAACGGATGTACTTCCAAAATGGCTTGGATTGGTTAGAGTTAAGCGAAGACTCGATACTCCTGAAGTAAGAAGCTTTTGCCAAGTTTACTTCCCTTTTTGCAGCAAATCTGAACTGAGTATAGTTTACACGATCCTCAGAAGACCTGGTACGTAGAAAGATACGGCGAGCCCGATCCTTTTCTTTCAGGGCACAAATCACATTGTGATTCAACCAGGGTGTACCATGGGAGTCACGAGCACAGGTAAAGGGAGTTGCTGCTGATATGACAGAGTTGAGGAAGTCATAAAATTTCTCACAGGGGTCATTTGAATCAAGACCATGAAAGAAGGTATTCCAATTAACAGCGGATAAAGAATTAGAAATTAGGGAGTAATTTGCCTTGTAGAAGTCAAAGTGCATTTTTTTCGATATACGCTTTGGATTGGTTCGATCATGACACTTCATACCGAAGCGGAGGGTAATGAGGATCGAGGGGGACATACGGAAAAAGAACAGGAGAATGCTTCAGAAAGGAAGAATCTAGGTTGCTTAGGACTAAATCCAGGAAGCGATCATTAATATTGGATAAATTATTAAATTGAGAGAAAGAATATAGACATAAAGGAAGAAATTAAGAGCGAGACTTGTGAGGGACCTGAAACATGATTTCCAACCCAGGACAGAGAGGAAAGATTAAAGTCACCACACAGTATACTAGGGTAGCTAGAAAAACGAGTCAAATAATATGAGGAAAATTCAGAAAAGAAAGTGTCGAAGACAGAATATGGAGAACTACAAGGAATATATACACAAGCCACGAGGAGAGGACGAGCAGGTGAAAAAGATATCTTAGCGATAACGCATTCAACAGGAGGAGAAAAGTGAAGATCAGAGAGAGGAATGCCAGATAGGGAATTAGGGTTGCACGGAAGAAGACAGTAGTTTGCTGTCGAAACGCCGGTGTCTGCATAACATAAATAGTTACTGTAGCGAAGAAAAAGGAAATTTTTTATTATCATTTATGTCATAAGAAGTTTATATGTTAGTATTTTCATAATTTTATTTTATCAAAAAAGTACCTAGATCTAATAAATTAACCTCGGGTCATTATGACCCGGTGCCATTGACGATGTAATTTTTTTCATGTCATTGGCGCCGGGCCGGGAGGGAGTAGTAGGGAATGAAAGTATTAAAAAAAATTATTTATTTTGATTGGCAAAAGTTTAAAAACTTAAAATAAAACTGTTGATAGTAGAACGAATTCTGTTATTTTTTCAATTTTTTAGGAGCATTGACGTTCAATAACCAGAAGAGAGGAAAATCGAACTCATCATAAAAGTTTATGCTTCCTGCACAAGTCTCCATAGTTAAAAATGTGTTCAACGTTCACTTGAAAACCATTAAAACAGTTTTAACACCCGAACCTTCAAATGACCAGGATTTTCAATGTTGAATATTTTCAGAAAAAAATTATATAATGTACAAAGGGAAAAATGCGTACTTCGGTTTCCTGAGGTTTTTATCTTTGTGTCGAATCTCTAAAAAAAATTGTTTGAACGAGATCAATCTACCTACCGGAATGTATCACCTTTTTCGAGTCTTATTTTATCCGGCAATTCTGAATCTAATGTTCCTGTTCTGATTTCAGTTCCATGAGTGTCTAATGCAATCGCCATAGGACACTCGAATCCTACTTGTTCTGAATAAAGTCTAACAGCCGTTCTTAAGTTTTTGATAGTTTCTGCGTGATATTGGTAAGACACGTTTCCAATACTTATGCGAGCGATGTTCATTCCGGCTTCTATCATTTGCAAAAGGACTTCTGTTGATGATGACCGCTCTATATTACACATAACAACAGTCAGACAATTCTTCTTTATAGGAAGAGTATATTTGATTTCACAGTCCGGATCAATTGCGTTAATTGTGCTGACCGGACGATGTAGTGCATTTGACGTTATCTGAAAAAAAACATTTATGTAAAAACTTTTATTCCAAAACCTAAAAAGCAACAAAGCATCTAACAAGTAGTTGCCCTCTGTTCAGCCACAATTCAGATAATTTTGGCAACATCAAAGAATTGAATACGTAGTACAATTCTTGACTAGTGTTCCATCTAGTTTTTGATAAATACCTCCACTCCCTACCACCCTCTCCATCAGTCTTTCCTCGCGCAACCTGCACTTCACTTTCCATCCGTTTCATTCTCATATAATAGACGCAGCATCTTTTTGTGGTGCGAATTGTGATTCTGCTTTCTTTCACGTCGTCAATAATGCACCATTGATCTCTTCGCAGTTAGAAGAGGACTCACGGTAGTGATATTTAGCTATCCTGACTTTACTAGCCTCACAAAATAAGTTGCAAACTTTTTCTCACAAATGGCATCCTATAAAATTAAACATAACCGAACCATATTTCATAAAAGTGACTGCAACATAAAGGCGCGACCGGAAGGACCCATTTAGCTATCTTAACATAAATGATAGAAAAATCCAGGGTTAAAAGAAATTAGCTCACCATCTTCTACGCTTAAAAATAATTTTTAGTAAAAAATATATAGGTTTTTTTTCACAAACAGCTTTTGATTGTTATCAATCAAATAGACTTAATTCACTATGACGTTTTTAACAACGTTTACTGAATAGGCTTCCATTATTTTGCGAGTTCGAATTAGAAGCACTACAGCTACAAATAATGTGCTGAATTACTCTACTAAGGTTTGATTGGTATCCCGTGCAGAGTACCTCGGAGTCTATGCTATTCAGCGCTTAAATACTAATCTTGAATCCCTAATTTTAACTAACCTGCTACCCAACGTAGTCAGAAGCTTAGTCCTGCAACCTAAACAGGCCCCTTATATGAATAAACACTCAAAAAATATCGACCACACTGGCCTGTGCAAACCATGCCAAAGGCTATTTTACGTCTTTCATAAATAAGGAAGATTTCTGGAAAAAGCAGAACTGAAGGAAAACCTAAAAAAAACACATGCTATTAACCAACCAATTTTTTGTAGGAAAACTCCTATGAAAACCACACATAAATAGCTTAAGAAGGCAATTAGCCCCAATAATAGGATTGTTAAGAAGATATGAGGATTTTCCAATGCACATCAAGAAACTTGTTCTAAATGCGTTTGTCCTGGCGAAATTGCATTATGGAGTACTTATTTGGAGTCAATCAGCGAAGCAACATTTAAACAGTATATCCAGGCTGCTGACCAAAGCGTATAAAAACATTCTGAAGCTGCCAATGCTTACTCAAACTAGTTTGGTTTACCAATTGGCAAAATCATTAACCTTTAGTCAAATTATTATTATGGAGAAAGCGAAGTTTATCTACAGAAATTTAAAAACTAATGGATCGGAACGAGCGCCATTAATTAAGGTATCACAGATCAACCCATATAATGCGAGGAATGCAAATCAATTCGTAATACCTTTTGCCAGAACGGATCGACTAAAGAACGATGCAACGAATGATGCTCTGCGTATATATAACAATCTACCAGAAATTGTTAAGGAAGCAAACTCACTTTTGGTATTTAAGAAAAGACTAAGGGAGCATTTAATGAGTACTGATTGAAGCGTGGACCTGTAATTCTGCTTTTATGAGCCCAGTATCTTAGGGCGTTCTTTTTGACCCTATCGGCGAGATACTGAAGTGACAGTTACTCAGAGTTTTTTTTGAATGCGTCGTATGATATTGAATTTTTTTTTATCTCTGAGAGCTGATCATGATTTTTTGGACTAGATGTTCACGAAAAGGACTAGTTCACATTATATTGTGTGCCCCCTTATACCGATGTGTTAAACATTGTCTGGGCGGCACAAAGGACCAAGCGACGTAATGTGAATGCAGATCGCACGAGCGTTGTGCGACGAAGAAAGAGTGATGGAGAGAGTGGTAGGGAATGAAGGTAATAAAAAAAAAAGTGCTCGATGAACAGCATGTGTGACCGTCTGGTGTTGGCCTTGTTATTTTGTGAATGGCTTTGTGCAAGGCATCAGCTGGAGGTTAAAATTAGGTTTCTGGTAGTAGTAAATATTTTGTATAGGATTACTTAAGAACTTACTACATACAAATCTGTACTGAATTCGTAATTTTGAGCCTCCGTGTGTCACAAGCAATGTTGAAATTTATTACCAGGAAGGCCGTCATTTACGGAAATATAAATCAGTCGCCAACTAGCCCTTTCTTTCGCACTTAAGAACCACTCACAATTGTACGAAACGAAGATCAGAAACACTGACAATTCGCGCAGAAGTGCGAAAGAATTTTGTTTCGGACAACACCGCAGGGGGTCAGTCAAGACCTGACACGTAATTGGAAGGATTTCCACATCATGGCTCTTCATATTGAAACTTCTTCGAAATCATATCGCAAGATCTGTAGCTGTGAGTGAAAACCCTCGGATTTCACAGCCGTTCCACCCTACAGACGGGTATATTGCGACTTGCCTCGCTACTGGCTTCGTTTCTCCAGAAGCATTCGTGTATTTGGACGTGAATCGATATGTTTTTGATTCTGACGGCGTCACAGTCATATATCACATATATCGACGGGCCACCGATGAGAAGATAAAATATCGTCCGAATTTGAGTTCACGAGACCAACATTTCCAATGGAGATACTCATTTGCTTGGATTCGTTGAAGCTGGTCAAGCTGAGACGGAGCAATCTAGATATGGGTGACTTAATGACAATGTCTAAATTATTCGTGTTTATTTTCAGTTTTTGTGTTTTTCGTTATTCAGTTTTTGAGTTTCAGCCCATTATTGCTACATTTAGTGTTGTTGTTAATTTTTGTTAAAAATTAAGGGTAGGTTGGGTATACGAGTATGTTATGTTTATTATATTACGTTTAGAGAAAAGGTTAAACGCTTAGGTTAGGAGTATTGTATAAGATAACGATTTTGATAGAATTTTATTTTATTTTATTATTATAACATATTAGGTGTAGGATAAAAGTTCACTGTAGTGTTAAATTTATAAATAATTTTGGAACAGTGTTCCTTGGTTTTTTCTCCAATCGAATCATAAAATATGTAATAATCTTAATTAATTTGAATTTGCTATAGTTTTTAGGTCTTTGTAAAAATTTTTTTTACAAAGACCTACTAGTTTCGCGACCTGTCTGTCCGTCTGTCCGTCCGTCCGTCTATCCGTCTGTCCGTCTGTCCGTGCGTCACAGCTGATTTCCTCAGAAACTATAGCAGCTAGGATGCCCAAACTTTGTGAAAAGGTCAGAAGTGATAGTCTCTCAAAAGTTAAGGTCTTAACGAAAATTTAAAAATTTTTTAAGGGGGGTCCCCCCTAATAACGAATTGGCCCTTAAAATTTTTTTTTCATCAAAGGTAGTCGAGTGGAGTATCAAATGAAAGGTCTTGATTAGAGCTTTTAGAATCTGAAATTAAAAAATCATTGTATGAATTAGGGGGTCCTGGGGAAGGCAAAATGTACCAAAAATTTGTGCCCCCCCCCCCCCCCCTCGCGATTGGACACCTTTCAGCCGAAAAATCTGCAAATTATCACGAACATGGGCCTTTATGAGTACAAGGGCAACAAATACCTTAGAAATCGAAATTCACTCAACTTTGTTAATAATGGTATGATTTGTAGATTTTACATTTCTGCCCATAAAATCAAAACGGTACCTTTAAACTTCTTGAAACTTTGCAGTTATATAGACTGATATAAGTTATATACGTTTACAAAATTTAATTGAAATCGAATCATAATCAAGTGAGTTTTAGCCATTTCAATTGTATGGAATTACCGACAACAATAACACGTGTTTATGGTTGATATAGGGTTTTCCAATAAGAGGTGTTATTTTGATATTAAAAGAATAATAAAATTTTTTAATATAAATGATCGGATGTTTATTTTATTATAAAGAACAAGATGTGCCGTTACTAGCAAAAACTAACATCAGGCAAATAACTACTACGACAATCTTACAGGACCATATCCTCTTTATGAAATTTTCCATAACCAAATCGCAAAGTGGCTGCCCTATGTCCTCGATAGCCTCACGAATTTATCTTTGAGGCCTTGAATCTACGCTGGACTGTTGGCGTAGGCCTTCTTTTTCAGGTGACCCCAAGGGAAGAAGTCGCATGGTGTTAAATCACAAGATCTATTCAAAATAACACCTCTTATTGGAAAACCCTATATATATTTAAATTGACTTAGGCACTTTTATTTTCTTTTAATTTTCATGAAAATTTAAGGAATAGTGATTAACTTGAACATGTTCAATCGGCCGAGCATTCAGAAAAATCAGTTAAGCTAGATCAAAATGGCGGCTGCACTGTGCTTATGAAAGAAACTGTGCATCTTTTGCATAAATTTGAACGATTTCATATCCAAGTATTGAACGAATAATTCAAATTATCGATTCACACCATTAGAAAACTTGTTTCTAACCCTAGGTTGTTTACAAAGGCCTTCTGGTAGGAGCACTCTCCTGCTTACTCAACTTGTTTTGATTAAATGTGTTTAACTTATTATTGTTTGGAGTTTGCTTTATATTCTTTTAAAATTTATAAGGATTAGTATTGAATAAAGTGCTTTTGACTTTGACTTTGACCAAGGTCAGAAACAGATTTCACTGTCGTGTTGTCGATGCGGAGTTTTTGACTTGTTCGTTCATATTTCTATGAATAAATTTCAGCAGATTCGTTCTTGTCTGGATCCAGCGATTTTAATTCTTTGCAAAGGGTTGTAATTGCGCTGAATTGGTTTAGCTATTAACACATGTCCTTACAGGGGGTTGAATGACTTACTCTATTCCCAAGTGAGAAACTTGATGACATCCTTTTAAATTCAAACGTTTCACCTTTGGGCAATAGTGAGTGATCCGTATTGAGACATAGTCGGTCACACTACAGGTGTTAGCGAGAGAAAGGACATTAAGTTTATCGAACACCCCGAAGAAAATTATGAGACATCTTTCGCCTATTGCGTAACAATAGGATATATCCAACTCCACCAAGTTACTTTGATGCAGGGTCATGGCGTCCACTGCTCCCAACGTTAACCATTCACACTGTGACAGTTTTAGGACTTTTAGTAACTTACACTTGATTATCACAGGCTGAAGCCCGACAGAGGATATCGACGTAAACTTATTTAAATTTACTACTTTCATTTCTCGTTCTTATTCAACAGTGGAATGAGCAGGTCGTCATTTAGCCACATGCATTTTGTTAGATTTATTTCCTCCAACCTCTGACAATGTTCACAGATAAATTGATTTTCTTGTGATACATGAAACTTCTCCCTACGAATATTTTACACAATCTGGAGCACCAACCGAAATTGAACAAGCCCTTGAACGCTTGAACAAACCCAACCTCGAAATTCCTACTTCACTACTCGGCCGACGGTAAATGGCACTTCGATCACAGAAATCTGTCGTCCAACCCTTTTCCAGCTGATCGCAGTTGTGTAGGGATTACAGATCTCTGGAGGGTATCGCTCCGCGGGGTCGGTTGTATTACAGAACCACAGGCCGTAAGCTAGCTAAAACCCGTTTTTTTCTGGAACGTCACCGCGAAAATACCTAAATCAGTTCGGACTGATGAAACAAGAAACGATCGTGACTGCTGCAGAAACAAAAAAAACTTCGGCCGGAAATGGTAAATTGAAGCCCAGAAAGAGAGCTTTTTAGACTAAACACGATACAAACTCTTAACAACACTCTCGAGTTCATTGAAATAAGCTTTTACTTGTGGGAATGAGATACCTAACACTTGAAACTTACGTTTTTTTGTAAGAAAATTTATTTATTGCCGCACGATCATCATCAAAGATTTTTTCCCATGCACTCACTTTACGCAAATTTCCATTTTAAGTGCTAGATTCCCCCGTTTTATTCCTATGAGAAAATCGCAAACAATTAAATTCTCCGCAACCGATTCGTGTTTTTCCGCCATTTGTTCCAGACTCCTCCGTATCAATCTACTCAGGTCTCTTTACCGTTCCCGCCAACTGCCAACTGCACAAACGCAATTGTCGCAATCGTTTTCTCTTTCGTTGACATTAATTGAATACTGAGGACTGCTTTTCGAACAAACATTTGCTACAAGGAATTTACCGCGTCCCTTTCGTCCGACCAAACGAAATTCCTCTGCGCTGGCGATGAAACGGTGTTCTCATCGCATTCGTCTTTCCCGGCCGATTTCGTTTCCCAATTCTTTGTAGCAGCTGGCAACTAACTGTCTGGATTGCTCTTACCATCATTACTGGGATGGGTTGTCATGGCTTCCCCGAAACCGGTCTTGATTTGTAGTATGAGGCTATTTCGATTTGTGTAGGTGACTCAATCGTCGTTGCTGCCAGGGGATAATAGTTTGTAACAAAAAAACAAGCAAAAATAACCAGACTACCATTTATATAAAAAAAAATGCGTTGAACTTTCATATTCGAATTTACTCTTGTTTGATGCGTGATTTACACTCTGCAAAACATATATTTACTTCGTATTGGTTATGAAACAAATACTAAGCATTCCAGCAAAGTCACAGTATCGTAATAACTTTTACCGAATCATCTTAAACTACATAATTGTACTTACTTATTTCTAGTTTGCATTTTTAACACTTTTATCGAACAATACCAAGTGGACTGAAATCGTAACAACCAATTTGGACATTTCGATTCATCGCGATCATTTTCGTGAATGTCCCTCGAGCAGTTTGCCTAGGCGGGCTGCTCGATTACTACATTTGGCTTCCCCCTCTTTATATGCTGTGGGGCATGTCAATTAATCAATCAAACAACAAAGTACTTTCATTAAGAAATACTTATTGGAAATTAAGAAACTCAATTAACTTGTGTTTATTTTTAATTTATTTCAATGTATCAGCAATTTAATAAATTAAATATACAAACTATACTTGTTTAAAGCAATCAATTTGATATTTATAATATTTTCATATTTTTCTCAGTTGTGTTACAATTACTTTCATCGCAATTTCAACGACAAATCTAGGAAAATTTTCTTTTCAATTTAAAAATCTTTCATGTCTAACATCAATAATAATTTTTACTGACAATTAATATTGCCTTTTGACCCTACAGAAAACATTGTTTTGAACATGAAGTTAAAAATTAAATGAAAATAAAATTTTTGATGCAATCCAGTTGCCTTCATTCATCAAAGTTAATGTAAATACAATTGGTAGTTTTTACAATACTCGCAACAACAAAATTTGATTCATATTTGGAATCGTAATAAAATTAATATAATTTTCCTGTGTAACTTAGTAAAGCCAATCAACAAATTGCTCTGAGCTGATGCATAATTTGGAGATTGACAATAACGTATTGAATGTTTATGAACAGTTAACGTTAATGAGTAACATGTTGTTTAATGTGTAGATAATTTGCAAATGTAGTAGCGACGAGGTGACTTTTTTTTCGCTTGAGGTGTTGGGACACAATTGTGCTTAGTTCAGCTGAGGATAGCAGTTGGACGTTTATTCGGCATTCCTGTAAATTAATATAATTGAAAATTAAATTTCGACTTAACTAAATCCTCCATAAGGCAATAAAGAATATGCATCACAATGAAGGAACTTTAGTTGTGCCCGATTTTCATACATTTTCCTTCGGATTTATCTAGCTTAAAAAGAATCAAATACATACACAATACGCATGGTGTTTGTGAATCCTGATCCTTGTTTCCATCCGGTCACAATAACAACTGGATCACCCTTGTTGACAAATTGGCGCTTCTTAGCGTAACTTAGACCGAACTGAACGCGAGCGTCAACATCCTTAAGCCAGTCAGGTAGTGGTGGTTCTGTGAATAGAATTAACCATTTAACATATTGAAACCGTTAGTACTCGTATGTTGAAAAATGTACATACCGTGGTAGACTAAAGGCAAAATTCCACGGAACAAATGTGCCTGTCTCGCAGTTTGAGGGTACCTTGTCACGGCAATGATTGGGCAACGTGGCTTGTATTTTGAGATCAAATGCGCCGAGCGTCCTGTGGTTGTGATAACGATAATGGCGGCAGCTTGGCTCTTGGAAGCAGCTTCAACTGAAGCGATGGCTACAGAATGTGCAGAGTCCAGATTTGATGCGCATGAGACAAGATCGGCAAACAAATTTTTGTGCCACAGGGCAGCTTCGGCTTCCTTGCTTGTCTTTGCCATGGTCAACACACATTCAAGGGGATAATCACCCTTGGCAGTTTCACCTGACAGCATAACACAGTCTGCGCCATCTAAAACGGCATTGGCAACATCAGAAATTTCAGCACGAGTTGGACGTGGCTTCTTCACCATCGACTCCAACATTTGAGTCGCGCAAATAACTGGTTTTCCGGCCTATAATGAAACATTATTCGTTAAACATGCAAACAAATTTAGTTTTATGTTGTTAGCTTACCTTATTACACCTTGCAATCATCGCCTTCTGTGCCAAGAATACTTTCTCTGGTGGAATTTCAATACCCAAATCACCGCGGGCAACCATAATACCGTCGGACGCATCAATGATCTCGTTCAAATTGTGCATACCCTGCTGGTTTTCAATTTTTGAGATGATTTTGATGGCCTTTCCTTTGTCGCCCAACACTTCGCGGATTTGTCTCAACGCATCACCATTGCGAATGAACGAAGCAAAAATCATATCAACATCTTGTTCAACGCCGAATCTGAGGTCAGACTTGTCCTTCTCTGAGACAGCTGGTAAATCGACTGGTACGCCGGGTAAGTTGACACCTTTACGGGATCCCAAGCTGCCACCGTTCTCAATCTTACAGGTTAAAGTATCACCGTTGACTGCTTGGACAATCAATGAAATAAGACCATCATCAACGAACACACGGTTTCCTGGCTTGACAACATTGACAATATTATCATAATCAACGTAGACAATGCTAGCAGTTCCCTTTTCGGCGTAGTCTTTGTTGGTTGTAAGCTTGATGGTACCATCACGTTTCAGCTCAACTTCAGCTGAACCACCACCTTCCAAGAGACCTGTACGAATTTCAGGACCTTTTGTGTCGAGAGCAATGGCCAATGGATATTCGATGCCTAATTTGTCGGAGTACATTTTGGCAGCGATGCGAATGTTTTTGATGGTTTCCTCATGGTATTCGTAAGATCCATGTGAGAAATTCAAACGGGCAATGTTCATTCCCGTCTCCATCATCTTGACAAGCATCTCGGGCGAGCGGGAGGCTGGCCCGATGGTGCAGATGATTCCGGTGAGACGTACATGTGGCACTGGAGAGTCAAAGTCCAGGTGGCACATGTGCTCCAGGTGATTGATTGCTTCCGCGGCCTTCATTTGGGGCAATGGCATCTGAAAGGAGCAAATGAAAGAATTGTTTAGATATTTTTATATAAAATTAATATTTATATGGTTGCCCGAATTAAAGGAACCTCTTTTCAAGTGCGAAAGTCTAAAGCTTAGCCCGACACATGCTTAAATAAGTAGATGATGTGTTGGTGAATGTTATATTATAGTATTTATTCATACAAGGGTATATTTATTTATAATTAAATTGTTGTAAATTGAAATAAAAAAAAACTTCCTTTTAATTTTTTGAATTTATTTATTTATTGGAATGGATTATAACGGTAATCGTTCGGCGTTCTTCAGTAATCGCTGTAAGCCATTTAAATTTAGTATTGTTGCATTTTGAAGTGAAAATACAGCCTAACAAAGTCAGCCTGTAAATTAAAAATTAGAGGCACATAAAATTGAGCATTGTACTTATCAAAAAAGAGGAACACGCCGTCAGAAATGATGCGAAGTTCAGACTTTGTGTGCAGTCATTCGGTTAAAAGAATGGGTGGCACAATTTTATTTAAGAAGAAAATCGAAGGTGATCAATATTCAGGGCGACCATCCAAGGCCATTACGAAGGTGGCCTTTTGTAACAAGAGTGCTTAGAATCTTGCATAAATATTTGGAGTTTTAGGTGGGTTCCAAAATTTTGAACGAAATGCTGTATTCAGACAGACAGAAGTCTTGAACTCAATTATGTCGTCTGTAAGGTGCCACCTGGCAATACCGGTGAGTAAAACAGGAAATAGTGGATAGCCACTGACAGTCGAGTCACAAACGTGTAACGAGGAAGGCATCGAATAAATGATATTCATACAAATAATTCGGCTAATCTCACAACTCTAAAGTGGGATCCGCTTAAAGTGAATTCTAACGAAAATGCGCGAAAAAGCAAATTGAACGTCCTTGCACTAAAACGCGAGTCGTAAAAACGTAGACTTAAAACAATGGGCAACAATGCAGACCTTTGCGCCCGTTTATCGCAATCAGTTGTTGGGGTGAAATACCCTCGAAGGAATCAGGCGATGATTGCGATGTTCAAGAATGACGTGCCGATATTGCGAACCGTGCTGTCTGAATCTATACCGTAACAAAAGAGCCCCCATAGCTTACCCGAGACAAGTTCACCGAAAATGGCTGAAGCCGATTCTTTTCGAGTCAGTGACTTATCCGCTTTGCTAACGATCACACCATATGTATCGCAGTCAGGCTCGTATGGGCATATATCCAAAACATCGTTGGGTGTGTCGGTCCCGACGCGGCTAAATCCGTTGGTTAGCTTAGGTTTGATATTATATACACCGCCACCGTTTATTTCGTTAGTGATTAAACAAGCAGACACGCCTTTGCCACCATCTTCTACATATCGATTGCCTCAGATGTCATCCGCATGCGTGTTCACGTTATCACCTACTGTGTGTGTCCCATCACAATATACACAAACACTCGCTTAAACGTTTCCACACAGCATCAATGCACCGTTGAAATAACATGGAAATATGCCAGCGTATGGTGTGAGCTTTGCTGGAGCGATGCCGACGTTCTGTGTGGCGACAATTGATACGCCGCCGAAATTACCGGTCGCGGGAGCAGTTGCAGTGTTCCAAAACGTCAATTGCACGTATTCGCGACTCGAGCATGTACTGCTGCTTAGGATTTCCACCAAGCGCGAGATATAATTGACGTTCTGCTCAAATTTGATCCTTCTTCGGAGCAGTCGTTGATGGTAAATCAGTTCATAAGCCATCTAGAAGCTCTTTCCCAGGCTTACATGCGGGAGGTACGTGTACTTCTTTTTCCTGTGCAAGCAACATTGAAAGGACCAGCGAGAATGTGGTTGGATAGTCGGCTTGACTTTTTTTGCAGTTGGAATTTATTCGCTAGCACGATGAGATCAGGCTTTATTGATCAAGGCAGCAGCAAATTGGTAGTACGACAATCGAAGGCTTCAAACTAATTAGAATGTCAGCCAATAACTCTAGAGGGGATTTGCCGGTGGTATTTTCGACTGCGGTCAGAAAAAATGAAGATTGACAACTCAACGACCGATGCCAAACTCTATGTGGTGGGTAACGAACTTATCCCGAAAACTGTCCTTCTTGGGATGGACTCCTTGAGCAGCGATTCTCATCAAGTGGACATAGAGACGCACAAACGCCGAATTCAGAAACGACCGCCTTAGATGGCGAGGTCTATAAACAATCTTTCAATGCACGGAAAGGCAGAATTTTCAAAGATGATGCACGGCTATCGTGATTATTTTGCAGAGAAAATAGCAGAGGTGGGGAGATTCAACACGCAACATATTTATATCAAATTAAAGTCGAATAGTGCAGTTAATTCCCGAGCGCATCGGATACCTCTAGCAAAACGAAAAACGGTTTTGGAAATCAAAGAATTAGTAACGAATGGTATCATCCGCCCGAGTACGTCTACATATTCATCACGAATCGTATTGGTGACGAAACAAAATAGAGAAGGTTAACTCTGCGTCGATTACGGGAATTTTCTTACCGAAAAGAAGCCCTACCCAATGCCAACAGTGAAGGACCAACTATCGCAGATTTCCACAAATGACTATTTTACGACACTTGGTCTCTTCTCTGGATACGACTAAACCCCTTTTGAGGAGGAATCGCGGCCGTATACTGCATTTGTTACCCATGACGGTCACTTAAAATACAATGTGATGCCATTTGAGCTCATCAATGCACCGATGGTATTCCAAAAAATGGTTCGAAATCTTATAAGAAAAATGACATCGAGGGAAATAATTAGCTACATCACTGTCAGTTCGACTTTCACTGAGGGAATGAAAATTTTAAAGGAATTCATAGAACTTTTAAAAGAAGCTGGTCTTACCTCCCGAACGTCGAAATATACATTTTTCGCCACCGAAATTACATTTCTCGGAAATAGAGTCAGCAAAGAAGGAATAAAGACAGGAATTATTGTATAAAAGTTGATGCTATCAGGAACTCTTCACCTTCGAAAAACGTCACTGAAGTTTCTTGAACTAACTGGATTCTTCCGAAAATTTGTGAAAGGATATTCTCCTATTTCGAAACCAATAACTGGCTTATTTAAACTGAAGGAGCAAAAGCCGTTCACTTGGGACAAAATTGCCAATAAGGTATGTAACGAACTAAAGATTTGGTGTTTATAGTGAGCCGATACATACGCTATACGACCTGCGAGCAGAATATGGAGTGCACACTGACGCTAGTTTTCTTGCCTTAGGCGGCATTCTAATGGCAGCAATAAATCAAGCGGAATATAGGGCTGTATTTTATTTTAGTAGACACTGCATCTATGCAGAACGAAGATACAGCAGTCACAAACTGGAGATTCTAGCAGTGGTCAAGACATTAAAGCCATTTAGTTTCTACCTTTTGGGTAAACGGTTCCGGATATTGACAGATTATGGAGCCATAGCAACTATGAAACTAGCCACGTCATTTAATGCTAGAATTTTACGCTGGAGTCTCAAACTACAGTAGTATGATTTCAATATCGTGCATCGAGCAGGAAATAAGTTGCAAAATGTCGATGCGCTGAGTCGACGGCCTAACGAGGAGCCTTGTGAATCATGCACCATCGCAGACAAAATCCTCATCGTAGAGGCTGGTCAAGACAATTGTTTAATGGCAATGCAACGTCAAGATACGACTCTGAAAGATTGAAGTTATTATTGAAATGCGAGAATCTAAGTCATTCGCCCAACTTAAACAAGTCTACACAGTAAAGAAGGTCCGATTGATGCGACGGCTACGTGATGGTAGTAAGTTGGTGCTGCCAAAATCTAAAGTTGGAGGGTTTTGAAAAGTTGTCGTTTAGATACTGGACATTTCGGAATCGAGAAGATTATCAGCTGACCTCAAGAATACTTTTGGTTTCCTTGTATGTGCCGCCTTATAAAATCGTACATTCTTTCTTGCATAGAGTGCTGTGTAACAAATATCCTGCTGGGAAGGCTAAAGGATATCTCATTTCCGAACAGAGCCATCCCATTTCATTTGAAGTACTTCACATAGATCATCTATGACTCTTTTCTAGGAGCCACCGGCGAAATTTTCATATGGTTGTTTAGCAGGTATGTCATGGTGTTAGCAGTAAAATCAACCAGTACCAGGCTGGTAGTTATGATGCTTTGAAGCATTACATCCTACTTTACGCATTCCAGCACGAATTATAACTGAACGCGGGATAGCGTGTACGTCACGAACAATTGAGAGTTTTTGCGAAAAATACGATTTTCAACATATTAAAGTCGCGGTCCGCACATCCCGAGCAGACAGACAAATTGAAAGAATAAATTAGTCAATTCTTGCGTATTCACGTTGTTCGACAGGTGAACGTAATAGATAGGAAGAACTATTGCCAGATCTACAGTGTTTTCTCAACTGTCAGAAGAACTCAACAACAGGATTCGCTCCAAACCAAATCGTATTCAACTTTCACTTGAGGGATGTCAGTGAAAATCGTATTATCCAAGCAGTACACGATGAACCTCTAACCGAAAGCTTATCGACGATCACCGAGATTCAACAAGACACTGCGAACAATATATTGACTGAAAGAAGAGAATGGAAATAACCGTTTGATCAAAAAAATAGCCCCTTATGGTTTTGATCACACATAAATGTGCAAGGATATCTCGTCGTTATAGAGAACATCTCAAGTCCAACTAGTGACTCGTAAAAACTGGAACACAAATATCGAGGCCAATATATCGTCTCTAAGGAACGATCACTGCGTTATCGACGAGCCGAAATATGTGCCGAGAAGGGGCCGATGGTTCAGCTCCGTTTACTTCAGCAATAAAATGAAATCGTGGCATCACTTGAGCCCGGACTTGGACACCTGCAACCAAGATGACAATGATCGAGAGGACAAAAAAATCGGGAGGATTCTCTATCTGGAGAGGCCGAGCTGTTAAGTCAGTACGATGCCATCTGGCAATGCCGAGCTGTTAAGTCAGTACGATGCCATCTGGCAATGCCGACATTAAAACAGCAAACAGTGGATAGTCATTGATAGTTGAGTAACAGACGTGTCACGAGAAGACATCGAATAAATTATGTTCATACAAACAATACGATTCTTTATTTTGGTAATATTCGACTAATCTGACAAATGTTACTAGTGATGATACTGTGGATCTTTTATCATGATCTTCTGTCTAAAAAGGAATCAATGGAGTGGCATCGTCCAAGCCCACTGCGGCCAAAATGCAAAGATGACTCAATCTCAGAAAAAGAGTATGGCCACGATACTTTGGGATTTCAAAGGAATATTACTGATAGTTTTAAAAGAGTGCAATACAACAGTAACAGGCAATTATGCTATGCTTCTTTTTTCATTGATTTTGAAATGTCGCTGAGTATTGTTGCTGCACGGAAATGCGCCGATGCTTTTGAAACGGGTAGTGCGAAGAGTTGGGTTAAGCACACAGTGGTACCAAAGATGTTCCTAAGTGAGCCTATTAAGAATGAATACCGCAGCATCACAGCATAATCAAGTCAAATCGGTATTTCTGCATGTTGCTCCAGAAAACTATATGACTTGCCTTTGATTCTTGGTCGAGACTTTTTGAAGACCTTTAATGTTAAATTGACCCAAGTTAGGGATCTGCTAGCCGCTGAATGTGTTAAGAATGATTTTAATAAACGTCTAGAGAGCTTAGTGAAAATGAACATTCCTTGCTTTCGATTATTTACGGCTGATGTTAAATTTTATGTAGATAGCACCCATCGGAGTACCGACGGAGCTGATGTGAAGGTAGTAAATTGTGTAAGTGTACTTGTAAAGAATTTGAATTTTGTAAATAATAACTTCGCATGAAACTGAGATCATATTGATGTATCGTTTAATTTTCTTATACGAAATTTTCGTGTTTTGTGAAGTGTTTCAGCCCGTGTTTTCGCGCGTGGAGCGCGCAGTGTAGGCGGAAGGCGTAGATTCCACCTGGAGTGCGTAAGAATCCTTCCCGTCGGGGATTTCAAATTGCGCAGTCATTTTTCTTTAGTGGAAGTGGTGAAAGTGGTGATATGCGGCTCGACGAGCCGAGTAAAAGTCACCAGTGGATATTCTAGTGAAAGGACCATTCTGGGGAGCCTCATGCTCGCCAAATGGCTCCTGGGGGCAATACTAGGGTTGGCGAGTGGCGCTTTCCTACCCCGTCTCCACGGGCTAGCTAGAACCCCAAAGCCCCCAACCGGAATCGCTTGTTGAAACGTAACATTAATATTTTTAACGTAACAATCCATCGATCTAGTAAACAAACACCCAAGTTTCTATTTGGGTAGTAGGGTGATTGACACCCTCACCGAATATCTAAATGAATAATTTGATGAGAAAATCCATGTTGATCTAATTCTCAAATATATAATTAGGAGTATTTTCTGGGAGGCAGTAAGCCCGCAGAACACGGTCATTAACAACTGCCAAAGAAGTTTTCCTGAATCTCGACAGCGAAGCAAAACTAGTAGAGCTACAAATCAATGAAAATAAAACAAAGCTCATGACGCAGTCGTAGAAAAATACCTCCACCACAAAAAATTACATTTAGCGAATACAGTATCGAGAATGTTAGCGAATTTGTGTATTTAGGCGCCAAAACAACGAAAACGGGCAATGAAAAGGACGAAATACGCCGAAGAGTACAGCTCACAAATAAAATATTATATTCAGTATTGACGATCTTGAAGACCAGCTGTATACACAGGAAAACAAAGCTCCAAGTATACAAATCTGTGATAAGACCTGTGTTATGTTATGGGTGTGAATCATGGACCCTAACCCAAGCATCCGCAAATATTTTGAACGCGTTTGAGCGACGGGTCCTGAGAAGAATAATCGGAGCAAAGCTAGACGGGGACCAATGGCGAATTCGATACAACCATGAGCTGTATGAAATTTTTGACGAACCGGAGGTCTCAAGGATTTTAAGACTGCGGAAGCTGCAATGGGCTGGTCACATGAATCGTATGGACGAACAACGGATACCCAAGAAGGTATTCATTGGGAGAACTGAAGGCCGGAGGCCAGTGGGGAAACCGAGGAACCACTGGTCTGACTCGGTCGACGAAGACAGTTCATCGCTGCTCGGATTTTGGAATTGGAGGACGCGGTCAATGAACCGAGACAGTTGGAGGCGCTGTTTGCAGGAAGCGAAGGCCCGAGAGGGGCTGTAGTGCTAAGAAGAAGAAGAAGAAGTATTTAAATTATTATACTTTGAAGCTGTTTTCAGAACACTGTAAACAATGCTGTAAATCATCCTTAATTGAGTCTAACTTTGAAAAGAGCTTCCAAAATTCAACAGAATCCAATTTTCTATATAAATTTGGCCGTTGAATCAGTTTAAATCAAAACGGAGTTGCTGATCTTAGAATCCAATTTCACATCCAAAAAGCCAGAAATGAAATTCCTTCAAATCATCAACAGCATCAGATTAACTACAAATCATATCAGCGCTGTTATCAATACTACAAAGACTTTTTATTCCAATGGAAGCGTGAATTCTTTTTTCCTCTTTTGAGTCCATTGATCACATGTTTCAATTATTATCAAAAACGTGACTTGCTGGCATTGAGTGTTCGCGTAATATTGTATGATTGAATATTTTTTATTCACATTTCATACCAACAGCACGCACGAGCCACCATTTCATATGGAGGTTTGAAATTGAATGAAACCATTGTAGTAAATCTTTGATAAATTGTTGGGCTGAACATTAAAAGTTCAAATCAATCTGGGAAGATAGCACAAGAATCAAGACACCTTAATTGAATTAAGCCCTGATTTGATTGTTCTGTGTTAATTTATCAAAATTTTGTTTCGCACAACACGATTTTATGAATTTTATTATTTATTGTGTTGATACGTCAATTCAATTTTAATGTTAGTGATGATGCAAAAAAAAAATGTTTTGAATCAATGTAGATTTAATTCAAAGAAAAAATTTATTTTTAAAGAAATATGTTAGAATTTACTATTTACAATAAATAAGAACTATCTCAGAATGAAAGTTTGATCTTAACTGATTATAAAAAATATCCATCAAAATATTTCTATGGGAAAATACAATGTGGAAAGCAACGAAATATAATGTGATTAAATACATTTTAATTATTATTCCAATATTCATCGAAAACAATGTAAATAAAGTAGGTATAGCCAAATTCGAGAGAAAAATTTAAATACCCTGAGTTATCTGCGTTTTTGCATTAAAATCCATTGAACTTGAAAATATTTTTCATGATAAACACTCACATTATTTACAATGCATGTTGAAACACTTGGACTTATTATCACAAACCTACTTTCTGCGTGTATTTTTAATACAAAACTTGACAAAGGAAAGCAGAACGCTTTGAAATATGCGTCAATGGGATCTGGTGCCAACAAAATTATACAATCCGTCCTAAAATGCTCAGAGCATCTTTCAACCACATGGGAAATAATAATAGTACAGATGAATTGCATACGCCATTAGTACAGTATGTGGATGAATTATATAAGATGCTCCGTTGCGACCACGCTCTTTAGTACAATTAATACAACACAAGATAAATTGACACAAAACCATTTGTGTACATTAAATTCGAGCCAAATGTGGCGCTTTATTTATCAAGTATTACGTAACATTGATAGATATTTATAATAGTTTTAGAAGTTTGTACAAACTAATTACCTTTGTGCAATCGCATTTTCTGAATCGCATTTCAAATTAAACTCTTTTAATATTTTTTAAGATTAAATACACAATATTTTATATATACACGTATATCAACAATTTACTAGCTTCATTTTTCGTACACTACATATGAGCATGTGTTTTGGTAACCAAGACAAAAAAAGATGCACAGAAACTTATTTGAATCTTAAATGAACAACTGAGCATATCGAGATTCCTTCGATTCTAAATATTTACTTTTATACATTGTGTTGCAAAACTATCACTGGAACAACATGGAAGGAAACAAGACACCAATCATTATAAGGTTGAAAAAAGTAAAAAACCTTCTCTTACGCCTCAACAATATTTGCCAGCGATTTCAGGACTACAACCATCCCACGTTGAATATGTTGAAATTGTACCTTGAGAATAATTGGAACGTGATCCATTCATACTACAGGAATGAAATTGACAAGCAAGGGGTGGGAAAACTCAGAGATACTGGCCCACAGGACCCAGACCGTATTTCCACGAAAGTGAATAATTTGTTTCGCAAGAAGTTTCAAGTGAATGTATCGAAGGCCAAAGTTACAAGTGAATGGATAAGCCTTCTAGAAATTGACCCCAACAGTACGACTCTGGCTGCAAGGGTAATACAGGTAGAATTGTAAGTGATGATTTGCATAAACTTTCTTCATAGGAACTTCTTTCGAATTGGTCCATCTACCAAATCCTGAAAGAGGGACTCAATTGCTTTTTGAAGTCGTTAAAGTGAAAGCTTTCGATTTCAAATCAAGTCTGAACGACATATCCTTTCTTCAATTCAAAGAAACATTGACTTCCGCCTCCATACCAAGTCGTAACCTGCTTAATTATTTTGTTAGCTATAAAGGATTGTGCCGCATATTTAGTGAAAAAACAATAAGAAATCAATTGGTATTGACGGCATTCCTAAATAGCTTTCCGACATTTCTCAGAGATTACTGTTTGAAACTATTGCAACTATATAACAATATGCCGTAAAAGCTATTGCTCAATCAGCTTGCCGCCAAACATTAGTAAGGTTTTTGAGACTGAATTAAGCATTAAACATTCACATCGAGAAATATGAGTTGATACCGAATCGCCAGTTTGGGCTCCGTACGTGGCATTCGATTGTACTTGTTATAGCAAAAGCAACATCAGACATTTGTTGGAAACTTGAAAACAGGGAATGACTTAGTGCGTCTTTCTTTGATATGGAGAAAGATTTCGATACGGCATGGATGGACTGATTTTTAAAGTCCTTCAGGACAATTTCCCCTCACACTTTGCCACCATAATATGCAATATTTGATACAGAAAACCATTTCTGGTAACAAATAGCAATCTGATATCGCATGATTTGAAGGTTTTGAAGTATCTACAGCGGGGACCAGTAACTGCATATCTGTTTTTTCCAACCTTTATTCGCAGTCTTTTGAACGGCTTTGATTTTAACGAGTCGCCATTGCAGTCGATCTTGGCTTTTGCTGATGATCTGATAATGTATACCGGAGACAGCCAAGAATTTGTAGCTCAAAAGAATCTTCAATGCTATTCAGTTCTACCTGAATAATCACGAAATAAAAGTCAATGTGCAGAAGTGTGAACCAATTTTGTTTCGAATGAAACTACGGTTGGTAAGTCAAGTCCTGAAGGCAATTGGGAGGATTTCCTCATTATGACTGGTGATAGTAGTTAGGAGCGGGTACCTCATAAACCCTGTATGCGATGCCTAGGAATATTGGGGATCATTATCTGCACTATAACGAGCATGTTGAAACCATGCTGAATATAGCGCGGAAAATATTCATGTCATGATGAAAATTTTAAAGTTATCTGCTACAAGACATGTATTATAGTACTAATAGTAGTATGATGAAAATGCAAAGGATTTTCGAAAGGAAATTTTTTTGCACTTATACTGGGTTGTATAGAAAATTTGAAATACGAGTAGATTGGAAACTCTATATATGGAGTTTATCAAGCCGCAAAGGTATATAGAATTAATACATTCATATTTAGCATTATTTGAATCACATTGAGCATTCTCTAACTGTGCGCAAATACCCTGCATTTTGAAGCTTTTCCATTCGACTAATATTTCTGAAAAGGCACCTCCAACTGTCTTAGTCTGTTGACCGCGTCCTCTAGTCTTAAAATTCGCTCAGTTATAAAGTGTCTCCGTCGACCGAGTCAGACCAGCGTTTCCTCGGTTTCCCCACTGGTCTCCACCCTTTCGGTCTGCAAACAAATATCTTTTTGGGTATCTATTGTTCACCCATATGATTTATGTGGCCAGCCTATTTGATCTTCTACAGTCTTACAATCGTTAAGACCTCCTGCTCGTCAAAAGTTTCATACAGCTCATGGTTGTATCGAATTCGTCATTGGCTCCCACCTAGCTTTGCTCCAATTATTAACATCAGGACCCGTCTCTCGAAAGCGTTCAATATGTTTCCGAATGCTTGAATTAGGATTAACGTTTCACACTTACAATATAGCCCAGGTTTTATCAAAAATTTGTATACTCGGAATTTTATTTTCCTGTGTATGCAGCTGGTCTTCAAGATCGTCGCAACTGAATAAAGTAGTTTTTATTTGTGAGCTGTATTCTTCGGCGAATTTCGTCTCTTTCATAACCGGTTTTCGTTATATTTTGGGTATTTGAGGTATTTTTCCTCGACTGCGTCATGGGTTTTGTTAAATCCTCATTGATTTATTGATGTCTAGGAACAATGGATTTACCTGTTTGAAGACGGAAGCAAGCTCGAACGTATGACCGAAGAAAAGGGCAAAGAAACGAAGTAAACGTTCTACAATCACCTAAAAAGACTGGTCGACTCCTTGCCTACAAACTTCACAATCATAATTCTGGGTGATTTCAACGCTAAGGTTGGCAAAGAGCTATCTCATCAGGGAACGACTGGTGGATATAGACTCCATGATGAAACAAATGACAAACTGACTTTGCATGTAGCAGAAATCTAGTCATATGTTCGACTTGCTTACCTCATCGACGCATTCATAAAATGACTTGGGTATCACCGAATGGCAACACACAAAACCAGATTGACCATTTTCTAATCCAACAACGTTGAGGCTTGAGCATACTTGACGTCCGTACATACCCAGGAGCCAATTGTAACTCAGATCATTACTTGATCAAATTAACCTATCGATGTCATATGCCAAAGGCATATTCAGCGAAGACCAGCCCGCTACAAAAATTTGACATCGAAAGGCTCCCAACGACGTCTGTGGCCAAAAATTTCACGGAGATTTTCGACTACCAGCTGGCTCCCATCTTATTAGACGCATCGTTAAAGATAAGCAACGAGCTCTGGCTGTAAGTGATAACGGCTATTAAGGCCGTGGCAGAACAGACGATCGGACATCAAGCCCGGCGCAAGAGAAATGATTGATTAGATGATGAGTGCAAAAATGCGTTAAACAAAAAGAATCAGGGGCACAAAGGTAGGAAAACCAGGACGAAGAGAGAAGACTATGAAAATTTCGAAAGAGTAGTAAATAAGATCATTAGAATCAAGTAGAGAAAATATTATGACGACCAATTGAGAAGCATCGATGTTAGTTTAGCGAGCAACAACACAAGACAAGCAAACAAAGTAGTGAAATGCCTCAAACGCGGTTATCAGCCCAAAACCACGCTCTGTCGTAATGACATCGGCAATATCATCGCTGATGAAAACCAGATTAAGGAATATGGTGGCAGCTTTGCTCATGAAGCTATTCACAAAGTCAACCAGCACATTTGGAAAGATGAACCTATGCCGAAAAAAAGTGACAAGCTACAGTGCGAAAATTATAGAGGCATATCACTACTTTGTACGGCGTACAAAATATTTTCAAAGATTCTAGAAAATCAAATCGGATCATACGCCAACAATATTTTTGGGGAGTACTAAGGTAGTTTCAGAGCAGATAGATTGATCAATTGTTCGCAGTCGAGTAGGTACTTGAAAAATCACCGCTTCCACCTGGATACCCTACTCTTAGTTGAGGGGTTGTAAGTGTTCAGAGTAAGGACGAAATCGTCTCACGTTCCGCGCGCGTTAATCGAGTATCGGCGTCGTTTTCCAAATGTCAATTCCTTCGGTACGTTACCTTGGCCTCGACACCGTCGAACCCATATATTGTGTTTGAAAAATTCATGAATGCGAAATTTTTTTGTAGTGGGCCCTTCTGCTGAGAAAAAAAAACCCGCCCCATGACACCACAACGCTAGCCTGAAAGCGCATTCACGTATCCTCAGACAAGGCCAATTCTGGCGAGCCCAAAATCTTCGCTCGTTGCGGCAGCAGACCATCGATGCAGATACATGAACATCCCAAATACTATATATATTTGGTAAACATGACAACATATCAATGTACTACACCTTTTCTGAAATTTTATTGAGAATCCGTACATAAAGGGTAGGCCATATAGTAGTTTCTTTTTAAATCACATGTTATTTTGACACTGACAGCTGTTTCCCGCTCAAAATTATGTTGGCGAGTCGGTATTAACCTTCCACGGACAAAAGGAATTGATTTACGGTTGAAAAAGTTGGGAAATATTGAAATCTTATTTTCAACGTGAATGCTGTGTTGCTCAAACAGTGTGTGTTTTAAAAACAAGTTTTGGCCAAAATGAGGTACCAACTGCGCTCGCTGTATGCAAATTTGTGAAGAAAGTTCGCGAGACAGGCATATTCGTGGGCAATACCCACGGTCTCCGTACTCGTGCGGTGCGCACCCCGGAGAATGTGGCTGCTGTAGCCGAGAGTGTGCGACTAAATCCGAGAACATCAACTCGCCATCGATCGTAGCAACTCAACATTAGTCGGACGGGCCTGAGAAGAATTTTGCACAAAGACCACGGATTATTTGCTGACAAGATCCAAATGACTCAGGAATTGATGCCGAATGACGATCCGCTTCGTTATCGCTTCGCAGTTTGGTCATTCGAACAGCTCAAACTGGCAGCGACTATGTGAACAAACAAAACTGCCGCATCTGGGGCTCGGAAACCTCACATGTGATTGTCGAGAAGCCAATGCATCTTCAGCGAATGACAGTGTAGTGTGGTGGCATCATTGGACCGTATTTCTTTGAAAATGAGGCTGGAAATGCTGTTTCGATCAACAGGGAGTGCTACAGAGGCATGATAACCTACTTTTAATGGGCAGAGATTGAGAATTTGGACTTGTCTGACCTTTGGTTTCAACAAGATGGCGCACCATGTCATACAGCTCATCAAACAGCCAATCTTTTGCGCACAAAATTCGGAAATCGTGTAATCAGTCGCCTTGCGATGTCAATTGGCCGCCTCGAAGCTACGATTGACACCGTTGGACTCCTTTTTATGGAGCGCTGTGAAAGATCGATGGTATGCGGAAAATCCACAAACGATTCAAGCACTGAAATTGAATATTAAACAAACCATTGCTCAGATAGATCCCGAAACCGTCAATAATATCTTGGAAAATTGGGCTGAGAGGATGGCCTACTGTCACACCAGCTGTGGTAGCCATATGAATAAAATTATACTTCATAACTAACGGGAATGTTTGTTCTTGCAAATAAAGCCAAATTATAAGAAAAAAATTTGTTTTTTGTTCATTTTATTGCATTTTTAAAAAGAAACTTGTATTTAGCCCACGCTATATATATCCAGTTGGTTAGGAAATATGTATCTCCCAGTATCACACGTTGTTGTTTGTTACTACAAAACATACATGCACCTGTTACCAAGGCACTTACATATGAACTTCTGGCAAATTGAAAGTGCCCCTCTTGATTTTAGGGGCAAATATATAAAATTCATAAATTGTATATTATGAACAAAGTTGATCGAATTTCGACTTCAATGATATTTGTTGAAGTTGTACTCATAAAAGGCTACCAAAATAATTTCTTTTAGATTTTTTGATTTCAAGATATCCAAGTCGCGATTTTAGTAAGGTGTTTTGAAATTATTTTGCAAAACCCCAAAGAAGTAATAAAATGCTAATAATGTAATTGATGACCTACTTCCCTCAGAAAGTCAGTTTAAAATGCATGCTTAGGGTTTTCCATTAGGGACATAACAATTTTGTATCTTTGTATGAATACATTCCTAACTTTTTTAAATTAACTGTCAATGTCGAAACTTTAGTTAAAGTCAACATTTTTATCATGGTAAGGTTTACGAACCAGCAAAGTTTGAAAATTATTAAAAATTACTACCGAAATTCTGAGTCGGTGGTCACAATTATAAGAGCGCTTACTACAATTTTCGGCCGTAATAATCCTCTCACCCGACAGGCTCTGCGTCCTATAGTGGATAAGTTCGAGTCCAAATTTTTACTGTTGGACGTTCCGGTGCCAAAAAGACGTCATACTGCTCGAAGTGAAGGAAATATTGCAGCCGTAAGTGCATCGATTCAAAATGAGCCAAATCAGTAGATTTCACATCTTTCTTAAGAATTGGGCATCGCTCAAACGACACTGTGGCGTATTTTGCGAAAAGGTCTTAGCCTACACGGTTTAAGAACTAAGGCCACTTGATCATTTGAAACGCTGAAACTTCTCCAATTGGACCCTGGCAAAGCTAGAAGAAAATGAAGAATTTCATCGAAAAACCATCTTCAGCGATGAAGCTTATTTCTGGCTCAATAGTTTTGTTCATAAGCAAAACATGCGTTATTGGTCAACAACAAACCCTCATGTACTTCTTGAGACGCCGTTGCATCCGCAAAAATTACTGTTTGGTGCGGTTTTCATGCCGGAGGTATGATTGGGCCGTATTTTTTCGTAAATGAAAATGACCGTCATATTACTGTCAATGGAGAGCGGTATCGTGTTATGTTGGAAGATTATTTGTAGCCAGAATTGGATGAACTTGACATCAACGGTATGCGGTTTCAACAAGACGGTGCCACTAGCCACACTGCACGTCTCACAATTGATTTATTAAAAGGCAAATTTTGTGAACATATTATCACGAGAAACGGTCTGGTCGAATAGCCGCCTCACTCATGCGATCTAACGCCATTGGATTTCTTTTTATGGGGCTATACCAAATCACTGGCCCTTGCCAACAAGCCAGCAATTTTAGACGAGCTCAAAGAAAACATCCAACGCGAAATTGCCAACATTTCGGTCGAAATGTGTGCCAGAGTGGTAGAAAATTGGGTCCAAAGAATCAACCGCTGTCAACGGACTCGTGGTGGTCATATGACCGAAATTGCATTTCATTCATAAAATGTAATGCATGCACTACACCCACAATAAATAAATTTCAACTCAATATTTCAAATATTTCTGGGTTTTATTAATAGATATAATTGTTATGTTCTTAATGGAAAACCCTTTACTAGTAGACTTCATTTAAAGAAAATCGGAAGTCCTCTCTTCTGTTTAAGAACTAACAAGGCAGGGGAGATGAAAATTTATTCAATTTATTTACAAATGAAAACAGGGGTTTGCAAGGCTAATACAGCGATATTTTCTATGTGTAGATGTAGATAAAGTAAAGACGATAGTTTTGTTTCTTATTTAATTAAGTAAGCACGGAAAATTTGCGGTTATACTTGTAGTATGCCTGCATAAAATAATTCAGGAAAAGCGTTTAAGCAAGTTCTATTTTATAAATCATAAATTCATTGTTGCATTTAAACTAAAAAGTTTTATGAAAGTGGAGAGTACTATGATTAAAAACAAAAATTTTTGATAACCGCATATAGGGTTTTCCAATAAGAGGTGTTATTTTGAATAGATCTTGTGATTTTACACCTTGCGACTTCTGCCTTTGGGGCCACGTGAAGGAGAAGCTCTCCGCCAACAGCCCAGCGTCGATTCAAGACGAAGATAGAATTCGTAAGGCTATCGAGGACATAGGGAGCCACTTTGCGATTTGGTTATGGAAAAGTTCATGGTCCTGTAAGCGTGGTCGTGGTGGTCATTTGCCTGATGTTATTTTTCACTATTAACGGCATACCTTCTTCTTTATAAGGAAATAAACATCCGATCATTTATATTAAAAAATGGCATTTTCTTTTAATATCAAAATAACACCTCTTATTGAAAAACCCTATATATTTCGTTTGAAAAAAATTTTGGTTGTATTTTTTTTTATAAAAACCTTTCACTGTAACGGTATTGACATAGAGACGATAGTTGCAGAAAGTTAGATAAAATGAACTTATGTTGAGAGCAATTAATTAATATAATCAAGGACTTTTCAAGGTTATTGACAACTCAACTAACATTTACGAAGTGAAGTTTACAACGTGGGTTTTTGAAGGAATCTTTTTGATGTAAACTAATTGCGTATGTTTAAAGTGTATAAAGTTAAAAAAAAAATTAGTACAATATTTCTATTTGCCGTAAAAACTAATAGGAAGAATTAAATACCAGAAAGAAAGAATGTTTCCAGTGATATTAAATACTTTTTCAGCACAAGCGTTCGATGATTTAAATTTTTGATTTAAACGAAATAACTGTTGGTCTATAGTAACACATATGAGAGCCCGAAAAAGTTATTTGACATCATTCCGGTATTCTAAAAATGTGTTTTATTTTATAGGAACATAATTTTTTTCATTAAATCTTTTTATAGGACCCAAAACGTCATCAAAAGCACAGATGATACGCCTCAATATCACACAAATGTCCTTCGTCAAGGGCACGCTCAAATTGTATAACCTACTCACACCACTTGATGTGACGACATCGGCTTACATTCACTTCACAAATTATGCATTCTTTTTAATTTACCTTGCCTGCGTCTCTTTTGTCATCGTAAATTGAAGCCCAAACCATCCTTGCGGGCTGCTCCTGATGACCGATTAATTTATTTGCTAATAATTCGCGATTGGTGTTGCTCCCAATGAGAAACTTTCTTCGAATGACCAGGAACTCTCGTTTTCTATTCTCGATACAGGATACGAATAGCTGATTTGCAGCTAGAACGCGAACTGCCGCGGTATAGTCCCGATAGAAAGCGCAACTGAGTGTATTCTTATCGGAAAATAATTATATAAAAACTTTTCTTATAGAAACTTTTCAATGCGATCACGATGGCAGCGATTGTATGAATTGTTTAATATATTATCGTTTACTTCACTATACAATACTCGTATGAGTGTTTTATGCAACGTCACACGTTTGTTAATTTGTTTTTACACCTGACGTGCTAAATTATGATTCAATCGGAAATTTGTTGAACTTTTGAATACCAAGTTAAAGGAAACTCCAAGGAATTTGGGACGTCGAGTCGAGATCACACGGTCAAGTCAACTTAGACTATGTGAATTTATCGGACGACTATTGCCGATATCTTGGATGAATTGTAAGGAATCGCGGCTACCGGCTATTGCTTACGTTGTGTTGGTAAATTCAATAGTTGAAACAGGGGGCATTTCCTTCGCGAATGTAGAAAGAGGGGTTTATCCCCTCAAGCACATGCGCTAGTCATTGCCATACAAACATGCATCGGGGTTGAACACTGCCTCATGAAAATCTTTCTCTACATTATTTTATTTATATACTTTTTCTTGAAAGAAAAAACGAAATAACATTAAATAACTAGAAAAAAAATGCTATTTTATATTTTTTGCAACCCGTCACACTTTCAGTATAAAATTAACATCCTAACAATGATCAAATGAGAAAATACATAGACCCCATTCTTAATATAAAAATAAACTTAAGAGGTACTTAAACTTGTCGCTTGGCATCTTCGTGGCACATGGGTACCCATAAATTAGCTTCATTATTCACACGTTGCAAATAAATACAGGTGTATTTTTATATCTGCTCATTATTTTCATGAAGAAAATTTAAATTTGCTTCAAGTTTAAGGTCACAGATAATTTCACATTCAATTTATATTTTATCTAGAATTCTACTCCTACTACAAATCGTATTAAAACTCTGCCTCCTTCGACTGAAAATATTCGAGTTTGCGCGGAAATTTATTCGAACATTGCATTCACCGTGTGGAAAAGTATAAGAATGCAACTTTCTTTGTATGTTCCGTATGAATATATAGTATACATATAAATAACAGTCTCTTTTACGTCGGGAAATTGACATTATTACAAAGAGACACGATTGCCAGTTTAGAAATGGACAATATTTTGTTCCAAACAGTAAGAATATATGTTTTAAGCTAATTAATAATAAATTCTCTCCTATCGTTCAAAGCACTCGATTTTTTGAAAGGTAGGCGATGTTTAAATGTAAGGAAATGATAAATGAAAACTTATGATTTCAATAGACGTTAGCGAGTTCACTGGATCTTTGAACGATTAAAATATTTACTAGATAAGAATACAATCGCTCAGATAGCTACACTAGATTGCAAGTTTTTTGCTAAGATAACTATGTTCTAGTAGAGGAAATTATATTTTTTTAGCGGAACATAAAATTAGCATACAGCACACAGTGTAGTGCGATTATTTTGAAGATTTTGAACATCTCTCATAACAGCATTATAACCCATTATCTTTCATTTTTCGTAATATCACTGAATAGATATTTAACACGAAAAGTGGATTTTCACGAAAAAATAACTCTTGTGTCCCAGAAATTTTTGCAAAAAGAGAATTATTAATCAAAGTTGAACATTATTCAATCTACAGAAAGAAATACTCGTAAATGATTGCTGCACTATATTCGTAAGTTGCAGTTATTTCGTTTAATTTCTTGTGTGTCAAACGAGCCCTTATATGACCGTAGCGACAATTTTTACACCAGAAAGTAAAAATCTAGGAGAAGTAATTTGAAAGCTTGCTCCTCTAAAGAAAGAGTAGAAGCACCCTGCTTTACTACCGAAAGGCGCCGTTCTCGAGTCCTTCTCTAGCATAGAATACCCAAATTAATCACTAGCCTCTAGGCAAATCCTGAGCAATCGAACACTATCTTGCCGTTGAACAGCATCCCCAAGGTGAGTTCATAGTTGGACAGGAAAATGGTTTTCAGTCAATCAAAGGGAATGCCAACAAAAAACGGTCTTTTAGCCTATCTTCCCTCATACCGTGCTTACTTCTTTTTTTTGAAGATCCTGTCAACATATTGGATACTCTAAAAAGTAATGAGCATTTTTGTCATTAGATGGTGTTCGTTGTCATATATCAGGCAATACGAATCAGATTGAGTCAAACTGACATACGTTTGAAAGGTGACATTCCGGTCTACAATTTCCAAGCGGACAGTTTTGTATTTCGTCATTCTGTCAAAAGTTGTATTCATTTAAAAATGAGTGAAATTGCTGAAAAAATTCGATATATTTTACAATATCACTACGATCAAGGTGAGAATGCATCGCAGAGCCTGCGAGCCGTGAAAAAATTTGTAGTGACTACGGTCAAGATACTTTATCAAAAGCCACAGTCAAGAGATGGTTCGCTCGCTTTTATTCTAGAAATTTTGATGTCAAAGATGCACCTCGCTCAGGTCGACCATCACTGAAAAAGTCTATGAAATCTTACAAAAAATTGAAGAAGACCGACACATAAGCAGCCATGACATTGCTAAGGAACTGAATATCCATTACCAAACAGTATTGAACCATTTGCGTAAAGCTGGATACACACAGAAGCTCGACGTTTGGGTGCCGCATGGATTAACACAAAAAAATTTATCGGCCGAATGAAATGCTAATAAAACGCAACGAAATCGAGCCATTTTTGAAGCAAATCATTACAGGCGATAAAAAATGGGTGAGATACGAGAATGTTTTCGAAAACGATCATGGTCGAAAAAGGTGAATCATCACAAACTACTTCAAAGCCAGGATTGACGCCAAATAAGGTTATGCTTTGTGTATGGTAGGATTGGAAGGGAATTGTTTATCATAAGGTGCTAGAACCTGGCCAAGTACTCAATTTGGTTCTGTAATTAACCAGATTGCAGCAAGCAATTAAAAAAAAACGGGCAGAATTGAGCAATAGAAAGGGCGTTGTCTTTCATCATGACAATGCCAGACCACAAACACATCTTTGATGACCCGGCGAAAATTGACAGAGCTTGGCTGGGGAGTTTTCATGCATCCACTGTATAGTCCAGACCTTGTACCATCAGACTACCATCTGTTTCGGTCTCTGCAAAACTTCCTTAATGAAAAGAAATTCACTTCGAAAAGGTGTGATTTTCAACTTAGCCAAGCTTTTCGCCGATAAAACGCAGAAGTTCTACACAGATGAAATAATGACTTTACCCGAAAAATGGCAAAAGGTCATAGATAATAATGGACAATATGTACATAAGTAAAATCCGTTTTGAATAAAAGAAATATTCAATCGAAAAATGAAATGGCTCGAAACTTTTTAAGACTTGCCTATATAATGCTGAAAAATATAAGTGCGGTGGTAGTTGTGATAGATCTTATTTTTTACAATCGTTTTCAGTGAAATCCTGAATCTATTAGTCTGATTATTTCGAAGATTGGAAATATAATAAATCTCTGACTTGAAATCAAAATTGAATTGATGCAGCTGATACTAGATGAAAATGTATATCATAATAACCAAAACTAGTTTTTATCGATTTTCCCTTTTTAATTTTAACCAAACTATGACCGCCATTTCACCACACTGTGGCTTCATCAGAAGGCAACTAACACTATAACAATTTTATAAAGCTAATGATAATCTCACGGTACAAAATTATAACAGATAAATAGTTATTGCGATGTACCAATTTACATATGAAACGGGAAAGCTTTTTGATTTTAAACGACAATATCAAGGTCAGTTACACAAATAAATTTAATAAAGGTGAGCTACTAAACTCTAGTTGGCTATTTAACAATACGTTATCGAATATTGATTTATTAACCTCTAATTTCTCTAGTAAATCCAACTTATTGCTTTTTTCCATCTCATGTAAAATTTTAAAATTATTATTAAATACGTGCGATTCATCCTGATGGATGATGCTTGGGAATGGAGGCTTAGCAATGGGTAATCTTCTGAGTCCTCTTGCCGCAGAAATTTTTATGGAGAATCTTGACGCTCGAGAATATACGCTGTCACACTTTATTAACTTCCTCACATTACAAATGCACAATATTCGGACTTTCGAAATTAACCTCACGGTTAAGACTTTTCACTTTCACGCTCCTAACGGCTTCAACCGTTCTCTGTTTGAAGTTATCCCTGGTTCAGGTCCACGTCAAATAATTTGTCTATTCAGGACACATCATGGAAAATCGTTGGCTTTGTTGAAATTACACCTGAGGAATGTCCGTTCATACTTCTGGAGTGAGGTCAACAATCAATGGGCGGAAAAACTGAGGGGTATTAGCCCACAGGACCCAGCTGGCGTTTTCACGAAAGTGAATAACTTATTCCGTAAGAAGTCTCGAATGGAGGTATCGAATCTTTTTTTTGTGGTAGGGAGATGTATGCCCATTTACGCACAGGGTGTGGGACTCCCATGTTCGCAAAAAGGCGACCGGACTTCCTACTAAACACCTCCCCTGTCAACCCGAGAACATAGCCTGGAACCGTTTGACACATAACCAGCCGGGTCTCGTTTTGTTACGCCGTGAGGCGCCTTCAAGCTGGGAGATCGCTCTTCTAGCGGGAGGGGAGAGGGGAAGAGGATGTGCTAGACAAGCAATCCCCCAGCCCCAACACCCCCGGCTGCTGTGAGTCTCTTTTATCTTTTAGGACTATTCGAACATAATGTGCCACCTGGCTCCGTTTGTCAACCGATTCGAGCATCACCGCGACTATATTATCCGGGGTGAGCAGGTGCAGGTGAGACTGAAAGCACCCATGCCCGCTCAAAAGCTGGGTCAGATAGAAGTCAGTCTCACCATGCCTTCGATTCAGCCACGGTCTCACATCTGCTGCCAATCATTGAAAGAACGCGGTCTCTCTTCACTGACAACCATCTCCCTCGTATCCTCGTTTCGACGCAGATAAATAGAGCAGCACGTATCACGCTTGCAATGACTTTCACCACCGAATCAGAGACTGTCGGATACGAAAATGCAATATTCAGCGCTCTTCTTCTCTGTACCTGTGCCAGGCGTTTTCGGTAATTCTCCTTACTGAGAGCGTCATCCCATACCTCTGCTCCCTACAGCAGCACTAACCCTACAGCACTCATCAAGAGGCGTCTTCTTGATGCGCTGGGTCCCCTTACGTTTGACAATAATTCGACTCAGAGCCGATTCTGCGCTCTTCTTCTCTGTACCTGTGCCAGGCGTTTTCGGTAATTCTCCTTACTGAGAGCGTCATCCCATACCTCTGCTCCCTACAGCAGCACTAACCCTACAGCACTCATCAAGAGGCGTCTTCTTGATGCGCTGGGTCCCCTTACGTTTGACAATAATTCGACTCAGAGCCGATTCTCCCGAAGCAGCCTTCTCAGTCGTTGCCCTGATTTGCTCAGAGAAACTCGCCTCGAGTGTCACCAACAGGACGATGCGTCGCTTGGTGGGACTATTTGCCTCTGCCTTTTGGACCGCGTTCACCACCTCCGCAATCGCATCAATGGTAGAACGTTCTGCTCTAAAGCTGTACTGCCAAGGAGATAGGTCCTCAGCAGCACGAATCGCGTCAGAGAGTCTTCCCTTGATGAGTTTCTCTAGCACTGTCCCAGCCGTGTCAAGCATGCACAGCGGGCGGTATGCAGATAGCGATTCGGGATTTCCTTTCCCCTTGCTGATCAGCACGAGCCTCGCCACCTTCCATCGTACCGGGAAACCCCCGTCCCGTAGGCTGAATGTGAATGTGCTGAGCAGCAAGTCAGGACAATGGTGATAGACAAGCTGCAACACCTCAGCTGGAACACCATCTGGACCTGGAGCCTTTCTCGCTTTCAACGAAAGAACTGCCTCTTCCAGTTCCGGCTGTATGAAGAGTGGACACTCGACTGCTGTTTCCCCATAGACAGCGTCAACACGGAAGGAATGTGCGGGAAAGAGTGCCCACACTATCTCGTCCATCTTTTCCACATCATGTATACAAGGTTTCCGTAGGGCACGAAGCTTCCACATAACTAGCTTGTAGCCAAGGCCCCACGGATCCTTGTTCACATTGCCAGCAGCGAGCCTTGCTGTTGTTGATCAATTTGCGAAGGCATTTCCTGGCCGACTTATATGCTGCTGCGCGATTGCTTGCCTCGTCACGGTTCCGCACCCGTTGGGCCTCACTCAAAAGCTTGTGAGACTCACTTCGTGTTTTAGCGATTTCAGTTGACCACCAATACACTGGGGGCTTGCCGTGCCAGGGTTTTCGACGGGGCATAGAAGCATTGCAAGCAGACGTGGTGGTGCTCATAGCTGGGTTCACCACGTCTTGAGCCGAGAGCACGAACGTCGGGAGACAACATCGCTTACCTCAAGCAGAATGCACTGATGATCACTGGCTGAGTAGTCCTCTAATACTTTCTAGTTGTGTATCCTCCGTACTAAGGACTCTGAGGTGAATGTCACGTCCGGTATGGTTCCTTCACAGCCAATAGGGCGAAAAGTCGGCGTATTTCCGGTGTTAAGTACGACGAGCGCCGTCTTGGCCGCCATTTCTAGGATTCGTTTTCTCCGCGGATCTGTTTGAGGCATGCCCCATTCGATTGCTTTCGCGTTGAAGTCCCACCCCCAACGAGCACGTTGCCCTCTGCGTTCGAGACATCGCCCTCCAAAGCATTAAGCTGGACTTGAAAAGATGATATAGATTCGTTCAGCGTTAGGCACACACTAAAGAAGGTGGTCTCTCAGCACCGAACCCACACAAAACCATCCCCATGTCCACAGTTCTCCGCCTGGGAATCACTTTTTCGAACCTGGCGGCAGAACCAGTTTCATTAGGATACCATGATGCAGAAGGTATCGAATCTTGGAGTCGCTGGCGATGAGATAAGTTTTCACGATAGAGCTGGTATCGAAATTGATAGTATGACTCCGGATAGAAATGGAAACAGGATTTTATGTGATGGATTGCAGAAACTTGCCCTGATTGGAACACATTTTGAATTGGTTCATCTACCAAACCCTGAAAGAGGGAATCAAATATTTTCAGAGGTCGTTGAAGCAAAAGTTTCCAACTTCAAATCAAGCCTGAACGACAAATCAATTTTCCATTTCAATGAAACATTAACATCTGACCTCATACCGAGCTTTAATCTCAGCTTTGAAGACTTGTGTTTCATATTTCGCAGGATAAACAACAAGAAACCATGTGGTACTGATGGTATTCCAAATGTTGTCCTCCGACATTTGCCTGAGGTTGCTATTAGGAATTATTGCATATTGTTCAACAATATGTTGAGCAATTCGTATTTCCCAAATGAGTGGAAAAAGGCTAAGGCATTTCCGATCTTGAAGACGGAAAAAGAATCTTCGTGCCCTAAAAGCTATCGCCCAATCAACTTGTTGTCTAACGTCAGCAAGGAGCTTGAAGTGGTACTAACCAATGCATTAAACGCCCACATTGAGAAATATGAGTTAATGCCGAATTGCCACTTTGGTTTTCGTGCCAGTCATATCACCATACATGCGATAACGAAAGTAACGTCTAAAAGTAACGCCTAACTAAACAACAAAGAAAGTGTTGGAGCGTGTCTCATTGATATGGAGAAAGGCTTCGATACGGTGAGGTTACATGGACTAATTTTTAAACTCCTTCAGGACAGGTTCCCCAGACATCTTGTCGCCATGATGTGGAATATGTTATACGGAAAATCGTTTGTTGTAACTGATGGAAATCTGACAACAATGCGCGAATTCAAGGTCTTCAATGGTCTACCGCAGGGAACAGTTACTGCGCCTCTGCTCTTCTCAATCTTCATTCGCAAGCTATTGAACGGCTTTGATTTTAACGCCTCGCCAACGCGATCATTGGTAGCGTTTGCTGATGATCTGATTATTTATACGGCAGATCGAAAAGCTACAATAGTTCAGACCAATCTCCAAAAACGCTGACAATTTCCGAATGAAAATTAATGCGCAGAAGTGTGAAACAATCTTGTTTCGGACAACGCTGCAGGGGGGCAGGCAAGACCTGAAACGTAATTGGAAGGATTTCCACATCATGGCTGGCGGGGGTAGTTTAGAGCGGGTTCCACATAAATCCTGTGTTCGATACCTCGGTGTTTATCTCGATCAGTATCTGTACTATACTGAACATGTGAAAATCATGCTCAGTAAGGCACTAAAAGTAGTCATGATCAGATCTGGTACAACCAGAGCGCTAGTACTATGGAAAAATTAAGAGTTTTCGAAAGGAAATGTCTTCGTGCATGTACTGGTTTGTACAGAATGCCTGAGACGGATCGGAAACATTATATATCGAATAGATGAATTTATCAAACTGCTGAAGTGACAAGAGTCGATATCTTCATATTGAAACTTCTTCGGAATCATATCGCAAGATCTGTGACTGTGAGTGAAAACCCTTGGATTTCACAGCCGTTCCACCCTACAGACGGGTATATTGCGACTTGCCTCGCTACTGGCTTCGTTCCTCCAGAAGCATTCGTGTATTTGGACATGAATCTATATATTTTTGATTCTGACGGCGGCCCAGTCATATATCACATATATCGACGGGCCACCGATAAGAAGATAAAATATCCTCCTTCAAATGGAGATACTCATTTGGTAGATTCGTTGAAGCTGGTTGAGCTGGGACGAAGCATTCTAGGTATTGGTGTCTAAATGACAATATCTAAATTAATAGTGTTTATTTTCAGTTTTTGTGTTTTTCGTTGCTTAGTTTTTGAGTTTCAGCTCATCACTGGTACATTTAGTGTTGTTGTTTACTTGTCTTAAAAATTAGGGCTAGGTTAGGCATATGTTATGTTTATTTTACTAGGTTTGGAGATAAGGTAAAACGCGTAGGTTAGGAATATTGTGATAGAAGTTTTTAGTATAAGATACAGTTTTTTTGATTGAATTTTTATTAGAATGAGGTTATAACATAATAATTGTAGGATCAAAGTTCACTGTTGTGTTAAAATTATAAATAATTTTGATTAGTGTAGGTTTGTTTTTTCTCCTTTTTCCAATCAAATCATAAAATATGTAATAATCTTAACTAATTTGAATTATCTATAGTTTTTTTTGATAAAATGTGTTTAACTGATAAAGTATAAATTTAGAGAGCCATTTGGGCCATTAAGTTTTTGTATGTTTATTGTTTGGAATTTGCTTTATATTCTTTTAAAATTTATAACGATTAGTATTGAATAAAGCGCTTTTGACTTCTTGAATTTGAGACTGCAGGAGCCCAGTCATGACCTGAACCGTAATTGGAAGGATTTCCACATTATGGCCGGTAAGGATAGTTCAGAACGGGTTTCGCGTAAACCCCATATTTGATACCTCGGTGTTCATTTCGATCAATATCTTTACTATTCTGAACATGTCAAAAACATGCTCAGTAGAGCATAAAAAGTAGTCATGGACCTCCAACGACTCTTTCATTCCAGATACATTGATCAAAAGGTCGAAGTTATCTGTTACAAGACCCTGGTTAGAGCAACTTTCACATATACATAGTACTATGGAAAGATTAAAAGTTTTCGAAAATAAATATGAAAACACTATAATACTTCGAATAGAAGAATTTATAAAATTGCTAAAGGACAAAAGTCGATATCTTTATATTGAGACCTCTTCGGAATCGTATCGCAAGATCTGTAACTGTGAGCGAAAACCTCTAGATTTCACAGACGGGTATATTGAGACTTGTCTCCCTACTGGCTTTGTTCCTCCAGAAGCTTCACATATTTGGACATGAATCGATATGTTTTTGATTCTGACGGTCAAAGTCAAAAGCACTTTATTCAATTCTAATCGTTATAAATTTTCAAAGAAATAAATAAACTAAAAGTTAATGGCCCAAATCACCCTCTATATTTACGCATTATCAATTCAGAAACATTTATTCAAAAAAAAAAAAAGAATACCAAATTCAATTTAATTGAAATTATTGGATATTTTTTGATTCAATTTGAAAAAGGAGGAAAACCAACCAACACTATCCAAAAATTAAATATAATGTGAACAAAACAGTGAAATTTTATCCTACAACTAATATATTACAACCTAATTCTAATAAAATACAACCAAAAACTTTATATTATACTTATACAACTCTAAGACAATATTCCTAACCTAAACGTTTAGCCTCATCTCTAAACCTAATATAATAAACATAACATATACTAATTTTCAACAAAAGCAACAACAACACTAATTGCAGCAATAATGAGCTGAAACTCAAAAACTAAGAAACGAAAAATACAAACAAACACGAATAATTTCGACATTGTCATTCAGCCACCAATACCTAAATTGCTCTGTTCTAGCCCGACCAGCCTTAATAAATCTAGTAAATGAGTATCTCCATTGGAATTGTTGGTCTCGTGAACTCAAATTCGAAGGATATATTATCTTCTTATTGGCGGCCTGTCTATATGTTATATATGATATATAATTGGGATGCCGTCAGAATCAAAAACATATCGATTCATGTCCAAGTACACGAATGCTTCTGGAGGAACAAAGCGAGCAGTGAAACATGTCTCAATATACCCGTCTTTAGTAGGGTGGAACGGCTGTGAAATCGAGGATGATACTCTTTTGCTAAATTCTATAAGGCTGGCCAAGTTGGGACGGAGAAATGGCAATGCCAAAATTATTCGTGCCTTTCATATTTTGTATTTTTTATTGCTTGGTTTTGAGTTTCAGCTTATTATTACTACATTTAGTGCAATTTTTTTATGTTAAAAAATTTTGTGGTGTTTATTTTATTTGGTTTAGATATAAGGTTTAATGGTTAGGTTGGGAATATTGTTGTAGTACTATATTAGAATAGGATAACGTTTTTGAGCAAATTTTATTAGAATCAGGTTAAATGTAGGATAAAATGTTCACTGTTCTGTTGGATCAATATTATAATTGATATTTGAACGGTGTTGGTTGGTTTTTTTCTCCTTTTTCCAATCGAAACATAAAATATAGTACATGCTTTTAATTAAAATGAGTTTGATATGGTTTTTTGATTAAATATTATTGATTAATAATGTATAAATTAAAAAAGCCATTTTGGTTATTCGGTTTTTAGTATTTTTATTGTTTTGAATTTGCTTTACACTCTGAAAATTTATAACGAAGAAGATTGAATAAAGCACTTTTGCCTTTGACCTAAGCAAAATGGGGAATTCAAAGTTTAAACCAAATTACATTATCTGTATAGAAGGCTCAATAACTATCTTCATGCAGTAATTTATCGCCAAAATTATTTATTTTGCGAAATTGCCAAATATATTTTTTTTAATGAAAAATTAGAGTAATATTTTTTAAATTTTCTTTGCTTTGAAAAATATACTTTAATGTTTTCTGCAAAATATTTTTTCGATTTCCCAACATAATGTTAAAAACAGCGTTTTCAATAAAACAATGTATGAAAACAATTTAGTGGATGAAATATCTTTTGAAAAATTGTTTGTTGCATGTGAAGCTCTTCGGTTTCATGTGAATAACCTTATTTCTTTTCAGAAGTAAAAAGATATTTAATAAAAAAATTTGCAATTGTTTCGAAAAAGTGATTCGAATTTATAAATATGATTAAACATTTTAATTGCTAAACAATATTTTTCCAAACTTTAGTCATTAAGTTCATCTTGGCAATGCTGCGATTTTCAGACTAGGTTTATGCGTGCACTCATCGTCACAATTTACACAACACAACACAATCTTAAGGAGAAGCCGATGGTAACCGAGAAATTATTTAAGCATTTAAAAATAAAACAAATTCGACGAGTTGTAAGTTATACTAGAATGAGGAAATTAATCAAATCACTGCCACGGACCGAATCGCCTTTCAATTTCCCTAACCAACATTTATCCTTCAGACACGTATGTCGATTTTCAACTATTTCGACTTCACTCCTGCAAACGATTAGGAACTAACATTGCAACCGCGTGTACCTACTATCTATACGTATGCTCTTCTATTGCGGACATTACGTAGAGAATTTTACTAAAGAGCCAAAATACACTTATTTTTATCGGTACTCAGATTCGCGATGCAACGATAAATGGATCACCTAGTTGCAATATATTTTGTTTACTTTTGCATGTCTATGCAATTTCAGTACATAACTCATTCATATGTTTAATGCAGGGTACTATGATATGTTTATTCAAATAGATGACATTGAAAGTTGAGATGCAAAGTAAAATTTATTGTTGATTAATTGTAAAAGTTAAAAACAATAGCATCGGGAAAAGAATGAGTCCTAAAAATTGTTTATATATTACAAGGATATAATTGTTATTTTTTAACATGTCTTATTCTAAGCGCTTTATTATGAATCTTTATATGTATAATTGCATGCAATTAGGATGGACATTTTGGTTTAGTGGAAGCGACGGACAATACAAGCAATGAAACATATAATTATGTATATGTTAATAAAATATCAATAAAAAATATTTTTGCTTGCCTACTAATTAGCGCGATAATGTTAGAGTTTGGTTGGGTTCCTGTCTTTATCCAGAAAAACGGCGTGTGGCAGTTTATTTTTGTTGTGTTTGGCTGGGAATAGAGTGGATAAAGTAGAATATGGATTCGCGTTTCTGAAAATCAATTTAAAAATAAAATATAAATTGGTTAGTTGAAGAAAACACACACAAAAATATATTATAAAAATTTCAATAACAATGGATTATTTATTGCTGATTATTTTATGTTATGTAAAGCAGAAATATTGTAAACACAATGTTGCTTGTATCAAATAAAGCTTAACACAAAAAATATTTAGTTTTTATGAAATCA